>CM062813.1:985935712-987383211 GCA_031772625.1 Pinus tabuliformis
CTTATACTTATCAAGCTCTTAGTAAATTGGTTGCGGGATTTCTAGAAGTCACATCATCACCATCATGGAGATTTGTGACATTTATTCAGACACACAATTAACAATGTTATTGTCAAGCTTCAAGGGGAAAATAAATTCAAGGATGTAGCTTACATGGTAAGACGTTGAAAATGTATATTTGATTAATGTTAAAAATTTATTTATGTACAAGTTAATTGAACTTTTACTATTTCATGTTACAGGAAAAAGTCAAATCTTCTTAACCATGAAAATTAACCATTTATAATAATTGTGAGTTCATCCATATTGATAGTTGGGCAAAAAGATGATAGCTATATGTCTATGATTTTTAATCAGTAGATGGAAAGAGTCATAGCCAAGTACTAGTTTATGATTTTGTTGTGAGAAAAATAACATATGAAGACAAAAAAACAAAAGGAGAGATAGTTAACATTTATCAAAAACTACTTATTGATTAACTATCTTATAGACATATGTTCAAATGAAGGAGATTGGGTTCTGGATTTATTTTTGGCTCAGGTAAGTTTTATTATATGGAATTGAATTTCAATATCTTATTTCTTAATTTATATGTCATTGTATTAATTTACTTCATTATTTCTTTTGTGCTTGATAATTAGGTACAACACTAGCATGTCGCCTTAAAAAATGAAGAAATTGCATTGTCATTGAAAAAGATCCAATACAGTGCAATTTTATTCAGCAAAGAATTAATGCTCTTCAATTTCTTCTAGGTGCAATGCAAGAAATTGGGTTGAAAAAATGGGACTTTTGTGAATCACATGTGACAAAAAAGCAAAGGAACCCCAACCACCATTACATGGGATGATTGGAAAGGCATACATTGGGAGATTTGCAAACATAAAGATCCATTAGAAGAGGAAAATGAGCAAAATGAAACAGAAAATATTGTGGAAGAAAACAATGATGAAACTCTAACGATAAGAGTTTGGATTACGTGATATTGTTGATTAAATTTAAGTTATGCTTGGAAATCAAGCTCATTTTTGCAACTATTAATTAGTTATACTTGTAATGTTTTGACTTTGACATTTTATGAGAAGAATAAACATTCAATTAATGTTGTTATGTGTTCAATATTTGTATTATGTGATTTCGCATTAATTTTTATGTTAATCATTATTTTTTGAAAAGAACTGTGATTATTATTATTTTTTTGACATGAAATTTAATAAAAAAACTACTATTTAACCATTTTTAGTTTAAATTTTCCTATAAAAATTGTGATTTTGACATGTTATTTCGAGCAAAAAATTACAGAAAATTATCAAAATGTGTAATTTTGTAGTTATATTTATGTTGAAAATGGTTATTTTTATGTCAATTGTTAAAATTATTGTTTTTTAGAGACAATTATTTCATGTGCATTGAAAAATTAACTAACAATGTATAAATATGTAGAATATCAAAACTTCAAAATATCGATCTTTCTTCTTTAAATATGCAAAACAATAAAAACCTCACTACAAAAAATAAATAAAAATAAAAACAAGAAAATATGAAAAAAAACACTTCAAAAATTGTTAAATTTAAAAAATAATTATTTACATTTCATACATTAGAAAATTTAAAGTCAAAAAATAGGTCTTTTAAAAAATGGCCGATATAGAATCACCACTTTTTTAAATCAGTGTGCAAATCATTAACATTCTAAACCGTAACATACATAAAAAATTTAAAGTGCCAAAAACTATGCTCTAAAAAAATATGTGTTCTGCGTCACCCCTTTTCAAAATCGGGTCACTTTTTTACTATCTCTACAAAACAGTAATAGTATCAGTTTCAGTTTCAAAATTTACATTTTTATTACCAAAATGAGATGCCAAGAATGCAAAGAGATATGGTGACAAACGCAAGGATGCAAATGCAAGAGTTAGTATGCTCAAAGAGTAGCTAAAATATGTTATGCAATATGCAAAATGCAACTCAAAATGTCGAAGCAATTTTTTGCAATGATAAGAGATGCAAACATGTAATGCTCAAATAAGCAAAGACAACAAGAGAAACCAATGAAGTCTGCCACCCAATGCCTGCAAACAAAATAGTTAGACTTGAAGAAAATGCCCCAAAAATGCACCAGACCCTGAAATATATTATTGTCAAGAGAGATTAGTCCACTGCCAATTAATGATATCCGTTTAGAAAAGATGTTGTAGTGAGAACTTAGATGCTTGTTGCCCTTTTGTAATTGTTATATCAGTTCATATTATGTATTGGGACTTCTTTTTCCACTTATTATGATGAGATCAAGGTCAAAATCAAAATGCAAGGGACAAAAATCAATACCCAACATACAAATATTGACACTAGGAACAATATGTAGCAGTGGAGATACCACTACAATGTCAGACCAAACTGTTGCAACTATATATCAATCAAGAAAATTGCCCAAACCATAAGAGAAAAGTGCTTAAATGTGTGATTTTTTAAGTTATTAGGCTTCTTATTGTTGTCTTATGGTGTTATTAAGCCACTGTAATAATATGCTTCAGATTTGTATATGATTATGACAATCATACAATGAGTTATATGAGTTGCAACTTAGCTAATGAGAAATAAATTAGCAATGGATGATTAGGGAAGAGGAACAAACCCTCAAGGCATTACAACCTTGTTCCAACAAATGATATAACAACGTTTGGCCTTTGGAAAAGTAATGCTTCAACCTCTTCCTGCAACCACAAGAACATTAGCCCTCAAACAAATTTATGAGCATCTTATGTTTGCAATAGAGTCAAATTAGCGTGGAATTGGAATGTAACAAGACTATGACCCTTCCAATGTATTGCAACAAAGGTATTTAGGCAAGGAAAGGTTTGCTGCTAGGGCTTGAAGCCCTCAAACCTCTACGGCCTACTCAAACAATCCCAAAATCTAACCTTTGTAAACATAAATATGTTAGATTGATACTAGGGCTATTTTGCAAGCAAGTTTCCTCAACAAAATCCTCGAATGCAATGAGATCAATACTTATAAGGATTTGAAGCCATGCTAGTTTGGCCTTCTTATGCCTTCAATTGCCTCAAATCCAACTCAAATGCTAGCAATGAGCCACAAAGAAATTATTTTAGTCACAAATGATTTCTTTCCAAACTTCAAATGAGAAACCCTTGGAGAATACTTGATACTTTGTAGTGAATTAGCCCTCGGACTTGCGACTCCCACAAGGTGACTTGGCGTTGTAAAAATAGAGATATGGGTATGCCAAATCTTAGCTTCAAAGGCCTAAATCCACCTTCAAAACTTGAACGCACTTCCCTTATTGGTGGGGAAACTCTTCCTTGAGTGAATGAATGGTCAAACCCTAGTCGTCTAGACTAGGTGGGGGTCTAACCCTCAAACTTTGAAATTGCCTTCAACTTATTGAGCTAATGGAACTTGCAAGATAAATATATATAGCCAAACCCACGACCTAGAAAATTGTAAAATAAAAACCCGAAACAATTATTTACAAATTGAAAAAGTTAAAATACAAGGCTTAGTAGGAATAATTTACTAATTCACAATTTAATTTACAAATTATTTACACTATTAACGAATTTTTTTTACAAGCTCTAACTAGCAAACAAATTCATTTATAACCCAAGTAGATATTGCAATAATTGGTAGAAGAATTTTTTATTTCAATGTACTGGCCAAAACCTTACACCCAAAAATCGTTAGAGAAGCTTAGAGTCCAAACAAGGTGTAATCACCTCAAAGTCCATTTAGTTGGGTAATGCCCAAGGGCTGAATACCCGAAGATCTCTACACAACAGATAAATTATTAGTTACATAGGGGTTCGATTCACACAAATGGACTGGAGATCTAGAGATACCTGCTAGATCTACCAACTTCAGTGTGTTTGCTCTAGCCCAATACCTAAGGCAATATACCTATGCTAATAGAGAATCCAACCACTGACTATTGAACATGTCCATCAACCCCAAAAACAACCTTTAAACCCTAATACATTAATATTCCACCTCAAGCCATATTCAAGCCCCCCATGAACCATATTTCTCATCTAAAATGTCATAATCACACCCATTTGATACAAGCAAGCTACATATTCCCTTTACAAAGCTTGTGTGGAGGTTTTAAGTATTGTGCATGGCTGAAAACCACTTAAAGCATCTTTAGGCCCAATAACATTGGCATTCCTCCCCACACGAGTCAGACCATGGCTAATGCCCTAAGGACTATCCACTGTAATAAAACCTTGTAAAACACACAGTAGCTATAAGCCAAATATTCCCTATATGGGGCTTGTGTGGTCTTTTTTGACATTTTGCATTGTATCTGAACCTGAGAAGGAAGCATTGTGCCCACTGCATTGACTTTTATCCCTAGACCATGTCCAAGGACAAGAACCATTTCTAGCGCACAAAAGCTCATTATATAAGCCATATGACACTTTTAGAGTTCAAATATTCCCTTTACAACGTGTTATTAGTGGTTTTGGACCTTGTTCAAACTTGATGATCCCTAAAATTATATAAATAAGACAACTTGTTGCTTACAGTTTTATATCTAATAGTTCCACAAACATGGTCCTTCGTCCCCAAACATAGCTTCTTTACTTAATTAGGCCTCTACTACCATGCCACTTTAAACTTCCATAGCATACACAGATCAAACTTGTTTGAAAACTGTTAAAATATTTACAGCAAAGGTAGTTATGAAAAGTTTCTTAAATATGTTTTGGCATTTCATTATCCTGAAATTGTAGAACGCCCATGAAAAAAATATAGATACAACTAAACAGTTAAACATTGTTAAAGAAAAAAAAAACCCATTTGGTGTCACCATCGCAACTAAACAGTTAAACAATCTTAAAGAAAATAAGTCCAATTGGTGTCACCATCTTTCTCCCATAAATGGACTTCGACACAATAAAATGTCGACATTACTAGGGGTGGGGTGAATCAATATTCCTTTTCAATTGTTACTTATACCATTTAAATCGATTATATTTAGAACATAAATAAGCAATAGGAATAAATGCTTTCACTAATATAATCTTTATAATGAGTCAAGTACAATATATAGGGCTCCAACCCTTGATGAAGACACCGATCTTCAACTCCCAGGTTCCAACCTGTTTCCAAGCACCAATTTGGTCTTTTGTGAGGCTCCAACCTATCTCAAGGCACCAACCTTGTTAGGGCACCAACCATGGATTTAAGAGGCACCAACTCCAAGGACACCAATCCTTCCAATTCTAGGCACCAAACCTAAGGGCTCCGACCCTATCTTGTCAAGGCACAAGCCGTGGATTTAGAAGCACCAACTCAAAGGACAACAATCCTTCCAATTCTGAGGCACCAACCCCAAGGGATCCGACCTTATAGTTTTTCTTTGTCAAGAAATGTTTTGTTTGTATTACACTGCTCTCAAAATCTTCTTCACTATGTTCAGTCAATCTACAACTTCACTATAGTCTCCATGCTACATCATCAATGACAACCTTGTCTCATAGAAGGTGTCAACATTGCTCTTCATATTTACCCAAATAAAGTCTGCAAAGTTACCTCATGAAGATTTCAACAATGCATCATGATCTTCAATACTATCTCCATGATCTGCTGAAGCTTTTCAACAAGATATCTTTAATAGATTGCACTAAGCCTCAATGTCTGTACAAAAACAATTCTCTATTTTCAACCCTCTGTTCTTACTGTTGCGGTAGCTGTTTCAGGAGTGACTGCTTCTTATTTTTCTTACTTTCACGATATCTTACTTCCAAGAAACAAACTGACAAATACTTCAGTGTTGGTGTTGTCTACTGCTCCCTTCAAACGATGACAAATGAAACCTTGTTTCGCTTCACAAAACTATTCTTCAGGTTGTGTTATGTACTTCTTCCATAGATTAATTCATCACAGGTCTGAGCCTTTCAAATATTAATAGAATCAAAAAAATTGCTCGACCTTCAGCTTCCTTCCTTCCCGCTCGACCTTCGACTTCCTCTGTTTCTTCAAGTTCACGAGTTGTGAATTGTTCCTTCTTCTCTATAATTCATACCTGAGATTCTTACTTGAGGTGAAGCATTTGACTTGTATTTATACGGGTTCAAACAATACCCAAAAGACACATTTATTGGAGGGAGGCCGACTTGTATATTAAAATATATATCGGTGGTCCTTTCATCCAATTATATCATAAACTTTTTTATTCATGGAAACCACATAGGAGAGGCTATACCCACATGGAGGTCCCACATGCCACGTCATCACCTTTAATCTCGCAATTGCAACTTCATGAGAATAAGAGTCATTCCTTTAATCCCGCAATCACAACTTCATGAGAATCAGAGTTGTTCCTTTAATCCCACAATCGCAACTTCATGAAAATCAGAGGTTTTACAAGTGTGCACATGCTTTGTCTTCCGATGGAGTGGATGCAATATTCAATAAAATGTTTTTAATGAATCCATCGGGTCCAAAATATTATCGCAATCAAAGGTTTTAATCGTGACATCCCTTCAAGACTTGCGATATGGCGGATGTGATGTTGTATTACGACATATTGTAATGGAACCATCGGGTTCAGAATAATTCTTTGATATTGTTGTTATGTGAAGGCGAATGCAATATTACATTAGGGCATGCTTTGTTGGAGCGATCTGGTCCACACCTTATATCGCAATAGCAGTTTTAGTGTGACATTCCTTCAAGACTTGTGGTACATAACTACCGACGCAGCAAACGTGATATTACAATGAACCTGTGTCGATAGTCCTATTGGGACCGTAATGATCATATCGCAATTGGGGATTTCAACATGACACATAATAAAGCAGCCGATATAATTTCTCAGATGTGTTGTGGACTTTTGTTAAAAGGTTTCCACGATTTGTTTCTCAAATTGGATTTTTAGCTCCTCCGATATCGTTTTTCTTCCCTTTAACTCTTTCTCCGCTGATGTGTTCCTCTTTGCTCTCTCTCTCTCTCTTCTGATGGCTTCCGATATCTTTCCTCCTCGTGTCCACTGCTTCTATTATGTCTTTATTCAATCTTATCTCATCATATCACCATTTAGTATCCCAGAATATTGCCATATTGACTTCAATGACAATCTAGATCAAAAATCTCCACCTTTGTCATTCATGACAATATTCTTCTTCTCTCCCCCTTTAACATCAATAAAAGAAGAGTGCACAAGGACTCCCCCTATAGAACTGCTCCCCCTATCAAGGTGGTTCTCTTCATTATGAATAATAGATTTTCATGGGTATGTTACTGCCCTTGTCATGGTGCTCTTCTTTTTTCTCAAGGTAGAAGGATTGTTGCCCGTATTCTGTTGTATCCATAGTTAGATTTAAGAGGTCTTCATAGTCCGAAACAAGAGAAAATGCCACTGAAATTGTATTTATCGTTATCTTTCTTCAAATCCGAGTTCCTTTGTATTTCTGTGCTTCTCCTTAAGTCACTGTCATCCAATATTTTAACATCATTGCATTAAGATGAAATGGTGAGAGGTTGTGCCTCACTGTTGCTATTTTTCAAAGTGACCAACATCAAACTGAGCTTATATTCGACTGTGCAACATTCTTCTTTCTACAGTCCTTTTGATGAGCCATTTTTCCTTGTGTTCCAGTAAAGTTTCTGCAAGTTACCTCTACTAGCAGATTTTGATATCCAATCTGTGACTGTCTTCTAAATTCTTCCTACTGATTGACAACTTTTTGCAAAGCTTCAATTATGTTTGATGCTGCCAGCTACTCTTGCTTCAAGCTTCATTCCCAGATGTATCTGTTTGTTTGAAGGTTGCCTCTCTGTGTCCATAATTTACCTATTCTCGAATTCATTCCTCGAGTCGAGACATTCAACTTTTGTAATAAAAATAACATAGTTATTTTCCCTATTTCTCTAGTATTAGATGGCCTTCTCTGCTACTCCAATTTCTACTTAGTAATCAAGTGGAAGGATATCTTCAACAACAATCCATTGGATAGATAAGAGATCATGTTCTTAAATGGAGTGTTCCTAAGGAATAATCTATCAAAGAATGATTGTCAATATAGCTCAACAACGATTTCATAAGGATCCTTTCACGGATAACTTCTGCAATAATGATCAAGAATAACAAGCTCCCCCTAATTGTATGCATGATCTTTCTTTTTGGTAGAATCCCATCATCAAACATTTGGAATATCAGGGACGTCTTCATCAGGTCAACAACATGTGTTGTTGGCTAGAGAGTCAGGGGATTTTCGAATTGTATTTTCCTTCTTCTCCATACTTGTGTAACTTTATTCTTTGGCATAGTTCTAGCTGGAGTAGGTGCCCAAGTCAAGTTACAATCACGTGCCATATGCCCAATGTTAGGACACTTGAAGCACTCTATGTTGTTCATGAATAAGAATTCAGGATTTCTTGCAAAATTGCTTCTCAGAGATTGCCAGGGACCATAATGTCTATCTTTGTGATATGCCCTACAATCTTTTGCCATGTGTCCAAAGTTTGTACAAGAATAGCAATAACCAAAATATATACTTTTGTACTTGGGAGAAGAAGGTTTCCTTGATGTCCTTCTGAAGTCTTTTTGCCTTGAGATCCTTTGATTATAACCATTGCTTCTTGCATCCTTGACATCATCTACATTTATTCTTGAAACGAGACTTTCTTCATTGTTGCCTTGACTCTTATTAAAATGTTTCCACGGTTTGTTTCTCGAATTGATTTTTAGTTCTTTCTATATCATTGTTCTTCCCTTTAACTCTTTCTCCACTGATATGTTCCTCTTTTCTCTTTCTCTTTCTCTTTCGATGGCTTCCAATATCTTTCCTCTTCGGGTCCAATGCTTCTATTATGTCTATATTCAACCCTATCTCATCATATCATAATTTAGTATCCCAGAATATTTCCATATTGACATCAATGGAAATCTATATCAACAATCTCCCCCTTTGTCATTCATGACAATATTCTTCTTCTCTCTCCCTTTGACATCAATGGCAAAGGAGTACACAAGGACTTCCCCTGTCGAACTGCTTCGCCTGTCAAGGTGCTTCTCTTCTTTATGAATAATAGATTTCATGGGTATATTACTCCCTTTGTCATGGTGCTCTTCTTTTTGCTCAAGATAGAAGGATTGTTGCCCGTATTCTGTTGTATCCATAGTCAGATTTAAGAGGTCTTCATAGTATGAAACAAGAGAAAATACCACTAAAATTTTCTTCCTTGCTATCTTTCTTCAAACCTGAGTTCCTGTGTATTTCTATGCTTCTCCTTAAGTCACTTCCATCCAATATTTTAACATCATTGCATTTGGATGAAATGGTGAGAGGTTGTACCTCACTGTTGCTATTTTTCAAAGTGACCAACACCAAACTGAGCTTATATTTGACTTTGCAACATTCTTCTTTCTATACTCCTTTTGATGAGCCATTTTTCCTTGTGTTCCAGTAAAAGCTTTTGCAAGTTATCTCTACTAGCAGATTTTGATATCCAATCCGTGACTGCCTTTTAAATTCTTCCTACTGATTGACAACTTTTTTCAAAACTTCAATTATGTTTGATGCGGCCAACTGCTCTTGCTTCAAGCTTCATTCCCAAATGTATCTGTTTGTTTGAAGGTTGTCTCTATTTGTATCCATAATTTACCCATTCTCACATTAAATCCCTCAGTTGAGACATTCAACTTCTGTAATAACAACAACATAGTTATTTGCCCTATTTCTCTAGTATTAGATGGCCTTCTATGTTGCTCCAATTTCTACTTAGTAATCAAGTGGAAGGACATCTTCAACAACAATCCATTGGATAGAGATCATGTTCTTCAATGGAGTGTGAGGAATGATCTATCAAATAATGATTGTCAATATAGCTCAACAACGATTTCATAAGGACCCTTTCACGGATAGCTTCTGCAATAATGATCAAGAATAACAAGCTCCCCCTAACTATATGCATGATCTTTCTTTTTGGTAGAATCCCATCATCAAACACTCGAAATATCAAGGACATATTCATCAGGTCAACAACATGTGTTGTTGGCTGGAGAGTTCAAGAGATTTTCGGATTGTATTTTCTTTCTTCTCCATACTTGTGTAACTTTCTTCTCTGGCATAGTTCTAGCTTGAGTAGGTGGCCAAGTCTCAAGTAGGTGCCCAATTCAAGTTACAATCACCTGCCATATGCCCAATGTTATGACACTTGAAGCACTCTATGTTGTTCATGAATAAGAATTCACGATTTCTTGCAAAATTGCTTCTCGGAGATTGTTGGGACCATAATGTCTATCTTTGTGATATGCCCTACAATCTTTTGCCATGTGTCCAAAGTTTGTACAATAATAGCAATAACCAAGAAATATACTTTTGTACCTGGGAGAAAGAAGGTTACCTTGATGTACTTCTCGTCTCCTTTGATTATAACCATTGCTTCTTGCATCCTTGACATCATCTACAATTTCTTCTTGTAATGAGACTTCCTTCATTGTTGCCTTGACTCTTATCCTTGCCTTTGGCATCAATATTTCTTTCTGGCTTCCTCACATCCTTGTTGTTTGAAGCATTATCATTTTTTCTTGAGAATTTTCCTTCATAGCCATGACCTGATTTATCAAATGGGGATCTTTGATGGCTGGGCATGTCATCCAAGGCTTGGGAGCTCTTCAAAAATTGTCCATCCCTTCTACTGTTTTCCCAAGCGAGATAATCTCTTCTTCCAATCTTTCGCAATCATTATTCTTCTTAGCAAGTTGTTTCTCCAACTCTTCCTTGATACGTATTGCTTCATTTGCTTCTATTTTAAGGGAGATGATATCTGATTTCATTATGAGGATTTCTCCATTTTCCTTAACTAGACTGCTCTCCATTTCTTCCATGATCCTTGTAGATTTACATGTTTCTGCCTTGAGAAGGTTGAGGTCAGATTTTAGTTCGAATATATCTTCATCCTTTGCTTTTAGCTGGCATATCATGGTGTTTCTCTCATTTTCTGCTTCATCAACCTGTCCTTCTATGATTACCAATGCTTCCATTGTCTTCTCAGTTCTTTGTACTTGTTTCCTTGCTTCTTCTAGTTGTGATCTAAGGGACAAGACCTCTTCCTTGTATTGACCAATCTCTACTTCAAGTTTCTTCAAGCTTTTGTGTCTTTGTTCAAGGTCGCTTAACAAGTTATCTTCATGTTTCTTTGCCTTATCCAATTGATTTGTCATGGATATGACTTCTTCATGATGCTTTCTTTTGTTTTGATGAAATTCCTCCTTTAGCTTGGTAAGCTCTTCATCTCTTTCTTGTACTTGAAGTTTGACAAGGTCAACTTCCTTCCTTGCTTGGTCTTGGTCACCAGCTAGTGTTTTCTTCTTAAGTTCTTTGTTTTCCTTTTTCAAATGCAGCCATAATTTTAGTGAAGAGATCTTCTTCAAAATCTTTTTCATTCTCTTCATCTTTTGGGTCTTCTTTAGCCTTGATGTTATCACTCTTATCTTCAGCTTCCAAGATGGGTTCTGGATTTCCTTCTTGCTTTCCATCATCTTCTTGACTAGTGGTCATGGTCAATGCTCCTTTTGAGTGAAGGTCATGAAGTTTGTCCCATATACCCTTTGCTGACGAACACTTTTCTAAATTGTCCTTTATAGAATCCGGTAGCCCATTCAAGATTGCCTTCCTTACTTTTGCATTGTACTTCTTGGATTCTTCACCCATCATGTTATCAACAATTACTAATTTCCATACTTCAATGCCTTGAGTCTTTCAGAAATTCCTCATTCGTGCTTCCCATATATCAAAGTTTCCATTGAACAATGGAGCGTTCACAAATTGATTGATTTCAATTTTGGTGGTTGAGAGAGACCCATCATTAGGAGGATTGGAGACTTTCTTCCTTGGCTTCACCATTTGTGTTCTAATTGATCAACCTTCAAGTTGTTAGGCTTCGCGTGAAGGTACTGGCTCTGATACCAATTGTTGGAAATACAGAGAGGGGAGGTGAATCAATATTCCTTTTTAATTGTTACTTATACCTTTAAATCAATTATATTTAGAACAAAAAATATTAATATAATCTTTATAATGAATCAAGTACAATATATATGGCTCCAACCCTTGATGAACACAACAATCTTCAATTCCCCAGGCTCCAACTTGTTGCCAAGCACCAACTTATTATTTTGTGAGGCTCCAACCCTATCTTGTTAAGGCACCAACCATGGATTTAGGAGCACCAACTCCAAGGACACCAATCCTTCCAATTTTGAGGCACCAACCCCAAGGGCTCCAACCCAAGGGCTCCGACCCTATCTTGTCAAGGCACCAACGTTGGATTTAGGAACACCAACTCCAAGGACACCAATCCTTCCAATTTTGAGGCACCAATGACGAGGGCTCCGACCCTATAGTTTTTCTTTGTCAAGAAATGTTTTGATTGTATTGCATTGCTCTCAAAATCTTCTTCAATGTGTTATGTCAATCTACAACTTCACTGTAGTCTCCATGCTACATCATCAATGACAACCTTGTCTCATAGAAGGTGTCACCATTGCTCTTAATATTTACCCAAACAAATCTTGCAAAGTTACCTCATGATGATTTCAACAATGCATCATGATCTTCAATACTGTCTCCAAGATCTGCTGAAGCTTTTTAGCAAGACATGTTTAATAGACTGCGCTAAATCTTAATGTCTGTACAAAAACAATTATTTGTTTTCAACCCTCTGTTCTTACTGTTGCAGTAATTGTTTTAGGAGTGATTGCTTCTTACTGTTCTTACTGTCGCGATAACTTACTTCCAAGAAACAAACTCACAAATACTTCAATGATGGTGTTGTCTATTGCTCCCTTCAAATGATGACAGATGAAACCTTATTTCGCTTCACAAAACTGTTCTTCAGGTTGTGTTATGTACTTCTTCCATAGATTAATTCATCATAGGTCCGAGCCTTTCAAAGATTAACTCAATCAACAGAATTGCTCGACCTTCGGCTTCCTTCTTTCCTTCTGGACCTTCGGCTTCCTTCCTTCCCCCTCGATCTTCGAATTCCTCGGTTTCTTCAAATTCATGAGTTGTGAATGGTCCCTTCTTCTCTATAATTCATACCCGATATTCTTACTTGAGGTGAAGCATTTGACTTGTATTTGTACGAGTTTCACCAATACCCAAAAGACACGTTTTTTAGAGGGAGGCCGACTTGTATATTAAAATATATATCGGAGGTCCTTTCATCCAATTATATCATAGACTTGTTTATTCACGAAAACCACATAGGAAAGGCTATACCCAGATGGAGGTCCCACATGCCACATCATCACCTTTAATCTCGCAATCGCAACTTCATGAGAATCAAAGTCATTCCTTTAATCCTGCAACCACAACTTCATGACAATCAAAGTCATTCGTTTAATCCGGCAATCGCAACTTCATGAAAATCGAAGGTTTTACATGTGTACACATGCTCTAACTTCCGATGGAGCGATACAATATTCAATAAACTATTTTTAATGAATCCATCAGGTCCAAAATATTATCGCAGTTGGAGGTTTTAGTTGTGACATCCCTTCAATGCTTGCAATATGGCAGATGCGATGTTGTATTATGACATATTGTAATGGAACCATCGGATCCACAATACTTCTCAGATATCGTTGTTATATTAAGGCAGATGCGATATTACATTAGGGCATGTTTTATTGGAGCGATCGGGTCCGCACCTTATATTGCAATCGCAATTTTTGTGTGACATTCGTTCAACACTTGCGGTACATAACTTCCAATATGGCAGACACAATATTACAATAAACATGTGTCGATAGTCCTATCGGGTCCACAATGCTCATATTGCATCGGGGATTTCAACGTGACACATAACAAAGCCGCTGATATAATTTCTCCGATGCGTTGTGGACCTTTGTTAAAAGGTTTCCACGGTTTGTTTCTCGAATTGGATTCTTAGCTCCTCCGATATCGTTTTTCTTCCGTTTAACTCTTTCTCACTTATGTGTTCCTCTTTTCTCTTTCTCTTTCTCTTTCGATGCCTTCTGATATATTTTCTCCTTGGGTCCAATGCTTCTATTATGTCTATATTCAACCCTATCTCATCATATCATCATTTAGTATCCCATAATATTGCCATATTGACATTAATGAAAATCTAGATCAATAATCTCCACCTTTGTCATTGATGACAATATTCTTCTTCTCTCCCCCTTTGACAACAATGGCAAAGGAGTGCACAGAATCCCCCTGTCGAACTGCTCCCCCTATCAAGGTGCTTCTCTTCTGTATGAATAATAGATTTCATGGGTATGTTACTCCCCCTATCATGGTGCTCTTCTTTTTTCTCAAGATAGAAGGATTGTTGTCTGTATTCAGTTGTCTCCATAGTCATATTTAAGAGGTCTTCATAGTCCGAAACAAGAGAAAATGCCACTGAAATTGTCTTTCTCGCTATCTTTTTTCAAATCTGAGTTCCTCTGTATTTCTATGCTTCTCCTTAAGTCATTGCCATCAGATATTTTAACATCATTGCGTTTGGATGAAATGGTGAGAGGTTGTGCCTCACTGTTGCTATTTTTCAAAGTGACCAACATCAAACTAAGCTTATATTCGACTGTGCAACATTCTTCTTTCTATAGTCCTTTTGATGAGTCATTTTTCCTTGTGTTCTAGTAAAAGTTTTTGCAAATTATCTCTACTAGCAAATCGACTGCCTTTTAAATTCTTCCTATTGATTGACAACTTTTTGCAAAACTTCAATTATGTTTGATGCTGCCAACTGCTCTTGCTTCAAGCTTCATTCCCAGATGTATTTGTTTGTTTGAAGGTTGTCTCTATTTGTATCCATAACTTACTCGTTCTCACACTAAATCCATGAGTTGAGACATTCAAATTTTGTAATAACAACAACATAGTTATTTACCCTATTTCTCTAGTATTAGATGGTCGTCTCTGCTGCTCCAATTTCTACTTCGTAATCAAGTGGAAGGACATCTTCAACAACAATCCATTGGATAGATAAGAGATCATGTTCTTCAATGGAGTGTGAGGAATGATCTATCAAATAATGATTGTCAATACAGCTCAACAGCGATTTCATAAGGACCCTTTCACAGATAGCTTCTGCAACAATGATCAAGAATAACAAGCTCCCCCTAACTGTATTCATGATCTTTCTTTTTGGTAGAATCCCATCATCAAACACTCGGAATATGAAGGACATCTTCATCAGGTCAACAACATGTGTTGTTGGCTGGAGAGTTCAAGAGATTTTCAGATTGTATTTGTTTTTTTCTCCATACTTGTGTAACTTTCTTCTCTAGCATAGTTCTAGCTTGAGTAGGTGCCCAAGTCAAGTTACAATCACGTGCCATATGGCCAATGTTATGACACTTGAAGCACTCTATGTTGTTCATGAATAAGAATTCATGATTTCTTGCAAAATTGCTTCTCGAAGATTGTTGGGGACCATAATGTCTATCTTTGTGATATGCCCTACAATATTTTGCCATGTGTCCAAAGTTTGTACAAGAATAACAATAAGCAAGAAATATACTTTTGTACCTGGGAGAAGAGGATTCCCTTGATGTACTTCTGAAGTCTTTCTGCCTTGAGATCCTTTGATTATAACCATTGCTTCTTGCATCCTTGACATCATCTACAATTCTTCTTGCAATGAGACTTCCTTCATTGTCGCCTTGACTCTTATCCTTGCCTTTGGCCTCAATATTTCTTTTTGGCTTCCTCACATCCTTGTTGTTTGAAGCATTATCATTTTTGCTTGAGGATTTTCCTTCATAGCCAAGACCTGATTTTATCAAATGGGGATCTTTGATGGTTGGGCATGTCATCCAAGGCTTGGGAGCTCTTAAAAAATATGTCCATCCCTTCTACCTTTTTCCTGAGGGAGACAATCTCTTCTTCCAATCTTCCGCAATCATTATTCTTCTTAGCAAGTTGTTTCTCCAACTCTTCCTCGATACCTATTGCTTCATTTGCTTCTATTTTAAGGGAGATGATATATGATTTCATTCTGAGGATTTCTCCATTTTCCTTAGCTAGATGGCTCCCCATTTCTTCCATGATCCTTGTAGCTTTACATGTTTCGGCCTTGAGAAGGTTGAGGTTAGATTTTAGTTCGAATATATCTTCATCCTTTGATTTTAGTTGGCATATCATGATGTTTCTCTCATTTTCTGCTTCATCAACCTGTCCTTCTATAATTACCAATGCTTCCAGTGTCTTCTCAGTTCCTTGTACTTGTTTCCTTGCTTCTTCCAGTTGTGATCTAAGGGACCAGACCTCTTCCTTGTATTGACCAACCTCTGCTTCAAGTTTGTTCAAGCTCTTGTGCCTTTGTTCAAGGTGGCTTGACAAGTTATCTTCTCGTTTCTTTGCCTTATCCAATTGATTTGTCATGGATATGACATCTTCATGATTCTTTCTTTTGTTTCGATGAAATTCCTCCTTTAGCTCGACAAACTCTTCATTTCTTTCTTGTACTTGAAGCTTGATAAGGTCAACTTCCTTCCTTGCTTGGTCTTGGTCACCAGCTAGTGTTTTCTTCTTAAGTTCTTTGTTTTCCTTTTTCAAATGCAACCATAAGTTTAGTGAAGATATCTTCTTCAAAATCTTTTTCATTCTCTCCATCTTCTAGGTCTTCTTTAGCCTTGATGTTATCACTCTTATCTTCAGCTTCCAAGATGGGTTCTGGATTTCCTTCTTGCTTTCCATCATCTTCTTGACTAGTGGTCATGGTCAATGCTCCTTTTGAGTGAAGGTCATGAAGTTTGTCCCATATACCCTTTGCTGACGAACACTTTTCTAAATTGTCCTTTATAGGATCTAGTAGCCCACTCAAGATTGCCTTCCTCACTTTTGCATTGTACTCCTTGGATTCTTCACCCATCATGTTATCAACAATTACTGATTTCCAAACTTCAATGCCTTGAGTCTTTCAAAAATTCCTCATTCTTGCTTCCCATATATCAAAGCTTCCATTGAACAATGGAGCCTTCACAAATTGATTGATTTCAGCTTCGGCGGTTGAGGAAGACCCATCTTTAGGAGGATTGGAGACTTTCTTCCTTGGCTTCACCATTTGTGTTCTAATTGATCAACCTTCAAGTTGTTAGGCTTTGTGTGAAGGTACTGGCTCTGATACCAATTGTTGGAAATATAGAGAGGGGAGGTGAATCAGTGTTCCTTTTCAATGGTTACTTATACCAGTTAAATCAATTATATTTAGAACACAAAATAAGAAATAGGAATAAATTCTTTTATTAATATAATCTTTATAATGAATCAAGTACAATATATAGGGCTCCAACCCTTGATGAACACAACAATCTTCAATTCCCCAAGCTCCAACTTGTTGCCAAGCACCAACTTGGTCTTTTGTGAGGCTCCAACCTCTAGGGCTCCGACCTTATCTTGTCAAAGCACCAACCATGGATTTAGGAGCACCAACTCCAAGGACACCAATCCTTCCAATTTTGAGGCACCAACCCCAAGGGCTCGACCTTATCTTGTCAACGCACCAACCTTGGATTTAGGAGAACCAACTCTAAGGACACCAATCCTTCCAATTTTGAGGAACCAACCCCAAGGGCTCTGACCCTATAGTTTTGCTTTGTCAAGAAATGTTTTGATTGTATTGCACTGCTCTCAAAATCTTCTTCACTTTGTTTTGTCAATCTACAACTTCACTGTGGTCTCCATGCTACATCATCAATGACAACCTTGTCTCATAGAAGGTGTCACCATTGCTCTTAATATTTACCCAAACAAAGCCTGCAAAGTTACCTCGTGATGATTTCAACAATGCATCATGATCTTCAATACTGTCTCCAAGATCTGTTGAAGCTTTTCAACAAGACATCTTTAATAGACTGCGCTAAGCCTCAATGTCTGTACAAAAACAATTCTTTGTTTTCAACCCTCTGTTCTTATTGTTGCGGTAATTGTTTCACATGTGATTACTTATTATTGTTCCTACTACCGCGATAACTTACTTCCAAGAAACAAATTCACAAATAATTCAATGATGGTGTTGTCTACTGCTCCCTTCAAACGATGACAAATGAAACCTTATTTCGCTTCACAAAACTGTTCTTCAGGTTGGGTTATGTACTTCTTCCATAGATTAGTTCATCACAGGTCCAAGCCTTTCAAAGATTAACCCAATCAACAGAATTGCTTGACCTTCAGCTTCCTTCTTTCCTTCTGGACCTTCGGCTTCCTTCCTTCCCGCTTGATCTTTGGCTTCCTCAGTTTCTTCAAATTCACGATTTGTGAATGGTCCCTTCTTCTCTATAATTCATACCCGAGATTCTTACTTGAGGTGAAGCATTTGGCTTGTAATTATACGAGTTTCACCAATACCCAAAAGACACATTTATTGGAGGGAGGCCGACTTGTATATTAAAATATATATCAGAGGTCCTTTCTTCCAATTATATCATAGACTTTTTTATTCACAGAAATCACATAGGAGAGTCTATACCCACATGGAGGTCCCACATGCCACATCATCACCTTTAATCTTGCAATCGCAACTTCATGAGAATCAAAGTCATTCCTTTAATCTCGCAACCACAACTTCATGAAAATCAAAGTCATTCCTTTAATCCCACAATTGCAACTTCATGAAAATCGAAGGTTTTACAAGTGTGCACATGCTCTGACTTCCGATGGAGCGATACAATATTCAATAAACTATTTTTAATGAATCCATCGGGTCCACAATATTACCACAATTGGAGGTTTTAATCGTGACATCCCTTCAACGCTTGCGATATGGCAGATGTGATGTTGTATTACGACATATTGTAATGGAACCATCGGTTCCACAATACTTCTCAGATATCGTCGTTATATTAAGGCGGATGCGATATTACATTAGGGCATGTTTTATTGGAGCAATCAGGTCTACACCTTATATTGCAATCACAATTTTAGTGTGACATTCCTTCAAGACTTGCGGTACATAACTTCCAATGCGGTAGACACAATATTACAATAAACATGTGTCGATAGTCCTATCGGGTCCGTAATGCTCATATTGCATCGGGGATTTCAACGTGACACATAATAAAACTGCTGATATAATTTCTCTGATGCGTTGTGGACTTTTGTTAAAAGGTTTCCACGGTTTGTTTCTCAAATTAGATTCTTAGCTCCTCTGATATCATTGTTCTTCCCTTTAACTCTTTCTCCACTTATGTGTTCCTCTTTTCTCTTTCTCTCTCTTTCGATGGCTTCCGATATCTTTCCTCCTCAGGTCCAATGCTTCTATTATGTCTGTATTCAACCCTATCTCATCATATCATCATTTAGTATCCCAGAATATTGCCATATTGACATCAATGACAATCTAGATCAATAATGTCCCCCTTTGTCATTGATGACAATATTCTTCTTTTGTCCCCCTTTGACATCAACGGCAAAGGAGTGCACAGACTCCCCCTGTTGAACTGCTCCGCTTGTCAAGGTGCTTCTCTCCTTTATGAATAATAGATTTCATGGGTATGTTACTCCCCCTGTCATGGTGCTCTTCTTTTTGCTCAAGATAGAAGGATTGTTTCTCGTATTTTGTTGTCTCTTGAGTCATATTTAAGAGGTCTTCATAGTTTGAAACAAGAGAAAATGCCACTGAAATTGTATTTCTCGCTATCTTTCTTCAAATCTGAGTTCCTCTGTCTTTCTGTGCTTCTCCTTAAGTCACTACCATCAAATATTTTAACATCATTGCATTTGGATGAAATGGTAAGAGGTTGTGCCTCACTGTTGCTATTTTACAAAGTGACCAACATCAAACTGAGCTTATATTCGACTGTGCAACATTCTTCTTTCTATAGTCCTTTTGATGAGACATTTTTCCTTGTGTTCTAGTAAAAGCTTTTGCAAGTTATCTCTACTAGCAGATTTTGATATCCAATCTGTGACTACCTTTTAAATTTTTCCTACTAATTGACAACTTTTTGTAAAACTTCAATTATGTTTAATGCTGCCAACTTCTCTTGCTTCAAGCTTCATTCCTAGACATATCTGTTTGTTTGAAGGTTGTCTCTATTTGTATCCATAATAAATCCCTTCTCACATTAAATCCCTGAGTTGAGACATTCAACTTTTGTAATAACAACAACATAGTTATTTTCCCTATTTCTCTAGTATTAGATGGCCTTCTCTGTTGCTCCAATTTCTACTTAGTAATCAAGTGCAAGGACATCTTCAACAACAACCCATTGGATAAATAAGAGATCAAGTTCTTCAATGGAGTGTGAGGAATGATCTATCAAATAATGATTGTCAATATAGCTCAACAAGGATTTCATAAGGACCCTTTCATAGATAGCATTTGCAATAATGATCAAGAATAACAAGCTCCCCCTAATTGTATGCATGATCTTTCTTTTTGGTAGAATCCCATCATCAAACACTCGGAATATCAAGGACATCTTCATCAGGTCAGCAACATGCGTTGTTGGCTGGAGAGTTCAGGAGACTTTCGGATTATATTTTCTTTCTTCTACATACTTGTGTAACTTTCTTCTCTGGCATAGTTCTAGCTTGAGTATGTGCCCAAGTCAGGTTACAATCATGTGCCAAATGCCCAATGTTATGACACTTGAAGCACTTTATGTTGTTCATGAATAAGAATTCAGGATTTCTTGCAAAATTGCTTCTCCGAGATTGTCAGGGACCATAATGTCTATCTTTGTGATATGCCCTACAATCTTTTGCCATGTGTCCAAAGTTTGTACAAGAATAGCAATAACTAAGAAATATACTTTTGTACCTGGGAGAAGAAGGTTTCCTTGATGTATTCTGAAGTCTTTCTGCCTTGATATCCTTTGATTATAACCATTTCTTCTTGCATCCTTGACATCATCTACATTTCTTCTTGGAACGAGACTTCCTTCATTGTTGCCTTGACTCTTATCCTTGCCTTTGGCATCAATATTTCTTTTGGCTTCCTCACATCCTTGTTGTTTGAAGCATTATCATTTTTGCTTGAGGATTCTCCTTCATAGCCAAAACTTGATTTATCAAATGGGGATCTTTGATGGCTGAGCATGTCATCCAAGGGTTAGGAGCTCTTAAAAAATTTGTCCATCCCTTCTACCTTTTTCCCGAGGGAGACAATCTCTTCTTCCAACCTTTCGCAATCATTATTCTTCTTAGCAAGTTGTTTCTCCAACTCTTCCTTGATATGTATTGCTTCATTTGCTTCTATTTTAGGGAGATGATATCTGATTTCATTATGAGGATTTCTCCATTTTCCTTAGCTAGACTGCTCTCCATTTCTTCCACGATCCTTGTAGCTTTACATGTTTCGGCCTTGAGAAGGTTGAGGTCAGATTTTAGTTCAAATATATCTTCATCCTTTGCTTTTAGTTGTCATATCATGGTGTTTCTCTCATTTTCTGCTTCATCAACTTGTCCTTCTATGATTACCAATGCTTCCATTGTCTTCTCAGTTCCTTGTACTTGTTTCCTTGCTTCTTCTAGTTATGATCTAAGGGACAAGACCTCTTCCTTGTATTGACAAATCTCTGCTTCAAGTTTGTTCAAGCTCTTGTGCCTTTGTTCAAGGTGGCTTGACAAGTTATCTTCCCGTTTCTTTGTCTTATCCAATTGATTTTTCATGGATATGACTTCTTCATGATGCTTTCTTTTGGTTTGATGAAATTCCTCCTATAGCTTGGCAAGCTCTTCATCCCTTTTTTGTACTTGAAGCTTGACAAGGTCAACTTCCTTCCTTGTTTGGTCTTGGTCACCAGCAAGTGTTTTCTTCTTAAGTTCCTTGTTTTCCTTTTTCAAACGCAACCATAAGTTTATTGAAGAGATCTTCTTCAAAATATTTTTCATTCTCTTTATCTTCTAGGTGTTTTTTAGCCTTGATGTTATCACTCTTATCTTCAGCTTCCAAGATGAGTTCTGGATTTCCTTCTTGCTTTCTATCATCTTCTTGACTAGTGGTCATGGTCAATGCTCCTTTTGAGTGAAGGCCATGAAGTTTGTCCCATATACCCTTGCTGATGAACACTTTTCTAAATTGTCCTTTATAGAATCTGGTAGCCCATTCAAGATTACCTTCCTTGCTTTTTCATTGTACTCCTTGGATTCTTCATCCATCATGTTATCAACAATTAATGATTTCCAGACTTCAATGCCTCGAGTCTTTAAGAAATTCCTCATTCTTGCTTCCCAGATATCAAAGTTTCCATTGAACAATGGAGCCTTCACAAATTGATTGATTTCAACTTCGGTGGTTGAGGGAGACACATCTTTAGGAGGATTGGAGACTTTCTTCCTTGGCTTCACCATTTGTGTTCTAATTGATCAACCTTCAAGCTGTTAGGCTTTGTGTGAAGGTACTGACTCTGATACCAATTTTTTGAAATACTGAGAGGGGGTCTGAATTAGTATTTCTTTTCAATTGTTACTTATACCAGTTAAATCAATTATATTTAGAACACAAAATAACCAATAGGAATAAATGTTTTTATTAGTATAATCTTTATAATGAATCAAGTACAATATATAGGGTTCCAACCCTTGATGAAGCCACTGGTCTTCAATTCCCCAGGCTCCAACCTGTTGCCAAGAACAAACTTGGTCTTTTGTTAGGCTCCAACCACTAGAGCTCCGAACCTGTCTTGTCAAGACACCAACCTTGGATTTAAGAGCACCAACTCCAAGGACACCAATCCTTCCAATTCTGAGGCACCAACCCCGAGGGCTCTGACCCTATCTTGTCAAGGCACCAACCTTGGATTTAGGAGCACCAACTCCAAGGACACCAATTCTTCCAATTTTGACGCACCAACCCCGAGGGCTTCGACCCTATAGTTTTGCTTTGTCAAGAAATGCTTTGATTGTAATAGACTGCTCTCAAAACCTTCTTAACTGTGTTCTGTCAATCTACAGCTTCACTGTAGTCTCCATGTTACATCATCAATGACAACCTTGTCTCATAGAAGGTGTCGACATTGCTCTTCATATTTACCCAAACAAAGTCTGCAAAGTTACCTCATGATGTTTTCAACAATGCATTATGATCTTCAATACTGTCTCCAAGATCTGTTGAAGCTTTTCAACAAGATATCTTTAATAGATTGCGTTAAGCCTCAATGTTGGTACAAAAACAATTCTATGTTTTCAACCTTTTGTTCATACTGTTGCAATAACTATTTCAGGAGTGACTGCTTCTTACTGTTTTTACTGTCACGATATCTTACTTCCAAGAAACAAACTCACAAATACTTCAATGTTGGTGTTGTCTACTGCTCCCTTCAAATGATGATAGATGAAACCTTATTTCGCTTCACAAAATTGTTCTTCAAGTTGCGTTATGTACTTCTGCCATAGATTAATTCATCACAAGTCCGAGCCTTTCAAAGATTAACCCAATCAACAAAATTGCTCGACCTTCGGCTTCCTCGGTTTCTTCAAGTTCACGAGTTGTGAAAGGTTCCTTCTTCTCTATAATTCATACTCGAGATTCTTATTTGAGGTGAAGCATTTGACCTATATTTATACAGGTTTCACCAATACCCAAAAGACATGTTTATTGGAGGGAGGCCGACTTGTATATTAAAATATATATCGGAGGTCCTTTCATCCAATTATATCATAGACTTGTTTATTCACGGAAACCACATAGGTGAGGCAATACCCACATGGAGGTCCCACATGCCACACCATCACCTTTAATCCTGCAATTGTAACTTCATGAGAATCGAAGTCATTCCTTTAATCCCACAACAACAACTTCATAAGAATCAACGTCATTCCTTTAATCTCGCAATCGTAACTTCATGAAAATCAAAGGTTTCACAAGTGTGCACATGCTCTGTCATCTGATGGAGCGAATGCGATATTCAATAAACTATTTTTAATGAATCCATTGGGTCCACAATATTATCGCAATCGAAAGTTTTAATCATGACATCCCTTCAAGACTTGCGATATGGCAGATGTGATGTTGTATAACGGCATACTGTAATGGAACCATCGGGTCCACAATACTTCTCCGATATCGTTGTTATATTAAGGTGGATGCAATATTACGTAAGGGTGTGCTTTATTGGAGCGATTGGGTCCACACCTTATATTGCAATCGAAATATAAGGTAACTGTTTCAGGAGTGACTACTTATTGTTCTTACTGTCACGATATCATACTTCCAAGAAACAAACTCACAAATACTTCAATGCTAGTGTTGTCTACTGCTCCCTTCAAATGATGATAGATGAAACCTTATTTCACTTCACAAAATTGTTCTTTATGTTGCATTATGTACTTCTTCCATAGTTTAATTCATCACAAGTTCGAGCCTCTCAAAGATTAACCCAATCAACAAAATTGCTCGACCTTTGGCTTCCTCGGTGTCTTCAAGTTCACAACTTGTGAATGGTTCCTTCTTCTCTGTAATTCATACCCCAGATTCTTATTTGAGGTGAAGCATTTGACTTGTATTTATACAGGTTTCACCAATACCCAAAAGACATGTTTATTAGAGGGAGGCCGACTTGTATATTAAAATATATATCGGAGGTCCTTTCATCCAATTATATCATAGACTTGTTTATTCACGGAAACCACATAGGTGAGGCAATACCCACATGGAGGTCCCACATGCCACGTCATCACCTTTAATCCTGCAATCGTAACTTCATGAGAATCGAAGTCATTCCTTTAATCCCGCAATAACAACTTCATGAGAATAAGAGTCATTCCTTTAATCCCGCAATCGCAACTTCATGAAAATCAAAGGTTTTACAAGTGTGCACATGCTCTGTCTTCCGATGGAGTGGATGCGATGTTCAATAAACTATTTTTAATGAATCCATCGGGTCCACAATATTATCACAATCGAAAGTTTTAATCGTGACATCCCTTCAAGACTTGCGATATGGCAGATGTGATGTTGTATTATGGCATATTGTAATGGAACCATCGGGTCCACAATACTTCTTTGATATCATTGTTATATTAAGGTGGATGCAAATTACATTAGGGTGTACTTTATTGGAGCAATCGGGTCCACACCTTATATTGCAACCGCAGCTTTAGAGTGACATTCCTTCAAGACTTGCGGCACATAAATTCTGACGCGACGAATGTGATATTACAATAAACATGTATCGATAGTCCTATCGGGTCCGTAATGCTCATATCGCATCGGGGATTTCAACATGACACATAATAAAGCCGCAGATATAATTTCTCCGATGCGTTGTGGACTTTTGTTAAAAGGTTTCCACGGTTTGTTTCTCGAATTGGATTCTTAGCTCCTTTGATATCGTTGTTCTTCCCTTTAACTCTTTCTCCACTGATGTGTTCCTCTTTGCTCTTTCTCTTTCTCTTCCGATGGCTTCCGATATCTTTCCTCCTCGGGTCCACTGCTTCTATTATGTCTGTATTCAATCCTATCTCATCATATCATCATTTAATATCCCATAATGTTTCCATATTGATATCAATGACAATCTAGATCAACAAAAATACACTTGAAATACTAAATTTTAGTGATCCCTGGTCAAACAACTTTTCTTAGAAGCCGAAACAACCAAAACTTCACTCATTACCAATTCCAAATCAATGTTTTTAAAACCGGAACCGGTTACCGGACTGGTCCACCTAATGAACCGATTTACCGACAAGAACCGGTCGAACCAGAACCGGTTTGGTCTAAATGAACCGGTTTTAGAAAAATACATTAAATAATTAATTCTTAATGAAACAAAACTATTTTTAAGATTTAAAACCATGATTCGAAGCCAATAGAGACAAAATATGCAAAGTTTGCTCATTTATATACCATGTAAAGGTGAATATATCAAAATGGCCCAGAGTGTAATACATATCATTGACAAAATAGCAAAATACATAAGCAATGAGGCTCTAAATGGCCTATAAAGTCCAAAAACAATGTTGCAAGCTATGAGGCCATCGGCCTACTACAAGTCTACAGTGTACACATGATCAATCATCAAGTTCATCACCACTACTGGACACAGGATCATCATCAGGAGCTACATAGACATCATCTGGTTCAGAGTCTGAGGATGCCTCAGCTTGGTCTGCAACCTCAGTGGCAATGGCACCAATAACAATAGAAGTGGACCTAATGGAAGCACGAGTTTATCGACCTGCACAACTAGTGCCTTCCATTGGTTCTTTGCCCTTGATGTCGTTACTGATCCTGGTTCTGTTGCCGCCACAAAATCTGCTTCATCCCCTGCTAAAGCCATGTCGATATCAAAATCAGCGTCAAACACAAAATCTTTAGTCTCCTCCACCCATTCTGATGTTGGATCAATATCGTCCAACACAATGGGATCTAGATCAGGTGTTTTGTTCATCATTTGGTTCCTCCTCAGTCGAAAGTTGTATTGCACATTAACAAGATCATTTAATCGTTTTTGTTCCAAACGGTTTCTCTTCTTCGTGTGTATGCACTCAAAAACAGACCAATTGTGCTCACAAACTGAAGCACTGCAAGTTAGTTGAGGACTCTAATTGCAAACCTTTGCAATTGACGACACTGGCCACCAAATGACTCCCACCAATGTGCTACAAAGAAACATATATTACTTAGTAACCTAGTTTATAATTTGAATTGTAAAGAACGTAAACAATTTTAACTTGAAAAGAAAAACAAATTGGTAATTGGAATTGCTTCCCTGGTTGATCCACATCCCTTGCCATATTTGCCAAGTTTTTGCCAAAGGTACCACCTGCCATAGTGAAAACATTAATTTTTCTAAGTATTTCCAATGGGTTTGCATGGGTAGGGACCATGCGCTCCAAGCAATCAATCAATCCAGCGCTGACCTCCCCATCATGCAGATCTCCTAGCCGATCTTTATAATGATACTTTGGGTTCAAAAAATACCTAGTTGCATGTATAGGATGATGGAGTTGATTGTTCCATCTGTTATTAATGATCTCCCATATACAGCCATATTTAGCTAACCTATCCTTGTAAGTTGCCCGTATTTACTCCTTTACCTGATCCATAGCCTCATAAATGTAGCCCATGGCCAATTTTTCCACATCCACCATCCTTAGCACCTTAACAAGGGGCTCGGTAATTTTCAAAAGCTCTACAGACCTCTTCCAAAAATAATTGTCAAACACTTTCTTTTTGGCATCTTTTCCATCTTGTCTACGAGCCCGTCGAGTTCAGACCATTCTTCAGAAGAAAACATTTTCTGCAAGTTTTTATGTTGACCATTGAGACATTGCAACGTGAGAAAGTGAGTTGCAAATCTCGTAATTGCAGGCCTAACAAGCTCTTTTCCCCCAATGTTTTTCCTCATTAGGTTCAATACCCATGAGTGGTTGTAAATGTATTTTGTAATGCACTTGGCATGCGCTACAGTGTTTTTTACCCACTCCACTTTGCCTATGTCCTCAAGCATGAGGTCTATGCAATGTGCAGCACATGGAGTCCAAAATATGGTCCTATATTTGGACTCAAGCATCTTTCCAACAAGAACATATTTTGAGGCATTATTGGTGATGACCTGCACAACATTCTGCTCCCTAACTTCTTGAACAATGTCATCCAAAAGCTCAAATAGAAGAGTTGCATCCTTCACCTTATTAGATGCATCAACTGATCTCGAAAACATGGTTCCTTGAGGGCAAGAAACAAGGAAATTAATGATAGTGCGGTTCTTTCCATTGGTCCATCCATCGGACATGATGGAACACCCTGTTTTGAGCCATGAATATTTAAACTCAACCAAATACTCATCAATGGAAGATATCTCTTTTTATAAAAGAGCTCCCCTCAAGTCATGCATACTAGGGCCTTTGAAGTTAAATGGGATATCTGAATCATACCACCATCTAGCAATGTATTGATGAGAAGTTTCTTTGCATTGTTTTTTCCAATGTTGATCCAAAGTGGGTTGACGACTTGGCTGGGAGAAAGTGGGATTAGAAGAGGCAATGTTGGCAGAAGATAAGAAAAAACTTTGGATTTTTGTTCTTTGTGTTCCTTTTGATGGTTGGCTAGTGCCATTAGAAGGATGAACATAGTGAAAGGGGTCATTGGTGGAAGGGATAGAAGTTGAGTCTTGAAACTCATAATCATCATACCCACTCTCTTTCATGGCTTCTAATAATTCTCTCTTCCTTGCAATGTCATCTTGGATGGCATTCTCCCTAGCCTTATCCTCATAAAACTTTTCAAGCTTGGAAATGTATTCTGCCCTAATAGGACCTAACACTACATTTGGTGCACCACATGGCGTTACTTGGCCTCTTATCTCAACCAAGTGTTGATTCAATCTAAGAATACCCCCACCTCCAATAGATTTATGGCATAATTTGCATATCATTTTTCCATCAATTATATCACAATGAGCCCATGTACTTTCCTTTCCTTTTGGAGACATGTTTGCTTGAAATAATTACAATTTGCAAAGAAATCTGCCATTTAAAAAAAATTGCAGCTAAGCAACATGGAAAACCAAAGCTAAATTTAGGAAAACAAATGCACATGTAGGCTACAAAATTTGACAGCATAGAACTAGAGATTTGATAGCATAGGCGATAGAAGTGAAAAGTTTATAATTTTATAACACAAAAAAAATTAATTCATGGACAGCGGTCAAATGAGGAATTTTCAAGTGAAAATCCTTACCTGGAAATGCAAACTAGCTTCCTTAGTCTCCTCTTGAAAATGCCAACTCCACTGACAGCTATAAACTATATCCAAAATAGCTCCAACTCCAACTCCAAGACGACTACTCCAGCAAAAACTCAACACCCTCCAAGCTCCCAAGCAAACTCACAAATACTCATAAACACTCCAAATGAGATGTGTGAGACAAAAAAGAGAGAGAAGGGCCTCTTAAAGGCTTGGAAAGGGTGCTTTTGGAGGGAAAGGACCCTTACTTTCCCTCCAAAACCCCTAAACTACCTTGGAAAAACCACTCTGTGGGTCCTCGGCAAGCATGGTAGGTAACCGGCCGGTTTAGGACGGAACCGGCCGGTTTGCTACAAACTGGCTGGTTCCGTCCTAAACCGGCCGGTTAGGACCAAAATCTCGCCAAACTGCCTCCTTAACCGGGTTTTTCAGCCGGTTCCAACTGGTGGCCCTACTGACCGGCGGTTAGACCAGTAACCGGTTAGCTAGGCCAGTTTTAAAAACACTGTGAATCCAAATGTAACATTATGAGCCTCAGTGTATACCTTAACATTGCAAATTACTTACTGTATTCATGTCACAGTTTTTTTGTTTTCCGTTGATATTTTTAACAATATCAAATTTACCAGGGATGGTTTTGTTGCGTTGATCGCTCTCGGTCGATGATGCCCAAGGCCTCAACCCCTTGTAATTTTAATTTGATTTTCAGTTAATAGAATTAGTCTTTGCCAATAATAAAAAAAACAATATCAAATTCATTCTCAAAATAAGGACAATTGACTAATAAAGGTCACAAAACCCATGCCTAATTTCAGTTCAGTTGCAGCAATGAAAATGACACCAAATACTGAGGTTCTCCTCAGTCCTCCATAAAGTAATATTTGTTATATCTCTACTCAAATGTATGTTCCTCCCAAGGAAATCTTCAATTTCAATTTCAATAACTGAAGCTTGCCAGTATTTTGAATACAATGGAAAACTATAAATACCGAAAAACTTCATCCAACACTCGATTGGGAAAATAATAACTGTCCCACAAGTAAAAGTGCCATAGATTCTAGTAGTGCTTTTTTATCAAATGAAAAGCACCATCTTTCTCAAGCCCGTAAGCTTTTTGACTCATCTGTGATAGCCAAGGCTCGTCCTTCAGGCTCTTTTCTGAATTGCTGAGATGTCAAGTATGTCTCCAAGCTGCAAATCACTGGATTTGAGTCTGGATCATTTTGTGATTTCAGCCTCTCTATAAACTCTCTTGATATAGCATTTAAAAGTTTTGTGAAAGGTCTAGGATATGCTTGATAGAGACGGAAACCAGCTATCTGCAGAATCAAACAGGGACAGAACTTATTGTATGTTATAAGAACATAAATGATGTGATACCCAAATATTGGCTTTTTAGCATATTACCTTCAAAAATATATCTAAAGCAGCTGCTGTAAACCTGTTGGGAGGGAGTGCACTTAAAAATCGAGCCATCCAAGACCATCCATCCTTCACACCATGAAGATTCTTAACGCCTGGTATGTCTGTCTGCAATCAGCAAAGTGGAGGTGAAGACAATCTTGCTACTGTGAAAATATATTAATTGCGTAATTCAGTTACTTTTGTAAACAAGGCAAAGAGGCTTGACCATAGGCAACAAAAAAGATTGGCATTCTCTATAATGTTGTAACAGTGGCATTCTCTATAATGTTGTAACAGTTATAGCTGGGTTATTTGCAGTGCTTGGTAAAGCAAATGAAAAGCATGCCTTACACTCGACTATATTGATTGCCTTCTATCTTACATATGTCACAGACACAGAAGGAAAAACAGCGCAAAAACAATGTTAAGAAACTTGCCACTAGAAAAAAATTTCCATGTATGAAAGCCAAATCTAGCTCACAGTTAAATAATCCAGAAAACTTTGAATATACCCTTTAAAGTAATTCATTGAGGATGGAATATAAAATATTGAACAACGTATGAATGAATGATATGGTTCGGTTACAAATGAGGGCCCCAGGTGGGACGCCCTTTCATGAATTTTCCCCACTAACAGACATTCTTTCATAATTATAAATTATAATTGTTAATTATTCTTATTGTTATTATTATTCATTGATATAATTATGTTCATAACACCTTAACATAACATGGTTAAGTAAACAAGCAAGGTACTCACAACAGTTATGCAATCATGGATTATGTAGAACTGTGCCAGAAAATGAGAATTGAATAGGTAAAAGTGACCTAAGTCATCAAGGAGAAGGGCGATTTATTTTAGTCAAGAACTTGGTTTGCTCAAGGTAAAAGTGTATGGCCTAACACTTGTGTTATATTTCCTAATAATTGAGAACAAATGACATTTGTGACACTTTCCTTGATGTCATACAAGGACTCCCTATGATCAAACCCATCTAGCAGCTTTAATAATTAAAAAAAGATCTCGACAAACTTCATAAAATATTGTAGATAACTGTAGCATCCTTGTAACTCATATAATGACTCTGCAACCCCAACTTATACTTAAATCTATTAGCATCAAGTTCTGGGTAGCAGGTCAATAGATTTAAATGGTTGATTTCAACCTGCAGTTTTTGGGAAGCAGCTTAATGTCATTGGTGGCAACATGACACTTGGACAATATAAGTTGTCTAGGATTAACTTTTAGTCACTTAGAATTCATTTTTTTTTTATGTTTTGCAAGTTTATAACTAGTACTTTTTATTTCATTTTGTTTTATTTTTAATGGATTTAAACAAAATTTAATTTGGTTTGATCAAATTTATTTGCCAAGCAGGAACAAATTTATTCACCAGTTTATGATATTTTTCGAATTCCAGACCCTTCTCAATGAAATTTGGTGAACGCTCCGACCATTAACAAACAAATGTTTCTTAAGAAGCAGTTCTAGCTCTGTGCCCTCATAGCATAAATAAGACATCAATGCGAAGAACTTTTCATGCAAATCTGAATGCCAATGCTTTATTATAACATAGCTACAACCAAATGATAATATTAAGCACTAATTACAGACAGACATGATTTATCTTACTCACTAACAAGTTTGCAATTTAGCCTTGCAAAACACTGCAAATACATTAAGGAAATTATGCCTTTAACAGATAATAGGATAACAGATAATTCAACCAAATTATCCTTCATGCAAGCCAAGAAACTCTGAACACAATGAACAACCACGAAAGGCAAAAAGCCTGACAGCTCTGTTTCAATGAATATGTAGAAGCTTGGAAGGATGGCAGTATATCTGGCATGTTCCTGAACCACATAACACAATTTTCTTCTAGTTCGAAGCTGATCAACAGTTTAATGCTGAATTAAACTTGTCTCGCAGTTAAATCATGATGACTGTCCGCATAGGTCAATATAAAATATCCAATAGTGATTCAAAGTAAATTACATTAAAAGCTAAAACATTTCACTATGATAATTTATAAATCAATTTCTCATTGTCTTTGATAAAAAGATAGCCACTAGAGGTTAATCGGTTTGGTGAAAGCAGGGTGATATTATAGCCCCCACCACAGTTAAGTTCCTCAAAAACTAACCTGCACACTCCCACAAGGGGGCTGCTTATTAGCAATTGAGCCACCATGGCCCTTAAGTCGAGCCGGTTGGCCACACACGTCATAAGTATAAGAACGATGTCCCATCTTTTAACAGGTAGTGGATACTCAACACTTCGGTGTAATAAGGAGGCTTGTTCAAGATTCTTTAATAGAAAGATGAGTTTTCTTGCAGTGAATATGGCATATGAAGAGTCCGGAACATGTAAGATAGCCCATTTATCATATCCATTTATACACCAACATATACTTCAGAATAAAATGTGTTTTGCAGGATTGACAAATAAATCCCTATATTTGACCCGTCTCCTGACAGTTGCAGTCAGGAAGATATATATAAGCATAACCATATACATGCACAGTTGCACATAAGATAAACACACATAAAAATACGTCTTTAAAGTATAACACTCAACTGCCTTGGTAACATAATAAAAGGAAATGACAAATGGAAATTTGGATTCATTGTTAATGTTCTACCTGAATGATCGCTGCATATAGAGTTACATATGCCTTCATGCGAGCTAGATAATTATATGTACTTTCGATCTTTCCATTATCTTCTCGGTATCCAACTGTCTTGTAGTATGCATTTTCTGACTCAAAAGCAATCTGACATATTTCAAATTTGTTAAAATTACGTTCCACCAGAAATTTCTCAAGAATCTTTCCCGCGACATGTGAAAATTCTAGTGAGAACACTGAGAATTAGATAAATTAAAATATGTAACAATCTCTAAAAATTGAAAACTAATAATCCATTTATTAACAAAAGACCAAAGAATGCTTCTTTTCAAAAGCTAAAAAAATTCATCTAAAAGGAATATGATAAGACAGATGTGATGCAAATAAATTATCTTCATGTAGCAGCATGTAGAAGTTGTGCTGCGACTACTATTGAGGAGATAAGTTCCAAGCCATTACAGTAGGTCCATTCGAAGACCAACGGTTATGTGTGAAAACTATCTACTTGCCTTTATGTAGTTATTTATATTTGGCAAGAAGACCAACGACATTCATTGCATGTTGTCACTTGTCATTATGTTTCCACAGTACATATTGATGTAGTCCAACTAACTGCTGTGATTCATCCAACAAAAGATGAATCAATGTTGCATGACTCGTACTCGAATGATTCGTGTGGGTTTGACTTGACGAATCGTATAAGAATCGAGATTGACCATATGTAACAATCTCTAAAAATTGAAAACTAATAATCCATTTATTAAAAAAAGACAAAAGAATGCTTCTTTTCAAAAGCTAAAAAAATTCATCTAAAAGGAAAATGATAAGACAGATGTGATGCAAATAAATTATCTTCATGTAGCAGCATATAGAAGTTGTGCTGCGACTACTATTGAGGAGCTAAGTTCCAAGCCATTATAGTAGGTCCATTCCAAGACCAACGGTTCATGTGTTAAGACTATCTACTTGTCTTTATGTAGTTATTTATATTTGGCAAGAAGACCAACGACATTCATTGCATGTTTTCATTATGTTTCGACAGTACATATTGAAAGAAAGAAATTATTTAACGTCCACGAGGCTAAAGATAGCCCATGGGACAGAGTGCTTTTTCATCTGTTTGATGTATTCAGCGATTTTTCTGTGAAGCTTCAAATTAATGCTCCCAGCTTCTTGACAAACCCCTCGCTAAATAGATTATCCCAAGAGCTAGCTGCCAGCGTATCTGCATAACTTTTCCTGTTGTCTTTTAAGGCCTCACATTCTAAAATGAAATGTTTTTCTGCTTTCACTTTTCCGGAAGAACAAAAAATGCATACTCTTTCCTCCCACACTTCCTTTGGCTTTTTCTAGCGCCCTATTTCACAACGGAGTCGATGAGAATTAGTCCTTAATTGAGCAATAAGAATTTTGGCTCTCCAAGATATATTGGCCTCTATGTATGCTTTTGGTTGATGACTATGAGTGGGATTAAACATTTCAATATAGTAATTTTTCTTTCTTCCTAGCTCCTTATCCCAAGTACGCTTGTGGAACTTTTCCATAACAAAAGATTTTATCTCTTTGTTGTTTAAGGGATATGCATTCAAGCCAATACCCCATTTACTAAACCATTTGATATTTTGTTGCATCCAAGTCTTTTTGCTCTTGCACAATCTATCATTAAAGACAACCTTAGGCCATCTACCCTCTTCCATTTGCTCATTTTTTTTAAATACCTTATGACTCGCACCATAGCAATTGCTTCAATTGATGTAGTCCAACTAACTGTTGTGATTCATCCAACAAAATATGAATCAATGTTGCATGACTCGTACTCATATGACTCGTCTGGGTATTGACTTGACGAATCGTATAGGAGTTGAGAATGACCCTTATAAGTATCAGCAAAATACAGAATCCCTCCATTTTCCCTTTCCCTTTCCCTCCACCTGGTGTCAAAAAAAAAAGAAAAAAAAAAAAGAAATTTGTTGCCAAGGACGGGTCATATACAGGGCCGTACGAGTTTGATATGAGTCGTATGCGAGTCAATGGGTCCAAGGCTGCTTGGGAGCAGGAGCAAGGAGCAACATTTTCAAAAGCTCTCGCATTGGGAGCAAATTGAGAGCGAATTTTTATATAATATATATTTTGATGCATGTATGTCAACAAAAGCATGTAGAAAGATAAATTAGATATAAAAGCATAAAAAATGGATTAAAGGATATAACATCAATTATCTAGAAGTTATAATCTTCATCAACCACATATCCACAACTTACAAGTTCTCATTTCTATAGCATGTAAAGGTGCACATAATCAAAAAGTATCGAGTGCAATCTATCTTTGAACTGAAAATACATCAACAAATAGGCTCTAGATGGTCTCTAGCATCCCAAAAAATCATGCTACAACAAATACCTACATATCATCAAAACCATTGCCTATCTTGGGATATTTGTCATTAATATCACCCTCTAAGCAATTAACATAAGATAAAAAAAATGTAACATGTCAAGACAAGATTTTGTTTGAGTGATGGGTACATTTTAGTAGGGTCATGATAGAGGAGTTCGACAACCAATGTCACTAACATCAAGATACATAGAGGGCTTGGTGCTCTTGATTAAATACAAGTTCCATACCCTAGTACATGAAAAAATCCAATGGAAACATTGCAATCCTCCCAATCTTGAAATCTTAAAAAACTGATAAGTCTGCTGGATTTTGAGTGAGATTTAAAATTCTACTTTCTCCATATGAAATCCATTGAGGTCGGAACCATTTTCAAATGTCCTGAGTCATTTCATGGTAATGTTAAAAATTTAAATAAAAGTAAAATTCTCCTTTATCTTTCATTTTCAGTGAAAGTGACAATCTCCTTTATCTTTTATTTTCATCCTTTTACTTTTACTAAAAATGAAAGATAAAGGAGAATGCCACTTTTACTTTAAGAATTGAACATTACCATGAATTGTATATCAATACTAGGACCATAGGATTGAATATTAGGCTTCCCTACTCAACACCTCTTGTTTCTTTGAATTTTTTTTGCGTTTGGAACATCTTTGTGATACAATTTTTGAGAAAATGCTAGGGAGCGATTTTTTTTGCAGGAGTGCGCTTCAGGAGTGGATTTCAGGGGTGGGGGATGGGGGGGAACACTCCCACACAACCCTGAATGGGTCAATGCGAGTCTTGTGCGAGTCAGTGCAAGTAAGAGTCTTATGTGCAAGTTCTATGAGAGTGACTCGCTTTGGCATATGATTCATCAAGGCCCGCGAGCCTTGAAGGGTCGTGCTTCACTGAGATGAATCAATGCTTAGTTTAGGGTACGTGCATGTGTCCATGCACAAATTCTCCACTTATATCAACCATCAGAGTGTGACAAAGTGATTTGCAGAAAAGCAAAGGAAAAATGCATACTCATATGGACTCTATGATGTTATAGAGATTTAGTTCCCTCAACTACAGTCGTCTAATAAGAAAAATCATATTTTGAAGCGAACAAAGTTCCTTCTATAGATTAATTACTCCAGAAGACTTGGAATATAAAGATATCCATGAGGATACAAATATTATATATTAAATATGTGAATAAGAATCATTATACAATGAGAGTGAGAGGCTTGCTTATATACCAAGCAGGTGTCTCTTCATGGAGAGTCATGTCTCATTTAGACATGACTCTTCAACCTAATTATTAATTAGCTAATAATTATATATGGTTATTATCATTTACATTATTTTACATTATTTCCTATATATTTATTCATAACATTGCCTTCCTCCTCAAAAAGCTTTGTCCTCAAAGCTTGATCTCTTTTTGGGCTTTGAATGTCTTTTTGTCTCGGAACTGTCATCTTTGTCAATACATGTTGATATGATCTTCTAAGTGACAAAAAAAATTGTCGCACTGAGAAGGGATCAAACCATCCTAGATTAATCTTCTATGTAATATTCTGATCACTGGAATTTTGTAATTACTTTTCATCATAGCACTGGATTGAGATTATGTGTTGTTTTTGGTCTGAATGGTCCTAATACGTAGCATGGTTGAGTTGTCTACTCTCATGATTCGGATGTCGATAGGGAACTTTTTTGGTTTGACATTCCCTTATTAAAAGTTTGGAAATTTTTTTATTTACTTCAGGGGACGATGTTGTTGAGTAGGTTACACAACCTTCACTTGGGATGTTAATCATCTGAACTGCAACATCTAAGTGTGTTGTTTCTTCAACTGACTTGTCTTCTTGAGTTGTCATACTCACTGGGTATCCGTTCCCTTATTTTCAACCAAGACTGTTACGGCTGAAGATTTCGACACTTCTTCTTGAGTGAATTGTTCTAACTTGTCTTTTAATGTTTTCTTATCATCCTTAAGTTTCTTAATTTGAGTGAGTAGACTTTGATTATGGTATCTCAGACGTAAAAGTTCTTTGATTTCTGATTTATCAACTTTATTTTCAGTGTTTTGAATTTTAAGCTTTTCGTCTTTTAGATCTTTGATTTGTTCTAATAAATTTTTATTAAGGTTTTTAAACACAAGGTTTCCTCTTCTTGTTCTGATAAGTGCTTCTTGAGTTCTTTCTTTGTGACATTAGTCTACTTCGCTTGTGTCACACTGTTAGTGATTTTTTTATGTGGTCCTTGAGACGAGAAATTTCATCATCTTTTTTCATTATTTCTTTGTAATGCATATCCACAAGATTTTTATGTTCATGTTCTAACGCTTTCTTGTTTTGCTGAAGTTTGGCTATTTTGGCATTCTCTTGATATTTTAGTTGCACTTTCTCGGTACACTGGATTACATCATTTTGTGGGAGCGATGATGGACATTCAACTTGGAATAGGAATTCCATTTTCTTTCTCTCATTAAAATCAGCATGTTGTCGCTCAAGTATTGTATTTAATTGTTCTATATCGCTTGCGAATGATTGTTTTTGTTCATTACTTAGAGATTTCATATTTTTTTTCCTTTTTCTTTTTCTTCACTTCTTTTAACTTTGTATGGAATATATATATATATATATATATATATATATATATATATATATATAATTGAATTAGTTATATGATTATAAAACTATATAATTATAATATATAGCTTATATGGTTAAAAACTTAAAACTATATAATAATTTTAGCCACATAATGAACTATATAGCTTATATATAGCAGTGAAAAAAAAATGAAGTCGTGAGTCAACTAAAACAACAGTGGAATGAATGTTGGACAGGCGTGATGATTTGTGGAAGAGGCAACCAACAGAACACGCAATTAGATATGGTGGTAGAGTGTGTCGAAAAAAAATCGACAGCGGGGGAACAGTGGGGAAGAACGACAGACTGGAAAAAATGTGTCGGTTGGAGGCGGGAAATCAATGAGAAGGTGGCGGTGGCGATGGTTTCTGAACACAGATGAGGTTGAGCGAGTGGATCTGGTTGGGAGGTTAGTCAGCGAAGAGCGGTGGCAAGGGCAACGAGGAGTGCTAGATGACTGTGAGGAAGGTGACAGGTGACCAGTGATGGATGGAACCTGTGGCTCAGGTCTTTCGAGAGTGATGGCGGTTGTCAATAGCCTTGTCGGCGGCTGTGGGTTTTGTTTTTATTTTATTTTCTTTTGTTGCAGCAGTGGAACCGGGGTAGTGGCGACAAGTGGTGGAGCAGGGCGGATGTAATAGGTCGGGGACCAAGAGACAACAACAAGGTGTGTTGCATTGTTGTGACAGCAGTCGGTGGTATAAACGACGGCCAACGGAGTTGTCGAAATGGATAGGGAGAACAATAGGGACGTAGGTCAACAAGCAGGATGGTGGCGTTGAGCAACGACAAGGGAAATGGTTGAAGCGTGTGGGACGAGAGCGGCCACAACAAAGAAGGCAAGTAGGAATGAAACGATGGAAGTGAGGTTTGCAACAACGACCAAATAATAATTTTGAAGTGGAGGCTTATTTGTAGCACTACATTGAGGTGGGAAGGGACTCACGGTGACTTGTGACAGAATGCGGACATGCAACCAATAGCAGTGTCTACAATGGCGGTTTGTGGTTTGATGGAATCATCCAAGCAGCAACAACATCAAGGTTACGCTACCTACTGCGACTTCCACTGTTGTTGGTACCTACGATTTTGATTTTATTTTTAAATTACTCTTTTTTTTTGCCTTTTTTTTAACTTGTATGTATGTATATGTATTCTTTTATATAACTTTTTATTTTTATTTTTTTATAATTTAATTATATAATTGAATTAATTATATGATTATAAAACTATATAATTATAATATATAGCTTATATGGTTAAAACTATATAATAATTTTAATCATATAATGAACTATATATAACTTATATATAGCAGTGAAAAAAAATGAAGTCGTGAGTCAACCAAAAAAACAGTGGAACGAATGTTGGACGGGCGTGACGGTTTGTGGAAGAGGCAACTGATAGAACATGCGATTAGATATGGTGGCAGAGTGTGTCAAAAAAAAATCGACAGCAAGGGAACAGTGGGGAAGAACAACAGACTAGAAAAAATGTGTCGGTTGGAGGTGGGAAACCAATGAGAAGGTGGCGGTGGTGATGGTTTTTGAATGCAGATGACATTGACCGAGTGGATGTGGTTGGGAGGTTAGTCAACGAAGAGCGGTGGCGGGGGCAGCGAGGAGTGGTGGACGACTGTGACGAAGGCAACAGATGACTAGTGATGGATGGAACCTGTGGCTTAGGTCTTTTGATAGTGATGGCGGTTGTCAACAGCGTTGTCGATGGCCTTGAGTTTTGTTTTTATTTTATTTCTTTTGTTGCAGCAGTGCAATTGGGGTAGTGGCGACAAGTGGTGGAATAGGAAGGATGCTATAGGTCGAGGGCCAAGAGACAACAACAAGGTGTGTTGCACTGTTGTGACAGCAGTCGGTGGTACAAACGATGGAAAACGAAGTTGTCAAAATGGACAGAGAGCACGGTAGGGACGTAGGTCAACAAGTGGGATGCCAGCGTCGAGCAGCGGCAAGGGAAACAGTTGATGCATGTGGGACAAGAGCGGCCACAACGAAGAAGGCGATTGGGAATGAAATGATGGAAGTGAGGTTTGCAACAACGATCGAATAATAATTTTGAAGTGGAGGCTTATTTGTAGCACTACACTGAGGCGGTAAGGGACTCACGATGACCTATGGAAGAATGCGGACAAGCCGCCAGTAGCAGTGGCTACAATGGCGGTTTGCAGTTTCATGGAATCGTCCAAGCGACAACAACATCAAGGTTACGCTACATACTATGAATTCCACTGCTGTTGCTACCTACGATTTTGATTTTGATTTTTTTTTTAAATTACTCTTTTTTCTTCTGCCTTTTTTTTAACTTGTATGTATGTATATGTATTTTTTTATATAACCTTTTTTATTTATTTAATTAATTATATAATTGAATTAATTATATGAATATAAAACTATATAATTATAATATATAGCTTATATGGTTAAAACTATATAATAATTTTAATCATATAATGAACAATATATAACTTATATATAGCAATGAAAAAGAACAAGTCGTGAGTCAACTAAAAAGCAGTGGAATGAATGTTGTACGGGCGTGACAGTTTGTGGAAGAGGCAACCGACAGAACACGCGATTAGATATGGTGGCAGAGTGTGTCGAAAAAAAATCGACAACGGGGGAACAGTGGGGAAGAACGACAGACTAGAAAAAATGTGTCGGTTGGAGGCAGGAAATCAATGAGAAGGTGGCGGTGGTGATGGTTTCTAAACGCAGACGAGGTTGACTGAGTGGATGTGGTTGGGAGGTTAGTCAGCAAAGAGTGGTGGCGGGGGCAGTACAGAGTGGTGGACGACTGTGAGGAAGGCGTCAGATGACCAGCGATGGACGAAACCTGTGACTCAGGTCTTTCGACAGTGATGACGGTTGTCAACAGCGCTGTCGGCAGTCGTGGGTTTTGTTTTTATTTTATTTTATTCTATTGCAACAGTGCAACCAGGGTAGTGGCGATAAGTGGTGGAGTAGGGTGGATGCTATAGGTCAGCGGCCAAGAGACAACAACGAGGTGTGTTGCGTTGTTGTGACAGCAGTCGGTGGTTCAAACGACGGACAACAAAGTTCAAACAACGGACAACGAAGTTGTCGAAATGGACAGGGAGCACAGTAGGGATGTAGGTCAACAAGCGGGATGGTGGCGTCGAGTAGCGGCAAGGGAAACGGTTGATGCATTTGGGATGAGAGCAACCACAACGAAGAAGGTGACTGGAAACGAAACGATGGAAGTGAGGTTTGCAACAACGACCGAATAATAATTTTGAAGTGGAGGCTTATTTGTAGCACTACACTAAGGCGGGAAGTGACTCACGACGACCTGTGGCAGAATGCGGATAGGCGGCCAGTAGCAATGGCTACAATGGAGGTTTGCGAGTTGATGGAATCATCCAAGTGGAAACAACATCAAGGTTATGCTACATACTGCGACTTCCACTGCTGTTGGTACCTATGATTTTGATTTTGATTTTTTTTTTGCCTTTTTTTTACTTGTATGTATGTATATGTATTTTTTTATATAGCATTTTTTTAATAATTTTTTATTTTTTATTTTTTACAACTGCAGAATGGAGAAGCTCTTTCTTGTAGCGAATGCTTGATTGACGACAACAAGGTTGTCGGGAGGTTGATGGCCAAAGGCCTAGTGATCAGCCAACGTGGCTTTGATACCAAATGAAGCGAACAAAGTTCTTTCTACAGATTAATTACTCCAAAAGACTTGGATATAAAGATATCCATGAGGATACAAATATTATATATTAAATATGTGAATAAGAATCATTATACAATGAGAGTGAGAGGCTTGCTTATATGCCAAGCAGGTGTCTCTTCATGGAGATTCATGTCTCATTTAGACATGACTCTTCAACCTAATTACTAATTAACTAATAATTATATATGGCTATTATCATTTACATTATTTCCTATATATTTATTCATAACTTATTTATACAAAAAGTATTAAATACTCTGATTTCAATATTACCTTGCTGGCTTTCTTAAGTTCATATATACTTATGCCTGTATCCAACCTGAACAAGAAGAACACCCATTGAACGTAAATTGGTCTATTTTAATGAAAATTAACATTTTTAACTGTAAATTCTATGACTGACGGGTACCACAATACTTTTGATCTAGGTTAAAGCAAGTGCCCCTATTTGATGAAGATAGCATACCATCATCTTGTCAATCAATTGATTAAATTACTTTTGCAGTTGCTCTTCAATTAACCACTTGTAGGTTCAAGGTAGTTCGTAAAATACCCAAGTATATACAATCAAATACATAATTAAAGCCTTAGTTAATTTTATATGAATCAATACGTAGACAACTCTTCCGAAACTCACAACTATTTATTGATCCATCCATTCAATGTTATACAAAGGAATCCCATTGTCAATTGTAATCATCACTTTCATATCGTTGCACTAAGAGAAGTGACATGCACTCTACAATCTGGGTGGAAGAGATGTGTCACATGTGCAACATGCATTAGTTTAAATGGAATAAAATTGGACATCTGACCTCTAATGTCAAAATGGAATAGCATTTGACATCCAATCTCTAATCTCAAAGCATAAACGCATCTTAAAGAAATAAATTAGGAAAGACAACTTAAAAATAAATAAATGAATTAATAAACATAAATCCATCTTAACCCTGGATCTTGTAAGCATTGAGAGATTTCTCCAAAGGCATTTTATGTTGATTTGGGGTAGCATCGGATGTTCTCTAGCCATGAAAATTGGTGGAGAGGCTAAAGCACATGAGATCTCCAAGACCCAAAAATGGTTTGGGCAGATTCTAACCAGTTTGGGAGATATTAAAATAATTAATATTTTTAATGGAGTTCCTAAGTCTAAACTTAGGAAAAATAAAATATTAATGGGTATTAATATAAAACTGGGTTAGAAGGTTCCAAAAGTCATGGATCAAGCCAAATCTAATCTTAGCCGTTGATTAGAGATTTAATCTCAGTCGTTGAAGGACCAACAGGAAAAGTATAAGAAGAGGCTTGAGGGTCAATTGGAGAACACACTGAGGGAGGCCAGTCAGTTCGATTTCTTGAGCGGGGTTAGCTGAGAAATTCGAACTGGAGGTTTGGATTGCAACAAGAGGTAGCGGGTATGGAACAGAGAGGTAGGAACAACACTAGAAGATTAGCATAGATGTTAGAGAGACAGACACAGAGGCAGTAGAACTGCGCAGTCATTGGAGGGTCTGCGTGGGTGATGCAGAGAGGCAGAAGCTGACGTAGAGGGTCTGGGAGCTGCGCAGAGGCCAACAAGCTTGATGCTGAGTCTTAAAAAAGTGTTGAAGAATTTATCTCTGTTGGGTAACCCAGTTTGGCATCCAGTGTTGAATTTTCTAAGTCTCGCAGTTAGAAATATTTAATGTACTTTCTGATTTACTCCTTCCTACTTGTTCTGATTAATTAACAAGTTATTTACCATGTAAATAATGAAAATAAATACAAGTACATGCTCAGCACATTATAGATCATCAACCGAAAGAAACAGAAACAAGCACACAAGTGACACCGTTGTTTTTGGACTAATGTCCCCGAAAAATCCCAATGCGGGAAAACCGGTGCAACTATCTCAGGGTTTGATTTATTAAGCAGTTTCAGAATACAATTTGGGTGCCAAATCCAGCTCACCCAATAGAGAAAAATCTCGGCAATAGTACCTCTCAACTCAGAAGCAGATATTCCCGCTGAAACCCCAAATAAACACTCTGACAGCTCCACAGCTCAAATCTGCCCCACAAAACCCCAACGTCAGCCTCTAGGGACTGCATCAGCATCTCTCTAGCCTAGCGTTTGCCCAGCGTCACTCTGGCTTGGCCTGCGTTAGCCTTTGGAGGCATTGCGTCAACCCTTTGGCCCTCTGCGTCACCCACATTGGCCCTCTGAGGCACTGCGTCAGTGCGTAGCTGGTGGTTGCCTCTGCGTGAGCCCTGGCTGGCTCTATGTGAACCCCTCGCTAGTTCTGCGTCCCTCTCTCGGCTACTGCACTGATTCTCCCAGTGCTATCTCTGCCTCTTTGCTTCTGTATTCAGTATTCACTACCCCTCAACTACAACTCTGACCACTCTCTCAACTTTCTTAACAAACCCAGCCCCAGAAAGTCGAAATCTTGATCTCTTGGTGTGTTCTCCAAGTGACCCTCAAGCCTCCTTTTATACTTTTCTCGTTGACAATTCAACAGCTGAGATTAAATCCCTAATCAATGGCTAAGATTAGATCTGGCTTGATCCATGGCTTTTGGAGCATTCTAACATAGTTTTATATTAATTCCAAAAGTCATGGATCAAGACATGACTCTTCAACCTAATTACTAATTAACTAATAATTATATATGGCTATTATCATTTACATTATTTCCTATATATTTATTCATAACTTATTTATACAAAAAGTATTAAATACTCTGATTTCAATATTACCTTGCTGGCTTTCTTAAGTTCATATATACTTATGCCTGTATCCAACCTGAACAAGAAGAACACCCATTGAACGTAAATTGGTCTATTTTAATGAAAATTAACATTTTTAACTGTAAATTCTATGACTGACGGGTACCACAATACTTTTGATCTAGGTTAAAGCAAGTGCCCCTATTTGATGAAGATAGCATACCATCATCTTGTCAATCAATTGATTAAATTACTTTTGCAGTTGCTCTTCAATTAACCACTTGTAGGTTCAAGGTAGTTCGTAAAATACCCAAGTATATACAATCAAATACATAATTAAAGCCTTAGTTAATTTTATATGAATCAATACGTAGACAACTCTTCCGAAACTCACAACTATTTATTGATCCATCCATTCAATGTTATACAAAGGAATCCCATTGTCAATTGTAATCATCACTTTCATATCGTTGCACTAAGAGAAGTGACATGCACTCTACAATCTGGGTGGAAGAGATGTGTCACATGTGCAACATGCATTAGTTTAAATGGAATAAAATTGGACATCTGACCTCTAATGTCAAAATGGAATAGCATTTGACATCCAATCTCTAATCTCAAAGCATAAACGCATCTTAAAGAAATAAATTAGGAAAGACAACTTAAAAATAAATAAATGAATTAATAAACATAAATCCATCTTAACCCTGGATCTTGTAAGCATTGAGAGATTTCTCCAAAGGCATTTTATGTTGATTTGGGGTAGCAACGGATGTTCTCTAGCCATGAAAATTGGTGGAGAGGCTAAAGCACATGGGATCTCCAAGACCCAAAAATGGTTTGGGCAGATTCTAACCAGTTGGGGAGATATTAAAACAATTAATATTTTTAATGGAGTTCCTAAGTCTATACTTAGGAAAAATAAAATATTAATGGGTATTAATATAAAACTGGGTTAGAAGGTTCCAAAAGTCATGGATCAAGCCAAATCTAATCTTAGCCGTTGATTAGAGATTTAATCTCAGTCGTTGAAGGACCAACAGGAAAAGTATAAGAAGAGGCTTGAGGGTCAATTGGAGAACACACTGAGGGAGGCCAGTCAGTTCGATTTCTTGAGCGAGGTTAGCTAAGAAATTCGAACTGGAGGTCTGGGTTGCAGCAAGAGGTACCGGGTATGGAACAAAGAGGCAGGAACAACACTAGAAGATTAGCATAGATGTTAGAGAGACAGACACAGAGGCAGTAGAACTGCGCAGTCATTGGAGGGTCTGCGTGGGTGATGCAGAGAGGCAGAAGCTGACGTAGAGGGTCTGGGAGCTGCGCAGAGGCCAACAAGCTTGATGATGAGTCTTAAAAAAGTGTTGTAGAATTTATCTCTGTTGGGTAACCCAGTTTGGCATCCAGTGTTGAAGTTTCTAAGTCTCGCAGTTAGAAATCTTTCATGTACTTTCTGATTTACTCCTTCCTACTTGTTCTGATTAATTAACAAGTTATTTACCATGTAAATAATGAAAATAAATACAAGTACATGCTCAGCACATTATAGATCATCAACCGAAAGAAACAGAAACAAGCACACAAGTGACACCGTTGTTTTTGGACTAATGTCCCCGAAAAATCCCAATGCGGGAAAACCGGTGCAACTATCTCAGGGTTTGATTTATTAAGCAGTTTCAGAATACAATTTGGGTGCCAAATCCAGCTCACCCAATAGAGAAAAATCTCGGCAATAGTACCTCTCAACTCAGAAGCAGATATTCCCGCTGAAACCCCAAATAAACACTCTGACAGCTCCACAGCTCAAATCTGCCCCACAAAACCCCAACGTCAGCCTCTAGGGACTGCATCAGCATCTCTCTAGCCTAGCGTTTGCCCAGCGTCACTCTGGCTTGGCCTGCGTTAGCCTTTGGAGGCATTGCGTCAACCCTTTGGCCCTCTGCGTCACCCACATTGGCCCTCTGAGGCACTGCGTCAGTGCGTAGCTCTTGGTTGCCTCTGCGTGAGCCCTTGCTGGCTCTATGTGAACCCCTCGCTGGTTCTGCGTCCCTCTCTCGGCTACTGCACTGATTCTCCCAGTGCTATCTCTGCCTCTTTGCTTCTGTATTCAGTATTCACTACCCCTCAACTACAACTCTGACCACTCTCTCAACTTTCTTAACAAACCCAGCCCCAGAAAGTCGAAATCTTGATCTCTTGGTGTGTTCTCCAAGTGACCCTCAAGCCTCCTTTTATACTTTTCTCGTTGACAATTCAACAGCTGAGATTAAATCCCTAATCAATGGCTCAGATTAGATCTGGCTTGATCCATGGCTTTTGGAGCATTCTAACATAGTTTTATATTAATTCACATCAATATTTTAATTTCCCTAAGTATGACTTAGGGACTCCATTAAAAATATTAATTATTTTAATATCTCCCAAACTGTTTAGAATCTACCCAAACTCGTTCTGGGTATTGGAGATCTCATGTGCCTTAGCCTCTCAACCAATTTTCGTGGCTAGAGCACATCCGATGCTACCCCAAATCAACACCCAGTTGTACTAAAGAATAGTTGATTAATAAAATCCTCCTCTGCTGCACCAGTTTTCCCACATTGGGTTTTTCCAGGGACATTTGTCCAAAAATATCTGTGTTGATGTGTCTAATTCTTGTGCATCTATTTGTTTTTGTATTATGGTGTGATATATGCAGCATAATTTATTTTAATGTTTATTGAAGGTTTTCGTAAATAACTTATTGGAAAATAAGTAGGTAAAATAAATCAATGGTTGCAGTGATAGAATTTTCACATTTTAATGCCTCATTGTGCTTAATAGATCCAGGCTTAAGATGGATCTATACTAGTTATATAATATTTTTATCCTTTATGGACTACATGTTTTGTCCATTTTCTTATAATTCCTGATGGATCCTTGTAACAATAGTCAAGTCCATTACAGGTGGTACCAGAGCTAGTTTGAGACATGCTGACCTGTACCCAAATTTGTTGCCAGTAGCAGCAAGCTTCCATGCACCTTGCTCTAGTAGCCACTCCATAGTTCACCATTCCACACACCTTGCTCCATACACTCCACAGTGATTATGCATACTTCCTTCCCATATACACAGACAATTATAGAAACTCACCACAAAAAAGACAATAGCAGGCATGTAACTGTAACCAATCTATGATTATTCAACTGTAAGTACCTTTCCATAAAAAAGACTAACAACAAAGCTAAAATCTAGAACATGTTAATCGGCTAATGGAATTTTTAAATCCAAAGAAGGGGTAACGACTCGACATAATTAGCTAAAGTATGGTACTATAAAATATGTTTGATGTAAAGCAGCATTGAAAGCTTTATTGGGTCTAATCACTAAGATAAGAATTATGTCAGGTTTTCCATACCTTTGAATATGGAATATATTTTGGAACAGTAAAGATGCAAGACTTATGCAACTCGGCAAGCACAAGATCCATTGCAATTGGAACCTATAAGAAACAAAGCACCATAAGATCATCATGATAAACTTATCATTATCATAAAATCTAAAAGAAAAATTCTTTCTAGAGAACATTAATTCATTCTATGTACACCCTTGTTATATGTGATGAATTACAGTGGTGTAAAAGTAAACCGCAAAACAATAGTGTCCATGAATCATAACTTTAACCTATCGCAACTCCCATAACCATCAAGCTTTACATTGTTCTAAACAATTGTAAAAGAAACATGAAATATAGCATACTTTTAAGAAATGAACTTTTTCATGGCATTTTAATAAATCTGTTTATTAATTATATAAATTAGCTTAGGTGGTTGGGAGCACATTTTGTTCTCCCCCTCACCCGGGTTCAATTCCAAGGGACATATTTGGCCCCTTGTGATAAGGAACAAACATTATATAAATTATGAGATAAGATGGAATTAATGAGATAATTAGATAAAACATTAAAAGCCCAGGATGGGCTGATAGGGAGGGCACAGTGTGAGAATTTCGTTGTAGTGATTGATTTATTTCTCCTACATATTTACAATAATAAGTTATTCTGATTCACCAATGCTTCAGTAAATATCTAAATAAATTCAGTTGTAGACTTCACAAATTAAGAAATGAAAATTAAATAGGCAGATGAAACACTAGCATATAAACAATCACATTGACACACTTGTTTTTGGACAATCATCCCTAGAAAAACTCAATGTAGAAAATCGGTGCAAAAGATTTGAGAGCAAATTTCTAAATACAATCTAGATGCCCCAGAGAAAAAATGGCAATCCACTCAGATAAGATAACTAATAGATACGTAGTGAGAATTTTCTCACACTGAATCTAGAGATTCTACACTGGCCCCAGCTCCTGGATGATCCACTGCGCAGTCTCTGCATGAGCCTACGCAGTCACTGTGTGGCTTCTGCATGGAGACTCCCTCTTACTGCGTCACCCTAGCTGTTGCTGGTTCTGCTGCTAAGAAATTGAGATTCCTCTTGCCAATCACCCACAGTGATTCCTAGCACTGATCCCTGCTATCCTCCAGCGATTCTGTGTCAACCTTCTCCAGTTGTTGCATTGTCCCTCCTTGGCACTGCGCTGGCTCTTTGATCCTTCACTGTCGTCTTTGAAGTATATTCATTGGAATTGGAAATCACTTCCTTCCAGTTCTACCTTTGATCCTCACTACTTGATCACTTGTTCGAATTCCTTAGCAAACCTTGCCCTAAGAAAATTGAACTAACTCATCAACCCTCTGTGTGTCTACAAATGAACCCCAAGCCTCCTTCTTATACTTTTCTCGTTGAGACTTCAACGGCCGAGATGAAGTCTCTAATAAACAGATAAGATTAAATCTTGACTTGATCCGCCTTCTAGATCACTCTCACCCATATTTTGATTAATACCCATTAATACTTTAATTTTCCTAAGTTTAGAATTAAGAACCTCATTAAAAATATTAATTATTCTAATAAAATACAATCCGGGTTGAATTTCACCAAATGGTTTTTGGGTTCTTTAGAAGTCATGTGCCTTAGCCTCTCTACCAATTTTCATGGCTAGAGCACATCCGATGCTACCAAAAACTAATGCTCCCTCTTAGTGAGGAAAGTGCTCTAGCAACAATGTCCAACTGCATGTTTTTTTGTTTCTGAAGCATCTCCTTTTCCGCACTATTGCTGCCACCAACATTGTGTTGTTGCTTCTGCTACCCATGACACTGCCACTGCCACTGCTGCATCTGTACTACAACTCCCTCTAAATGTTGCATCACGCTATTGAAAGGGATCTTCCATCATACCCATTTGCTCCCAAAATTGAACAAACTTTGTTCTTCCTAGAGCCTTGGTGAGTACATCTGCTACCTAATTTCCTATGGGAGTATACTCCAACTGTACTGCCCCCCGCTGAACACCGTCCCTGATAAAATGACACTGAATATCAATGTGTTTGTAGCGATCATGAAACACTGGATTTCTAGAGAGCTTGATACAACTCTAATTATCACAAAAAAAAAAATTGTTGCTTCCATCCTTTTCCTGAATAGATTTACAAGCAGTTTCCTGAGCCATATAGCTTCACATGTTGCTTTGCTAGCTGCCCTATACTCAGCTTCAGCCAAGCTCAGTGCTACAGATTTTTGCTTCTTATTACACCAGGAGGTTATCCAAGATCCAATACTGAAGAAAATACCCAATGGTACTTTTCCTATCTACTGAACTTCCTACCCAATCTGCATCAGTGAATCCACTCAATTTGATATCATCAACCTTGGTGTATCTTAATCCAAAATTGACTATTCCTTGCACATACCTGAGAATGTGCTTTGCTGCTGCCTAGTGCGCCCTTTTTTATTCCACCTAGAACTGACTAAGGGTGTTGATAGCATAACATATGTTTGGCCTAGTGTTGACCAGATACATAAGCGACCCGTGAGTTGTCTGTATAAGGTGGGGTCCACTTCCTTATCTCTGGAAGCATCTATGGCATAACCATAGGTCGACAATCCTGCATTCTGAATCTTTTCAAAATTTCTGACGCATATCTACCTTGGCCAAGGAAGATCTCACCATCCTGTTGCCAAACTTCCAATCCCAAAAAGTAGTGCATTAACCCCAAATCCTTTATGTCAATTATGTTTCCAGGTTCTTTTTGCAATCCTCTATGAGTCTGGATGATCCTGTCAAAAATAGATCATCCACATATAACACTAGAATTAATGGCTCACCTTCTACCAACAGACAATAAAGATTGGGATTGACATCGCTCTTGATGAATCCCAACTGTTGCAAGAGGCTATCAATTCGACCATACCAAGCTCAGGGTTCTTGTTTCAGCCCATACGAGGCTTTCTTCAATCTACACACATGAGTTCTCTTATCATGTGTTTTGAAACCTTCTCGTTGTTCGATATATACCTCTTCTTTTATCACCCCATTCAAGAATGTTTTCTTGACATCCATTTGGTGAATCTTCGATCCCATATGTGTTGCAAGGGATATAATAGATCTGATAGAGGTATACCAAGCTACTGGGGCAAAGGTCTCTTCATAGCCTATTCCTTACTTTTCAACATATCCTTTTGCTACGAACCTAGCCTTAAACTTGTCTACGGTGCCATCTGCAACATACTTGATCTTGCACATCTATCTCGAACCCACAACTAATCTATTCTTTGGTCTTGGTAAGATTTCCCAGACATCATTTGTCATGATGCAACTGTACTCTTCTACCATGGCATCCACCCATACCTGGTGCTGTACAACTTCATGAAAACTAGAAGGTTCTTCGACCTGAGCTACAAATGCTTGGTACCTGTCAAGTTGTCTATGTTGCCTTTTCTCGGCTCTAGGAGCTCCAATGAATTCCTCTGCGTCCCTCAGAGTCTGTCGTAGCTCTCGGCTAGTTCTTCCACTGGTGGTGGGAGGTTCCATTTTCTCCTCTTCCTGTTGTTGCACCTGCTGCGACACTCCTGGCTCCTCTTCTCTTGAGGAGATGTTAGTACTGGTTACAATGCTTGAACCAAATACCTGTCTTCCTGCTAGATCTGACCCTTGTTGTTGAACCAGAGGAACATCCTCAACTTGTTCTTCAACAGACATCTCTCGAGATTTCCTGAAAGCTTTGTCTTCCATGAACTTTACATCTCGCCTCACTACAATATTCCTACTGCTTGGAATGTAGATTGGGTACGCCTTTGAAGTCTCGCTATAACCCACGAGATATCCAACTTCAGCAGACTGCTCTAACTTGCTCCGCTTCTCTTCTGGATTATGACAATAGGCCACACTTCTGAATATCTTGAGGTGACTCATTTCTGGCTTCTTTTCCATGAAAACACCCTCTGGCATCTTCTTTCCTAAAGCCATGTGAGGAGTGCCCTAAAATACCTCAAGGTGGAAAGAGGAAATGTCAAAGCATGGGAAGTTGGGCTAAGAGAATTAAAGGAACATGCCAAAAGTCTCAACAAGAAGACTGAAGAGCCAGAGGAAATCATCATCAATCTTAAAGCACAGATAGAAGAGGCCAAAAAAATTGAAGAACCTCTCAAAAGGGAATTAGAAGAAAGTACCAAGACAAAGGAAGACTTAGAAGTAGAGTTAGTCTCTCTGCGAAAAGAAGCACAAAAAAGTAATGTCCAGCAGAACTTTGCAAACACCTCCAAAGTGTTGGATGAAACCTAGCAGTCAAAGGCCATGCAACGATAAATTTGGATTAGATTACAAACCCTCTCATGTTTAATAGGGCTCAAGCTCCATGACAACAAGAAAAGAAGTAGAGCAGAATAGTTGTGGAAGTGTCATCAAGGGCTCCATCAAGAAGGAAAATTGCATGCCTTCAAAAGAAAATAAAATAAAAAAGCGAAATTAGCAACTTGTAGTAAAGACGACCAAAGATGAAGCTTACAAAAGAGCTGCACCACTGAGAAGATTGCCCCCATCCAGGTATTCTAGAATATTTCTTCATTATTGTTATTCATAGCTGACTTTGGGCACATGGCTAGGGATTGCAGAGCTTATGACAGGAATGACTATCAAAGTCATTATCCCAGAAGCAAGTTTGCAAGAACACAAGGCAGATACCTAGGTGCACTATCATCCAGGTAGCATGTAGAACGCTTCAAATGCCACAACTATGGACATATGGCTCGTGATTGCAAAAGCATGATGAAGCCTTCCATGAGACAAAAGTCCAATTTCAAGAACAAGAATGTTTGGAGAAGAAAACAAGAACAAGAAGAAGAGATAAATGAAGAAATCCTAGAGGCCATGCTTTCAGGAATTGAAAAGACACAAGACCATGATGAATCTATAGGTGGAGAAGAAATCAAGATTCTCATGTATCATTCTAAATGACCGAGCTTGACGAATCCCTATTTTGAAGAGGGGGAGTCTATGAAGCAATAGGTGCACATTTGAAGATTTATCCTTTGATAGGTTGTTAGATGGAAGTAGTCACTCCAGTGGAGTAGTAATTTTGGGAGGCAAAGTCATTGACAAAATTGCAAAAGGACTTGTTATCGTTAATGCATATTCATAGGCAGAATTGTCGTGGCAAGTCATAAGAAAAATACCATGCCAAGGGGAGAAAACCAATCGAAGTGAGTTAGACAATTTTGCAGGAAGGCAAAGGACGATATTTCGTCAAGGGGAGTAACCCTTTGCCATAGATGTCAAAAGGGGGAGAGAAATAAAAAAAAGAAGATTAGAGTTAGGAGGACTAGTGATGATAAGCGGAGTATGTGTTGCCATCAATGACAAAGGGAGAGATTGTTGAATGGTGTTGTTATTGATGCCAACATCAGTTCTTGAACGCTCTTAATATTTGTCTAGATTGCATTAGTGGGAAGCTCCACTTGGCAAGAAGTCCCAAAAGATAGCTAGATCTTGTGGTGTAACCTACATTTGATGAAGTCTTTGGCTAAGAAAATTAGTAAAGTTGCAAATGAGACTATCATAAGATGTTTCTCCTCATCGTGTTGATGTAAACGATATATGGCATAGCTTGTGGTTCATCCTAGTCTAAGAGATATGCTCGATCAAATATATAATCACCATTTTTGTTGGTCAAAGTCTCCAAAATGAGATGATGTGGTGTTGATTCGTGGTAGCATCAGATGTGCTCTAGCCACGAAAATTGGTGGAAAGGCTAAGGCACATGAGATCTCCAATACCCAGAAATGGTTTGGGCAGATTCTAAACAATTTGGGAGATATTAAAATAATTAATATTTTTAATGGAGTCCCTAAGTCTAAACTTAGGGAAAATAAAATATTAATGTGAATTAATATAAAACTGTGTTAGAAGGGTCCAAAAGTCATGGACCAAGACAGATCTAACCTTAGCCGTTGATTAGGGACTTAATCTCGGTCGTTGATTTGTCAACGAGAAAAGTATAAGAGGAGGCTTGAGGATCACTTGGAGAACACACCGAGTTGATCAAGATTTCGACTTTATGGGGCTGGGTTTGTTGAGAAAGTTGAGAGAGTGATCAGAGTTGCAACTGAGGGGCAGTGAATACAGAAGCAGAAAGGTAGAGATAGCATCGGGAGGATCAACGCAGTAGCCGGAGAGACGGATGCAAAATCAGCAAAGGTTCATGCAGAGCCAACCAGGGCTCACGCAGAGGCAGCCAGGAGCTGCGCAATCCCTCAGAGGGCCAATGTGGGTGACGTAGAGGGTTAGATGACTGACACAATGCCTCTAGAGGCTGACGCAGACCAAGCCAGAGTGACGTTGGGCTAATGTTGGCTCAAAAAGAGTTGGCGCAGTCCCTAGAGGCTGACATTAGGGTTTCGTGGGGCAAATTGGAGCTGTGGAGCTGCCGGAGAGTTTATACATGGTTTTAGCCGAAATATTTGTCTTTGACTAAGAGGTACTACTGCCGAGATTCTTCTCTGTTGGCTGAGCCGGATTTGGCACCCAGTTTGTATTATGAAACTGCTTAATAAATCAAACCCTCAGGTAGCTGCACCGGTTTTCCCGCATTGGGTTTTTTCAGGGACATTAGTCCAAAAACAACGGTGTCACTTGCGTGCTTGCTTTTGTTTCCTTCAGTTGATGATCTGAAATGTGTTGAGCATGTACTTGTATTTATTTTCAGTATTTACATGGTAAATAACTTGTTAATTAATCAGAACAAGTAAGAAGAAATAAATCAGAAAGTACATGAAGGGTTTCTAACTGTTAGACTTAGAAACTTCAACATGTGGCAGCTCATCCGGAACACAAAACTCAACATTAAACATCAAAGATATCTATTTTATTAATAATGAATGAATTGATGCTTTATAGAGTGAGAGGCCCAGGCTTAAAAACAACCCTAAATACCTCTTGGTGATGCCCTAATTAAACTAATAGTTGACAAAATAATTAATTTTTATATAACATTTCCCTCCTCCCAAAAAGATAATTTGTCCTTAACCATGTGTAATGACAGATGTTGTTGACGAAACACTTCAGTCTCCCAAGAAGCTTCTTCTTCTGGTAAGTCCTTCCACTTGATCAAGTATTCTTTGATTACTCGTGATTGCAACTTCCTTTCCCTGCTGGATATGATACCTTTTGGCTCTAGAATAACCCTTCCTTCGTCATCTAAAGTCGGAAGTGTTGTCTGTGTTGATTGATGTTCACCAAGTGTTGATTTGGGGTAGGATCGAATGTGCTCTAGCCACGAAATGTGGTGGAGAGGCTGGTGCACATGAGATCTCCAATACCTAGAAAGGGTTTGGACAGATTCTAAACAATTAAGGAGATATTAAAATAATTAATATTTTTAATGGAGTCCTTAAGTCTAAACTTAGGGAAAATAGAATATTAATGTGTATTAATATGAAACTGTGTTAGAATGGTCCAAAAGACATGGATAAAGCCAGATCTAATCTTAGCCATTGATTAGGGACTTAATCTCATCCGTTGATATGTCAACTGGAAAAGTATAAGAGGAGGCTTGAGGGTCACTTGGAGAGTACACCAGAGTGATCAGTCATTCTATTCTCTAGAGCAGGGTTTGCTAAGAGAGATCGAATCAGTGATCGGGAGTTGTCGCTGAGGGGCATTGAGTATTGAGAGACAGAGAGGTAGAGATAGTGCCGGGAGAGCAATGCAATAGCCAGGGAGAGTAACACAGAGCCAACCAAGGCTCACACAGGGCCACGTAGAGGCAGGCGGGAGCTGCGCAAAGCCTCAGAGAGGCTAGCGTTGCTGATGCAGAGGGCCAGAGGGCTGACGCAGGGCCTCCTAAGGCTGACGCAGACCCATTCGGGGTGACGCAGGGCCGCGTTGGGCATAAAGGGGTTGACGCAGTTGAGAGAGACGCTAACGCCGGGCATAGAGGGGCTGACACAGTTCAGAGAGAGGCTGACCCTGAGTAGCTGTCGGAAGGATTATCCAAGGTTTCAGCCAGGAGATTTGTTAGAAACTGAGAGGTATTACTGCCAAGGAAATTCTCTGTTGGGTAGGCCAGTTTCGGCACCCAAATTGTACTCTGATATTACTTAATAAGAAAACCCTCAAATAGCTGCATCGGCTTTCCCACATTGGGTTTTTCCACGAACAATGGTCCACAAATAATGGTTTCATATGGTGTGATTGTTTCTATTTCCTTTAGTTGTTGATCTGTAATATGTTGAGCATGCACTAGTGTTTAATTTCAGTATTTACATTGTAAATAACTTGTTAAGTAAAATAACAAGTAGGTAGGAATAAATCAGATAAAGTGCATGGAGGGTTTCTAACTAAGTAAATTTACAAATTTCAACATGGTATCAGAGAGTGATTGCAGATCACAGAAGGATTAAGGACATCAACCGAGTTTAGCAATAGCAGCAGAAAACGATTGTCCCGAGGTAACAGAAGTTGTTTCTAACAGAGCAGCAACAAGGGAAGGGTGAAGCAGTGCCTACATCATGAAGGGTGAGCCAAGAAGAGGTAGCACAGAGGCTAAGTAAGGCAAAGGGAGCCTCATGTAGAGTCACGCAGTAGCTGGGACGGTTGACACAGTTGGCTGAGGAGGTCGGGTTGCTGGTGCCGGGATTGCGTAGAGCTTAGGAGCTCTCACCTTCAGGTTGTCGGGGTACTGTAGTCAAAATAGTACCTGACAGAGCAAGGCCAAGAGGAGCTGCTACCGAGGGCTTCTAGCCGAAGAACCCGTATCAGTGGTGTGGTTGCACAAGACGATCAGAGTAGGGGGCATCTCGACAACAACAAAAGGATTTCCAGGAGGGAAATCAGGACTCAGAGGGAATCCAGAAGTGAACTTCCAAACAGGAAGTAGAGACTCAAAGGAGTCAAATGGAGAACTTCCAGGAGGGAAGTAGACGAGCATTATGGCACTACACGGAGTAAGAGACCAAGATAAACTGCACAGAGCATTGAACTTCGCAATCTGGAAGGCCAAAATCTTATCCTTACTTGACAGAAATCGTGTCAAGAACTTTGCCTTGAAGGTAATAGCTATCTCAATCGAACCCAATGATAACGACAAGTACGAGGAGGCAATGTCGAGGGCCAAGGGCATCATCCTTGACAGGATCAAGGATCATGTAGTACCACACATAGCCGAGAAGGACACGACATTTGAGATGTGGGAGGCTCTCAAGAAATTGTACCAGCATACTTCTGTGCAGAGAAGAATGCTACTTGAGAATCAGTGGAGGTCATATCAGATGAAGAAGGGAGAGCCGATTGACACCTTCCTCGGAGAGCTGAATGAGATTCGAGATCAGTTGACTGCTATAGAAGCGACACCAGATCAGGAGTTGATGGTGAGGACAGCCATGAATGTTGTCTCAAAAGATTGGGAGGTATTTGTCCAGAGTATATTGGGCAGAAGAACTCTCCCACCTTGGGACGAGATGTGGGCAGCTCTTCACCAAGAAGAGATCAGACGACAGTCAAAGATGGGTAGCAGCAGCAAGGGGATCAAAGTCAAGCAAGAGGAGGAAGATGTTGCCCCAGCATCTAAGGGAAAGCAGGAAAAGCGGAAGAAGAAAGATCTCTCCAAGATCAAGTGCTTCCACTGTGGGGAGCTAGGTCATTATGCGACCCAGTGTCCAAGGAGGAAGAGTAAGGGAGAGTCTTCCGAGACTAAGGAAGCATCAACACCGGCAGAGAAGGAAGTTTGACAGACGATGACTGTGCCATGAGTGCACACGCACCACTTGAGTGGAAGTGGGGAGACATCAAGCTGTAGTCAGGCGGACTACAGGCTATGAGGGGCAGGATCCTCGAGGTACCCAGCCTCTTGGATTAGACCTTGCTACGGAAGACCCAAAGAGGAGTAGCAAGACTGGCTGATGTGGGTAGAGACAGATGCATATGGAGCGACAAAGAGAGCTACCGTGCAGGAGTCCTAGGACAGCGCGAGGCTAGCAAGTTGCAACAATGCGAGAGGCACAGGAGTGTTGCACCAGTGCAAGTTGGCACAGAGAGGTGTGCAACGATGCAAGATGCAGGGAGTTGTTGCAGCAGCGCAGAGGTTAGAGAGGGAGCACTTGTCAGCGGCAAAGGGAGCTTCAGTATCGGTGGGTGTCTCTAGCCCAACAGGGAGGTCAGATTGGGAGATCAGTTACTTACTTCTCAGTAACCAAGTTGTAGTGTAGTAGTGGGCAACACAATGCAGCATGATGAGAGGAGGTGCAATGCGGACGCAGTGCTAGGAGCAAGGACCAGCAACAGCACGGATGTAGAGGGAGTTGTACAGATGCAGCAATGGAAGTGGTAGAACCATGGGCAGCAGTACAAGATGTAGCAGTGTAGAGGATGTTGGGTAGGATTGCCTAGCATCAGTGCAGGTATCGATGCCGAATGATCAGAGTAATACTCAGTGAGGAATATTGCTAGAGCACAGTCCTCGCTAACAGGGATTGTTGATTTGGGGTAGCATCAGATGTGTTTTAGCCACAAAATGTGGTGGAGAGGCTGGGGCACATGAGATCTCCAATACCCAGACAGGGTTTGGGTAGATTCTAAACAGTTCAGGAGATATTAAAATAATTTATATTTTTAATGGAGTCCTTAAGTCTAAACTTAGGGAAAATAAAATATTAATGTGTATTAATATGAAACTATGTTAGAATGGTTCAAAAGACATGGATCAAGCCAGATATAATTTTACCGTTGATTAGGGACTTAATCTCGGCCATTGATATGTCAACTGGAAAAGTATAGGAGGAGGCTTGAGGGTCACTTGGAGAGTACACCAGAGTGATTAGTCATTCTATTCTCTAGAGCGGGGTTTGCTAAGAGAGATAGAATCAGTGATCGGGAGTTGCAGCTGAGGGGCATTGAGTACTGAGAGACATAGAAGCAGAGATAGTGTCAGGAGAGTAGTGCAGTAGCCGGGGAGAGTAACGCAGAGCCAGCCAGGGCTCACGCAGAGGCAGTCAGGAGTTGTGTAGAGCCTCAGAGAGGCCAGCATTGCTGACGCAGAGGGCTAGAGGGCTGACGCATGGCCTCCTAAGGCTAATGGAGACCCATCCGGGGTGATGCAGGGCCAGTTTTGGGCAGAGAGGGGCTGACGCAGTTCAAAGTGAGGTTGATGCTGGGGTTTCTGGGCAGATTGGTGTTGAGTAGCGGTCGGAAGGATTATCCAGGGTTTCAGCCAAGAGATTTGTCAGAAACTGAGAGGTATTACTGCCAAGGGAATTCTCTGTTGGGTAGGCCAGTTTCAGCACCTAGATGGTACTCTGATATTTCTTAATAAGAAAACCCTCAGATAACTGCACCAGTTTTCCCACATTGGGTTTTTCCGGGCACATTTGTACAAAAATAATGGTGTCATATGGTGTGATTGTTTATGTTTCTTTTAGTTGTTGATCTGTAATATGTTGAGCATGCACTAGTGTTTATTTTCAATATTTAAATTGTAAATAACTTGTTAAGTAAAATAACAAGTAGGTAGGAATAAATCAGATAAAGTGCATAAAGGGTTTTTAACTAAGTAAACTTAGAAATTTCAACACCAAGTGCCTTTTTGAGGCAGGATAGCCTTTTTGAGGTAGGATACATGGAAAACATTATGAACATGACTTTTATCAAGAAGTCTTAAACTGTATGCGACTTGGCTGATCTTTTTGTTGATCTGATATGGTCCATAAAACCTTTGTGCCAATTTATTTTTTCCTTTTTGTTTTAAGGAAAACTGCCTGTATGGTTGAAGTTTGACAAATACCCCATCTCTAACTTCAAATTCTCTCTTGATTCTATTTCCGTCAACTTGCTGCTTCATACGATTCCTTGCATTATTTAGATTTTTTTTTAGAGTTTGGATGACTTTTTGGGTTTCTTCTAACTGGTTTTTAACAACTGGCAACTTCGTCTCGATGATAGCAAATTCCTTCCATTTCGGCATTTCGTAACCGTACAAAGCTTGAAAAGGAGTCATTCTCGTTGATGTGGGGTATGTGGAATTGTACCACCATTCGACAAGATGTAACCACTGAACCCACTTTATTTTGTTTGTCTGTGGCATAACAACGTAAGTAGGCTTCTAAACACTTATTGGCAACCTCTGTTTGGCCATCTATTTGAGGATGGTAAGCTGAACTCATGTTGAGGTAGGTTCCTATATGTTTGAAGAATTCCTTCCAAAAATTACCCTTAAATTTGGCATCTTTATCGCTCACAATAACCTTAGGAAATCCATGTAATTTGTAAACATTTTTGCAAAATGTTCCAGCGATTTGTTTTGTTAAGTTTGATTTATTCATTGCAATAAAGTGAGCATACTTGGTGAGTGTGTCGACTACTACAAGAATTTTATCCTTACCATCAAACATAGGTAAACCTTCAATAAATTCCATTGATATTTCCTCCCAATTCTGATTCAAAATGATTAAGGGATGAAGTAGTCCGAGTGTCATAATATTTTAATTTTTATTCCTTTGGCATTTATCCAATTTGGCTATATATTTTTGAATATCATTGCTCATTCACTTCCAAAAGAATGACTAGTGTGTGTTGTAGGTTTTATAGTATCCTACATGTTTGGCTGACAGTGAATCATGCGACTCTTTAAGAACCTTGGCTATAAATTTGGAATCTGCATTCAGATAAATTCTTCTCTTGTACCATAGAATATCGTTCTTCCATTCAAATTATGAATTCTGATGAAGATTATTGATTATAGAACTTGTTGTTAGATCTTTTGCATATTCACTTCGAATCTCATTAAGCCATTTGGGAACAACCACTGACACTGCAAGTAATAATGGTTCTTCATATTTCCTTGACAAGGCATCAACGACTACGTATCTTTCCCTTTCTTGTGTAATATATCCATGTCAAAGGTAGCAATTTTTTCTATCCATTTTTGTTATTCTGTAGATAGCATTTTCTGCTGGAGGAGACACTGAAGAATATTATGATCTATTCGTATAAAGAACTTACCTTGCAAGAGATATTGTCTCCATTTGCCTAATGCGTTCATAATAACAAGCATTTCCTTGTTGTCTATAGACTTGAGACATTCTTTCTTATTGAGCTTCCTATTTTCAAACGCGATTGGGTGACCATCTTGCATTAGCACTGCTCCTATGCCAAAACCAGAAGCACCACATTCAATTACAAATGGTTTTGAGAAGTCTGGAGTTGCCAATACAGGAGCATTAGACATAACTTCCTTTAAGTCTTCAAAACACTTTTCTGCTTCATCAATCCATCAAAATGAGTTCTTCTTTAGAAGGTTTGATAGGAGTGCGGTTATATGGGCATAGTTTTTAATAAATCTTCAATAATACCTGATCAACCCTAAGAATCCTCTTAGCTTGGATATATTAACTGGTTTGGTCCATTCCCTTGTAGCCTTGATCTTGTTAGGATCCAGTTAAACTCCTTCCTTGGATATTATATGTCTGAGATATTCTACTTCTTCCTTCCCAAAAGTGCATTTGGACTTCTTGGCATAGAACTGATGCTCTTCCAACACCGTAAGAACTTTCTCCAAATGTTGTAGGTGTTCCTTCCAAAGTTTTATTGTAAATTAAAATGTTATCAAAGAACACTAACACAAACTTCATTAGATATGGACAAAATAACTCGTTCATAGTAGCTTGCAATGTTGTCAATGCATTGATTAAACTAAAAGGCATTACTTTAAACTCATAATGACCTTCATGTGTTTGGAACGAAGTTTTTTATAAATCTTCCAATCTTATTTTGATTTTGTAATATCCTGGCCTTAGGTCCAATTTGGAGAAGTATTTAGCGCCATATAGTTCATCCAACATTTCATCGATAAAAGGAATGGGAAACTTGTTTTTAATTGTTATTTTGTTTAGTCCTCGATAATCAATGCATAATCTAAACGATCCATATTTGTTTCGAACTAATACCACTGGAGCAACATACGAACTTTTACTTTTTGAGATGATGCCACACTTTAAAAAATCTTGGACTAATCTCTCAATTTCAATTTTTTGATGATGTGGGTATCGATATGGTTTGATGTTGACGGGATTTGATCTTACTTTGACTTCTATTGTATGCTCAATATATCTTTTAGGCGGCATCTTCATCGGAAGGTCTTGGAATACTTTTTCGTGCTTTTGAATTAGCTCTTGGACTCCTGGTGCTTCTTCGTTGACTAGATTCGAACTTAACATTTCTAATTGATGACACTGTACTACATAGGCTGGCACTCCCTTATGAATCATTTTCATCATCTGGGATGATAACACAATTTGGTTCTCAGGTGGTTGGAACCCATATAATTTGTACTTTTGTCCTTCCCATTTAAATTTTATAAATTGCTTTTGATGGTTGGCAGAGTAAGTACCGAGGGTTTGTAACCATTGGAAACCTGTTGAAATTTCTGAATCTGACACGTCAGAAATCCCTACTGCATTATCTAGTTTATTTTCTCCTAATTGTTCTCTTCATTAACAAGTTATTTATAAATATAAATACTGAAAATAAACACAAATGCAGCCTTAACTCATATACAGATCAGCAACTGAAATAACTGAGACAAACACACAAGGGACACTGTTATTTTAGGACAATCGTCCTTGGAAAAACCCAATGTCGGAAAACCGGTGCAGCAGATATGAGGGTTTTATTATTATGCAGTTTCTGAAACATCTAGGGTGCCAGAAATGGCTCAACCAACAGAGAATTCCCTCGACAGTAGTACCTCTCCTCGAAGACAGATATTCTGGCTGATCAATCACCAGATGAACGATCCCACAACAACAATGGCAGCTCCTTAGCTCGACAACAAAAGCTGCTCCAAGCTTCTCTGCTGCTCTGCGTCACCCTTCCCGACTCACCAGCACTCAGTCTACCCCACGAAAATTCTTTCAGCGTTGCCTCTTTCCCCTACGTCAGCTCTGCTAGCCTCTACGCAGCTACTGAAGCCTCTGCATCAGCCCTCAAACCCTCTGCATCACCCACGTTGGCCTCTTTAGCCTCTACGTAGCCCCCAAATACCTCTACGTCATCCTCTCTAGGCTCGACGCAGTCTCTCTGGCACTCTCTTCCTCTCTGCTATGTCTTGGAATACTGAGAGGGGGGTGAATCAGTATTTCTTTTCAATTGTTACTTTTACCAGTTAGATCACTTATATTTAGAACACAAAAATGAACAACAGAAGTAAACGCTTTTATTAATACAATCTTTATAAAGAATCAAGTACAATATGGGTAGTGCTCCAACCTTTGATGAAGACACCCAAGCTCCAACCTGGGATGTGCCAAGCACCTACTTGGACTTTAGTGAGGCTCTGACCTCTAGGGCTTTGACCCTATCTTATCCAAGGCACCAACCTTGAGTTTAGGAGCACCAACTCCAAGGACACCAATCCTCAATCTTCCAGGCTCCAACCTGTATTTTCCAAGCACCGACTTGGACTTCCAAGGATCCAACCTTGTCAATTTTAAGGCACCAACCTCAAGGACTCCAATCCTATATCTGCTTCAGGCACCGACCTGGTTTCTTGAGGACTCTGATCCTCTAGGGCTCCAACCCTATTCTCCAAGGCACCAATCTTCTTGTTCGAGGCTCCAACCTCTAGGCACCAACCCTCTGGGCTCCAACCCACTCTCGTACTTTGTCTAGATGTGTTTGATTATACTTCACAGCTCCCTATGTCTTCTTCAACGAGCCCTGTCAATCTTCAGCAATGTATCCTCAAAATTACTTCATCAATCACAACCTTGTCTTCACATGAAGGTGTCTCCACTATATTACCCAATCAATTTCTCCAAGTCAACTCATGATGACATCAATGATGCATCACGGTCTTCAATACTATCTCCAAGATTAGTCAAGGCTTGTTAACAAAATGTCTTCAAATCGCTGTCCCAAGTTTTGCACTTATTCTTCAACAACAACTTCAAGGTTTGACTCCAAATAAGCTGGCAAGGCTCCAAGGATTTTCTTCAAGGATGCTTTCTTGGAGGTGTCTATAGATTTTCTTTACAAGATATTTTCAAGACACCCTTCAATAGTACTTCAAGATGCTTTCCAGAATTGACTCTGATGGTGATTTTCAAGGCTACCCTCGAATAGTAATTCAATAATCCTTCAATGGGTGCCCCTTAATTCCTGCAATAGAGAGTTGTGACATAGGTTCTTTGTTATAGGTTCGGTGCACAAGTGTTAAGCTCTTACAGGTCAGCAAACTAAGCTACATGGGTGACCAATCCAAGGGTCTGAGCTCTTAAACTTATTCTTTGTCTGCACCAAATCCAAGCTTTTATTTGTCACTGTCAAATCCTCCACAAGGTATCCGAGCTTCCAAGTGACATATCCATCCACTATGCAAACAATCTGAGGTTACAAGTTCAAGCCTTAAAACCGAGCTTTAAATTCTTTGTTCAATCTTCCAAGTCTGCTCCTTATTATTGGTCTGAAATACTATAGAATACCGTCACTATATGAGGTGTGGAACCACCATAGATGTATACCCAAAAAATACTGCTTCAAAGTCTGCGATTCCACAGGTTGATATTTCTAGGAGTGTAGCAACAAATCCGAAAACATCAGGTCTGAGAGATCTTCAACAGATTCAAGATAGGTCTGAGACTTCTTCAATAGGTCTGAGATTTATTTATTTAACAAATCAAAGGCTTCTTCAACACGACCAAGGATTCGTATTGTTGACTTTAGTTAAAAGCTAACCAGAATAGAAGTATAATCGAACCAACATATCCTCTTGAGTTTACGAGTTATGAATTGTTGTTCGAATGGTCTTCATTCTATTACTAAGATTCCTTTCGCACTGTATCTCCAATGATTGCTTGATTAACCCGAAAATGTGTGCTTTATCAAATGATCCTAGGTCATGTATATATACACATTTTCAAGTTGAACAATCACATTTTTTGATAGGAGCCGACTTATGAATTAGTGGAGCCGACTAGTATTAAATAAATAATACGTCCAACGTACGTACAACGTGTAATTTGTAATGCATTTATTGAATTCTCTTAAGTTAATTTATATACTTATTTGTGCGTGAGTGGATAGTCAATATATGAGTGGAAAGAATTTAAATACGAATTTGTGTGTGAGTGGATAGTCGAGATATGAGTGGAAAGGATAATCGACATGTCAATGGAAACGCCAACATAATGAGTGAATTTTTTTAGGAATATAATAGTATATGTTGGAAGGAATTTATCTGCATGTACATAGGTATAGGTATTATGTGACTTTATAAAACAATTTTTCTTTAATAATGTATCTTAATTTAATGTAAGGTGATGTATGGTAGCATAGGATAATGTAATGTATGCTAGGTAAATGTATGGTTAGGGCTTAGGGATCAAGACTTTAGGATTTTGACAAGGTTAGGGTTTTTATGAAATAGGGTTAATTATAAATCTTTAATTAGGCTCATGTTCAAGAAATACTATTTCATCAATGTCACGATTTCATGTATTTAGGATTTAGGTTTTTCTCACCTAGGGTTGGCACAACATTAGGGTTTGGGTTATGTCTCACAAGAATATTTTCCATTTTGACAATGGCATATTGACATCGATGACAACCTTGATTAACACTATGTATTCTTGGCCTCGTGCCAAACTGCCCCTTGCTGCAACAGATCACTGGTTCGATTCTCTCAGCAAACCCCGCTCCAGAAAATTCAACTGACTGATCAATATGGTGTATCTCCAACTGACCCTCAAGCCACTTCTTATACTTTTCCTGTTGAGTCTTCAACGACTAAAATTAAGTCCCTAATCAATGGCTAAGATTAGATTTGGCTTGATCCATATCATTTAGAACATTCTCACCCAGTTTTATATTAATACCCATTAACAATGTTGCAGGAAACGTCCTCCCCCCCCGGGATCTAAGGCCCAAAGCACGTCCTGTACGGATTCGTACAGGAAGCGTCCCTGGAAGTGCAATTCCGCCTGTTTTGGACACTTCCTGGAAATTTCGGAAGCGTCCCTCCGAACCGCGCTTCCAAATCTCCGAAGCACGCTTCGTACAGCGCTTCGGTCGTACAAAGCGCGGCGCTTTGAAGGGCGAACCGTACGCTTCCCATATGGTTCCGTACGATTCCAAAAAAGCGCCGCGTTGTTTAGAAATTCGATTTTTTTTTAATTTTTTTTAATTTTAGGTGAGTTTGCATATTGGGGGTGGGTCCACCTTGGGTTAGGGTGAGGAATGAAGGGAATAAAGCCCCCATTCATTCCTCATTTGCTCACTTTGAGTTTATGAGAGTTGGAGAAAAGAAGAGAGGAGAGGAGAAGAGAAGAGAGGAGAGGAGAGGAGAGGAGAGGAGAAGAGAGGAGTGAAGGAGGAGGAGCTTGGAGCAAGAGCTTGGAGGACTTCATCTACAAAAGCTAAAGAGGTAAGTTCAAACCCCAAACTCCCTTATTTTTTTGACATTTTTTTCTATTTTTCTCCTCCCTCTCCTACTCTTTTCCATTGTTTCTACTTGCTCCTTTACTTGCACGTTGTCCACCACCTATATCCATATTCCAAGATGGTGTTCTTTCGGCTTCTATGTATCATTCCACTCTTGGTTTTAATGATGGCAAGAAGGAGTAGGAATAGAAGAGAAGAAGCACAAAAGGACAGTGGTTCCAATATGAGTGACCCAATGTATGATGAGGAGGAAGGGTTTGAAGAGGAAGGGGATGATGTTGAACCTGAAGGGGAAACTGAAACACTAGAGGGGAAAGTTGCATTAACACCCTTGTGGAACTATGTGACCAAACTTGATGGGGGAAAGGGTGGTGGAAGCTACAAATTTGGTGTGTGCTGAATCATAGGATGAAATTAACACTGACTGAGATGGTGCTAATGCAGTCAAGGACACTGTTCTTGACATTTACTTTTGGTCACAGGTCAAATATGTTTTGCAATTCACCAAACCAATTTATTACATGATCAAGTTTGGAGATTCAGATCGACCAGTAATTGGGGAGGTGTATGAGCAAATGGATAGCATATTGGGGTAGATTAAAGACATTGTTGAGCCTAGAGATATCAACTTGTACAATTATATTCGTGCAGAGGTGGAAAACTCATGGGAAATGCTAAATGTTCCATTGCATGCATTAGCATATGTTTTGACACCTAAATACTATCATCCATCATGGCTTTCAATGCCCGCACCTGTGGGGGGGAAGCAGGAGAAAACCACACCAAGATCAAGAGGTTCACAAAAAATATATGGCTGCATTGAGTAAATTAATCCCTGATGAGGAGGAGGCTGCATTGGTACAGAGACAGTTGAGCAACTATATGCTTAACACTGGTCCATTTGGGAGCATGCATGCTATTAGAGATCGAGAGACTTTTTCTTCTCTTGAGTGGTGGAACATGCATGGAGGGGCTACTCCACTTCTACAAACTTTGGCATTGCGGGTGCTATCACAGGTGGTAAACACTTCTTTTGCAGAGAGGTGTTGGAGCTCTTATTCTTTCATCCACAGTGTTAAAAGGAACAGGTTGAGTTTAGACCAGGCAGAGAGCTTGGTTTATGTTCATTACAACTTGCGATTGTTGTCCCATTACTGTGAATATTCAACGTCTAATAAAGACCTGTTGATTTGGGACAAGAATCCAGAGGAGCCCAATTTGGAGGATGGAGTGTTGTGATTAGAGCAATTAGAGGATCCTCTTATCCAGGTATGTCCATTGTGGTATGAATTTTCCTTATAAAGCATTTCTCTAATTCATGTTTTTAATTTTTTTGTTAACTAGTGTTTTTTTTTTCCATGAATTTTTTAAGCGATTCCAGGATGATGATAATCGTGTTGATATGCCACCCCCACCCCCATCTGGTCCCTTGGTTCCTAGGTTCCATGGTTCAACACCAACAGCAGGGGGTTCTTCTTCATCAATTTCAGTGCCACTGCCACAACTTCCACAGGCACCATCTTCTTCATTGCCACCACGTGGAGGCTTGCCACCACATGGAAGCCTGCCACCACGTTTTCTTCGTGGTGGAAGGAGGAGAAATTAGTAGATATATTCACAATTTACTACTTTTGTCATAGATTACTCATTAGACTTGTAGGCTTGTGAATTTGAATTTTGAACCTTTTTTGTCTTGGCGGTGACCAGGTGACATATTTTGTAAACATTATTATTTGAATTTTGGACATGTTGACAGTTGCTCACTTGCTAGATAAATCATAATATGCTCTATGTTTTATGTTTTATAATATGCTTAAAAATTGGATGTATGTTTGTAATCCCTAGAATATAGATGGTTGATGTACATACTAGTAACTACAATGGAATCATGGATGCCATATCTATCTTGATTTATGTAAAAATATGCATGTTTTCATGTCTTCTACAACTAATTTGGTATTTAGATGTTTGTTTTGAGTATAAATGCAAAAAAATAAAAAATAATATATATATAGCAAACGCTTCCGCAGACATTTCGCTTCCTAGATTTTTGGAAAATGACGCTTCCGTGTCCCCGCTTCCGCAGACACTTCGCTTCCTAGATTTTTGGAAAATGGCACTTCCGCGTCCCCGCTTCCAAAAAAACATCCACGCTTCGTGCAACATTGCCCATTAATATTTTAATTTTCCTAAGTTTAGACTTAGGATCCAAATTAAAAACATTAATTATTTTAATATCTCTCCAACTGGGTGGAATTTCCCCAAACCATTTATGGGTCTTGGAGATCTTATGTGCCTTAGCCTCTCCACCAATTTTCATGGCTAGAGCACATCTGATGCTACCACAAAAATCAACAATACCTAAGACCACATCGACTCCTAATGATACCGTGTAGAACGGAGATTCTAAATTAAAATCTTGAATCTGCAATTTGACTTTATGGCATTTCCCTACTTTTTCAATTTTCTTACAGTTGGCTACCATAACCTTCATGTTGGGCATGGGAAATGTGAAAATGTTGAGTTTCTTCGCCATGCTGGAGTCCAAAAAATTGTGGGTGCTACCAGTATCAATCAGAACCATTACATTGTTCTTCTTGATATGTCCTTTTAATTTTAATGTTTGGGGCTGTAATATCCCTGTCATGGCCAATAATGATACTTGCGGAATGCTCTCGTCATCTAGTTTTGGAGAGAATTCCGAAATATCTTCGATTTCTTCTACGTCTGATTCATCACTCTCTGAATCATTAGTTGCTTTGCATTTATACATGTTTTTAGTCTCTTTTCCTTTAGCACACCTATGTTTAGGGTCCCATTTTTTGCCACAATGTTTGCACTTGCCCTCTTTCATCCTTTCCATTTCCACATTAGTTTTTTCTCCTTCACGAAGACGTGGTGGAACATATTTTGTGTTATCCGTGTTCCTAGACTGGGGAAATCTTCGTCTCGAATATACTCTTTCAGCCTTTGACCACAACATCTTTTCAAATTTCTTTTCAGCGGCTTTTGCCTTTTGTTTTGCTATTTCTATCAACGCAATGTCATGAAGTTCAAGTTCTGCGTGTAGATGGGGTTTAAGTCCTAAGGTGAACGATTGAAAGAAACGAGTTTCTAATAATCCAGGTACTCGTGTTGCTAAAGTCTCCAATGTAAAAATTTCTCATTTCCCACCCCAGTTTTTAGTTTCACCTTATTTCTCCAAAATAGTTAAATGCCCTTTCCCATATCCATACATTCAACAACTAAAAAATAAATTTTGCTGAAAACACAAATTCTGGAAAAATTACAGAATGCTGGAAAATGCAGAAATAAAAATCAGCACATACAAACAGCCATTCAACACATTTAAACACAATGATTTTTGATCAAGGTGACCCTAGAAAAACCCCTACAACTCTTGGAGAAAACCAGTTAGAAAGCTCCTTATTTTTGGAAAATGCTTTTTACAGTGAAAGAAAATATTCAGCAAAAATCAGCAAGCAAACTTTTACAACTTATCTCGTTTTTTGTGCCTCAGCGAACTGGAAAAACTAGCAAACAGCAAAACTGAACAGCAATAAATGTTGTACGGCCTCCTCGATTTTTGTGCCAAATTTCAGCCTCAAATGCTGTTGTATGGCCTGCCTAGAGAAGCGTGCAAGCTACCATAAATGCTACTTTTCGGTTTCCTCGATTTCTGTGTAGAAAAAACAGTAGTACAGTGTACGGATTTCTGCCTAGAAATGTGTGCCAAAGTACGGCGACTTGCTGTACGGCCTGACTTGAAAAACGTGCCAACAAATTTCAAACTTTCTGCTCCTCGATTTTTGTGCTAACTTGCTATACGGCCTCCTTGGAATCTAAGCCAAAACTGTTGTACGGCCTTTCTAGAAAATCGTGCCCAAAACCTGCCTTTCACTATGTGTTAACTCAACTGTACGGACTTGCTGGAATGTGTGCCAAGCTGCTACCTCCTTCTCCTCACTGTCCAGAAATCTCCCTTGCTCTCCTTCTCTCAATCTGCTCATGAAAGAATGAATGACCTTTTCATCATTTTCCTCCTTTAATCTAACCCTAAGTGACTTTTTGGGGAATCCCTAAATCCAATGGTTGAAATAAATTGAGATCTAGGGCTGAGATTAAATGTTCATTTAAATCTCACTTTATATTTTTTAATTCACCCCACTTTAATAAAGACCCACTTAGTCATTTATTTCCAAAGTCACTTTTCCTTTCTAATGTTACTTTGACTTTATTAAAGTCACTTTAAAATTAGACTTTAGTAACTTTATCACTTAAAGTCAATTTAAAATTAGACTTTAGTAATTTTATCACTTAAAGTCACTTTTAAATTAGATTTGACTTTATAAAAAATTATAAAGTCACTTTAGGAAAAAAATTAAATTCTTTTTGGACACTTTTCCCTAGGCCAAAGATCAAAGCCTTAGGGAACCACCTATCCTCCGGTGCCAAATTTCAACATCCCATTCTCAAGTGTATTCATCCACATCTCCTTCTTGTCGCAATCTGGTGAGTGTTGAGAAGAACTCTTCTTCCTTGACACCTTGGAACCTTTTAAAGAACGCATCCTTAAATTTACTCTAATTGATAGCAAGTGTTGTCTTCTTCCACCACATATACCAATTATAAGCTTCACCTTGTATTTTCATGGAAGCATACTTGATCTTTTTGTCATCATTGTCAATATCGTAAATCTCAAAATATTATTCTGCTTTATTGAGCCAAGCAACTCTACATTTTTCATTACCGTCGAATTTGGGTAGCTCGATTTTTGCTCTTCGTTGATATGTTGCTATCGGTAGAGCGAAAAAGGGGTATTGATTTAAAAACAACATATTGGTGTATGGATTCCAAAGCTGCCTATTTTGAAAATTTGTGTTACTATTTTCTTGATTAAGCATGGAAGATGTCTTTGGAGACTCGGGCTTGTCATATGCATCTGATGATTTTGACGAATCTGGAGAATTGAGATGTTGAGTAGCCTCATTATTCTGGAGAATTTGATCGGGTGTAATCTTCAAGCTGGTACAAATATGTTAAAATTGGCAACTAGGGCCAAACTCCATGTGGGTCATCTTGTTCATGGCTGATAATATTTTTATTACATTTCTCTCATTGAGAGGTATAGGATTGATCTATAAATCATCCGATTCCGATAAGTATTTATGGAGATATGAATTTATTTTGGTTATGGAATAATTATCAAGCCGACCTACAACTCATGTAGGCTCAGAAGCCCAACAATCACATCTATTCAAACATCAACAGTTATGTATAAATACAGGAGGACTTTTCCTCATTTGCACTCACTCATCTCATCACATCTCTCTCTCTCTCTCTCTCTCTCTCTCTCTCTCTCTCTCCTGCGCAGAAAAGAGGTCCTTCTCTACTGCACAGAAAAGAGACTCACTCTCACACATGTGAAAAGAAGGATACAATTTTATGGCAGCAACTGCAGAACCAAAGTTTGACCAATGTTGACCAGAAGACTCCCTCCTCAAAACTGCGTTGTAAGTCCATCTGGATCTCCTCTGAAGGCCGCATTTTTTGGTGGTGGAATCAAGCCGATCTGACAATCAGTTTGCGAGATATTGTTTGCCCTAGTTTGGGACCGAGCTAGGGTTTGCTGCTGCTGATGTAAATCAGATTTATGTACTATTTCTCTTTGCTGGATTATTGAAGATAAAGGAAGATTTGATCAAAGGGTTTCCCCCCATTGGGATTTGTCCCTGGCTAGCCGCCACATCTTGTGTCTCTTGTCTTGGCTTGTTTTCTGTCGATCGTTTAATGTTCTATCTGCACTTTACTTTATGTACATGTGATTGCTAATCTGTGGATAATAATAAGAAAGATAAGTAAACTGTTATAAGCATAGAACATACCATAACTTAACATGGTATCAGAGCTGAGGTGAAGACACGGTCCGAGCAAGAGCAAGAGCAATTACCGAAGAGAAAATTGGCAAGGCTATCCTAAAAGAACTATGGGGTCCTCATCACTCTTTCCTACCAAAGACAAGCTACGTGAGAAAGCTGACTATCACGGATGGAAGATGTCTATCGGTTTAACCATAGAAGATCAAGGAGTGTTGGACCATGTGAGAGGCAATATTGTTGAGCCTCCATCAAATGCATCCGTTGTTGCCAGCAACAAATGGAAAACCAGAGAAGTCAAAACCAAGAAAATCATCCGGGACTCTATCGACAAATGCTTGGTGGCCTACATCTCTGACCTAAACACCTCCAAGGAAATCTACGATGGTGAGTTTATTTAAAGTTAATGATGCAAATCAAGTTCTGCTTCTTAGAAATAAGCTGAAGGAAATTCAGAAGGGTAAAGATGAAAGTATGCAAGCATACTTCTTAAGAATCACCGAAATCAGGAACGATCTCCTATCTATTGGGAAGACTATTACTGATAGGGAAATGGCACTCACGACTCTTGGAGGATTACCATCCGAATGGTACGTGTTTAGGACTACTCTTCTGAACAATAATGCAATTCCTAGTTTCGAGGAATTAATGGCTAGATGCATTCAAGAAGAAACAAGGCTAGAAGAGCAAGAAATACCCATGCCTAAAGGTCCTCCTGCTGCCTTTTCTTCTCATGCTAAGAAAAGAAATAATTTCGGGACTAAATCAAAAAGAAAGGTTGGACCTAAGGGTGGAAGAAAAGGACGATGTTACATTTGCGATAAAGCAGGTCACTATGCAAGGGAGTGCCTTGATAGAAAGGACCCACACTGGGGCGATGATCAAAATCCTTCTCATGGTAATCAAAGGAATGGCAAATTCAATAGCAAAGGTAAAAGGAGTGTTGGAAATCAAGGAAGAGGACAACCATCCAAGAAGGCTAGAAATTCCAAGTATGAATCTAACATTGTTCAAAATAAGCAGGATGAATATTATCTACCAGCTGCTCTATCTACCTTTGCTCCTTCGGGCTCAATGGGAATTTGGCTCATTGATAGTGGTGCCTCAAGGCACTTCACTGGTTACAAAGAAGTTCTCCATAATCTGATAGAGAAAGAAACTAACCTGGAAATTGTCCTTGGAGATAATATGAAATATCCCGTGAAAGGTGTAGGCAATGTCTCTCTCAAATTGAATCAAGGTAATACGATCCACTTATAGGATGTATTATATGTCCTGACCTCAAAAAGAACCTGGTGTCTATCTCAGCAATGGAAGATAAAGGCTACAAGGTGACCTTTAGCAATGGCAAGGTACGTGTGTGGAAAAACAATGTTAAAGATGCCTTTACTCTTGGGCTTCGTGTTGATTCATTATATTAGGTCGGTGGAAGTCCGCTAGGTGTAATGTCTTATGACACATCTCTTCAGTCCGAACTTTGGCATCGGAGGTTTGCCCACCTTCATTATAAAGCTCTACCCAATGTAAGACAAATGGTGACAGGGATGCCCAAATTCCAAGTAGAGAAAGAAGGTGTATGTCCAGGATGTGCCGAAGAAAAGCTCAAAAGGGGACCATTCCCCTCAAGCCAAAGCAAGACTTCTGATATATTACAGTTGGTTCACTTCGGCATATCTGAGGCTGGCATTAAGAGGAAGACTACTACACCATATACTCATGAGCAGAATGGTGTGGCGGAAAGGAAGAACCGTACGATTGTGGAAGTTGTCCATGCCATGCTCCATGATCAAAGAATTCTGAAGATTTTATGGGCAGATGATGTAACAATGCCTGATGTGGAGGAACCCATGGATTCTATTGATCCACTTGAGCCTTCCTCTTCTAGCAAGAGGCCCTCTTGGCTTAGGGGGCTACTTGATGATGCTAAAGAACACTCCGCACCCCGAGGAACCTTTCGTGAAAGTAAGAAACCTAACAGGTATCAGGGGTACCTGACCATCATGAGCACGATCATACAAAATGAGCCTTCATCATTCTCAAATGTTGTCGTGCATCAAGTATGGAAGGATGCTATGACCGAAGAATATGAGTCTATTATGAAGAATGATGTCTAGGAAGTAGTTCCCAAACCCCAGGACAAGACAGTTGTCACTTCTAAATGGCTTTACAAGATAAGATACTTCCCAAACCCCAGGACAAGATAGTTGTCACTTCTAAATGGCTTTACAAGATAAAGCATGCAGCAGATGGAAGTACGGAAAAGTATAAGACTCGTTTTGTTTCTCGTGGCTTCTCCCAAAAGGAAGGTATAGACTATGACGAAATAGTTGCACCTGTTGCCAGATATACCACCATCAGCTCGATCCGGCTTCACTAGGATGGAACCTACATCATATGGATGTCAAGACCGTGTTCTTGCATGGTTCGATCAAAGAAGAGGTCTACGTGGAGCAACCCGAAGGATTTGAGATTTATAATCGAAAATCTCATGTATGCAGGTTGAAGAAGGCTCTCTATGGGCTGAAGCAAGCACCCCGAGCATGGTATGAGAGGATCGATAGCTACTTGATGAAGCTGGGATTCACTAGGAGTGAAGCTAATCCTAACCTTTACTTTAAGGTTGAAGATGACAAGCCTCTCATACTGGTGTTGTATGTGGATGACCTCTTTCTAACAGGTGCAGACCCTCTCATTCACAAATGTAAGAGGGAGTTGGCTTCTGAATTAAGAAATGAAGGACCTAGGACTAATGCACTATTTCCTAGGACTTGAAGTGTGGCAGAAACCAGGGGAAATTTTCCTATCTCAAGCAAAATATGTGGTGAAAATATTGGAAAGATTTGGTATGGTTGATTGCAAGCCTGTTATTACCCCGATGGAGCTTTACTTTAAGAAGTTAAGCAATAGCGCTGCTAGACTTGTTTTACGAAATGCCACCGAGTATCGTCAACTCGTCGAAGCATTAATGTTCTTAGTGAACTCCCATCCAAATATATGCTTCTCAATCAACACATTGAGTCAACATATGGTTGAACCTCACCACATACATTGTATTGGTGCCAAGAATCTGTTGAGATATCTTCATGGCACAATTACTTATGGGTTAAGATACACTGTCGGAGATGTTGGACTACTTGGATACACTGATGTTGATTGGGTAGGAAATGTGGAGGACCGTAAGAGCACTTCCAGGTGTTGTTTCTCCTTGGGATTTGCTTCGATATCCTGGATGAGCAGGAAGCAGAAGTCAGTGGCTTTGAGCATTGTTGAAGCAGAGTATATTGCTGCTAGCATGGCCTCCTGTGAGGCAGTCTGGTTGCGAAAGCTCTTCAGTGAGTTGTTTTGATTTACATTGGATACCACCGCGATCCTATGTCACAACCAAATTGGGATTCATTTGTCAAAGAACCTCGTCTTTCATGATCGCTCCCAGCATATCGATATCAGGTACCATTATATTCGAGATATGGTGCAGCGGGGAACTACAAGGCTCCAACATATCGGTACAGAGGAACAGGTCGCCGACATTCTGACAAAGCCCCTAGGGAAAGTCAAATTCCTGACTTTCCAAGAACAACTTGGTGTTGTTCAAAGACCCTCTGACGAGGGACCTGTATGAATCATGATGCATTGAGCTCTGGCAGCTCAGAGGGGGTGCGGGGTACTTCTTGGAGCGACATATGACCACAGGGTGATTCACCATCCCCTGATGGTATACATCTACACCCCATGGCGACTATGTAGCAGGATGATTGGTTCTCCTATGAGGTCTAGATGATGTGTTCTCCATGACGTTTATGTAGCAGGATGATTAGTTCTCCTGTGAGGTCTAGATGATGTGTTCTCCGTGACGATTGTGTAGTAGGACGATTAGTTCTCCTGTGAGGCCTGGATGATGTGTTCTCCATGGCAATTGTGGACAAGATGATTCGCTCTCCTGTGGACAAGATGATTCGCTCTCCTGTGGACAAGATGATTCGCTCTCCTGTGACAAGATGATTCGCTCTCTTGTGGGATAGGATGATTCGCTTTCCTGTGGACAGGATTGATTAGTTCTCCCGTCGAGGCATCTTACCCATGCAATCTGGGACTCATGGGAAGTACCTCTCATCTGATCAATGAGTAGGGAAATGAGGATAGGGACCATAGTAGTATTGATGGACGCATCGTTGTATCTATTGTACTCCCTATGCTAGGATGACCTTCATTGATCTGGGATCAATGATAATGGTCTAGGACCAGTGGTAGGAGTTGTACCCACTATGACACTGACTTCGGGTTGGTTGAGACTGGTTTGGGACCAGTGGTACATACTCTGAGACTGACTTCGGGTCAGTGAAGCACTAGTCTGGGACTAGTGGTATATACTATGACGCTGACTTCAGGTTAGTTGACACTGGTCTGGGACCAGTGGTACGCACTCTGAGACTGACTTTGAGTCGGTGGAGGATGATACTCGTCTGAGACTAGTGGTAGGAGTTGTACCCACTATGACGCTGACTTCGGGTCAGTTGAGACTGGTCTGGGACCAGTGGTACATACTCTGAGACTGACTTTGAGTCAGTATGATACATCCTCGATCATTTCTTCCTCTTCATAATTCGGACAGAGTAGAACAGAGCAAAGCAGAGCAGATCAGAACAGGGCAGAACAAAACAGAGCAGAGCAGGCAGAATAGAGCAAAGCAAGCAGGATAGAGTAAAGCAGAGCAGGGGTCAAGCTGTATGAATAGTAGCGACCGACAGACAGATTGCAGATGGAGTTCTCCCTAGTTGAGAGGGAGTGTTAAAATTGGAAACTAGGGCCAAACTCCATGTGGATCATCTTATTCATGGCTGATAATATTTTTATTAGATTCCTTTCATCGAGAGGTGTAGGATTGATCTAAAGATCATCTGATTCCGATAAGTATTTATGGAGATATGAATTTATTTTGATTATGGAATAATTATCAAGCCGACCTACAACTCATGTAGGCTCAGAAGCCCAATAGTCGCATCTATTCAAACATCAACAGTTGTGTATAAATACAGGAGGACTTTTCCTCATTTGCACTCACTCATCTCATCACATCTCTCTCTCTCTCTCTCCTGCGCAGAAAAGAGGCTCTTCTATACTGCGCAGGAAAGATACTCTCTCTCACACATGTGGAAGGAAGGACGCAGTTTTAGGGCAGCCAGTGCAGAACCAAAGTTTGACCAGCATTGGCCAGAAGACTCCCTCCTCAGAACTGCGTTGTAGGTCCATCTGGATCTGCCGCATTTTTTGGTGGTGGAATCAAGCCGATCTGACGATCGATTTGCGAGATATTGTTTGCCCTAGTTTGGGACAGATCTAGGGTTTGCTGCTGCTGATGTAAATCAAATTTATGTACTATTTCTCTCTGCTATATTATTGAAGATAAAGAAAGATTTGATCAAAGGGTTTCCCCACATTAGGGTTTGTCCCTAGCTAGCCGCTACATCTTGTGTCTCTTGTCTTGGCTTGTTTTCTGTCGATCGTTTAATGTTCTATCTGCACTTTACTTTATGTACATGTGATTGCTAATCTATGGATAATAGTAAGAAAGATAAGTAAATTGTTATAAGCATAGAACATACCATAACTTAACAAAATACAACCCAACATTACCATAGCTTGATCCACCTTAATTGAAAGGTCTTCCTGATCCTTTTTGAATTCACTCTTGTTGTCCTCGAGCTGACTCTTTATTCCCTTTGTTGTGTTCTGGAGCTGTTCGATTTTATCGCCTTGTTCGGTCACCTTAGTCTCAAGGTCTACTAGTCTTTTATTGAAATCGACCATCGACATTGATGAGGCCATTGAGCGGGTCTAGGTGGAGCATACTTATCCAACATAACTTGACACTAATAATTAGTTTTTTTATTTTCTGTAATATATAATTAAATTAATTAATTAATTTAATTATATAATGAAATTATATATATATATATATATATATATATATATATATCGTTATACCATATACCTTGCAATGCGGTGGTTGATAAGAAAGAAAAAATTGTGGAGTGTGGATAGGCGGTGGGCAGAGGCTGTCAAGAAGGTGTCAGGGTTGTAGGGATGCAGCACAGTTAAACAATGACGGACAAGGGACACTGCAATGGTAGACGGACAACGGAGGGTCGAGGAGCAGACGCTCATACGGATGCGGGGCGGAGAGGGACAACGTTGCGATGACAAGGCAGGGTTGTCAAATGGTTAAAAACAGAGACAATGGAGGGGGAAATCAAACGGAACGGAGACAACAAATGGAGCGGCGTGGATGCAAGACATGGTGCATGAAGATAGCAGACAGATGAAGACACGCAAACAAATGAAGAACTGAGACAGGGACGTGACCGGTGCAGTAGTAGAGGGATTGAGGACTGCCAAGCTCTAATACCAGATAGAGCTCCTCCACAAGATACAAAAAAAATCAATGTCCTATTTGAATTCGATTTTGCGGCCAGGGTAGTCTTCCATATCTTGAAGTGTTACTTTTGGTTATGTTCTATGCTAGAGCAATTTATTTAATTTTCACAGTATCTTTTCCAGATTAGTAATCACATTAGCATTAAAGTAAACTGCAAATAGAAAATAAATATAAATCACAGAAGACAAGTCAAGACAAGACGACACAAGATCTGGCGCCAGCCAGGGACAAACCCCAATGTGGGGAAACCCTTGATCAATTCTTCCTTTATGTTCTTCAAAGTTCAGCAGAGAAAGAGAGAGAGAGATAGTACATTTACAATAGAAGTCAACATTTTGACTTAATGATATCTGCATGAGATCAGTTGAAGACATATTGCTTCAACTGATTCTCCAAGGTGACTACTTCACCTATCGTTGTGCTGCATTTCGTCATCATGCTGCACCTCACCACACTGCACCATGTTGCACCCATCATCACTATGTTGCATCTCATTACGCTTCATTAATCATGACTATACCCATCACTGTACTGCATTACGTGCCATTGCTGCACCATGTTGCCATCCTAACCTATGTGTTGGCTGCACCTTGCTTGTTGTCCCTTGCTTGCTTGTTGTCCCTGGCATGCTTATTGTCCTTAGCTTGCTACTAAGTACCATACAACTGTCCCAATGTTAGTTAGTTGTCCCTTGCATGCTACTCTCCTTCGGAGACAGATGCTCCTGCTATTCCGGCAGTTCTGGCAATTCTGGCTGTTCTAGCTGTTTCGACTTTTCCAGCAGTTCCGACGTTTCCGGCTTTTCCGACAGTTCCGGCTTTTCCAGTTGTTCCGGCTATTCCGGTTGTTCTGGATTTTTCGGCTTTTCCCGCTTTTCCCGTTTTTCCGGCTTTTCCAGCAGTTCTGACAGTTCCGACTTTTCCAACAGTTCTGACTTTTCTGGTAGTTCTAACTTTTTCGGCAGTTCCGGCTTTTTCGGCAGTTCTGGCATTTCCGGCTTTTCCAACTTTTCTAACAGTTCCAGCATTTCCAGCAATTCCGGCAGTTCCGGCTTTTTTGGCAGTTCTGGCATTTCCGATAGTTCCGGCTTTTCTGACCGTTCTGGCTTTTCCGACTTTTCCGGCTTACCGTCAATTCCGTCTTTTCCGGTTATTCGTCAATTCTAGCTTTTCCGGTAATTCCAGATTTTCCAGTGTTTCCAGCTTTTTGAGCAACATAGAGCTTATTCTCCCATGACTGCATTTAAATCTAGGGCATGTTATCTAAGGCAACGTATACCCTAAGGCACTCCCTCTAGCTCTCATCTTCATCAAATTCAAAACAAGATGAAGTGAGATCACAAGAGTGAGTGTGTGTGTGACAAATGACTTCAAATCCTCTTCTATTTATACTAAAACGAAGATGATGAATAGACATGTCTATTGGGCTTCTGAGCCTACTCAAGTTGCTGGCCGACTTGACAACTTATTTTATAACATAAAAAAATTCATAACTTCATAAATACTTGTCGGAATTGGATGATATTTAGATCAATCCTTAACCTCTCAATGAGAGGGATCCAATACAAATATCAGCTGTCATAAATAAGATGACCCTCATGGAGTTTGGCCCTAGTTGCCAATTTTAACACTCCCTCTCAACTAGAGAGAACTCCATTCGCTAATCTATGTGTCCAACTCTACTATCTCTACCATCAAGTGCCCTGCATGGCTCTGTGCAGCTCTGCCCAGCTTTGCTCAACTCTGCTGGCTCTGCTCAGATCTGTTGGCTCTGCTCTACTCTACTAGCTCTGCTGACTCTGCTCAGCTCTACTGGCTCTGCTTTGAACCATGAAGAAGAAGAAATGATCGAGAATGTGTCATACCATTCTCCACTGACCCGAACTCAGTCTCAGAGTATGTACCATTGGTCCCAGACCAGTCCTCAACTGACCCGAAGTCAGTCTCAGAGTGTGTACCACTGGTCCCAGACCAGTCCTCAACCAACCCGAAGTCAGTGTCATCGTAGGTACAACTCCTACCACTGGTCCCAGACCAGTACTTTACTGACTCGAAGTTGGTCTCAGAGTATGTACCACTAGTCCTAGACCAGTCCTCAACCGACCCGAAGTCAGTGTCATCGTAGGTACAACTCCTACCACTGGTCCCAGACCAGTACTCTACTGACTCGAAGTCAGTCTCAGAGTATGTACCACTGGTCCCAAACCAGTCCTCAACCGACCCGAAGTCAGTGTCATCGTAGGTACAACTCCTACCACTGGTCCCAGACCAGTATCATTGATCCCAGATCAATGAAGGTCATCCTAGCATAAGGAGTACGGTAGATACAGCGATGCATCCATCGGTACTACTATGGTCCCTATCCTCATTTCCCTGCTCATTGATCAGATGAGAGGTACTTCCCATGAGTCCCAGACTGCATGGGTAGGATGCCTCGACAGGAGAACTAATCAATCCTGTCCCACAAGAGAGCGAATCATCTTGTCCACAAGAGAGAGAATCATCCTGTCCACAAGAGAGAGAATCATCCTGTCCCACAAGAGAGCGAATCATCTTGTTCCACAATCGCCATGGAGAACACATCATCCAGGCCTCACAGGAGAACTAATCATCCTACTACACAGTCGTCATGGAGAACACATCATCCAGATCTCACAGGAGAACTAATCATCCTACAACACAGTCGTCATGGAGAACACATCATCCAGACCTCACAGGAGAACTAATCATCCTGCTACATAGTCGTCGTGGAGAACACATCATTCAGACCTCACAAGAGAACTAATCATCCTGCTACATAAGAGAGTGAATCATCTTGTTCACAGGAGAGAGAATCATCCTGTCTAGTGCGCACCACCATGGGAGGGTGTGTTACCCTGTGGTCGTATGTTGCTCCAACAAGAATCGCAAGCCCCCAGAGCTCAATGCATACAACATGCAGGACCCTTTTACAAGGGTCTCTCGACGACTCCAAGTTGTCCGGGAAAATCACAAATTTGATCTTTCCCCGGGGCTTTGACAAAGTGTAGCGACATGTACATCATCTCAGTGTGATGGAGCCTCCTTGCTCATCGACTTACCATATCCCAGGTAAGGTAGTATCTATCTGTTGGATCAATCATCGAATATCGGATTCCTCAATAATCGAATCCCACCTCTGGTTGTCACAAAGAATCACAGTGGTATTCATCATGTGTACAAACAACTCACTGAAGAGCTTCCATAACCAGGCAGCTTCATACGAGATCATACTCGTAGTCATGTATCCAGTCTCGGCGGTGCTTATAACAACCGACTTCTACTTCCTGTTCATCCATGATATCGAAGCAGAATCCAAAGAGAACCATCACTGAGAAGAGCTCTAGTGTTCCTCCACACTGCCTGCCCAGTCAACATTCGAATAATCATGCAGTTTCTTATTTCCGGCAGTGTATCTCAATTCATGAGAGATTGCGCCCCGAAGATATCTAAGAAGATTCTTGGCACCAATCGAGTGAGGCTTAACCAAACATGATTTCACCATGCTAATTGCAAAACATATGTCCAAATGGAAGTTCACCAAGAACATCAACGCGGATGAGTTTATGAGACTTAGAGGCATTTCCCAAATCTGGTCCGACGTCACTACCATATAACTTCTGAAAGTTGAGATCCTCGAGGTAGTCACAGGCTTGCAGTTTATCATTCCACATCCGGAATCCAACTCCCTCTTACTTCTGCAAGTGAGAGGGTCTGCACCTGTTTGAATTAGGTTGTCCTCAGAGGGTGCTTGGTATGAGAGGTCTATCATCCACAACCTTCGAGTAATGGTTTGGATCGGTTTCACTTCAACATCATCTGATAGTTGTCAATCCTCTCATACTACACCCGGGGAGTTTTTCTTCAAGCCATAGAGGGGTTTCTTCCACCTGCATACGAGAGATTCCTGATCATCAATCTCAAACCCCTCGGGTTGTTTCATATCAGTGAACCTGCTACATGATGGGAATGGTCCCTCCTGTAAGATTTTCCTTTGATACATCTCAAATATGTACTTTCATGCACTTTTTGAAATTAGGCATCTTTGTCACCATCTGACTCACAGACCTTCGGTGTTTTCTCAATGGACATGGTCCCCATTGTACTTCCTGCAACTTGATACAACCCTAAACTCAAAAAAATCTTTGAAAAGTCTATTTTCAAACACATTCCTTTCCATCGATGAGTGCCACCCTGAAACCTTTGACTTCCATTTTCGAGATGGACACCAGGTTTTTCTTGTGATCAGGTACATAAAAGATATTCTGTAAATGAATCGATTTACCCTCATTCAATTGAGGGGTAACATTCCATACGCCCTTTCTAGGATAGGTGGCATCGGCTCCAAGTATAATCCCTCGATTGTTTCCATATCTATCAAAATAGAGAGTGCACCCTTCTATCCGATGAAGTGTCAGGGTTCCTTGCTTTCTTTGAAGAGTTAACCATTTCCTTGATGACCTGCATTACCAGTCATTCCTTTGAAGATGTCCCTAGAATGATTGTTATCTTCATCAAGAGATGTGTCTCTACCATTCAAACACTCCTTTGCATAATGGTCGAACTTATTGCAACCAAGGCATCCGCCTTTCCTTCCACCCTTGGATCCGAACTTCCCAATGAAGTGATCTTTAGGTAGGCCATCAGAAACTTCTGCTTTGTCATTCTGATAATATTCTCTGCTTCAACTTCACCCTTAGTGAATGAGAAGAGGGATGATGATCCCATTGATCCTTTTGTCCTATCCCAACTGTCTTTGGTGATTGCTCTTTCACTCTTGCTTGGGCATTGTCTTCACCTCAGCTTTGATACCATGTTAATTTTGGGTATGTTCTATGCTAGAGCAATTTATTTAATTTTCACAATATCTTTCTAGATTAGCAATCACATTAGCATTAAAGTAAACTGCAGATAGAACATAAATAAAGACAAGCCAAGACAAGAGGACACAAGATGTGGCACTAACCAGGGACAAACCCCAATGTAGGGAAACCCTTGATCAATTCTTCATTTATGTTCTTCAAAGTTCAACAGAGAAAGAGAGAGAGAGAGAGAGATAGTACATTTACAATAGAAGTCAACATTTTGACTTTATGATATCTGCATGAGATCAGTTGAAGACATATTGCTTCAATTGATTCTCCAAGGTGATTGCTTCACCTATCATTGTGCTGCATTTCATCATCATGTTGCACCTCACCACGCTGCACCATGTTGCACCCATCATCACTATGTTGCATCTCATCACGCTTCATTAATCATGACTATACCCATCACTTTAGTGCATTATGTGCCATTGCTGCACCATGTTGCCATCCTGACCTATGTGTTGGCTGCACCTTACTTGCTTGGTGTCCCTTGCTTGCTTGTTGTCCCTAGCATGCTACTAAGTACCATAAAACTGCCCTAATTTTAGTTAGTTGTCCCTTGCACGCTACTCTCCTTCGGAAACAGATACTCCTGTTGTTCCAGCAGTTCCCGACAATTCTGGCAGTTCTAGCTGTTCCAGCTTTTCCAGCTTTTCCGACAGTTTCGGCTTTTCTAGCTGTTCCAGCTCTTCCGGCAGTTCCAGCTTTTCCGGCAGTTCCGGCTCTTCCAGCAATTCTAGCTTTTCCGACTTTTCCGGCGCTTCCGGCAGTTCCATCTTTTTCGGCGCTTCCGGTAGTTCCAGCTTTTCCGATGCTTCTGGCAGTTCCAGCTTTTCCGGCGCTTCCGGCAGTTCCAGCTTTTCCAGCAATTCCAGCAGTTCCGGCTTTTCCGACAGTTCCAGCATTTTTGGCTTTTCTGGCTTTCCCGGCTTTTCTGGCAGTTCCAGCTTTTCTGGCATTTCCAGCTTTTCCGACAGTTCCGGCTTTTCTGGCTTTTCCGGCATTTCCGGTAGTTCAGACTTTTCCGACATTTTCGGCATTTCCGACTTTTCCAGCATTTCCAACTTTCGGCTTTTTCGGCCTTTCCGTTAGTTCCGACTTTTCCGGCAATTCCGGTTTTTTGAGCAACGTGGGGCTTATTCTCCCATGACTGCATTTAGATCAAGGGCATGTCATCTAGGGCAGCGTATACCCTAGGGCACTCCCTCTAGCTCTCATCTTCATCAAACCCAAAACAGGATGAAGTGAGATCACAAGAGCGAGTGTGTGTGTGACAAATGACTTCAAATCCTGTTCTATTTATACTAAAACGAAGATGATGAATAGACATATCTATTGGGTTTCTGAGCATACTCAAGTTGTTGGCCGACTTGACAATTTATTTTATAACATAAATAAATTCATAACTTCATAAATACTTATCAGAATCGGATGATCTTTAGATCAATCCTACACCTCTCGATGAGAGGGATCCAATAAAAATATCAGTTGTCATAAATAAGATGACCCACATGGAGTTTGGCCCTAGTTGCCAATTTTAACATGAAGGAGGTCGAATATTGAAGGCTTTCTTTGTGTTTTTGTTTTGTTTGGGCTCTGGAATTTTTTGCTACATCTATGAGGCCTACTCGGCCCGGTTTGACAAACCCTTGCTTGTTTTTCTGGGCTGAACATGACCTAAATCCATGGACAGTTATTTTAATTTCTGAGGTCTTAATTTACTTTCTCCAAGGGACTAACTCGGATCCTTACCTCTGCAACTTAAAAGGAGCAAATTCATGACCTATTCAGTGGAAATCTGACCCAGATGTGGTATTTTCATCCTCTGTAATAGGACTGATTTGAACCTAGTCCTGTGTTAATTCCTTGGAGATTTGTGCAATAATTCGGGTCTGTTTTGAACTCTCTTTTTGGAATAAGGGCTTTGCTGGTCTCTAAGAGCATTCAGCCTCACATCAAGACCAATCTAATTTTTTTTTGTTGAGCATTTTCATACCAAACCTGAGGCTATCCTGTGGAGGAAATTTGGCCCTATGGTGGGGAAAATCATATGTGCATTCGATGCAATTTTATGACAGAAGCATGATTTATTCTCTGAAGTATTGTGTAGGTTCATTATCCCTCTCGAATTTGTTCTACCCAATGTTGCAGGAAGCGTCCCCCCCCCCACAGTTCGAAGGCCCGAAGCGCGTCCCGTGCGGATTCGTCCCGGAAGCGCGCTTCCACCTGTTTTGGACGCTTCCTGGAAATTTCCGAAGCTTTCCTCCGAAGCGCGCTTCATACGGCACTTCGGCCGTACGAAGTGTGGCGCTTCAGAGGGCGAAGCGTACGCTTCCCGTATGGTTCCGTACGATTCCCGTGGGTCCACCTTGGGTTAGGGTGAGGAATGAAGGCAAAAAAAAATATAAAAAAAAAATATAAATATAGCAGATGCTCCCTCATGGTAATGTTAAATTCTTAAAGTAAAAGTGACATTCTCCTTTATTTTTTATTTTCACCCTTTTACTTTAAATGAAAGTAAAAGTGACATTCTCCTTTATTTTTCATTTTCATCCTTTTACTTAAATTTTTAACATTACCATGAAATGACTCGGGATGTTTGAGAGTGGTTCCAGCCTCATTGGACTTCATATGTATTTCATATCCTATTCAAAATTCAGCAGACTTAACAGTTTTCAGGAATCAGGATCAATGGGATTGTGGCATTTCATTAGATTATATCAAGTATGAAGGTATGCGATTAGCATTTAATCAAGAGCACCAAGCCCTATATGTACCCTAGTGTTGGTGGTGTTAATTTTTGAACTCCTTCGTCACGCCCTTAGCAGCAAATTACCTTTCAATCAAGTCAAAATCATCGATCAAGCATGTTAAGCGTTTTCTACCATATTTTAAGTCTTGAATTAGGTAGCTTGATCAAAATTGGGCAATGTTGACTAATATCCCTAGACAATTGAGGTAGAGGCAAAGGCTAGAAAATCTAGATTCTAGATGGTTGATGCATCTAAATGGTTGATGCTTGAATAATTAATCATTAATGTAAAATGGATGCCATATCTATCTTGATTTATGCAAACATATGCATGTTTTCATGTCTTCTACAACTAATTTAGTATTTGGGATGTTTGTTTTGAGTATAAAAGCAAATATATATATATATATAGCAGACGCTTCGCCTCCTAGATTTTTGGAAAATGACGCTTCCGCGTTCCCGCTTCCAAAAAATGTCCCCGCTTCATGCAACATTGGTTCTACCGTTTGTTGGCCACAAATTAGTGACATTTCTAGGGGACAAATTTGAGGGTTTAAAGAAAGTTTTTATGCTCAGAAGCTACCCCTATTTCCGCCAAGGTTTCGGCCCTCTCAGAGCATGAATTTGTGGCATATTTGTTGCACAGGAATTGAACATCCATGATACACTTCTTCAAACTAGTGACAGAGATTACCAGTGGTATATGTGAAGGTTTTGGAGGTTGATCCAAGACGTATTTACAGATGTCTACACATCACCTTTATGGCTAATCTGATGTATATCTTCAAGCCCTAATCAATGAGCATTCATCAGTTTCCTGGATATCTGAGGGAGCAGTTTTTTATTCCAATCATTGGAAGTTCAACATATGTTGGCTAAATATAATTGACCTGTTCAAGAGATACCTTGTAGACCATTGTATGTTATTATTTTTAGAGATAAGTTGCTGCTAGTTTGTTACAAATCAATGAAATCATTCTAAGCTGAAATTGTTGGCATATTAGTCGTTCATTAGGGCAATTTTATTGAATTGTTCAAACTTCTGGTGTCACATATTATTTGAGGAGCATTCATAGTTTCAAGGATTGTCCAAGGTTTGCAAAAGGTGTAGTTTTGTATTCATGCTCCATAACTTGAAGTGTTGACATCAGAAGTAGAGTTAGAAAGAGTACAAGGGCGGTGACCAAAGTTGCAAAAATATCCCCTAGTGTATTATTGATCACAAAATGTTGTTATTGCGCTAGGGTTTGTTATTGAGCTAGGGTTGCAAGTATATGTTGATTGGTAGCTTGTTACTACCAAGGCTTGACAGAGGTTGGATTTGAGGTTGGTATGATTGATGTGTTTGAATGTATATGGAAGGAATCATGACACTGGGTTTGATATTATTGAGGAGAGCTAATATTGTTAATGCTGCTAGTGGACCTAACAGGGTTACTTATGCTGCTGGGGTTTGAGCAAATGTTGATGACCTTATGACAGTGTTGTAAATCAACAGAGACAACATATTATTTTGGTGTTATTTTGATATTTAACAAAGGTGGATCCAATCTAAAAATTGTGAATTGTGGTTCTTCGTGGTGAGTAGAAGGTTGGATCCTTCAAGGCAAGTGGCAGCGTGTTGAGTAGGGTTGCAAGGTGGTGCAAGGCAAGAGAGTGGAGACTCCTTCAGGTTGGAGCTTGAGAGCACTTCAAGGTGGCAAGGTGGTGCTAGAGCAGGTTCGAGCATGAGAACACTTCAGGGTGGCAAGGTGGTGCTAGGGCAGGTTGGAGCCTGCGCAGGGTATTAGAGTGTCCTTCCAATTGGAGCTGGTAAATTAGGGCATTGGAGCGTCCTTCAGGTTGGAGCCTGTAAGCCAAGGCATTGGAGCATCCTTCTAGTGGGAGCTGGTAAATCAAGGTCTTGGAGCGTCCTTTAGGTTGGAGCCTATAAACCAAGAGGTCGAAGCCTGTAAACTAGGGGGTTGGACCCTTCTTCAGTTAGAGATGATAAATCTTGGAAGTTGGAGCCTCCTAATTGATGTAAAATTTGAAGACATATATTAAGAAGTGTTTGGTGGTTTTTCTCCTAGAAGGGTTTCCACCCAAAAATATAGTGTATTCTCTTGATTTCATGCATTTTTGAATGGTTTTGTTTACTGTTCATGTGATGTGATGTTGATTTACGTTTGATCTAATGCTAATGTGAATTTAATGCTCTGAAGATTAAAAATTAACTAATTGAAGGGAAATATGATTCAGCCCTGTTGCACACTTTTTGTCAAAGTTCCAAGGAAGCAAACATGCCAAAATTTTCCAAAAGATTGGATCATCAGTCATCAATTTTATTGAATCATTGTAAACCCATTTTGAAAATTTATAAAATAAATGATGCTAATAAGACCATGTGTGTGTAACAACCTAGGTAAGCCTATTATTTTGGCGAAAAGTTCATCCTAAGAGGATTTTCCTCTCACTGACTCATTTATGTTTATAAACACGGATGGTTGTCAGAGTTTTTCCCTCCAACCTCACCCCAAAGCCAGGATGGAATTCTTCATCAAAGTCTTAGGTGAGTCCTAATGTTTTAGTCGTGTCTTATGTAAAAGTGATTTTGGAATAATTTAAACTAATTGGTTAGATTATTTTATTACAAATCACTTGGTCTACTAGATCATGTTGTGTTGCAGAATTGGGTATGTAATTTGAGGGTTTATACCAAATGGGTGTTCCCCTTTTGAGGGTTGAATTCTAAAAATCATGTAAAAGATATTTTAGTGCATGGTCCCTCATACTTAGACACCATGGCTAAAATATTAAAGGGTGGAAAAAATTATTAATCCCCCCAAATGTCAATTAATTAAATTTTCTGGCAAAAATAAATAAAATCCTAAGCCGGAAATTTAATTAATTAGAGTCAAAATTAAATGTCTAGAGAAATTAAATTCTCCAAGTGGAAAATTTCGTGGGTCTCAAAGGAATTAATTTTTGGAGGTCCCCCACCAAGGGAATATTGGAAATTTCAAGAAAAATTGGACCCTTGGACCTTGGTGGTTAAGTCAAAGTCAATTTTTTGAGGAAATTAGCTCAAAATAATTAATTTTGAGCTAATAAAAAATAGGTTAAATGAGAAATTCGAAAATTCCTCAAGAATAATTATTTCACCGACAGATATTAAAAGTTGATCAAATAACCAACAAGACAAGATTATTTTGATGAGGATCAAGCCAACTAACCTTTACTTTTCCACTTGGAGCATTTATCTATACATAAAGAGTCATTTGTGTATCAAGCCATAAAATGTTTGGCTAAGGACATTTTGCAGAAAAATTGAAGTAATACCACTATCCTGCTAGGAACATTATTTGAATCATAATAAAGACTTTGGGGTGCAGTTCATGGTGTTTATTGTCTACTAATTTGTGGTACGTGTTGGGTATGGGCATTCCTATATTGTGCTTAAATATTTTTTAAAGTATATCTTTCATTAGATGGGGATAAGATCATTCTATTGGTAAATTTTGGGCTTATCTTAGGTGATTTGATTCGTCATATGTCTAACAGGTTTTCTTGAAGAAAATATATAGTGTTTGCAGGTTCTCCAGTCTTTGGGCTCCAGGTTCACAAATTGTGGACTTAGGCTGACCTTGTTTGGACTCCAAATATTTATGTGGTTTATTTAATTTCGCTAAGGTTGTAGCTTGCATTAATTCTTAGAAATACACTTAGCCATTTATAAAAAAAAAATTCTAAAAAAAATATTTCTCAAAATTTCTTTCAAAAGCCTTGTATATTTGTACATTTGTAAATAATTTTGTATAATAGTTTTGTAAATAATTTTTTATAATTGGAGTTTTGGGGTTATTTCAGAATTTTTGTATATATTGGGGTTTTGGGCATTTGTGAATTTATTTTTGTAAGTGTGATCAAGCAAGAAGAGCTGGAATAGAGCTAGATCTAGGCCCTTAAGTGTAAGATCTAGCCTCTAAAAGTTTTTGCAGGGCCAGCCATTGAAGAATTTGCAGTAGAATTCATATCTGAAGCAAATAAAAAAATTTAGAGCCAGGGTTTCAAGTTTCACTCCTCTTAGGCCCGGATCCAGCCTCTATTAGGCCAGCGTCATCCTCCTCTTGGTCAGCGTCAACCTTTTAAGAGCCTGCATCATCTTTTTCAGCCTCTTACAGGTTGGCCATAGCCCTTAAGGGCCTCAGCTTGCCCTCTTTCCCTTGGTCGCAGACCTTGTGGGCCTTCCCTTGCCCTTGGCCCTCCTTTTCCAATCCGTCCAACCCTCTGTCTCCCTCTTCCACCCTCCGTCCTGCATCCTCCTTCCCTTCGGCTCCCTCCTTGTGGCTTAGCGACATAGCCCCAGGCCTAATCTAGGCCTCGACCTCCCTTTCTAGGCCAGTCGCAGGCCCTAAGGGCTCTAAAGCCCTAGGTCGCAGCCCTACAGGACCTTTCAGCCCCTTCCTTGAGCTAGACGGCATATTTATAGGCTTGTCGTGGACCTATTCAGGCTTATCTTCCCTCTGCTTTGGCCCTCCTTGGCCCTAGTTTGACCTCTCCTCCATATTTGTGGGTAAATTAATTTTTTGGGACTGAATACACGGTGTGTTTTGCAGAGAAATTGGCTTAGAAATTTGTGTTTTCAGGTGGCATCATCATTGGAAAATTTTGGGCAAAGTTGGCAAGTGATCTTCAAGGCATAAGGCCTAAGGGTTTGATCTTCTAACCCTTGTTTCCTCACTGTTTTACTTCAGCAAGTAAACTAACTCATAACAGTCGTAAAATTTCTTGTTTAAGTGCCCTAAACTTAACTTATAATTGGCCTAACATATTGAAGAATTAATTGAAAACATTGGGTATTTTGTTTTAAATTAAATTGCACAATCTGGGTGACTATTATCTCTGATATAATATATTTATGCATATTAAAGGTCTGATATAACACTAGTTATTGCATCATAAGAAGACCACATTACTTAAGATCTTGGTTGGAAAATTTATTTTGGCATTTGGGTTTCTATTCCTTACATTTGGCATTAATTGGCTCACTGATTTCATAGATAAATACTGCTGTCATAAGACTTATATACCACTGTCACATCATTCATTTTTTGCTTGTTAAGAGAACATTGGAATATAAATTATGTAAGTGCTTTCATGGTTTACACTCTTGCTAGCATTGATATTGTGGAAGTATCTAACACTCGTGGTTTCATTGTGAGTTTTTCAAGGTTAACAAAATCTCACATCTAATAAATTCACTCACTCAAGCACTTAATCCATAATTTTATCTCTTACGTGAATTTGTGAATTATAGCCATTCTATTGTTGGTTGATCATTAAAGAATATTGGTTAAGAGCTTTTGTGATCTTATTGGCATAACTTGTTCTAATCAAGTATCATTGAACAAATTGTGATCCTGTGGCACCTAAGTATTCTTTACTTGAAGGCTTCTATTCTAAGCAGTGTTTTAGAAACCCGCTGGTCTGAACGGGTAACTAGTAAAACCAGCCGGTTAGCAAGCCCATTGGATCAAACCAGCTTAAAAACCCGGTTTACCTTCTGATTTCGCCTTTTTCTTCCTTAACTAGCCGGTTGTAATATCCCGTTTCAGAGATATTCCCCAAAACCCCAGTAAACTCCAACCAAATACGCATAAATGATATAATAACCGGGAAGCTCAAAATGACAAAAATAACAGTGGTGCAACATATAATAATGTAAACATGAAATATAAGTAGATACTCGATAAATGCAGAGATAAATGCTAAGCCATTTCATTATACTGAGTTATGGAATGAGTACAGGAGGTGATCAGAAAGATAACACCTCGACTTGCACCAGGCAAGTGAAGAAATACACTCATAATAGCAAAGGAATGGCCTCTCTTTGAACTGCATGGATGCTGCTGGAGAACTGCCATGCTGCTGCTACTGCTGGAAATCAAATGAGGATTTGGGGTTGTTCCCCTCCTCAGAAAATGTTGAAACTCTGGAATCAGCCTCTACTCAGAAAACCCAGAAAAACCCAGAAAGCTTTTCTGAAATGGCCGACCCCCGAAAATCGCCCCCTTGGGGAATCACGCAATCCCTCAAGGCCCTGCGCTGCCACTGAGTAGAATCCTCCAAAATACTACCTGAAACTCTACCAAACTCCTCCAATAAGCAAGGGCTGATCCCTTGCTCAATATCCCAACTCAACTCCTCCACAAACCCTCAATCCGAAACTGCCCCCAGAAGAACTGCGTCCCTCTCTCTCAAGACTGCATAGTCCTCCAATGCTCAACTCCACCTTAATGCCAAGGATCGAAACTACTGCAGAAAGACTGCTGAAAATATCTTTCCCGAGTAGGCACTTGAAGTCCCCTGGGGCTAAGGGCGAGATCTCCGAATGGAGACACTCAATGCACTAAACAGTGCTGCAGCCAGGCTAAACAGCCAGCGTGCCCCAAGTCAAAGTGACTAGTTGAAATGCCCATAATCGAATGACAAAATGAAGGGGCTCCTCTCTCCTTTATAGTATTGGCCTCTCCCAATCCCAAGGCTCACCTCCTCCAACATAATCCCCTCTTGCCACGTGTTCCTTTTCCATCTGTGCAGTCCCTCCAAGTGTCTGCGTGGGCCCCACCTCTGCGTGGTCCTTTGGCCTCCTTGGCTCCCCTTTAAGTCACAACGTTGTGCTACTAGGAAGTGACTTTAATTCTAAAGTGAGTTATGTCTCCTTTTTCCTCACCCTTTTTATTTACAAATAACTATAGAAGGCAAAATTGAGCAAAATCGAATATTCTAATTAGCCATCACTAATTAGGAATATTATAGTCTCCCCTGGAAAAATGTTGCTTGTCCTCAAGCAACTGAAGTGATGGATGCTGCAAAATTTTCTCACTCTCCCAAGTGGCATCCTCATCCGGTAAATTCTTCCACCTCACCAAGAATTCCCGGACCATCCTGCTCCGCAGCTACCTCTCCCTGGTATCAACAATAGCCTCTGGCTGCAACACCCAATGCCCCTCATCATTCGTGGGTGGTAGCTCATCTGTCACTATCACATGCTGTCCCAACGCCTTCTTTAGGCATGATACATGGAAAACGTTATGAATCTTGCTGCCTTGGGGCAGCTCCAACTCATGCAACCTGTCCAATCCTGCGTATCACCCTGTATGGCCCATAAAAGCGGGCCTTGAGCTTATCAGCGCCCTTCTGCTTTAGTGACGACTGTCGGTATGGTTGTAATCGTAGGTAGACTAAGTCTCCTACCTCAAACTGTCTCTCCACACGACCCCTGTCAGCATACAACTTCTGCTGGTTCTACACTGTAGCCATATTATCCTTGAGAGCTCGGAGAATATCCTCACTCTCTTGGATCCAAATCTTGGCTCTCGGAGCCTTGCTAGCACCAAACATCACGTCAGCAAAAGATAAAGGATGATATCCATACAAAGCATAGAATGGTGGCATACTGATGGACATATGATGTGTAGTGTTGTAGCAATACTCCCCCAGATGCAGCGACTTCATCCATACTCGCTGATGCCCACTGACATAGTTACGAAAGTAGCCCTCTAGCCACTTGTTAACTATCTCTGTTTGCCCGTCCGTCTGTGGGTGATAACTGGTACTCGGTGTCAACTCCGTCCCCACCAACCGAAAAAGCTCTTGCCAAAACCTGCCCATAAAACGGTTTTCCCTGTCACTGGTGATGGTCTTAGGAAGACCATGTAGCCAGAAGATCTCTCTGAAGAACAGCTCGGCTACCTGTGCTGTTGTGTAGTGTGCGGATATGGCAAAAAAGTGAGTACTTTGTCAGTCGATCAACCACGACAAAGATGCAATCCTTGCCCTATACCATGGGCAACCCTGTGATGAAGTCCATCAAAATACACTCCCATTTCCCCTCCGGAATGGGAAGAGGCTGCAATAATCCTGCGGGATGGTTCATCTCCCCCTTGTTCCTTTGGTAAACATCGTAGTACCGGACATGCTGGAGTACGTCCTCCTTGAGGCCCTTCCATGAGAACCTCTCTCTAATGGCCCTGTAGGTTTTGGTCAACCCCTGATGGCCGGCCAATGGTGAATCATGTGACGCCTGAAGTAACTTCTTCTTGAGCTGAGACCCCTCAGTCAAGAAGATCTGGTCCCTGTACTAGATAATCTCATCGACCACCCTGTACCTATCATCCGCCACCTGTCCATCCAGAACCTCACATGAAAATCTGTCCTTGGAGTACTCTACTAAGAGTCGAGCCCTCCAGTCTGCGTCCAAGCTCATAAGAGACAACATGGCCGATCTACGCGAAAGGGCATCTGCTACCACGTTGTTCTTACCCTTGAAATACTCAATGTCAAAGTCATATGCTTGGAACTAGCTGATCCACTTCTGTTGCCTCTCCTGTAGCTGTTTCTGCTCCAAAAAGAACCTGAGGCTATTGTGATCAGTCCTCGCCCTGAACCTGTTACCCACTAAATATTGTCGGAACTTGGCCAATGCATGCATGATGGCTAGCATCTCCTTGTTGTATATAGAATACAACCTCTCGTGTGGAAGGAGCTTCCGGCTCTCCCGACGCATCACACTCCAAAACAAATGGCTGCAAAAAATTCGGCAATGCAAGCACTGGGCAGCTGCTCATAACCTCCTTGAGCTTGTCAAAGGCTCGCTGCGCTGTATCCGACCAACTGAAAGCCCCCTTCCTCGTCAAATCTGTCGAGGGTGTAGCAAGCTGTGAGAAACCTTTGATGAACTTCCAGTAGTAAGTACAAATGCCAATGAATCCTTGAAGTTCTGTCACGTTTCTCGGCTCCGACCAATCTCTGATGGCCCTGATCTTCTTCTCATGGACCCTCACTCCGTCCACCCCTATGATGTGTCCCAATTATAACATCTCCGTCAAACCAAACTCACACTTGGAGAGCTTGGCATAGAACTGTTGCTCCTCCAAGATGCGCAATACTGTCTCAATGTGCTAGAGATGCTCCTCCCAAGTCCTGCTGTAAATGAGGATATCATCAAAGAATACCAACACAAACTTCCTTAAGTGACTGCGGAAGATGTGATTCATGCAAGACTAAAATGTAGCTAGGGCGTTGGTTAGCCCGAAGGGCATCACAAAAACTCAAAGTGCCCATAGTGACACCTGAAGGCGGTTTTGGGAATGTCCTGTTCCCTCACGCGTATCTAATGGTACCTAGATCTCAAATCAATCTTTGAAAAGAACCGTGCTCCTCTCAACTCATCCATAAACTCATCGATCCTGGGTATGGGTTACCTGTTCTTCAGCGTCTTCTTGTTCAGGGCCCTGTAGTCAATGCACATCCTCAATGTGCCATCCTTCTTCTTCACCAACACCACGGAAGAAGCAAAAGGACTCGTGCTCCGCCGAATGTGCCCAAGAGCGAACAACTCCTTAATGGCCCACTAAATCTCATCCCGATAGGCCTTGGGATGCCTATAAGGGATAGTAATCACTGCCTGTATGCCCTGCTCAAGCTCGATGGTGTGCTCAAACCCCCGGTCCGGTGGCTGTCCTGGCGGAATCTCCCCAAATACTGTGGCATACCAGTCAAGGATGGACTGTATCTCCGAGTGCACTGTTTGCCCTGTAGTCCTTGTCTCTGATGCACACAGCTCGACTACCCACTCTACGTCTCCCTTCCGGAAGACTGCCTCCATCCGATGAGCTGAAACAGTCTGAGGCAAGTATGTGTGTTGTCCACGTATCTTCTCATGCCTCCTTGTTTTCTCATCATCCCACTCCATCTCTAGGGCCTTCCAATTTGTAGTGACCTTCCCTAGAGTGATGAGCCACTGAATACCCAGTACTATGTTGGTGTCCGGAATATTGACCACGAAGAAGTGGTCAGTCAGTGTGTAGGTGCCAATCGTCATTGATAACTCTGGAACATAATGAGCACACACCATGGTCTGATCTCCTGGGACCAAAACTGAAAATCCATCGAAGCTCTCTTTCAGTATACCTCTCTGCTCAACCATTTATGCATCGATGAAGTTGTGGTTGGCCCCACTGTCAACCAAACCTGATACTCGCTGGCCACGTACTGTCCCCCGTACGCACAGCGTCAAATACTTGGGAACTCCTCGCAATGTTGCAAGGGCTCCTCCAGTAGGTGCAAAAGCTGCACCACTTGTTGCTGGTGGTGGAGGCAGCAAGGGACCCTGCACGGCATGACTATCTCCTACCTCCACATCATCCTCCTCATCCTCTTCCTCGCTTCTCTCGGAGAAGACCTCAATAAAATGTGCTTTGCTAGCAACACATTTGTGTCCTGGTGCCCATGGCTCCTGACAGGTGAAGCACAACCGCTTCTTCTTCAACTCCCTCCTGGCATCATCGTCAATCTGTACTCGTCTTGGATTCCCCTTCGAAGGCGGAATACTCACATCCTTCCCCTTAGGCTGAAAAGCCTGTCGCTGGGGGTAAGGTGTCCGGGTGCTGGGTAAGACATCATGTAAGTCCCGGGTCCTACTAATGGCATCCTGAAGTGTGGTTGGTCTAGCGGATCTGACTAGACCCCGAAGTGGCTTTGCTAACCCCTCAACATACATGTAGATCCTCCATGTCGTGGATAGATCTAGCACCATCACTTAAACCCTCAAAAAGTCCGCAATGTAGGTCTCTGGGCTCCCTGTCTGTTTGAGCCTCGTCAGCTCAACAAAGTGTTGTTCCGGATCCCTCCAGTCAAACTTCTCCATCAATCTCCTGGTGAACTCGGCATACGTCGTCACTATGGAATGCCCGAGTGTAACCATCCCATGGAACCACCAATCCTGGGCCTCACCATCCAAATGCAATGTCACCACCTTGATGGCCTCTGCCTCCGACATCTGGTTAAGCAAGAAATAGATGCCCAGCTTCTCCACCCAAGACCTTGTCGAATTGTTTGATGAACCATCAAACGTAGGCAAGTGGAATCTACTAGCTGTGCAATGGGTGTCTCCATTGTGATAATGGCGGTGTCCACTGTGATGGTTGAGGGGTCTATTATCCCGCTGGAGCTTAACAAAATCTTTGAATGAAAGAGCATCCCTGAACTCCTGCCCAGAGGCCTAGTACTCTGCAAAGTAATTGCCCATATGACCGGGCTCTGCCTCCTATTGAGCTCTGGCCCCCGTGTCCTCTCCTAGGAAAGTGGGCATGGTAGAGCATGTAGGGGCTTGTGAGGCCATCTGCAGGGTAATATCATGCTGAGTGGCACCCTGCTCTGGAAAATGGTGAGATGTACTTGATCCCTCAACGACGTGGAAAACCCATGGGTTCTCACGCTGCCTAGCCTCCACTGCTGTGAATCTCTGCCCCATCACCTCAATCTACCTCGACAGATCCTGCACTGATTTGAGGAGCATGTCCACAAATCTCCTCCCGTCCTCATCTGCCATCGGATCCTCCTGCTCTGCGTCCACCACAGGCTCCTTTTGCTTTGCGTCCACCACAGGCTCCTCCTGTTCTGCGTCCACCACCGGAACACAGTCTCCCTCTCCGTAGGTGTTCTCCAACCTACGCCTAGTGTCTCTGTATCTCCTACCTCTGTAATAGATGTAGGGTTTTTCCCTCGGTGTCATAGATTGCTAGCTCCACAAGCTGAGCCAGATCTATGCTCTGATACCACTGTAATATCCCATTTCAGAGATATTCCCCAAAACCCCAGTAAACTCCAACCAAATACGCACAAATGATATAATAACCGGGAAGCTCAAAATGACAAAAATAACAGTGGTGCAACATATAATAATGTAAACATGAAATATAAGCAGATACTCGAGAAATGCTAAGCCATTTTATTATACTGAGTAATGGAATGAGTACATGAGGTGATCAGAAAGATGGCACCTTGACTTGCACTAGGCAAGTGAAGAAATACACTCGGAATAGCAAAGGAATGGCCTCTCTCTGAACTGTGTGGACGCTACTGGAGAATTGCCGTGCTGTTGCTACTACTGAAAATCAAATGAAGATTTGGGGTTGTTCCCCTCCTCAGAAAATGCTAAAACTCTGGAATCTGCCTCTACTCAGAAAACCCAGAAAGCTTTTCTTAAATGGCCGACCCCCGAAAATCGCCCCTTGGGGAATCATGCAATCCCTTAAGGCCCTGCACTGCCACTGAGTAGAATCCTCCAAAATACTGCCTGAAACTCTGCCAAACTCCTCCAATAAGCAAGGGCTAATCCCTTGCTCAATATCCCAACTCAACTCCTCCACAAACCCTCAATCCAGAACTGCCCCCAGAAGAATTGTGTCCCTCTCTCTCAAGACTGCGCAGTCCTCCAATGCTTAGCTCCCCCTCAATGCCAAGGATCAGAACTACTGCAAAAAGACTGCTGAAAATACCTTGCTCGAGTAGGCACTCAAAGTCCCCCGGAGCTAAGGGTGAGATCTCCGAACAGAGACACTCAATGCACTAAACAATGTTGCAGATAGGCTAAACAGCCAGCGTGCTCCAAGTCGAAGTGACTAGCTCAAATGCTCATAATCGAATGACAAAATGAGGGGGCTCCTCTCTCCTTTACAGCGTTGGCATCTCCCAATCCCAAGGCTCACCTCCTCCAACGTAATCCCCTCTTTCCACGTGTTCCTTTTCCATCTGCGTCGTCCCTCCAAGTGTTTGTGTGGGCCCCATCTCTGTGTGGTCCTTTGGTCCCCTTGGCTCCCCTTTAAGTCACAACGTTGTGCTACTAGGAAGTGACTTTTATTCTAAACTGAGTTATGTCCCCTTTTTCCTCACCCTTTTTATTTACAAATAACTATAAAAGGCAAAATTGATCAAAATCAAATATTCAAATTAGCCATGGCTTATTAGGAATATTACACCGGTTTAGGACGAAACCAGCCGGTTTGTGGTCAAACCGATCGATTTTGTCCTAAACCAGCCAGTTTATTGCCAGGGCAAATATGACCCCCACAAAAGTGACATTTCCTTTAATTTTCAATTTCATCATTTTACTTAAATTTTTAACATTAACATGAAATGACTCAGGATGTTTGAGAGTGGTTTCGACCTCATTGGATTTCATATGGAGAAACTAGAATTTTAGATTTCACTCAAAATTTAGCAAACTTAATGGTTTTCAGGATTTCATGGTTTGGGGGTTTGCAATGTTTCCATTTGATTCTATCATGCATGAAGGTATGAGATTGGCATTTAATCAAGAGCATGAATCCCTTTAAGAACCTTGATCGTGGTGGCATTGATTGTTGAACTTTGTTGATGTTGGTGGTACTGATTGTTGAACTCCTCTACCATGGCCTTAACAAGAATGCACCCTTCACTCAAAGGAAAACAACTGGTTAGGCATGCTAATCTTTTTCTACCATATTATATGGTTGAGAAGATGAACCCTTCACTCAAACCAAAATCATTGGTTAGGCATGTTAAACCTTTTCAATTTATATCATGTTATAAGGTTGAGCAATCCAAGTTTGAAGACTTTGAGCTAGATGATGTTCATGTATCTCTTGTTGATGATGTTTATGTATTTCTAGTAGCATTGAATCAATGATGAGTTTCATGAGTGACCATGCTGATCAGTGATTTGTAGTTTTGATGTCTATTTTTGCTACTACTACTAAAGTTGTAGAGGAGTTTTAGGAGTCCACAAACTTGGAGGCATATTATTTATGTAGCTCATGTTGATGATCTCTTGTCTAGTAGTGGTGATGAGTTTGATCATGATGAGGAGTGATCATGTTGTTGATCACTGATATGTAGACTTGTAGTAGTTCAGTGACCCCATAGTTTAGAGCATTGTTTTCGGACTCTAGAGACCATTTAGAGTCTCATTGATTATGTATTCTGTTGTGGATATGTGTTGCACTCCATGCCATTTTGATATATTCACCTTTACATGGTATATAGATGAGCAAACCTTGCATATTTTGTTTCTATTGGCTTGGAATCATGGTTTTAAATCTTAAAAACAATTTTTTCATTAAAAATTAATTATTTAATGTATTTTTTTAAACCGGTTTGTTTAGACCTGACCAATCCCAATTCGACCGGTTCCGGTTCAAAACCTGGTTCATTAGGTGGACCGGTCCGGTCACCGGTTCCGGTTTTAAAACATTGATTCTAAGAGAGGATCTCATAATCGTAGCATAAGATTGTTGATTGAATACCTTAAGCAAATGGCATCTTGTGGATTTGACATTGACACTAAGTTAATTGGCACTTTCTTGGTTGTAAGATTGCATTTGATTTACAAGTACTCTTGTCATAAAGAAATATCATAACTTAAGTACTTAAACCTTAAGCAATCTTAACTAAGAATTTCACTCATCATCTCTGCATAAGCATTATAGGCTTAATTTGCATTAATAATTTACCTCCAAGCATAAGCTTGGTTGATAGACTCCTAGGACAACCCTCTCTCACCTGGCTTGAGGAATTCAACAACTTTCTAGTGGTTAACACAATGACCTTGCAGTCCTCAGAGCCATAGTCTCTGTAGCGTCGGAGGCACTGGGTGGTTGGAACATAGGGGGAGGTATCGTTAATCAAGCCTCTCGTTGGTTCTCGTTGGAAGTCCATCCCACAACCTACTCTAAAGATTGATCTCCAAACAGTTAAGAGGCAGGTTCGACTTAGACTAGGCATATAATTTAAAATTAAGCAAGATCGTTGCATCACACTTAGATTTTAGGACTTGCATTTCATATAGGTTAGTTGATGATTTAAGCAGCAATTGCCCATCCGGTTACTTGGGCTTAATTTGTAACAAGCAAGAACTTTGACTCCATCAAGCACTGGTCTCGTTTCTAAATCAAATTGAATCCTTAAGTCTTGCTAAATTAAACCGAGTAGCTAGGCCACTCAACTATGTCTCCCAGATAAGTTGGTCTCCAACTTGTCTTCCATCATCTCATTTCCATAAGGTCTACCCCCATAGCTTGTTGTTTGGAGACAGCTAGAACAAAGTGGACGAGGATCAGAGTGACAAACTTCACCCAGAGCCGTTGTTGCGGTGCCTGTACAATCTTAGCGACAACAAGCCCCCTCTCAGCATTTCCAACAATACATTAGCTATGAGGTTGCCTTGTAATTTCACCTAATTTTTCCCATTATTTTACAACTTGAAGGGGCTTTTAGGCTAAGTTAGACATCATTAGACATGTATAAATTGGGGAGAGACCATTCTAATCTCTTGTCATCATCACTTGGAGAATTTGACCTCTTTAGAGAATTTCACACTTGTTCCTTCTTGGCTATTGGAGATCGTTTGTATGCATTTTGAAGTTTGAAAGCTATTTTGGATCGTCTTTGGAGCTATTTCTTTGGATAATGGATGCATATACTACAGGTTATCTTCGAAGGGCTTATTGTTGATGAACTTTTATCTTGAAATTGTCTAATATATGGAATTGTTGCTTCTAGATTATGCTAATTTGTGCCCTCGTTGTTGAAAATTAATTTTTGAAAGACTATCTAGTTGAGAATTGCATATGTTATTCATTGTATAACATGTAATGAATGTTCCTAGTGGACAAATCCTTTATAACATTCTCCTTAAAAGTGGGTAAATGCTAAAAGTTGATACATAGGGCATCAATTTTTAGCATCCTTAGAAGTGATTTAGCTTATCTTGGGAGAGGTTTTGTGAGAACTTGAGAACCTAAAGATCAAGCTAAGGGTTTTGGTTATTTGACCTTCAAGTTTGGTGAGCATCCACTTAAGCGTTCTCCATAAAATCTTTTGCCCTAGGTGTTGCCTTAAGAGGGAAACACTAGCTATGCTTCCTCAACTTGGGGACTTTTTTGAAGGTTGTATGAGCTTAGTACTTGTTGAATTATATCACAAGAAGCCTTTTCTCCTTATTTCCTTGATCCTGGGAATAGCTAGAACCACGCAAATTCACGAAACCACAGGCCTTGTGCATTTTATTCCTTGGTATCTTATAGAAAGTGTATTGTGTTGATTTGGGGTAGCATCGGATGTACTCTAGCCACAAAAATAGGTGGAGAGGTTAAGACACATGAGATCTCCAATACCCAGAAAGGGTTTGGGCATATTCTAAACAGTTTGGGAAATATTAAAATAATTAATATTTTTAATGGAGTCCCTAAGTTTAAACTTAGGGAAAATAAAATATTAATGTGAATTAATATAAAGCTATGTTAGAATGGTCCAAAAGTCATGGATCAAGCCAGATCTAATTTTAGTCGTTGATTAGGGACTTAATCAAGATCGTTGATATGTCAACTAGAAAAGTATCAGAGGAGGCTTGAGGGTCACTTGGAGAACACACCGAGTTGATCAAAATTTCGACTTTCTGGGGCAGGGTTTGTTGAGGAAGTTGAGAGAGTGATCAGAGTTGCCGCTAAGGGGCAGCGAATATAGAAGCAGAGAGGCAGAGATAGTACATGAGGATCAGCACAGTAGCCATGAGAAAGGGACGCAGAGCCAGCCAGAGGTTCACGCAAAGCCAGCTAGGGTTCATGCAAAGGCAACCAAGAGCTGCGCAGTGCCTCAGAGACCCAGCGTGGGTGACGCAGAGGCTCTAAGGGCTGACGCAGGCCAAGCCAGAGTGACGTTGGGAAAACATTGGGCCAGAAAGGGCTGACGCAGTCCCTAGAGGCTGATGTTGGGGTTTTCGTGGGGCAGATTTAAGCTCAGGAGTTGTCGGAGTGTTTTTTCGGGGTTTTAGCCGGAGCATTTGTCTCCGAAGGAGAGGTACTACTATCGAGATTTTTCTCTGTTAGGTGAGTTGGTTTTGGCACCCAGATTGTATTATGAAACTGCTTAATAATTAAAACCCTCAGATAGCTGCACCTGTTTTCCTACATTGGGTTTTTCAAGGAACATTAGTCCAAAAACAATGGTGTCACTTGTTTGTTTGTCTTGTTTCCTTCAGTTGATGATCTGTAATGTGTTGAGCATGTACTTGTATTTATTTTCAGTATTTACATGGTAAATAACTTGTTAATTAATCAGAACAAGTAGGCATAAATAAATCAGAAAGTACATGAAGGGTTTATGACAATTAGACTTAGAAATTCCAACATGGTATCAGAGCATGGTTGCAAACCACAAGAGAACTGAGGGCATCAGCCGCGCAGAGCAGTAGCTGCAGAAAACAGCTGTCCCGAGTGACAAAAGTTTATATTAACAGAGAAGCAGCAAGGAAGGGGTGACGCAGTGCCTGCATCATCAAGTTCGAGCCAAGAAGAAGTTGCACAAAGGCTAAGGGAGGCAAAGACAGGTTTACACAGAGCCACGCAAAGGCCAGGAGCACTGACACAGTTGGCTGAGGAAGCTGATTTGTTGGTGTCAGGATTGCGCAGAGCCTAGAAGCGCTAACCTTCATTCGTTGGGGATTAGGAGGTTGTGGGTAAGTTGTAGAGTCGAGCTGGTGGGGTACTGTAGCCAGAACAGTACCTAATAGGGCAAGGCCAAGGAGGAGGGAGTTGCTACCGAGGGTTTCTAGCCGAGAAATCCAGATCAATGGTGTAGCTGCATAAACAATGAGAGTGGGTGCATCTCGACATTGGCAAAAGGGTTTCCAAGAGAGAAAACGAGGCTTAGGGGGAATCATACCAAGAGCTTCTATGAGGGAAGTAGGGGAGCAACGAGGTGGCAGTGAACAAGGTAAGAGACCAGGACAGGCTGCACAAAACCTCAAACTTCGTACTCTGGAAGGCTAGAATCTTATCCATTCTAGACAAGAATTGTGTCAAGCACTTCGCCTTGAGGACGATAGCGATCCCAGTTGATAACGACAAGTACAAGGAGGCAATGGCAAGGGCCAAGAGCATCATCTTTGACCGGGTCAAGGACCATGTAGTACCACATATTGCCGAAAAGGACACGACAAATGAGATGTGGGAGGCCCTAAAGAAATTGTACTAGCATACTTCTGTGCAGAGAAGGATGTTACTAGAAAATCAGCTGCGGTCATACCAGATGCAGAAGGGAGAACAGATAGACACCTTCCTGGTTCGATTGAAGGAGATCTGGGATTATCTGACTTCCATAAGGGTGACGTCGGATCATGAATTGATGGTGAGAACAGCGCTGAACGCAGTCTCAGAAGACTGGGAGGTGTTTGTCCAGAGCATATTGTGCAAGGCGACCCTTCCAAATTGGGAAGAAATGTGGGCGGCTCTTCGCCAAGAAGAGATCAGAAGGCGGGAAGCAGCGATAAGGGGATCAAAATCAAGAAGGAGGAGGAGGTGGATGTTTCCCTAGCATCTGAGAAAAAGCAGGAGAAACGAAAGAAGAAGAACCTCTCCATGGTCAAATGCTTCCACTGTGGGGAACTAGGTCATTATGCAATCCAATGTCCAAGGAAGAAGAGCAAGGGAGAGGCCCCCGAGACCAAGGCTTCCCTAGCAAGGGCAGAGAAGGAAGTGGAGACAGACGATGACTGTGCCATGAGTGCACACACACCACTTGAGCGGAAGTGGGAGACATCGAGCTATAGTCAAACGAACTACAAGCGATGAGGGGCAAGATCCTCGAGGTACCCAGCATCTTGGATTAAACCTTGCTACGGGAGCCCCGATGAGGAGTAGCAGCACTGGTGGATGTCAATAGAGACAGATGCGGATGGAGCGACAGAGGGAGCTACAATGCAGGATTCCCAGGACAACGTGAGGCAGTAGTGCGAGAAGCACAGGAGTGTTGCACCAGTGCAGGATGGCACAGAAAGGTGTGCAACAGTGCAAGATGCATGGAGTAGTTGCAGTGGTGTAGAGGTCAGAGAAGGAGCACTGGTTAGCAATGTTTTACAACTCGGACTCGGACTCGGACTCGGCCGAGGATCGACTCCGACTCGGTAATGACTCGGCCGGCTCGATTTCAATGACTCGGTCGTTGTAAAAAATACATTAAATATTTATTTTTTTTATAAAAAAACATAATTTTAAATATTTTAAACATAATTTTAAAGATTTTCATTCAAGTTTCCAAACACACAACATTATAATATACATGGAAGACAACATATGATCAAAGTAGGCTCATGAACCAATCCATTATATCAAAATGGTACCCAATGGCAATAGTAAATACATAGTCAACTGTAGTCTGTCATACATGATCAACCCAGTTACACATTTCAACAAAGATCACCGTATACATATTACATGACAAAGGATTGATGCTGGCATTAAGAAGTTCCTCATTAGAGATAAGTTAAATTGCAATGAGTCTTGCAGTGGAGAAAATAAAAAAGGTGGTTGATATTTGTAAAAGCCAAAACAGAGATCATATTTGCACCATCTATGAACCCTCCAAAATTTATTTCCCCTTGATAAAAGCCTCTAGTTGGTGATGATAGGAACAAGCCAAACGAAATTCTCTAATAGACAAGAGAAGGTCGAAATTATTTGGATCAGTGGAATAGTAAATTTCAGTGATGTGCATTGAAAGAGATTTCAAGGAAAATGATTGTTTGACTATGTGGATCTGAGTGATGTTGGTTTTGCAACGAAAATTATTAGAAGGTTTGCTGGCAGAACTACCACTAGAATTTCATTTTCATGTGACTTCCATTCAGCAAGAACTTTTGTACAGTTTTGTAATTACTTAAATGGAAACTGCTTACAAGAGGACAGAGATAAAGGGGCTTCTATCTTTTGTTGCCATCTCACAGTTTTAATTTACTCACCAATTTGACATTTCTTTATTTGAAAGGCTGGTAAGGAATGGAACTGAATGCAAAACACTAAGTGCAAATGAGAATGAGAAATGCAATTGGTTATCCTATATTGGGTTTTATCCAAATCTCAGAGATCACAGATTTTCTGGGCACCTGACAATCAAAGCAAGTTGAAACGGACCCGGCCGGGTTGACCGAGTCAGCTATGACTCGGCCGAGTCATTGGATGACTCGGTCAGCCGAGCCGGGTCATGGGCCGGGTCATTGAGCTGGCTATTGAAACGGTCTGAAACGGCCGTTTCGGTTTCAACTCGGTCGTTTCGTAAAACAGTGCTGGTTAGTGACAAAGGGAGTTTCAGTATTGTGGGTGTCTCTAGCCTGACAGAGATGTCAGAGTTGGTAAATCGGTTACTTACTTCTTAGTAACTGAGTTGCAATGCAACAGTTAGCAGTGGCAGCACTATGGGCAGCACGATGCAGCAGGATAAGAGGGAGCTACAGTACAGATGCAACAGTGGCAGTGGCAGGGCCATGCATAGCAGTACGAGATGCAACAGTGCTGATGATGGGCAACAGGCCTAGCGTCAGCACAAGGACCTATACCGGATGATAAGGGTGATACTCAGTGAGGAGTATTACTAGAGCATAGTCCTCGCTAAGAGGGAGTGTTGATTTGGGGTAGCATCGGATGTGCTCTAGCCACGAAAATTAGTGGAAAGGCTAAGGCACATGAGATCTCCAATACCCATAAAGGGTTTGGGCAGATTCTAAACAGTTTGGAAAATATTTAAATAATTAATATTTTTAATGGAGTCCCTAAGTCTAAACTTAGGGAAAATAAAATATTAATGTGAATTAATATAAAACTGTGTTAGAATGGTCCAAAAGTCATGGATCAAGCCAGATCTAATATTAGTCGTTGATTAGGGACTTAATCTCGGTCATTGATTTGTCAATGAGAAAAGTATAAGAGGAGGCTTAAGGGTCACTTGGACAACACACCGAGTTGATCAAGATTTTGACTTTCTGAGGCAGGGTTTGCTGAGAATGTTGAGAGACTGATCAGAGTTGCAACTGAGGGGCAGTGAATACAAAACCAGAGAGGCAAAGATAGTACAGGGAGGATTCACACAATAGCCGAGAGAGGGGACGCAGAGCCAGCCAGAGGTTCACGCAGAGGCAGCCAGGAGCTGCGCAGTGCCTCAGAGAGCCAGCATGGGTGACGCAGAGGCTCTAATGGTTGATGCAATGCCTCTATAGGCTAAGCCAGAGTAACGTTGGGCAGACGTTGGGCCAGAAAGGGCTGACGCAATCCCTAGAGGCTGACACTGGGGTTTTCGTGGGGCAGATTGAAGCTGAGGAGCCGTCCGAGTGTTTGTCCAGGGTTTCAGCGAGAGCATCTATCTCCGAAGGAGAGGTACTACTGCCAAGATTTTTCTCTATTGGGTGAGCCAGTTTTGGCACCCAGATTGTATTCTAAAACTGCTTAATAATTAAAACCCTCAGATAGTTGCACCGGTTTTCCCGCATTGGGTTTTTCCGAGGACATTAGTCCAAAAACAATGGTGTCACTTGTGTGCTTGTTTTGTTTCCTTCAGTTGACGATCTGCAATGTGTTGAGCATGTACTTGTATTTATTTTCAGTATTTACATGGTAAATAACTTGTTAATTAATTAGAACAAGTAGGCAAAAATAAAGCAAAAATTACATGAAGGGTTTCTAACAGTTAGACTTAGAAATTCAAACATATTGCTTCTTGAAGCCTTATGCCATAAATTTGAGAGTTTCTTGAGAGATTCTATCCTATCACCTTATACCTTAACCCTAGAATACCATTCATACGTGATCCTATCCTACCTAGACTCCTCTCATCAATGAAAATTGATAAAGAGCAGGGGTCCTTGGCTGTGATAATTGTGGACCATTGCTCCATTGATAGCACTTGCTCTAGCTTTCTGTCTTGTAGGGTTTCCCTCTCCAAGGCCTGCTAGATTTTGCAGTAACATGGTCAACACTTCTTTTTCATAGATGAGTCTAGGTAAGTTCTTTCCTCTAAGTTCACTACTTTCAAAGGCAAGGGGCATTCCTTTTTGCTTTAAAACTGCAACAATGCCATGTCCCGAGGCATCACACTCCACAATGAATATTTTGTGATGTTAGGTGTTGCCAAGGCGAGTTGTACACATAACCTCTTGAAGTTCTTCAAATGCTTTCGTTGCTTCTTTAGTCCAAAAAATGGTTCCTTCAATAATTTTGTTAAAAGCGCTGCTACTTGACCATAATTCTTGACAAATTTGCAATAATAACTTGTTAATACTAAGAATCCTCTATGTTTCTTCAAGGTATTGGAGATTCGCCATTCCCTTATCAACATGTTGTACATGCTCTTCCCAAGATTTGCTATAAATTAGTATGTCAACAAAAAACACTAGCACAAATTTGTTGGAAATACTAAGATGGGGGTTGAATCAGTATTTCTTTTTCCGACTAGTGTTTTACCAGTTAAAACATTTATATTCAGAACACAAGATGGACAACAATATAATCTTTGCATCAAAATAGATACAATATATAAATGGTTGCAATTAGCTGCCAAGCACCAACTTGGACTTTTAAGAGGCTCCAACCTCCAGAGCTCCAACTCTATTTCACCAAGGCACCAATCTTGGACTTAGGAGCACCAACTCCCAAGGACTTCAATCCTTCCATTTCCTGAGACATCAGTCCCAAGGACAGCTATCCTTCCTACTTCTGAGGCACCAATCCCAAAAGACTCCAACCCTTCTTACTTCTGAGGCATTAGCCCCAAGGACTCCAATCCTTCTCACTTTTGAGGCACCAACCCCAAGGGTTCCAACCCAAACTTGTCAAGGCATGTTTGATAGTAATGTTCTGCTCTCAGAACTCTTCTCTACTGAGTTTTGTTTGTTTATAGCTTCACTGTAGTCTCCATGCTACAACATCAATGACAACCAATCTTCTTATGAAGGAGTCTTTACAACTCTTCATACTGCCCACACAAAGTCTCCAATAGCCTTCGTGCTCTCTGATAATGTCTTCACACAGCTTTAGTCAGTCTACTGTTAGCTGCACTAAGCTCTACATAAGGAACAACTTTCTGTTCAAGCATCTGCTCTAATGTCACAATGAATGCTTCAACAAGACTCCTTCTCTGCTGGCTACTTCTCCCTTCAAACAATGTTAGACAAAAACTTTATTCACTACATCACAAAGTTATTCTTCACATTCCATTGTATACCTAATTAATTCATCATAGGTTTGAGTCTTTCACAGGGTGATCCGATCAGCAAAGCTACTCATCCTTTGAGTGCCTCCTATCCTATTGGTCATTCGGCCCTTTCCAGTTCTGCTGGACCCTGCTGGTGCCTCTGTTTCCTCCAGTTGTTTCAACAATACAACCACACCACTGTTCTCTGTTTTTCCTATTTTTATGCATTCCTCATGCCTCTGTCATTCGGTTTCCTCTTTTCGCTGGCTCTTTGGCTTCCTCCTCGGTCTTTGTAGTTTCCTCTGCATCACTTGATCCTTCGGCTTCCCTCCTTGGTCACTATGGCTTCCTCTGTCTCTTCGTGCTCACCAACACTCCTGAGACACACTGATTCAATGGCGAGGACCGAATGATACACGGAGAACACATATTCCTAGTTAAAACTGTAACAACGCTCCTTTTTTCAATCATCATGGGCATACATAGGACTTTACAGTTTAACAGACATGCCACATCCCAATCGCAATCGCAATCAGCTTTAGTTCAGCCTCCTCAACTATCAAAACCATTATCATATGTATTTTTTCCTTCACACCGCGCGCAAGGCCAATATTCAAATACACAGGAAATATGAGAAAAACCACGAGCGAAGCGCTAAGGGCAGACTTCAAAAATATTATTCTCGCATCTACAACTGCTTCGGGTCCGCCTTGTAATCGCAATCGGCAGTCGCCAATGGCCGATGGCCGATGATGATGGCCAATGGACACGATATATATACTAACTGTGTTACAATCGGACCATCGAGTCCACAGCAAATATCACAATCGACGCTTTCGAAACGGTAAGGCTTTAAGCTCTTGCGATATGGCGAATGCGATATGGCATTAAACCATAACACAATGTTGCAGTGGGTTCGCGTATATATGTCGCTATCAGGGGTTGGGGTGATGTCCCCTTTGTGTATCAATGCGATGGGCGAATGCGATGTGTCATTAAACCATAGCACAATGTTGCAGTGGGTCTGCGTATATATGTCACTGTCGGGGGTTTGGGGTGATGGCACATAACCAAACCGCGGATTATCATATCGCCAATTTATATACACGCTGCCTCTATACTCCAATATATATGTGCTTCTCCGCTCCGATAGTGTATTCCACTATAACTCAGTCTTCCGCCTCCAATAGTGTATTTGCAATATAACTAAGTTGTCCGTCTCTGATAGTGTATTTGCAATACAACCAAGTCTTTCGCCTCCAATAGTGTAAGTGCATATATATATATAGCCTTCAATAGTGTATTTTCTTATATATGTGTTTTGTGGCATATATGGCTCCCGATAGCTCCCGATAGTATAAATGCATCCATATACGTTGTTCGAATAGTTCTATTTTGCTCTTTGCTCCTCCGATAGCTCTATTTGCTCTTGTTTGCTCCTTCGATATGTTCTTCTTTGGCATATATATATGACAGATATATATGACTCCTCCTATAGCTCTGATAGCTCTATTTGCTCCTCTTGCTCCAATGTGGCTCCTCTGGCTTGGCAATGTCTTCAAAGACCTCCTCTTATACCTTGATGCCTTGATGGCTTCTGCCTCTTCTTAACTCCTCTAGCTTATGGCTTAGCTATCCTAATGGCCTTGCTTCTGTCTCTTCATGGATTTATTCTGCTTCCCCTTGGCTTCATATCATCATCTAATATCTAGAATATTGCCATATTGACATCAATGACAACCTAGGTCAACAAAATTTTCTAAGTTAGGGTTTGAAAATAGAATTCATCAAGCTTTGAAATGTTGGAGGTGCATTTGTAAGTCCAAATGGCATAACCAAAACTCATACTGACATTCATGTGTTCCAAATGTTGTTTTGGGAATGTCTTCTTGTGTCATTATGATTTGATGATATCTAGAAAAAAGATTCAACTTAATAAAGAAAATTGCACCATACAATTCATCTAATAATTCATCAATAACAGGAATTGGAAACTTATCTTTGATTATATTTTGTTGAGTTGTCCCTTCTCTGGACACATATGCCATGAATGATGCTTGATTTTAACATTTCTTTAACCATATGCTCAATCTCACTCTTTTTTGCATGTGGATCCATGTAAGAACTAATCTTAGGTGGTACACTTCCAGGTTGCAAATGAATAGCATGGTCATGATCTCGAACAAGTTGAAGACCCTTGGGCATTTCTCCAAATACCTTAGCATGATTGTTGATAAATTTTTGAAGATCCACTAGAGCACAGGATATAGATGTTTGAACATCTAATGAACACAATTGCACAACTACACCTTGGTGTCCATTTAATTATCAATTTTGACATGTTATTAGAGCTTATCACTTTACTGGGGTTTCCTTGGATATTTCCGAGCTCAATTTCTTTCCTTTTTGAGAAAAATATTATGAAAAGATCTTGGAAATTAAGGGCCACTATTCCCAATAATTATAACCATTGGACCCCTAATACAATGTCAACACCACCCATTTGGTTTGCAATTATGGGACTAACCAATAAATACTCCCCCATATTCAACTTAATCTTATTGCACTTCTCTAAACAATTTATGGTACCTCCATCTACAATCATCACTTGAAATTTTGGTGCTAGATATGCAAGGCAATTAAGAATTATTGTCAATTTGTAATTGATGAAGTTATGGGTACTACCTAAATCAATCAATATTGTTACCCTTTGCTTTTTGAAATATCCTTCAATATTGAGAGTTTGTGGAGTACTGACGATGGCCAATGCATGACAAGAGATTGTTGGAGTAGTCTCTTCTAGCTCTAGATCTTATGAAATTTACATTTCTCGTTCTTCATCTTCACAGTCTATATAGAATAATTTATTCTCAGTGCATTTATGCCATTTACTATACTTCTTGTCATAGTTGAAACATAGTCCCTTTGCTCTTCTTTCATCCATTTGCTAAGGAGTTAACTTCGACAATTTAGGAAAGGGAGTATAATTTTCTCTATAGTTATTAGTGACCATATTTTTATTTTCAACTTCCCTTTCCAGGCTGAAAGCATGCTTTAGAGATTTAGTGTAAAGTTCCAAACGGAAAAGTATAGTAGATAATAGAAGCAAAGAACTAGCTACAGCTATAGAATTCAGAAATACACAACCATACACATTAAACACTGAAAGATGAGCAAAAATATTGAGCCATTATATTAATATGGGTAAATCTAAGTACAATAAATGAGAGTAGAGGAACCTGGGCTTGTTACTGCAACCTATGACAAGAACCCAAGTGTGAATACAATGCTCAAATGTTGGGAAGATTCACTAGGAAGACTTTGCATGCCCAGGACGAATTATTAGCTGCTATTAAATGAATACTGTAGAAACTACTATGTGAAGTGCTCAGAATAAAATGAAACTAGGTGAGTGGCCTCCTCGCAAGAACCCCAGAAAAACCCAGAAATATCTCACGAACCCAAGTGGTGGAAATGGTCCCAAAGTGAACTACGCCCTCCTCCAATAATTTTTTATGTTGGTTGTTGGATGGAACTAGGAATTCTACCCCCAGAAGTGCTCAAAAAATTCTGCAAAATAAAACCTGGCCTCCTTTTACTAAACTCACAAAAACCCAGATACGGTTTGGGTTGAATGTTGAATCCACCAACCCCTGGTGATCCCCAACAAGTGTGAAATGCTCAATTTGGCCAGAAAATGTGCCAAATTCTGATACTATTGAATTGGGGCCAAATCCATCGTTGAAAATTTCTTCACGCTCTTCTACAAATTTATCTTCGGAAGCCCAGTCTTTTCCAACCCCGTGCTCCAAGAATCAACTCTCTCAATGCCTGCACAAGCTATGTCCAAGTGACTCTGCACACTGCCATAATTGACAAATTTGGCCCACAAATTAATTTTGACCTCAGCCCTGGAAATCCACTACAAAATCACCAATATCAATAGAGAAAACCACCTACAAAATAGTTAGAACTCCAACCCACAATAATTGATCCTCCAATGAGCAACTCAAACTGCCTCTACGCCCCAGGAGTGTGCAATTGAGTGAATACCTACAATAAATCTCTATGGAAATCTTGAATTGGACTCCCCAAATTTCTTCAATAGGGAGACATTCAAAGTTCCCCGAAATGAGGGTGGAATTCTCGCTCTAAAATTCCTTGTGCTGAACAACACAAAATGTCTTGGCTAAGAAGCTCGAGAACTAATTGTTGAATTATCAAATGACCAAAGATAATCCAGAAAATGAGTCCATCCTCCTTTTATAATTTTTCCTCATGCTTCTAGACTCCCTTTTAATATTATTTAATTGGTGGGGGCCATTTTCCACTAACTTACTTTTGCCTCCATTTAAAAAAATAATAATTTGCCGCTATTCTCCCATAAAATAATACTAGCCACCTTTCTCCAATAAGATTTGCCCCTTTTTAATTAATATTACTAAAATTCAGCAAAATTCCTTAGTGACTCCTATGCTCAAAAAATTGGGGATATTACAGTCCTCCCTGCCAAAAATTGCTTGTCCTCAAGCAATGCTCGAGCAAGCGCTCCCTTTCTCTACTGGCCCAAATTGTCACTGCAACAATACCGGGGTCCCAAATGTACCACTAAGTCACCCTAAATCCATGCACCATCTTGTCATAAATGAATCCGTCAATACCATGGTCCCATGCTAATCTCAAAAAGATGCCACCATGTTGACACTACACCACTCTGATTATAACTGACTACCCATCGTACGCATATCGTATCCTTCTCTCTTGGAACCTGATGGTGAAATACCAATAAAGGCCAAATACATTCTGCCTAGGCATCTCCATAAAGCCAGAGGCTGCCCATCCAAGGCTAACCCTGGACCTATGCAACAACAAGGAAAGCCCGTGTCGCCATAGGATGAAGGCCTACGTAAACCCCCATGTGTCAATCCAAGAGTGAACTAGATCACTCTTTGACATGACTCCGCGCATCATGAGACAGAGTGATCTATCAACCAACTGAATCCCTAGATCCCATAGCTATACCTGTTGTGGCATAGCTCTAACAACTATTGGAATCCATTTGTGCCTCATCTCTAGTCCCTGCATGCAATCAATATATAGGCTCCACATATCATGAACTAATCTAATGCATGCTAAACTGTCATGTTCCTGCCACTGCGTAGTATCGATGACCGCTAGAAACCACATGTGCCAAATAGCTACCCCCTGAATGCATCCAATAGATGGGTATCCTCTGCTCACACAAGATCCCAACATGCCCTAATGAAAGAGTGCCACATGTCTTCCTCATGACCAGCTCCCCAGGTGTAGGCTCAACGATGAATGGTACAGAAGATCACTTCGTCCCCCAGCCTGTGGCTGTGAACTCGCGCACCAACCCTACTCCTTCGCTGGACAATATCTATCATGCTTCTGAGGCACTGAATCGCATAGTGTTGTCTCAGGCAAATCCCCCAAGTCCTGCTATCCACACTATGGGTTTGGATAACACAAGGCTCCCCTCAACTACATGTGGTCCCAATGAGTGGAAGATGCATGGGTTCTGATGGGTATGATCAAGAACTCGTGTGGACGATCCCAACCTATCACGTGGCTGATTTTCTCTCCTAACTTGGGAATGTCCACCCCAATGGCATGCCTAACATCCTCATCAAGAAATCTCCTTGCTATTAGCACTCCATCAGTCTGCGATGCAGCCATGCACACTACAACACATAACCATGCACCGTCGGGCCCTGCTACATGCTACCACACCATCCTGAATCTGATGGTATCCCTCCTATATCGATGTGTCCATCAATCTATGAGGAAATGTACTGCAATGTGATCCACTCCTCCTACACAATGGTGCAACCCTGGATACCACTGTACACCACTACACACCTCCACATTCCTCTGCATATTGTTGTGCACCACTGCATGCCCCTATACACCCCTAGATATCAAGGTCTATGACTGAATCCATAGGCATCATCCTGCATCCTATCAAGGTTGCCACCTCCACTACCACACCTCCATAACATCGAATGAGTGGTCCACCCCTCCTCATCCTCTCCAAGAGATCTGACAGGAAAACCTCCCTAAATGCTAGTGGTGGTGTCACTAAGGTGTTGTCGCTCTATGACCTATGCACCCCACATATCCATAGGAAACCCTCATCACCATAGAACATTTTGTCTTGTGGCCTGCTAACTACCACCTCCTTCGATCAACCCCAATTGGAGTATGTAGATCCTCCTACGACCCCATGTACGACCAGACTCTCATGACAACTCATGGTGTTTACCCATTGTCTTGTCAATCCATCTTATCAATACTGCTTACCGAGCATTTGATGAAGACATGAAAGTGCGAACATGATCAGTCGTTGGATCCACCACCTTGCTAACATCATCATTAGCTAAGTCCATGATGTGATGGGGAATCCCACATGGATCCCAATAACAATCTAGCCCTCGTACTCCTCTAGTAATCCTTGGCATATGCCAACCTGTGGCCATGGATGTGTCCAGCCTCCTAGCCCACCCCATAGGGTACCATCTTAGTACCTCTCGCCATCCAATCCTGTGAGAAGGACCAGATGCAAGAAAACATGTACACCTAACAACTCCATCATGCGAATGTTGCACCCTGCACAACTTGTGTTGCCTCGTCCCACAGTCCTAATCAATGCCTAAAATTTGTCTAAATAACCCTGCCTCCCTCTCTCCAATGTGTAGAGGTAACCTAACAGTGCAGCAAGCCCTATATATGTAAGCTTGAAGAGAGCCACTATCAAGAAGTATTGTCGCCCTGCCAGCTTCATGCGCATCTATCTGCTCTTGGTCAATCGCAGACCCAAAAGAGGATTGCCCATCCTCCTCTACCATGGGTTCAATAGGAATCACTAGTTGTCCCTCCACAAATAGCTCGTCATGCATAACACCCTCATCTAGCTCATGCTCCTCAAGGTGCTCTCCAAACTGCTATATGTGGTTGTTGTCTGGAAACTCTATCACGACTTTGGGTACCTCTGTGCCTACTATCGCCTCATCAGTGGATGACCCCATAGGAGTATTCTCTACCCTCTCTGCAAATGTCTCAACCTAAGCCATCAATGTGCTCTCCAACAATGGTGACTCCTAAGTCATATTAGGCCGACCTAAGTCCTCACAACTACTGATATTATCTGTCTCATGCACCATTTCCTCTTCATGCTCGATGTCAGGAATCACCTCCATGAAGTGGGCCTTGCCCTTAGTGTACCTACACCCTGGGGTCCATGACCCCTGATCTGTAAAGCCAAAGTCCCTCCTCCCGAGCTCTCTCCAGATCTCATCCTCTGACTGTCCCCCCCTACATGAAGATCTAGCTCCTGATATATGCTTCTCCTTCAAATGACAAAACTCCCCAAATGATAGAGCCCTCTTGACCCTAGGGTCCAATGCATCATACTCATCAATCCCCTCTGTGAAATACCTCATCAAGTTTGCAAAGGTGTTCGTCTTTCTCTTCCTCTCAGTTTCATCCAAGAAATGAGGCATGGTAGGTCGACTATACTGGCCATACAGATGGATGTTGTTACATTGGGTTGTGTGTGCATGTGCATGGCTTCTCTGTTGGTTGTGTATCATTTGTTGTATACTCTTTAGAATCTGATGGTTTTTCCTAACCAACTGTTGGTTCTGCTTGATCAACTCCTCCACGGTCCCTTGTGTACTCTTCCTTTTTGCGTCATTAAAGTGCCCATAAATTCACCAGTCACCATGCATGCATGGCTAAAACCTCCATGATCTTGCTAGCTTCCCCACAGCTGGCCAAGATCATGCTCTAATACCATTCTAATGTTCCAAATGGAAAAATTCAGTAGATAATAGAAGCAAAGAACTAGCTACAATTATAGAATTTAGAAATACACAACATACACATTAAACATTGAAATATGAGCATAACTCTTGACCCATTATATTAATATGGGTAAATCTGAGTACAAAAAATGAGACTAGAGGAACGTGGGCTTGTTATTGCAAGCTATGACAAGAACCCAAGCGTGAATACAATGCTCAAATGTTGGGAAGATTCCCCACAAAGACTGTGTATGCCCAGGAAGAACTTCTTTGTTGTTGGAAGAAGACAAGAGAAACTGCTCTGTAAAGTGCTCGGAATGCGATGAAACTAGGTGAACGGCCTCCTCGTGATAACCCTAGAAAAACCCAGAAATATCTCACAAAATCAAGTGGTGGAAATGATCCCAGAGTGAACTGCACCCTCCAATATTTTTTGTTGCTAGTTGCTAGATGGAACTAGGTGTTGATTTGTGGTAGCATCAGATGTGTTGTAGCCATGAAAATTGGTGGAGAGGCTAAGGCACATAAGATCTCCAAGACCTAGAAATCGTTTGGGTAAATTCCACCCAGTTGGAGAGATATTAAAATAATTAATATTTTTAATGGGGTTCCTAAGTCTAAACTCAGGAAAGTTAAAATATTAATGGATATTAATATAAAACTGCGTGAGAATGTTCTAAATGACATGGATCAAGCCAAATCTAATCTTAGCCATTGATTAGGGACTTAATCTCGACCGTTGAAGACTCAACAAGAAAAGTATAAGAGGAGGCTTGAGGGTCAGTTGGAGATACACCATATTGATCAGTCAGTTCGATTTTCTGGAGCGGGGTTTTGCTGAGAGAATCGAACCAGTGATCTGTTGCAGCGAGGGGCAATTTGGCACGAGGCCGAGAATACATAGCAGAGAGGCAGAGATAGTGCCAGAGAGACAGCGCAGAGCCTGGGAAGGCTGATGCAGAGGCAGCTAGGACTTACGCAGAGGCCGAAGAGGCCAATGTGGGTGACGCAGAGGGTCAGAGGGCTAACGTAGAGAGCCAAGAGGCTGACGCAGAGGCATCAGTAGCTGCGCAGAGGTTAGCAGAGCTAGCGCAGAGCCAAGAGGCAGTGCTGGGTGATTTTTGTGGGGCAGACTAAGTGTTGGTGAGCTGAGAGGGTGACGCAATCCCTATCAGAGTGACGCATAGCAGTGGAGAAGCTTGGAGCAGCTTTCGTTGTCTAGCTAAGGAGTTGTCGCAGTTGTTGTGGGATCGTTCATCCGGTGATTGATCAGTAGGAATATTTGTCTTCGAGGAGAGGTATTACTATCGAGGACATTCTCTGTTCGGTGAGCCATTTCTGGCACCCTAGTTGTAGTCAAAAACTGCATAATAATAAAACCCTCATAGTTGTTGCACCGATTTTCCTACATTGGGTTTCTGCGAGGACGATTGTCCAAAAATAACGGTGTCCCTTGTGTGTTTGTCTCAGTTATTTCAGTTGTTGATCTGTATATGTGTTAAGGTTGCATTTGTGTTTATTTTCGATATTTATATTTATAAATAACTTGTTAATGAAAAGAAAAAGTAGGAGAAAATAAACCAGATAATGCAATAGGGATTTCTGACATGTCAGACTTAGAAATTTCAACATGGTATCAGAGCATTGCAGATCATAGGAGGACTGAAGGCACCAGTAGTAATCTGAAGAATTTGCAGCAGTAGCATTTGTCCCAAGAGACAACGTTGCTCCAAAGCAGAAGCAGTGGAGAAGAGACGCAGAGGTCCTACATCATCATTTTGAGCCAGAAGGAAGGTCAGCACAAAGGCAGAGAGGAGCCGATCGGACCTACATAGTGCCCGGTCATCTTTCGCAGCTGGGAAGGATCAACACTGTGGCCAGGAGGAGCAGATTTTGCCATTGCCGAGATTGCGTGGAGCCTGAAAGGCTCAATTCCTTCAGTTGTCAGGGCTTGGGGAGCTGTGGGTAGATTGTGATTGAGACGCTGGTGGGGTGTTGGTTCTGTCATAACAGAACAGTACCTAATGAGACGGAACCAAGGTAGAAGGAGTCGCTACCTTCACGGATTTCTAGCCAAGAAATTCAGATCTGAGTTGTAGTTGCAAGGAGGATTGGAGAGGATCGTCTCAACAATTGGCCAAAGGATTTCCAAGAGGGAAATGAGATCTTAGAGGGAGATTTCTAGGAGGGAAGTCAAAACTCAGAGGGAGTCCAAAAGAGAAGCTGAAATGGCAGTGAACGGACTAAGGGATTAGGACAGGTTGGACGGGGCTTCCAACTTTGTCATCTGGAAGGCCAGGATCCTGGCAATCCTGGATCAACATCGCATCAAGGACTTTGCCTTGAGAACCATGGCTATCCCGGTCGACCCAGCTGAGAATGAGAATTATGAGGATGCAATGGTGAGGGCGAAGTGCATGATCCTAGAGGGGTCAAAGATCATGCCATACCACATATTGTTGAAAAGAACACAACAAAGGAAATGTCGGATACTTTGAAGAACTTGTATTAGGGCATTTCCGTGCAGCGGAAGATGCTATTGGAGAATTTGTTGTGATCGTATCAGATGCAGAAGGGAGAGAAAATAGATCCATTCCTTCACAGGTTGCAGGAGATTCACGACCAGCTTACTTCTATCGGGTCTACACCGGATCCAGAATTCATGGTTAGGACTTCCCTGAATGCAGTCTCTTAGGAGTGGGAGACATCTGTCCAAAGTATTTTGGGCAAGGCCACTCTTCCAAGATGGGAGGAGATGTGGGCAACTCTTCGCCAAGAAGAGATCAGGCAGATGACCAAGACAAGGAGTAGTGGCAAGGGAGGTCGAATCAAGAAAGAGGAGGAGGATGCGACTCTAGCATCTGCAGAACAACAAGGGAAGAGGAAGAAGAAGGATATCTCCAAGGTCAAATGCTTCCATTGTGGGGAACTAGAGCATTATGCATCCTAGTGTCCTAGGAAGAAAAACAAGGGAGAGGCTTCCGATTCTAAGGCAGCTCCAGCTAAGGCAGAGAAAGAGGTCAAGACTGATGACGTGCCATGAGTGTTCATGCACCTCTAGAGAGGAGGTGGGGAGACATCAAGTTGTATTCAAGAGCATTACATACTAGGGGCAAGATCCTTGAGGTGCCCAAACTCTTGGATCATATCCGACTACGCGAGCCCTTAACGATAGTAGCAAAATAATAGGGGTCGAGTAGAGCAAAGTGTAGTGGAGCAGCAAGACAGTGCTTGAGTGCAGAAATCTAAGGCAGCGCAGTGGAGGTTGCAAACTTGCAGCAGTGCGAGAGGCACAGAGGTGTATGCAGCAGCGCAGTAGCAGCAGAGGTAGCACAGGATAACAATAGAGACAACTTCAGTATCACAAGGCTTCCAGACTAACTGGGATGTCAGTATTTGGGAGAAGTCAGTTACCTACTTCTTGGTAACTGAGTTACATTGCAGCAGTTAGCAGTCGTAGTGCTAGGGGCAGCATGGGCAGCATATTGAGAGGGACTTGCAGTACATATGTAGCAGTGGCAGTGGCAGTGGCAGTGTTATGGGCAACAATACAGGAAGCAATAGTGCAGATGATGTGAGGTAGCAGGCCAAGCATCAACACAGGGACCGGTGCGGACGATCAGCGTGATGTGTCAATAGTGAAGCATTACTAGAGCACATTCCTCACTAAGAGGGAGTGTTGATTTGTGGTAGCATCGGATGTGCTCTAGCCATGAAAATTCGTGGAGAGGCTAAGGCACATAAGATCTCCAAAACCTAGAAATCGTTTGGGGAAATTCCCCCCGATTGGAGAGATATTAAAATAAATAATATTTTTAATGGCGTTCCTAAGTCTAAACTTGGGAAAATTAAAATATTAATGGGTATTATTATAAAACTGGGTGAGAATGTTCTAAATGACATGGATCAAGCCAAATCTAATCTTAGTAGTTGATTAGGGACTTAATCTCGGTCGTTGAAGACTCAATAGGAAAAGTATAAGAGGAGGCATGAGGGTTAGTTGGAGGTACTCCATATTGATCAGTCAGTTCGATTTTCTGGAGCGGGGTTTTGCTAAGAGAATCGAACCAGTGATCTATTATAGCGAAGGGCAATTCGGCACGAGGCCGAGAATACATAGTAGAAAGGCAGAGATAGTGCTAGAGAGACAGCGCAGAGCCTGGGAAAGCTGACGCAAAGGCAACTGGGACTTATGCAAAGGTTGAAGAGGCCAACGTGGGTGACGCAGAGGGTCAAAGTGCTGACGCAGAGAGCCAAGAGGTTGACGCAGAGGCATCAATAGCTGCATAGAGGCTAGCAGAGCTGACCTAGGGCCAAGAGGTAGCATTGGGTGATTTTTGTGGGCAAACTAAGTGCTGGTGAGCTGAGAGGGTGATGTATTCCCTATCAGAGTGATGCATAGTAGTGGAGAAGCTTCGAGCAGCTTTCGTTGTCCAGTTAAGGAGCTGTCGTAGTTGCTGTAGGATCATTCATCCGGTGATTGATCAGCCAAAATATCTGTCTCCGAGGAGAGGTATTATTGTTGAGGACATTCTCTATTTGGTGAGCCATTTCTAGCACCCTAGTTGTATTCAGAAACTACATAATAATAAAAACCTCATATCTGTTGCACCGGTTTTCCCGCATTGGGTTTTTCCGGGACGATTGTCCAAAAATAACAGTGTCCCTTGTGTGTTTGTCTCAATTATTTCAGTTGTTGATGCGTATGTGTTAAGGCTGCATTTGTGTTTATTTTCGGTATTTATATTTATAAATAACTTGTTAATGAAAAAAACAAGTAGGAGAAAATAATCCAGATAATGCAGTAGGGATTTCTAATGTGCCAGACTTAGAAATTTCAACACTAGAAATTCTACCCCCAGAAGTGTTCAGAAAATTCTGCAAAATTAATCCTAGCCTCCTCACACCAAACCCACAAAAACCCAGAAGGGTTTGGGTTGAATCCACCGACCCCTGGTGACCCCCAACAAGTGCGAAATGCTCAATTTGGCCAGAAAATGCTCCACAATTTTGATACTACTGAATTAGTGTCAAATCCACCATTGAAAATTTCCTCATGCTCTTCTACAAATTTATCTTTGGAAGCCTAGCCTTTTCCCAACCACTTGCTCCAAGAATCAACTCTCTTTGTGCCTGCACAGGCTATGTCCAGGTGACTCTACATACTGCTAGAATTGACAAATTCGGCCCACAAACTAATGTTGATCTCAGCTCTGCAAATCCACTACAGAATCACCGACATCAATAAGAAAACCACCTACAAAATAGTTGGAACTCCAACCTACAATAGTTGATCCTCCAATGAGCAACTTGAACTGCCTCTATGCCCCGAGAGTGTGCAACTGAGTGAATACCCACAATAAAGCTCTATGGAAATCATGAACTGGACTCCCCAAATTGCCTCACAAGGGAGACACTCGAAGTTCTCCAAAATCAAGGTGGAATTCTGGCTCGGAAATTCCTTGTGCTGAACAAGATAGGTTACCTTGGCCAAGCAACTCAAGGGAACTAATTGTTGAATTATCAAATGACCAAGGATAATCCACAAAATGAGTCCATCCTCCTTTTATAATTTTTCCTCATGCTTCTAGACTCATTTTTAATATTATTTTATTTGTGGGGGCCATTTTCCACTAACTTACTTTTGTCATCATTTTAATAAAATAATAATTTGTTGTTATTCTCCAATAAACTAATACTAGCCACCTTTCTCCAATAATATTTGCCCCATTTGAATTAATATTACCAAAATTCGGCAAAATTCCTTAGTGACTCATGCTCACAAAATTGGGGATATTACATTTAGGTTCAAAGAGATGCACCTCATGTTCGATGCTTTCCTTTAAATTTCCCATAAATATGTCTAACAAGTTATTCTTTGAAATATTTTTTACTCTGAGACTGAGCTTTTGGAATTGTTGTATGTGCTCTACAACTAGGCCTTTTTGTCAAAGATTTACAAATTGAGTAAAGAACATGTTGCTCTTAATATCCCCATAATGTGTTATCAATTCTTCTATTAAAAGGACCAAGACAAATAAATAATTAAAAAAAAATATGGATACAATATTTATCTTTTATAAGGATGCCACTTGTTGTAGATCAAAGTATTGCTTAATCTGAAATATCCATGTTACATGATCATTATCATAAAATTTCCTCATATCAATCTAAGGATCGTAGCAGTTCCTTGGTGCTAACTTGAAACCCTATTGATGTGGATCTTGGATTGAAAATTCATGTTTATGGCTCTGTGATTCAAAATTTGTGCTCTCCAATTGTGATAGCATACTCCTCATATGAGATTGACTCTCAACAACATGCTTCTCCTTAAGTTCATGATGTCCTTGGATCTCCACATCCCTGTTACGAAGCCTCCTCCAAGAGAGGATTTTCCATGGCAATCATGGAATTTTATATTTCTTCCTTATTTTCATCTATGTTGCCAAGAAACGTGGGTTCGGGGACGGGTACGGGTGCAGGGGCAAGGACGAGGACGTCATTTTTCGAAACAGGGTGCGTGGGTTCATCAGGGGTATATATATATATATATAGATATAGATATATATATTATAAATTATAATATATATGAATTTGTATATTTTTCAACTTTAAACAGGAAAACTAAAATATTTATGATTTAAACTTTAAATATTTAAACATACACATCATTGAACATTCAACATTCACAATGAAATTTCAAAATTTTTAGTTAGATATCAAGTGCAAATTGGAGTTTACATATTAATAAGAATCATGATATATGTCCATCGTCATACTACATTCAAAATTTGTCTTAAGGCATCTCCAAACAAGAACTGAGAAATTTTAAAATACTAAAATAAAAGTATCTAATAGTGAACAATGGCTTCCTCAAGCAATGTCATCAACATCACTCAGATCTTCAGTTAGCATGCTCTCTAGGTAGGGATGACTCTCATCTTGAGGCTCTTGCTCATCCATAGCAATTGGAGGTAGCTCAATAAGGCAATTTGGTTGTATCTCCTCATCCACACACATAGCATCGTTTGTGTATTGGTCCCATCCCTTGAAAGGACCCTCGTATCCAGGGTCTTTTTGAGATATGAGACGAAGTGTGCTATGAACGTACACTAAGTTCTCTGCCTTCTTTGAGCCCAACATATTTCTCTTTACTAAATGGATAAAAGCATAAGTACTCCAATTCCTCTCACAATATGAAGAACTAGCTACCTAGAATATTAGGGGAAGCCCATTAAATTAATTAAAAAATAAAATATAAAAACTAAAATGAACCCCAAAGAACCCAAAAGACCCTGATTTTGGGTTTCCAAGTACCCATCATCAAGGTTCTCCGTACCTGTCAAGACAAAAGAACCCAATTTTTTTTAATGAAGAACCCGATTCTTCATAGAAGAACCCGGTTTTTATGGGTTCTTCTCAGAGGCACCCAAACCCGAATCCGGTACTTGGGGACGAGAACCCGGGACGCTTTCGAGAACCCCACCCCCGAGTTCGGGAACCCATGCAACATAGATTTTCATTCATCTTTATTTCTATTCCTTATTTTTATTCATCTTTCTTTTAAGCTTTTCTTGAGAGGAATCCACCCTTTTCAACATACTACCATCCATTTGATCAAATTTCTTCTGTAATTGAGATAACCTAAATTCTATTCCTCACTTTCTTCATGAGTCCAGGATGGACCTTCAGTGAATTTACTTGGTGTAGTAGATTTCTTTGGAGGCATGTTGGAAAATAATAATAGTCCACATCTTTATTACAACCAAAAAAAAGGATCCTCTAATGAACAGTTAGGTCACTAGTAAGTTCCATAACCTTAATTTGGAGAATATCAGAATGGTTGAAGCTTTATTGATATATCTTTGAGCTTTTAGGCCTTCTGGATTTGAAAATTTATTTTGTAATATTCTGATATGTAATTTTTGCAATTCGACAGCTGTGAACTAAATCTGATGTGTCATCTGAAATATATAGTAACTTTCCCAAAACTAGTGAATATTAAACCCATAAGTTTAACATCCCCTTGATTAATGTTCAGCTATTTCGTGTAGAGAAAACATTTTGTGTTGATTCAATACGATTTATGTACGAAATAAGAAAATGGTCATTATTCATAGCAATAGCATTTAACAATATGAACGTTACAACGGCACCTCATATTTTTTGACGCCATGCATCAAGCTTTTTCATTTTAAGCAAAGCAAATTGTGAATTGAAATTAACTGGAATAACTGAACTATAAACCTACAGTACTATAAACAACTGTAAAAAATGCATTCAAGAGAATTATAAATACCTGTGAAGTAACACAAACAATCACACGTGCCAAGGCAAATGCAATAGAATTCAAGCTAAGCATTTGTGTTTCACACTGAGAAACAGCCTGCATTTCAGATTGCAAAACACGCAACTAAGAATTTTATAAGACATGTGAAAAATAAGTTATAGACAACACCTAACATATCAACAAATTTATGTTCTATGCTTGAAGGATACATCACAAAGGCCCGTAGATACTGGCTCCTATCCATATTCCTCAAAATTTGACAAGATTCAACCTAAGTTACCAGGATTTGGATCCAGATCTGGATCTGGATATGGATCTGCCAGTTTTATGAAAAGCCAGGATCCAGAAACGGCAAGTACAAGCAAATATAAAATATTTTGTAATTTTTAAAATTTAAATTTATATAAATATAAAAATAAAAACTTATGCTAATTTTTAAATATATAATTTTGACATACAATAAATAATTCTTATTGTATCATTTATAAATATGAATTAAACATTAATTAAATTTACATAAAAATAAAAAAAACTTATCTGAATTTTTAAATATATAACTTCATTATAATACTTTAAAAATAGTTATTAAGTTAATTATAATATAATTAATGCATCATTTATAAATATTTAAACACTAATTATTAGTTATAATTATTTATATTAAGCAAATTATTAAACTTATTTTAGAAAAAATACTTTTTAAACTTGAAAAGAAACTTTACTTTTTAAACTTTAAAATATCTTCTAAATAAATATGAGTAGATTATAATCTTCACATCACATGTATTAAAGGTTATTAAAGTTTGTAATATGCCTTTGTATTAAAGTTTATAATATGGTCAACATAGAAATAATAAATTGTGGCCCGCCAACTTAATCTGTTTCTTATCATTCGCTTCATTGACTTGCATTAAAGTTTATAATGTCTTGTATTAAATTTTATAATATGTTTAACATAAAAATAATAAATTTTATGTCGCCCAACAACTCCCTAGTTTATTTTCGCGGATGGATTCATTAATCCATTTCTTATCATTTGATTGACTTACGTTGAATTTTCTGTTTTGGAATTTTGTGTTAAAGTACGTTGATGGTTTTCTACCCACGGACAAAAGATGGGCAGAAAATGATATAAAATGATATTTAATGTCCACGAGACTACAAATAGTCTATGGGACCATTAGTTCCCTGCTTTTTGCAATTCAATCTTTTTCTTATTCAAATTGATGATGTGCTGGCCCAACCTTCCAACAATCCCCTCGCTGAAAAGACAATGCCAAGAAACCGATGCTAACATATTCCCATTACTTTCTATGGCGTCTTTGAAAGCATCACATTCCAAAATGAAATGTTTTTCCAATTCCACTGCGCCAAAGGTGCAAAATGTACATACCCGTTCTCCCGAGATTCTTTAGGCCTTTTCCACCATCCTGTTTCACACTGAAGTTGATGTGAGTTGGTTCTTAATTGGGTAATAAGAACCTTTTCCCTCCACGGAATGCTAGCTCCAATGAACTCTTTTTGTTGTAGATCACGCGTGGTTTGAATTCCTCAATGTAGTACTTTTTCTTTCTACTCAACTCTTTTCCCCACACCTGTTTACGAAACTTCTCCATAACAAAATTCCTTAGCTCCTTGCTATTTGTGGGACAGGCATTGAGGTAGATATTCCATTTTTGCATCCATGTGTAGTTTTGTTTCATCCATATTTTCTTTCTTTCACTCATGCCTTCATTGAAGATAACATTAGGCCATCTACCTACTCCCATTTGCTCAATTCTTTTTAGATATCTTATGAGCCGCACCATACCAATTGCTTCAATGGGAGTTGCTCTTGTTTCAATCAACATTATCTCATAAGGTACTAAACTTTTTATTTTGAACTTGCTCATGATCAAGCATTTTTGGATTTTCTCAATTTGTTTCCATTTTGAGATGGGGGTGCTGTTAGCCCCCAATTCACACCCATATAGCATCAATGGACAAACCAGGAGTCCAAAAACCGCTTTAGTAATTTTGAAGAGCATATAATGCTTTCCACCCTCCTAAAATTCTCTTCTTTCTGCAGTCCTCCCAATTAAGTTTGTTATTCAAATCAATCCCAAGGTACTTGTACTCATTTACTTCTTCAAGAATGTGGCCTTCAAAGAAGGACATATGTTGTCATAGAGAAAATCATTATTTTGGTCTTGCTAGTATTGACCTGCATCCCCACTGCTCTACAATAATGCTCAAGGGCATATAGGTGCATTTCTATGTTGCAGGAAACTTAGGGCAGGAGTGCATTTTCCTACGGAAACGAATACGAAACACTGAAACGCGTGTGGTACGGCCGTGGAACGCGTTTCAAGCCGTATTGCCACGTTTCACGAAACTGAAACATGGCCAGTACGGCCGGAAACGCGTTTCACGGCCGTACGACTCACTTTTCAGCATTTTACTTGTTTTTTTTTTTAGGTTATTCTAGTGACTTCTAGGTGCTTCTAGATGCCTGTCTAAAGTTAGAAAAGTGAATTTTTGCCCCAGTGTTGTTATGCAGTTCCTCAGGAAGTTTGAGGCATATGTGTCTTTTTTTTTTTTTTAAATTTGTTTTCTAATTTATTTTTAGGTTATGCTAGTGACTTCTAGTTGCTTCTAGATGCCTATCTAAAGTTAGAAAAGTGAATTTTTGCCCTAGTGTTGATATGCAATTCATTAAGAAGTTTGAGGCATATGCAGTTCATGGTAATGTTAAATTTTTCATTTTCATCATCCTTTTACTTAAATTTTTAACATTACCATGAAATGACTCAGGATGTTTGAGAGTGGTTTCACCCTCATTGGATTTCATATTGAGAAAGTAGAATTTTAGATCTCACTCAAAATCCAACAAACTTATCTGTTTTTCAGGATTTCAGGATTGGGGGGATTGCAATGTTTCCATTGGATTTTATTATGTACTAGGGTATGGAACTTGTATTTAATCAAGAAAACCAAGCCCTCTATGCAGGGGAAACTCCCAATAATCAAGAGCATGTAGAGTACTAGGGTATGAAACTTGTATTTAATCAAGAGAACTAAGGTCGTTCGACTATGTAGGGGGAGACTCCTCATACAACAGTGGTCCTTCTAAAGAATGGGATGTGGATGCAGAAAATCCTGGTTTGGATCTCTCTCTTGCAGCCTTATAGTCTTTATTGTACTTGTAGCCTCATATATTAATATAAATAAAGGCTAATTTTGAGATTTGGATATATAATAAAGATTTCTTTTGGATATTCCGATATTTTTATTTTCATTATGTGATCATTCATGAGTAAATGTGATGTAAATTTAATCTTAATGTTTAAATGTAATAAATTATAATGTATCATTTATGCTTTATGATTGCACATATATATATATATATATATATATATATATATATATATTCGTGTTTCCCCGTTTCCAAAATTTGGGGAGGTCGCATTTCGTATCGCTTCCCGTTTCGAAAACTCGTACCCATTTCCCCGTTTCGTGCAAGCTAGGTGCATTTGCAATCCATGGGCCGATTTAGAAATCAATACAAGATCATCAACATATAAAAGAAGCTTTATCACAAACTCCCCCAACCGAACACCATCTCCACCTTGCAGATTTAGCCACTCTTCCAGTTTATCAATATATAAACCAAAAAGAGTAGGGGATAGCAGGCAACCTTGCTTGACTCCAATGTCACTTCTAAAGCTTTCTGAAATACTTGTTGAGGTTCTAATTTTGACTTTCACATCTTCATAAAGTCTATGGATAGCGGCTCTATAATGCAAAGGAATTTCAAGTTCTTCCATTCTATGCCACAACTTATCTCTAGGGACTGTGTCAAATGCGTTTTTGAAGTCAACAATCTGGGGATCTACAGATCCAACCATTAAGCCTGATGGATCCGGTAACATAGGATTCAACCATGAAAAAATAAATATTCCTCTCAGGCATGAAAATGGAAAAGGAATGATATAACAACAATTATAGCTATGCTCTACTCCAAATAAGAGAAATAACTCAACTAGAGGATGTAAGAATACTCTTAATTCAAACGATAAAGGCCCCAGTAAAAATGGGGAGCAATACATGTAAAGATAAGGGCTATTGGCTACTACATGAAATTGATAAGATAATTAACTTTCACTTTCTCATGCTTCACCTTAAACATAATGCATCATTGAAATCTTAATCAGTTGAATTTCAAACTTAACATTTGAGGAATATAACAAAAAATCACTTTCAGAGGGTAGCAATATAAAAGCATAATGCACATCATCTATTGGATTTGTTGATTTGGGGTAGCATTGAATGTGCTCCAGCCATGAAATTTGGTGGAGAGGTTGGGGCACATGAGATCTATGATACCCAAAAAGGGTTTGGGCAGATTCTAAATAGATCAGGAGATATTAAAATAATTAATATTTTTAATGGAGTACCTAAGTCTAAAGTTAGGGAAAATAAAATATTAATGTGTATTAATATGAATTTGTGTTAGAATGGTCCAAAAGACATGGATCAAGCCAGATCTAATCTTAGCTATTGATTAGGGACTTAATCTCGGCCATTGAGATGTCAACAGGAAAAGTATAAGAGGAGGCTTGAGGGTCGCTTGGAGAATACACCAGATGATCAATCATTCTAATCTCTAGAGTTGGGTTTGCTAAGAGAGATAGAATCAGTGATCCGGAGAGCAGCTGAGGGGCATTGAGTATAGAGAAACGGAGAAGGCAGAGATTGTTCCAGGAGAGCAGTGCAACAGCCAAGGAGGGTGACGCAGAGCCAACAAGGGCTCACGCAGGACCACGCAGAGGAATCCAAGTGCTGCGCAGAGCACTAGAGGGGCCAGCGTAGCTGACGGAGAGGCTCCCAGAGCTGACGCAGGTCCTCCTGGGGCTGACACAAGCCTAGAAAGGCTGACACAGGGCCAGCGTGGGATAGAGGGGCTGATGAAGTACAAATTGGGCAGACGCTGGGGTTGTAGGAGCAGTTTTGTGCTGGGGAACTACCAGAAGGATTTTCCGCGGTTTCAACCAGAAGATTTCCCTCAAACTGTGAGGTATAGCTGCTAAGGAAATTCTCTATTGGGTAGACCAGTTTCGGCACCCAGATTGTACTATGATATTGCTTAATAAGAAAACCGATAGCTGCACCAATTTTCCTGCATTGGGTTTTTCCGGGTACATTGGTCCAAAAATAATGGTGTCATGTGGTGTGTTTGTTCTTGTTTCTTTTAGTAGTTGATCTGTAATATGTTGAGCATGCACTAGTGTTTATTTTTCAGTATTTACTTTTTAAATAACTTGTTAAAGAAAAATAACAAGTAGGTTGGAATAAATCAGAAAAAGTGCATGAAGGGTTTCTAAACTAAGTAAACTTAGAAACTTCAACATGGTATCAGAGCGTGATTGCAAATCACAAGAGGACTAAAAGACATCAGCCAAGTAGAGCAATAGCAGCAGAAAACAGCAGTCCCGAAGTGACAGAAGCTGTTTCTAGCAGCGCAAAAGCCAAGAAGTGTGACGCAGAGCCAACCAAAGCCACGAAGAAGAAGTCGGGAGCTGCGCAGAGCCTCAGAGAGGCCAGCGTCACTGACACAGAGCCTCAGAGAGGCCAGCGTCACTGACACAGAGAGACAGAGGGCTAACGGAGGGCATCCCAGGGCTGATGCAGACCCATCTGGGGTGACGCAGAGCCAGCGTGTGGCAGAGAAGGGCTGACGCAGTTCACAGAGAGGCAGTTGCTAGAGTCTAGAATGCTATAGAAATACTGCAGAGTGGAGTTGGTGGGGTACTGTAGTTAGAACAGTACCTGACAGAGCAGGGCTAGAGGAGTTGTTATCGAGGGTTTCTAGGCGAGGAACCTGGATCAGCAGTGCAGTTGCACAAGACGATCAAAGTAGGGGGCATCTCAACAAGCAGCAGAAGGATTTCAAGGAGGGAAATCAGGACTCAGAGGGAGTCCAAAAGAGAACATCCAGACGAGAAGTAGAGACTCAGAGGAGTCGAACACAGAATTTCCATGATGGAAGTAAAGGAGTGTCATGGCACTACACGGAGTAAGAGACCAAGATAGACTGGACGGAGCATTGAACTTCGCAGTCTGGAAGGCCAGAATCTTATCAATGCTTGACAGGAATCGTGTCAAGAACTTCGCCTTGAAGGTTATAGCTATCCCAGTCGACCCCAATTATAACAACAAGTACAAAGAGGCGATGGTGAGGGCCAAGTGCATTATCCTTGATGGGGTCAAAGATCATGTGGTACCACATATAACCGAGAAGGAAATTGTAGTTGAGATGTGGGAGGCTCTCAAGAACCTGTACCAGCGTACTTCTGTGCAGAAAAGAATGTTGCTCAAGAACCAGATGATGTTGAAGTTTCTAAGTTTACTTAGTTAGAAACCCTCCATGCACTTTATCTGATTTATTCCTACCTACTTGTTATTTTCCTTAACAAGTTATTTACAGTGTAAATACTGAAAATAAACACTAGTGCATGCTCAACATATTACAAATCAACAACTAAAAGAAACAGAAACAAACACGCCATATGACACCATTATTTTTGGACTAATGTCCCTGGAAAAACTCAATGTGGGAAAACTGGTACAGCTATCTGAGAGTTTTCTTATTAAGCAATATCAAAGTACAATCTGGGTGCCAAAACTGGCCTACCCAATAGAGAATTTCTTTGCCAGTAATACCTCTCAGTTTCTGACAAATCTTCTGGCTGAAACCCCAGATAATCCTTCCGGCATCTACTCAACACAAATCTGCCCCAGAAACCCTAGCATCAACCTCTCTCTGGACTGCATCAGCCTCTCTCTGGACTGCATCAGCCCCTCTCCGCCTCACGCTGGCCCTGCGTCACCCTGGATGGGTCTGCGTCAACCCTGGGAAGCCCTGGGTTAGCCCTCTAGCCCTCTACGTTAGCAACGCTGGCCTCTCTAAGGCTTTACGCAGCTCCCGGCTACCTCTATGTGGCCCTACGTGAGCCCTCGCCGGCTCTGTGTCACTCTCCTTTGCTACTGCGTTGCTCTCCCAGCACTATCTATGCCTCTCTGTCTCTCTGTACTCAAATGCCCCTCTTCAGCATATCCCGATCACTAATTCTATCTCTCTTAGCAAATCCCGCTCTAGAGAATAGAATGACTGATCACTATGGTGTGTTCTCCAAGTAACCCTCAAGCCTCCTCTTATACTTTTCCTGTTGACATATCAACGGCCGAGATTAAGTCCCCAATCAACGACTAAGATTAGATCTAGCTTGATCCATGTCTTTTCGACCCTTCTAACACAGATTCATATTAATACACATTAATATTTTACTTTCCCTAAGTTTAGACTTAGGGACTACATAAAAAATATTAATTATTTTAATATCTCCTAATCTATTTAGAATTTGCCCAAACCTTTTCTGGGTATTGGAGATTTCATGTTCCCCGACCTCTCCACCAAATTTTGTGGCTAGAACACATCCGATGCGACCCCAAATCAACACTCCCTCTTAGCGAAGACTGTGCTCTAGCAATACTCCTCACTGAGTATTACTCTGATCATCCGGCACCGGTACCTGTGCTGATGTTAGGCCTTCCTGCCCAACATCCTCTGCACTACTGTATCATATACTGTTGCAATGCCCATGTTTCTACCACTGCCACTGCTGCATTTGTACAATAGCTCCCTCTGCATTCGTGTTGTTGCTAGTCCTTTCTCCCAACACTACATCTGCACTGCACCTCCTCTCATCATGTTGCATCGTGCTGCCCACTACTGCACTGCAACTCAATTACTGAGAAGTAAGTAACTGATCTCCCAATCTGACCTCCCTATTGGGCTAGAGACACCCACTGATGCTGAAGGTCCCTCTACCACTAATAAGTGCTCCCTCTCTAACCTCTGTGCTACTGCAACAACTCCCTGCATCTCCCACCATTGCACACCTCTCTGTGCCATCCTACACTGGTGCAACACTCTTGCGCCTCTCGCACAGCTGCAGCCTCCTAGCCTCGCACTGTCTCAGGACTCCTGCACTGATGTCTCTCTCCCGATCCATCCGCATTCGTCTCTACCCGCATCAGCCAATTCTGCTACTCCTCTTTGGTGCTCCCGTATCAAGGTCTAATACAAGAGGCTCGGTACCTCGAGGATCCTGCCCCTCATCGCTTGTAATCTGCCTGACTACAGCTCGATGTCTCCACACTTTCGCTCAAGTGGTGCGTGTGCACTCATGGCACAATCATCGTCTATCAAAACTTCCTTCTCTGCCCGTGCTAGCACAGCCTTAGTCTCAAAAGACTCTCCCTTACTCTTCTTCCTTGGGCACTGGGTCGCATAATGACCCAGCTCCCCACAGTGAAAGCACTTGATCTTGGATAAATCCTTCTTCTTCTGTTTTTCCCGCTTTCCCTCAGATGTTAGGGCCACATCTTCCTCCTCCTGCTTGACTTTGATACCCTTGTTGTTGTTACCTGTCTTCGACTGTCGTCGGATCTCTTCCTGGCGAAGAGCTGCCCACATCTCGTCCCAAGGTGGAAGTGTCCCTTTGCCCAGTATACTTTGGACAAATACCTCCCAGTCTTCTGAGAGAGCATTCAAGGCTGTCCTCACCATCAGCTCTTGAACCGATGTCGTCCCTATAGCAGTCAATTGATCTCGGATCTCATTCAGTCCTCCGAGGAAGGTGTCAATCGGTTCTCCCTTCTTCATCTGATACGACCTCAACTGATTCTCAAGCAGTGTTCTTCTCTGCACAGAAGTATGTTGGTATAGCTTCTTGAGAGCCTCCCACATCTCAAATGTCTTTTCCTTCTCGGCTATATGTGGTACTACATGATCCTTGACCCCATCAAGGATAATGCTCTTGGCCCTTGCCATTGCTTCCTCGTACTTGTCATTATGATTGGGTTCGACTAGGATAGCTATTACCTTCAAGGTGAAGTTCTTGACATGATTCATGTCAAGTACAGATAAGATTTTGGCCTTCCAGACAGCGAAGTTCGATGCTCCGTCCAGTCTATCCTGATCTCTTACTCCGTGTAGTGCCATGATGCTCCTCTACTGCCCTCCTGGAAGTTCTCTGTTCAATTCCTCTGAGTCTCTACTTCCCGTCTGGAAGTTCTCTTCTAGACTCCCTCTGAGTCCTGATTTCCCTCCTGGAAATCCTTTTTTCGTTGTCGAGATGCCCCCTACTCTGATCGTCTTGTGAAACTACACCACTGATCTGGGTTCCTCAGCTAGAAACCCTCAATAGCAACTCCTCTGGCCTTGCTCTGTCAAGTATTGTTCAGACTATAGTACCTCGCCAGCTTCACTCTACAATATTCCCATAGCCTTCTAAACCCCAGCAACCTAAATGTGAGTTCCTAGGCTCTGCGCAATCCCAAAACCGGTAACTCGGCCTCCTCAGCAAACTGCGTCAGCCTTCCCAGCTATTGCGTGAGGCTCCCTTTGCCTCCTTAGCTTTTGCGCTGCCTCTTCTCGGCTCACACTTGATGACACGGGCATTGCGTCACCCTTCCCTTGTTGTTGCTCTGCTAGAAATAACTTCTGTCACCTCGGAACCGCTGTTTTTTGCTGCTATTGCTCCACTTAGCTGATGTCCTTAGTCCTCCTGTGATCTACAATCATGCTCTGATACCATGCTAAAGTTTCTAAGTTTACTTAGTTACAAACCCTGTATGCACTTTCTTTGATTTATTCCTACCTAATTGTTATTTTCCTTAACCAGTTATTTACAATGTAAATACTGAAAATAAACACTAATGCATGCTCAACATATTACAGATCAGCAACTAAAAGAAACAGAAACAAACACGCCATATGACACCATTATTTTTGGACTAATGTACCCAGAAAAACCCAATTGGGAAAACTGGTGCGGCTATCTGAGTGTTTTCTTATTAAGCAATATCAAAGTACAATCTGCGTGCCGAAACTGGCCTACCCAACAGAGAATTTCCTTGGCAGTAATACCTCTCAGTTTCTGACAAATCTTCTAGCTGAAACCCTGGATAATCATTCTGGTAGCTATGCAACACAAATTTGCCCGAAAAAACCCCAGCGTCAACCTCTCTCTGGACTGCGTCAGCCCCTCTCTGCCTCACGCCGGCCCTGCGTCACCCCGGTTGGGTTTACCTCGGCCCTGGGAAGCCATGTGTCAGCCCTCTAGCCCTCTGTGTTAGCAACGCTAGCCTCTCTAAGGCTCTGCACAGCCCCTAGCTGCCACTGTGTGGCCCTGCGTAAGCCTTGGCTGGCTCTACGTCACTCTCCTTGGCTACTGCGCTGCTCTCCCGGCACTATCTCTGCCTCTTTGTACTCAAATGCCCCTCAGCAGCATCTCCCGATCACTAATTATATCTCTCTTAGCAAACCCCGCTCTAGAGAATAGAATGATTGGTCACTCTAGTGTGTTCTCCAAGTGACCCTCAAGTCTCCTCTTATATTTTTCTTGTTGACATATCAACGGCCGAGATTAAGTCCTCAATCAACAGCTAAGATTAGATCTGGCTTTATCCTTGTCTTTTGGACCATTCTATCACAGATTCATATTAATACACATTAATATTTTACTTTTCCTAAGTTTAGACTTAGGGACCCCATAAAAAAATATTAATTATTTTAACATCTCCTGATCTGTTTAGAATCTACCCAAAACTTTTCTGGGTATTGGAGATCTCATGTGCCCCAACCTTTCAACCAAATTTCATGGCTAGAGCACATCCGATGCTACCCCAAATAAACAGATGAGGCCGTATCAGATGAAGAAGGGTCAATCGATTGACACCTTCCTCGAAGGACTGAATGAGATCCGAGACCAATTGAATGCTATAGGAGCGGCACCGGATTAGGAACTTATGGTGAGGACAACCGAATGTTGTCTCAAAAATTGTTTAGTGTTTGTCCAGAGTATCCTTGGCAGAGGGACTCTCCCACCTTGGGAAGAGATGTGGGCAGCTCTTCGCCAGGAAGAGATCAGGCGACAGTCGAAGACAGGTAGCAGCAGCAAAGGGATCAAGGTCAAGCAGGAGGAGGAGGATGTGGCCCTAGCATCTGAGGGAAAGCAGGAGAAGCGGAAGAAAAAAGATCTTTCCAAGATCAAGTGCTTCCACTGTGGGTAGATGGTTCATTATGCGACCCAATGCCCAAGGAAGAAGAGTAAGGGAGAGTCTTTCGAGACTAAGGCAACGCCAGCACGTGCAGAGAAGGAAGTTTTGACAGACGATGACTGTGCCATGAGTGCACACGCACCACTTGAGCAGAAATGGGGAGACATCGAGCTGTAGTCAGGGAGACTACAAGCGGTGAGGGCGAGGATCCTTGAGGTACCCAGCCTCTTAGATTAGACCTTGCTACAGGAGCCCCGACGAGGAGTAGCAAGATTGGCTGAGTAGGTAGAGAGAGCTACAGTGCAGAAGTCCCGAGACAGTGCAGAGCTAGTAGGCTGCAGCGTTGCGAGAGGCACAGGAGTGTTGCACCAGTGCAGGAAGGCACAGAGAGGTGTGCAACGGTGCGAGATGCAGGGAGTTGTTGCAGCAACACAGAGCTCAGAGAGGGAGCACTTGTCAGCGGCAGAGGGAGCTTCATCATCAGTGGGTTTTTCTAGCCCAATAGGGAGGTCAGTTGGGAGATCACTTACTTACTGCTCAGTAACTGAGTTGCAGTGCAGCAATGGGCAGCAAGACGCAGCATGATGAGAGGAGATGCAGTGCTAGGAGAAAGGACCAATAGCAGCACATATGCAAAGGGAGTTGTCGTGCAGATGAGACAGTGGTAGTGGTAGAACCATGGGAAGCAGTACAGGAGCCAGCAACGCAGAGGATGTTGGGCGGGAAGGTCTAGCATCAGCACAGATACCAATGTCGGATGATCAGAGTAATACTTAGTGAGGAGTATTGCTAGAGCACAGTCCTTGCTAAGATGGAGTGTTGATTTGGGGTAGCATCAGATGTGCTCCAGCGATGAAATTTGGAGGAGAGGTTGGACCCATGAGACCTCCAATACCCAAAAGGGTTTGGGCAGATTCTAAACAGATCAGGAGATATTAAAATAATTAATATTTTTAATGGAGTCCCTAAGTCTAAACTTAGGGAAAATAAAATATTAATGTGTATTAATATGAATCTGTGTTAGAATGGTCCAAAAGGCATGGATCAAGCCAGATCTAATCTTATCCGTTGATTAGGGACTTAATCTCGGCCGTTGAGATGTCAACAGGAAAAGTATAAGAGGAGGCTTGAGGGTCACTTGGAAAATACACCTGTAATATTCCTAATTTTCCATGGCTAATTAGAATATTCGATTTTGCTCAATTTTGCCTTTTATAGTTATTTGTAAATAAAAAGGGTGAGGAAAAAGGGGGACATAACTCACTTTAAAATAAAATTCACTTCCTAGTCGCACAATGTTGTGACTTAAAGGGGAGCGAAGGGGGCCAAAGGACCACACAGAGATGGGGCCCAGGCAGACACTTGGAGGGACTGCACAGAAGGAAAAGGAACACGTGGCAAGAGGGGATTACGTTGGAGGAGGTGAGCCTTGGGATTGGGAGAGGCCAATACTATAAAGGAGAGAGGAGCCCCCTCATTTTGTCATTCGATTATGAGCATTTGAGCTAGTCACTTCGACTTGGAGCACGCTGGCTATTTAACCTGTCTACAGCACTGTTTAGTGCACTGAGTGTCTAGATTCGGAGATCTCACTATTAGCCCCGGAGGACTTCAAGTGCCTACTCGGGGAAGGTATTTTCAGCAGTCTTTTTGTAGTAGTTTCGATCCTTGGCATTGAGGTGGAGCTGAGCATTGGAGGACTGCGCAGTCTTGAGAGAGAGGGACACAGTTCTTTTGGGGGCAGTTCCAGATTGAGCGTTTGTGGAGGAGCTGAGTTGGGATATTGAGCAAGGGATCAGCGCTTGCTTATTGGAGGAGTTTGGCAGAGTTTCAGGCAGTATTTTGGAGGATTCTACTCAGTGGCAGCACAGGGCCTTGAGGGATTGCGTGATTCCCAAAGGGGGCGATTTTCGGGGGTCGGCCATTTCAGAAAAGCTTTTTGGGTTTTTCTGAGTAGAGGCGGATTCCAGAGTTTCAGCATTTTCTGAGGGGAACAACCCAAAATCCTCATTTGATTTTCAGCAGTAGCAGCAGCACGGGGGTTCTCCAGCAGCATCCACGCAGTTCAGAGAGAGGCCATTCCTTTGCTATTCTGAGTGTATTTCTTCACTTGCCTAGTGCAAGTCCAGGTGCCATCTTTCTAATCACCACCTGTACTCATTTCGTTACTCAGTATAATAAAATGGCTTAGCATTTCTCTTTGCATTTTTAGAGTATCTGCTTATATTTCATGTTTACATTATTATATGTTGCACCATTGTTATTTTTGTCATTTTGAGCTTCTCGGTTATTATATCATTTGTGTGTATTTGGTTGGATTTTACTGGGGTTTTGGGGAATATCTCTGAAATGGGATATTACAGTGGTATCAGAGCATAGATCTGGCTCAGCCTGTGGAGCTAGCAATCTATGACACCAGGGGAAAAACCCTACATCTGTTACAAAGGTAGGAGATACAGAGACACTGAGCGTAGGTTGGAGAACACCTACGGAGAGGGAGATTGTGTTCCGGTGATGGACGCAGAACAGGAGGAGCCTATGGTGGACGTAGAGCAGAAGGAGCCTGTGGTGGACGCAGAGCAGGAGGATTCGATCGCAGATGAGGACGGGAGGAGATTTGCGGACATGCTCCTCAAATCAGTGCAGGATCTGTCGAGGCAGATTTAGGTGATGGGGCAGAGATTCACAGCAATGGAGGCTAGGCAACATGAGAACCCACGGGAATTCCACGTCAGTGAGGGATCAGGTACATCTCACCATTTTCCAGAGCAAGATGTCACTCAGCATGATATTACCCTGCAGATGGCCTCACATGCCCCTACACGCTCTACCATGCCCACTTTCCTAGGAGTGGACACGGGGGCCGGAGCCCAACAAGAGGAGAGCCCAGTCATATGGGCGATTACTTTGCAGAGTACCAGGCCCATGGGCAAGAGTTCAGGGATGCTCTTTCATTCAGATATTTTGTTTAGCTCCAACGGGATAATAGACCCCGCGACCATCACAGAGGACACCGGCATTATCATGATGGAGACACCCACCACACAGCTAGTAGATTCCACTTGCCTACGTTTGATGGTTCATCAAACAGTTCGGCAAGGTCTTGGGTGGAGAAGCTGGACATCTATTTCCAGCCTAACCAGATGTAAGAGGTAGAGGCCATCAAAGTGGCGACATTGCATTTGGATGGTGAGGCCCAGGATTGGTGGTTCCATGGGATGGTTACACTTAGGCATTCCACAATGATGACGTATGTCGAGTTCACTAGGAAATTGATGGAGAGGTTCGACTGGAGGGATCCAGAACAACACTTTGTTGAGCTGACGAGGCTCAAACAGACAAGGAGCCCAAAGACCTACATTGCGGACTTTTTGAGGGTTTCAGTGATGGTGCCAGATCTATCCACGGCACGGAGGATCTACATGTATGCTGAGGGGTTAGCAGAACCACTTTGGGGTCTAGTCAGATCTGCTAGACCAACCACACATCAGGATGCCATTAGCAGGACCCGGGACTTACAGGATGTCGTACCCAGGACCTGGACACCTTACCCCAGCGACAGGCTTTTCAGCCTAAGGGGAAGGATGTGAGGATTCCGCCTTCGAAGGGGAATCCAAGACGAGTACAGATTGACGATGATGCCAGGAGGGAGTTGAAGAAGAAGTGGTTGTGCTTCACCTGTCAGGAGCCGTGGGCACCAGGACACAGATGTGCTGCTGGCAAAGCACAATTTATTGAGGTCTTCTCCGAGAGCGGTGGGGAAGAGGATGAGGAGGATGATGTGGAGGCAGGAGATAGACATGTCGTGCAGGGTCCCTTGCCGCCTCCACCACTAGCAACAGGTGGTGCAGCTTTTGCACCTACCGGAGGAGCCCTTGCATCACTGTGAGGAGTTCCCAAGTATTTGACGCTGCGCGTACAGGGGATAGTACGTGGCCAGCGAGTATCAGTTTTGGTTGACAGTGGGGCCACCCACAACTTCATTAATGCACAGATGGTTGAGCGGAGAGGTATACCAACAGAGAGCTTCGATGGATTTTCAGTTTTGGTCCCAAGAAGTCAGACCATGGTGTGTGCTCGTTATGTTCCAGAGTTATCAGTGACGATGGGCACCTACACACTGACTGACCACTTCTTCGAGGACAATATTCAGGACACCAACATAGTACTGGGTGTTTAGTGGCTCATCACTCTAGGAAAGTCACTACAGATTGGAAGGCTCTAGAGATGGAGTGGGATGATGAGAAAACAGGGAGGTATGAGAAGATACAGGGACAGCTCACATACCCGCCTCAGACTGTTTCAGCTCATCAGATGGAGGCAGTCTTCCAGAAGGGAAACGTAGAGTGGGCAGTGGAGCTGCGTGCATCAGAGACAGGGACTACAGGGCAGACAGTGCACTCGGAGATACAGTCCATCCTTGACCGGTATGCCACAGTATTTGGGGAGATTCCGCCAGGACAGCCACCGAACCGGGGGTTTAAGCACACCATCGAGCTTGAGTAGGGCATAGAGGCAGTGATTACTAGGCAACGCCTAACCAGCCATCCCCAGGGTATTTAATGCCCGGGGATATGCAAGCTGGTTAACGCGATAACACGGGAGCGGGCAGTTTCGGCCTTAAATAATATTTTGCCTTTCGCGTGTTATTGGGCTAAGCTGCGTGCATATCCCCGGGCATTAAATACCCTGGGGATGGCTGGTTAGGCGTAGCCATGATTACTACCCCCTTATAGGCATCCCAAGGCCTATCGGGATGAGATTGAGCAGGCCATTCAGGAGTTGCTGGCTCTTGGGCACATTCGGTCGAGCACGAGTCCTTTTGCTTCTTACGTGGTGTTGGTGAAGAAGAAGGACGGTACATTGAGGATGTGCATTGACTACAGGGCCCTGAACAAGAAGACGCTGAAGAATAGGTACCCCATACCAAGGATCGATGAGTTGATGGATGAGTTGAGAGGAGCATGGTTCTTCTCAAAGATTGATTTGAGATCTAGGTACCATCAGATTCGCGTGAGGGAACAGGACATTCCCAAAACCGCCTTCAAGTGTCACTATGGGCACTTTGAGTTTTCGATGATGCCCATCAGGCTAACCAACGCCCCAGCTACATTTTAGTCTTGCATGAATCACATCTTCCGCAATCACTTAAGGATGTTTGCGTTGGTATTCTTTGATGATATCCTCATTTACAGCAGGACTTGGGAGCAGCATCTCCAGCACATTGAGACAGTGTTGAGCATCTTGGAGGAGCAGCAGTTCTATGCCAAGCTCTCCAAGTGTGAGTTTGGTTTGACGGAGATGTTATACTCGGGACACATCATAGGGGTGGACAGAGTGAGGGTCCACGAGAAGAAGATCAGGGCCATCAGAGATTGGCCGGAGCCGAAAAACGTGACAGAACTTCGAGGATTCATTGGCATTTGTACTTACTACCGGAAGTTCGTCAAAGGTTTCTCACAGCTTGCTGCACCCCTGACAAATTTGTCGAGGAAGGGGGCATTCAGTTGGTTGGATATAGTGCAGTGAGCCTTTGACAGGCTCAAGGAGGTTATGAGCAGTTGCCTAGTGCTTGCATTGCCGGATTTTTCGCAGCCATTTGTTTTGGAGTGTGATGCGTCGTGAAAGGGGTTCAACGCAATGTTGATGCAGGTAGGTCACCTATAGCCTTTGAGAGCCAGAAGCTCCTTTCACACGAGAGGTTGTATTCTATATACAACAAGGAGATGTTGGCCATCATGCATGCATTGGCCAAGTTCCGGCAGTATTTAGTGGGTAACAGGTTCACGGTGAGGACTGATCACAACAACCTCATGTTCTTTTTGGAGCAGAAGCAGCTACAGGATAGGCAACAAAAGTGGATCAGCAAGATCCAAGCATATGACTTTGACATTGAGTATGTCAAGGGTAAGAACAACGTGGTAGTAGATGCCCTTTCACGTAGACCGGCCACGTTGTCTCTTATGAGCTTGGACGCAGACTGGAGGGCTTGACTCTTAGTGGAGTACTCCAAGGACAGATTTGCATGTGAGGTTTTGGATGGACAGGTGGCAGATAACAAGTACAGGGTGATCGATGAGATCATCTACTACAGGGATCGGATCTTCTTGACTGAGGGGTCTCAGCTCAAGAAGAAGATACTTCAGGCGTCACATGATTCACCATTGGCCGGCCATCAGGGGTTTACCAAAACCTATAGGGCCATTAGAGAGAGGTTCTCATGGAAGGGCCTCAAGGAGGACTTACTCCAGCATGTCCGGGAGTGCGATGTTTGCCAGAGGAACAAGGGGGAGATGAACCATCCTGCAGGATTACTGCAGCCTCTTCCCATTCCGGAGGGGAAATGTGAGTGTATTTCAATGGACTTCATCACAGGGTTGCCCATGGTACAGGGCAAGGATTGCATCTTTGTCATCGTTGATCGATTAACAAAGTACTCACACTTTTTTGCCATATCCGCACACTACACAACAACACAGGTGGTTGAATTGTTCTTCAGAGAGATCTTCAGGCTACATGGTCTTCCTAAGACCATCACCAGTGACAGGGACAGTTGTTTTATGGGCGGGTTTTGGCAAGAGCTTTTTCAGTTAGTGGGGACGGAGTTGACACTGAGTACCAGTTATCACCCACAGATGGACAGGCAAACAAAGATAGTTAACAAGTGGCTGGAGGGCTACTTGCGTAACTATGTCAGTGTGCAGCAACGAGCATTGCTGAAGTGGTTGCATCTGGGGGGTACTGCTACAACACTACACATCACATGTCCATCGGTATGTCACCATTCTATGCTTTGTATGGATATCATCCTTTATCTTTTGCTGACATGATGTTTGGTGCTAGCAAGGCTCCGAGAGCCAAGATTTGGATCTAAGAGAGTCAGGATATTCTCCGAGCTCTCAAGGATAATATGGCTACAGCGCAGAACCAGCAGAAGCTGTATGCTGACAAGGGTCGGGTGGAGAGACAGTTTGAGGAAGGAGACTTGGTCTACCTACGATTACAGCCATACCGCCAATCGTCACTGAAGCAGAAGGGGGCTGATAAGCTCAAGCCCCGCTTTTATGGGCCACACAGGGTGATACGCAGGATTGGACAGGTTGCATATGAGTTGGAGTTGCCCCAAGGCAGCAAGATTCATAACTTTTTCCATGTATCATACCTGAAGAAGGCGTTGGGACAGCATGTGACTGTGACAGTTGAGCTACCACCCATGAATGACGAGGGGCATTTGGTGTTCCAGCCAGAGGCTATTATTGATACCAGGGAGAGGCAGCTGCGGAGCAAGATGGTCCGGGAATTCTTGGTGAGGTGGAAGAATTTACCGGATGAGGATGCCACTTGGGACAGTGAGAAAATTTTGAACATCCATCACTTAAGTTGCTTGAGGACAAGCAACATTTTGTCGGGGGAGACTGTAATATTCCTAATTAGCCATGGCTAATTAGAATATTCGATTTTGCTCAATTTTCCCTTCTATAGTTATTTGTAAATAAAAGGGGTGAGGAAAAAGGGGGGCATAACTCACTTTAGAATAAAAGTCACTTCCTAGTAGCACAACGTTGTGACTTAAAGGGGAGCCAAGGGGGCCAAAGGACCATGCAAAGATGGGGCCCACGCAGACACTTGGAGGGACTGCGCAGATGGAAAGGGAACACGTGGCAAGAGGGGATTACGTTGGAGGAGGTGAGCCTTGGGATTGGGAGAGGCCAATGCTATAAAGGAGAGAGGAGCCCCCTCATTTTGTCATTCGATTATGAGCATTTGAGCTAGTCACTTCGACTTGGAGCACGCTGGCTGTTTAGCCTGTCTGCAGCACTGTTTAGTGCATTGAGTGTCTTCGTTCGGAGATCTCACCCTTAGCCCTGGGGACTTCGAGTGCCTAGTCGGGCAAGGTATTTTCAGCAGTTTTTTTGCAGTAGTTTCGATCCTTGGCATTGAGGTGGAGCTGAGCATTGGAGGACTGCGCAGTCTTGAGAGAGAGGGACGCAGTTCTTCTGGGGGCAGTTCCGGATTGAGGGTTTGTGGAGGAGTTGAGTTGGGATATTGAGCAAGGGATCAACCCTTGCTTATTGGAGGAGTTTGGCAGAGTTTCAGGCAATATTTTGGAGGATTCTACTCAGTGGAAGCGCAGGGCCTTGAGGGATTGCGTGATTCCCCAAGGGGGTGATTTACGGGGGTCAGCCATTTCAGAAAATCTTTTTGGGTTTTTCTGAGTAGAGGCGGATTCCAAAGATTGAGCATTTTCTGAGGAGGGGAACAGCCCCAAATCCTCATTTGATTTTCAGCAATAGTAGCAGCACAGCAGTTCTGCAGCAGCATCAACGCAGTTTAGAGAGGTCATTCCTTTGCTATTCTGAGTGTATTTCTTCACTTGCTTGGTGCAAGTCGAGGTGCCATCTTTCTTATCACCTCCTGTACTCATTCCATTACTCAGTGTAATAAAATGGCTTAGCATTTCTCTCTGCATTTCTCGAGTATCTACTTATATTTCATGTTTATATTATTATATGTTGCACCATTGTTATTTTTGTCATTTTGAGCTTCCCGGTCATTATATCATTTATGCAAATTTGGTGAAGAGGTTGGGCACATGAGATCTCCAATACCCAAAAAGGGTTTGGGCAGATTCTAAATAGATCAGGAGATATTAAAATAATTAATATTTTTAATGGAGTCCCTAAGTCTAAACTTAGGGAAAATAAAATATTAATGTGTATTAATATGAATCTGTGTTAGAATGGTCCAAAAGACATGGATCAAACCAGATCTAATCTTATCCATTCATTAGGGACTTAATCTCGACCATTGAGATGTCAACAGGAAAAGTATAAGAGGAGGCTTGAGGGTCACTTGGAGAATACACCAGATGATCAATCATTCTATTCTCTAGAGTGGGGTTTGCTAAGAGAGATAGAATCAGTGATCGGTAGAGAAGTTGAGGGGCATTAAGTACAGAGAAACAGAGACGGCAAAGATTATGTCGGGAGAGCAACGCAGCAGCCAAGGAGGGTGACCCAGAGGCAACAAGGGCTCACGTAGGGCCACGCTGTTAAAATTGGCAACCAGGGCAAAACTTCATGTGGGTCATCTTATTCACGGCTAATAATATTTTTATTAGATTCCTCTCGTCGAGAGGTGTAGGATTGATATAAAGATCATCCAATTCCGATAAGTATTCATGGAGATATGAATTTATTTTGATTATGGAATTATTATCAAGCCGACCTACAACTCATGTAGGCTCAGAAGCCCAACAATCGCATCTATTCACCCACCAACGTTGTGTATAAATATAAGAGTACTTTTCCTCATTTAGACTCACTCATCTCATCACATCTCTCTCTCTACTGCGCAGATATGAGTCTCTTCTCTACTGCACTGAAATGGGTCTCTCTCTCTCACACATGTGAAGCCGGAAGCTGTTGAATTTGAAGTTGCAACTGCAGAAGTAAAGATTGACTTGCGTGGCCTAGAAGATCTCCTCTTTGGAACTGCGTTGTAGGTTCATCTGAACCTCCTTTGAAAGCTGCAACTTTTGGTGGTGGAATGAAGTCGATAATCCGACGAACGGTTTGCAAGATATCGACTGCCCTAGTTTGCAGCCGGAAACCGCTGAAACTGAAGCTGCAACTACAGAAGTAAAGATTGACTTGCGTGGCCTAGAAGATCTCCTCATCTGAACTGCGCTGTAGGTTCATCTGAACCTCCTCTGGAAGCCTAAAATTTTGATGGTGGAATAAAGTCAATCCAACTGTCGATTTGTGAGATATGGTCTGCCCTAGTTTGATAATGAAGCCGCTAATGTTGATGCTACTGATCTAGGGTTTGCTACTGCTGATATGAATCAGATTTATTGTACTATTTCTCTCTGCTGAATTATTGAAGATAAAAGAAGATTTGATCAAAGGGTTTCCCCACACATTGTGGCGTTTGTCCCTGGCTAGCCGCCACATCTTGTGTCTCTTGTCTTGGCTTGTTTTCTGTCGATCGTTTAATGTTCTATCTGCACTTTACTTTATGTACATGTGATTGCTAATCGGTGGAATATAATAAGAAAAAGAAGTAAACTGTTATAAGCATAGAACATACCATATCTTAACATGGTATCAGAGCTGAGGTGAAGACAAAGCCCGAGCAAGAGCAAGAGAAATCATTGAAGAGAAGATTGGCAAGGCTATCCTAAAAGAACTATGGGGTCCTCAACACTCTTTCCTGCCGAAGAAAAGCTCCGTGAAAAAGCTGACTATCACGGATGAAAGATATCTATCGATCTAACCCTTGAAGATCAAGGAGTGCTGGACCATGTAAGAGGCAATATTGTTGAGCCTTCATCAAATGCATCTGCTGCTGCCTGGAACAAATGGAACAATGGAGAAGTCAAAACAAAGAAGATCATTCGGGACTCTATCGACAAGCGCTTGGTGGCCTACATCTCTGATCTAGACACCTCCAAGGAAATCTACAACAGACTGGTGAGTTTATTTAAAGTTAATGATGCAAATCAAGTTTTGTTTCCTAGAAATAAGCTGAGGGAAATCAAGAAGGGTAAAGATGAAAGTATGCAAGCATACTTCTTAAGAATCACCGAGATCAAGAACGATCTCCTATCTATTGGGGAAACTATTACTAACAGAGAAATGGCACTCACAACTCTTGAAGGATTACCATCTGAATGGCATGTGTTCAGGACTACTCTTTTGAACTATAATGTAATTCTTGGTTTCGAGAAATTAATGGCTAGATGCATTCAAGAAGAAACAAGGGAAGAAGTGTAAGAAATGCCCATGCCTAAAGGTCCTCCTGCTGCCTTTTCTTTTCATGCAAAGAAAAGAAATAATTCCGGGACTAAATCAAAAGGAAAGGTTGGACCTAAGGCTAGAAGAAAATGACGATGTTACATTTGCGATAAAGCAAGTCACTATGCAAGGGAGTGCCCTGATAGAAAGGACTCACTCTAGGACGATGATCAAAATCCCTCTGAAGGCAATCAAAGGAATGACAAATTCAACAGCAAAGGTAAGAGGAGAGCTGGGAAGAGGACAAGAAGGCCAGAAATTCCAGGATGTATTAAATGCACCTGACCTCAAAAAGAACCTAGTGTCCATCTCGGGAACGGAAGACAAAGGCTTCAAGGTAACCTTCAGCGATGGCAAGGTATGTATATGGAAAAATAATGTTAAAGATGCCTTTACTCTTGGGTTTAGTGTTGATTCATTATATCAGGTCGATGGAAGTCTGCTAGGTGTCATGTCTTATGACACATCTCTTCAATCCGAACTTTGGCATTAGAGGTTTTCCCCCCTTCATTATAAAGCTATACTCGGTGTAAGACAAATGGTGATAGGGATGCCCGAATTCTGAATAGAGAATGAAGGTGTATGTCCAGGATGTGCTGAAGGAAAGCTCAAAAGGGGACCATTCCCCTCAAGCCAAAGCAAGACCTCTGATATATTACAATTGGTTCACTCAGGCATACCTGAGGTTGGCATTAAGAGGGAGACTACTACACCACATACTCCTGAGCAGAATGGTGTGGTGGGAACGAAGAACCGCACGATGATGGAAGCTGTCTGGGCCATGCTACATGATCAAAGACTTCTGATGTTTCTATGGGCTGAAACTACAATCACCATCGTATATGTACAAAATTGATGCCCTCATCAAGCATTGGGTTCCAAGACTCCTTAAGAAAAGTTCACCGCAAGGTGAACAATCTTTCGACTTTAAGGAGCTCTCAAGAAGCCAAAACCAAGGAACCGAAAGAAAAGGATGATGAATCAATACCTGATGTAGAAGAACCCATGGATCTGATAGATTCTCATCCACATGAGCCTTCCTCTTCTAGGAAGAGGCCTTCATGGCTTAGGGGGATACTTGATGATGCTAAAGGACATGTTGCACCCTGAGGAACCTTCCGTCAAAGTAAGAAACTTAATAGGTATCAAGGATACCTGACCATCATGAGCACGATCATACAAAATGAGCCTTCGTCATTCTCAAATGCCGTCAAGCATCAAGTATGGAAGGATGCTATGACCGTAGAATATGAGTCTATTATGGAGAATGATGTCTGGGAAGTAGTTCCCAGACCCTGGACAAGACAATTGTTACTTCAAAATGGCTTTACAAGATAAAGCATGCAGCAGATGGAAGCACGGAAAAGTATAAGGCTCGTTTTGTTGCTCGAGGTTTCTCCCAAAAGGAAGGTATAGACTATGATGAGATATTTGCACCTATTGCCAGATATACGACCATCCGCTCGAACATAGCCCTTGCCGCTTCACAAGGATGGAACCTACATCAGATGGATGTCAAGACTGCGTTCTTGCATGGCTCGATCAAAGAAGAGGTCTACGTGGAGCAACCCGAAGGATTTGAGATTTATGATCGAAAATCTCATGTATACAGGTTGAAGAAAGCTCTCTATGGGCTGAAGCAAGCACCCCGAGCATGGTATGAGAGGATCGATAGCTACTTGATGAAGCTAGGATTCACTAGGAGTGAAGCCGATCCTAACCTTTACTTTAAGGTTGAAGATGATAAGCCTCTCATACTGGTATTGTATGTGGATGACCTCTTTCTAACAGGTGCAGACCCTCTCATTCACAAATGTAAGAGGGAGCTGGCCTCTGAATTTGAAATGAAAGACCTAGGACTGATGCACTACTTCATAGGACTTGAAGTATGGCAGAAGCCAAGGGAAATTTTCCTATCTCAAGGGAAATATGTGGTAAAGATATTGGAAAGATTTGGTATGATGGACTGCAAGCCTGTGACTACCTCGAGGATCTTAACTTTTAGAAGTTATATGGTAGTGATGTCGGACCAGATTTGGGAAATGCCTCTGAGTTTCATAAACTCATTCACATTGATGTTCTTGGTGAACCTCCGTCCGAACATATTTTTTGCAGTTAGCATTGTGAGCTCATATTTGGTTGAGCCTCACTGGATTGATGCCAGGAATCTTCTGAGATGTCTTCAGGACACAATCTCTCATGGATTAAGATACACTGCCGGAGATGTGAGACTACTTGGATATACTGATGTTGATTGGGCAGGCAGTGTGGTGGACCGTAAGAGCACTTCCGGGTGCTGTTTCACCTTGGGATCTGCTTCGATATCCTGGATGAGCAGGAAGCAGAAGTCGGTGGCTTTGAGCACCGTCGAAGCAGGATATATTGTTACTAGCATAACCTCGTGTGAGGTAGTCTGGTTGCAAAAGCTCTTCAATGAGCTGTTTGGATTTACATTGGATACCACTGTGATTCTCTATAACAACCAGAGGTGGGATTCGATTATTGAGGAATCCCGTATTCGTCGATTGCTCCAGCAGATAGACATCATCTTGGATATGGTAAGTTGATGAGCAAGGAGGCTCCATCGCATTAAGATGATGTACAGGTTGATACACCTTGTCAAAGCCCCGAGGAAAGATCTAATCTGTGATTTTCCCAAACGACTTGGAGTCGGTACGAAACCCTTGTACAAGGGTCCTGCATGTTGCATACATTGAGCTCTGGGAGCTCTGAGGGCTTGCAGTTATTACTGGAGCAACATACGACCACAGGGTGACTCACCCTCCCCTGGTGGTACACACTGGAACAAGATGATTCACTCTCTTGTGGGACAAGATGATTCACTCTCTTGAGGAACAGGATGATTCACTCTCCTGTGTAGCAGGATGATTAGTTCTCCTGTGAGGCCTGGATTGATGTGTTCTCCATGGCGATTGTAGCAGGATTGATGTGTTCTCCTGTGAGGCCTGGATTGATGTGTTCTCCATGGCGGCCTGGATTGATGTGTTCTCCATGGCAATTGTAGCAGAATTGATGTGTTCTCCTGTGAGGCCTGGATTGATGTGTTCTCCATGGCAATTGTAGCAGGATTGATGTGTTCTCCTGTGAGGACAGGATTGATTAGTTCTCCTGTCGAGGCATCCTACCCATGCAGTCTGGGACTCATGGGAAGTACCTCTCATCTGATCAATGAGCAGGGAAATGAAGTTAGGGACCATAGTAGTACCGATGGACGCATCGTTGTAACTACCGTACACCCTACGCTAGGATGACCTCCATTGATCTGGGATCAATGATACTGGTCTGGGACCAGTAGTAGGAGTTGTACCATACTATGACGCTGACTTCGGGTCGGTTGAGACTGGTCTGGGATCAGTGGTACATACTCTGAGACTGACTTTGAGTCAGTGGAGGATGATATTGGTCTGGGACCATTGGAGTTGTACCATACTATGACGCTGACTTCGGGTCGGTTGAGACTGGTCTGGGATCAGTGGTACATACTCTGAGACTGACTTTGAGTCAGTATGATACATCCTCGATCATTGCTTCTTCTTCATAGTTCGGACAAAAGCAGAGTAGAACAGAAAAATGCAAGAGCAGAGTATAACAGAACAAAACAATACAGATCAATGCAGGGCAGAACAAGACAAAGCAAAACAGGCAAAATAGAGTAGAGCAGGGCAAGGGTCAGGCTGTACAAGGCAGTACATTTGATGGATGAATAGTAACGACCGATAGACAGATTGCAGATGAAGTTATCCATGGTTGAGAGGGAGTGTTAAAATTGGCAACAGGGCAAAACTTCATGTGGGTCATCTTATTCATGGCTAATAATATTTTTATTAGATTCCTCTCGTCGAGAGGTGTAGGATTGATATAAAGATCATCCAATTCCGATAAGTATTCATAGAGATATGAATTTATTTTGATTATGGAATTATTATGAAGCCGACCTACAACTCATGTAGGCTCAGAAGCCCAACAGTCGCATCTATTCACCCACCAACGTTGTGTATAAATATAAGAGGACTTTTCCTCATTTAGACTCACTCATCTCATCACATCTCTTTCTCTCTACTGCGCAGATATGAGTCTCTTCTCTACTGCGCTGAAATGGGTCTCTCTCTCTCACACATGTGAAGCCGGAAGCTGTTGAATTTGAAGCTGCAACTGCAGAAGTAAAGATTGACTTGCGTGGCCTAGAAGATCTCCTCTTTGGAACTGCGTTGTAGGTTCATCTGAGCCTCCTTTGAAAGCCGCAACTTTTGGTGGTGGAATGAAGTCAATCTGACGAACGGTTTGCAAGATATCGACTGCCCTAGTTTGAAGCCGGAAACTGCTGAAACTGAAGCTGCAACTGCAGAAGTAAAGATTGACTTGCGTGGCCTAGAAGATCTCCTCATCTGAACTGCGTTGTAGGTTCATCTGAACCTCCTCTGGAAGCCGAAACTTTTGGTGGTGGAATGAAGTCAATCCGACTGTCAGTTTGTGAGATATGGTCTGCCCTAGTTTGATAATGAAGCCGCTAATGTTGATGCTACTGATACAGGGTTTGCTACTGCTGATATGAATCAGATTTATTGTACTATTTCTCTCTGCTGAATTATTGAAGATAAAAGAAGATTTGATCAAAGGGTTTCCCCACACATTGTGGGGTTTGTCCCTGGCTAGCCGCCACATATTGTGTCTCTTGTCTTGGCTTGTTTTTTGTCGATCGTTTAATGTTCTATCTACACTTTACTTTATGTACATGTGATTGCTAATCGGTGGAATATAATAAGAAAAGGAAGTAGACTGTTATAAGCATAGAACATACCATAATTTAACACACGCAGAGGCAGCCAAGTGTTGCGCAATTCACAAAAAGGGCTGACGCAGGGCCTCCTAGGGTTGACGCGGGCCTAGAAAGGCTGATGAAGGGATAGCATGGTACAGAGAGGGGCTGACACAGTCCAGATTGCGCAGACGCTGGGGTTACAGAATCAGTTTTGTGCTGAGGAATTGCCGGAAGGATTTTCCGGGGTTTCAACCAAGAGATTTCCCTCAAACTATGAGGTATTACTAGAAAGGAAATTCTCTGTTGGGTAGGCCTGTTTTGGCACCCAGATTGTATTTTGATATTTCTTAATAAGAAAACACTCGGATAGCTGCACCAATTTTCCCGCATTAGGTTTTTCCGGGGACATTGGTCCAAAAACAATGGTGTCATGTGGTGTGTTTGTTCTTGTTTCTTTTAGTTGTTGATCTGTTATATGTTGAGCATGCACTGGTGTTTATTTTTCAGTATTTACTTTGTAAATAACTTGTTTAAGAAAAATAACAAGTAGGTAGGAATAAATCAGAAAAAGTGCATGAAGAGTTTCTAAACTAAATAAACTTAAAAACTTCAACAGGATTGATGTGGATAGACTAGGAGGTGTCCACCCGGGTTCAGCAGAGATGAACATAAAGTCCCCTAGATTGAAATTTAGAAGATCAACTGTCAAATGATAACTTATAAAGTTATAATACTCGAATACAAATAAAGATTATATGATTCAGATCACAGAGGTTCCCCAAAATGACTTTTATGTTTAATTAAATATCGACTTTTGAGAAAAACAGGTCGATTAATGATAACTCCATCTACAACAAAAGGAAGATTCCAACCCCCAAAAATATAAATGGTATGCAATCAAATAAACACCATGCAGCATAGCAATCGTAGAAAAGTGATACAAAGACTAATACCTTCACAGCAAAGCCTGTAAGCAGTATACACTGAGGAACATGAGGATCAGTGATCATTTTGAACAATTCAGTTGATTTAGCCCTTTACAAACAAACAGATAGAGAAGATATATTTATGTAAACGAAAAAATGAATATTCACAAGGGATATAAAGCTATAAGAAAAAGGATTCATATGATTTTAACAGCACAAGTGCCTAGGAATGCAGAAGGATTAATGTGGCAGACAAAGGTTTTATTATTAGTTGTCTACATTGTTAGATACGTGCTATAATTGTTATATAATTACTTAGGGCATTTTTCTAATATTGTAAAGTAATCATGTCATAATAATGGCTTCATTATTGAAGTTATCAAAAAATTAGGCACATGGAAGTTACCTAATGTACCTAACAAGGGTCTCCCCCATTTTACTATGCATTAAGACATTACACTTGAACGAATATCCAAGTATATCTTCTCTCTGCTCTTATCTTGTATATTTTAGCTGTGTATGTGTGTGTTTTATCTGACATGCTGTCAGATTGACGGATGAAGAGAAGCTGGGAAGGAACTGAAGGAGCCAAGGAACTGCAGCAGAGAGAGAGCTACAGAGGGCCCTGTGTTACACACAGATAATTAGGCAGAAGATAGTGCAAACGAGAGTGAGGGCTAGTAATCTTGAAGGTATTAAATTTGTAGTTCAAAATCAATATTTATACTTATACAAGTTCTTTTATTGAGGCGAAAGAAGAAGAAAAGGGCTTTCATTGTTTACATGAATTTCAAGGCTGTAGACAGACATCACATATTTCAAGGTGTGCAACAGGCCTGACAAAAATCCCAAGGACAGAAAAAGGCAGACAAACCTGCAGCACAACTCTGATTGTGTAGGTACAAGTCTATTGTGTATATCTTGACAACGGACATCATAGCTACACCAGTTTCAAGGGTGTTAGTTCTTGTTGCTTCAAGCATGTTCTCAAGAAGATTTCCTTCATCTCCCAGAAAATTAAGCTTTGCTATATTCTGGGAGCTTCTATTTTAGAATGTTGATGGACTAAAGATTAGCCATCATTTCTTTCATCCCCAAAAATGTCAGTTTTATTTGTGTAGTTGATTAATTTACTAGTGATTACTTATTCGTCACCAATGAGTTGTTTGCATTTAATAATGATTTCAAATTTGAGAGAATACTCTCTCTCCTGGTGCACCTCACTCCTCATGAACAGTGTGCCTTATCTAGAGAGTAAAAGTCAATCTACTCGAGTCTGCATCATGAACATTAGTGAAACTTCAATGAGAAAATTTTCCATTTAGGTTGACCATATTGGTATAGCCCATGTGTCAGTGTAGGAGAGTTAAGTTTGGCCGCTTGGATGGTTGAGATGAGAGGGCAAGTTTACTTGAGAGAACACAGGCAAGTGGAGCACTACCTTCCTAGGGCATCACTCTTGTATTATATGAATGTAATCATTCTTTCATTGTTAATGAGAAAATTATTTCCTGCCACTACAGATTTTTGAGCTTGCTGGTTTTGATTTTCAGCAACAGTATTTGATGCCACATTCAGATATGTTGCATCTCTAATCCCAATCTACACTTCTACCATGTTTATTCTTGAAAAGGAAATACCGTAAAACAGTGATCCATACCTAAAAAGACATAAGGACCTATGAGAGTCTGAATGATTTTATATGCCTATGAAGCGTGGATTTGCCAAGTGAAACGCTGCTGATTTATTTTGGCTGAATTACTTTAACTAAGATATGATCCAAAGCACTGTAGGAAATTGTAATGGCAAACTCCAGCGTGTCATGTCTCAAGGAATGTGACCGATAAGTGGGGGCTTGAAGCGAACAATGTTCCTTCTTCAGATTAATTATTCCAAAAGTCTTGGAATATAAAGATATCCATGAGGATATAAATATTATATATTAAATGTATGAGTAAGAAATGATACAATGAGAGTGAAAGGCTTTCTTATATACCAAGCAGGTGTCTCTTCATGGAGAGTCATGTCTCATTTAGACATGACCCTTCAACCTAATTACTAATTAACTAATCATTATTTATGATTATTATCATTTACAATATTTTACATTGTTTTCTATATGTTTATTCATAACATTGCCTTCCCCCTCAAAAAGCATTGTCCTCAAAGCTTGTCGATGAAGAAGGCTTGATCTCTCTTTTGGTTTCGAATGTCTTCTCGTCTCGAAACAATCATCTTCGTCGATACAAGTTGATATGATCTTCTAAGGACAAACAAAACTGTCGCACTGAGAAGGGATCAGACCATCCTAGATTAATCTTCTGTGAAATATTTTGATCACTAGAATTTTGTAACAACTTGTCATCATAGGACTGAATTGAGGTTACATCACTATTCTCTAGAACAACAGTTTGTTGTTTCTGGTCTGAATGGTCCTGATACGTAGCATGGTTGAGTTGTCTACTCTCATGATTCGAATGTCGATCGGAAGCTTTTTTGGTTTGACTTTCCCTTATTAAGTGTGTGGAGATTTTTTCTATTTACTTCAGGTGACGATGTTGCTGAGTTGGTTACAGAACCTTCACTTGAAGTGTTTATCATCTTAACTGCAACATCTATGTGCGTCTTTTCTTCAACTAGTTTGCATTCTTCTTGAGTTATGATATTCATTCGATTGGTATTCGTTTCCTTATCTTCAACTTGGATTGTTACGACAGGAAATTTCGATACTTCTTATTCAGTAAATTGTTCTAACTTGTCTTTTAATGCTTTCTTATCATCCTTAAGTTTCTTAATTTGAGTGAGTAGACTTTGATTATGGTTTCTTAGACATAAAATTTCTTTGGTTCTAATTTATCAACCTTATTTTCAATGTTTTGACTCTTGAGTTTTTCATCTTTTAGATCTCTGATTTATTCTAATAATATTTTATTAAGGTTCTTTAAACGTAAATTTTCATCTTTTTGTTCTGATAAGTGCTTCTTGAGTTCTTTCTTTGTGAACTTAGTCTTATTCACTTGTGCAAGTAATTTTTCGATGTGATCCTTGAGGCGAGAAATTTCTTCATCCTTTTCTATTACTTCCTTGTAATGCATTTCCACAAGATTTTTATGTTCTTGTTGTAACGCTTCATTGTTTTGTCGAAGCTTGGCTATATCGCCTTTCTCTTGATCTTCTAGCTGCAATTTCTTGGTACATTGGGTTACATCGTTTTGTAGGAGTGATGATGGGCTTTCAACTTGTAATGTGGATTCTGTTTTCTTCATTTCCTTATTAAAATCAGCTTGTTTTTGCTATATATTGCCATTAATTGTTTCATATCTCTTGCTAATGATTGTTTTTCTATATCACTTAGACATTCGGCTAAGGTAAAAGTTTTGTAACATTTTATGCAAACAACATTTTGATTTCTGAATGACTCTTGACAATTAGGATATCCTTCTGAACAAAAAGAACATTTTGAATAGTAACCCATATTTTTTCTTCAAAACCTTCAAAACTTTATTATTCCTTCAGACTTTAGTATTAATCCTTAATGAATTCTCCTTTTATGTTTTTTGACTTGGAATTTCCCTTCGCTCTTCTTACTTCAACTTTCTTTTTGCTTCAAAGCTTCTTTGTTCAATAATCCTCTTTACTATATATTTTTCTTTTTTATAATGTATCTTCTTATGAATAAAAATCTTTTTTTTATTATTACTCCTTTTTAATTTCAAGAAATTCCTATGAATCTTCTCCTTTCCTTTTTTAATACCTTATACCCTTTTTTTTTCAACAAAATAGCCTAGAATCTCTTTCTTTTTAACAAAATAGCCTAGAATCTCTTTTTTTTAAACAAAATAGCCTAGAAAAGAAATCTCTTTGTGAAATCTCCCCTTCTTTACTTCGGATTGATTTTTTTTTTGAATATATTTTCACATATTGTAACGACTAGATGAATATATATAAATTTGTAAGTTAATTGGGTTGGAAAGCCATGATATTCCCTAAATGGTTGCAATGTTTCTAAATTTTTGTGGTGCCTTCAAGGTCAGTTTACAACACCTTATACCATGATGTCCACCTTAATCGAATCTTTCTTCACCCTCTGCTAAGTAGCATTCATGCTCCAAGTGTTATGTGATCAGAATTAGCTAATGGTGATTCAAAATTTTTTCTTTAAGCTTGGAATTAATAATGACAGATTCCCTGCAACACTAGCCGCTGGATAAACAGATGTTGAAATGCACACAATAGCTTGTAAAATGGTTGGCTTGGGTATAGACCAAATTTATCACACTAACAGCTAATAAGTGGGTGTTATAATGCATACGGATTGGATTGTATGGTTGGGACCTCGTCCAGGCGACTTCGACTACCGGTAATTTATATAATATTTTTTTATTCTGTTCTTTTCAAGTCACTTTCGTATGGATGGGTTCAACTACAGGTGTATGCTACAACGTTGTTGGCACATTGATTGGTGGTCAGCAGATGGACATGAGCCAATTGATGGGATTTGGTGACAGCGTGGGAGGAATTAACCAAATCCGGTGGTGGCAACTTCTGAGAGCAATGGTGGCTCTGTTGGCTGAAAGTTAGAGTCAGACGGTGTGGATGAGGCAGATGCTATCAGTCGGGAGAAACTAAAGTATGGAAAATGGTTGGGTGGCGATCAGTTGGTCGTATCTGGCAGTTGTCCCTCAACTATCAACGACTGCATGGTTTGTCCGTTATCTACAGCGGTGAGCCAAAATGTAATGACCAGACGGCGGTAAAGTGCGGGCTTCCGGTGTTGCGGCTACGTGGAGTAGTGGTGATGGTCAGTCAACAGCACTCTTTGGTGATGGTCGGTCAGCAGCTATATATTTTTTTATTAATGTAAAAAAAAAAAAAATTATATATAGTTTCTTTATATAATTCGTTTTGTTTTTTTTATTAAGTATAAATTTCTTTTCCTTTTATTATTATAAATTTTTTTCCTTTTGTACACCTTTTTATTTTTAATTTTTTAATATGATTTTTAATTAATTAATACTTTTTTTTTAAATAATGGCCAAAGGCGTGATTGGCGATATGGAGTTCTTTTCAAGTCATTTTCGTATGGATGGGTTCAACTACAGGTGTATGCTACAGCGTTGTTGGCACGTTGATTGGTGGTCAGCAGATGGACATGAGCCAATTGATGGGATTTGGTGACAGCGTGGGAGGAATTAACCAAATCCAGTGGCGGCAACTTCTGAGAGCGATGGTAGCTATGTTGGCTGAAAGATAGCGTCAGATGGTGTGGATGAGGCAAATGCTATCGGTCGGGGGAAATTGAAGTATGGACAGTGGTTGGGTGGTAATCAGTTGGTCGTATCTGGCAGTTGTCCCTCAACTATCAACGGCGGCATGGTTTGTCCGTTATCTACAGCGGTGAGCCAAAATGTAATGACCAGACGGCGGTAGAGTGCAGGATTCCGGTGTTGCGGCTACGTGGAGTAGTGGTGATGGTTAGTCAGCAGCACTCTTTGGTGATGGTCGATCAGCAGCTATGTATTTTTTTATTAATGTAAAAAAAAATATATATATATAGTTTCTTTATATAATGCATACGGATTGGATTGTATGGTTGGGACCTCGTCCAGGCGACTTCGACTACCGGTAATTTATATAATATTTTTGTATTCTGTTCTTTTTAAGTCACTTTCATATGGATGGGTTCAACTACAGGTGTATGCTACAGCGTTGTTGGCACGTTGATTGGTGGTCAGCAGATGGACATGAGCCAATTGATGGGATTTGGTGACAGCGTGGGAGGAATTAACCAAATCCGGTGGCAGCAACTTCTGAGAGCGATGGTGGCTCTGTTGGCTGAAAGATAGCGTCAGACGGTGTGGATGAGGCAGATGCTATCGGTCGGGGGAAACTGAAGTATGGACAGTGGTTGGGTGGCAATCAGTTGGTCGTATCTGGTAGTTGTCCCTCAACTATCAACGGCGGCATGGTTTGTCCGTTATCTACAGCGGTGAGCCAAAATGTAATGACCAGACGGCAGTAGAGTGCGGGCTTCTGGTGTTGCGGCTACGTGGAGTAGTGGTGATGATCAGTCAGCAGCACTCTTTGGTGATGGTCGGTCAGCAACTATTATATTTTTTATTAATGTAAAAAAATTAATTTTGGTATCGGAGCCGAGGGTTACGACTTAGTGTGTGTGGAAATATCACTGTGTGTTGCAGAGGAGTCGAGCATTGAGAGTGTCAGAGCCCGCTGTGCGTGTGGCTGCGTGTGGTGGAGCTGTGTGCTCATCGAGTTGGGAGTTGTGTGCTCATCAAGTTGGGAGCTGTGAAGTGGTGGAGAAGTAGTAGAAGTGGTGGAGCGTTGAGGTTGCCACCGTGTGAGGAGACAGTGTGGCTTGAAGAGGCATGTTGGTGAGCCGTGAGCGTGAGAGTTCTGTTTTCTGGTATTGGTGAGGCTGCTTCGTGCTTGCTGGCTGACAGATCGATCCCCTGCAGTGAAGAACTGGGAGTGAAGGTCTCAAGGAGTGAGATCTCATCTATGTGAACAGTGGTGGATTGTGTGCCACCTGGGAGTGTTTTTCTTGAAGCTGTTTGTTGCAGTGCGCTGGACAGAGAACAAGTTCGAGTAAGCTCTGCTTTGAGTTGTATATTTTTGGTATGGTCTGAGTGAAGATCATGAGAGCCACTATGCAACACGATTGGAGGAAAAAACGCATATGGAGAAGATGCTTATATTGTTTGTCTTGGTACAGTGAGCTATTGATCAGCTTCTCTTGTGAATCTAAGCACGAGGGCCGCTGTGACTGAGTGTTGAAGCGTCTTCAGTCACCTATTCCGTTGACCTTGTGAGTGATCGTCTGTTATGTTGAGTCATCTGTCGTGGTTATCATCTTGTGTATGAAGCAAAGATCGACATCCAGTTGTATGTGTGAAGTAAGGATCATCACATGTGTGAAGCAAGGATTGATATGTGTCCTGTGAAGCAAATAGTCAGCCTGTGTTGAAGCAGAGAGACCACTATGTAAGTTTGGAAGGGTTGCGGATCTCACTGTTGGAAGAAATTGATCTGCTGCGTGTGGAGTCACAAAGTGTATTTTGAAATCCTGCCTTGCATGTTGTATTGTGCCTTCTGATATGTTGTTGGTGTGGCCTATTGTGTGGACCTAGTTGGTGCTGACTGTGGAGTAAAAGCTTGTGGCTTGGCATAGCGTGGCAGTTGAATTTTCTCAAATGGCAATAGTTGCAGAAAAATATGAAATGCTTCAACCAAAAGTAAATCTGAATCAGATAGAAGAATTTGAAGACATTGATGTAATACTGAAATGATTGTGGCTTGGCATAGCGTGGCAGTTGAATTTTCTCAAATGGAAATTGTTGCAGAAAAATATGAAATGCTTCAACCAAAAGTAAATCTGAATCAGATAGAAGAATTTGAAGACATTGATGCAATACTGAAACGATTAATGCCGGTTCTGCCAATTTTCTCAGGTAAAAATTTTAAACTTTGGGCAATAAAAATGGAGGGATTGTTTGGTTCAGTAAATTTATGGCAATTTGTTCAAGGAATTTCCATAAATGCCATTGGTAAAAGTAGAGGTGCAAAGCATTGTTTCTTATCATATCAGTTTTAGATGAAAACATTTTGTCTAGTATTTTACATGAATTTGGTGAAATGCATAATGCAAAAATATTTTGGAATGTTCTTGAAATGAAGTACAATATGGAGGGGAGTGAGAAAGTTGAAGATGATGAAAGTGGTGGTGTTAAAAATGGTGATTGTGTTGAAAGCATCATAACTGGGATCAAGACTGAAAGTATATCTGTAGTTGACAATAGAGTAGCATGTGATAGTGAGGAAATTCCCTATGATGCAGAAACATATGAAGTCAAATTTGATGATAATTATGTGTCTCATGAAGAGTGGTTCAATCTCATGCAAGAAAAGCATCTTATTGATGAGTTGTTGTTTGGTGAGAAGAGTTGCCTACCTCCATACACAAATCAAATGCAGGACAACATGTTTGCAGCAAAAGAATTGACAAAAGAGGTTGAAGACATGAATCAATCAACTATGTCAGCAAAGAAAAATGAAGGAAGCAAAGCTCTTTCCAAAGAGCACAATGACAAAAATCAATATGGTTTTGTTTATGAATCTAACATTGTTTTTGAGTGTGCAGATATTGACAATCAGGAAGAAGCAACAAAACTTGAAGAAATTGCAAGCATTAAGGACAAGTATAAGTCCCAAGAACATGAATTAGATTACCTTGTTCGGGATCTTGCATTGCATCCCAATCCAGAAAAGGTTGTTGACGATAAGTACGTAAGGAAGGAGCAAAGGAATTTCATAAGGAAACCCAGAAAGGTGAAGATGAAACTGCATCAGCAAAGGAAAAGGAACAAGCATGGACCCTTTAGCAAGAAGGCAAAAATGAAATGTTTTGTTGTAAGCCTAGCTGAGACTTAGACCAACAGGCAAGTTAAATTTTAGGTCGTCGTGATTAAGGGGAGGTGAGACCTTCACTCGACCAAGCCCACTCGACTATGGCTCTGATACCATATCAGAGAGCAGAGCAGAGACTCAAACACTTAAACAATGAACACAGAAAACACACCTTAGAACTTCACCACTTCACAGATTCGAAACTCAACGCTGCTAAAGCCAATCCAGCTCCAGCGTCCAGGCTACACGCAGGGATACACTACAATAACTTGCAAACAAAAAAATACGCCAGCACTTGTATTTACAACAACGCTCCAACCTGCACTCCACACCAGTTTTCACAACACACAGTCAATCTTCTCCTCCAAGCGCAGACCAGCCTTAAGCTGAAACCTTCGGCTCTTTGCCAACACTCACTGAGCTGTCTCACAGCTCTTCACAGTACAACACACTAGGCATAGACATTACAATTGGCCTCACGCAGTGACTCACCAGTCGGCCTCCTCCAAGCAGCTCACCTGAGCTCTATCTTCTGGACAATGCTGGACCGCGCACACAGCGCCACAGGGCGACCTCTCACAACTTAAAACAGCACACACTCCTGAGCTCTGATACCAAATTAGAGATTAGAGACTGCTCTGATACCATATCAGAAACACGGAAGACTCATAGAATGAGCTTATTCATTACATTACAAACATAGAAATTTATACACAGAGACAGTTGTAGATGCTACAGCAATCTGCCAACTGACATTTATGGTTCAACAACAATGGCCAACTACCGCCGCTTGCTACCGACTAACACGCTGACTATAGCCGCTCTACGCCGACTAACACTGATGACTACACCGACTATCGTCGTCATACAGTCAGGCGTGATTAATGTTCTAACAGGCGGCAACTTCTGAGAGCGATGGTGGCTCTGTTGGCTGAAAGATAGTGTCAGATGGTGTGGGTGAGGCAGATGCTATCGGTCGGGGGAAACTGAAGTATGGACAGTGGTTGGGTGGCGATCAGTTGGTCGTATCTGGCAGTTGTCCCTCAACTATCAACGGTGGCATGGTTTGTCTGTTATCTACAGCGGTGAGCCAAAATGTAATGACCAGACGACGGTAGAGTTCGGGCTTCCGGTGTTGCAGCTACGTGGACTAGTGGTGATGGTCAGTCAGCAGCACTCTTTGGTGATGGTCGGTCAGTAACTATATTTTTTTTTTATTAATGTAAAAAAAAATTATATATAGTTTCTTTATATAATTCGTTTTGTTTTTTTTATTAAGTATAAATTTCTTTTATTTTTATTATTATAATTTTTTTTCTTTTTGTACACCTTTTTATTTTTATTTTTTTAATATGACTTTTAATTAATTAATACTTTTTTTTTAAATAATGGCCAGAGGCCTGATTGGCGATATGGAGAAACCCCTACTTTTTGTAGCGAAACACTTCAAACTTGACAACAACAATGTTGACAAAAGATTGTTGGCCAAGGGCTTGATGATTAGCCAACGTGGCTCTCATAGCAAATGAAGCAAACAATGTTCCTTCTTCAGATTAATTATTCCAAAAGACTTGGAATATAAAGATATCCATGAAGATACAAATATTATATATTAAATGTATGAATAAAAAACGATACAATGAGAGTGAGAGGCTTGCTTATATACCAGGCAGGTGTCTCTTCATGGAGAGTCATGTCTCATTTAAACATGACTCTTCAACCTAATTACTAATTAACTAATCATTATTTATGATTATTATCATTTACATTATTTACATTATTTCTTATATATTTATTCATAACAGGGCTTTTTTATTCTTGTCGTCATAAACTTCTTCTCAAAGTAGTTAGGACTCAGAACTGAAACCAAAACAAAACTAGTTTGCACCAAAATTAAGAACTAGACCAGAAATAGTTAAACAATAAACAAAAAAAAATATTCAAAATTTATTTTATACAATATATATATATACCAAAATCATTAGACACCAAATACAAAAAAATTGCTCATTTATATTGCATGTACAGGTACAAATAGTAAAAATACATCGTGATATAAGTTCTAAGATACATTAAATTAATGTTCTAAAGGAACACACTTAAAGATTCAAGCTTAAAATGGCCCCAGCAGTTCAAAATCTGCCATCCTACAATCAAATGAGTAGTTAGACTATCTTAACTCTAGCTCATTAGAACACCAAGATTGAGTCCAAGTATTTGATGTTTTCTTTCTCTTGATGAATGGCTCCAATAGCTATTTTCATTTCATGTTTTAAATTAGTTGGCATCCCTGGACAACCGATGGGTTTCAAATTTTCAATCAATTGGCACTGTAATCTCCCAGAAATTCCTGAACTCAATGTTAGAAATCAAGCCACTGTCACCTCACTTGATTTCTCTCGCTTGGAAGTGATTTGCTAACTTTACCATGTTGAGAAGTGTAGCTTGGGAGGTACTTCCACAACTCTTGGGGTATTATGTTCATGTTGTGAGGAGTTTGACCCACGATAATGTGATTTTGTGGGCAATGTACCCAAGTGGTGGGCTAAAGACCTAAAAGAAACAAATGTTTAGTCTAATTATTGTGTGAGGGCACTTTAATGGAGTTAAGAAGCCCTAAGTAAATGGTTGGAGAGAACTATAAATATAGGAGACCAAGTGAGGTCTCAACACATCCATGGCAATTCACCTTGTGTAAAAACATTAGCAAAGAAGAACATGCAGATCTGGAAAGAAGGATGAGTTTCTAAGGAGGATTTGATCTTGGAAAAAGGACGAGCTTCTTGTGTGGTAAGATCGCTCGAGGAAAGTCTGTACCAAAGAGATCTCCATTGTGGATTATAAGAGGCTGCTGGACGTGATTTCTGTGCATATCTTTGGAGGACATAGAAGCCCCGATTTTCTGTGAATGAGAGGGCTGAAAAGTCTGTTTGTGGGCTGTAATTAGGGCCGAGTTCTCTAAGACCCAGACACAGAGAGGCCGCATGCTATGACAGAGGATTGAGAGGCCGAGAGGCCTCAGAGATCTAATGCCACAGGTCCAAACTTCTTCAGAGATTGGGCTGTGTTTTGTTGTGGATAATTGCACGAAGGTTGATGGAGATTTGTCCTTGACTGCTGGATAGGACAGAGTGTATTTTAAAGCTCACATGCAGTCACCTTGATGAACAAAAAGGGACTGTGAGTTGCTCAGATTTTGGGCCTATATACAGTGATTCTGGGGAGGCAAACATCACTATGAGAGAGCTGATATTTGAGCATATATACAGTAATCTTGAAGCAACATATTCACTGTGAAAAGGCAGATTGATTAGGGCTGATTGCGCAAGTACATTTGATAAGGCAAATCTCTTGGGAGCAGCTGGGTGTGCAGAGGAGTTTGGAGCAGCAATATTCTCTGTGAGATTTGCTGCAAAGCACCTGCCAGGTACATCAAGGACAAGAGACCAAAGTGATGTAAGAGAAGTGCATCTTTAGCAAGTAAGTCATTGTATTTGTTCTTGTTGTGTGGCAAGATTGAGAGTCAACATTGTTAACCTCAAGCCCTAGTTATTCATTGTATCATGGCTTTGTAAGGGTCATGATCCCTGGTATGGGAACCTATGTTTGTTGTATTAAAGTTGCAATATAAACAAGTTTTGGGTCTGCAAATTCGTGTGTACTTAATTGGTTCACTGTTGTTACATTTCCACTCTGCTAAGTGCTTAGAGTTGTGTGTATTTCAGTGTGTTTATGATCGTGATTAAACATAGACCTGATTCTGAAGTACTAAAAAAAAAATCAACATGGTATCAGAACTACTTTGAAGGGAAATCTGAATTAAAGTGTGCACAGTGAACAGCTCAAGAGGGAGTTAGTGGATTGTTGTTGAAGGACCAACAGCAATGGCAAAGCTGGTTACTAGCCTGAGATATGAGGATAGGTTGGATGGATTGTCCAACTATAGTCCTTGGAAGGAAAGGATCAAGTTGGTCTTGCTGGTGAACAAGATATGGGAGTTTACCGACAAGGACATTCAAAAACCAACAGACTATAAGGAGTTGGAAGAATATGAAGAGTTGGATGCAAAGGCTAAGCTCATCATCCTAGATGGTGTCAAAGATCACTCAATACCTCATTTAACTGGAAAGAACACCAAACGAGAGATGTGGAAGGCTCTTCAAGACCCATTCCAGAATAAGAACGAGAACTGGTTGTTGGTATTGAGAGAGAAGCTCAAGAGCACCAAGATGTTGGATGGCGAAGGTGTAGCTTTGTATCTGACAAAACTTTCACAAGTTCATGAAAAGCTAGCTGTCATTGGTGATAATGTTCCAGAGTAAGAGTTAGAGAGGACTACTTTGAAGGGCTTCTCCGTGTTAATTTATGTAGCTCAGACAGGTGTTCTTGTCCAACGAGAGATTATAAGAGAAAATCAATGGGTGTTTGGAGAACATATTCGAGACGCAAGTGCGCAGTGATAACATGGAGAACACCAACCAATGACGAATCAGCGGTGATTGAGTAGAAGATCTCTGGAGAAAATTTCTTCATCAATTTCTTCTAATTTTTTAGATTCAGAGGGAGAAAAATTACCAATTCAATTTGTTTGTACGAGCCCAAGATTTTTCTGGTGTGCAAGGATTTCTGGAGGACAAGTTTGTATTCACACTTGTGGGAGAGAGAGGTAGTTTTTGAGCCTAATTTCTTCCAGGGAATGTCGAGTTTGTATTCGCACGTATGGGAGAGAGAGGTAGTTTTTGAGCCTAATTTCTTCCAGGGAAGGTCAAGCAGAGTTTAGTTGTCAGAGGAGGTCGAGTTTGCTAGAGGCCATGAGGCCAAATTTCCTTTAGCCAAGGCCGCATGTGTGAGGTCGTAGACACTTGTAAAGGGAGGCTGGATTATCATAGGAGGGTCGAGTTATCTTGCAGAGAGAGGTCGATTTCCTTCCTGGTATTTTTGTGTTGGTAGCTGGAAAAAATTAATTACTGGAGCTTTGCCAGTTTACAACAAACAATTGTAAAATTTAAATCACATATTTTGCCAAAGAAGAATAAAAAATTCTTCATCTGTTGCACTGGTCTTTGTTGCATGCAAACTAGGTGCAAAATACACGAAACTGTGTAATAAATATTTTTATTAATAAATGAATACTTGAATGATGGTTACAATCCTTCGTAGTGGTGTGCCTATATAGGCATTGACTGGCGATGAAGGTGAGTGGACACCACTTTTGATCATAACCCTTCCATAATTAATTAACAATTATTAATTGATTAAATAATTAATTAATTAATTTAATTATTCACTTATATATATATAGATAGATAGATATATATATATATATATATATATATATATATATATATATAGATATATATATATATTATTTTTAATTAATTTTTTTTTAATTATTTACTCATAACATTTCCCCTCCCTTGAAAATTTCTTTGTCCTCAAAGCAGAGGTAACGAGGGGTATTGTTGTCGGAACTTCTCTGTTTCCCATGAGGAATCTTCTTCTGGAAGCTTTTTCCACTTGATCAAGTATTCTCTAATAGTTTTGGAATGTAATACCTTTTCTCGAGTTGCAAGGTTGTCTTCAAGTTCCAGAGAAATCCTTCCTTCTTCATCCACTTCAGGTATCCCAATCTGAGAAAATTGGTTTTGTCCTAGCATTTTTTTGAGACATGAAACATGAAATACGTTGTGGATTTGGCAATTATTTGGTAGTTTCAATCCATAAGCAATGTCATTGATCTTCCTGATTATTTGGAAAGGGCCATAAAATTTCGGAGCCAACTTGTTCTTCCCTTGTTGTTTCAAAGATAATTGCTTGTAGGGTTGTAGTCTTACGAAGACTAAATCACCATCCTCAAATTCTCTTTTTGTTCAGTGCTTGTCGCTTTGATGTTTCATTCGATTGCTCGCGTTTGTTATGCCTTCCTTTAATATTCCAATAATATTTTGATTTTCTTCCAAATGGCTATTTACTACTTGAACCTTTGAGTCATTTAATGCAAAACCCCTCCATTTTGGAGGTTCATAACCGTATAGAGCCTAGAATGGTGTCATTTTGGCTGAGGTGTGATAGGAAGTATTGTACCACCATTATGCTAGGTGCAACCATAAGACCATTTGTTTTGCTTATCAGTTACAAAGAATCGAAGATATGTTTCCAAACACTTATTTACTATTTTTGTCTGGCCATTTGTTTGTGGATGGTAGGATGAACTCATGTTAAGGGTTATTTGTAATGGCCCATCTCTAAATACACATATTATATGCTCCTAAATAAATAAATTTATTTATTAATTTATTAAATAACTAAAAAAGATATTAATAAAATAGAATAAAAATTAAGTATAAGTATCAATAATTAAATTAATCTAAAGCTCTAAAGTTTACATTAAAAACAAACATAAATAAAGTAAAGGTATACATGAATATCAAAAGGTCAAAATGACAAACAAATATGATAAAGTACATATAAATATTATAAAGTGACAAGGGATATGTTATATGGTTATAATGAAACGTCATAGTGTTATAATAATAACACATATATATAATGTTTAAAACCTGTGTTGCACGGGTACCCGCACCCGAGGGTGGGGTTCTCGAACCCGTCCCGGGTTCCCGCACCCGAGGGTGGGGTTCTCGAACCCGTCCCGGGTTCCCGCACCCAAGTACCGGATTCGGGTACGGGTTCTTCCCAGACGAACCCAGAAGAACCGGGTTCTTCCATGAAGAACCGGGTTCTTCAAAAAAAAAAATTGGGTTCTTTTCCTTTAACAGGTTCTTGGGTTCTTGGGTTCTTCGGGTTCTTCATGTGCTTGGGTTCTTTGGGTTCTTCGGTTCTTCAGGTTGGGTTATTTGGGTCTTCAGGTTCTTTGGGTTCTTCATAAAAAAACTATATTAAAAATTTAATTTTCAAATAATTTTTTTTTCATTGAAATTTAAAAAATGATATGCCATAGAATATAGAATATATGCCATAAACAAATGATATCATTTTTGGAGTCATTGATGGTCATTGGTCTGGATTGTCCTTCAGAGATGGTTGTAAGGTATTCTGAATGTTTCTCAAGGAAATTTTCTGCCATCATTTCCAAAGATTACAGTTTCCAAAGATTGTCTTTGTTCACATGCCTTAGCATTGCTCTGTGGGCATGACGTGCTGCTCAAGGGTAATGAATCATTGTAAAAATCTATCAACAGTGATAAGTTTTTCAAAACTTATGAGCGACACAGTATTCTGAAATCATACATGATTATGATATCTCAATATTATAAAAGGAACATTATGGGTGTACAATCCCACAAGCAGAATATCATATCATATTGGTTGTAGCTTTGTGGAAATATTTAATAAGGTGATGACCATAGTTGGAAAAAAAAGGGTAGCTGTTTGCACATTCATGAGTCCCTTCCTACCGCAGGAGACTCTTATGATCAGTCACTCCATTAGTCTTATGCTACAAATTTATAAAAACAATTTCAAAACTTATGCCCAAGGTTTGTTAGAGTCTCAATGTAAATTATGAATCTCCTGTATTTGTGGATCTTCAATGCCTTTAATATTATATGGCATCGAAACCAGAACTGGAAAAGAGACCTCTTACTCTGTAATTTGAGCCTGCAGATTCTTGTAAATCAATTTGGAATGAATTTATGAAACATTCATTCCCGAGCCAAATAAGTTAATAACCATCAAATTATAAACTGTAAATGCACACATACAAGTTCAGACATTTTCGGTCAAATAGAAAGTAGGATTGAGACCAGCCATAAGCTGTAATCAGCTGATGTTGTTAAATGGCGAAGGGCTATTTTGGAAAATGGCTAAATTAAGTATCAAAATCTGCCAATTTCTCACAGCATTCTGATAACATCATGTTAAGATTAAAACTAGGAAAATATGCCTAAATGAATAAGCGTGTTTTGTGGAAGGGTAAGGCTGCCACTGTTTTAACTTTTTGGGATTGCTTTACCACAGAGCACACCATGCATGGGGTAGGTGGATGATTAGACATCAAGAAAAGTCTAGACCACTATCAGGTTGAGAAGAATCTCCTATGAAGAAATTGTGTTTTTATATGGGAGAGACTAAACATGTTTAAATTATTATCATTAAAGTTTTCTTGTTTAAAGTTGAAAAAAATACAAATTCAAATTTCATATATATTATTAATTATAAATTTATAATTTATAAAATATAATTATTAAAATTTAATATTATTATATTACCCGACGAACCCACGTACCCTGTTTCCAAAAATGTCGTCCCCGTCCCCATCCCCGTCCCCGCACCCACGTTTCCTGGCAACATTGTCTAAAACGTTATAATATCTTCATGCTATTAAAACTTTATAATAAAATATAAAGTTTATCATATCAGTTTTAATACAAAGTTTAGAATAAATATGAATTAAACTTAATAATAAATATAAAATTTAAAACCTTACATTAAATGTGACGCATAAACCAAACGGGATATATAACAAAGTACATATGACAGCAGAGGAAAAATATCTAAGGGCCGCAGAATGCATGGAAGGCGTGTCGGGAGGAGGGAAGGCGGTGGCTGCAGGTAGGAGGGCGGCCGCCGCCAAGCCCGTGGTTAAAAACCGGAGGTCTGAACCGAGAGGGGGGATGGGAAGAACGGAGTTAGAAACCAGGAGGAGGAATTCAGCAGTGAGAGAGGTCTGCCATTGGAAGAGCTTTAATCCGTCTGAGGTTCTGGGCACGGGGGACAGTGAGCTTCTGTGAGAAGCTTACTGGATTGAGCAGCCAGTCTCTGCTTAGTCTGGCTGGGTGGAATTGGTCTCCCTAGGTAATTGGAGCAAAGCAGCAGCAGCATCATCAACTTCACCGATCAGATAGCAGTTCAGGTAAGTACAAAATCAAAATTTTTACGGTTCCTGTTTTCCAGTTTTGATTATTACACATGATATTGGAGCTGTCGTTCAAACCCTTCGGGACCTCACAGGCCCTACGCTCTTGTAAATTTTGTGGTTAAATTCTGCTGCGTAAAAACTTGTAAGAAATTCTGGGTTACATTTTTGCGGTTTCATAGAGACGGCCCCTTCCCTAACCTCGAGACCTCCACCTTACTGAACTATTTCGCATGACGGTATACCGTTCTAACTGAGACGGGAGGCATTAGAAGCACTTTTTGCATCTGGCTTTTCATTCTTGGACCAACAATCTTTACAAGCGCTGTGTGTTATCACTAAACCCTAGACGCGTGAGTTCTCTACGGCGTTTTACAGTGGTAATGGAAAAAGGGCAGTTGAAATGGATGCTAATGGGTTTATGAAGAGCAGATGGGTACATGAAATCGATAATTCTGATTTCCCTGTACGTTGAATATCCGTACTGAATTTCAAATTGGCGTATTAATACATATTTTCGATTTACATATTTTGTTAGAGAGTGAAATGCCCATGTGGTCCATGGCCTTGAAGTTTTGTTAGAATATTGCCAAATTTACATATGACCGTCTTGAATTACGCTTGGACCTAGTGAAAACTTGACCTGTGCGCTCCAACAACCACGCCTTACCAACGCGCCACCGGGGTACCATTAGGGGCAAGATTCGCAATGGATCGACGGACGGTTGGAATAATTCGGGGTTCACCACACATGCAGACCACGAATGTGATGTATCCGTCGCATTTGGTTAGATGCATCAATTCGGGATGCAAACCAAGTCGAAGAAGGGAAGTCCCATCCTCAGAGGAGATAGTTCTTCATCCACTTTCAAACTGATACCAACCTACAGTCAACCCAATTATGAAAAAAATATTGGTTTCATTCCTCTGACATGATTATCGAGCTTATGTCATGAATAATCTGAATCTATTAAACTGATGGCAAGTTACTCTTTGTAGCTGCCCTGACTATTAAAATCGGTAATTAATCAATCATTGTAAATGTATATATATATATTTAAAATGAAATAAATCATAATTAAATAACTCCTAACTCTAAATAATCTTCTTATTTAATCTCTCAACGAGAAGATCTCTAAGCGTCCATATATTCATGACAGTATCAATTAACAAAAATACATTGAAATATTTGCGCATGCCAAAAATTAATGAAAAATGCTTCAGGTTGAGTTTGTGTAGGTTCTGCCATGCGTTTTGGCTGAACTTGGGAGTTATAATTTTACCAGCCGAATCTTCTTTTGGAACTGGACGAGTCTGAGCATTGCAATAGCAGAGGTATATCCATTTAATAAGCCACTACAGGAACGAGCTGCTGAAATGGACCGATTCTCCCTGTAGAAAGGCACAAATTGGCTAAACTGGTACCCTTGTGACAGTGTGTACTCCTATATTCATATTCCATGTTTTATCTCTCCTGTGTGTGTATTTCCAAACAGATCTGAAGACTGTAATTATATGCTGATGTGTACATGTGATTTCTGGGTTTGCTAAGTGCTGATTTTTCCTTCTATGCGTGAGCCAGCCTTTCTTATGATAATGTTAGCTATTGTTAATGCTTATTTTCAAGTGGCATTCCATCCAGGTCATGAATTCCATCTAAGTTATCAGGATCTGAACTACCTACTGCATCCTTATCAGTGATCAAGTTTTCCTTCTGTATCTTGTTTTCTTGAACTATACCATTCATAAGCACTCAATAAGTTCGATAATTAGGTTGGCATCCTTCATTTATCATCTTACTTAAATAGATCAAAAGCATGATCCACCTTGCCTGATTTGACGTTGCCATCCATCAATGATATGTATGTTACTTGGTTGGGTTGTAAACCGTTCTCCTTCATTTCACCAGTGCATATTTCAGCCTCTTCCAGTCTGCCTTCACGGCAAAGGCCATAGATCAGTGCATTATAAGTGTAGACATTGGACCTCACACACTCTTCAAGACTATGACTCGCACTATAGTATCCTTATGACTATATCGCACTTGCACAAATACAGGACCTTGATTTCGCATTGACATTCAGCTCTCTTATATTGATCACATCACTATGCCATGTATGAAATCAGTATTCACATGCCTCGGCATTATTATAACAGCAATATAGCATGATTGCTCCCAGTTTTGATTGTACTGACTGTCATCTTAGCATGTGTGACATCAAGTTTCTTTAGCCATGTACTGACATAATCATCGCATAGTAAAGAACAGAAGCCTTATGGCAGTGTATGTCTTTGAGCATTTCTGAATCATATACATTCACTCAGAATCAGTTGGGTACAGTTCTGCCCAAAATCTCGAGTTCTGTTGAAACCAAATAAGTTGAGATGCAGCCGAGTCTTCTTAAAGTTGTAAATTTATCCATATGACTAAAGGGCCATCATAAACCTCTGTCGTGTCTTGAGGAATGAAAGAATGTCTCTGTCTTCAGCAAGCCTGCACCAATTATATTACAAATTCAAAGTTGTAATTCGAATCAGATTCTGAGTTTCACATCAAAGACTAAAAGTTTAGGTAGCTCTGTATATCTCTCCTACAGCATTGTTAGCATAGTCTAATGGTGGTAACTGGTAAATGCAGCAGCCTATCAGTAATTGATATGCAATTACTTCATGTTTCCTTTTACCTTTAATCTCCCTGCAGTGTGACCGTGTGAGCCATATAGCTAAGGTGATTAAAAATTCTCACCAGCCAATTTCCGTGCCTCTTGGCATAAGATTTTGTTTTATGAGAAGATTAGAATGTATTATTGAGACTCATGGTAGCCATCTTTTAAAGGCTGACAGCTACCATTTAATAGCTGTGTTATGCATTTTTCAACCATTGGAAAATTGCTGCAACCCTTTCAATTATTTATTTATTCAAAAGCCTTGTTTATTTATTGATCACCATGAATTATAGGTTGTTTTGCTGTTTGCTGTCATAATTTTGCATGTTGTACATTGTGCATAATAGCAACCCTGATAGCAATCATTAAATCAAAGATAGCATGTTTTGGGACCCATTTGAGTATCTCCAGGTCTCTTAGCCATAGGTCCTTTAAACTCCTTATCTCATCTCCATTTTGCCTGTTGCTATAAATATAAAAACAAATGGTAATTTATTGCCATAGGCACTTTTGTAACCACAAGGAAATCATCAAAACCTTGCTATTGCATCAATTCCTTTAATAAGGAATCGAGAAAAAGGCAGCGTTATCAGTTTAAAATAATGCAAAGATTTGGAAAGAGGTCAACCATTTTCGTAGATTAATTGCTCCAGCATCATGAATTTTTGCAACATCTGTGCAATCTTTAGAAGTGGCTAGTAAAAAGTTTAATCCATACTTGTTATCATCGATACTGCTTCAATAATTCTTCAAAACTAAGTTCCATGCTGAAATTTATGAAGGTTCTACAATAATGATTAAACTCAGCAAACTAGTATTTTTCCAAAACCATAACTTTATGATCTTCCAGTACAATCTCGTGAGCTTATAAACAAAAATTAGATGTACATAAACGTACTTACATACAAGGATTTGTGTTTAGGTACAGAGTAGTTTCAATATAATGCATTGCTAGGTCATCTCTAAAGTAGCTCTAACATTGTCATGATCTTACAAAGTTTTGATTTTGTAGTCCCGTTACATAATGCCTGTAGGTGGCTCTTAAACATCTAGAAATGAGATGGTGCACTAATGTAGGAAAGGATAATATAGATCATTTTATTTACATACTATTAAACTAACCTCTTATAATCTTTACATTGTCCCCAAATGCATTCAAGTTTACTGAATGCAAATGCCAATTACCCCTCTGTCATGTGCCAAGGTGAACTGTTAAAATTGCATACCTTATATTGCCTTTATGCTACATTATCTGCTGAATGTCCACTTTAAATACTTAATTATTTTTATGCCAATGACATTTTGAACAGATGCACGGTGGAATAAGTATTGCATTAGCAGTCGAGTATTAAATGAGGGATGTTAAATCATGGAAGTAATGTATGCATGAGTTATTCTAAACGGGTGAGGAAGGACAGTGGGCCATTTAGTTTCACCTTGGGTATACTTGGGATTAGTTCATTCAACACAGGGATTTCGAATTAAAGTACAGAAGCACAAAACTGCATGTATGACCTTATACAGAGCTTAATTAGGAAACATTGTGTATACTTTACAGCACATAACACTAAGATTAAGGAATAGAAGTTATTTCCAAGTACATCCAGTCAGTAGATCATTAAACTCCAATTTGGTCTAGCACACTTCTATGCCCTTTATATATGCAACATATATTCTTTTAAATTGTAAGAGTTGGGTTTTCAATTAATGGTAAGTTCATACTAAGAAATAATCATGTCTATAAATAGAAGTAAAATATAGAAGCCATCACCATAATTCTTACAATACAAAACTGAGTCTCATTTTAAGAGAGTCCGGTACAAAGAATGCGGAGTAGGTACTTATCAGTTTTAGCAAAAGCAATTCACCTCAAGCAAATGAGGATAATAAGAAAATACTAATCTAGTGTGGCTTGTTCAAAGCCTGGTTACAAAGACATGAGATCTAACTTTGAGAGAAGGGTCAGTTAGGCTTGCTCCTTGAATATCACATGCTGTGAAATTGGGCAACGCAACCGCTCAGGAAGAGAGCTTGGATTACCATGATTTCAGTAAAAGTGGATGTCGCACAGTGTTGGTGCCTTGGGTCCTCGGTCACTCAAATTTCAAAGTAGGATGCTGTGGAAACATTAAAAGAACTACTTTCTTCATTGCCTGATCAACTGCAATATGTAGGCCACTGACCTACATTTTAGGTACAATTTGACTATTGATCTGAATTTATCCTTCAGTTGACCCCAACCTACATTTATGGTATACTGCTGAACTGTATCTCTTCTAGATTGTAATCATGACATGTCTATGGTAAATTTTCCGGCTAAAGGACAAACTGATTTGGAACCAGAACAACCCTTCATTTTATTATAGGTTTAATCCATATCTAAGTAATATATTCAAAAATATAAGTATGTATGACCTTCTTTAAAGGTAATAGCTAGATTGAGGTATGACGGGTATGTTACCGATGTACATTGTAACGAGACATTTAACATTTTCATTTTGTGGATATTATTTAGATGTTTGATCTTAGGAGCTAATAACCATACACTTCTGCATTATTCATACTAGGATAGAATACCCTGCATTAGGACAAGGAGGTCGCGAGACCACCCTCCTTGACCTCGGTACCAGTAAGATCCGCCTAGCGGATAAAAATAGCAAAACTATACCCGTTTATGAATGTGAAGTTGCAAAAGGAAAATTATGTGTTAAATTCGGTTGTCTACCTCAATTTTTTTTATATATAATTTTATTATGTGTTCAGGAACCATTACAATGGTAAGGACGTATGAGCGACGACGACGTGATCGGGCAGCATCACCACCAATAATGCCGCCACCGTCGCCATCGTCATCTCCATCACCATCATCACCACCAAGACCATTATCAACATCAATCGCCCCAGCGCCAGAGTTGACTGTGATAATGAACTCTTTGGAAGCCTTATTGGAGACATTAAAAGAATCAACTAAGGCTAAAACCAAAGAGGAATGTCAACATTTGGCTACCAGTTCAGCGGAACCGAAGAATTTTGAGCCCAGAAGAGCGAAAGAAGACATTTCTAGGGAGCTTCAGAAAATTAAGCTCCCAGAATTCTCAGGAGGTCGAGCAGGTGAACGCGCTAAAGCATGGTTAGAAGGAATGAACAGATGCTTTAGGTTAAGAGAATATTCTTCTTCGGCAAAAACAAAAATTGTCGCGTTTCAATTAAAGGAGAGTGCCTTAATTTGGTGGGGAAATCTGGAGAAGCAGCTGCACCTTACATCGGATAATGTCCCTTGAGAACTGTTTGAGGAAAGGTTTCGCGCAAAGTATTTACCTCCATACTTTCAACAACAACAGGCGAGAGCCTTTCATACATTAATTCAAGGAAATAAAATAGTTGAAGAGTACGAGATAAGGTTTATGGACCTTGTAAAATACATTCATTACTTAGATTCTGATGAACGTCAAGCTGAACGCTTCATATTTGGGTTAAATCCTCGCATTAGAGCCTTGGTAAGCATGTGGAAACCGTCATCAGTAGTCGAGGCGGTTGAATGTGGTCGTTATGCAGAAGAGCACCTTGGAATCAAAAAAGAGATAGGGCTAGCAGAACCTTTACAATCAGGATTTCCAGGAAAGACTCCTCGACATTTCTTCAACGGAGGTAGCTCAAGGCCACCTTACGGTAACAGGTCTACCTCGAGAAATATAGTAACAAGAGCTCCCATGGCAGTAAACACTATAGCCTCGGAATCATCAAACACCAGGTCATGGTCATCTCGAGGGACTGCCAGCAGAGGAAGAAATTCGAGAGGAATCAACATGAGAGGACGAAGCTCGTTCTCTAGAAATTCACGTCCTGAGTCAAGAGGATCAACGCCGCTAAATTGTTGGGGATGTGGGGGACCGCATTTTCAACGGGATTGCCCAGAAGCTTCGTCGAATATGTTGCATAGGACTGGAGAGGGACCAATATCAAACAATCAAGGTAATCATAGAATTCATGCAGTAATCAGCAACGACCAAGCAGCGCATCAACCCACTATAGCGGGATCTTCAGGTATGGGACAAGGGAATCGTAACGGTCGAACCATTACGTATACTGGGACGTAGGGTTCGACAACTGAGGAACCGCCTGGTGGACCAAGTTAAGGTCCAATGGGACAAGTATAGTCCTGGATCAGCAACTTGGGAAAATACAGAGGACATATGTCAAAGATACCCTAATCTATGTCAATTTTGAAGAACTTTAAACTATGTTTAGTATATATTTACTTCACTGCAATCAGAGACTCGGAAACATTTTGAATGATTATAGATAAACGTGAAATTTTGTGACATAATATATGTTTAACTTCTGCTGGTACATGGATACCAAAACGATATATGTGGTTCATCTTACTAAATTATAGTTGTCAAAGTAAAGTTAAGACAGTTGAATGATTTTACTTCTGATAGAAATTAGGATATTATAAATCTGATTTATTTATACATGTCAATATGATCAATGGGATAGAAGTCAGAGAGTAAATACATTTTAAATGGAAGTCAGAAGACATGCATGGAATATCGCAAAATATGTTGTACTGTAGTATCATAGGTGAATAATACATGAGTTATTTTGAATATGCTGATGCACATTTTACGAATGCATGGATAAGTGTATGATTGCAGGTAATAAACAAGTTACCGGGATGACCACGTGATGACAGAACCTCAGAACAATTAAAGCTCAAAGTGATTCTATGATAGGGTATTAGCCCTAATTCTACTAGGAGGGGTGGAGGTGTTGCCCACCGTTTATCCTCCGAACCCTGGAGTCATGGGAGGACTGTGTGAATCACGCTCCCCTAGACGTGTGATGATGACTGTCGGATGCCTACTAGGAATCAAGTCGGTATAACCGACGCTGTCACCTTAGAGTTTATGAGTGGTTAGGTCAGTAAAACTGACGCCATGGCATACTCCAGTAGAGGACGGATAGGATGGGAGCAGAAGAGATTAGGAAGGATAGGATGATTTTAGAATAGCTTGGGAACCTGGATAGGAAAAGGCATGTCCATTAAAACCTTAAACCTAAAAACTCTAAACTTCGGGACGAAGTTTTTTGAAGGGGGAGTGTATGTAACGACCCATCTCTAAATACACATATTATATGCTCCTAAATAAAAAATAAATTAATTAATTAAATAACTAAAAATGATATTAATAAAATAGAATAAAAATTAAGTATAAGTATCAATAATTAATTAATCTAAAGCTCTAAAGTTTACATTAAAAACAAACATAAATAAAGTAAAGGTATACATGAATATCAAAAGGTCAAAATGACAAACAAATATGATAAAGTACATATAAATATTATAAAGTGACAAGGGATATGTTATATGGTTATAATGAAACGTAATAGTGTTATAATAATAATAAAACATATATATAATGTTTAAAACGTTATAATACCTTCATGCTATTAAAACTTTATAATAAAATATAAAGTTTATCATATCAATTTTAATACAAAGTTTAGAATAAATATGAATTAAACTTAATAATAAATATAAAATTTAAAACCTTACATAAAAGGTGACGCATAAACCAAACTAAATATATAACAAAGTACATATGACAGCAGAGGAAAAATATCTAAGGGCCGCCGAATGCATGGAAGGCGTGTCGGGAGGAGGGGAGGCGATGGCTGCAGGTAGGAGGGCGGCCGCCGCCAAGCCCGTGGTTAAAAACCAGAGGTCTGAACCGAGAGGGGGGATGGGAAGAACGGAGTTAGAAACCAAGAGGAGGAATTCAGTAGTGAGAGAGGTCTGCCATTGGAAGAGCTTTAATCCGTATGAGGTTCTGGGCACGGGGGACAGTGAGCTTCTGTGAGATGCTTTTTGGATTGAGCAGCCAGTCTCTGCTCAGTCTGGCTGGGTGGAATTGGTCTCCCTGGGTAATTGGAGCAAAGCAGCAGCAGCATCATCAACTTCACCGGATCAGATAGCAGTTCAGGTAAGTACAAAATCAAAATTTTTACGGTTCCTGTTTTCCAGTTTTGATTATTACATTATTCCAACCTGATTACAAAAATCATTCCAGAAATTTCCCTTAAATCTTACATTTCTATCACTAACGATGAACTTTGGTAGACCATGTAGCTTTTAGATGTTTTTATAAAAGACTTTTGCAATTTGCTTGGTTGAGTTTGTTTTCTTTAACTGCCATGAAATGTGCATATTTAGTGAGTCTATCCACTACAACAAATATCTTGTCCTTACCGTCAAACATAGGTAAACCGTCAATGAAATCCATTGAGATTTCCTCTCATTTCTGATTTGGGACATGTAAAGGGTGCAGTAAGCCAGGAGTTGGACGTTTTCGTTTTTAAGATGAAACATGAAATACGTTGTGGATTCGGCAATTATTTGGTATTTTCAATCCATAAACAACATCATTGATCTTCCTGATTATTTGGAAAGGGCCATAAAATTTCGGAGCCAACTTGTTCTTCCCTTATTACAAATATAATTGCTTGTAGGGTTGTAGTCTTACAAAGACCGAATCGCCATGCTCGAATTCTCTTTTTGTTCGGTGCTTGTTGGTTTGTTGTTTCATTCGATTGCTCGCGGTTGTTAAGCTTTCCTTTAATATTCCAATAATCTTTTGATTTTCTTCCAAAGGGTTCTTTACTGCTTGAACCTTTGAGTCATTTAATGCAAAATCCTTCCATTTTGGAGGTTCATAGTCGTATAGAGCCTGAAATTGTGTCATTTTGGCTGTGGTGTGATAGGAAGTATTGTACCACCATTCTGCTAGGTGCAACCATTAAGACCATTTGTTTTGCTTATCAGTTACGAAGCATCGAAGATATGTTTCCAAACACTTATTTACTATTTCTGTTTGGCCATTTGTTTGCAGATGGTAGGATGAACTCATGTTAAGGGTTATTCCAACCTAATTGCAAAAATCTTTCCAGAAATTTCCCTTAAATCTTACATTTCTATCACTAACGATGAATTTCAGTAGACCATGTAGCTTGTAGATGGTTTTTATAAAATACTTTTGCAATTTTCTTGGTTGAGTTTGTTTTCTTGACTGCCATGAAATGTGCAAATTTAGCAATATTTCACTAATCGTTATCGGGATAATTTCAGCACGGGGAAAATATCGGAAAAAACCGTAAAAATCGGGAAAAAATCAGTAATAATTAGGAAAAAATTGTAGCATACAAAATATTCAATTTTTTTAATATCTAAACAATCTACAACATAAAATAAATACATTAATGCATAAATATGATAAAAGAACTAATATATAAGATGTTTAATATCATTTCTAGTCCTACATCACACATAATAGTGAATCATATCCTGAATAGTAAGTCCTGACTCCTGAGTCCCAACTCAGCCTCAAAATATCAAAAAAAAATATAATAATGTATTTCATGAGTCATAATGTCATATACAATGAAATGAACAAAATAACTAAAGTCTAATACTATTGATTTCCTCTGCCCCTCTTGCGAGAAAATGCCATAGCTATCCCTTTCCCTCTAGATGTAGATGCTGGTGGAGTTGGCAGTGGACTCTGTTATGCTCTAGAAGCTGAAGAACTAGGAGTAGAAGCTATAGGAGGTAGACCACGTCCTCTACTGGTGGCAGGGGTAGCCCGGGCAGGTGGTGTCACCTCCTCCTCCTGTTGCTCCGCCTCCTCCTCCTCCTCCCCCTCCACTACCTCCTGCACTAACCAATCATCAGCAGACTCCATGAGAGGCCTCTCGGCCTCAACCCTCCATGCAGCAGTGGTGTCAATCCCATCCAATGAGATGGCCTCCATATCAGGTGTCCTCTCAAGTTGTCTCACCCACAATCGAAGATTGTAGTAGACGTAGACCATGTCATTAAGTCGTTGGGACTCCAACCTATACAAAGATCATGAAATAATAATTATAAAAAAAATATTGTTTAATGAATTCAAAAAATTATTTGGAAATTTGCAATATTTTAAATTTTTAAGTGTTAACCTGTTGCGTTTCTTGTTGTGTATTTCTTCAAATACACTCCAGTTGTGCTCACATCCTAAGGAGCTACATGTTTGGATGAGGATTCGAATGGCAAGCTTTGGCAGAAGGTGTACCCTGGCACCATACATTCTCCACCATGCATCTACAACAAAATTACAAATAAAATTTTAAATAAACATAGGAAAAAAATGAAATTTGAAGAGACAATGAAATTTGAAACAAACTAAAAAATACCTGGCATTTTAATCATCCTATCAGTCACAGCCATGTCAAAACCAAATGTGCCACCTGCCATCCTATATGTCTCAATTTCTTTAGAGATTTCTATATGTTCTGTTGGAGATCACACCACCCTCTGGACACAGGTTAAGAATCCATCCATGATCTCAGCATCAAATACAAACCCACATGCGGAAGAAAATGTGGGGTTCAGGTAGATCCCTGCAGCATGAATGGGACGATGGAGAGTGTTGTTCCATCGTTCATCAATCACTCCGCATAGGAGGATTTGTCTCTGAAACCCCTCATCACCCTTATCATCATAGTAGGCCCAAATGGATTCTTTCGCCCTGTCCATGGCCTCATACAAATAGCCCATTGCGGGCTTCTCACCATCAACTAATCGAAGAACCTTTACCAAAGGTTCAGTAATGGCGCACACTTCTTGCACTCCTGCACAAAAGTCTTCCTAGTATGAAACTAGTCTGCATATGGCCTCTCCCTCTGGTTTGCAGCCCATTGTCAAAACACGCCACTCCTTTGAAAGAAACATTCTCTTCACATCCCACATAGAATTCAAGAGGGATTGAAGAGATATGAAACTGGTGGCAAACCGTGTAATAGCGGGGCGCACCAACTCTTTGTTGTTGGTGAATTTCCTCATCAAGCTAAGCACAGATGTATGATTATATATAAATTTTGTAATGTTTTTTGATGACTCAACAATATCTTTGACAAAGGAAATTTTCCCTATGTCCTCTAACATCAAATCAATACAAAGTGTTGACCTAGGTTGTCATTGATGTCAATATGGCAATATTCTAGATACTAGAGGATGACATGAAGCCAAGGGGAAGCAGAACAGATCCATGAAGAGACAGGAGCAAGGCCATCAGGATAGCCAAGCCATAAGCAAAGAGGAGTTACCTAAGGAGGCAGATCAAAGCATATCACAGGATATCAGAGCAAGAGAGGCATTCATATATGCAAGGAGGTCTTTGAAAGACACTGCCAAGCCAGAGGAGCCACATTGGAGCAAGAGGAGCTACAGGAGGAGCCATATATATATGTAATATATATATATATGCCGAAATTAAGTTCTCAGAGCTACAGAAACAAACAGAGCAAGCAGAACAGGGCATATATATATGCCATATATATGCCAAAGAAAAGGAGCAAACAGGAGTAGACAGAGCCACCAGAGGAGCAGACAAAGCCACCAGAGGAGCTAACAGAGCACGAAGCACCACCATCGGAGCCATATTTATAGAACATACATATATGCAAAAGAAGAGGAGCAAATGGATGCGTTTAACAGCAAACAGAGCCATATATGCATTCACAGCTATCGGAGCCACAATGCCAAAGGAATACTCTATCGGAGGAGTAGAGCTATCGCATATCGCATTATAGGCTTAACACTATCAGCGGGAATCTATGGCACATTGCACTATCGGGAGTGGCGATATGCCTCAAACTCATGTATTTACCCATCGGCGGCAAAAACGATGCATATATGTGTTTAACACTATCAGAGGCGGAAACCGGACTTGAAAGTTATCACGGGAGTGGTGAGTTATATCGGGTCCGACACCCAATATCGCATCACAAAAATGGAGTGCTCTGCATTAACGTCAAGCCCTGGCCCTGTGCGACTTGCGATTGCCGATAGCGATATCACATCGGACCTCCGCCAAGAGCAAACCTCCGATTGAGATAATGTATGCAGACCTGGTGATCCTATCATGTCGCACCCTATTGTTATGTCGCATCCGCGGTAATCGAAATGAATAAAGAGTGGTCACCCCTGAACGTGCGATCGCGATTATAACACGGACCCGATGGTCCAACTGTAACACAACTTAATGCTAGATCGCATCCGCTGGAGGATCGGCCCATCGACCATCAGTGATGTCATGGGGTCGATGTATAAAGGACCCCCGGAAGTCTTGAATGCCGATTGTGATTGCAAGAGCAGACCCGATGCTATATTGTGATTTGGCTTAATGTCTTATCGCGTCCATCGGCCATCGACCATATGTTGCGACTGCCGATTGCGATTTCACTACGGACCCGACATAGGTAAAGATACGGGTGCAATGATCCTTGAAGTCCGCCCTTTAGCACTTTCACCTGTTTTTGCTCATATTTCCTGTGTAATTGATATTTGGCCTGTGTGGGGTTTGGGGGTGGAAATGCAATACAATAACGCTCTCGATAGTTCAAGAGGCCTAAACTATAGTTCAAGAGGCTGAATCAAACCGATTGTGATTGCGATTGGGACGTGGTTGTCCGTTAAACTATGCCGACTCTGTGTATGCCTGCCATCATTGTTAAAGAAGCGTTGTTACAGTCGTAACCAGTAAGATGTGTTCTCCATGGAGTTTTGGACCTCTCAAATAAATCTACGTGTCCTCAGAAAGTCAGTGAACTTGCACAGCGCAAAGGAAGCCACAGCAACCGAGGAGGAAGCCTAAGAGGCGGTGTAAGCGGAAACGAATGGACAAAGGCATGGGAATTTATAAAACAGTAAAAACACAGAACTGTTGGTACTGTTGGTGTTGTGAAGAACCAGAATGTGAGGTAGCAGAAGCAGCAGAGGTGGTTAAGCGTTGTATGAAGTTGTTGGTGATCATTGGTGAAGGTTGTTGCAGCTGTTGAACACTGTTGAAATAGTTGGAGAAAACAACAGAACAGAAAGGGGGCCCAGTAGAACAAAAAGAGGGGTGAAGGACCAACAGAACAGGAGGCATTCGGAGGGTAGAAGTTGCCAGCAGAGAAGCAGTCTTGTTGAAACATTGACCGTGACATTAGAACATATGCATGAACTGAAAGCAGGTTCTTATGCAGATTCTTAGTGCAGCTGTAGTGGACTCACTAAAGCAGTGTGGAGATATGATCAGAGGTTAACTATTGGAGACTCTGTGTGAATGATAGGAAGAGTTGTAAAGACTCCAAGAGAATACTGGCTGTCATTGATGTTGTAGCTTGGCGACTGTAGTGAAGCTATAATCAGACAGAACTCAGTAGAGAAGAGTTCAGAGAGCAAAACATTATTATCAAATGAATCTTGACAAGATTGGGTCAGAGTCCTTGAGGCTGGCGCCTCAAAAGCAAGAAGGATAGGAGTCCTTGGGGCTGGTGCCTCAAAAGCAAGAAGGATAGGAGTCCTTGGGGTTGGTGCCTTAGAAGCAAGAAGGATAAGAGTCCTTGGGGTTGATGCCTCAGAAGTAGGAAGGATTGAAGTCCTTGGGAGTTTGTGCTCCTAAGTCCAAGATTGGTGTCTTGGCGAAATAGAGTTGGTGCTCTGGAGGTTGGAGCCTCACCAAAGTCCAAGTTGGAGCTTGGCAACTAATTGTAACCATCTATATATTGTATCTATTTTATTGCACGGTTTATATTAATAAAAACATTTATTCTTGTTGTTCATCTTGTGTTCTGAATATATATGTTTTAACTGGTAAAACAATAGTGGGAAACAGAAATACTGATTCACCCCCCATCTCAGTATTTCCAACAATTGGTATCAGAGCCAATACCTTTATTCAAAGCCTAACAGCTTGAAGGTTGATCTTTAGAACACAAATGGCGAAGTCAAGGAAGAAAGTCTCCAATCCTCCTAAGGATGTGTCTCCCTCTACTACTAAAATAGAAGACAATCAATTTGAGGAGGCTCCAAAGCTCAATGGGAACTCTATTATATGGGAAGCAAGAATGAGGAATTTCCTACAGACTCAAGGCATTGAAATCTGGAAATCAGTGATTGCTGATAGCAGGATGGATGAAGAATCCAAGAAGTACAATGCAAAAGCAATGAAGGCAATCTTGAATGGGCTACCTGATTCTGTAAAGAACAATCTAGGAAAATATTCATCAACAAAGGATATATGGGACAAACTTCATGACCTTCACTCAAAAGGAGCACTGACCATGACCATCAATCAAGAAGGAGATCCTGAACCCATCATAGAAGCTGAAAATGAGAATGATGACATCAAGGCTAAAGCAAACCTAGAAGATGAAGAGAATGAAAAAGACTTTGTAGAAGAACTCCTCGCTCAACTTATGACTGCCATGGAAGAGATTAACAATTTGAAAAAAGAAAATGAGGCACTTAAGAAGATAGCTCTAGTTGGTGACCAAGATCAAACAAGAAAGAAAGTTGACCTCATCAAGCTTCAAGTACAAGAAAGGGATGAAGAGCTTGCCAAGCTTAAGAAGGAATTTCATCAAAGTAAAAGAAAGCATCATGAAGAAGTCATATCCATGACAATCAACTGAATAAAGCAAAGAAGCAGGAAGATACCGTGTCAAGTCAACTTGAACAAAGGCACAACAGCTTGAACAAACTTGAAGAAGAGATTGGTCAGTACAAGGTAGAGGTCTCCTCTCTCAAGTCTCAACTACAAGAAGCAAGGAAACAAGCACAAGCAGCTAAAAAGACTATGGAATCATTGGAATTCATAGAAGGACAGGTTGATGAAGCAGGAAAGGAAAGAAACACCATGATCTATCAACTGAAAGCAAAGGATGAAGAAATCTTCAAAATAAAGTCAGATATCATCCCTCTTAAACTAGAAGCAGATGAAGCTACTCGTATCAAGGAAGAAACTGAGGAAAAACTTGCTAAGAAGAATAATGAGTGTGAAAGATTGGAAGAAGAGATTGTCTTCCTCAGAACAAAGGTTGAAGGGATGAACAAAATCTTGAAGAGCTCTCAAGCCTTGGATGACATGCTCAGCTATCACAGATGTCCATCTGATAAATTAGGTCTCGGATATGTAGGTGAATCCTCAAACAAGAATGAAAATGCTTTAAACAAAAGAGATGTGAAGAAGCCAGAAAGAAATGGTGATGCTCCCAGTTCCAGCAAAGGCAAGGAGAAAAATCAAGGCTACAATAGAAGAAATCATGTTCCAAGAAGAAATCTTGCTCCAAGAAGAAATCCAACTCTAAGAAGAAATGTAGATGATGTTAAAGAGGCGAGAGGCAATGGTTATCATCAAAGGATCTCAAGGCAGAAAGGCTTCAGAAGTACATCAAGGAAACCTCCATCTCCCAGGTACCAAAGTTCATTTTTTGGTTATTGTTATTCTTATTCAAACTTTGGTCACATGGCAAAAGACTGTAAAGCATATCATAAAGATAAATGTTATGGTGCCCAACCATTTCATAGAGATAACTATTATAGTCCCCAACAACCTCCAAGAAACAATTTTGCAGGAAGAAATCATGAATTCTTATTCATTAACAATATAGAATGCTTCAAGTGTCACAACATTGGTCATATGGCACATGATTGTAACTTAACTTGGGCTCTTACACAAGCTAGAACCATGCAAAAGAAGAAAGTTACACAAGTATGGAGAAGGAAGGAAATACAGTCCGAAAGTCCCTTGAGCTCTCCAACCAATCTAAGCATTTTATGAGAAGACTCTGCCAAAAGAGATGATGCATACAATTAGGGGGAGCTTGTGATTCTTGATCACTATTGCAGAAGCTATTAGTGAAAAGGGTCCTGATGAAATCCTTGTTGAGCTATATAAACAATCATTCTTTGATGAAGATCATGTCTCAGGAGCACTCCATTGAAGCATATGATCCTGTAACCATTCTTTGGACTGTTGTTAAAGAAATAGGGCAACCAAACATGGTGTTGTTATCATAGAAGTTTATGTATTAACTCAGGAATTTAATGTGAGAACAGAGAAATTCTGGACACTAATAGAGGCAGTCTTCAAACAAACAGATACATCTGGAATGGAGTTTGAAGTAAGAGCACCGGGCAGCATATAACAAAACTGAAGCATTGCATGAAGATGCAAATTAGCAAAAGCAAATCAGCAGAATAAATTTAAAAAACAGTCACAGATTGGATATTTGAATCTAGAGAGATATGTACAAGAACACAAGGAAAAGATGGCTCATAGAAAGGATAATGTTGTGCAGTCAAGCATAACTTAAGTTGATACAGCTCACTTAAGAAATAAAACAACAAGGCGCAAACTCTCACCTTTTCATCCAAATGCAGTGAAGTTGAATACTAGATGGCAATAACTTAAGGAGAAGCACAGAGACACAAAGGAACTCAGATCTGAAGAAAGATAACAAGAAAGACAATCTCAGGGGCAGTCCCTCTTGATTCGGACTATGAAGGTCTCTCAATTCTGCCTATGGAGACATCAATATGGATTGAAGCATGAAAGCCTGGACTTGGACACTTGGTGTATGGCCATTTGCAATCTGAATGAAAGCATTAAAGTAGAGCATCCTTAAGCATTGTTGAAGCCATGATAAAGCAGTTCTGAGACATGAAGAGGGAATAATGTGCAAATTGATGATAAAATATCAATCCTTCTATCTCGAGTAAAAAGAAGAAGAGCATTATGACAGGGGGAGTCACAGACCCATGAAGATCTACCATTCATGAAGAACAGAAGCAGTTTCATAGGGGGAGTCCATGAGCACTCCTTTGCCATTGATGTCAAAGGGGGAGAGAAGAAGAATATTTCAATCAATAACAAAGGGGGAGATTGTTGACCTAGGTTGTCTTTGATGTCAATATGGCAATATTCTAGATACTAGAGGATGACATGAAGCCAAGGGGAAGCAGAACAGATCCATGAAGAGACAGGAGCAAGGCCATCAGGATAGCCAAGCCATAAGCAAAGAGGAGTTACCTAAGGAGGCAGATCAAAGCATATCACAGGATATCAGAGCAAGAGAGGCATTCATATATGTAAGGAGGTCTTTGAAAGACACTACCAAGTCAGAGGAGCCACATTGGAGCAAGAGGAGCTACCGGAGGAGCCATATATATATGTAATATATATATATATATATATATATATATATGTCGAAACTGAGTTCTCAGAGCTACAGAGGCAAACAGAGCAAGCAGAACAAAGCATATATATATGCCATATATATGACAAAGAAGAGGAGCAAACAGGAGCAGACAGAGCCACCAGAGGAGCAGATGGAGACGAGAGAAGCAGAGAGAGCCACCAGAAGAGCTAACAGAGCACGAAGCACCACCATCGGAGCCATATTTATAGACCATACATATATGCCAAAGAAGATGAGCAAAAGGATGCGTTTAACAGCAAACAGAGCCATATATTGTTAAGATATGGTATGTTCTATGCTTATAACAGTTTACTTCTTTTTCTTATTATATTCCACTGATTAGCAATTACATGTACATAAAGTAAAGTGCAAATAGAACATTAAATGATTGACAGAAAACAAGCCAAGACAAGAGACACAAGATGTGGCGGCTAGCCAGGGACAAACCCCACAATGTGTGGGGAAACCCTTTGATCAAATCTTCTTTTATCTTCAATAATTCAGCAGAGAGAAATAGTACAATAAATCTGATTCATATCAGCAGTAGCAAACCCTAGATCAGTAGCATCAGCATTAGCGGCTTCATTATCAAACTAGGGCAGACCATATCTCACAAACCGACAGTCGGATTGACTTCATTCCACCACCAAAAGTTTCGGCTTCCAGAGGAGGTTCAGATGAACCTACAGTGCAGTTCAGATGAGGAGATCTTCTAGGCCACGCAAGTCAATCTTTACTTCTGCAGTTGCAGCTTCAGTTTCAGCAGTTTCCGGCTTCAAACTAGGGCAGTCGATATCTTGCAAACCGTTCGTCGGATTGACTTCATTCCACCACCAAAAGTTGCGGCTTTCAAAGGAGGTTCAGATGAACCTACAGCGCAGTTCCAAAGAGGAGATCTTCTAGGCCACGCAAGTCAATCTTTACTTCTGCAGTTGCAGCTTCAAATTCAACAACTTCCGGCTTCACATGTGTGAGAGAGAGACCCATTTCAGCGCAGTAGAGAAGAGACTCATATCTACGCAGTAGAGAGAGAGAGATGCGATGAGATGAGTGAGTCCAAATGAGGAAAAGTCCTCTTATATTTATACACAACGTTGGTGGGTGAATAGATGCGACTGTTGGGCTTCTAAGCCTACATGAGTTGTAGGTCGGCTTGATAATAATTCCATAATCAAAATAAATTCATATCTCCATGAATACTTATCGGAATTGGATGATCTTTATATCAATCCTACACCTCTCGACGAGAGGAATCTAATAAAAATATTATTAGCCATGAATAAGATGACCCACATGAAGTTTTGCCCTGTTGCCAATTTTAACACTCCCTCTCAACCATGGAGAACTTCATCTGCAATCTATCTATCAGTCGTTACTATTCATCCATCAAATGCACTGCCTTGTACAGCCTGACCATTGCCCTGCTCTGCTCTATTTTGCCTGTTCTGCTTTGTCTTGTTCTGCCCTGCACTGATCTGTACTGTTTTGTTCTGCTCTGCTCTGCTCTTGCATTGTTCTGTTCTACTCTTCTTTTGTCCAAATTATGAAGAAGAAGAAATGATCGAGGATGTATCATACTGACTCAAAGTCAGTCTCAGAGTATGTACCACTGGTCCCAGACTAGTCTCAACCAACCCAAAGTCAACGTCATAGTGAGTACAACTCCAATGGTCCCACACCAATATCATCCTCCACTGACTCAAAGTCAGTCTCAGAGTATGTACCACTGATCCCAGACCAGTCTCAACCGACCCGAAGTCAGCGTCATAGTATGGTACAACTCCTACCACTGGTCCCAGACCAATATCATTGATCCCAGATCAATGGAGATCATCCTAGCGTAGGGAGTACGGTAGTTACAACGATGCGTCCATCGGTACTACAATGGTCCCTAACTTCATTTCCCTGCTCATTGATCAGATGAGAGGTACTTCCCATGAGTCCCAGACTGCATGGGTAGGATGTCTTGACAGGAGAACTAATCAATCCTGTCCTCACAAGAGAACACATCAATCCTGCTACAATTGCCATGGAGAACACATCAATCCAGGCCTCACAGGAGAACACATCAATCCTGCTACAATTGCCATGGAGAACACATCAATCCAGGCCTCACAGGAGAACACATCAATCCTGCTACAATGTCGCCATGGAGAACACATCAATCCAAGCTGCCATGGAGAACACATCAATCCAGGCCTCACAGGAGAACACATCAATCCTGCTACAATGTCGCCACGGGGTGTTCATGTATACCATCAGGGGATAGTGAATAATCCTGTGGTCATATGCTGCTCCAAGAAGCACCCCGCACCCCCCTGGAGCTCTCAGAGCTCAATGCATCATACATGACCCTCATTGGAGGGTCTTTGAACAACTCCAAGTTGTTCACGGAAAGTCAGAAATTTTACTTTCCCAAGGGGTTTTGTCAGAATGTCGGCGACCTGTTCATCTGTACCGATATGATGGAGCCTTATAACTCCCCGTTGCACCATATCTCGAATATAATGGTATCTGATATCAATATGCTTGGAGCGATCATGGAATACGGGATTCTCTGACAAACGAATCCCACTTTGGTTGTCACAAAGGATCACATTGGTATCCAATGTGAATCCAAACAACTCACTGAAGAGATTTCGCAACCAAACTGCCTCACAAGAAGCCATGCTAGCAGCAATATACTCTGCTTCGGCGGTGCTCAAAGCCACCGACTTTTGTTTCCTGCTCATCCAGGATATCGAAGCAGATCCCAAGGAGAAACAACACCCGGAAGTGCTCTTACGGTCCTCCACATTGCCTGCCCAGTCAGCATCTGTGTATCCAAATAGTCTCACATCTCTGGCAATGTATCTTAACCCATAAGTGATAGTGCCACGAAGATATCTCAGCAGATTCTTGGCACCAATCCAGTGTATGTGGTGGGGTTCAACCATATGCTGGCTCAACGTGTTGACTGCAAAGCATATATCTGGATGGGAGTTCACTAAGAACATTAATGCTCCGACGAGTTGCCGATACTCGGTAGCATTTCGTAAAACAGGTCCAGCAGCACTACCGCTTAACTTCTTGAAGTCAAGCTCCATCGGAGTAGTTACAGGCTTGCAGTCCACCATTCCAAATCTTTCCAATATCTTCACCACATATTTTCCTTGAGATAGGAAAATTTCTCCTGGCTTTTGCCACACTTCAAGTCCTAGGAAGTAGTGCATCAGTCCTAGGTCTTTCATTTCAAATTCAGAGGCCAACTCCCTCTTACATTTGTGAATGAGAGGGTCTGCACCTGTTAGAAAGAGGTCATCCACATACAACACCAGTATGAGAGGCTTGTCATCTTCAACCTTAAAGTAAAGGTTAGGATCGGCTTCACTCCTAGTGAATCCCAGCTTCATCAAGTAGCTATCGATCCTCTCATACCATGCTCGGGGTGCTTGCTTCAGCCCATATAGAGCTTTCTTCAACCTGCATACATGAGATTTTCGATCATAAATCTCAAATCCTTCAGGTTGCTCCACGTAGACCTCTTCTTTGATCGAGCCATGCAAGAACGCAGTCTTGACATCCATCTGATGTAGGTTCCATCCTTGTGAAGCGGCAAGGGATATGATCGAGCGGATGGTCGTATATCTGGCAACAGGTGCAAATATCTCATCATAGTCTATACCTTCCTTTTGGGAGAAACCTCGAGCAACAAAACGAGCCTTATACTTTTCCATGCTTCCATCTGTTGCATGCTTTATCTTGTAAAGCCATTTGGAAGTAATAACAGTCTTGTCCTGGGGTCTGGGAACTACTTCCCAAACATCATTCTTTATGATAGACTCATATTCTTCGGTCATAGCATCCTTCCATACTTGATGCTTGACGGCATCTGAGAATGACGAAGGCTCATTTTGTATGATCGTGCTCATGATGGTTAGGTATCCTTGATACCTATTAGGTTTCTTACTTTCACGAAAGGTTCCTCGGGGTGCAGCATGTCCTTCAGCATCATCAAGTAACCCCCTTAAGCCATGAAGGCCTCTTCCTAGAAGAGGAAGGCTCATATGGAGGAGGATCAATCGGATCCATGGGTTCTTCTACATCAGGCATTGATTCATCATCCTTTTCTTTCGGTTCCTTGGTGTCGGCTTCTTGTGAGTTCCTTAAAGTCGGAAGATTGATCACCTTGCTGAGAGCCATATCTTCGTCAAAGGTGACATCATGACTAATTATGTCTTCCCTTTGACCGGCTACATAGATTCTATAGCCTTTAGTATTTTCACCATAGCCCACGAAAATTCCCTTCTTTCCAGATGCTCCCAATTTATTTCTTTTCTCTTTCGGAACATGAAAGTATACGGGGCTTCCAAAAAAAATTTAAAATGAGAAACATCAGGTTTCTTACCGGTGATTTTTTCTTCAGTAGTCTTGGAACCCAATGCTTGCTGAGGGCATCGATTTTGTACATATACAGCAATGTTTGCAGCTTCAGCCCATAAAAACTTAGGAAGACTTTGATCATGTAGCATGGCCCGGACAGCTTCCATAATTGTGCGGTTCTTCCTTTCTGCCACACCATTTCGTTCAGGAGTATATGGTGTAGTAGTCTCCCTCTTGATGCCAGCCTCTTTACAAAAATCATGGAACTCATTAGATTCATATTCAGTCCCATTGTCAGTTCTTAAGATCTTGATCTTCTTTTCGGTTTGATTCTCGATTAGGGCTTTGAAGTGTCGGAACCAAGGGAACACTTCATCCTTCTTTTTCAAGAAGTATATCCAGGTCTTTCGAGAATGGTCATATGTAAAAGTGAGATAATATGCGTATCCTCCCAAGGAGTTCACGGGCATCATACCTGATATGTCTGAGTGAACTAGTTGTAATATATCGGAGGTCTTGCTTTGACTTGAAGGGAATGGTCCCCTTTTGAGCTTTCCTTCGGCACATCCCGGACATACACCTTCTTTCTCTACTTGGAATTCAGGCATCCCTGTTACCATCTGTCTTACATCGGGTAGAGCTTTGTAATGAAGGTGGGCAAACCTCCGATTCCAAAGTTCGGACTGAAGCGATGTGTCACAAGACATGACACCTAGCGGACTTCCACCGACTTGATATAAAGAATCAACTCGAAACCCAAGAGTGAAAGCATCTTTAACATTATTTTTCCTTATGCGTACCTTACCATCGCTGAAGGTTACCTTATAGCCTTTGTCTTCCATTGCCGAGATGGATACCAGGTTCTTTTTGAGATCAAGTACATATAATACATCTTGTAAGTGAATCGTATTACCTTGATTCAGTTTAAGAGAAACATTGCCTACACCTTTCACTGGGTATTTCATGTCATCTCCAAGGACAATTTCCAGGTTAGTTTCTTTCTCTACCAGACTATAGAGTACTTCTTTGTAACCAGTGAAGTGTCTTGAGGCACCACTATCAATGAGCCAAATTCCCATTGAGTCCGAAGGAGCGGAGGTAGATAGGGCAGCTGGTAGATAATATTCAGCCTGCTTATCGTCAACAGTGTTAGATTCATACCTGGAATTTCTAGCCTTCTTGAATGGTTGCCCTCTTCCTTGATTTCCCGCATTCCTTTTTCCTTTATTGTTGAATTTTCCATTCCTTCGATTACCATGAGAGAGATTTTGATCATCATCACGGTGAGAGTCCTTTCTATCAGGGCATTCCCTTGCATAGTGACCTGCTTTATTGCAAATGAAACATCATCCTTTTATTCCACCCTTAAATCCAGCCTTTCTTTTCGATTTAGACCCAGAATTATTTCTTTTCTTGGCATGAGAAGAAAAAGCAGCAGGAGGACCTTTAGGCAAGGGCATTTCCTGCTCTTCTACCCTTGTTTGTTCTTGAATGCATCTAGCCATTAATTCCTCGAAACTAGGAATTACATTATTGTTCAGAAGAGTAGTCCTGAACACATACCATTCAAATGGTAATCCTCCGAGAGTTGTTACTGCCATTTCTCTGTCAGTAATGGTTTCTCCAATAGATAGGAGATCGTTCTTGATCTCGGTGATTCTTAAGAAGTATGCTTGCATACTTTCATCTTTACCCTTCTTGATTTCCCTCAACTTATTTCTAAGAAACAAAACTTGATTTGCATCATTAACTTTAAATAAACTCACCAGTCTGTCGTAGATTTTCTTGGAGGTGTCTAGATCAGAGATGTAGGCCACCAAGCGCTTGTCGATAGAGTCCCAGATGATCTTCTTTGTTTTGACTTCTCCATTTTTCCATTTGTTCCAGGTAGCAGCAGATGCATTTGATGAAGGCTCAACAATATTGTCTCTTACATGGTCCAGCACTCCTTGATCTTCAAGGGTTAGATCGATAGACATCTTCCATCCGATATAGTCAGCTTTCTCACGGAGCTTGTCTTCGGCAGGAAAGAGTGTTGAGGACCCCATAGTTCTTTTAGGATAGCCTTGCCAATCTTCTCTTGAATGATTTCTCTTGCTCTTGCTCGGGCTTTGTCTTCACCTCAGCTCTGATACCATGTTAAGATATGGTATGTTCTATGCTTATAACAGTTTACTTCTTTTTCTTATTATATTCCACCGATTAGCAATCACATGTACATAAAGTAAAGTGCAGATAGAACATTAAACGATCGACAGAAAACAAGCCAAGACAAGAGACACAAGATGTGGCGGCTAGCCAGGGACAAACCCCACAATGTGTGGGGAAACCCTTTGATCAAATCTTCTTTTATCTTCAATAATTCAGCAGAGAGAAATAGTACAGTAAATCCGATTCATATCAGCAGTAGCAAACCCTAGATCAGTAGCATCAGCATTAGCGGCTTCATTATCAAACTAGGGCAGACCATATCTCACAAACCGACAGTCGGATTGACTTCATTCCACCACCAAACGTTTCGGCTTCCAGAGGAGGTTCAGATGAACCTACAGCACAGTTCAGATGAGGAGATCTTCTAGGCCACGCAAGTCAATATTTACTTCTGCAATTGCAGCTTCAGTTTCAGTGGTTTCCGGCTTCAAACTAGGGCAGTCGATATCTTGCAAACCATTCGTCGTATTGACTTCATTCCACCACCAAAAGTTGCGGCTTTCAAAGGAGGTTCAGATGAACCTACAGCGCAGTTCCAAAGAGGAGATCTTCAAGGCCACGCAAGTCAATCTTTACTTCTGCAGTTGCAGCTTCAAATTCAATAGCTTCCGGCTTCACATGTGTGAGAGAGAGAGACCCATTTCAACGCAGTAGAGAAGAGACTCATATCTGCGCAGTAGAGAGAGAGAGATATGATGAGATGAGTGAGTCCAAATGAGGAAAAGTACTCTTATATTTATACACAACGTTGGTGGGTGAATAGATGCGACTGTTGGGCTTCTGAGCCTACATGAGTTGTAGGTCGGCTTGATAATAATTCCATAATCAAAATAAATTCATATCTCCATGAATACTTATCGGAATTGGATGATCTTTATATCAATCCTACACCTCTCGACGAGAGGAATCTAATAAAAATATTATTAGCCATGAATAAGATGACCCACATGAAGTTTTGCCCTGGTTGCCAATTTTAACATATATGCATTCACAGCTATCGGAGCCATAATGCCAAAGGAATACTCTATCGGAGGAGTAGAGCTATCTCATATCGCATTATAGGTTTAACACTATCAGCGGGCATCTATGGCACATTGCATTATCGGGAGCGGCGATATGCCTCAAACTCATGTATTTACCCATCGGCGGCAAAAACTATGCATATGTGTGTTTAACATTATCGGAGGCGGAAATCGGACTTGAAACTTATTACATGGGAGTGGTGAGTTATATCCGGTCTGACACCTAATATCGCATCGCAAAAATATAGTGGTCTGCATTAACGTCAAGCCCTGCCCCTGTGCGACTTGCGATCGCCGATAGTGATATCACATCGGACCTCCGCCAAGAGCAAACCTCTGATTGCGATAATGTATGCGGACCCGATGATCTTATTATATCGCACCCTATTGTTATGTCGCATCTGCAGTAATCGCAATGAATAAAGAGTGGTCACCCCCGAACGTGCGATTGCGATTATAACACGGACCCGATGGTCCGACTGTAACACAACTTAATGCTAGATCGCATCCACTGGAGGATCGGCCCGTCGGCCATCGGCGATGTCATGGGGTCGATGTATAAAGGACCCCCGGAAGTCTTGAACGCCGATTGCGATTGCAAGAGCGGACCCGATGCTATATTGCGATTTGGCTTAATGTCTTATCGCGTCCATCGGCCATCGACCATATGTTGCGACTGCCGATTGCGATTTCACTACGGACCCGACATAGGTATAGATATAGATGCAATGATCCTTGAAGTCCGCCCTTTAGCACTTTCACCTATTTTTTCTCATATTTCCTGTGTAATTGATATTTGGCCTGTGTGGGGTTTGGAGGTAGAAATGCAATACAACAACAGTCCCGATAGTTCAGGAGACCTGAACTATAGTTCAAGAGGCTGAATCAAGCCGATTGTGATTGCGATTGGGACGTGGTTGTCCGTTAAACTATGCCGACTCTGTGTATGCCTGCCATCATTGTTAAAGGAGCGTTGTTACAGTCGTAACCAGTAAGATGTGTTCTCCGTGGAGTTTTGGACCTCTCAAATAAATCTACGTATCCTCAGAAAGTCAGTGAACTTGCACAGCGCAGAGGAAGCCGCAGCGACCGAGGAGGAAGCCTAAGAGGCGTTGTAAGCGGAAATGAATGGACAAAGGCATGGAAATGTATAAAGCAGTAAAAACAGAGAACTGTTGGTGTTGTTGGTGTTGTGAAGAACCAGAATGTGAGGTAGCAGAAGCAGCAGAGGTGGTTAAGCGTTGTATGAAGTTGCTGGTGAACGCTGGTGAAGGCTGCAGCTGTTGAACACTGTTGGAATAGTTGGAGAAAACAACAGAACAGAAAGGGGGTCCAGCAGAACAAAAAGAGGGGCTAAGGACCAACAGGACAAGAGGCATTCGAAGGGTAGAAGTTGCCAGCAGAGAAGCAGTCTTGCTGAAACATTCACCATGACATTAAAACTGAAACATATGCTTGAACTGAAAGCAGGTTCTTATGCAGAGTCTTAGTGCAGTTGTAGTGGACTCACTAAAGTAGTGTGGAGATATGATCAGAGGTCAGCTATTGGAGACTCTGTGTGAATGATAGGAAGAGTTGTAAAGACTCCTTCAAGAGAATACTAGTTGTCATTGATGCTGTAGCTTGGAGACTGCAGTGAAGCTATAATCAGACAGAACTCAGTAGAGAAGAGTTCTGAGAGCAAAACATTATTATCAAATGAATCTTGACAAGATTGGGTCAGAGTTCTTGAGGCTGGTGCCTCAAAAGCAAGAAGGATAGGAGTCCTTGGGGCTGGTGCCTCAAAAGCAAGAAGTATAGGAGTCCTTGGGGCTGGTGCCTTAGAAGCAAGAAGGATAGGAGTCCTTGGGGTTGATGCCTCAGAAGTAGGAAGGATTGAAGTCCTTGGGAGTTTGTGCTCCTAAGTCCAAGATTGGTGTCTTGGCGAAACAGAGTTGGTGCTCTGGAGGTTGGAGCCTCACCAAAGTCCAAGTTGGAGCTTGGCAACTGATTGTAACCATCTATATATTGTATCTATTTTACTGCACAATTTATATTAATAACCGCATTTATTCTTGTTGTTCATCTTGTGTTCTGAATATATATGTTTTAACTGGTAAAACAATAGTGGGAAAAAGAAATACTGATTCACCCCCTCTCAGTATTTCCAACACAATGTGCAGCACAAGGTGTCCAAAATAAAGTACGATGCCTATCCATAAGCATCCTGCCAACAACAACATAATTTGCAGCATTGTCCGTTATGACTTGGACAACATTTTTTGCACCCACCTCCAAAATAAACACATCCAGCAAATCACATAAAGTTTTTGCATCTTAATTTGTGCAGATGCATCAACAAATTTGATAAACATAGTCCCCTTGGGACAACTAACCAAGAAGTATATAAAGGTTATCCCCTTTTGGTCAGTCCAACCATCTGACATCACAGTGCATCCTGTTTGTGCCCGTGATTCCCTAAAATCCTCCAATCTTTTGGTGCAGTCAAGCTTTTCATTTTGAAGAATCCGGCCTCTAATGTCATGATAAGAAGGGATTTTGTACCCTAGGCCAACAGTTGCAATAGCATCAACAGCAGACTGGAAAAATTAATTATTTCTTACAATGCTGAAAGGAATATCACTCCAAAGGAGAAATTTGGCCAACAACTTGTTAGCTTGTTCTTTCTCAATTTTTTTAAGCATTGGAGTGATAGATGGCTGTGAACCATGTGTGGTTTGAGGAACAAAAAATGATGAGGCAGCTACCGAGTTGGTTGATGCTGCAGTAGAACCACGGCCACTTCCTTGTTCAGCTGACTTTGTTAGTTGCCTCTTCACTTCTGCTTTGGCCTCTCTAGTGTGGTCTAAATTTTCCAATGATCTCATGGCTTTTCGAATGATTTCAGGATTTGTATTTTTGCAAGGCCCTACATCAAATCTAAGGATTTGTGCAAAGTGATACTTCAATTTGTACACCCCCCAGACATATGGTGTCCACACAACTTGCAAGACAAATTTATTCTATCATTCCCTCCATCAGGTTCACCAAATTCCCACAGAGGGTCCAATTTCCTTAGCATGTTTGACTTTGAACTTTGAAGTTTTGAAATTTGAACTTTGAAGTTGAAAACTTGAATGGTGATTCGGTCAACCTATGGCAAAATAAGGATTACAATTTACAAGTTACAAACTCACAATTTACATTTACAAAAACTAAAAAAAAATTACATACAATTTAAGAAATTTTAAGTTTTAACAAACAAAATGAAAAATCAAATGACATTGGACAAATGTCAGAAACCCCATCAAGATTCAAATCAATTCAAAAATATTTGATAACCCATTGAATTCTTTTGATAAACAATGGGTTATCCAGATTCCAAACCCAACCAAAAACATAGAAAAAAAACCAAAACAAAGTTACAAAACACAAAACGTTGGTGCCCATACCAGTTTTATGGAGAAAATTCGTCTCCTCTTTAGCTCACACTTCGTTTTTCTCCTACAATTAACGGATTCAGTCCCAAATGACCAATAGCTCACTCCAAGACTCCAAACCCCCATCGTGCACCTGTTTGCTGTCCAAATGAGAAAAAAATCGTGTTTTTTATTTATAAATCGCGTTGTCCGCCATAGCCACGATATTTTCCATAAAAATTGGCAAAAAAAAATTAACATTTTTATCGGGCGATTATATCGTGATTTTTAAAAAATTGTGATTTTACGATTTTATCGCAATAAAATCGAGATTAGTGCAACACTGATATTTAGTGAGTCTATCCACTACAAATATCTTGTCCTTACTGCCAAACATAGGTAAACCGTCAATGAAATCCATTGGGATTTCCTCCCATTTCTGATTTGGGACATGTAAAGGGTGTAGCAAAGCAGGAGTTGGAACGTTTTTGTTTTTATTTCTCTGACAGATGTTGCATTTAGCAACGCATTTCTGAATTTCCTTACTCATTCCCTTCCAGTAGAACGATTGACATGTGTTGTAGTATGTCTTCAAGAACTCTACATGCCCAATTGCAGGGTAATTGTCTGATTCTTTTAAAGCCTTTATTCTAAATTTGGATGACGGACTTAAATAAATTCTACCTTTATACCATAGTATGTCATTTTTCCATTCAAAGTTGGGGTGTTGATAGATGTTTTTGATTATTGAAAAAGAGTTTGGATCCTTGGCACATTCAATCTAACTCTCATCCAACCAGTCTGGAACTACTACCAATGTGGAGGACGTTCATATTTTCATGAGAGAGCATCAACAACTACATTATCTTTCCCCTTTTTGTGTAAAATCTCCATGTCAAATGAGGAAAGTTTCTCTATCCACTTTTGTTGTTCTGTTGATAAGGTCTTTTGTTGTAATAAGGATTGTGGACTATTGTGATCTATGCGAATCGAAAACATGCTTCCTAATAAGTATTGACGCCACTTGTTTAATGCATGAATGATGGCCAGCATCTCCTTGCGGTAGGTAGATTTCAAGCTTTCCCTTTTATTGAGCTTTCGACTTTCATAAGCTATCGGGTGATTGTCTTGCATTGGTATTGCTCCAATTCCCAATCCTGAAGCGTCGCATTCTACCACAAAGGGTTTGGAGAAATCTATGGTTGCTAGCACCAAGGTAGATGACATTATCTCTTTTAATGATTCAAAACATCCATTTGCCTTGTTGTCCCATTGAAAGGAGTATTTCTTTAATAGATTTGTTAGAGGAGCAGTCACATGTGCGTAAGTCCGTGGTCACTTCGAAATGGCTCTACAAGGTCAAACATGGAGTTGATGGGATTGCTGAGAAATTCAAGGCCAGATTTCTAGCTCGAGGCTTCTCTCAAAAGGAAGGAGTACACTAAGATGAGATATTTGCACTAGTTGCCCGATATACCACCATCCATTCGATCATAGCTCTTATTGCCTCGCAAGGATGGAACCTACATCAAATGGATGTCAAAACTGCCTTCTTTCATGGCCCGCTTAAAGAGGAAGTGTATGCGGAATAACCCGAGGGGTTCGAGGTTCAAAATCGTGAGACACATGCATGCAAGTTAAAGAAATCCCTCTATGGGTTGAAGCAAGCCCCTAGGGCTTGGTATGAGAGGATCGATAGCTATGTTATGAAGTTGGGATTTAGAAGAAGCGATGTTGACCCAAACCTATACTTCAAGGTTGGAAATGACAGACATCTCATTCTGGTCATTTATGTGGATGATCTCTTTCTGATAGGTGATAACCCTCTCATTCATCAATGCAAGAGGGAGTTGGCTTCCGAGTTCAAGATGAAGGACCTAGGACTGATGCATTATTTCCTAGGATTGGAGGTCTGGCAAAAGCTAGGTGAGAGTTTCCTTTCTCAAGGAAAATACAATGTGAAGCTACATGAGAGATGTGGGATGGTGGACTACAAGTTCGTGAATACTCTGATGGAACTCAACTTTAAGAAATTATGCGGAGGTCTTATTGGGCCCAAATTGGCAAACCCTACCGAGTATCGTCAACTTGTGGGAGCCTTGATGTTCTTGGTCAACTCTGGTCCCGACAAATGCTTCATTGTGAACACGTTGAGTCAATATATGGTCGAGCCTCATCACATTCATTAGATTGTTGCCAAGAATCTCTTGAGATATCTCTGGGGCACAATCCACTATGGACTGAGATACACTCCGAGAGTTTGAGGCTACATGGATATACAGATGTTGATTGGGTTGCCAGTGTAGTGGATCGTAAGAGCATGTCTGGATGTTGATTCTCTTTGGGGTCTGCTTCTATATCTTGGATGAGCAAGACACAAAAATCGATTGCACTAAGCACCGCCGAGGCCGAATACATTACTATGAGTATGGCCTTTTGTGAAGCAGTCCGGATGAGGAAGCTCTTCAGTGAGCTATTTGAGCACGTGCTAGATACCATCGTGATCTTCTACAACAACCAGAGTGGGATTCTTCAATCAAAGAATCTCGTGTTCCACGACTGCTCCAAACACATTGATATCAAGTACCACTTTATCTGGGATATGGTACAATGGGGAGCATTTAGGCTCCAACATATTAGAACAGATGAGTAGGTTGTAGACATTCTCACGAAGCCTTTGGGGAAGGTCAAATTCCTAACCTTCCGAGAGAGACTTGGAGTCGTGGAATGACCCTCTTATGAGGGTCTCGTATGAGTTGAACACAGAGCTCTGGGAGCTCCTGGGGACATAGGGTACTTCTTAGAACTAGCTATGAGCGACGATAGGGTGAGTTGTTCAACTTCCCCTAATGTTGCGTTGTGTTGTCGCACAAAGTGTCTAGGCACCGCGACAACGCTCAGAGTAAGGGTTGTCGCTCTAATCCTTACTCACTCCATTTAGACTCTTTCCTAGACAAGTCAAGGGGGGTAGTACCTAAGGTGAATGGATGAAGAAAGCATGTGGAACACAGGCTCTAGGAGATTTTAAAGATGAACAACTTGATGAATTTAGAACAAGTCTTGGTTAATTGAGATTGAAATAAGGCACAACCATAAGATAAAAATGCTTATAGACCAATGCCTTTATATTGAACTAACCATAGACTAAACAGAAACAAGTTATCCAAAACGACGATCATGAATAATTAAATGCCAATGCCCAAAACTTTATCAATTAAATCCAAAATCTAAAAGAATTTATCTTTCTCCTACAGTCAATATGATGTTTAAAACATTAATCGCACTTGACAATAGAAAAATCACAAAAATTTAACACTTAACACCAAAGACACCAAGGAACTTTAAATTAGAATTTTAACTATTCCTTAGGCAATTACTTAATGTGGAAAATGAAGAAATCAAATTTTTAATGTGACGAAAGTAAAACAAATCAAAAGGTTAATAAATTAAATTTTTAATGGGCCATAGGCCACATTAAAATTTTCATAGTACCTCACTAAATTTATTTCATTACCAATTTAAAGTCACCAAACAGATTTTATTTTAAATATATTTTTTACTGAAAGTTTTTTTTTAACTTTTTATAATTTTTTTGTTTTGAATGTTTAAAAAGAGGGGGCATCAAGCTGTGAAAACGCACGGAATGATGGAGAGAATGCAACAAAGACAAGGAGTTGCAGAAGGATTCTAAAAAAAATCAAAATTTTCTACAGCAAGAAGAATAAAAAAGAAAAACCTAGACAGCAGTTCCAGGCAGCCAATGGTAGCTTTAAAAACCCAAAATAAACCCAGAAAAATGAATATCACATCAATATATTTTTTATGCTTCAGATTTGGCCTTGAAACCCTTGTAAAATTTCCAGATTTAAAATTTTAAAACCCTTGGACTGCAAAAAAGTTGAATAATATCCCTGCAAAATGATTTTGAGGCCAGATCTTACCCTCCAGGGCCTAGATCTAGCTTCAAATTAAACTTCTCTTTCAGATCTGCACCCTGTACCTGCAAAAAACAGAAACAAAAAACACCCAAAACCCAGATATACAAAATAAATAAAACCCCAGAAACCCAAGTCAGAAAACCAAAAAAATATTACAAATCTATGCACAAGAATGGTAGATCTATCAAATCTGAGGAGTATGAGTCCAACTCCGCTCCCAGATCTGATAATCTAAGGCTCTCAACAGCTAGATCTATCAATTTCCCACACAAAAATTAAATTTTTAAATTTTAAAGGAGGTGCTTAACTCAAAACCCTTCGTATATCACCACTAAAATCTTATGATAAGCCTGGAGCTAATTTAGCTGGGCTCTTCAGAAAACACGGATCGGGAGTTGGTTGGTCCAACTGAAAACTTCCCCTAACGCCCGAGGATTTAAAAATCAAGATTTCCCTGCAAAACTCAATCCAGCCATCAAAATAGAGCGAGAAAATAATAATAAAATTTAGACAAATAGATATACCTGCTATTACATTCAAAATTTAGATTATTATTTAAACCCCAACGACTGAGCAAGATACCTGTACTCAAATCACTCTTCAAAAGCTATCATCAACGGCTTTAAAAAATTTATGCATGAAAATAAAACATCTTACAATATTCCCATGAAGAGTAACACTAGCAAAAATTAACCCCAAAGTCTTTCTTTATTATCCAGAAAAAAATTACAGAAGAGTTTTTTGTTTAGCACACGACTCATAGATCAGATGATTCAACTGACGAATGATCTCCTATGTAAACATAAATCTTTCGTCGAAATATTTAAATATTTGGGGAAAATCGAAATTTTTAATTAAATGCATTTTAATTAACCGAAGGAATGTGAGAATCCAAAATCTACATCCACGCAACACAAAAGATAACATAAGTAGCGTCCATCCAAAAATCATCATATAATATTAAGCACAAGAAAGATATAAGCTCTTCATTTATTAACTATCTTAATAACACGAAAAACATAAATCTGACATAACTACAAAATGAAATGTTGAAATGAAAGGGTATAGGTTTAGGAATACAACACAAAGGATGCCCAATGGCATCAGATATCCTCTCTGAAGTACAATTTGAGCATTTGGCCATTCGCAGGTAAATCTAGTGGTTCGCCTTCCAACATGCTCAAGTGGCATTCTTAGCTAGAATGGCTTCTACCCATTTTGTAAAATAATCAGTAGTGGTCAAAATCCATGAGTAGCCATTGCTAGAATTTTCATGGAATTTCCCTATGAAATCCAGACCCCAATTCTGAAAAGGAGCCTCAACAACCACAGGTTGAAGGGGCAAGGCAGTTAGCTTCTGCTTCCCAGTGAATAGTTGACAGGACTAGCAACTTCTAACAAATTTGTGCACGTCAATAAAAATTGAAGGCCAATAATATCCAATTCTAAGGATTTTGTGGGCGGTAGTTCTAGCAGCATAATGCCCTCCACAAAATCCAAAGTGAAACTTGTAAATCAACTTTTTAGGCTCAATTTCATCAACACATCTAAGTATAATGCCCTCTGGATTTCGCCACCTAAGGCCATCCTTCATGAAGCAATACTTAGAAGCCTTTAATCTAAGAACCCTTCTTATATGAGCAACTAAATGGCTAGGACATGTAATATTCAATAGGTAATATATAATATCCTTGTACCATTCATGCTCTCCTAACCTTTCCAGCTCAAGAGAAGATGAATCGTTAAGACAAATCAAACCAAGAGCTTTCTCGTTATTTTCAATTAACATCTCGGTTAAACCTTGACCCTTGACCAACTTAGTGGGTTTAATTTCCAAATCATATTCTTGAACTTTCGTTACCCGCCTGGCACGGGTCCCTAAGAAATCAGTTTGAGTTAATATATCTTTGACAACGGAATGTGGGACATAAGCTATGACTTTGGAATATCCCACATATGTCCTGAAATGCTTAAAAGATTTAACCAAGGCATAAGCTTGCTTTTCCATGGTAGTGTAATTGAACTCAGAATTCTGAAGTGCTCCACTCATGAAAGCAATAGGTTTCTCTTGCCCCTCCTTATTTTTCTGAAGTAAGTCACCAGCAATGGTATCCTCAGAAGAAAAAGAGAAAATCATGAAATCCTTGGAATAATCAAGACTGATTAAAACGGGAGCTTTGGCTATAGCATTCTTTATTTCTTGAAAAGCCTTTCTACCATCTTCTTTCCACATAAATTTTGCCTTTTTTCAAAAGAATTTGAATAGGCTTTGCTAATTCTGTGTAATTCGAAATAAATCTTCCAAGGGAATTTATTTTTCCTAGGAAGGACTGGAGGGATTTTATATTGGAGGGTGTGGTCTCGACTGTTGTGCAGAGCAGCGGAGGACCACGGTTGGACCAAACAGAATTTGTCGTGCAATGGGAGGAAGGATTCCCTACCGGCTCTCTCAGAGAAATCACAAATATCAGGGTGCTCTCTCGTTGTAAACACATTGTCAAATTGTTGGTTGTGGAGACCAAAGAAATCACAAATCTCGAGATGCTCTCTCGTTGTAAACAGAATGTCAAATTGCTGGTTGTGGAGATTGAACGGATTGAAGGTCAAAAGCTTTCGCTCTACATGGTGTTTGAATATATGGACTGTGATCTTTTTGATTTCTACGATAGACGTGCCAACCTCAATACGCAAGTACCACCAATTGTCATCAAGAATATGATCCAACACCTACTCAAGGGAGTAGAATATTGCCACAGACATAGAGTGATGCACAGAGACTTGAAACTGAAAACAAATGTTTATTATTTGTTCATGAATCTCCATACCCTTTTCTAAAGATCCCGAGCTGGCACATGCTAGCAGGACATTGAAAAAGGTAAATTGATTGGGTTGGACACATCTTTGTTGCATTTGCTAAAAGAGTGTCAACACTTCCTCAAGTGGTCTGAGCCGGGAGTAAGCAACAATCATCATAGTCCATGAAAATTCATCTCGTTCACTCATTCGGTTGAAAACTATACAAGCATCCACCATACTCCCACACTAAACATACAAGTTGATAAGTGTGTTAAGTATCATCATGTATGTTGTAATTTCTCTTTGATTGATGTGAGAATGAATAAGATTTCCCTCTGCGAGGGCTTTGACCTGAATGCAAGCCTCCAAGGGAGAAACAAATGCATAATATTATAGAGGGATTTATGTGATATACAAGATGTGGAGCACCACCTCCTTCAGACGTCCATGTTTACAAAGAGATGGGAGATGGTGGGAAGAGCTTAGACTGTTATCCCCCTGATCTGAAGGTTTCTTCTTGGAATTAATTTCAATTTTAACAGATTGAGTTTTTCCATTTATGTCTTTCTTAACCAATCCATTTGGTTTGTTCTTTAATGCTATATTATTTACATCACTATCCATAAGGGAACCTTTATTGGCTTGTTTTAGATTGTCTCTTGTTGATAAAGGTTTCTCATCTTCAGAGTCGTCACTATCCATGGGGGAACTTTCACTGGGAGATTTTGGTTTGTGTCTTAATGCTAAAGGCTTCTCATCCTCAGAGTCAACATCACGCATAGGGAAACCTTCACTGGGTGGTTTTGTCGATTGTTTTACCTGAAACCTCATACGCAAGGGAACATCATCATCTGAATCATTCTCAGACTTCGCAGATTTTGTTTGCATAGATTCTTTAGGCTGAATAAATTTGCTAGTAGGCAGCAAATTGCAACTTTTTTTTTGAATCTCTGGCCAATGTGTTTTCTGTAGCTCCTTTTGGAAAAATAGATACCTTATGACTTAAATTTTTTCCATCTTCAGAATCATCAATGCCTTCTTTAGCATTTTCCTCATTGTTATGATATTGTTCATCTTCTTGTTTCTCAAGATAGTCCTCATCTACATCATCTTTATCTAGATCCTTATCTTGATCTATATCAGCTTCATCGTCATTATCATCATTCTTATCAAAATCTTCTCTTGCTTCACCTTGTTTCATTTCTTCATTGTCGCTATCATCTTCCTTATTATCGATTTCCTTTAGACGTGCTTTAACTTCTGCATATGATTTTTCCCATTACTGAAGCTTTTCTTGAATTTTACTAAACTACTCAATGAATTCAAGACGTAAACATAATGGCATATTGTGCGGCGAACAACGTTCAAAGACTCGCATGGTTATATTGTGCGGTGGATAATGTTCAATGTCTCGTATGGCTCTGATACCACTAAAGCAACAAGACTATATATCTTGTTGACTTAAATGTTAAAATACACAAAGGTATTTGTAATAATAATTTATTATATATAAAATGTACAAGTGATTTTGAATGTTACAATGATGCTCTGCTTATATACTAGGAAAGTGTCCTTTCACGGTTGGGCAAGTCTTTTAGACATGCCTTTTCACTTAACTAATGACTACTTAACATATACATTTATTTATATTTATTGTTATTTTAAAATTTATATAATTTATATTCGTAACAAACTGCAGCTATGGAAATTCTTGGCATAGCTTCTTCCTCTGGTTCCAAGCTCGGAGCTTCATTTTCCTTATTAGTATCTTCGTTTGAGTCATTAATCAAGGTATCCTCTTCTTGCTCTGCTTCACAATTGTAGATTTTTTGTGTGCTGCATTTGTGTCCTAGTGAGTATTTGTCCCCACACTTCCAGCATTTGCCCTATTTTTTTATTTTCAGAGCTTGAATATTGCTTCTTTTCTTCTCGCAATTGAGGTGGAATATATTAGTTAGGCTTGTCTAGAAAATTCTTGCTTGATTTTCCCTTTGAATAATTGCTTGATTTTTCGGAAATGGTGTATGATGCCTTATTGAATTTATGCCTTTATTCAATAAGCTTTGTTGCATGTCTACCTTCTTTAATAATTTGGGGTTTCTATAATTTTAATTCTACACAAATATATTCCTTAAGTCCAAATCTCTACATTTTAAGTAGTTTTTCATCAGTAAACCCTCTTTGTCTTGTAGCTAATACTTCCCATTCGTGGGTATATTTTCTTGCAGACCCTTTTTGCTTGAGATTAACAAATTTTTCGTAGGTATCATATTCTTCTTCGTCGAAGAATCTTTTAAGTAAAGCATCCACAAACGTCTTCCAGACCACCATAGGAACCAATCATATGCCTCTACTTCTAAATTGTTGGAAGTTGTCATGATTTTCTCACATTCACCTAATGGTGGGTTTGATTCAAAAATGGCTTCCATTTTATTAACCCAAACAATAGCGCCTTTACGATCTTTACCATCATACTTGGGTAGCTCCTTAATTCGCTAATAGTCTTTTTCTAGAAATTTTGTATAGTACTGACTACCTCATAAACATATTTGTGGCATTTACAGAATTTCATGATTTGGAGGATCTTCGCTATTTTGATTTTTGGGGCTTTGTGTTGGTTCTTGAGTGTTTAAGGGATTAACAAAAAATGAATTCACCCTTTCTATTAACTGATCCATTCTTTCTTCTTGTTCTTTAACCTTATGGGTTGATTCACGCTTGTCTTCATCCCTCAATTTTAAGAAGGCTTGCCAACAATAATCAAAATCCCTTTTTTCTTGGTTTTGCATTCCTTGCAACATTTTCTCAATGTTATCTTTTTAATATCACTTTCTAATTCCTCTTGAGTTTCAACTATCTTATTTTGCCCTTCTCCTAACTCTGCATGTTTCTTTTCAACATTGTCGAGGCGGCGTCGTACCTTATCGAGTTCTTCATATTTTTCTGTGTCGACTTCATCATTATTCCCCATTTGATTTTTCTTTTTCTTGGCAGAACCAATTCTATTTATTTACTTATTTAATATTATTTTTATATAATTTAAAGTATATAATATAATTATATGATTGTAAAACTATATAATATAATTGTATAATGAATAACATAATAATTTTTGTAAACTATTACATAGTTTAAATATGTAATGTAAAATGAGTGGTTCATATGTGGTGTTCTTCTTCTATGGATACAGTCTGATCTTTCTAGTTATGTGTTTATTATTCTATTGGAGATAAATCTATCGTTATTTACATAAGCTTTCATAGATCTGCTAGTGTACTAGTATTTGGGTTAGAGAAGTATTCTAGATTGGGATGTTTTAGTAAACTTTGGTTAAATTTCAAGAACTTCCTCTTCGTTGTTTCATTTAACCCCTATGGATCTAATAATTTACCTTGAAGTTGTGTAGAAATCTTTTGAATCAGATTTCAAGCGTGGGTATGTTTTCAGTTGAACTAACCCACTCTTGAGAATAGAAGTGGAAGAATCTACATACTGATTTCCAAAGTCTTATCATTGGATTTGTTGTGATGGGGTTTCCTTCCCCTTGGCTTGTAATAAAATCTATTTCAAATTATTTTCCTCAAATTTGTGTGCTTCTATTGAACAAATCTGATAAAATAATACATTTTATTGGCTAATCAAAGTGATGAGTTATACTCCTACTGTTTGATTTAGTTCTTGTAAATCAGTTGTATATAGTTTTGTGTTTTTCTCTTGTTGTCATCCACTAATCCTTGGGATTTGTTTTGCAGAAATATAACAGCTTATCTAAGGGGTTTCTCTCTCACAAATTTTTGGCAGGGAAACTATCTTCAATTTTTTTGCAGGCTGGCAATTGTTTATTGGAGCAAGAAAACTCTCCTTCTGTAACCTTTTGGAGGCCTCATTTCCATCCTGGCCGTGAGCCCTTGAGGACTGTTCTTTCTCCCTATCCGTGAGCATAAAAGGCTACTGTCATTCTCTGTCAAAACAGTGAGAAAATTGTTGTCTCTCTGCATCAAAAACAGTGAGCAAGGAGATGTATCCTCTCTCTCTAGGGCACCTTTCTTCATGCTAAGTGGCTGCCCATTTTGAATAAATTCACTCTGAAAATTTGAGAGTTGTATCGAGGAGTTCCTTGTCCCTCATTGCCATAAGATTGCAAAAGTATCCTCACAGTTTTCTTAAAAAGGGTTTCTCTATTTCAAAAGTTCCATATTATTGTAAATCCCTCCTGAAGGATTTAAACCCTATCAAAAGGGTTTTTTCCTTTGTAACATCTAATAATAAAAATCTAATTTCTTGAGGGAGCTTGGGAATTTCCCATGGTATCCCACCTCCTTATTTAAAAGGAGGATCCCCTTGTAGTGACTAACTCGTTAATTAGTTTAGATCTAATTTCTTAATTTCTCTTTTTCCTTATTGCATCCACCTTCCAATTACCATTGTGGTTCTAATTAGCTATTTAATTTAGTTGCAATTTCATGCAAATTTCATAGTTTTCATTTACATTGTAACATTTACTTACCTCAAGATTCATGCTCAAACTGATTCAATTCATGTACAAGTTGTTTCATTTGGAAAGTTTAATTTGAGCAAATCTCTAAACTTGGATCAAATTTGCAAGTTTCATTTAGTTGGTTACTTCATTTACTTGCAATCTAGTTTTAACAATTTCATTTGCTTATATTTACTTGCGCTTTGTAATGCATCTCTCACTTGGTTCATTGTCATAACATATCATATTGTAAGTGAAAATACATGTTGTAGAGCACTTTCAAAGTCCAGCCACTTGAGTTATTTTTTGAACTTGTGATCTAATTTTCTTTCATGAGTTTTGTTTCATTGAGAAGTTATTACATGTTTCATTCATTATTGTCTCAACTCAATTGTGCTTCAAGTAACTTTTAATCACAAATAGATTGCTATCTCATTTCTTTGAAACATCTTGTTATCACCATATCTCTTTTGAAACATTGCATTAACATTTTGACATTTCATTTGCATATTAATTTGACTTGCACTTCCAAAATCTACCTCCAAGCATAAGCTTGGTTGAATAGAAACTTTAGGATAAGTCTCCTTAACTTTCTTTCACTTGAGTACAAAGTAAGGTTAAAACACGTGACTTCGCAGCTCTCTTGTGGCCCAGTGCTTGTAGGAATGAAAGCACGTGGATTGCAAGTAGGCTAGGAAGGGAATCGTTAACGACGGACTTGCACCTCCTCAACCTATCTTTCCTGCAACTCACCCCAATCTTTACTAAGTTTTAAGAAATTGAAGGGAGATTTTTCATCATAGTTTAGGCATTTAAACAAAATCAACCAAATATTTGCATTTCAGATAGTTTAAAATTTGCATTCATTTATCTAAACATCATCTCATTTGGCACATTGTTGATTTGTGAGTATTACATCTTGCTACAAATTACATTGTACCTGTTGATTTTTGGTCGCATCGGATGTGCTCTAGCCATGAAAATTGGTGGAGAGGCTAAGGCACATGAGATCTCCAAGACCTAGAAATCGTTTGGAGAAATTCCACTCGGATGAAGAGATATTAAAATAATTAATATTTTTAATGAGACCCTAAGTCTAAACTTAGAAAAAATAAAATATTAAAATGTATTAATATAATATGGGTGAGAAAGTTCTACATAACGAGGATCAAGCCAGATCTAATCTTAGTCGTTGATTAGGGACTTAAACTCGGTCGTTGAATCATCAACAGGAAAATTATAAGAGGAGGCTTGAGGGTCAATTGGAAATACACCAAGTTGCTCAATCAATTCGATTTTCTGGGGCAGGCTTTGCTGAGAAATTGAGTTAGTGATCTGTTGCAGCAAGGGGCAATTCAACAAGAGGCCAAGAATACATATCAGAGAGGCAAAGAAAGTGCCAAAGAGACAGCGCAGAGCCTAGGAAGGCTGACACAGACACTGAAGAGGCCAGCGAAGAGGACGCAGAGGGCCAAGAGGTTGACGCAGAAGCCACAGAAACCGATGCAGGGAGCGCAGAGAGCTGCAAAGCTAACACTGAGTTGAAGAGGTTGCTTTGAGGTGATTTCGTGGGTCAGACTAGGAGCTAATCACCTGACGCAAAGTCGTAGGAGGGTGACGCAGTTCCAGAAGATAGCTTGGAGCAGCTTTCGCTGTCCAGCTAAGGAACAATAGAAGTCGTTGTGGGGCCAATCATCCGATTGTTGATTAGCCAGAATATCTGTCTCCGGAGAAAGGTACTTCTGCTAAGGATAATCTCTAAAGGGTGAGCCATTTTTGGCACCCTAGTTGTATTCAGAAAAGTGCATAATAATAAAACCCTCATATCTACTACACTGGTTTTCCCGCATTGGGTTTTTCCAAGGACGATTGTCCAAAAATAAGGGTGTCCTTTCTGTTGTCTCAATGTATTTCATTTGTTGATCTGTATATTTGTGAACGTTGCTATCGTGTTTATTTCGATGTTTATATGATTAAATAACTTGTTATTCTAAAGAACAAGTAGGAAATAATAAACCAGAAATAGCAGTACGGATTTCTGATGTGTTAGATTCAGAAATTTTCACATGGTATTAGAAGGATTGCAAATCATAGGAGGACTGAAGAAACTGGCAAAAGAAATCTGAAAAAATTGCAGCAGAAGCAGTTGTCCCAAGAGACATCGTTATTCCAGAGCTAAAGCAGCAAGAGAAGAGGTGATGCATTGCTTAGAGGGTGACACAAAAGCTCACGCAGAGCCTGCGTCAACATTTCGAGCTAAGGGAAGGGCCAGCACAGAGGCAAAGAGAGGCAGGAGAAGATCATGCAAAGCCACGTCATCTTACTCAGCCAGGTAGGATTGACACAATTGGCTGAAGGAGCAAATTTCAGCCTTCGTCGTGATTAAGCAGAGCCTGAAGGGCTAAGATTCTTCAGTTGTCAGGGCTAAGGGAGTTGTGTAGATTGTGATTTGAGGAGTTGGTGGGACCGTGGGATGTTGGTTCTGTCAGTACAAAACAATGTTTAAGGAGACAAAACCAAAGTAGAGGGAAGCATTACCTCGACGGATTTCTAGCGAAGAAATCCAGATCCGAGTTGCAAGAAAAATGGAAAGCAAAATTATGGTAACCAAGAAGCATACCACTCACAACTATAAAGATGGAAGTGTTGTTGCCCCTAGTCTTCCACAACCTATAAGGTTGACACCATAACAATTGGAAGAAAAAAGAGCAAAAGGGCTTTGTTACAGTTGTGATCAATGTTGCACGAAGCGGGAGCGAAGCGGAAGCGTTTTTTGGAAGCGGGGACGCCGAAGCGTCATTTTCCAAAAATCTAGGAAGCGAAGCGTCCGCGGAAGCGTCTGCTACATATATATATATATATATATATATATATATTATATTTTTTTGCATTTATACTCAAAACAAACATCCCAAATACCAAATTAATTGTAGAAGACATGAAAACATGCATATTTTTGCATAAATCAAGATAGATATAACATCCATTGTACATTAATGATCTAGAATCTAGATTCTTCTCCTCTTGTCTAGCCTTTGCCTCTACCTCGATTGTCTAGGGATATTAGTCAACATTGCCCAATTTTGATCAAACTACCTAATTCAAGACTTAAAATATGGTAGAAAAAGCTTAACATGTTTGATCGATGATTTTGACTTGATTGAAAGGTAATTTTTTGCTAAGGGCGTGCCGCGTGACAAAGGAGTTCAACAATTAACACCACCAACACCAGGGTACATATAGGGCTTGGTGCTCTTGATTAAATGCTAATCGCATACCTTCATACTTGATATAATCTAATGAAATGCCACAATCCCATTGATCCTGAATACCTGAAAACTGTTAAGTCTGCTGAATTTTGAATAGGATATGAAATTCTATTTTCTCCATATGAAGTCCAATGAGGCTGGAACCACTCTCAAACATTCTGAGTCATTTCATGGTAATGTTAAAAATTTAAGTAAAAGGATGAAAATGAAAAATAAAGGAGAATGTCACTTTTACTTTAAGAATTTAACATTACCATGAGGGAGCATCTGCTATATTTATATTTTTTTTTGCTTTCATTTGTCACCCTAACCCAAGGTGGACCCACCCCCAACAAGCAAACTCACCTAAAATTTTAAAAAAAAATTGAAAAAAAAAAACGATTTTCTAAATGCTTTTCCGGAAGCTTTTCTGGAAGCGTACGGAAGCGTCTGGGAAGCGCCTGGGAAGCGCCTGGGAAGCGTCGTACGAAGCGTCGTACGAAGCGCGCTTCGGTGCTTCGGAAGCGCCAGTGCTTCCAAATTTCCAGGAACCGTCTAAAAATTTCGGAAGCGCGCTTCCGGCCAAGCTTCCTAGGCGCTTCCGTACGGGACGCGCTTCAGGGCTTGGAACCGGGGGGGCACTTCGTGCAACACTGGTTGTGATAGCAAATACACAAAAGGTCATAAGTGTGCTGAGAATAAATTATTCGACATAGATTGCGAAGAGGAAGAAGAAAAGGAGCAAGAAAGGTCAAAAGAAGAGGATATACTCCAGGAACAAAGCCTAGATAAAGAAGAAATGAATCCAACCATATCTTGTAATGCATTGGCAGGAATTGCCACTCCTCAAACCATCAAGATAGAAGGACAAATCAAGAAGAAAAAGGTGTTGATTGATTTAGGAAGTACCCACAATTTTATTCACTGTAAGGTAGCAAAAGAATTGAATTGCTTCTTATATCCAGCACCAGAGTGTCAAGTGATGGTTGCAAATGGAGGAACAATAAATTGCTCTGGAAAGTGCCATAATATCAAGCTATTGATGGGAGAATATGTATTGACTAGCCCAATGCTTTCCATTCCAATGGGAGGTGCTGATGTTGTACTAGGAGTCCAATGGCTACAATCCTTGGGTACAATAGCTTTTAGTTTTCAAGAACTTTTCATGAAATTTTCTGTGGAAGGAAAGGAAGTTGAATTAAGGGGTATTGCAGGGAAACCGGGAAAGATAATCAGCGCCACGGTATGACAAAGCTTCTAAAAAAGGAACAAAGGGGTGTAATTGCACAATTATGTTCGCTAGATGTTTCCACATTGCAATCATCTATTTCTCTAGATCTCCAAAAAGTCTTGGACAATCATTCCAACGTATTTGAGACTCCCAAAGGTCTCCCACCTATTCGTGATCATGATCATGCTATTCATCTGATTCCAAGAACTGTTCCTCCAAACATCAGGCCATACAGATATCCCTATGCCCAAAAGAGTGAAATTGAACGAATGGTTGCAGAAATGCTAGAGGCTAGTATAATTCAACCGAGTCAAAGTTCTTTCTCTGCTCCAGTAATATTAGTGCACAAGAAGGATGGATCATGGCGCATGTGTCCGGATTATAGGGAGATCAACAAGCTCACTATTAAAGATAAGTTTCCCATTCCCGTCATTGGTGAATTACTGGATGAATTGCATGGATCAATTTACTTCACCAAGTTGGATCTTCGTTCAGGATATCATCAAATCATAATGATAAAAGAATGTTCAATGAATTAATTCACATGGAGCAAACAGCTCAATGATGATACAAAGATATTTACAAGAATAGAAACATCAGGTTTCTATGTAGAATATCGAACAAACAGTTTCATCTAAGAAACTGCTAAAAGAATAAGAATAGAAACATCTAAAAGACTGAGCATTACTAAATAGAGATATAGAGATATATTCTAATACCCTCCCTTAATGCTCAATCTATTTACAACACCAATAGACGAAATTTTACAAATTTATCAGGACCAAGAGGCTTGGTAAAGATATCGGCGGGCTGCTCTGTGGTGGGAACATAGTGCAACTGAACTGAGCAGTCTTCAACCAACTGTCGAATGTAGTGGCAGTGAGTTTCCACATGCTTTGTTCGTTCATGAAAGACAGGATTCTTGGCAAGTTTGAGCACTCCCTGATTATCACAAAACAAAGAAGTAGGCCCTGTCTGAAAAACATGCATATCTGCAAGCATACGACGAAGCCAAACTGCCTCACAGGCTGCCTTAACTGCTCCCCGATACTCTGCTTCTGTTGAGGAGAGAGCCACAACCTGTTGCTTCTTACTAGTCCAAGTAACAGCTCCAGATCCTAGACTAAACACATACCCAGCTGTAGATTTACGGTCATCAACCGAACCGGCCCAGTCAGAGTCAGTGTAGCCACTGAGAGTAGAAGTGGAGCTGTGAGTATATAAGAGGCCATAATCAGAAGTACCACGCACATATCGTAGCACCCGCTTTGCTGCTATCCAATGATCAGCTTTAGGAGCTGACATAAAGCGAGAAATGTAGCTTACTGCAAAACTGATGTCAGGTCTGGTAGCAGTAAGATAGATGAGACTGCCCACTAATTGCCTGAATAAAGTTTCATCCACAAGAGGAGAGGATGACTGTACTGAAAGTTTGAGCCCGGGTTCCATAGGTGTCGTGGCCGGTTTGCAATCCTGCATTCTGAACCTTTCCACAAGATTTTTGGCATACTTGGACTGAGAAAGAAAGATCTGATTTTCAGTCTGCCATACTTCAACCCCCAGACAGTAATGAAGAAGTCCCAAGTCTGTCATCTCAAAAGTTCTGCATAGATCTTGTTTGATCCCATGGATCAAATGTGCAGAGCTACCAGTAATGATAAGATCATCCACATAGACAACTACAAACAAGATATCATCATCAGTATGCTTGATATACAGGTTTGCATCAGATGGACTCCTCTGAAAACCTTGATTTGTCAGATACTGATCAATTTTTATGTACCAAGCCCGAGGAGCTTGTTTCAATCCATAGATGGCTTTAACTAACCGACACACTTTCTGTTCTTGACCAGCAACCTTGAATCCTGGAGGCTGCGTCATGTAGACTTCTTCTTGGAGATCACCATTTAGGAAAGCACTTTTTACATCCATCTGATGAACTTTCCAATTGAACTGAGCTGCTAGGGCAAGCACAAGCCTGATAGTACTCATCTTGGCTGTAGGAGCAAAAGTCTCCTCATAGTCGATGCCTTCCTGCTGTGAAAATCCTCGAGCCACAAGCCGAGCTTTATACTTGTCTAAGGTTCCATCAGCTTTGTATTTGACTTTATACACCCATTTGCAGCCTATGGGTTTTTTGTCTGCGGGAAGATCAGAGAGAGCCCATGTGTGATTCTTCTGAAGACTCTGAAATTCTGCTTCCATAGCCTGTTCCCACTCAGATATACCCTTAGCTTCTGAATATGTTTGAGGCTCAAAAGTACTGTGAAGGTTAGCCATAAGAGCAAAATTGACTGTAGACTGTTGTCTGTTCTTATGCCTAGAAGTTCTACCTTCAAGGAGCTCATTGTCCCGGAGATCACCTATGGTTTTAGCCCACCATTTTGGCCGAAGAGAAGAAGAACCAATATCAGGATTAGAGGGACCAATATCAGGAGGAAGAGAAGCAGGCTCAAGAGCAATAGGGATAGCAAGAGGGGGATTAGCTTCTGGAGGAAGCTCAGATAGAGTAGTATCAAATCTTGATGCTACATCATCCCTCCCATCAGATGGACTGACTGGAAGAAGAACACTGTGAGGCGGATCCTCAGAACGCTGCTCAGAAGAAGACTGAAAGAATCCTCTGTCTTCATCAAATACTACATCTCGACTGAAGCTAAGTCGACCAGTGGCTATATCTATCAGCCTATAAGCCTTGTGAAGATCACTGTATCCTGTCATCATGAGTTTCTGACTTTTGGAATCCAACTTAGATCGCTTAGCAGATGGAATCCAAACATATGCAACTGAGCCAAAAACTTTGAGATGACTGATCTTAGGCTTACGACCAGACCACACTTCTTCAGGAGTCTTCCCTTTAACAGCCTGAGTAGGAGATCGGTTAAGAAGGTAAACAGCAGTAAATACTGCTTCAGCCCAGAATTTGTTTGGAACACTCCGGTGTTGTAACATGGAACGAGCCATTTCAACAACCGTGCGATTGCGACGCTCGACAACACTGTTCTGCTGGGGAGTGTAAGGTGTGGTGAATTGACGTTTGATGCCATGAATATCACAGAAGTTGGCAAAAGCTGAGGAACAAAATTCCCCCCCATTGTCGGTCCTAAGGGTCATGATATTACAACCAGATTCGTTTTCAACTAAAGTTTTAAACTTCTGAAAGGTACTAAGAGCATCAGATTTATTTTTTAAAAAATACACCCACATCTTTCGACTGAATTCATCTACAATAAGTAAAAAGTATTTGCAAGCAGTTATAGAAGCTGTATTCATAGGCCCACAAATATCAGCATGAAGTAACTGAAGTACCTGGGATGCGCGCCAAGATTCTCCATTTTTGAATGATGACCGATGTTGCTTTCCCGCTTGACAGGCGCTGCATACCCCCAACTGCTGAGTCTGAATATCAGGTAATCCTGACACAAGTCCCTCCCGAGAGAGCTGAGAGAGATACTGCATATTGAGATGCCCATATCGCTGATGCCATAGAGTACTGATGGGAGAGACACGAGCTGCTAGTGCCACTTCTGGAAAGTCACCAGTGTCAAGTAGCCTGTATAGACCATGGTCCTCGAGGCCAGTAGCAACTGTCAGACTGGTCTCCCTGTCAATGATGGAGCACTTGTGTGCACTGAACATAACATCAAGCTGAGGAGAATTCCTCATAATCTGACTGACAGAGAGCAGATTAATCTCCATACCAGGAACATAGTATACATTTAGAAATATGAGCGTGTGTCCACCAGACTGAATTTGAACTGTACCCCTGCCAGCAACAGTGTACTTTTCACCTCCACCAAATACAACTGAATCACTGAAAGGTGAAAAGTCAATAAACCAGTCACGCGTGTGAGAGAAGTGGCGTGATGCACCAGAATCAATGTACCATGCAGAGGAAGGTACATGTTCTGAAGACCTTTTAGCCATAAAGGCGTAAAAGGCAGAATCTGTCTGCTCGGAATGTTCTGCAACATTCGCTGTCTGATGTGACCCTCCCTGTTTCTTTTGTTCAGCAGCAATCCTCTGCCTGCAGTCTTTCTTCATGTGACCGAACTTGTGACAGTAATTACACTGTACACTTTTCTTCCTGTTAGGATCAAAAGACTGAGATGATCCTCTCTGCTGAAAAGACTGAGAGGACTGATATTTTGCAGCAAATGCATTTTCCAAGGGCACTGATGAAGTACCACTACCAAACCGCTGTTTCCACCTATCTTGCTGCAGAAGTTTGGTACATAAATCTGAAAACTTCAGATCAACATTTGTGGTTGTAATGTTGAGTGTTTCAATGAAGTGTTCATAAGATTTTGGTAGACTCTTCAGGGTAATGACTACCATATCTTCTTCCTCCATGGTCCGACCAATGGCGTCGAGCTGATCTCGAATGTCTTTAATTTTGTTGAGATGTTCCTGTAAAGACATATGTTCATCCATCATGATGGAGAACAACTGATTTTTTACAAAAAAAGCTCTGCTTTTATCAGATGTCTCATGCAATTCTTTCAACTGTTCCCAGATTTCAGCAGCTGTCTTGCCAGAAGGGATCTGTGGTAACTGATCATCAGCTACAGAGAGCTTGAGAAGCATAACAGCCTCTCGATTTCGATCATCAAATTTATCTTGATCGGTCCCGGCTGTACCTGGACGAAGCTCTTTGCCCAAAATGAGTTGATCAAGACGCCTGTACTCAAAAATGGTCAGCAGTCTTTGTTTCCAAATGTTATAGTTGCTGCCATTAAACCGTTGATTTCCTTCTAACATCAGATTGGTAAGTGTGGCCATTTTCTCAAAGAGAATACAAAAGTATGACACACAAGAACAATGTAGCTGACTGCTTATGCTGGTGAAAATTTAAAGAACGGACTTTCAGCTGTCTAAAACAATAGTAGTATTGCTAATACAATTCTGAGAATACAGTTTGCCACAAGAAAATGCCGGTCTACCATAAGAGTATACTGATGCAATAAACAGATGTCACAGGTCTGAGTTTGTAATGAAGACTGTCAGGATCACACAAAAAAAAATTTCCGCTGATTGGTAACCCACTGCCGGCAATCAGAACCATACATACAGCAAATACAAAATTTGAAATACGGACCCACATATGCTGTCTCAGTTTCACATTTATACTGCTGGTAAATACCACGGATATATTGGCCCACAAAACAAATACGCAGATCTGAAACAAATACGATCTATGCTTCCGGCAAACACCACAGATGTATTGGCCCACGTGAGCTTCACGTCACGTCTCAGGTATATACGTCTCAGGTATATACGAGTTTGAAATACGTGTCACGTCTCAGGTATATACGTCTCACGTCTCAGGTATATACGTCTCAGGAATGAACCACGGTTTTCAAGTATCCACGGGTCTGCAGTATATATTAACCACCTGCGAGATTTGTATCCACGGATTTTTTGAAATATATATATAACAGGTTTCAACTGTATCCACGGAATGAACCACAGTTTGCAAATATATATTCGCGGGTCGGCAGAATATATCCACGGGTTTCAAAAAAAATATATATTAGCCACGGGTTTCAAATATCAAGACGCCTGTAGTGATATCCTCCTCTTATCTCATAGCATAGCGGATATCAAAAAATAGGGTGCATTTCCATCTACGGGATTTTGACAGAGTTGAAAAAACCACGGGATTTTGACAGAGTTGAAATAAAAACCACAATTTTGAAACCACGATTTTGCCTGCAGATCAAATTTTCAAACCACGACTCTGACTTTCAAGAATGAGTTTTGAGGGAAAACACCTGGATCACGATTGCTGAGGAATTCCACGTTGTGGTCGAGTAGCCGCCAGGCGAAGACGAAGATGGCCGGATTCACAATTCTAAGCAAAACTGGTCAGCCAAAAAAAATTCCGCTCCCATGAAAACAGTCACCGCACCAAAGTTATTTTCTTAATAAAAAGATCATGCAAGGGAAGAATCCATTTCTGTATCGAGATGGACGACTGTAAGCTTTTATCACAGCGAGCAAAGCCGAGGCTAAGACTCAGTGAAGGCTGCCTGGCTTACAGAGGGCTCGACCTTAGAAAGGACTCAAGAGATTACGATGCAGATAGAATTACTGTTTCAAGAAGAATCTCTTAACCTTGCTCTGATACCATAAAAGAATGTTCAATGAATTAATTCACATGGAGCAAACAGCTCAATGATAATACAAAGATATTTACAAGAATAGAAACATCAGGTTTCTATGTAGAATATCGAACAAACAGTTTCATCTAAGAAACTGCTAAAAGAATAAGAATAGAAACATCTAAAAGACTGAGCATTACTAAATAGAGATATAGAGATATATTCTAATAAATGAAGACTGAAGACATTCTGAAAACAGCATTTAGAACTCATGAGGGTCATTATGAATTTTTGGTCATGCCTTTTACCAATGCACCTTCAACATTTCAAGGTTTGATGAATTCCATTTTCAAACCATTCCTTAGAAAATCTGTGTTAGTATTTTTTGATGATATACTAATCTACAGCAAGTCTTGGAAGGATCATGTTGAACATGTTGATAGGGTGCTACAACTATTGGAGGAGAAACAATTACATGCAAAAAGATCCAAATGTTTCTTTGGAGTACAAGAGGTGGAATATCTGGGTCATATTGTATCTCATGAAGGAGTTAAGGTAGACCCTAGCAAAATTAAAGCCATTACGGAATGGAAAATCCCCACATCCATAAAGCATCTACGAGGATTTCTTGGGTTGACAGGGTATTATCGCAAGTTTATTAAGAATTATGGGAGAATAGCAGCACCCCTAACAACATTATTGAAGAAAGATGCATTTTCATGGACTCTAGAAGCAACAAAGGCCTTCGAACATCTTAAAGAGGCAATGTGCCAAGCACCGATCTTAGCTACACCAGACTTCACAAAAACCTTTATTGTGGAATGTGATGCTTCAGGAAATGGAATTGGTGTTGTTTTAATGCAAGATGAAAGACCCATTGCTTTTTAAAGTCATCCAATAGAGGGAAAGTTTTTACACAAAGCTATTTATGAGAAGGAAATGTTGGCAATACTCCATGCACTTAAGAAATGGCGACCTTAGCTAATGGGAAGACACTTCAAGGTAAAAACGAATCATGATAGCCTTAAATAATTTTTAGAACAAAGATTATCCTCTGAAGAGCAACAAAAGTGGGTCACAAAGATGTTGGGTTATGACTTTGAAATCATCTACAAAAAAGGGAAGCAAAATGTGGTGGCAGATGCACTCTCAAGAAAGGATGAGGATATGGAAGCATTGTTGTGCGCCATTTCTATTATCCAACCAGATTGGATAAACGAAGCAAGAGAGGAATGGAAGAATGACAAAGAAGTGTGGGCACTTATTCGAAAGTTACAACAAGATTCCAGTACGTCTGATACATTTAGCTGGCAAAATGATTCTTTATGGTACAAAGATAGCTTATACCTCTGTAAGAATTCCCAACTAAAACAAAAGATTCTTATGGAATTGCACACTTCTCCCTTAGGAGGGCACTCAAGATTTTTAAAAACTTACCACAGGGTTAAGAAGGAATTTTTTTGGGATGGCCTTAAATCGGATATTCAAAAATTTGTGGCGGAATGTTTGGTTTGCCAACAAAATAAAGTTGAAACAATTAAGACACCGGTTCTATTACAACCTTTATCCATTCCAAGCCAACGTTGGGAGGAGGTTTCAATGGATTTTATCACAGGTTTACCCAAGTCTGAGGGAAAGAGTGTCATCATGGTGGTAGTTGACAGACTTACCAAGTATGCACACTTTTGTGCATTATCACATCCATTTAAAGCCAGTACAGTTTCTACTGCATTTATGGAAACAATTCAAAAGCTACATGGAAACCCAAAGATTATTGTAAGTGACAGAGATCCCATTTTCACTGGAAATTTTTGGACAAAATTATTTTCTTGTCTTGGTACTCAGTTAGCTCATAGCTCATCTTATCATCCTCAATCTGATGGGCAAACTGAGATAGTAAACAAATGTTTGGAAGGATATCTTTGTTGCTTTGTATCTGATAAACAGACACAATGGGTCAAATGGTTGCCTCTGGCTGAATGGTGGTATAACACTTCCTTCCATACAGCAACAAAAATGACCCCATTTATGGCACTTTATGGATATCAGCCACCATCCATCACATCATATTTAAGAGAAAATTCTAAGGTTCAAGCAGTGGAACATCACATCGAACATCAACAACAAGTCCTCCAACTCTTAAAGGATAACCTCGTGTTGGCACAGAATAGAATGAAACAACAGGCAGATCAACATCGCAGCGAAAGAAGTTTTGATGTAGGTGATTGGGTATTCCTACAGCTACAACCATATAAGCAAATGTCCCTCAAGCAAGCTAAGAAGGATAATAAATTATCACCAAAGTATTATGGTCCGTACAAGGTGTTGCAAAAGATTGGTACTATGGCAAACAAATTGGAGCTTCCTGCAGCTTCTCGATTGCACCCAGTTTTCCATGTTTCATGTTTAAAGAAGGTTATAGGCGACAAGCTCCCAGTTCAAACAATATTGCCAGAACTTGACGAGGAAGGAAAAATTATATTGGAACCGGAAGCAGTCACAGAAACAATAACTCGACAGCTACGAAATCGATCAATTTCAGAGTATCTTATCAAGTGGAAGAACCTATCCGCTGAAGATTCCACATGGGAGGATGAGAATTTTATACAGAAGCATCCAGAACTACTCAAGTGTTGAGGACAACACTTTTTTTGAAGGAGAGGGGCATGTTGGGTCCCTATAATACTAGTGATTACCCCATTACTATCGTAGTTGCATCCCTTATTAATATTGTTGTGCCCCTATTATCCCCATATTGTTATTACTGTGCCCCATAGAATCCCTCTATTGTTATTTTTGTGGCTTTATATTATTATTGTTAAGTCGGCTGGGTTATATTGTGACTCCTTAGACTCCTATATATAGAAAGGAGGTTTTGTCATTTGAATCATCCAAGAATTGTTCATTTATGTAATGTAAAGGAGGTTGCCCCCTCGAAGAGGCTGAATTCTAAGGCGTTGATCTATATTTTCTATCTTTTCTTGAGCTGGTTTCATAACACACAGAAAAGGTTGCAGCAGCATAGTGGCAGCAGAGGGAGCACGGGTTAGCAGCAGAGGCAACTTCAGCATCACGAGGCTTCTAGACTAACCAGAATGTCGGTGGTTGGGAGAAGTCAGTTACTTACTTCCCGGTAACTGAGTTGCAATACAGCAGTTAGCAGTGGCAATGCTATGGGCAGCATGGGCAGCATATTGAGAAGGAGTTGTAGTACATATGTAGCAGTGGGAGTGGCAATGTCATGGGCAACAATACAAGAAGCATCGGTGCAGGAGATGTGAGGCAGCAGGCCAAGCATTAGCACAAGTACCGATGTTGAAGATCAGTGTGATGCTTCTATGGTGAGGCATTACTAGAGCGCATTCCTTGTTAAGAGAAAGTGTTGATTTTTGGTAGCATCTGATGTGCTCTAGCCATGAAAATTGGTGTAAAGGCTAAGGCACATGAGATCTCCACGACCCAGAATTCGTTTGGAGAAATTCCACCCGGATGAAGAGATATTAAAATAATTAATATTTTTAATGAGACCCTAAGTCTAAACTTAGGAAAATTAAAATATTAATGTGTATTAATATAATATGGGTGAGAAAGTTCTAAATAATGAGGAACAAGTCAAATCTAATCTTAGTCGCTGATTAGGGACTTAGTCTCGGTCATTGAATCGTCAACAGGAAAAGTATAAGAGGAGGCTTGAAGGTCATTTGGAAATACACCACACTGATTAGTCAATACGATTTTCTGGGGCAAGGTTTTCTGATAAATCGAGTTAGTGATCTGTTGCAGCGAGGGGCAGTTCGGCAGGAGGCCGAGAATACACATTAGCGAGGCAGAGAAAGTACCAAAGAGACAACGCAGAGCCTAGGAAGGCTGACGCAGAGGCAGCAAAGGCTGACACAGAGGCAACAAAGGCTGACGCAAAGGCGGCAAGGGTTGACGCAGAGACTGAAGAGGCCCGCACAGAGGACGCAGAGGGCCAAGAGGCTAACGCAGGTAGTGCAAAGCACTGCAGAGCTGACGCTAAGTTGAAGAGGCTATACTGAGGTGATTTCATGGGCCAGACTGGGAGTTTATCAACTAACGCAGAGCCATAGGAGGGTGATGCAATCCCTGAGGGCGATGCAGTTCCAAAAGATAGCTTGGAGCAGCTTTCGTTGTCCAACTAAGGAACAATAGAAGTTGTTGTGGGGCCAATCATTTGGTTGTTGATTAGTCGGAATATCTTTCTCCAGAGAAAGGTACTTCTATCGAGGATAATTTCTGAAGGGTGAGCCATTCTAGCACCCTAGTTGTATTTAGAAAACTGCATAATAATAAAACCCTCATATCTGCTTCATTGGTTTTCCCGCATTGGGTTTTTTCGGGGACAATTGTGAAAAAATAACAATGTCCCTTGTGTTGTCTCAGTTTAGTTTAGTTGTTGATCTGTATATTTATGAAGGCTGCTATTGTGTTTATTTCGATGTTCATATAATTAAATAACTTGCTAATGTAAAGAACAAGTAGGAGATAATAAACCAGAAATAACAGTAGGGATTTATGATGTGTTAGATTAAGAAATTTTCGCAGTACCTATCTTGTACTTGCTATTTAACTTACTTGCTCATTGTCCTTTGATATTGTCGCATTTCATTTGAGTATCTCTTTGAATTACAACTACAAGTTCCATTCATCTTGCAAGGTCTATTTTGTTGCTTACATTTCAATTTATGCTATCATCTTGTACTAACACTCGTATTACAGCATTGTTATCCTTGTAACTTGAAGTGTTATTTCCGTTTCGCAAGTATATAATTTTTACTTGAGCATTGTTTATAAGGCATTGGTTCCTCACTTTTACTATTGTTGAATGCCATATTGATCTTGATCAAATTTGTATTTTACATTGCTCATAAACTCTTATACTTGGTAATTTTAAATCAAGTTGCATTGAGAAGTGATTGTCTTGTCCTTAGTCTCCTAGAACTTGTTGTTTTTAACAAATCTTTCATTTAGAAACTTTCCTTAGGGTCCACCCCTCTTGGCTTTAGCTAGGAGAGAGCCTAGACAAAGAGAGTTGGGATTAGGTGATAGCCCCTTCTTTGAGCTTTGCCACGAAGGCCACACCCAATGGGGTTGAGGATTTTTCCCATGTTGTAGCATTTTTTGGTTTTGATAAGTTAGAATAAATTAGACAAAAAAAGAAAATATATTTACAAAATGTTAAGATAAGATGTGGACAAAAAGAATATTGAATAAAAAATGTTAGGAAAATATTTTGATAAATATGTCCATATCAAAGAAAATGTTAAGGTACATGCCCTAAAAAATGAAGGCAAAAATAAAATGTTAGGTTAGACAGAAAAGAAAAAGAAATCAACTCTAAAAGTGTTGCAAATCTAAATGCCACTACTTTGTTCTAAATTCAGTTTGAAAATAATAAGTTGTGTGTAGTTTGTTTAGATGTCGCACTAGGTTATTTTATCCAATTATACAGTTGCATCATAATTGGACTTGTTTTAAATAAATCCTCATAAGTAGAAAATAGATTGGCTCAACAGTTTAATCTGAGCCAATGGAAGGAATAATATATAGAGATAGATTGTTCATAAAAAAAAAATATTGGGTTGGTAGTTTAAATGCAGTCTGAAGTTTAGGGATAAAAGGGTAGGTAGAAATGTGAAAGTTTGAGATGTTGAAATGGTTATTTCCTAAAGATCAAAACATTAGGAAACATATTGATGACAGGAGTTCGAATAACCAAAGTTTTTACCTTATGTTATTTCATTCATATGTTATCACTCCATTCGTTAAATCACCCAGACCCACAGCCGTCGCGTCTGCCTATCATATCGCGACCCCACCGTTCATTCCCCACTCACACGTTAAACTCCCTCCACCTCACCTCTCATCCCGTGCACTCCTCAGCAATCATACGGCGCACACTCCCTGTTGGCCCTCATTCGTCGTCCGAAGTGTATCGGCGGGGGGAAAAATGGGCAGCCTTTAATACCACCTACATAAACCACAAAAATTACCTTTTAGTCTTTCGGGACTAGAAATCCCAAAACCACAAACCACTCTGTCTTACCCCCGAACGCGGTATCCTTCATAGCCGTTTACCACCGCCCCACATCACGTTTCACTTCATATCTCCCGTCCAATCATCTGCCGCCTATCCGTTGCCCATTCATTTCCGCTCCCGCGCATTTATAACCAAATGTATGTTAATTAACCTGTTGGATAATTAATGCATTTTCAAACGTTCGGTGCCACCCTCCCACTCCATTTTTCTCTTTATAAACATTGTGTCATGCATTTCAAAGGTTACACAGTTAACTTATGCGACCAAGATTATTATTCAAGCCCGCCTGCTCATACAGCTCAGCCACTTGTCCTGTTCGCAAGCACATCTTCCAGGTTCACTTGTCAGTTCCCTGTCTCCACTCTGGTAACTCCTTTTACCATTTTGTCATTTACAGTCCACAGTTTCTTCTGAAAAAATGCCTCCCAAGGGAAAAACAATTGCAGAAGTTTCAAATCCTCTAATTCACCCACAGGTTGATTTCCACCATACTCCATTAGTTGACAAGGATTGCAAAATCACTGAGACTTTTTCTCAATTTGATTTATTTCAAATTTATTGCTAGTGGGAAGAGCAGCGAATTGACCAGAGTGATGAAATTGGGCCCTGGGAATCCCAATTACCCCACTATATTTTTCCACAAATACACAGACCTCCAGAGTTTGTCATAAAATGCCATGAATCTTATGATCCCAGCTAGAGAGCAATTATCTCACCTACTGGAGAAATCCTCTGTCACATTAACGTCGATTCAATTGAGAAAATGTTGCAGGCCCCTGCCACTACACCAACTCATCCTTTTTCTCATGAAAAACTGATAGAAGCTTGTAACAAATTGGACTTTACCAAGAGATCCTAGACCCTGGAACTGTTTTTAGCAATTTGTAGTCCTCTACCAAAGAGAAATCGTCGTTATGATTCATCAATGTTTCTTAATAGAACCAAACATATTACTACTATCATGTCCTATTTGCTTGGTTATCACTCTGATCAGTCTGTCGATGAAGCCACCCTTGGTTTCTTATCCATGTTTTCTTCTGATTCTAAGCCTACTGTTATTTATGATTTTAGTCATTTCATAGCTGAAACCATACATGAGCAGTTTGTCAAATTTAACACTGAAGAAGTATTCAAGTATGCTTCAGTACTTGTGTATCTTTTTATGTATTTCCAAGGAGACAAATTCCCATTTCCTTTACAGAAACTTGATGAAGAAAGACAACAACAGCGAGTGATAATCTGGACTTCAATGGGGATGAAGGAGAAAGAAGAATTCACATACAAGCAGTTCATAGAACTATTTATTCATCCAACCCTCAGCCTTATGAGCAACACTCCATTACCAAGGATCAGTGAGGAGATTTTCAAAGAACTTCAGTTCATAGATCAAGCTGCAACAAGAGATTGGTATTGCTACCAAAACTACACAGAAATCAAGGTTTTTGGCTGTGAGCTTCCACCCTACAAACTGCCAAAGTACCTCCCTGTTAGAATCTTTGCACTGGAGTACTTGAGGCAAAGATTGAATGCAGATGAAGTACATTTTGTAGCTGCCAAAAAGAAATCACAATTTAAGCTTAAAGCTCAAGTTGGTCCCTTCATTTGTAATACCAGGGCAGCAGGGAGGAAGCTGATAAGCTGTTAAAAGAAATGAAATTTGCTCTCAGTTTCTCTTGGTCATATGACCCATTGGGAGTCATCTCCAAACTCAGGGTGGAAAATAAGTTCACACCATATCATCATACAGCTAGGCCTAAGAGAGAACAGTTCAAGAATCAGTTGGAATGGACAGATAATACCCTCCAAGAGGCTGAGGAACAGGCACTCTCCACATCAAATATGCAAACTCCCATTGCACAAGAAAAGATTGCCAAGAGAGGGAGGGAAGAACAACCTTCACCTACAACGAAGGCAACAAGCCAAGTCCTCAAAGTTTTTCACAAGAAAAAGAAATAAAAGGTCTCTATGAATATTGATTCACAGTCTAGTGAATAGTCTATACAATCTCCAACTCAATCTACCACTTTTTATGAACAGCAGATAGTCCAAATAGAATAAAGAGGAAGACATATTCCATGTCTTTAGTGAAATCAAAAGAAAGAATGACGAATTGAAGTTAAATACTTACACCCAATTCTGGAAGCATTCTTCCAGCTCTCAAAGCATTCTTCCAACTCTCAAGCCAGGCTTCTTTCAGTGTTTGACTCTAAGAAGGGGAAGATGCAAATGGCTTTCTTGCAAGCCCAAGTTCCTCAGCCCAAGACTACAACACAATACCAAAAACACACTTCTTTTGAGTTTAATGTCAAGGATGTGCATCCAATTGATCAAATTGAGATGCACAAACAAACTGGACAGATGATTGCTTCAACCTTGACAAACACTGCTATGAGTTTGTCAAAAATGCAGGTTACATTGGCCAACATTCAGTCACAATTAAAGTTGGAGAAGGTCTCCTCGTTAGCAAAGGATACCAAGATTCAATCCTTGGAAAACCTAGTGCTAAGGATGGGATATGATCCCTCAAACATAAATGTTGCAGAGGAGCTCATTAAGAAAAATAACACTGAGGTTGCAGCATTAAAGAAACAACTGAAACTACCAGCATCTGAGGATCCAATGGCCAAAGAAATCGAGGAGATAGAGACTCAAAAGTCAAATATGATGAAGCTCATCATAGAACAGAATTTGCAAATAAAACAAATGGAGGAGCAGATGGAGAAATTGGTTAAGGAGAAGGAGGAAGCTATCAAGAACATTCAAACTTCAATGGATGTAGTCTCTCTTGCAGCAGTTCCCATCACCAGAGTTTCTACTTCAGCCACTACATCAACAACAGGTACAGCAGAAGGAGTTGAACAACTTACTGAAGTTGTTCAAAACCTGTCTATCCAGACAGGAGAAATCAATAAACTAAAGGATGAACTCAAAGAATTATGGCTTATGAAGTCTATATCAGATAGTTCACATACAACTGAAACAAACAGACTCAAAGGCCAAGTGGAAATGTTGCAGAGAGAACTCACAGATTCCTTCATAGGAAACAAGTTGGGTTTAGCAAAAGAAATTTTGTGGGAAGAAATCATAGAAGCAATCAAGGAGATTTGGCCCTCCATTAAGATAATATTCAATCAGAAAGATCTCTTGGAAAAATCTCAAGAAGCAGTGGAAACCATAACTAGGTAGCTGGAGGATATGCCAGAGACTGCCTCTGATATAATCAAATTTCTAAATTCCAAGGATGACTATGAGCTTGAGGAATTAAGAATAAACGACAGAACTACAACGATATTAGAGGTAAAGAAGATTATCACTAAGAAAAATCTCACCCTTCAGCTATAAGAAAAGTGCAGCAATGTTAACAACATAGTTCAGAGATTTTTCAACAAGATTGAACCTTTGGTCAGCAAGAGTTTACCTTCTATGATGGTTATTAATGATAAATTAATGTCAATTGAGGATTATGTCATAAAGTTAACAGAGTTGGGCACCCATGCAGCTTCAGTTTCCAATATCAAAGGATCAGCGACACCAGCTCTCATAGTAAAAGCACTCAGGGATTCTTTCTTCATCCTGGATGAAATCAAGCATATATTTTTGGTGAAACCCACTTTTACTAAATATATTGAGATGGATGAAATCTACAGGAGGGTAACAAAGATTTCTATCCCAGATAAGAAACATTGGGAAGAATTAATAGATTTACTTGATTAAGGATAATTGAATAGCATTCAGTTTTTGAGGGAACAGTCAGCCAACTTCAACCATTTTTCAACTTTTTCAGTAATAGTCATCAAACCGCGCAGCACCAAAATAGTGCCAGATCATTAGACAATTCTATTTTTTTATTGTTAATAATCTATTTTTGTAAAAGCAGTTCTGGATATTTTTCGTCCTATTGTTGTATAAATAACTCCCTTCACGGGTTATTAATGGTTGCACCCTTGAAGAATCATTTCTAGACATCTGATGTAATAAATCTTTCTGGATCATTAATACGAAGCAAAGGATTATGAATTTTGTTTTACACAGTTTGTGTTTCCTGTAAGTTTTTCCAGTGTCATTCGTTATGTTTTTTCTTCATATACTTGTGTCTTGCAAAGATAACTAGGTAGGAATAATTGTATTTCAATCTATTCCTATAAGCTTCTGAACTGATAATCTATAAAGAGAATGAATTAATGGATTGTTTGTTTAATTAATTCCCTCAAAATCAATAAATCATCAACATCTTTTGTAAGCTCATGTGTATTTTCTCAAACCTTTAAACATAGTTTAAAGGTTTTCATACTTATGATTATTTAGCTTTCAATTTGAAAATGGTTGTAATCATATTACTTTTATGTTTCTGCTCATCATCATAAAAGCTATTTCATTGTGTAAATATTTATAGCAGCCCTCTGCTAAGATATTGATACTATTCAAGAGGTTAGGTACATTAGTTCTATATTTGTTTCATCCACTGGTCTCCCAAATTAAAACAAAACCCACAAAACAATTATCTTAGAAGCTCTGGCATAATAATTGACCATCATTATCTCAGAGATACAACATCCCACATTAACTTAGGTTTGCAAGTCGGACGGAAAAAATGCCCATATTCATGAGTCATGACATCCATAACATTGGACTTTGGACATTTCTTTATCCCCTTGAGATTTGTTACTAGCATTTTTGTTTTAAGATCCAAATTTCTTCTTTCCAAACTTCCCCCTTGATTCAGCTACAAAAGCTTGAGAATCTTCATTGTGACGTTTAGTATTGCTTTTAGCCTTCAGTCTTGATTCCTCTAAAGTGAAAGCAGCCCATAACTCTTCAAAAGTAGGAATCTCCTTTCTAGCATAAATGCCCCCAGCAAAATGAAAATCTACACCTTCAAATTGTCAACCTCTATGGAGAGGATTGTCTCAAATAGACACAAACATACAAAAAAGCTTTGAATTAGAATGAAGAAATGAGTTGTTGATCCTACCTTTGTTATTTTTTCGCCTCTCCTATATATTCCTATCTCATCAGTCGTTTTGATTATTATAGCTTCTCTTGTCCCTAACAATGGGTGGAGTGTCCACTTGAAAGTTGAAACGTTAAACATTTCAAAACTATGACAATTTACTTCCAATTTACTTACAAATAAGACTCTATGCTCTACTGCTTGAAGAAATGGATATCGTGCTAGGTGCAGAATGGCTGATGCTTCTGGGAAGTTATACCAAAAACATTGAAAACAATTCATGGAGTTTAATTGGCAAGGTCCACACTTATATGTTGTTGAAGGTTCCACTCTCAAGAAGAATGAATTACAGTTAACAAAAGGGGCAAGAAACACAATCAAACATACAACAACGGAACCAAGAGACAAATATCATCAAGAAGCATAAAATCTTTCATGTTAAATAATCAGGTCAAGGCTTCAGACTAAGATGCAAACAATACAAAACAAACCTTACCAGCACTAAAACACAAAGAAACTCAAAACCTTGAAAATAGATAAACTTCATTCCACCACAAAAACGTGCTCAATTAGAGAGAATTTTATTTGCTATGCTTTGAGGACAGCAATGTTCTAGAATCTAAACATAATAATAATAAATTGATTGTTTAATGAAAAGTCAAAAGGTACATAACCCTTCACCTCATGACCAATCAACGCTATAAATAGATCATCACGAGGTTCATTGTAATATCATCATTCTTATAATTTAACAATCAATATGTATTATCTATCTACTGATATATCTATACTCAACTATAAACAAGACCTGTTTATAACAGTGCACATCTCCTTTTTGCTCTCTCCATAACCATCTGAACTCTATAACCATACATAAATTTTCTAAGAATTATCATAAAGTGACGTAAACCAACGCATTTTTTATAAAATAAGAGATTATTTATTTACCTTACTTGTTCTTGAGTTCCAGTTATTTGCCTTATTCGTACACCAATCTGCCTTTCACAATTTTTCAATTCCTGCTCATATATGTTTAGCCATAATATCAGCATAGCATTTAACTTCAATGAAAGCAAATTGTACAAGATCCACCATCCAACAAGAAGGTAAATTCAATGTCAACCACAGAATATATTGGTTAACCAATGTCATTTGATAGGAGCTAGGTAGACTATAATGAATAACAGGGTTTATGTCACGCTTAAAGCTTGTATTTAATAAGGAGAAATGCTAGAAATTCGCATCTCATGTAGAACATTTAGACTCAACAATCTACACAAGTTGAGACTTTGAAGTTACGGATAGTAAATCAAGACAATTTCTTATGTATATGATATAACAAAAAAGACACCATATAATGATTCAAAGGTTCATGGAACAACCGGAATGTTCAAGAGGCTACCCTCTTATAAAGGAAGGATTTCCAAAATTGGGAAGATAAAAGTAACTCTCTATAAAATACTGACATTTGAGCCTCTTAGTTGAGGTCACATAAAAATCCCACGTACACAACCACTATAGTTTTATACTTGCAAGAGTCAAGATTTGCAACACATGTAATGACATTCCATATGGGTGAGATTTCTTGGTCATTGTTACCACTTGAAAATGCATGTCGAAATCCACATTTTCATGGGCATGATAGACAATTTTCTATCTCCCCGCATGATAGAAAATTTTCAGAACTTGGTAACAATTGTAGGTTGCAGGATGAAACTTAGAGACTGTGTACTTTGTTCTATTTTTCTTGAGCACTTTTCATCATTTAAGGAAGAACAAAAATGTAGGAGCATGGTTGGCTTGATGAAGGCTTTTTCATAAGCACATTTCACCAGGAGATTCCATTTGGGCACACTTGACACCTATTTGGAGACATGGTTATATGGCTTACATTATATTTTGTTGCCTCAATAATGAGGAGCCTTGCTCCTTGTTTGAACCTAGGGAATCAAACCATGTGGATGGAGGAAGTGAACATGAATTAATCCCTAGAAGATGAACATCCTACTTCAAGAGGTGTCCAAGGATGTATGGCAAGTAAGGGACAAACATAGCTAGAGGAGAAAATAAACTACCTTATTTGAGGTCTAAAGCATGACATGTGGCAAGAAAGGAAGCAAAAGGAGAAATGCCCCTCTTATAAAGCTGCTATGTGGTGCTAGAAGCATCTATAAGGCTAAAAGAGGTTCCTTGGGGGCATTATACATCATTCAAGACATATTCCACATATCTTGAGGCATGTTTCCTCATTCATGAAAGCTTTTGCAGGTAAGGACACATTAGTTAATCCATTTTCACATATTTGGTGTTGGATTTCACCCTTTGAGGTATTTAGGGATAAGGAACATTCCCTTCTCTACGTATCTACAGGCAAGCTCTTTGCATGAGGAGGTGCCTTGTGACATCGTGGATATGAACAAACCTTCAAAGGAAAGTTGTTTTTGTAGAAATTTTAATTGTCTTGTGTTGAAGAATCTAGGCCAGTTAGCATTAGATAGATTCTTCTATACTTGATAATGATTTGTGAAATGCTTTCACTATTTATCTTATCTTGATCTTCTTCTTATTATGAGTGTGTGTGCTTACTTCATCGAACTGCTACCAAATCAAAGAAACAAGAACACAAGAAGTTGGCATTATGCCAGGGCCATAAATCTTCTTATAGAGATTCTAATTGACAAACACCAAGACCATGACCCTTGACCTATCAAGCCACTCCCAGACCAAGACACCAATCCTCTTATTACTGTTGAGATCATCATCAACATTATTGCTTCACCGAGATCATCATTGTTGCACCATGACTACTCATTGAGATCACCACTGAGATTATATCTGCACCTTCATCGAGATCATAACCTTCAAGAACGAGATCATGATTGTGATAGGATCATGACTGCACCTTAATTTAAGTCGAGATAAAGTGTGTCACTGTGAGATCCTTCCATCATCATTAGGTTGAGACTGTGACAATCCTTGTCATTGTCATCACTGCTCCTCATTATGTTGACACTGTAATAGTTAAGATTGTGATTATCTTTGTCACTGTCATCACTGCTCCTTCTCATTATGCCGAGACTGTAATATCCATTTGAAAACTTATAGACTCCTTTTTCAACTGTAACACTGCAACATCGTCTTCATCTGAGATTCCTATTCCATTACTTGTTCGAGATATCACTGCGATTATTAGCGAAATTTCAGATGTATCCGAAGTAGCAAAGGTTGATGCGATGTTCTGAAACCCTGTAATCTTGTGCAAAAATCTCAAATGTATCTGAGTTCTATCCCTCCTTCTGCGCAGACCCTAATGGGGTATATATAGTGGTTTTGTCTCCATAAATAAGCCGACTTGTATTGTTGAACCGATGTGTCTATTATTTGAGCTGACTTGACTGCCTTTTAATTCGATTTCCAAAACGTGACAGAGAGGATGGTGCTTGTCATTTGGAGTGTTGCTAGAAACTAGGTTGACCCATTTTCATAGCATAGATGCTCAAGTAGAGCTCTTCAATATAATTTTGACTCTTTGACTTTCCTAGACCTATGGAATGAGCAAGAAACTCATTCATATTATTTATAAAAATAATAATTATTTTACTTGACAAGTACAAAGATCAAAATTACATTGACAAATACCCAACCTAGTTACCCTTTTCTGCAACACTCCGTCTTAACTAGGGAGGTATTTACAATGGTACTTCGTTATTCTCAATCTGAAGAATTTCTCATAAGAAGAATCAGATTGGTAATCCCATCTGTATAGCATCATATCAATCAGAATTGTCATAGTGCAAGGCCTTGACTAACAGCTCCATCTCTCCATGAGACCAATGATTTATATAATATAGACACCTTCATCATTGTCTCTCAAGGTACATACCCACCCGGGTGTTCACTAAGTATGACCTAATAGGACTATTCTTATCTTGGGTTCCCAACCCTCAAAGAATATCAGTCCTCTTGCCTACTCTTATCTTGGATGCCCTACACATTCTCGAAAAGTATCAGATGCCAGATGATTACCCAATCCTCCCATTCTTTCTTCCCAAGTGAACACAAGAATGTTGTGTCTATCATGTGTCTACATTTCCATTCATGGCCTTCATCTAGACTTACGGTTGTTAGTCCTGGTCTAGTGCATGACACATGAAATGGAAAAACACAATTGTCACTCCTTTGTAATCAAGGGTGATCTAATTCAAACTCCCTCTTGATCAGGGACCTGTCAGAGCTCCCTCTTAGCTAGGGACTCTTTTATACATCAGCAGCTTCTTCTTCGTGGGTTCTTCAACTGCTTGATCAACTTCTCTTCTTGATGTCATGAAATTTAGTTCAGCTTCTTCCTAGTAGGGCGACAACCATCGGTCACTTTCTTCCTTATTCCATTATGTCATTCATTACATCATGGAAAGTGGCATTCTTGGCGTACATCTAGAAATTTATTCATATGGCTACTTATTTTCTCTCCATGCTTCGTTTAGGATTTTCCATCCATCACATGAATGTTGGTTGTATTTGGACTTACAAGTCTTGTTCTAGTAGCCCTACATGAACTCATCTAGATATTACTCAAGAAATCAAAACATCATATTAAATTAAATCATACATTACAAGATGGATCTTCATCATGAAATCTTGTTGTAGGTATCAGCATCCTACACACTTATTGACATATCTCCCAAAGATATCCATTATCAAGGGTCTTCATCTTTTTCAGACTTTCATCAGAGTATTTATATCTTTTTGGGAGATTCCCTAGTCAAATCTTCTTGGTCTTTTGGACGTTGATTGCCTTCATCATGGTTGCATATCTCACGATCTCTTCCTTCCTCACACATTCATTTTCCCAGAGCTTTTAATCAAAGTTTCTTAGTCAACTACCTCAAACTTCATATGAGGACATATTATGTTGATTTCATCTAGTGCAACTTAAGCCTTGCTGCATTCTTTCAGAGGAGAAGATACTTTTTCTCTTGATCGTGCTTCTCAAGATAGAAGTAATGGTCCATTGTTACCTGAAATCATATGACATGAGACTATAACATTAAATAGAAGCATAAATAACTCATTTTACCTTTAGGTCATCTAGGGTTCTTCCAGCAGCTTCCTTGATTGAAAAGATCTTCAATCCCTTGATCTGCTTCAAGCCATCACGTCATTAACCCATGAATTCCATAAGTTGGAGTTCTTGATGAAACACTTTCTCCCTCTCTAGATTAGTGAACCCTCTAATGAGGATTCCTTCAGAGAATCTTGAGGATCTTGCATATCCCTATCTGGCAGATGTTTCCTTTTTGCCTTAATGTATGATGAGCCTTGTCCTGGATGACATATTTCTTTCCTTCAATGTTCAATGAGATTCCCAAGAGCTATATCCTTCATGTTTGACTGCCATGGATTTTGTCCCTTTTGTCCTTCATGATATCCATGGTGATGTCACGAGCTCTTGCTTCTAATGCTTTCATGATGCCATGATGCATCTTATTATCATTGTCATATCTTATAACACAAGATATAGGAGCTTATGATAGGATCCTTTTGTGAGGGATATTATCTTACTCATAGGAGAGATTTGATACTCCCTCTATCCTTGACCCTTTTCTTTAGTTTCTGCCATCTTTCAGTGATATGAACTTCCAAAATCTTTCTATAGCATTGAATCTTAACTATATTTATTTTTGTCTTTGCTTGAGGACCAACCTTGTCTACTTTTATGCACATGGTTGAATTCTCTCATCCTTTAATACTATAGATTGCAACTTGTCCTTCTTTATCTAGCATAGAGACCACAAATTGTCAGGTGAGGTAACCTTCTTTGTTCATTGATATTTGTTACCTTGCTCATCAATGATGACTACCTTCTTATCACCTTTCCTAGATCTTCATGAAGTTATTCCTTCATTCTTTGATACCTTTACTATTGTGTAGATCTAAGTAACTTTCTTTACTCTAATTTCCGAGAGTATAAATAACATTTCATATACCTCTCTTTATGTCTCCTCTTCTACTATTTAGGTATGAGAGGAATTTTGTGTGATATCATATGAATCCTATGAATCTCTTGATGGATTCAAACAATGCTTGACCTTTATAGACCTTTCCATAGATATCAATGATTTCTCATTTCTATGAGGATTATGACAATCCTTCTAATTCTATGCAAGGACTTTCGATTAACTAACCAATTTATAAATCCCCCTGCAATCATGAAATCATTTAACAAATCTAATTATAAAATTGAAAGATACTTACATGGTGTGTAAAGAGGATATCTTCACCTTGATGCTTCTTTTGCTTGAGCTGCCCATCGTTAGTATCCTTTCATCACGACTTCCTTGGAGACCTTCTAGCACCATGACATTAGTGGTCTCGACATCATCGAAACTGTTTCACGACCTACCCAATTCATCTTTAAGGTATTTTTGACTTCAACATATTGTTGACATGCTAATGAGACTATGTTATGATCTGAGCATCATGCTATTAAGATCATATTCATAGACAGAATTTGAGACTGTGAAAAGTATATTGAGACAGTGATGTCTATGTGCATAGAGTTGTGTAGAGATGCAATGTATAGAGATCCCAAACTTGTCACTGAATGACATAACTATACTGTGGGTGGCACTGTATAAAGAGACGGTCTCATCACTAAAATTGCCTCGATGTAATAACTATACTGAAACAGTGATGTAATCATGGATTGTGAGATGTATTCCTTGGATTACTTCTACAATATATCTATATATATATATATATATATATATAATTGAGACTATCTTTTATGGCATGGAGAAAGTTCAGTGATCAAGAAGTGAGGATCACTAATATAGTCCATCAAACTGAGCATGAGTTGAGTGCATGACTGTAATCACTGAAGTTGATACTCCATGACTGTTGCAGACCTACTTGTTGTATACATGCTCCTTTAATCCTTTCAACCTGCTTTGATGTCCTTGAAGACAAATCCTTGTATGTCTCTTTTGCTTCCCTTCATTTGACTTCAACACCTTAGCTCTGATTCCATGTTGAAGAATCTAGGGTAGTTAGCATTAGATAGATTCTTCTATACTTTATAACAATTTGTGAAATGCTTTTACTATTTATCTTATCTTGATCTTCTTCTTATTATGAGTATGTGTGTTTACTTCATCAAACTGCTACCAAAACAAAGAGACAAGAACACAAGAAGTTGGCATTGTGTCGGGGACAAAACCTCTCCCTCCTGGAGAGGAAAACCCGCACATAATTCTTCTTATAGAGCTTCTAATTGACGAACACCAAGACCATGACGCTTGACCTATCAAGCCACTCCAACACCAAGACACCAATCCTCTTCTTACTGTTGAGTTTTGATTTGGGGTAGCATTGCATGTGCTCTATCCATGAAATTTTGTGGAGAGGTTGGGGCACATGAGATCTCCAATACCCAGAAAGGGTTTGGGTAGATTAAAAACAAATCAGGAGATATTAAAATAATTAATATTTTTAATGGAGTCCCTAAGTCTAAACTTAGGGAAAATAAAATATTAATGTGTATTAATATGAATTTGTGTTAGAAAGGTACAAAAGACATGGATCAAGCCAGATCTAATCTTAGAGGTTGATTAGGGACTTAATCTCAGTCGTTGAGATGTCATTAGGAAAGGTATAAGAGGAGGCTTGAGGGTCGCTTGGAGAACACACCAGAGTGATCATTCATTCTATTATCTAGAGCGAGATTTGCTAAAAGAGATAGAATCAATGATTGGGAGAGCAACTGAGAGGCATTGAGTACAGAGAAACAGAGAAGGCAGAGATTGTGCTGGGAGAGCAACGCAACAACCAAGGAGACTGACGCAGAGCCAGCAAGGGCTCACACAGGGCCACGCAGAGGTAGCCAAGTGTTGCGCAAAGCAACAGAGAGGCCAGCATGTTTGAGGCAGAGGCCCAGAAAGCTGATGCAGGGTTTCCTATGGCTAGAGCAGCGCCAGCGTGAGACAGAAAGGGGTTGACGCAGTCTAGATTGGGCATACGCTGGGGTCGCAGAGTAGTTTTGTGCTGAGGAGCTGCCGGAAGGATTTTTCGAGGTTTCAACCACGAGATTTATCTTAAACTGTGAGGTATAGCTGCTAAGGAAATTCTCTGTTGGGTAGGCCAATTTCGGCACCTAGATTGTACCTGATATTGCTTAATAAGAAAACCCTCAGATAGTTGCACCGGTTTTCCCACATTGGGATTTTCAAGGGGCATTGGTCCAAAAATAATGGTGTCATGTGGTGTGTTTGTTCTTGTTTCTTTTAGTTGTTGATCTATAATATGTTGAGCATGCGCTGATGTTTATTTTTGGTATTTACTTTGTAAATAAATTGTAAAGAAAAATAAAAAGTAGGTAGGAGTAAATCAGAAAAAGTGCATGAAGGGTTTCTAAACTAAGTAAACTTAGAAACTTCAACATGGTATCAAAACGTGATTGCAGATCATAGGAGGACTAAAAGACATCAGCTGAGCGAAGCAATAGCAGCAGAAAACAGTTGTCCCAAGGTGACAGAAGTTTTTTCTAGCAGTGCAAAAACCAATAAGTGTGATGCAGAGCCAATCAGAGCCACGCAGAAGAAGTCGAGAGCTACGCAGAGCCTCAGAGAGGCCAGCGTTGCTGACTCAGAGCATCCCAGGGCTGACACAGACCCATCTGGGGTGACGCAGAGCCAACGTGAGGGCTGACACAGTTCACAGAGAGGCAGTGGTTGGAGTCTAGAATGCTGCAAAATATTGCAGAGTGGAGCTGGTGAGGTACTGTAGTCAAAACAGTACCTAACAGAGCAAGGCCAGAGGAGTTGTTACCAAGGGTTTCTAGCCGAGGAACCTGGATCAGCAGTGCAGTTGCACAAGACGATTAGAGTAGGGGGCATCTCAACAAGAGGCAGAAGGATTTCCTGGAGGGAAATCAGGACTTAGAGGGAGTCTAGAAGAGAACTTCCAGATGGGAAGTAGAGACTCAGAGGAGTCAAACAGAGAACTTCCAGGAGGGAAGTAGAGGGGCGGCATGGCACTATACAGGGTAAGAGACGAGGATAGACTGGACAGAGCATCAAACTTCGCAGTCTGGAAGGCCAGAATCTTATCAGTGCTTGACAAGAATCATGTCAAGAACTTTGCCTTGAAGGTTATAGCTATCCCAGTCGACCCCAATGATAACGATAAGTACAAAGAGGCGATGGCGAGGGCCAAGTGCATTATCCTTGACGGGGTCAAGGATCATGTGGTACCACATATAGCTAAGAAGGAAATGGCAGCTGAGATGTGGGAGGCTCTCAAGAACCTATACCAGCATACTTCTGTGTAGAGAAGAATGTTGCTCGAGAACCAAATGAGGCCGTATCAGATGAAGAAGGGTCAATCGATTGACACTTTCCTCAGAGGACTGAATGAGATCTGAGACCAGTTGACTGCTATAGGAGCGACACCGGATCAGGATATTATGGTGAGGACAACCCTGAATGTTGTCTCAGAAGATTGGGAAGTGTTTGTCCAGACTCCAGAGTATCCTAGGCAGAGGGACTCTCCCACCTTGGGACGAGATGTGGGTAGCACTTCGCCAAGAAGAGATCACACAGCAGTCGAAGACAGGTAGCAGCAGCAAAGGATCAAGGTCAAGCGGCAACAGCAGGATGTGGCCCTAGCATCTGATGGAAAGCATGAGAAGCGGAAGAAGAAAGATCTCTCCAAGATCCACTGCTTCCACAGTGTAGAGATGGGTCATTATGCGACCCAGTGCCCAAAGAAGAAGAGTAAGGGAGAGTCTTCCTAGACTAAGAGAGCGCCAGCATGGGCAAAGAAGGAAGTTTTGACAGATGATGACTGTGCCATGAGTGCACACACGCTACTTGAGCAGAAGTGGGGAGACATCGCGCTGTAGTCAGGCGGACTACAGGCGATGAGGGGCAGGATCCTAGAGGTACCCAGCTTCTTGGATTAGACCTTGCTACGGGAGCCCCAACGAGGAGTAGCAGGACTGGTTGAGTGGGTAAAGGCAGATGCAAATGGAGCGACAGAGAGCGCTACAGTGCAGAACACCCGAGACAATGTAGAGTTAGCAGGTTGCAGCCTGCAACAGTGCGAGTGACACAATAGTGTTGCACCAGTGCAGGAAGGCATAGAGAGGTGTGCAACAGTGTGAGATGCAGAGAGTTGTTGCAGCAGCGCAGAAGTCAGAGAGGGAGCACTTGTCAACGACAAAGGGAGCTTCAGCATCAGAGGGTGTTTCTAGCCCAACAAGGAGGTCAGCTGGGAGATCAATTACATGCTTCTCAGTAACTGAGTTGTAGTGCAGCAATGGGCAGCACGATGCAGCATGATGAGAGGAGGTGCAGTGCAGATGCAACGCTGGGAGAAAGGACCAGCAGCAACACGGATGCAGAGGGAGTTGTTGTACAGATGCAGCAGTGGTAGTGGCAGAACCATGGGCAGCGGTGCAGAGGATGTTGGGAAGGAAGGCCTAGCATCAACACGGGTATCGATGTCGGATGATCAGAGTAATACTCAGTGAGGAGTATTGCCAGAGCACAATCCTCGCTAAGAGGGAGTGTTGATTTGGGGTAGCATCGGATGTGCTCTAGCCATGAAATTTGGTGGAGAGGTTGGGGCACATGAAATCTCCAATACCCAGAAAGGGTTTGGGCAGATTCTAAACAGATCAGGAGATATTAAAATAATTAATATTTTTAATGGAGTCCCTAAGTCTAAACTTAGGGAAAATAAAATATTAAAGTGCATTAATATGAATCTATGTTAGAATGGTCCAAAAGACATGGATCAAGCCAGATCTAATCTTAGTCGTTGATTAAGGACTTAATCTCGATTGTTCAGGATGTCAACAGGAAAAGTATAAGAGGAGGCTTGAGAGTCACTTGGAGAACACACCAGAGTGATCAGTCATTATATTCTCTAGAGCGGGATTTGCTAAGAGAGATAGAATCAGTGATCGGGAGAGCAGCGAAGGGGCATTGAGTACAGAGAAACAAGTCTCCAATCCTTCTAAGGATGTGTCTCCCTCTACTAAGAAAATAGCAGACAATCAATTTGAGGAGGCTCCAAGGCTCAATGGGAACTTTAATATATGGGAAGCAAGAATGAGGAATTTCTTACAGACTCTAGGCATTGAAATCTGGAAATCAGTGATTGATGATAGCAAGATGGATAGAGAATCCAAGGAGTACAATGCAAAAGCAATGAAGGCAATCTTGAATGGGTTACCTGATTCTATAAAGAACAATCTAGGTAAATATTCATCAGCAAAGGATATATGGGACAAACTTCATGACCTTCACTCAAAAGGAGCATTGACCATTACCATCAGTCAAGAAGATGATGGAAATCTAGAAGGAAATCCAGATCCCATCATAGAAGTTGAACATGAGAATGATGACATCACGGCTAAATTAGACCTAGAAGATGAAGAGAATGAAAAAAATTATAGAAGATCTTCTCGCTCAACTTATGGCTGCTATGGAAGAGATTAACAATCTAAAAAAGGAAAATAAGGAACTTAAGAAGATGGCACTAGCTAGTGACCAAGATCAAGCAAGGAATGAAGAGCTTGTCAAGCTTAAGAACCAACTGAATAAAGCAAAGAAGCAGGAAGATACCTTGTCAACTCAACTTGAACAAAGGCACAAGAGCCTGAACAAACTTGAAGAAGAGATTGATCAGTACAAGGTAGAGGTCTCCTCTCCCACATCTCAACTACAAGAAGCCAGGAAACAAGTACAAAGAGCTGAGAAGACAAAGGAAGCATTGGAAGTCATAGAAGGACAGGCTGATGAAGCAGGAAAGGAAAGAAACACCATGATCTGTTAACTAAAAGCAAAGGATGAAGAAATCTTCAAATTTAAATCTAACATCAAGCTTCTCAAGGCTAAAACATGTAAAGCTACAAGGATCAAGGATGAAACGGAGAGAAGTCAAGCAAAGAAGGAAGAAATCTTCAAAATGAAGTCAGATATCATCTCCCTTAAAATAGTAGCAGATGAAGCTACGCGTAGCAAGGAAGAAACGGAGAAACAACTTGCCAAGAAGAATAATGAGTGTGAAAGATTGCAAGAAGAGATTAGCTTCCTCAAAACAAAGGTTGAAGGGATGAACAAAATCTTGAAGAACTCTCAAGCCTTGGATGACATGCTCAACTATCACAAATGTCCATCTAATAAATCAGGTCTCGAGTATGCAGGTGAATCCTCAAACAATAATGAAAATGCTTTAAACAAAAGAGATGTGAAGAACCCAGAAAGAAATGGTGATGCTCCCAACTCCAGCAAAGGCAAGGAGAAAAATCGGGGCTACAATAGAAGAAATGCTGCTCCAAGAAGAAATCCTGCTCCATGAAGAAATGTAGATGATGTCAAAGATGCAAGAGGCAATGGTTATCATCAAAGGATCTCAAGGTAGAAAGGCTTCAGAAGTACATCAAGGAAACCTCTATCTCCCAAGTACCAAAGTTCATTTGTTGGTTATTGTTATTCTTGTACAAACTTTGGTCACATGGCAAAACACTGTAAATCATCTCATAGAGATAGATATTATAGTCCCCAACAATCTCCAAGAAACAATTTTGCAGGAAGAAAACATGAATTCTTATTCATGAACAAGGTAGAATACTTCAAGTGTCATCACATTGGTCATATTGCACAATACTGTAACTTAACTTGGGCTCTTACACAAGCTAGAACCATGCAAAAGAGGAAAGTTACACAAGTATGGAAAAGGAAGGAAATACAATCCGAAAGTCCCTTGAGCTCTCCAGCCAATAGCATATGTCATTGGCCTAAATTTTGACAATCTAAGCATTTTATGAGAAGACTCTGCCAAAAGAGATGATGCATACAGTTAGGGGGAACCTGTGATTCTTGATCATTATTGCTGAAGCTATTAGTGAAAGGGTCCATATGAAATCCTTGTTGAACTATACTAACAATCATTCTTTGATTAAGATCATTTCTCAGGAGTACTCCATTGAAGAACATGATCCTGTAACCATTTTTTGGACTGTTGTTAAAGAAATAGGGAAAACAACTATGGTGTTGATTCTGGATACTAATGGAGGCAATCTTTAACCAAACAAGATACATCTGGAATGGAGTATGGAGAAAAGAGCAGCTGGAAACATATAACAAAGCTGAAGCATTGCAAGAAGATGCAAATCAACAGAATAAATTTAAAAGACAGTCACAGATTGAATATCTAAATCTGCTAGGGAAATAACACGCTGAGATATGTACAAGAACACAAGGAAAAGATGGCTCATAGAAAAGAGAATGTTGTGCAGTCAAAAATAACTTATGTTGATACTAGCCACTTAGAAAATATAGCAACGGTAAGGCACAACACCTCACCATTTCATCCAAATGAAATGATGTTGAACACTAGATGGTAGTGATTTAAGGAGAAGCACAGAGACAAAGAAACTCAGATCTGAAGAAAGATGGCAAGAAAGCCAATCTCAGTGGCATTTTCTCTAGATTCGGACTATGAAGACCTCTCAATTTTGCCTATGGAGACAACATATGGGTTGAAGCATAAAAACCTGGATTTAGACACTTGGTGTATGGCTATTTGTAATCTCATTAAAAGCATTGAAATAGAGCACCTTTAAGTATTGTAGAAGCCATGATAAGGTAGTTCTGAGACATGAAGAGGGAGAAATGTGCAAATTGATGATAAAGCATCAATCCTTCCATCTTGAGTAAAAAGAAGAAGAGCACTATGACAGGGGGAGTCACAGACCCATGAAGATCTACCATTCATGAAGAACAGAAGAATTTTGATAGGGGGAGTCCCAGAGCACTCCTTTGCCATTGATGTCAAAGGGGGGGAGAAGAAGAATATTGCCATCAATAACAAAGGGGGAGATTGTTGACCTACGTTGTCATTGATGTCAATATGGCAATATTCTAGATACTAGAGGATGGCATGAAGCCAAGGGGAAGCCGAGCGGATCCATGAAAAGACAGGAGCAAGGCCATCAGGATAGCCAAGCCATAAGCAAGAGGAGTTACCAAAGGTGGCATATCAAAGCATATTACAGGATATCAAAGCAAGAGAAGCATTCATATATGCAAGGAGGTCTCTGAAAGACACTGCCAAGCTAGAGGAGCCACATTGGACCAACAAGAGCTGCAAGAGGAACCATATATATATATATATATGCCCAAACAGGCATATCAAATCAAGGAGCTATATCAGAGCAAGAGGAGCCATATCAGAGGAGCGTTGCTTGTAATACATGCCCAAGAAGAACATACAAGAGCGCTGCTTGTAATATATGCCAAAACAGAGCTATCGGAGCCATACTTATAGACCATACATATATGCCAAAGAAGAGGAGCAAACGGAGCAAACAGAGCCATGGGAGGAAGCAAACAGAGCCACGAGAAACAAAGAGGAACACACAGCAGAGGAGCATAAACAGCGATATCAAAGGAGTAAGGAGGAAAACAGCAGAGGAGCGTAAACAGTGTTAACGGAGGAGTTAACAGTAATATCACATGAAATATCGAAGAAATATAAGAGGAGTTAACATATCCTAAGCCATAGGAGCGAGAAGCAAAGAGCAGAGAATCATGACTCTGTGTATTCGTGTTCAATGTTAACTGGGTTAAGTCGGGACCGTTAGATCTGAAGAGATCAACAATGGAGGATTGCTAATGAATACCGCATTGCAAGTTATAAAGGGTTGTCATCCCCGAAACCTTCGATTGCGAAATACATGCGGAGCCGCAACTTCATTATAAACCGCCTATTGAAATATCGCATCCGCAATATCATAAGTCTTAACAGAATGCTACAGCGAAACAGTCGATTGCGATATACAATAGCGAACCCAATGGTCCTATTATATCATGCCTATTGTAATATCGCGTCCGTTGCTATATCACAAACCGTAAAGCCTTGCCACATGAAAGCGCCAACTGCGATAAGGTTGCGGACCCGACAGGTATATTAATTACGATTTAATATCAAGTCACATCCGTCCCATTAGCAGAAGGGGAATTGGCCATGTTATGTGTTAACCCGCCGATTGCGATAGAACTGTGGACCTGACAGACCTATTATAAACAGTTAGATATAATATTGCATCTGGTATCGGCCATCGGCCATCGGCAATGCTTTAGGCTCGACTTATAGAAGAACCTCCGAAAGTGGCGATTGTGATAAAAGGATGGGACCGCCATATGGGTATACCACGTTTATATGGGTTCCGTGAGCAATAAATCTATAATGGAAGACTCTCCGAGTTATATATTTTAAATGAGAGAAACTCATAAGTCGACCCTTCCTCCCAAGGAACGTGTCCTTTGGTGATTTGCAAAAGTCATATATATATATATATATATATATATATATATATATATATATATATATATATGAGCTGAGACGCTTCATTTAGTGGATTGATCTCGGGCATCTATATTACGAAGAAATAACAGTTCACGACTCGTGAATTTGAAAAGAAAAAAAAGAATCTCTCTGATATTTGTCGTGCGCGGGCCTTTGAGGCAGAAATGCAATACAATAATGCTCCCAATAGTTCAAGACACTGAATCAAGCCGATTGCGATTGCGAATGGGACGTGGTTGTTAGTTAAACAATGTCGTCTCTCTGTATGCCTATAATTATTGTAAAAAGGAGCACTATTACAGTTTAACGTAAGACACGATTTCTCTATGCATTTGTGGACCTCTCTTAGGAAGTAATGTGTCTCAGGAGTGTTGGCAAGCACAAAGAGACAGAGGAAACCACAGAGACCGAGGAGGAAGCCAAAGGGCCAGCGAAGAGAGGAAACCGACAGACAGAGGCATGAGGAATAAATAAAAGACAGGTAAAGAAGAGAACGCAGTGGAATGTTGTTGAAGGCTGTTGAACACAGTGGAAAATAAGCTGGAGGAGACAGAGGCAATGAGAGGATCCAACAGAACAGAAAGAGGGCCGAAGGGCCAACAGGACAGCAGACAGTCGAAGGGGAGAAGTAGCCAGCAAAGAACTTAAGCTTGAAAAGGAAGTTGTTCTTTATGCAGAGCTTAGTGCAGCTAACAGTAGACTGACTAAAGCTGTGTGAAGACATTATCAGAGAGCATGAAAGCTATTGGAGACTATGTGTGGGCAGTGTGCAGAGTTGTAAATACTTCTTCATAAGAATACTGGTTGTCATTGATGTTGTAGCATGGAGACTACAGTGAAGCTATAAACAGATAGAACTTAGTAGAGAAGAGTTCTGGGAGCAGAACATTACTATCAAATGTGCTTTGACAAGATTGGGTCAGAACCCTTGGGGCTGGTGCCTCAAAAGTAAGTAGGATTGGAGTCCTTGGGGCTGGTGCCTCAGAAGTAAGAAGGATAGGAGTCCTTGGGGTTGATGCCTCAGAAGTAAGAGGGATTGGAGTCTTTGGAACTGGTGTCTCAGGAACTAGAAGGATTGAAGTCCTTGGGAGTTGGTGCTCCTAAGTCCAAGACTAGTGCCTTGGCAAAATAGAGTTGGAGCTCTGGAGGTTGGAGCCTCACAAAAGTCCAAGTTGGTGCTTGGCAACTGATTGCAACCATCTATATATTGTATCTATTTTACTACACAGTTTACTAGGAAACCGGATTCGTCCTAAACCCCCTGCGAATCCCGAATCCGGCGAATCCGACACGATTCGGTCTGGATTCGTGTCCAAATCACAAGACACGTCGTGTCCGTTTCGGACACGTCGTGTCCGTTTCGGACACGTCGTGTCCAAGGGCGTGTCGCGATTTTAGGACACGTGTCCAGTTTCCAGGACTCGCTAAGCCCAACGCGGGTATGAAAAGGGCGTGTTTGCTCATTAATATTTTCATTTGGTAAGTGATTTGTGCTGTTGCAGCAAGGAGTAGAGCATTTTGGCAGCTTCATAATCAAGTCTAGGCCCTAGTATTGATATGCTATTCATGGTAATGTTAAATTCTTAAAGTAAAAGTGACATTATCCTTAATCTTCATTTTCATCCTTTTACTTAAATTTTTAACATTACCATGAAATGACTCAGGATGTTTGAGAGTGGTTCTGGCCTCATTGGATTTCATATGGAGAAAGTAGAATTTTAGATTTCATTCAAAATCCAGCAGACTTATCAGTTTTTCAGGATTTTAGGATTGGGGGATTGCAATGCTTCCATTGAATTTTGTCATGTATTAGGGTATGGAACTCGTATTTAATCAAGAGCACCAAACCAAGAGCTTCTGAATATGTCGCTCCCGCTCCTGTTTTCGCTCCCGCTCCCCGCTTTCGCTCCCGCTCCCCGCTTTCGCTCCCGTTCCCAAGTAACACTGTTCCTGATGATATGGGTCTGGACACCATTGTTGAGTCGGCATTGGCCAACATGGATCTGAATGATCCAGTGCTAGAGCCTGTTAGATTTAATGACTTAGAGGGGTCAGCCTCCATACCAGCAGATGCAAAGGCGACTATGGATACAGGGGAGGAGGAGGATGTAGAGGAGAGCAGTGGGGACCATGATGATGGGGACAATGATGCTGATTGATGCCTTGAGGCTTGTATACCTGTAGTTGTTTTATATTTTCTATTTCTATTTGCCATTGGCATTGCACCAACACTACCTATGTAACACATTTTGATTTGATGACTTGATGAGAAAACTACAGTTGTCAGTGTGTTTATCTTACTATCTTGTAGTTGTAAGTTGTCTTTCAGTTATGAATTATGAATCATGATTTAAATTTTTAATAGATTTATCATTTATGTGACCAGTACCACTGACATTTATTTGAATTTTGTATGTACTATGCATGCTAATAGCTATAGATGAAGATCTATGTTTGAAATCAATAAATTTGTATCATTAATTAAAATTTGTGTAAGAAATATGATAATATCTAATTTTTAATATCTATATATATATATATATATATATATATATATATATATATATATATATAAATATATATATATATATATATTTTAATAAAATAATATATAACGTGTCCTGTTCCGGGGGGTCAGCGTGTCCAGAATCGGACACCACGAATCCCGAATCCTACGTGTCCCGAATCCCCGTGTCAGGTGACTTAGACAGTTTATATTAATAAAAGCATTTATTCTTATTGTTCATCTAGTGTTATGAATATATATGTTTTAACTGGTAAAACAATAGTTGGAAAAAGAAATATTGATTCACCCCCCCTCTCAGTATTTCCAACCACAGAGAGGGACTGACACAATCCAGATTAGGCAGACACTGGGGTTGCAGAGTAGTTTTGTGCTAAGGAGCTGCCGGAAGGATTTTTCGGGGTTTCAACCAGGATATTTCTCTCAAACTGTGAGGTATAGCTGCTAGGGAAATTCTCTGTTGAGTAGGCCAATTTCGGCACCTAGATTGTACTTTGATAATTGCTTAATAAGAAAACCCTCAAATAGCTGCACCGGTTTTCCCGCATTGGATTTTTCCAGGGACATTGGTCCAAAAATAATGGTGTCATGTGGTGTGTTTGTTCTCGTTTCTTTTAGTTGCTGATCTATAATATGTTGAGCATGCACTGATGTTTATTTTCGATATTTACTTTGTAAATAACTTGTTAAAGAAAAATAACAAGTAGGTAGGAATAAATCAGAAAAAGTGCATGAAGGGTTTCTAAACTAAGTAAACTTAGAAACTTCAACATGGTATCAGAGCATGATTGCAAATCACAGGAGGACTAAAAGACATCAGCCGAGCGGAGCAATAGCAGCAGAAAGCAGTTGTCCCAAGGTGACAGAAGTTGTTTCTAGCAGCGCAAAAACCAAGAAGTGTGATGCAAAGCCACGCAGAAGAATCTGGGAGCTGCGCAAAGCCTCAGAGAGGCTAGCGTTAGTGACGCAGAGAGCCAGAGGGCTGACGCAAAGCATCCCAGGGCTGACGCAGAGCCAACGTGAGGCAGAGAGGGGCTGACGCAGTTCACAAAGAGGCAGTTGCTAGAGTCTAGAAGGCTGCAGAAATATTGCAGAGTGGAGTTGGTGAGTTACTGTAGTCAAAACAGTACCTCACAGAACAGGGCCAGAGGAGTTGTTACCGAGGGTTTCTAGCCGAACCTAGATCAGCAGTGTAGTTGCACAAGACAATCAGAGTAGGGGGCATCTCAACAAGAGGCAGAAGGATTTCCAGGAGGGAAATCAGGACTCAGAGGGAGTCCAGAAGAGAACTTCCAGACGGGAAGTCAAGACTCAGAGGAGTCAAACAGAGAACTTCCAAGAGGGAAGTAGAGGAGCGTCATGGCACTATACGGGGTAAGAGACGAGGATAGACTGGACAAAGCATCAAACTTCGCAGTCTGGAAGGCCAAAATCTTATCAGTGCTTGACAGGAATTGTGTCAAGAACTTCGCCTTGAAGGTTATAGCTATCCCAGTCGACCCCAATGATAACGACAAGTACGAAGAGGCGATGGCGAGGGCCAAGTGCATTATCCTTGACGGGGTCAAGGATCATGTGGTACCACATATAGCCAAGAAGGAAATGGCAACTGAGATGTGGGAGGCTCTCAAGAACCTATACCAGCATACTTCTATACAGAGAAGAATGCTGCTTGAGAACCAGATGAGGTCGTATCAGATGAAGAAGGGTCAATCGATTTACACTTTCCTCGGAGGACTGAATGAGATCTGAGACCAGTTGACTGCTATAGGAGCAACACCGGATCAGGAGATTATGGTGAGGACAGCCCTGAATGTTGTCTCAGAAGATTGGGAAGTGTTTGTCCAAAGTATCCTAGGCAGAGGGACTCTCCCACCTTGGGACGAGATGTGGGCAGTTGTTCGCCAAGAAGAGATCAAATGGCAGTCGAAGACAGGTAGTAGCAGCAAAGGGATCAAGGTCAAGCAGCAGAAAGAGGATGTGGCCCTAGCATCTGATGGAAAGCAGGAGAATCGAAAGAAGGAAGATCTCTCCAAGATCAAGTGCTTTCACAGTGTAGAGATGGGTCATTATGCAAACCAGTGCCCAAAAAAGAAGAGTAAGGGAGAGTCATCCCAGACTAAGGCAGCACCAACATGGGCAAAGAAGGAAGTTTTGACAGATGATGATTGTGCCATGAGTGCACACATGCCACTTGAGCGGAAGTGGGGAGACATCGAGTTGTAGTCAGGCGGACTACAGGCGATGAGGGGCAGGATCCTTGAGGTACCCAGCCTCTTGGATTAGACCTTGCTATGGGAGCCCCGACGAGGAGTAGCAGGACTGGCTGAGTGGGTAGAGACGGATGCGGATGGAGCGGCAGAGAGAGCTACAGTGCAGGAGTCCCGAGACAGCGCAGAGCTAGCAGGCTGCAGCAGTGCAAGAGGCACAGGAGTGTTGCACCAGTGCAGGATGGCACAGAGAGGTGTGCAACGGTGTGAGATGCAGGGAGTTGTTGCAGCAGCGCATAAGTCAAAGCGGGAGCACTTGTCAGCAGCAGAGGGAGCTTCCGCATCAAAGTGTGTTTCTAGCCCAACAGGGAGGTCAGTTGGGAGATTAGTTACTTACTTCTCAGTAACTGAGTTTTAGTGTAGCAATGGGCAGCATGATGAGAGGAGGTGCAGTGCAGATGCAGCGCTAGGAGAAAGGACCAGCAGCAGCATGGATGCAGAGGGAGCTGTCGTACAGATGCAGCAATGGTAGTGGCAGAACCATGGGCAGCAGTACAAGAGGCAGCAGTGCAGAGGATGTTGGGCAGAAAGGCCTAGCATCAACACAGGTACCGATGTCGGATGATCAGAGTAATACTCAGTGAGGAGTATTGCTAGAGCACAATCCTTGCTAAGAGGGAGTGTTAATTTGGGGTAGCATCGGATGTGCTCTAGCCACAAAATTTGATGGAAAGGTTGGGGCACATGAGATCTCCAATGCCCAGTAAGGGTTTGGGCAAATTCTAAACAGATCAAGAGATATTAAAATAATTAATATTTTTAATGGAGTCCCTAAGTCTAAACTTAGGGAAAATAGAAAATTAAAGTGTATTAATATGGATCTGTGTTAGAATGGTCCAAAAGACATGGATCAAGCCAGATCTAATCTTAGTCGTTGATTAGGGACTTAATCTCGGCTGTTGAGATGTCAAGAGGAAAAGTATAAGAGGAAGCTTGACGCTCACTTGGAGAACACACCAGAGTGATAAGTCATTCTATTCTCTAGAGCGAGGTTTGCTAAGAGAGATAGAATCAGTGATCAGGAGAGCAACTGAGGGGCATTGAGTATAGAGAAACAGAGAAGGTAGAGATTGTGTCAGGAGAGCAACGCAGCAGCCAAGGAGATTGACGCAGAGCCAGCAAGGGTTCATGCAGGGCCACGCAAAGGCAGCCAAGTGATGCACAAACCAACAGAAAGGCCAGCATGTCTGACGCAAAGGCCCAGAAAGTTGATGCAGGGTCTCCTGGGGCTGGCGCAAGCCAAGAAAAGCTGACGCAGGGCCAGCATGAGACAAAGAGGATCTGACGCAATCTAGATTGGGCAAACGCTGGGGTTGCAAAGCAATTTTGTGCTGAGGAGCTACCTCGGGCCATCTCCCGCTTTGCCTCCCTATCTTTCTCAACAAGCTGAAGTGTTGTAGCCGACCTTTCTGTTTCTGCTTCTAGATCTGCTTGTGATGAGATAATTCTTTCACGAATTTCCTCCTATTGACATTGCCAAATGCGTATCAATGAACTGAAAATATTTAATAGATGACAAAAAACTACACAGATACTCTTACTTGTGAAATTCATGTTAAATTCATTAGGATAACACACAACAATATAATCATTTTCTGCCGTAAAAACACAAATGAATTCCAATTAAGAAAATACAGAAGCAAGAGAGTAGACTTTTCTATCAAAATTGAAGCCTTTTGCATACTTATGCTTATATTGACTGAGTTATTGCATGTAAGTTTCGGCACATGAATGAATACTCTGAGCCATCTTTAATTATAGAGTTGAGGCTTCTGTGATCCATAACAAGTTTAAGATAGATTTTTCGGCGAAAATCACATGAGAAATCATTTGTCGACGCGTTTCGAACCAACGAGTGTGGTTCATCGTCAGGACAAGTTGAAAAACAGATCCAGCATAGCCTGTTTAAATAGCTAGAGCAGAGACACCAACGGTTACCTGTGAAAAAGCTGACTTAAGGAGCAAGGTCAAGTTTAGTTATATTAGGTATAAAAAATAATAATAATTAAATCAAAAATAAATAAATTTATATAAATTCTATAAATTTAGTTATATCAGGTGTAAGATAAATAAATAAATATATGAAGAATAATAATAAATTATTTATTTATTAAATAAATATAGTAATGAAGAATAATGATAAATTATTTATCTATTTATTAAATAAGTAAATAAATATATAAATGAATGAAGAAATATAATTTAATAAATATAATGGTAAATATGAAAAATGGTATCATTAGGTTAAATAAATATATAAATATATATAAATTTAGTTATATTAGGTGAAAGAATTATAAATTAATAATAAATTATTTATTAAATGTATAAATGAAGAATACAAATAATAAATTATTTATTTATGTATTAGATAAATTAATGAATATATAAATAAATAATAGTAAATAAACTATTTATTTAATTTATATAAATAAAAATGCAATGGTTAAAATGTAAACGAATTAATGTGTAATTTAGTTAGAATTAATAAATAAGTAAACTAGAACAGAAGAATAAATAAATTAAAATCCAAAAAAGGAAATCAAAATAAAATAATTAAAGCTAGTTATAGGAATTAAGAATTAAAAGGAAAGGGGGATAAATAAATACATAAAAATTAAAAATAAATAATAAAATGTAAGAATAAATAAAATCGAAATTGAAATTATTAGTTTAAACAAATAAATGGGTTAATTGATATGAAAGAAAATAAAAATAATAACCATAATAATAAAAGAATACAAGCTGACTTAAGGAGCAAGTTCAAGTTTAATTATATTAGGTATAAAAAATAATAATAATTAAATAAAAATAAATAAATTTATATAAATATAGTTATATTAGGTGTAAGGTAAATAAATAAATATATGATAATAATAAATTATTTATTTATTAAATAAATATATTAATGAAGAATAATGATAAATTATTTATTTATTTATTAAATAAGTAAATAAATATATAAACGAATGAAAAAATATAATTTAATAAATATAATAGTAAATATGTAAATAAATTATTTATTAAATGAAAAAAGGTATCATAAGTAGGTTAAATAAATATATAAATATATATAAATTTAGTTATAATAGGTGAAATATAAAAAAAGAATTATCATTTATTAAATATATAAATGAAGAATACAAATAAAAATAATAACCATAATAATAAAAGAATACATAGTAATAATAAAGTTATAAAAATAAATAACTAAATAAATAATAATAATTTATTAAATAAATAAATATTATTAATAATATAATAATAATAATAATAGAATTAAGTTATTAAAATAAATAAATAATAAAATATAAATAAATTAAGAGACAAGAAAAACGATTATCATATAATAGAAATTTAGTATAATATAATATAATAAATTTCTATTATATGATAATCGTTTTTCTTGTCTCTTAATTTATTTATATTTTAATATTTATTTATTTATTTATTTTAATAACTTAATTCTATTATTATTATTATTATATTATTAATAATATTTAGTTATTTAGTTATTTATTTTTATAACTTTATTATTACTATGTATTCTTTTATTATTATGGTTATTATTTTTATTTGTATTCTTCATTTATATATTTAATAAATGATAATTCTTTATTTATATTTCACCTATTATAACTAAATATATATAAATATATATATATATATATATCTATCTATATATATCTATATATACATATTTATTTAACCTACTTATGATACCTTTTTTCATTTAATAAATAATTTATTTACATATTTACTATTATATTTATTAAATTATATTTTTTCATTCATTTATATATTTATTTACTTATTTAATAAATAAATAAATAATTTATTATTATCATATATTTATTTATTTACCTTACACCTAATATAACTATATTTATATAAATTTATTTATTTTTATTTAATTATTATTATTTTTTATACCTAATATAATTAAACTTGACCTTGCTCCTTAAGTCAGCGTGTATTCTTTTATTATTATGGTTATTATTTTTATTTTCTTTCATATCAATTAACCCATTTTTTGAACTAATAATTTCAATTTCGATTTTATTTATCCTTACATTTTATTATTTATTTTTAATTTTTATTTCCTTTTAATTCTTAATTCCTATAACTAGCTTTAATTATTTTATTTTGATTTCTTTTTTGGATTTTAATTTATTTATTCTTCTGTTCTAGTTTACTTATTTATTAATTCTAACTAAATTTCACATTAATTCGTTTACATTTTAACCATTGCATTTTATTTATATAAATTAAATAAATAGTTTATTTACTATTATTTATTTATATATTCATTAATTTATCTAATACATAAATAAATAATTTATTATATGTATTCTTCATTTATACATTTAATAAATAATTTATTATTAATTTATAATTCTTTCACCTAATATAACTAAATTTATATATATTTATATATTTATTTAACCTACTAATGATACCATTTTTCATATTTACCATTATATTTATTAAATTATATTTCTTCATTCATTTATATATTTATTTACTTATTTAATAAATAGATAAATAATTTATCATTATTCTTCATCACTATATTTATTTAATAAATAAATAATTTATTATTATTCTTCATATATTTATTTATTTATCTTACACCTGATATAACTAAATTTATAGAATTTATATAAATTTATTTATTTTTTATTTAATTATTATTATTTTTTATACCTAATATAACTAAACTTGACCTTGCTCCTTAAGTCAGCTTTTTCACAGGTAACCGTTGGTGTCTCTGCTCTAGCTATTTAAACAGGCTATGCTGGATCTGTTTTTCAACTTGTCCTGACGATGAACCATCTTTAATTGTCAGAAATATATCCTTCCTACTTAAGGATGAGAGGGTGCAAGAGTCTCAGTATGTTTAGTGTGTTTGACATATTTAATACATTTTCTAACACTAACAAGGATGCGACTTTAATTGAATCTTGACATAAAAGTCATGAATTTCAATCCATTCTGAGCTCAGATTGCTGTATCCAACATGCCTGGATCATCAAATTATCTAAACTAGCAGGAAACAAAACAATAATAGCAAATCTGGAATGTATTTATCTGCCAACCTAGTCATATAATTTAGCATCCTTTAACAGTTTGTCAAACACACTCTCGCAAGGAATAACAAAAATAAGTATTTAATCACTAATTGTGCACTCCACAATAGTGATGGTATCAAATACAATCAAAGACATTAAAGAAATTGCAACTTATGTGATACTCAGCAATTTGAATGTTGATTTTTGTAGCACCGGGAGGTATTCCTGCATGCCAAGAGACTTCCCAAGTCCGCCAAAAGGAATTATAAAGATTGAAATAAAATTTTATTTTTAAAAGGTTCATGTAGGCTTCAAAAAGCCAAGTCGGCCACACCAGTGGAAGGAGGTGACCCTTGACTAAAAGGGCACCCATTTGACCAATATAAATACACATCAAAACATTCATTTTCACCGTCTAAGAAACAACAAAGATCTTATCTGAAGCAGTCGCACATGTGGACAGAGAGAGAGAAGACCGAAGTTGACTGCGTTGACCGAAGTTTGATTTCTGTGAAGTTGGACCATGTTTGACTGTTGATCAAATTAACTGCATCTCAGATCTAAGCTCAGCATGTTGACTGCAGGTCAAGTTGATCTCAGGACCTTGACTGCAGGTCCAAACCTTTCTGTTGACCAGTATTGACCAATGTTGACCAGCACTGACTTCTCTGTTTTTGATGGTTTGACCGCAGTTACAAACTAGAATTTTTTACCAGGTTTGACTGGTATTTGGGCTTGAGAATTGGCACAGATTTCTAGACAATTTTTGTTGTAAACCTTGCTAAAGAATAAATTATCCTAAGAAGAAAAGTTTGCTAGGTTTTCCCAGGGTAAATATGTGTCTCTTGTGTTTGGTTGTCTCTTTATAATCTTACTGTTATCATTGCTCTACTGTTGAGACTTTCTATGTATGATTGCTTAATGATATAAGTGACATAAGATAACTTGGGTGTAAACCATTGGAATTAATTATCAGATTAGGAGATCAGTTTCTATTATAAGAAAATTCAACATTGAATACATGCAAGCATCTCTGTTTTATCCAGAATATAATCCATTTGCATCTGTCCTTGACAAACCAGTCATATGCCATCTAGTATCACTCCATACCCAAAGCTACTATGATTGATCAAGAAAAACAAACCTGAACTCTGAGTATTCTCTCACGTTCTAATTCAAATAGAGAACCTTCCACAACCCCTGTCCTAGGCATTAGCTGATCTTCAGCTACCTCTGGATCCAATTGGTCATTTTCAGCTTCCAAATCACTGCAGCAGGAATATATCAGTACTAGCAAGACGATATTAAAATAGTAAAAGAACAAGTTTCTATCAATAGGGACAAGTTACTTGAAACAAAACAGTTTTCAAGGACATAAACAGACAACCTGAGCCTTGCACACTTACTTTATATAGATATCAAGTTCAATGAATAACCAAAAGCAGTTGATGGAACTAGAATGACACATTAAATAATAAATCAAGGGTTCAGGAATCTGCAGGCCATCTACAAAGCGATTGAGGAAAACAAAAACTTGTTAGGTGTTATACTTAGACCTGCAATGCTATTAAGGACAATGAATAGAATTGTCCATTCTCTATAATTTATTTTCCCACTTGTATAACCACTATCACCATCTCCCTCTCAACAGTCATTTTTCACATGCTCCCTGTTGCTGCAAAATTTAGCAGGCCTAGTGCAAAGCCCCACTAGGTGGAACCTATGTCACATGGTTCGAGTTCGACAACGATTAAGTTCGATTCGAATTCGAATTTTCCGATCAGGTTCGAATGAGGTTCAGCATTAGGTTCGACTATACATATTTTTCAATATATATATATATATATATATATATGACAAAATAATAGAAAATTCAAAATCGATCCATAAACACATGAATACAAATTCTTATTAGTAAGCATACATGAATAATGTAATCATTCTAACATCTAGTTAAATGTAAACATACACAATAGTAGTTTGCAAAAAGAAATGACATAATTTTCAGTCTTAAAAATTTAAATGAATGTCAAATACTAGTAATTTTTTAAAAAATCACATAACCAAAACATGATCAAAATTTAAACATACACATCATTGTAGGACATCTTCAAATTTCAAAATTTTAAATATCATCAAAGTCATCAACACATGGAATTCCATCATTTGGCTCATCTAGTGAGTCATCATCAATGCTAATATAATAAGGAAGTCATAAAGACCATTGCCAAATAGTTATAATCCAATTTAAACGTACACATCATTGTAGGACATCTTCAAATTTCAAAATTTTAAATATCATCAAAGTCATCAACACATGGAATTCCATCATTTGGCTCATCTAGTGAGTCATCATCAATGCTAATATAATAAGGAAGTCATAAAGACCATTGCCAAATAGTTATAATCCATAAAATGGGAAGAATGGGAAGAAAATGAAATAAACCTTACAATATGCCCTAAGCCATAAAATAAGGTCATAAAACATAGACAAAGTCCACATGAGGAATTTTAGCATGTCGAATTTCACATAGACAACCGACCAGTTCAAGGGAGAATTTCACTACACACCTCTTTCATACTCGCACTAGAGAACTCCTATTAAAAGACTATTTTTCTCTCTTTTAATGCGCACAATAAAAGTATATATTCAAATCTTTTATTTATTAAAAAGATTGTAATTGTACATACCAACTCCATATAAAGCATGAAAAAAATTATACATCTGTTATATCATATCAATATTCAAAAACTCTTATTAAAAATATAATTTTTCTCATTCTTTATATATAACAAAATCAGTCATCTCCTCTATAGTAAAATGATATAAAATAGATTAAACAAAAATCAATGTTTAATAATTTATATATTATCAGTAAAAAATTGTATTTGTAATACCGACTTATCTTATTCCTAATGATTTGTATTATATGCAACATTATTATGAAACAAAAAAAAAAAAAAAACATGCATCCATCTTTCTCTAGGATCGGATGTTTCCATCTCATTTTTCCAAAATCCATGGACAATTAAAATAACCTATATTCAATTGAACCATAGAAAATTCAGTGATTTACATTATTAGTGCTTTCCATGATACATTGTCTTTTTCGTATAATTCCAGTACATATTAAAACGTCATGGAAAATGTCATCTACATTCTTGTCTTATCTTTTTTTCCAGATGAAAAAGTTGTATAGTGTTATATTACGACTGAAAAACAGTTCCAGATTGTACATTCTTGTCTTATCTTTAGCGACTCTTCAAACCGACATGGCGTACCACATTTCTCAAAATTTTCTGGAGGGTGAGCCGCATCACTATATTTCCAGATATTTTGGAAAGATGAACTGCGTAATTACATTTATTGAATTTTCAGGAAGGCGAACTACATTACCTGCACTAAATTTACCAAATTTTCTTCTAAAACCATCAAGAAAACCGCCGAAATTCAAAAAACTCGTTTAAGTTCGCGATTAGGTTCGATTAGGTTCGTTGAGGTTCGATGGAGGTCGATGAGGTTCGAGTTCGACTTGAGGTTCGACTTTCAGGTTCGCCGAACCTGAACGAACTTCAAAAATTTTTTACAGGTTCGCCGAATTTCAAACCTGAAGCTTCAGGTTCACCAAACCCTGTGACATAGGGTGGAACCAGACCTTATGTCAACAAGAGAAATGGTTGCAACTGTTACCTCAGCAATATTTTCTCCTACTAGTTAGTGGTATTTGACCACAAGGGAGGCTTCCCTAAATCACCTAAATGATAATCAATTACTATGGCTTAAGGTGATGGATAAGATGGGACAAAGTGCCAGCAAAGCCTAAAAAGGATAAGGTCTTCTATGCCAAAGTTCAAGCACTCTATTCCTAGACCAAAGAGATAGTTGTTATAAGTTAGGGTTTAGTTCATTTGCAATGATAGGGTGCACAATGTCATAACAGCCAAATAAAAGGCCTTTTCAAGGATAACCAACAAAAGAGAGTTAGGGCCTTCCAATAAACACCTTGGGTTAAGGTCACTAAATGGGAATTTAGGGATGAAAAACATGCATAAACAACAAATAAGGATGACATCAGCCCTAAAAGGGAAGGATTAACCATGCACAATGCTAGATGTTTCTTTTATGTAATTTATTAATACAATTCCTAATTAATGAATCGTAAACATCAAGCTAAATTTCACCTTTTATGCAATTTTCTACCTGCAAACCCTAGCCAGTAACCCCAGACGTTAGGAGAAAAGATAAAGGAAAGAAACTTAATTGGTTTTGAGGGTGATCAACACAACTTGAGATCAGTGGTTTAACCTAAATGGGTTTCATGTAGTCTTCTAGGACTAAATTCAATGGAAAAGTTATGATGGAGTAAGGGTGGATGACCAAGGCATCCACTTTTAAAGCCCCAACTATTTCCTTGTGAGGGGAGAAATTAAGTGTAAGGAATGCTCAATCGTTTCCTTATAGGTTCCAAAGAAAACAGTTTCGCATAACATAATGGAGAAAGATTTCAACATAGATCTACCATTTAGTCATGGCACAAAATGGAAATCTTACTAGCACAAATAAAATATGCAAAATATAGAAGATAAAGCAAGAAACATATAAAATTCTCCACGAAACACTTCTTTCAATCCCAAGAAAACATCTTCAAACAAAATACCATTTCATAGGAATTCGCACCATAGAAAACCAAGTTTAAAACGTGTGATGATGAAATGAAATAAGGGGAGCCTCTATTTGTATGAGGCTTACTACCCTTATTTTTAGAAATTTACAAGTAGAGCCCTAATACAAGTTTACATGAGTGTTCAATAAGAGTGAGGTTACAAGCCAACCTCATAATAGCTCAAAAACATAACAAATAAATGCCAAAAGAGCCAACACTTGTGGGAGAAAAGCCTCCTCCAATATGACATCATCCTCCAAAGGAACTCAAGATGCAACGTGCAAGTAACAAATATGTCAATGAATGCTCCATACTCCAAGAAGTAGCTCAAAATCCATTGGTATGCCTCAAAACCATGATGTCATCACCAAGGTGCCCTACAACACCCTTTTAAGGGCAATAGGGGTGACATGACACCAATATGCTCAAGCATTGGGGTCCATCAATGATGTGCAAACCCTGCCCTATTGATTCCAGCCTAAGCTACAAACACCATAATGATGCAGCCTAAGCCGCATATACGCACAGTATGCAAATACAATTGCATATCACACTATGTGTATCCCAAGATAAACACCAATATCAATGGTGAAAACCCACTTTATCAAAGTTTAAGTCTTTAATAAACATTTGAGTGGAACTTTCATAATGTTTGGTTAATTCTTATTACCCGCACATATTAACCATACCCTTTTTACTCTGGTTTCAGTTTAACGCAAACTTAAACCATAATCCATTGATTCCGCTTATTTCTATTATAATTTCCATATAATAGAGATATTCATAAATTACACGTAAACCTTACCTTTCCGCCATTCCACAAACCTTTGTACATACTTTGATGCTCTCCTTAGCGCGTTAAATCTCCGTCGTCGATCTCATTCCTCGATCTAACGGTTATCGCATCACCCGATCATCAACTAACCCGGATGATCTCTACCGTTAATCTTCTCCACCCAATCCAACGATTGTCGCGTCACCCGATCGCCAACAAGCTTGGCTGATCTTCACCGTTGATCAATCCCGCTTGATCCAACGCTTATCGAACAATCTCGCGCAAATATTTGCACGACCTTTATCCGATTGAGAGCACGCAAGAAAAGTGGTTTTCTCTCTCCACCGTTTACTACGTGTCAGCCACTAAAGGTAATCGCGTGAAATTTTTAAAGACCACTTACCACCTTTAGGGCACGCAGGGAACTGCTTCCTGTCTTTGGAAACTACCCACGTGCTTAATAAGAAACTTAAAGAAACTCGGCTTAATAAAGGGTTAGCGCTTAATCTCCACCATTCATCTTCTTGACTTCATTTGCGCGACTTAATCTTAGTTGTCCATCTCCCTTGCTCTCGTTCGTTGATCTGACAGATCCAACAGTTCCTGTGCACCGTTACGTTCTTTTGGTTCTTACTGTGTAATAGCCCATTCTGCTTTCTGCGTGAAGGCCTCACGATCTTCACTTGTTCTGGTCTCGATCTCTGCTCACGCCTTTATGCTTCCTTCACCTTCACTGTGAAGGTCCTCTCCAATACTATGTGTGCGCAACCACGTAACACACTCCTCTCTGCACCTCTTCTCTGATTTTGCACACCTGCAACCTACGTTATGTAGAATTACTCAAGTTCACACACAACTTATAATTCAAATACACATCACACAAACTCAGAATCGAGTTATTTGTATTAATAGACAACCATTACACAGGAATTTCTTCCTCAACCTGATTTTCAATATCAGTGGCCTTTCCTTTCCTGCCCGTAGGCTTAAATGACTAACTCTCTGACTCCTGACTGACTCTCTACCTGATTACTATGCTTTTTAGGCTTACATTTATACAAAAGGTTCTCTTTAACCAATTTTGGTTCAGATCCTTAATCTGTTGAACTAAATCTTGAATATCCTCCAAGTCCACTTTTAACTCCAGTAATCCCTAAGAATCCTCTCTAGTTCCACGAATCATGACACCACTTTCTAGTCTAAGACTTACAATTGATTTCCAACTCTCTCATCATCACTCATGTTCTCCTACATTCGAGAGCATTTACAAATATCCTCACAATATCTAATTAATTCCTATTCTAATCACTCAAAACATTAATAATTACATACATAGGAATCCAACTTCCTTGAAAACACAAGACCCCCTAAGTTAACTAGAACATAATGAAATTGTTGAGCTGTATGCTCCTGCATCAGACTCCCAAGGTTAAAATAATCATGATCTCCTAATCATGTGCTTTCGACCTTTGTCTTCCTGGATCCCATACTTTGTTCTGTAATTTGTCTTTGGTTGTTGTTGTTGTTTGTTGCTATTCTCCAGGTTTCCACACTTTATGTTGCTTTGCCCCACTAGCTATGCTTTCACAGCCCGTTGTTGTCATTCTTTTGCTGCTGCTTCTTGGCCAGTTGGCCTTCTTACTGTTGTTTTCTTCTGTGGCACCTTCATCATCAATCTTATTATTTTTTCAATCTCTATGTCCAATTCATCTTTTGACTGATAATTACTTTGCCATCCGTTGTTGTACTCTGTCCACTCATCTTCAAACTGTTGTTTGTTGTCTTCTCTTTGAAGTTGTTGGATCCTTACTACCGCCCTTTCATCCTTACCCTCTTGTGACTTTCCAAACAACCTTTATTCAATATCTGTAAATTTACTTTTAAAAAGTAAATTGTCCTCCAATTTCCTTTGTACTTGATTCCCCTCAAATACATCACTATGTTGCTCATCAATTCCAACATATTTTCTTTCCTCTTCTATCTTTACTTGGCTACTCATATGTGCCAAATTTTCTCCAGCATCTGGAACAAAACCTGCACTCACAAAACAATTATTAAAATGAAAAACATAAGGCCTCAGTGCCTATTCTTCCCTTGACAACATTTCAGTATGTTGCTCTGATTTTTACTTCTTTATCAGCACATTAGTATGTTGATTCAAGCTCTCTAAAGGATTCTCTAAAGGACTCTCGAAACTGTAAGCAAGTCTCTCTTCCACACCATCTACTTCAATGATGTCTTTCTGTTCTTGTCCACTGTAGTGAACTCCTTCTTCTGCAATCACACTGTCATACTCTGAGTTTTCCAGCAAATATTCCAACAATTCAATTTCTCTGTGACACTTCATAAGTATTTCATCATCACTTATAATTCCTGCATTTGTACACAATTTATCAGTTTGAGAATTACAAGGTTCAACAGTCTCAACTGTTGCTTCACATATCAGCTCTTCAGACTGATTCTCATCTCCTTCTTTCACAAGAAATTGTTCCTAGATTGTAACAGCTTCAAACATCAATGTATTACTAAATTCTTTCTGCTGCAATAATTCACTGTTTTCCCATTTAAGAGACATTCTCCATCCTTCTTTACTTCAGAGTATTCATCTTCTAAAAGATACTCTTCCATACTTTTGACAACTTCAAAAGACTGCTCATCCTCTGCAAAACCTTCCTTTGTTAGTGACCAATCATCAGATGTCCTTTCTCCCTTTGCTAAATCTTTTGCATAAACTTCAATAGATGTCCTTCTTCAATACATTTTTCTTTGTTGTCTCTCTGTAACCCTTCTTCCAGAGCTATCCTTGTCTCATCATCTACATTAATATTCTCCTGCATTTGTTCTTCATCAATAACATTAATCAAATTCATTAGATTACCTCGCTGAGACAATATTCCTTCGTTCTTCATCAGAATAAGTTCCTGATCTTCCATACAGCTTTAAATGACTGTCTTCTCTCATTGAGTAACTCATCCATAGACTCTTTCTGCTGTAACCAGTCAAATTCTCCCTCTTCTGAGAAACTTTCTTTGTCACCTTTTACTTCAAGATCTTCATCCATCCAGAAGACATCTTCACAAAGTTGTTTTTCTCCTGCAATACCTGCAATTATACACAAACTATCAGTGTTAAAAACATAAGACCTTGTGGTCTCACTTGATGCTTCAGTCACCACATCTCCTTGTCGTTCTGAATTCTCGCAATAATTCATAAGATCTTCCACAGATCTCCAGTGTTCTTCTTTACCCAGAACTTCACCCTGTTCTGCTTCACAAATGGAAACTTCCATTTCCAACTCAGCTTCTCTGAGTTCTTCCACCAACCACTTTACTTGCCTCTGTTGTAGCCTTCTCTGTAACTCAAACCACTTCACTGCCTTTTTCCTCAAGACCCAACCTTGTCTTTGGTTTTCCTCTAATACCATCCTTAACACATTGAGTTGTTCTTTTAACTCTGCAATCTCCTTGTCACACTCCTCTTGACTCATTCTCTTGCCATTTGCCTTGGCATCCTCCTTCTTCACTTTTCTTCTGTTGTGGTCTTCCTCAAAACCTCTGTTATCTCTATTATGACTATCAGTAGTCATCTTCTTCTCTATCTTCATGAGTTCCTCACTCACTTACTATGAGTTGTACTAAAGCCTCTGCAACAACAAGTCCTCCCTGCTGCCACTTACCTCACCAAGCTTTCCTCTGTACTTGGTCTTTTGGCAAGCACTTGGTTCTCTATTCTCTCGAACCTCTTTGAGCACTTCTCTCTGCTCCTTCTAGGCTTCAACTCATCTGCACCTTTTAAGAACACAATTGTCCTCTTGTATTTCAATCACAATGAAATATTAGGTTCTCACCACCTCTTCTTTCACTCAGAAATTCTTACCAGCTTCATTCATTCCTTAGAAATTCTACCCACATCCTCTATGGAATTGTCTTTATAATATTCCTGTTAGTTGCGACAAAACCTCTGCAGTAACAAGTTTCCTTCTTGCTACACATGCCTCAGTAAGCTTCTCTCCTCTGAGCTCAGTATTTTGGCATCTCTTTGGTTCTCTCCTCTGGAACCAATTGAGCACTCCTTGCTCTAGGTTGCTGCAATCTTCTCACCTGCTATCTTCAAGACCTCTGCATGATCTTGTTCTACCATTCACCTGCACTTTGAATGGATTTTTCTTTGTTTCCTTTGCATCTGCAATTCTGCTACACTTTATCTCTGTGTGCCTATTGTTTGTCGGATTTAAAATCTGATCTCCTCTTGCCTGCATACACACCTTCAAAACATAACTCTGTTCTAAGTTTTCTCAAAGAATCCTTACATACAGAATTTCCTTGTTTTGCTCTGATACCAAATGATGTCAGCCTAAGTTGCAAACACCATAATGATGCAGCGTAAGCCGCATATACCCACAGTATGCAAATACAATTGCATGTCACAGTATGTGTGTCCCAGGATAAACACCAATATTGATCAATGGTGAAAACCCACTTTATCAAAGTTTAAGTCTTTAATAAACCTTTGAGCGGAACTTTCATAATCTTTGGTTAATTCTTATTACCCGGGCATTTTAACCATACCCTTTTTACTCTGGTTTCAGTTTAACCCAAACTTAAACCATAATCCATTGATTCCGCTTATTTCTATTATAATTTCCATATAATAGAAATATTCATAAATTACATGTAAACCTTACCTTTCCGCCATTCCACAAACCTTTGCACATACTTCGATACTCTCCTTAGCACGTTAAATCTTCGTCGTCGATCTCATTCCTTGATCCGATATTTATCACGTCACCCGATCATCAACTAACCCGGATGAGCTCTACTGTTGATTTGTTCCACCCAATCCAACGGTTGTCGCATCACCCGATCGCCAACAAGCTTGGCTGATCTTCACCATTGATCAATCCCGCTTAATCCAACAATTATCGCGCAATCTCACGCAGATATTTGCACGACCATTATCCGATTGAGAGCACGCGAGAAAATTGGTTTTCTCTCTCCACTGTTTGCTACATGTCAGCCGCTAAAGGTAATCGCGTGAAATTTTGAAAGACCACTTACCACCTTTAGGGCGCGCGAGAAACTGCTTCTCATCTTTGGAAACTGCCCACATGCTTAATAAGAAACTTAAAGAAACTCGGCATAATAAAGGGTTAGTGCTTAATCTCCACCATCCATCTTCCTGACTTCATTTGCGCGACTTAATCTTAGTCGTCTATCTCCCTCACTCTCGTTCATTGATCTGACAGATCCAACGGTTCCTATGCACCGTTACGTTCTTTTGGTTCTTACTGTGTAATAGCCCATTCAGCTTTCTGCTTGTGTATTTGTTTTTGCCTCACGATCTTCACTTGTTCTAATCTCGATCTCTACTCGCGCCTTTATGCTTCCTTCACCTTCGTTGTGAAGGTCCTCTCCAATACTGTGTGTGTGCAACCACGTAACACACTCCTCTCTGCACCTCTTCTCTGATTCTACACACCTGCAACCTACGTTATGCAAAATTACTCAAGTTCACACACAACTTATAATTCAAATACACATCACACAAACTCAGAATCGAGTTATTTGTATTAATAGACAACCATTACACAGGAATTTCTTCCTCAGCCTAATTTTCAATATCAGTGGCCTTTCCTTTCCTGCCCGTAGGCTTAAATCACTGACTCTTTGACTCCTGACTGACTCTCTACCTGACTACTATGCCTTTTAGGCTTACATTTATACAAAAGGTTCTGTTTAACCAATTCTGGTTCAGATCCTTAATCTGCTGAACTAAATCCTGAATATCCTCTAAGTCCACTTTTAACTCCAGTAATCCCTAAGAATCCTCTCTAGTTCCACGAATCATGACACCACTTTCTAGTCTAAGACTTACAATTGATTTCCAACTCTCTCATCATCACTCATGTTCTCCTACATTCGAGAGCATTTACAAATATCCTCACAATATCTAATTAATTCCTATTCTAATCACTCAAAACATTAATAATTACATACATAGGAATCCAACGTCCTTGAAAACACAAGACCCCTTAAGTTAACTAGAACATAATGAAATTGTTGAGCTATATGAACCTGCATCACCTATCATCTCAAGGAAAACCATCATCATCCACACTCTGAACAACCAATGCCCATCAAACAATGTCAAGGCTAGCCTAGGGCCATCCTAGGTACATCTGGACACACATCATCAACAAATCCAACTCCAAGCCTCACTGACTCAGCATCTCAACTTCTAGGGGTACTTACATGTGCAACCATCTTACAACCCAACACACTACTCTGGGTGGGCAACATGGCATCAACAGAGGATATATTCGCTCTCTAAAATGGATAAAACGACCTTTGGAATGCTACTAAATGGAGTGATAATCATCTCTCAAGAGGCCTTTGCTACTATGATGACACCAATTGAAAAAAACTTACTCAAGGTCAAGTGGACTCATCAATCATTAGCAAGAATGACCATAAATGCATTATAGTGAAACACGCCTTAATGCAAGGGGCACAAGAACACTTCACACAAAGCTCACCTTCAAATGTCTAACTAGATCAAGTCCTATAAACAGATTAAGTCCTTATATTAGGGATGGTTAGTCAATAACCGTATTAGGTATTTCCAACCCCTGAGGGGAAGTGTCATGTCCCAAGTTAGCTCATCAATCCATAAGTGTATGTGAGAATGGTGACTGCAGAGTGAGAAAGAGTTCAAGGCAAGGTGCCATCACCATGTGACTAGCTAATGGAGGTCCAACATCCTAAGTGTATAGATCTAAGGAGGAAGTAATCATGTTTCCTCGGCCTTCTTTTCCCACCCATCTAATGTGCCTTTTAATTTTTTATGATTTGTCTTTATTTGGGTGCATAACTCACAAGCCCAAGCTTAATTTGAAATTTTCCATTACCCCTTAGGATAATATAGTTTATCGCTCATCGCGGTTGGAGCAATACAAGAGTTAATTTTTATAGATGAAGCATCAAGTGCTTAAGGAACTAGGTGTTGAAGAATATGTGTAGCTATGGTTGGTCTTCATAGTTATCATTGTACTTGAGAAGAACAAGATTATTATTGTTTCTACCATCAAAATCTGTTTTTGGAAAGAAAAAAAAATATTATTTTATTTATATTTTCTAGTGGCTCCACAAGTGCTAAGTCGGATCACATTATGGCTAGTTGGCTTGCCTTGAAACTCTCCAATTCGGATCACATGATAGCTAGTTGGCCTGCCTTAAAACTCTCTCATTCAAATCACATGATGGCTGGTTGGCTTGCCTTGAAACTCTCTCATTAGGAACGTATGATGTTTAGTTGACTTGCCTAAAAACTAATTCATTCGAATCATATGATAGCTATATAGAGAGGTTGATTCACTCTACTTTGTATGTTATTGGAACACACATACCTTACTCATCGGCTCTCCTATGTGAAGTGATCTAAGATCTGTAGATCTACTCATTACATTTATGATCTGAAATCAGTGATTAGAGATTTGCTCATTATACTTATGATCTGAAGTCAAAGGTTTGAGATCTGCTCATTATACTTATGATATGAAGTTAGAGGTTCAAGATCTGTTCATTATACTTATAATCTGAAGTCAGAGGTTCGAGATCTGCCCATTATACCTATGATCTGAATTCAGAGGTTTGAGATCTACTCATTATACCTATGATCTGAAGTCAGAGGTTCGAAATCTACACATTATACTTATGATCTGATGTCAGAGGTTTGAGATCTGGATATTATAACTGTGATCTGATGTTTGGTATTCGAGGTCTGCTTCTTATCATTGAAATCTGAAGTCTGGTATTTGAGATCTACTTATTATCATTGTGATTTGAAGTTTGATGTCCGAGATTTGCTTATTATTATAGCGATCTGAAGTCTGGGTCTGAGATATGAGCCTAGATCTGAGTTCTGATCTAACTGTTTTATATGATATGATGAGAGGATCAGCCTCTCCTTCATGATCTCTGTTGGACATTCAGTTGTAGAGAACTTGCACTTGTGGAAGCCTTCTTGGGTCAGTATAATCCTGGTCTTGATGTATTGTTGAAGGATCTCTCTAATAATGATTTGATCGGGTTTTGCCGTAGTCTTTGACCTAATTTCTAGTGTTCCTTATTATGTATTGTGATCTCTTCTTTCTCCTTACTACTATTGGTTAATTTCTGAAGTATAATTATTTTATGTTGGAAGAATAAATTTACAAGAAGTATTGTTAACCTCACAAATAATTATATGAAGTTTGGAAAATATTGCTTTTACTACACTGTACTCGCAATTCTAACACTAGGTGATAGCTCATAGGGGGGCTAGAGCTCATTGTTAGTTTTTGTAGCATCAGATGTGCTCTAGCCACGAAATTTCGTGAAGAGGCTAGAATACATGTATTCTCCAAAACCCGGAAATTGTTTCTGTAAATTCCACCCAGAAGTGTCTTAATTAGATTATTAACCAATTTTTTAATTATTTCCTAAGTCTAAACTTAGGGAATATGGTTAATTAATCAATATTAATTAAGATGTGGTGAGAATCGTCTCAAAACTCACATGGATCGAGAAGGAATTAATTTGGGCCATCGATTATGATTTAATCTTGGTCGTTGGTGCTCCAATAGAAGATTATAAGAAGTCGATGGGTAGATGGAAAAATGTACTAGAGCAGATACTTAGTTGCTCAAGCAGATCTATTTTCTCAATGGCTGAAGTTCAGCAAGAGAAAATCGAGTCCGAGAGTGAGTTGCAGGTGGGAGAGAGAGTGCATCAACAATAGTCTGAGAGTGGAAGACAAATCTAGAAGGGGCAGCACAGAGGAGGGACGCAATTCATCAGAGCAAAGGAGTGACACAGTCACTGCACAGAGGATGACACAGGCAAGCCAGCGAAAGGGTAGAAGGTCCTCTTCGGGGTCAGAAAAACGTTGTCATCATTAAATTTCCCTCAGTGACTCTTCCTCAATTTTGGCTATCTATATCTTGTAAAGAAATTATTGCTGAAGAATCTGTTGCACCGAATTTCCCACATTGGGTTTTTCCAAGGACGATTGTCCATAAATATATTTCCATTGTGGTTATATATGTGCTAGTATTTTTCCTTGCAGTTATTTTCCGGAGAATTTTATTTGTGTAGGCTACAGTGTATGTTTCGATATTTGTCGTAGAAAACTGCAAATAATTTGTTTAATCAATTTAACAAATAGAAGTAATAATATCAGTTGCTGCAGTAAAATTCGAGACAACGAATTTCCACATGGTATCAAAGCAGGTGAAGCAGAAAGAGCTCGATTGCAAACGGAAGAAGGATTTCGAAAGCACTGCATAGGCAGCAATTCGAAACCCCAGAGAGGTTGCGCAATCCATTGGCTAGGTGAGCAAATTTTTCGTGGAAAATTAATTCTCTAAGTGAGTCAACAGAGAATAAAATTTTCTGGATCGAGATTTGTCATAGGCAGAGGGAGCAACACAGCAATTTCCACGCAAAGCAGGATGCGTATTTTGCAGCTAAAAATTCAGTGTTGGGAAGTAAAAATAGCACAGGAAATTATGAAGTCTCAGAAGCCTCAGAATTATCTCCCAGATTGGAAGATGAGTTTGCATGTTTGTCGAGTTCGGCATCAGCTTGTGTCTTGTAGATTGATAGCGGAGCTTCAACTCACATGACTAGAGTAAGGGAATATTTCTCGAGCTATCAAGAGGAGCAAATGGACTTCCAAATCACTATGGGCAACAAAACTAAGTGTACTCCAGTAGGGAGAGGCACCATAGATTTTCAGACGGAAGCAGGAACCAGCACTAGCGCCACTAATGTACTGCATGTGCCAGGATTGGGTATGAACCTAATTTCAGTATCTCGGTTGCAGAATAAGGAGTACGATGTATACTTTGTGGGAAAGAAAGTGTATGTCAAGCATCCGAGTTGGAAGAAGGTGAGACAAATTGGAGCTCGAAGCAACAAGCTATATAGATTGCAAATTGATTCTCCAATGGCACTGATAGGTAGTGATAACAGCAGTGGGAAGGAGTTGAACGAACTATGGCACAGGAGGTTGGGACACTTGCACCATGGAGCACTTAAGATGCTTAGAGAGACTGTAACAGGAGTTCTAGCTCTCAGCACCGAGCATGATGACGTATGTCGAGGATGTGTACTTGGGAAGAACGCAAAACCAGTGTTTCCCAGAAGTGACAGCAAAGCCAATGGCTTGTTGGGATTGATACACTCAAATATTTGTGGTCGTATGACCACTAGAGCTCTTAGCGCTGGCAAGTATTTCATCACCTTTATTGATGACCATTCCAGAAAAACCTGGATCTACTTCTTAAAGACCAAGGATGAGGTCTTTGATCGGTTTCGAGAGTTCAAGGCTCTCATAGAAAACATGGTAGGGAAAAAGATCAAGGTACTACAATCAGATAATGGTGGAGAATACATAGATAAAGACTTAACAGATATCTGCGCAAGGGAAGGTATCAAAAGAGAGTGGACATCTCCCTACAATCCACAGCAGAATGGAGTAGCGAAACGGAAGAACAGAACTACAGTCAGGGCAGCAAAAGCCATGTTGCATGATCAGGATTTGCAACCGAACACCTCACAGAGCATTGGGGAAGAAAACGCCAAAGGGAGTCTTCACTGGGAAGAAACCTGAAGTAAGTCATTTGAGGATATTCAGGAGTGTGGCCAATTGTCACATTCCAGATGAGAAGCGCAACAAGTTGGATCAAACTGCAGAAAAGGGGTATCTCGTAGGATATAGCGAGACCTTAAAGGCATACAGAATCTACATTCCTAGCAACAAGAAGATTGTTGTGAGGCGAGATGTAAAGGTCATGGAAGACAGAGCCTTCACAAGATCTCGAGAGATGCCTGCGGGAGATTGGTCATCAGATGTTCTGTTAGTCCAACAACAGCAGGGACCGCAGGTAGAACAAGCAGGGGGACAGTCACAGGATTCCAGTACAGTGACTCGTACTAGCATCTCCTCAAAAATAGGAGATCCAGGAAGTTCTCAGCAGTCAGAGAAACAGGAACAAGTGGAGGAACAGAATGAAACTCCCACCACCAGTGGTAGGACGAGCAGGGAAGTGCGTCAGACCTTGAAGGATACAGAGGAATTTGTCGGAGCTCCTAGAATTGACAAGAGGCAGCGTAGGCAGCCTGATAGATAGCAGGCCTTAGTGGCTTAGGTTGCAAAACCCTCTAGTTTTCAGGAAGCTGCACAACATCAGGTGTGGATGGATTCCTTGGTAGAAGAGTACAATTCTATCATGATAAATGATGTTTGGGAGGTGGTGCCTAGACCAAAAGATAGATCAGTTGTGGGTTCCAGATGGATCTACAAATCAAGTACATTGTAGATGCCAGTGTATAGCAGTACAAGGCTAGGTTTGTGGCAAAGGGGTATGCACAAAAAAAAGGGATAGACTAAGAGGATACCTTCGCCCTAGTCCCTAGATATACCTCTATCAGATCTGTCATATACCTAGCAGCACATATGGGATGGGAGATTCACAAGATGGATTTCAAGATGACATTCTTGAACGGGGTGATAGAAGAAGAGGTGTATATAGAACAGCCGAAAGGCTTGAGACTCATGAGAAGAGAAATCATGTATGCAAGTTAAATAAAGCCCTATACGGGCTCAGGCAGGCACCCAAGGCATGGTACAGTCAGCTTGACAGTTACTTGCAGCAGTTGGGATTCATCAAAAGTGATGCAGATCCCAATCTCTATTAGTATTATCTGATAGTGGAGAATGAGCCTCTCATTCTGGTTTTATATGTAGATGATTTGTTTTTGACAAGATCATTAGGGCTCATAAAGGACTGCAAAAGGAACCTTCCAGCAGAATTTGAAATGAAGCACTATTTTCTAGGGTTGAAAGTATCGCAAAAGAATGGGGAGATCTTCCTTAGGCAAGGGAGATATGCTACAGAAATTATGAAGAGATTCAGAATGCAGGATTGCAGACCCATGGCAACACCAATGATTACCAACTAGAAAAAGATAGATGCATCAGGGTACAAGAAAGTTTACCCCACCTTGTACAGACAGCTAATTGGGTCACTCATGTATTTGGTCAACGCTAGGCCAGACATTCGCTTTGTTGTCAATACCCTTAGTCAGTTCATGGTGGAACCGAAAAGGGTACATTGGGCAACAGCTAGGCACATTCTCAGATATGTGCGTGGAACAATCGGACTCAAGTTGAAGTATACTCGAGGAGATGACGTCAGATTGAGCAGATTCACAGATGCAGATTGGGCAGGTAGTTCAGTCGACAGGAAAAGTACCTTCGAGTACTGCTTCAGCATTGGATCAGGATCGTCTCTTGGTGCCGCAAGAAGCAGAATTCTGTAGCACTGAGCTCAGCAGAGGCAGAATATATGGCGACCAGCACATCTACAAGCAAATCCATATGGCTTAGGAAACTGCTAGTGAGCTTGTTCGGGAAGAAAATAGGTGCGACAAGTGTTTACTGTGATAATCATAGTTGTATAAAACTCTCTAAGAATCCAGTATTTCATGACAAGTCGAAGCACATTGATATCAGATGTCATTGCATCAGAGATTGTGTTCAATGTGGGGCAATCTAGCTATAGGATGTCCCCACAGGAAATCAGGTAGCTGACATACTCACGAAAACTCTAGGGAGAGCTAAGGTCCTCCAATTCAGAGAACAAATGGGTATGGTGGAGAACCCATTTCAGTAGCGGAAACTGATGGATTCTCAGCAACAGTAATTGAGAATGAGTTGTGGTGCAGATGCAGTAGTTCGCTGCAATTCAGTAGGGCTAGCAGCAGCTCAGATGCAGCGAATATCAAAGTTGCGCAGTAGTTGGTGGGCAGCAGTAGCCAGACATCAACAACATGACAGGAGATGGTGCAAAGGCAGAGTGTTGCTTCAGTGGGTTGCAGCGCTAGAACACATTCCTCGCTAAGAGGGAGCATTAGTTTTTGTAGCATCAGATGTGCTCTAGCCACGAAATTTGGTGGAGAGACTAGAATACATGTATTCTCCAAAACCCAAAAATCGTTTCTGGAAATTCCACCCAGAAGTGCCTTAATTAGAATATTAACCAATTTTTTAATTATTTCATAATTCTAAACTTAGGGAATATGGTTAATTAATCAATATTAATTAACATCTGGCGAGAATCATCTAGAAACTCACATGGATCGACAGGGAATTAATCTGGGACATCAATTATGATTTATCTTGGTCGTTGGTGCTCCAACAGAAGATTATAAGAAGAAGTTGATGGGCAGATGGAAAAATGTACCAGAGCAAATACCCAATTGCTCAAGCAGATCGATTTTTTCAGTGGCTGAAGTTCAGCAAGAGAAAATCGAGTCTGAGAGTGAGTTGCAAGTGGGAGAGAGAGGGCATCAACAATAGTATGAGAGTATAGGACAAATCTTGGAAGGGCGGCACATAGGAGGGACGCAGTTCATCAGTGCAAAGGAGTGACACAGTCATTGCACAAAGGATGACGCAATAAGGTGAGCAAAAGGGCAAAAGGTCCTCTTCGGGGTCAGAAAAACACTATCATCATTAAATTTCTCTCAATGACTTCCTCAATTTTGGCTATCTGTATCTTGTACAGAAATTATTGCTGAAGATTAATAAAAGAAAACCCTCATCTGCTGCATCGGTTTTCCGACATTGAGTTTTTTTCGGGGACGATTGTCCAAAAATAATTGTGTCATTGTGGTTACATATGTGCTAGTATTTTTCCTCGCAATTATTTTCCGCGGAATTTTATTTGTGTAGACTGCAGTGTATTTGTTTCGATATTTGTCATAGAAGACTACAAATAATTTGTTTAATCAGTTTAACAAATAGAAGAAATAATATCAGTTGTTAGAGTAAAATTTGAGACAACAAATTTCCACAATCATGCTAGACCTTTGCCCAAACGATAATGAAATAACCCAGCCCTCTTTGGCATTTAATATTTTTCTTTCATTATGGCCTTCCTATGCTTTTATCTTTCTTTTAGCTACATCAACCTCCAGGGCTAAGTTTTTGTTAAAATTGGAAACCAAAGAAAAACTTCATGTGGGTCATCTTATTCATGGCTGATAATATTTTTATTAGATTCCTCTCGTCGAGAGGTGTAGTATTGACATAAAGATCATCTGATTCCCATAAGTATTCATGGAGATATGAATTTATTTTGATTATGGAATTATTATCAAGCCAACCTACAACTCATGTAGGCTCAAAAGCCCAACAGTCGCATCTATTCAAACACCAACGTTGTGTATAAATACAGGAGGACTTTTCCTCATTTGGACTCACTCATCTCATCACATCTCTCTCTCTCTACTGCGCAGAAAAGAGTCTCTTCTCTACTGCGCAGAAAAGGGTCTCTCTCTCACACATGTGAAGCTGGAAGCTGCCGAAACTGAAGCTGCAACTGCAGAAGTAAAGATTGACCTGCATGGACTAGAAGATCTCCTCATCTGAACTGCGTTGTAGGTTCATCTGAACCTCCTCTGAAAGCCGCAACTTTTGGTGGTGGAATCAAGTCAATCCGACAGACGGTTTGCAAGATATCGACTGCCCTAGTTTGAAGCCAGAAGCTGTTGAAACTGAAGCTGCAACTGCAGAAGTAAAGATTGACCTGTGTGGACTAGAAGATCTCTTCATATGAACTGCGCTATAGGTTCATCTAAACCTCCTCGGGAAGCTGCAACTTTTGGTGGTGGAATCATGCCGATCCGACGGTCGGTTTGTGAGATATCGTCTGCCCTAGTTTGATGATGAAGCCGCCAATGTTGATGCTGTTGATCTAGGGTTTGCTATTTGATATAAATCAAATTTGTTGTACTATTTCTCTCTGCTAAATTATTGAAGATAAAAGAAGATTTGATCAAAGGGTTTCCCCACACATTGTGGGGTTTGTCCTTGGCTAGTCGCCACATCTTGTGTCTCTTGTCTTGGCCTATTTTCTGTCGATCGTTTAATGTTCTATCTGCACTTTACTTTATGTACATGTGATTGCTAATCTGTGGAATATAATAAGAAAAAGAAGTAAACTGTTATAAGCATAGAACATACCATAACTTAACATAGTATCAGAGCTGAGGTGAAGACAAAGCCAGAGGAAGAGCAAGAGCAATCACCGAAGAGAAGATCGACGAGGCTATCCTAAAAGAACTATGGGGTCCTCAACACTCTGCAGAAGGCAAGCTTCGTAAGAAAGATGACTATCACAGATGGAAGATGTCTATCGATCTAACCCTAGAAGATCCAGGAGTGTTGGACCATGTAAGAGGCAATATTGTTGAGACTCCATAAATGCATCCGCTCTGCATGGAACAAGTGGAAAACCGAAGAAGTCAAAATAGAAGATCATCCAGGACTCTATCGACAAGCACTTGGTGGCCTACATCTCTGAACTGGACACCTCCAAGGAAATCTACGATAGACTGGTGAGTTTATTTAAAGTTAATGATGCAAATCAAGTTTTGTTTCTTAGAAATAAACTGAGGGAAATCAAGAAGGGTAAAGATGAGAGTATGAAAGCATACTTCTTAAGAATAATTGAGATCAAGAATGATCTCCTATCTATTGGGGAGACTATTACTGACAGGGAAATGGCACTCACGACTCTTGGAGGATTACCATCCGAATGGTACGTGTTCAGGACTACTCTTCTGAACTATAATGTAATTCCTGGTTTCGAGGAATTAATGGCTAGATGCATTCAAGAAGAAACAAGGGAAGAAGAGCAAGAAATGCCCATGCCTAAAGGTCCTCCTGCTGCTTTTTCTTCTCATGCTAAGAAAAGAAATAATTCCGAGACTAAATCAAAAGGAAAGGTTAGACCTAAGGCTGGAAGAAAATGACGATGTTACATCTGCGATAAAGCAGGTCACTATGCAAGGGAGTGCCCTGATAGAAAGGACTCACACCGGGACGATGATCAAAATCCCTCTGATGGCAATCAAAGGAATGACAAATTCAATAGCAAAGGTAAGAGGAGAGCTGGGAATCAAGGAAGAGGACAACCATTCAAGAAGGCTAGAAATTCCAAGATGTATTAAATGCACCTAACCTCAAAAAGGACCTAGTGTCCATCTCGGCAATGGAAGACAAAGGCTACAAGGTAACCTTCAGCGATGGCAAGGTATGTATATGGAAAAATAATGTTAAAGATGCCTTTACTCTTGGGTTTAGTGTTGATTCATTATATCAGGTTGATGGAAGTCCGCTAGGTGTCATGTCTTATGACACATCTCTTCAGTCCGAACTTTGGCATCGGAGGTTTGCCCCCCTTCATTATAAAGCTATACTCAATGTAAGACAAATGGTTACAAGGATGCCCAAATTCCAAGTAGAGAAAGAAGGTGTATGTCCAAGATGTGCTGAAGGAAAGCTGAAAAGGGGACCATTCCCCTCAAGCCAAAGCAAGACCTCTGATATATTACAGTTGGTTCACTCAGGCATACCTGAGGTTGGCATTAAGAGGGAGACTACTACACCACATACTCCTGAGCAGAATGGTGTGGTGGGACGGAAGAACCACACGATTGTGGACGCTGTTTGGGCCATGCTACATATGATCAAAGACTTCTAAAGTTTCTATGGGCTGAAACTACAAACACCACCGCATATGTACAAAATCGATGCCCTCATCAAGCATTTGGTTCCAAGACTCCTGAAGAAATGTTCACCGCAGGTCAAAGGGAAGTCGTGATTAGTCATGATGTAACCTTTGACGAAGATATGGCTCTCAGCAAGGTGGACAATCTTCCGACTTTGAGGAGCTCTCAAGAAGCCGACACCAGGGAACCAAAAGAAAAGGATGATGAATCAATGCCTAATGTAGAAGAACCCATGGATCTGATTGATCCTCATCCACATGAGCCTTCCTCTTCTAGGAAGAGGCCTTCATGGCTTAGGGGATACTTGATGATGCTAAAGAACATGCTGCACCCTAAGGAACATTCTGTCAAAGTAAGAAACCTAACAGGTATCAGGGATACATGACCATCATGAGCACGATCATACAAAATAAGCCTTCATCATTCTCAGATGTCCTCAAGCATTAAGTATGGAAGGATGCTATGACCATAGAATATGAGTCTATTATGGAGAATGATGTCTAGGAAGTAGTTCCCAGACCCCGGACAAGACAATTGTTACTTCAAAATGGCTTTACAAGATAAAGCATGCAGCAGATGGAAGTACGGAAAAGTATAAGGCTCGTTTTGTTGCTCGTGGTTTATCCCAGAAGGAAGGTATACACTATGATATTTGCACATGTTGCCAGATATACGACCATCCGCTTGATCATAGCCCTTGTGGCTTCACAAGGATGGAACCTACATCAGAGGGATGTCAAGGCCGCGTTCTTGCACGGTTCGATCAAAGAAGAGGTCTATGTGGATCAACCCGAAGGATTTGAGATTTATGATCAAAAATCTCATGTATGCAGGTTGAAGAAGGCTCTTTATGGGCTAAAGCAAGCACCCCGAGCATGGTATGAGAGGATCGATAGCTACTTGATGAAGCTGGGATTCACTAGGAGTGAAGTCGATCCTAACCTTTACTTTAAGGTTGAAGATGACAAGCCTCTCATACTGGTGTTGTATGTGGATGACCTCTTTCTAACAGGTGCAGACCCTCTCATTCACAAATGTAAGAGGGAGTTGGCTTCTGAATTTGAAATGAAGGACCAAGGACTTGAAGTATGGCAGAAGCCAAGGGAAATTTTCCTATCTCAAGGAAAATATGTGGTAAAGATATTGGAAAGATTCGGTATGATGGACTGCAAGCCTGTGACTACCTCGAGGATCTTAACTTTTAGAAGTTATATGGTAGTGATGTCGGACCAGATTTGGGAAATGCCTTTGAGTTTCATAAACTCATTCGCATTGATGTTCTTAGTGAACCTCCGTCCAAACATATGTTTTGCAGTTAGCATTGTGAGCTCATATTTGGTTGAGCCTCACTGGATTGATGCCAAGAATCTTCTAAGATATCTTCGTGGCACAATTACTAATGGATTGAGATACACTACCAGAAATATGAAACTGCATGATTATTCGAATGTTGATTAGGCAAGTAGTGTGGAGGATCACTAGAGCACTTTTTAGTGTTGTTTCTCTTTGGATTCTGCTTTGATATAATGGATGAGCAGGAAGCAGAAGTTGGTTGCCATAAGCACCACCGAGACCGGATACATATCTACGAGTATGATCTCGTATGAAGCTGCCTGGTTGGGGAAGCTCTTCAGTGAGCTGTTTGAACACATACCACTGTGATTCTCTGTAACAACTAGAGGTGGGATTCGATTATTGAGGAATCCCGTATTCGTCGATTGCTCCAGCAAATAAACATCATCTGGGATATGGTAAGTCGATGAGCAAGGAGGCTCCATCGCATTAAGATGATGTACAGGTCAATACACCTTGTCAAAGCCCCGAGGAAAGATCTAATCTATGATTTTCCCAAACGACTTGGAGTCATCAAGAAACCCTTGTACAAGGGTCCTGCATGTTGCATACATTGAGCTCTGGGAGCTCTGAGGGCTTGCGGTTCTTACTGGAGCAACATACGACCACAGGGTGACTCACCCTCCCCTGGTGGTGCGCACTAGAACAAGATGATTCTCTCTCTCGTGGAATAGGATGATTCGCTCTCCTGTGTAGCAGGATGATTAGTTGTCCTGTGAGGCCCAGATTGATGTGTTCTCCATGGCGATTGTAGAAGGATTGATGTGTTCTCCTGTGAGGCCTGGATTGATGTGTTCTCCATGGCGATTGTAGCAGGATTGATGTGTTCTCCTGTGAGGCCTGGATTGATGTGTTCTCCATGGCGACTGTAGCAGGATTGATGTGTTCTCCTGTGAGGCCTGGATTGATGTGTTCTCCATGGCAGCCTGGATTGATGTGTTCTCCATGGAAATTGTAGCAGGATTGATGTGTTCTCCTGTGAGGACAGGATTGATTAGTTCTCCTGTCGAGGCATCCTACCCATGCAGTCTGGGACTCATGGGAAGTACCTCTCATCTGATCAATGAGCATGGAAATGAAGTTAGGGACCATAGTAGTACCGATGGACGCATCGTTGTATCTACCATACTCCCTACGCTAGGATGACCTCCATTGATCTGGGATTAATGATACTGGTCTGGGACCAGTGGTAGGAGTTGTACCATACTATGACGCTGACTTCGGGTCGGTTGAGACTGGTTTGGGACCAATGGTACATACTCTGAGACTGACTTCATGTCAGTGCAGTACTGGTCTAGGACTAGTGAGAGTGGTACATACTATGACGCTGACTTCAGGTCGGTTGAGACTGGTGTGGGACCAGTGGTACACTCTCTGAGACTGCGATACTGGTCTGGGACCAGTGGTAGGAGTGGTACCTACTATGAAGCTGACTTCAGGTCGATTGAGACTGGTCTAGGACTAGTGGTATGCACTACGAGACTGACCTTTGAGTCAGTGGAGCATGATATTGGTCTGAGACCAGTGGAGTTGTACTCACTATGACGCTGACTACGGGTTGGTTGAGACTGGTCTGGGACAAGTGGTACATACCCCGAGACTGACTTTGAGTCAGTATGATACATCCTCAATCATTTCTTCTTCTTCATAATTCGGACAAAAGCAGAGCAGAACAGAACAATGCAAGAGCAGAGCAGAACAGAGCAAAACAATACAGATCAGTACAGGGCAGAGCAAGACAAAGCAGAATAGGCAGAATAGAGCATAGCATGGCAAGGGTCAAGCTGTACAAGGCAGTGCATTTGATGGATGAATAGTAATGACTGATAGATAGATTGCAAATGAAGTTCTCCCTAGTTGAGAGGGAGTGTTAAAATTGGCAACCAAGGCAAAACTTCATGTGGGTCATCTTATTCATGGCTGGTAATATTTTTATTAGATTCCTCTCGTCGAGAGGTGTAGGATTGATATAAAGATCATCCGATTCCGATAAGTATTCATGGAGATATGAATTTATTTTGATTATGGAATTATTATCAAGTCGACCTACAACTCATGTAGGCTCAGAAGCTCAACAGTCGCATCTATTCAAACACCAACATTGTGTATAAATACAAGAGGACTTTTCCTCATTTGGACTCACTCATCTCATCACATCTCTCTCTCTACTACGCAGAAAAGAGTCTCTTCTCTACTGCGCAGAAAAGGGTCTCTCTCACACATGTGAAGCCGAAAGCTGCCGAAACTGAAGCTGCAACAGCAAAAGTAAAGACTGACCTGCGTGGACTAGAAGATCTCCTCATCTGAACTGCGTTGTAGGTTCATCTAAACCTCCTCTGAAAGCGGCAACTTTTGGTGGTGGAATCAAGTCAATCCGACAGACAGTTTGCAAGATATCGACTGCCTTAGTTTGAAGCCGGAAGCTGTTGAAACTGAAGCTACAACTGCAGAAGTAAAGATTGACCTGCGTGGACTAGAAGATCTCTTCATATGAACTGCGATGTAGGTTCATTTGAACCTCCTCGAGAAGCTGCAACTTTTGGTGGTGGAATCATGCCGATCCGACGGTCGGTTTGTGAGATATCGTCTGCCCTAGTTTGATGATGAAGCCGCTAATGTTGCTGCTACTGATCTAGGGTTTGCTACTGTTGATATAAATCAGATTTGTTGTACTATTTCTCTATGCTGAATTATTGAAGATAAAAGAAGATTTGATAAAAGGGTTTCCCCACACATTGTGGGGTTTGTCCCTGGCTAGCCGCCACATCTTGTGTCTCTTGTCTTGGCTTGTTTTTTGTCGATCGCTGAATGTTCTATCTGCACTTTACTTTATGTACATGTGATTTCTAATCTGTGGAATATAATAAAAAAAAGAAGTAAACTATTATAAGCATAGAACATACCATAACTTAACAATTTTCCAAGCCCAAACTCAAGGATGAGGATGAAAAGGTGCTAATCTCAATGACCACTAGCCTGAAGAATGGAGATGAATGATGGGAAAGATGGAAAATGGCAAGTATGGAATATCTCAAACAGACTACATCAATTAGAGCCTCCCTAATAGTACCCTTCCTAAAACCCTAAGTCCTCAGAGGAGGTCCTTGTTCCCTGCTAAAATGGGTAATCCCATAGGAGAAAAAATTTTCTCCTACCTTGGACAGCCAGCCAGCAGCCCTACACATTGCTCAATGATGATGATATGCCACATTCCTCTACCATCTGCACTAGCCATGCACCTCTCACTATCCAACAATCCTATGGAATGGAGGTGTGCTAACACTCAACATGTACTTTACCCCGTAGTATTAAAAACTAGTCAAGTTGAACCAGATATCAACCAAACCAGTTAGTTAGTTGCATGTGCTATCAAACTGAGGCAAGAAATCTGATTCACTGGCCTATCATCTTGGAGTTGTTTTAGAGTTGTTTAGTGCAGTTGGTATCTTTGGCATGATTTTTTTTTTTTAATTTCCATATTTATTATTGTTCCTGTTTCTAGTTTTTTCCCCTATTTCAAGTAAAAAACAACCCCCGCTTGTAGGTTAAATATGTTTCTCCTTTTGTTTTAAATATCATAGGTTTTGCATTTTTCTATTTCATTTGCAAAGCTTTTTCTTTTCAAATCTAAATTTTCACCATTCACCATGACCCCAAAAGCCAAAGATGTTGCATGGGTTCACTATGGTGTTGTTGACAGCGACTGTTGTACAAATATTGCAAACACCCAAAGGGAAGATGGGGTATTTATAGGTTGAAACAACACTTGGCTGATGTAAGAGGCCAAGTAATCCCCTCTGATGCACCAAATAAAGTGATAAGGCCTATTAGGGCATAATACCTTGAAAAGTTTGAGAAGTTTTAGGAGGAAAAAGCTAGGGAAAAGGCTATACAAGCAGAAATTGCAAAGAAGAAGGAACTTGCAAAATCTATGGCTAGGAGAGAAGCAAGCAGGCTTATTGATTTTGACTTTGAAGACTCCTGTATCCCTTCCACCAATCTCCATGACCCCTTTGATTATGTTCCTCCCCTTCTTGGGTCTCACTCTCAAGCCAAAGTAAAAATATGATGAACATTACAAGTTATTTCACACCTTCCTCCACCTATGCATTTGCTAGTGCCACTACCACCCAACCAAGTCTAACTAAACCCACCATGGATGCTCATTGGAAAAAGAAAAGCAAATAAGTTGCTTTTAAATACATTGTGAGATGATGGTATGATGCAAATATCCCCTTTAATGTTTCCCACTCACCATATTAACAAGCTATGTGGGACACTGCTACAACTACAAGAAAGGACTTCAAATACCCTAGTATGCATGACTTGAGGGGAGCTCCGTTGCAAAGAGAGGTTTCATCCATTCGAGAATATTTGACTAAGTTTCAAGAGTCATGGAACAAAACAGGTCGTTATGTCATGTCAAATGGATGGACTGACAGAATAAAAAATATAAAAAATAAAAATAAAATAAAAAACCACATTCTCATAAATTTCCTTGTCTCTTGCCCTTAAGGAACTATGTTTTTGAGCAATTGATGCAATTGATAGGGTGAAATATGCCATCCTATTATTTGAATTTTTGGATGAGATGGTTACAATAGTGGGGGAGCAAAACGTTGTGCAGGTCATCATAGATAATGGTCATGTACAAATGAAGTTATGAATTTATTTTGATTATGGTCAAATTGTCAAGCTCGGCCAGGAAACTTATGTAGGCTTAGAAGCCCAACAATCATGTCTATTCATTCTCAACGTTGCATATAAATAGAAGTTGACTTAGCCTCATTTGGACACACTCATCTTCACACTTCTCTCTCTCTCTCCTCATTGATTGGGTACAGATTTCTGGGTCTCTCTCTCGACACGTCTGAAATTTCAGGAGAGCGAAATTTCAAGATGCTAAAATTTCAGGAGAGTGAAATTTCAAGAGGCCGAAATTTCAGGACAGCAAAATTTCAGGAGACTGAATTTCTGGATAGTTTGACCAAGCATTGACCAGGATGTGTTGACCTCCTTTGACTGCGTTTTTGTGAAGGCTATCTCTGTTTGGGCAAGGCACATTTTTGGGCACAAAAATCGAGGCTAAACGTTGACTGTTCACTGTAGCTAGCGCTGACTGCAGGTGGGTTATTTGACCAGACTTTGACTAGGCTGAATTTGACTATTTTGAGGGTTGTTTTATCTTGTTTGGAGGCTGAAGTTGATTGATTTGCTGAGGGTCAAATCTGCCATGTTGAAGTGTTGACTTTTCTAGTTAGGGCTCTTTTGCTATTGTTATAAATTAAGATTTGTAAATTGTACTATCTCTATTTGCTGAACTACTGAAGACTAAAAGAAGATTTGATCAAAGGTTTCCCCACATTGGGTTTGTCCCTGGCTGGTGCCACATCTTGTGTCCTCGTCTTGGCTTGTCTTCTACTATTTATGTTTATGTTCTATCTGCATTTTACTATCATCTTGATGTGATTGCTAATCTGAATATTGATACTGGGCTAATAAAGAAATTGAAGTAAAATTGCTCTAAAGCATAGAACATACCATTGTTGCCTAAAATTAACATGGGATCAAAGCTGAGGTGAAGACAAAGCCCAAGCAAGAGTGAAAAAGCAATCACCAAAGATAGTTGGACAAGGACAAAAGGTTCAATGGGTTCCTCATCCTACTTCCCGGCTGAAGACAAGCTCCATGATAAATCTAACTATCATGGAAGGAAGATGTCTCTTGATTTGACCTTGGAAGAAAAAGAAGTGATGGGCTGTGTAGGGTAAAATCCTTGAACCTCCTTCAAATGCACCGGCTGGTGCGAAGACCAAGTACAATAGGGCTGAAGTCAAAGCAAAGAAGATTATCAAGGATTCCATTGACAAACATCTGGTGGCCTACATCTCCGAATTGAAGACCTCCAAGGAGATCTACGACAGGTTGGTCGGCATGTTCAAGGTTAGCAATGCTAATCAAATTCTATTTCTCAGGAATAAGTTGAAGGAAATTAAGAAGGGAAAGGACGAGGATATTCAATCCTATTTCTTGAGCATTACTGAGATCAAGAATGATCTACTCTCAATTGGAGAAATCATTCATGATAGGGAACTTTCACCACCCTTGGACGATTCCCACCTCAGTGGTATGTATTTAGAAGCATCGTCCTCAACAATGATCGAATTCCAGGGTTTGAAGAATTGATGTCGAGATGCATTCAAGAAGAAGAAAGAATGGTGGAGCAAGAAAGGCCTTCACATAGAAGCAACACCATTGCATTCTCCGCTCATGCCAAAAGGAGAAATAATGCAGGGTCTGAAGGTCATTTCCATGGAAAGGGTGGATCTAAGGGAGGAAGGAAGGGCAGGTGCTTTGTTTGCAATAAGTTTGGCCACTATGCAAGGGAGTGTCCAAATAGAAGGGACACATCGCATGATGATGATCACAATCATTCCAAGGGCAACTTCAACAACAATGATCAAAGGAATGGCAAGTCCAATGAAAAGGAAAAAGGAATTCGGGACATCAAGGAAATGGTCGACCCTCCAAGAAATCAAGGGACTCCAAGTATGAAGAATCAAATGTTGTTAACAATAAGCAAAAAGAGTACTATCTTATATCAGCCCTCTCCACTGCCTCTCGTCTGGACACTTTGGGAAATTGGCTGATTGATAGTGGTGCCTCAGGGCACTTTACCGGATACAAGGAAGCCCTCTCTAATCTGATAGAAAAGGAGACAAACTTGGAGATCATACTTGGACACTATGCCACCTATCCCGTGAAGCAAGTAGGGAATGTTATCCTTCAATTGAATAAAGGTAACACTATTTATTTCCAAGTACTATATGTACCTGATCTCAAGAAGAACCTGTTGTCCATTTCACGCATGGAGGACAAAGGATTCAAGGTGGCATTCATTGATGGAAAGGTATGTGTTTGGAAAAGAAATTTTAAAGATGCTTTTACTATTGGGTTCAGGGTTCACACTTTGTATCAAGTTGGAGGAAGTCCATTGGGAGCCATGTCTTGCAACACATCTCTACAATCTGAACTATGGCACTAGAGGTTTGCCTATCTTCATTATAAGGCCATACCCATAGCAGTACACCCCCTTTTTTCGCAAAAGGGATAGCGCATGATCGATGTGTCCGTGCCATTTAACTATCATCATCAACCTGATCATTATGTTATATTGTAAACCCTTTCTGCATGTGTAAATTGTAAATAATCTCAACAGGTCCGTGTCGTGTATGTAATTGTCTTAGTAAACCTATTTTTTTGGTGACGATCTACATTCCAAGAGGTTTTTTGTCTCACCAATCCATTCTTGGATGGTTGGCAGAGTTTTCCTTCAGCCTTACCCCAAAGCCGAAGTGGGTTTTGTCACTGGGATCTTAGGGGAGTCATAGTGTTCTAGATCGAGTCTATGTAAAAGTGATTTGGGAATAATCTTAACTATTTGGTTAGGTTATTTTATTACAAATTGCTTGATCTGCTAGACTATATTTGTGTCGTAGCACTGGGTAGTCTGTGAGGGTCTTTTGCAAATGGGTTTTCCCCATTGAGATGTAAAAAATGTAAAAATCATGACGTAAAGTGTCTTGAGAGTTAGAAAAATAATTTATCCCCTCATAGGTTAATTAATTAAATTTTCTGGCCAAAATTAATTAAAATCCTAAGCCAGAAATTTAATTAATTATAAGTCCTAGGCAAATTTAAATTTTCCAAAGGCAAAATTCGTGGGTCCTTAAGATTCCAATTTTAAAAGGTCCCATGACTGAGGTAAATTAATTATTTTGTTAAATTTTAAGCCTTTGGTCCATGGGGTTTAAGTCAAAGTCAAATTTTTGAGGAAATTAACTCAAAATTTTTATTTTTGAGTTAATTAAAATGCATTTAATTGAAAAATTCGAATTTCCTCAATAATTTAAAATTTCGACGGATGAAATTAAAAGAAATTTTAATCCTCATCAACAGTCGAGATTGCTTTGACGAGGATCACTCGAACTAGCCGTTGGAGGATTTATCTTTAAATAGGAGGTCATTTGTCAGTCAGTTCATCCGATCTTTGGATCGTGTACTAAGCTCTCAAGCTCTCTTGTATACTTTTTTGAATTAATGCAAAAGTCTTTGGCGTTTCAACGACTTTTCATTTCTCATCTTTTCATTTGGGCCGGCAACAACAACATTTTTGGCGCCACTGTTGGGGATATTTTATTCTCGGCGTTTCAACGACATTCATCTTCTCATTTGTCATCTTTTCATTTGAGCCGACAACGACAACATTTTTGGCGCCGTTGTCGGGGATATTTTATTCTCGGCGCTTCAACGACATTTTATCTCCATTCATATCATCTTTATCATTTTTACCGGCAACGCCAACATTTGTTGGCGCTGTTGCTGGGGAAAGTTTTTTTGTCTTTGGTTTCTCGATGTCGTTTTAACCATCTCATATTTTCTCATCTATTCATTAGCCTCTCAAGTGTCACAACATTTCCTGGTATCCTTTCATCATTTCATCACCTTGCCTTTCGCCATCTCATTAATCGTTTCATCTGCACCTGGACATATTGGTTCATTTCTTGTTTGGGTGTCGACTCCACTTATTCATCCATTATTTCTCAAACAAGAAACCTCCCTTATATCCAGTTGTTTGCCTTTTGGGTCTTAGAGCTAGATTCATGTTCAAGTGGCGACTCCACTTCTTTCATTTCTTACAAGAATTTCTACTAGAAGCTCACTTCTTGTGGATCTCTTGATTTTCTTGAGTAGGGGTCTCTCTCTAGCATCCATTTGGTCCCTCCTTATCCCTTCAAGCAGTCATCATGGATGATTTGTTTACCCCGTGTCAGTTTACTGATTTTCTCCATGATATACCAGAAGCGGCCATTCATAAATTGCCTTCATTCTCAGGTGGTGATTCAGTGGCTGTTAGAAAGCATCTGCGCAGGATTTCTCATACAATAATCAAATAATGTAGTTCTCCCCAGTATAATCATGAAGATGTCAAAATGCGTCTATTTGCCTTTTCTTTAGAGGGTGATGCTTTGAATTGGTTTAATAATTGTCCTGAAGACTCATTCGCTTCTTTACAAGACATTGTCAATGCTTTTACAGATAGATATGGTGATCAAGGTAGCTCGCCTTGTGCCCCTAAAATTATGCAACAGAATGAAAGTGATCTTGTAAAGGATCCAGCTGTCAATAAAAGATTTCAAGACAATTCTCCATATCAGAATGTGCCATCCACTTGTACCTTTGCAAGTCAAATCCATGATAGTGGAAAAACAGGGATAAGTTGTCAAATCAGTGTCGACAATGAAAGGGAAAATGATAAGCAAATTATAGAAGAACTAAAGCAATTGGTTAAATACATGCAGCTCAATCAAACGCAACTGGTAAAAAATATGGAGCTTAATCAAGAGAAATTTGTAACTGATTACGTCAAGGATATGAGAACTTTATACACTCAACTGGAAAAGCGTGATGAGGAGATGGAAATCATGAAAATTAAACACTCTAATCACGTAACCACCGTAGTAGAAAAGTGTGTTCAGAATATGGAGGATATGAGGACCAACATGCAGAAGGAAATGGAAACCATGAAAGCTAATCATGGCAGAGAAATTAATTCTATGCAAAGCAAGTTATTAGCCCTAGAGGAAAATATGATGATCATGGAATTTAATCATTCAAACCATGTGATTTCCATGGAAACAAGTTATCAAGAAGAAATATGTTCGATTCAAAACAAATTGTCAACTATGGATGAAGAAATGACCATCATGAGATTCAATTATAATAATCAGTTAGCTATCATACAAGAAAATCATGAGAAAGAGATAAACTCTATGCAACATTGCTTGATGACCATAAAAGCAGATAATAACAAAGTAATAAAAGATATTGAAGCTTGTCAGATATGTCTTCAGAATAAGTTATTGAGCATGGAGGAAGTCCATGCCAAGGAAGTCAGTGTTATGAAGGTTGAACACTCTAACCAGATGGATGCCATAACAATACAGGTACAGAAACTTCAGCATCAGTCAGAGGATGAAAGAAACAAGAAAACGTCAACAGATCATAAGCCTCCCTATCTGTTGCAGCAAGCTCCATCTTATTATGAGGTCCTTTGTTCCATTGAGAAGTGGCTAATTGAAGGTAACCTAAATAAAATGGAAATTAATAATCAGGTCGATGCTCACATGGTTAATCCACCAGTCATAAAAGATCAAGTTATTACTCATGACACCTATGCGGTTGATCCATCATTCTTGACAGAGCAGATGAAAAATGAAGAAAGACATGTCATGCATATCTTACATACTTCATCTCAGAGTTTTGAAACAGAATGTTCCACATCATCAGTGATATAGCCTGCCACAAAGAAAAAACACAAGAGAAAGAGAATAAGAAAGCGATTTGATGCATCAGATGGCCACGAGCAGCTTGATTCTCGGATAGGAAAAAGTCCTACCGTATGCAGGATTGGACATGGCACATCCGAGAAACAACCGACAGATTTGCCTGAAAGCAGGCAAATGCTTAGCATGCACTATATTGAACACATCTGATCCCATGGGGCATCTTTGTATTGTATTTCTAACCTTGTACCTTGTTATTTCAGTATTTCGTTTTGTAGTTAGATGTGTTTTTCATGTTATTAGACTAGTTAATAAATGAAGAGCTTATATCTTTCATGTGCTTAATGTTATATGATGATTTTTGGATGGACGCTACTTATGTTATGTTGTGTGTTGCATGGATGCAGATTCTGGATTCTCACATTCCTCTAGTGCAGTAATGTATCCCCAAGTAGAGCCAGATGTTGACCACTACGTGCCAACGACCCATAGAAGTACACCCCCTTTTTCCGCAAAAGGGATAGCGCATGATCGACGTGTCCGTGTTGTTCAACTATCATCATCAATTTGATCATCATGTTATATTGTAAACCCTTTCTGCATGTGTAAATTGTAAATAATCTCAACAGATCCGTGTCGTGTATGTAATTGCCTAAGTAAACCTATTTTTCTGGTGACGATCTATATTTCGAGAGGTTTTTTGTCTCACCGATCCATTCTTGGATAGTCGACAAAGTTCTCCTTCAGCTTTACCCCAAAGCCGGAGTGGAATTTGTCACTGGGATCTTAGGGGAGTCCCGGTGTTCTAGATCGAGTCTATGTAAAAGTGATTTGGGAATAATCCTAACTATTTGGTTAGCTTATTTTATTACAAATTGCTTGATCTACTAGACTATATTTGTGTCACAGAACTGGGTAGTCTATGAGGGTCTTTTGCAAATGGGTTTTCCCCTCTGAGATGTAAAAAATGTAAAAATCATGATGTAAAGTGTCTTGAGGGTTAGAAAAATAATTTATCCCCTCATAAGTTAATTAATTAAATTTTCTAGCCAAAATTAATTAAAATCCTAAGCCAGAAATTTAATTAATTATAGGTACTAGGCAAATTTAAATTTTCCAAAAGCAAAATTCGTGGGTTGTTAAAATTCAAATTTTAAAAGGTCCTAGGACAGAAGAAAATTAATTATTTTGCTAAATTTTAAGCCTTTGGTCCATGGGGTTTAAGTCAAAGTCAAATTTTTGAGGAAATTAACTCAAAATTTTTATTTTTGAGTTAATTAAAATGCATTTAACTGAAAAAAAAAATCGAATTTTCTCAAGAATTTAAAATTTCGACGGATGAGATTAAAAGAAATTTTAATCCTCATCAACGGTCGAGACTGCTTTGACGAGAATCACTCGAACTAGCCATTGAAGTATTTATCTTTAAATAGAAGGTCATTTGTCAGTCAGTTCATCTAATCTCTGGATCGTGTACTAAGCTCTCAAGCTCTCTTATATACTTTTTTGAATTAACGCAAAAGTCTTTGGGGTTTCAACGTGTTGTAGTGTTCCTCTTCATGAATTTATGGTAACATTGTTTTAATTTCTGCTTAATATTATGTGAAAACTATCAATCAATAGCTCTCTTAGAATAATCTGAATACAGGCATCTTATTCAGTTTGTTGGATCTAGGGTAACATTTTTAATTTTAACTGAAGTAGCAGGTATCTCTATTTCTTTAGAATTTTGTTGTTGTTCTATTTCTCTACTTGATTTGATGGTTGATCTAGTGTTTGCAGAAAATATCTCAGGTTCTCATTGAGCGTTTGGGGATAGTCTTCGGTTGGACCAACCAACTCTCAACACATGTTTTCGAAAGAGCCTACTTCATATAAGCCTTAGGATTTATCTAACGATAAAAAAAAAAAAATCTGCAGGGTGTTTTTGGGCTAGTACCTCTCTAAAATTTCAAAAGCTTTTAATACTTTGTGGAAAATTTGATAGATCTAGCTATTAAGAGCCTTAGATTATCAAATCTAGAAGCGGAGTTGGACTCATACTCCTTAGATCTGATAGATCTGTTATTTACTTGTTTAGATTTGAAAATTTATAACATAATTTTGAATTTTAACACTTGGGTTTTGGGATTTTCTCTATTTTTGTACATATTGGGTATTGGGTTTTTCTCTTTTCACTTGTGCAGGAATAGATCTAAGAAATCAGCCAAAAAAAAATCAGATCTGAGCTAGATCTAAACCCTAGAAGGCAAGATCTGGGCTCAAAGATTGTTTGCAGGAATAGATCTGAGAAATCAGCCAAGAAAATCTTCAGATTTGAGCTAGATATAGACCCTGGAAGGCAAGATCTGGGCTCAAAGATTGTTTGTAGGGATAGATTTGAGAAATCAGCAAAGTAATTCTTTAGATCTGAGCTAGATCTAGACCCTGAAGGGCAAGATCTGGGCTCAAAGATTGTTTGCAGGAATAGATCTGAGAAATCAACCAAGTAAATCTTCAGATATGAGATTTTTCAAGCAGATCTAGGGGTTTTGAGACAGATCTAGGCCCAATATCTTATCCCAAATCCTTTTATAGGGCCAGCCATTAAAGATTTTGCAATAAATCTGAAAATCTGAAGCAAAATAATATTTTTCAGAACAAAGGTTTCAAGTTTTTGGGCTCCTAAGCCCAGATTTACCTTCTCCTAGCCCAATGCTAGTTATATTGGGCCTAGTGCTAGCTCTCATTGGCCCTATATTCTCTTGCTCCAATTCTGATTTGAATATTTGATTTTCTGAAGCTAATCATTGGTGGGTTTTTGCGGAAAATTTGGTAAAAATTTGTGTTTCAGATATTTAATTTTTTTTGGCAACTTAGACAAGTGATCTTCAAGGCCTAAGGCCTAAGGGTTTGATCTCTAAACCATCTTTTTCCTCACTGTTTGCTACAACAGTCATATACATTTCTAATAGTGGTGAAAAGCACTTCTAAGTGGTTTTAAATTAACTAAAAAATTGTTAAATACATTAATAAGTCATTTATGTTTGATGTGGATCAAAAATTTGGCCTAGATCTACATTTTGAGTCATTGTTATCTCTGAATAATTATGTTTCTGAAGCAGAAATATTTCATGTGGGTTAGCCTAAAATCAGTTCCTAAGTTGTCTAATACATTAAGGAATTAATTTCTTGAGTTGGGCATTCATCATTAGGCTTATTTCATGTTTTAATTGATAGATGTAATAATTATATCAGATCTTATATAATTCCGGAAAGCACATCATAACAGAGTAAAAAAAAATTATAATTCATGTGGGCAAGTTTGGAAAAATTGGGTAAATTTTTGGCATAAAAATATCATTGATAGCTTACTGTTTTCATTGTCATATTGTTGTTGTCATAAAGTTTTTCTTACTACTATCCTAAAAATTAATTTCTGAAAATTAAGTACTCTGTCATGGAATTGTGATAAAATGCACATCCTTTGTTTCATAAACTGAGTATTTTTTTGAACATCTATTGACATTGATATCGAATTGCAAAGTTGTTTATGTTCTCTTTGAGCTAAATTGTATCAAGAATATTTGAAATAAGTTGGTGTTTTAACTATAGTATCTTCAAGAGTTTATTTTCAAAGTCTTCATCTAAAGAAAGGCGAGCATTTCATTTGGGTAATTGAGAGCATTTGCGGCATAAGTGTTTTCCCATTATCGAGTCTAACTTCATCTCATCTTCCGGTGCATTTGCATATAAGTTAACTTTGCATAGATAAAGTTTGGTCGATAGACAAATAGATCTCCATCCGTCTTTTCTTGAGAACCCTGTTTTAATAATACTTAAAACGGTGACCTTGCAGTCGTCGGAGCCACAGTTCTCTGCAACGCCAGAAGCACTAGGTATGTTAGAATTTTAGGAAAGGTATCATTAATCACACCTTAGTGTGCTTCTCCTTATCTTCTCTCTTCCAATTACTACGAAATCAGGATCAACACAAAAAAGATTGAAGGATTCACATTTAAAAAGGCATTTTACTAAAATTAACTAAGATTCTTGCATCTCACATTAGTTTTAGGAATTACATTTCATATAAAATAGTCATTCATCTAAACAGCAATTGTTAATCGATTACTTGGTCTTAATTTCCCTAGCAAGATCATTGACTCCATAAGGCACTGGTATCAATCATTTAAAATCTAATCAAATCCTATAAGTCTTGCTAAATCTTAATCAAGTACTTGATCGCTTAACTGTGTCTCCCGAACTGGCTGGTTCCCAACTAGTTCTTCTTCATTCCACTTTTCCATAGGGTCTACACCCGTGAGCCTGTTGTAGGGAGACAGCTTAAACGGAGAGATTGGGGATCACGGTGACAGCTCCCGATTTGAGCCGTTGTCGCAGTGCCTAGACATTCTATGCAACAACAGATCCTATTGATCCTCCTCCTCATGAGCCCTCCTCCTCCAAAAAGAGACCCTCATGGCTTAGGGAGACTCTCGAAGATGATGAGAAACACATTGCACCAAGGGGGACTTTCCGTGAAAGCAAGAAGCCGAACAGGTATCAAGGATACTTGATCGCCGTGAGCACTATCATTCAAAATGAGCCTTCATCATTCTAAGAATTCGTAAAGCATCAAGTATGGAAGGATGCTATGAATGAAGAATACAAGTCAACTATGAAGAATGACGTCTGGGATGTGGTCCCTAAACCCTAAGACAAATCGGTTGTCACCTCTAAGTGGCTCTACAAAATCAAGCATGGAGGTGATGGAAGTGCAGACCCTCTCATTCACAAATGTAAGAGGGAGTTGGCTTCTGAATTTGAGATGAAGGACCTAGGACCGATGTATTATTTCCTAGGGTTGGAGGTCTGGCAAAAGCCAAGTGAAATTTTTCTCTCTCAAGGAAAAATTGTTGTGAAGATATTGAAAAGATTTGGGATGGTGGATTGCAAACCTGTGACTACTTCGATGGAACTGAACTTTAAGAAGTTATGTGGTAGTGTTGCTGAACCTGAATTGGGAAATGCTTATGAGTATGGTCAACTCATTGGAGCAGTGATGTTATTGGTGAACTCCCGTCTGGACATATGTTTTATAGTTAGCACATTTAGCCAATATATGGTTGAGCCTCATCATATACATTGGATTGGTGCCAAGAATCTTCTGAGATATCTTTGGGGCATAATCACTCATGGATTGAGATACACTGTCGAAGATGTGAGGTTGCATGGTTATTCTGATGTTGATTGGGCTCGTAGTGTGGTGGATCACAAGAGCACTTCTGGATGTTATTTTTCTTTGAGTTCTGCTTCAATATCCTGGATCAGTAGGAAGCAGAAATCGATTGTCTTGAGCACAGCCGAGGCCGAATACATAGCTGCTAGTATGGTCTCTTGTGAAGTTGTCTGGTTGAGGAAGCTCTTCAGTGAGTTGTTTGGACATGTGTTGGATACCACCGTGATCCTCTGCGACAACTAGAGTGGGATCCAATTATCAGAGAACCCCGTGTTTCATGATCGCTCCAAGCATATAGATATCGGGTACCACTTTATCCGGGATATGGTACAATGAGGAGCAATAAGGCTCCATCACATTGGGACTGATGAGCAGGTCATCGATCTTCTGACAAAGCCTCTGGGGAAGGTCAAGTTCTTGGCCTTCCGAGAACGACTTGATTCGTAGAGAAACCCTCTTATGAGGGTCCTGTATGAGATGGACATTAAGCTCTGGGAGCTCCGGGGGGCTTGGGCTACTTCTTGGAGCGATGAGAAACCATAGGGTGAGTGGTTCAACCTTCCCCTAGTGGTTTGTTGTGTATAGGGTGAGTGGTTTTGCCTTCCCATGCGATACTCCTTGGCGACATGTAGGCAGGATGAGTGGTTCTGCCTTCCCCTGCGATACCCCTTGGCGACATGTAGGCAGGATGAGTGGTTCATCCTTCTCCTGCTGAGACATCCTACCCATGCAGTCTGGGACTCATGGGAAGTAACTTTCATCTGGCCAATGAGTAGGGAAATCAGGATAGGAGCCATAGTACTAACGATGGACGCATCATGTACTATTGTACTCCCTATGCTAGGATGACCGATATTGATCTGGGATCAATTGGAACTGACTTCGGGTCAATAAGAGTGGTATGAGACACTCTCTTTTGATTGGAGTTGACTTCGAGTCACTAAGAATGGTATGACATACTCTTCTTTGATTGGCACTGATTTCGGGTCGGTGGAGAATGGTACGATACATTCTCGATCACTTCTTCTTCATAGTTAACAGAGCAGAGTAAAGCATTGATGGCAGAGATAGTACAGATTGGCAGATGGATTAGTAGATGGAGTTCTCCCTAGTTGAGAGGGAGTGTTAAAATTGGCAACTAGGGCCAAACTCCACATGGGTCATCTTATTTATGACAGCTAATATTTTTCTTGGATTCCTCTCTCCAAGAGGTGTAGGATTGATCTAAAGATAATCCGATTCTAACATGTACAAATGAAGTTATGAATTTATTTTGATTATGGTTAAATTGTCAAGGTCGGCCAGCAAACTTATGTAGGCTCAAAAGCCCAACAATCATGTATATTCATCCTCAACATTGCATATAAATAGAAGGTGACTTAGCCTCATTTGGACACACTCATCTTCACACTTCTCTCTCTCCTCATTGATTGGGTACGGATTTCTAGGTCTCTCTCTCTCTCTCTCTACACATCCGAAATTTCAGGAGAGCGAAATTTTAGGAGGCCAAAATTTCATGAGAACGAAATTTCAGGAGAGCAAAATTTTAGGAGGTCGAAATTTCAGGAGACCGAATTTTTGGACAGTTTGACCAAGCGTTGGCCAGCATGCGTTGACCTCCTTTGACTGCGTTTTTGTGAGGGCTATCTCTGTTTGGGCAGGCCACGTTTCTGGACACAGAAATCGAGGCTAAACGTTGATTGTTGACTAACATTGGATGCAGCTAGCGCTAACCGCAGGTGGGTTGTTTGACCAAACTTTGACTAGGCTGAATTTGACTGTTTTGAGAGCTATTTTATCTGGATGTTTGGAGGTTTAAGTTGATTGATTTGTTGAGGGTCAAATCTGCCATGTTGACCAGCATTGACTTCTCTGGTTAGGGCTCTTTTGTTGCAGTTATAAATTATCAGATTTGTAAATTGTACTATCTCTCTCTACTGAACTATTGAAGACTAAAAGAAGATTTGATCAAGGGTTTCCCACATTGGGGTTTGTCCCTGGCTGATGCCACATCTTGTGTCCTCTTGTCTTGGCTTGTCTTCTATTGTTTATGTTTATGTTCTATCTACATTTTACTATCATGTTGATGCGATTGTTAATCTGAATATTGATACTGGGCTAATAAAGAAATTGAAATAAAATTGCTCTAAAGCATAGAACACACCATTGTTGCCTAAAATTAACAAAAACTAAGCAGATATTTTTTTAGAATAGGTCCTTCAAACTTTTGTGCTTGACTATGTTGCAGGTAACACCAAAATTAGTGGCGTATCAGTACCGAGGACAGCCCAAAATGCCAAAACGGGCTTAAAACATCGCTGAAACATCATCGCCATATCGTACAGCGTTTTGCAATTTCGAAACACCGGCCGACGACATTTCAGCGGAGTTTTGGTCACAACATGCTGAGTTTCAGCGGCCAAAAAGAAAAGTATAAATTTTTTTGGGCCTTTTTCGGCCATCTCAAGGAGTGGAAAGAGGGCGTGGGCCCCATCTAACACCAAAACACACTAATAGACCAATTTTTATCTTGTTAACTAAATTTTATAAAAAAAAACACAAATGGAATTCTCTAGTAGATGAGAAGAATAGAATTCTCTAGAAACCCTATGAGCTTCTTCTTTTCTTTAAAAAGGAACTTCATTCACTCATTTCTCACACATTGTTTTGCAATACGAGCTTCCTATAGCAGCAGCAAGGAGTTTATTTGTGTTTTGGAGTGTGAGAAGCAGGAAGAAAGGCGTGGGCAGCAAGAGGAAGAGCATGGGCAACAACTAGTTGGGTGAGTTTTTCATTTCCTAATATTACATCATTCATGGCTTCTCAAAGTAGTGTTTCAAGTACCCCTAAATTGGGCGAGTTTTTCATTTTGTATTATTGTAATTTTGAAGCATTCATGGCTTCTCAAAGTTGTGTTTCAAGTGCCCCTAAATCCACTCAAGCAAGCAGGCAACAAAAATATTATCCTCTATGGAAGTATGTTACCAAAGTGAAGCAGATGGGTTCCGGTGGTACATGGGAATGGAAGTGCAATTTATGCAAAAATGAAAAGACCTTCAAGGGCTCTTACACAAGAGTGAAGGCTCACATTTTGCATGAAGAGATAAAGGGTATTGATGTGTGTGCACATACCAAAAATGCAGAGGTGAGGGCTAAATTCAAGAAAGAGAGCGATGATGCTCAAAGGTTGAAGGATCAAAGAAGCAAAATCGGCATGGGCACTACCAATCCTCACATGTCTGATAGTGTTGAGCCAAGGATTGTTCAGGAAGCAAGAAAGAGGAGGGCACTAGAAGTAGAAGCAGAGTTATCAAAGCCATCAACTCCAATTCAAGACAGCAGATTGTTGAAAATGCTTGATAGTCAAGGGAGAGAAGAAGCTGACTCAAGAGTGGCAAGGGCCATCTTTGCTTGTGGCATCCCCTTTAATGTGGTTTGATCCCCATATTGGCAGGATTTGGTGAGAGCGATTAACAAAGCTCCTCAAGGTTACAAGGGCCCAAACTATGAAAAAGTCAGAACAATTTTGTTGAAGAAAGAGAGGCAACTTCTTGATGATGTTCTGAAACCAATTCGTAGCTCATGGGGTAGTACAGGGCTTTCTATTATCTCAGATGGTTGGACCGATACAAGACGCGAGCCTTTGATTAATGTCATTACATCATCACCAAAAGGAGCCATGTTCATCAAAGCAGAGAATTGTTCAGGTGAGATAAAGGATAGTATGTTCATTGCTAATATTTTAATTTATGCTATGGAACAAGTAGGGTCAGAAAATGTGGTGCAAGTTATCACAAATAATGCACCTGTTTGCAAATCTGCAGGCTTGATTATTGAGAGTAGATACAATCACATATTTTGGACTCCTTACATTGTCCACAATTTGAATCTGATTTTAGAAGAGATTGAGGCAAAAACATAAAGGATTAAGGAGGTCACAGGGCAGGCTAGGGAGATTATAAAATTCATCACCAACCACCACCAATCTCAAGCAATATATCGAGAATACTCCAAATTGGAGTTGTTGAAAGTTGCTGAGACACGGTATGCCTCAAACTTCATCATGTTGTGTCGCCTTGTTGATGTTAAAAATGCATTAATGAGTATGGTGGTGGGTACAACTTGGGCTGAGTGGAGATGGGTAGATTCAAAGAACAGAAGTATGGTGAGGAGGGTGTTGGTTGATGAAGATTGGTGGAGCAAGATTAATTTCTTGCTCAAGTTCACATCACTTGCATTTGATCTTCTCTGAGCTGCAGACACAAATAAACCTTTCCTATAAGAGGTTTATGATGGTATGGATACGATGGTTGAAAAAATTGTGGAAATTATTACACAGGAGGCTCCCACTCTTCTTTTTGTGGATTTTGATTTTGTTGAACAAGTGAGGTCCATTATTGTTACCAGGTGGAATAGCTTCAACACTCCATTGCACACTTTGGCACATGCTCTGAATCCAAAATTTTATGATGAAGAATTCATTGTTGAAAGCATGGGAAGAGGAAGGCTCCACATAAGGACAAGGAGGTGGCCAGTGGAGTGAAGAAATCCTTTCAGAAGATATTACCAGTGTTTTAACAAATTGATGTAAGGCGAGAATTTTCCTGTTTTGTTGCTGGAATAGAGGATTTTGCAAACATATCAACTTTGGATAAGAGGAGAACCATGGACCCAGTTAAGTCATGGACTTGTCATGGGGAAAGTGGTGTTCATTGGTGTCAGGCCAGGCAGTAACTCCACAAAACAAAAACTGATTCGTCTATTATTCCATAGGTAGGTCATTGTTATATACAATAGGAGTGATTGTTCAGTTCATCTCCCGATGACTGTTCACATTCCTAATTTATTTATTTACACAAAATTCCCCCAATCATGAAGATTAGGTGTCAACATTCCCCCCCTTAATCTGAAGGGATGTTGGTGAGTCCAAGCATCATTCTGAATCGTTCAAGCTTTTCCTTTCCAAGTGCTTTGGTGAAGATGTCTGCAATTTGCTCATTTGTGGAACAATGACGGAGATGGATTGTTTTGGCCTCAACATGATGTCGAATCAGATGATATTTAGTATTGATATGCTTTGTTCGATCATGGAACTTTGGGTTCTTGGCCAACTTTATTGCAGAGGTGTTGTCAATCATGAGTGGAGTTGATTGTACTTGTTTTACCTGCAAATCTTCAAGAATTTTCTTGAGCCACACAATTTCTTTCGTTGCTTCAGCTGCTGCCACGTATTCTGCTTCTGTTGCGGAATCTGCTGAAACTGATTGTTTGCGTGATCTCCAAGAGACAGCTCCTGATCCAAGACTCATAGCATATCCTAAAGTAGATACCCCAGTTTCTTTGTCTCCATCAAAGTCTGAATCAGAGTATCCAATCAAGCTGAAGTCGTCCACTTGTGTATACTTGATTCCAAGGTCTTGAGTTCCCTTCAAGTACCTTAGAACTCTTTTTGCAGCAAACCAATGTCCCTCACAAGGCTTTTGCATAAACCTGGAGAGGATTCCAACATCAAATGAAATGTCTGGTCTGGTAGTAGTGAGGTAGATGAGACTTCCTACAAGCTGTCTATACTTTGTTGCATCCTCAAATTCCTTTCCTTCAATAGATGTGAGCTTTAAGTTTTATTCCATTGGAGTAGTAAGAGGATTGCACTCTGTCATGCCAAACCTGTTCAACAAATCTCCAATGTATTTCTTTTGAGAAAGAAATATGGACTTTGGATGTTGGGTTACTTCAATGCCAAGATAGTAATGAACATAGCCCAAATCAGTCATTTCAAAACTTTTCCCCAATTCCTTCTTTATGGATGCAATGTAGTTTTCATTGTTCCCTGTCATTAAAAGATCATCTACATATACCACAAGATATACAATTGTTTTGCCAACTTTCTTGACAAATAAAGTTGCATCATCAAGATCAAAATGATTGAAGTTGAATTTCAAAAGATGCTCAGTTAGTTTTTCATACCAGGCTCGTGGTGCTTGTTTGAGGCCATACAAGGACTTCACAAGTTTGCATACTTTATGTTCATGTCCTTTCACAGCAAATCCTTCAGGCTGGGACATAAAAACATTCTCTTTTAGATCTCCATTCAAGAAGGCAATTTTTACATCCATTTGATGGACTTTCCAACCGTTCTGAGCTGCTAGTGCAAAGAGTGTCCGGATGGTGGCCCATTTTGCTGTGGGGGCAAAAGTTTCCTCATAATCAACCCCTTCCTTATGTGCAAAACCTTTTGCCACAAGCCTAGCTTTGTGCTTGTCAAGTGAGCCATCAGCTTTGTACTTGTTCTTGTAGACCCACTTGCAGCCAATTGGTTTGGTTCCAAATGGAGGATCAACCAGCTTCCAAGTGTCGTTTTTTATGAGGGCATCATACTCCTTTTGCATCGCTTCTTTCCATTCATCATGAGAAGCAGCTTCTTTAAAGGAATTTGATTCAAAATCTGTAAACAAGTTCAATTCACAATCATAAGTAACATCCATATCAACGGGTGAATTAGAGTCATCTACATCACCTCCATTTTGTCGGTTTGAATTTCTGGTTCCTGTTTTTCCAATTTCATCAGGATGAACACTTTCAAGTGTCTTTGTCAGCCACTTTGGGGGACCTTTCGGAGATGGTCCAGGCTGCTTTGTTGATTGAGTTGGGACTGAATCAAGATTGAGTCTCCCAATTCTATCAATTACATCACTTAAAGCATCATCCGTTGTTGGAGTTTCATGCAGGGGAGATTGTTCTTCAGAAGAAGATTCCACATGTTGATCTAGTATAGGAATCCCCCCTTCAAGATGTGGAATCTGATTATCAAATTCTTGAAATGATTTGGTTTTTGCGAATCTATCCAAGCGATCAAGTTGCCGCTCAACAACATTGTCAGATTTGGATGATTCAAGAAAAATTACATCTCTAGATACAACAAACTTTTTATTTACTTCATCATAGAGGCGGTATGCTTTGGAGGTGTTTGAATACCCCAGGAAGATACACTTACGACTTCTAGCACCAAGTTTGTTTCTATGTACCTTTCGTATCAAAGCATAACAGGTGGAACCAAAGACCCTAAGATGTTTTACCGAAGGAACATGTCCATACCACAATTCATAAGGAGTCTTTTTTCTTATAGCATTAGATGGAGATCTATTCTTTATATATGCAGCACATAGAACAGCATCAACCCAAAACATTATCTTTACATTTTTGAAGAAAAGCATGGATCGTACCATATTCAAGATTGTTCTATTCATTCTTTCAGCTACACCATTCTGTTGGGGATTATAAGGCACAGTTGTTTGATGTTTGATCCCATGTTGGCGAAGATAGTTTTCAAATTCATTTGATGTATATTCTTTTCCATTATCAATGCGAATAGACCCAATATGAGATTGTGCATCATTTTCAATCCATTTATGAAAATTCTTGAATGTTTGAAAAGCATCGGATTTATTCTTCAATAAATAAACCCAACACATTCAATAAATAAACCCAACACATTCTGGTGTAATCATCAATAAATGTCATGATATATTTATTTCCATTTGCAGAAGGAACAGGCATTGTACCACATAAATCTGAATGAATGAGTTCAAGCTTCCTATGTGCTCTTGAATGTGAATCATGAAAAGACAGTTTGCTATGCTTTCCTAGAATGCAAGCATCACATTGCTTGTGTTTCCTAGGAATTGTAGGCAAACCAGCAACACCATTTTTCTTCAATAAGCAGAGATTGTCATAGTTTAAATGTCCAAATCTAGCATGCCATAATAAACTTGATGGAAGTGTACCTTCTTCATGATGAGTAATATATGAGAAATGTTGTGCATGAGCAAAGGTTCCTTGCAATTTGAGAAGCCTTTCTTCTTCTATTCCCATCATGACAAGTGAGTGGTCAGATGCTTTTCTTACCTCAAGCTTGCCATCAAACATATGAATGGAGTGACCTTGCTGGCGGATGTGGACCAAGGACAGCAAGTTTCTCTTGAGCTGTGGGAGATATAGAACATGATCCAGAAGAAAGTCTGGAAGACCAGACAGTTTAAGCCTGATTGTGCCAAGCCCTGATGGCTTTATTTTTGACTGATCTGCAAAGTATACTGCTCCATCAACATTGTCAGTGAAATTTTCAAAAAAATCTTTTCTATGAGTCATGTGACATGTTGCTCCTGAATCAAGCAACCAATCATTTTTCGAAGAAGCAAGTGAAGCATTAAACAAATCTTCATTTACTCCAATGTTACATTGTGCTTCAATATAGTGAGCAGATTCAGGTGCTTTACCTTTGTCTGTATCATCAATTTTACCTTTCTGTTGGTTTCTTTTCTGCTCAATTTTGTCCCATGGCAGCTTGCATGTAGAGGCATCATGTGATCCATTTCTTTTGCAGCGAATGCAGTGCAGATCTGCCTTTTCTCCTTGAGAATGTTTGCCCCCCCCTTCCTCTGAAATATCTTCCTCTTCCTCTTCGTCCACCTCTTCCTCTTGTAGAATCTTGAGCAGGATGCTTTTCTTTATGAGCAAGGCACACAATTTCTTCAGAAGATTCAGGGGCTGTCTTCTTTCCAAAAGCTTTCTCTCTTTCAGCAAACTTTTTCACAAGAGAGTCAAAGGTTATATCTTTGAGATTTCCATTTGCTTGCAAAGACTCAAGATAATTGGAGTAAGTAGGATAGAGTGCCTTGAGAAAAGCAATAAGAGGGATATCCAGCTCAACCTTAGTGGAATTGATATCATGCATTATAGACTTTACTTCAGATGCAAGAGCAAGAGAATCATTATTTTTTAGTTCAAGAGTGAAGAGTTTAATCATGAGCTGAACAACTTCAAGTGCAGAATGTGAGTCATAGAGTTCTTTCAACTTTTGTAAGGCTTCAAAGGCAGTTGAATATGACGAAATATGGCAACTCACCTCTTCATTTACAGATGCTGCGATTAATGCATAGGCTTTGCTGTTTTTGTTTTCCCAAATGACGAGCTCTTTGTCTGAGGTAGGTTGTACTGGGTCTTTGTCTCCTTCTCCGACACACACTCCTTTCCACAACTCATTGAAGATGAGGGTGTGTTTTATCATTCGAGACCATTCAAGATAGTTCTCCTTGCCAGTGAGAACTATTCCTACCATGAAGATGATTGAATGCATTTTGTAAAAAAAACTTATGCTGATAGAAAAAATACTTCTGCTGATATACAGTGAAATTGTACTCAAAAGGGCAAAAAGATTTCAAATACTTTATGCACTATGTTTTCTTCAAATCCCTCCAATGTTTATAAAAACATCCTCATATAATATATCCAACATATAACTGGACCATTAACTCAATAAGAGCAGTGTATTCAATTCCACAGCGCACAGCATTTCACGTTCATATACCATATATACCAATCAATAAAACGTTATGGGACAGCGTTAATACCATTATTCAACGCAGGTCAATGGGACAGCGTTAAAACAGCGTTTATACACATTCAAATGGAAACCATTTTACGCATCTACTACCATTTCCAGAATCAATCTCTAGGCTTCACGTAAATATTTTGTTTAATGAAATGAAAAACTCAAACGGACCATATAATGAAACCAGATTTAACAGGGATATCATCAAAATGTACAAATCTCAAATCTTCTGCATGCATTCAAAGCAAAGAGAATATTTTTACAGTCCAGAGCAAGCAAACATGTCCACTCATGGATTATTTGTTGTTTTCTTTCCAAGATTTCAACTTCGTAGAAGAGTGACGGAGCACAACCAGAATTTGGGAGAGAGGTTAAAATATAAAACCCTTGACCAAAAACAGACATTAAAGATGATAGTGGCGTTAATAATAATATTGTACATCTGATTTTGGTAGAAAAGGCCCTAAACAAGTTCTCATTTCTTAGCTTTCTTTGCAGCACCGCCTGCTTTCTTGAGCGTGGGCTTCTTCACAGCCTTGGGAGCTGCCGGCTTCGCCGTCGTTCTTGCAGAAGACCTCTTCAACACATATACCAAAACTTGGACGGGCGCATACCAGAACTTGGACGGGCGCAGTCGTTTTAACGCAGATACAAATTCAGTTCAAACTCAAACGCATGGGCATATACCATTCAACGATAAAGCAATACAGGTATCTCACTGGACAGAGTTACGCATACCATTCAATGTCGAACCATAACGCATTCAACAGGAGCTGGACCTTCATCAATGGTGGCGTGTCAGCCTCAGTGCTAAAACAGGAAAAGACAGTGCTATAAAAAATTGACAGTATGGACAGATGTGCAGTGCTGGCAGAGGCAGGTTATTTCAGGACAGAAGGGAATAAGGTAGAGGCAGAGGTCAGGACAGGAGTTACAGGAGCATAATAGCTAAAACAAAGAGCTGGCTCTGATACCATGTCAGGCCAGGCAGTAACTCCACAAAACAAAAACTGATTCGTCTATTATTCCATAGGTAGGTCATTGTTATATACAATAGGAGTGATTGTTCAGTTCATCTCCCGATGACTGTTCACATTCCTAATTTATTTATTTACACAAAATTCCCCCAATCATGAAGATTAGGTGTCAACAATTGGTAAAGTCTTGCCACTCGTATTTTATCACAAGTGGCAAGCTCTTCATCAAAAGAGCGAAATTGGAAAACCTATAGTTTCATTCATAATGTGAAGCGCAACAGGTTTGGATCGCAGAAGGCAGAGGATCTTGTATATGTGCATTCAAACCTATGCCTTGTGTCTTGTAGGGGTGAAGAATATACAAGTGGACCTCATAAAGAATGGGATGTGGATGCAGAATGTCCAGATTTAGAGCTCTCTCTTTCTGCTCTTGATATTTGTGCCAGTGGTGATGCAAGTGCAACTGGAAGCACTAGTAGAGTTGCCTCTTTTGCTGAACAAGCATCTTGTTCTATCTTTGCTGATGAGGATGAGGAGTTTTATTAGTAATGATATGTTAATGTAGCCATGATTGTCTTTAGTTCATGTTTTATTTCAGTTTTAGCACATATAGCCTCACATATAAAGGCTGATTTTGGAGTCTTGGATGTAAAGCCTCATCTATAAAGGCTAATTTTGGATATTTGCATCATGTAATCATCTGTTGGAGTTAATATAAATTTGGATTTCCTTCTAAAATGTCATTTATATGTCTCATTCTTTCTTTTCTTGCAAAATAATGTGTTATAATTTATTTAATATTGACTATTTATGATATATATATATGACGTTTGGGCTGCATTTCCATTTTGTGAGGTTCGCGTTTTGGGTCATCCCCATTTTGGAAACTTCTAGATGTTTCTGCATTTCGTGCAACTTAGGTGCTTGACAAGCCACACAGTGCAATGAGGAGACATAGAGATGTTATGTCATTTAGTTACTGCAAGTTTGCAAATTGAGGGGAGGCTGCATGGATGAGAGTCGAGACTCCTTGCAAAATCCTTAATGAATCCCCAGATCCCTTTTAGGGCCTAATTATGAGAATGAGTAATAAAAGATGGGTTGTAGGTGAATTTTATACTTCTTGTTGGCCAAATTAGGGTGAGACTCAGGGCCTTAACCAAACAAGATAAGGACTGAAACTTAGAGCAAATTACAGATAGAGTTAAGACTGAAATGCAATGGATTTAAGACCAAAAAAGAAAGGTTGAAGGAGGGTCAGAACAAGGGCCAGAACAAAGCTAGAATGAGAAATGAACTAAAATTGTTTTAGAGCCAGAGTAAAGAATGAAGAGATGCACAGGAAGAGACAATGAATCCCCTTCAACCCAAACAGAGCGAAGCCCTAGATGATAGCTACAGATCAGTCGCATTGTTTTGTGGTTCCCTTTAAGATCCACCTGCAAAAGAATAGTTTCAAACAAATCCCAAGCTCCCAAAGAAAAACATAAAGAAATACCTTGAACCCAAAAAAGCTTCCAATGAATTTCGTTGTACTGCAATGGATGAAATAACCCTTCCAAACTAAGCCACTCGTTTGATGTATCTTGGTATCCACATGGCCGAATTTTAGAGCAAGATATAAACATTGAGTTCGCAATATTTTGAGGAGAAAGATCTTCCCTTTTTATAGATATAAACTAGGTTAGGAGGGGCTTCTTGAGGGTAGTCATTGGAGGGTTCTAATGCGGGAGTTTCATTATTTCAACTTTTGACCTTGGAACATTGAAACCATAGGATTCAAGGTTCGGAGGAGAAACCCCTTAGTGGGTTTTTAATTTTTGAATTACAAGGCCTTCATGAGCCCTTAATTTAAAAGCTAAATATTATAATATTATTTTAATCCTTCATGAGCCCTAAATTAATAAACTAAATATTCTAATATTATTTTAAACCTTGGTGAGGGGTCATATCATTTGACTTGTTTAAGGAGGAGGTGCCACCTCATGAGAGTTTGTCCCAATGACTAGGGTCTTCAACTTCAAACGTGAATATCTCTCAAACCGGGAGGCCTTTTAGGGCGTGCCACATACCACCAAAATCGGCTCGACAAGGTGAATCCAATGGTGAGAATCTCCATGACAAATTCCATGGTTTGCTTCTTCAAAATTCCTCAACAAGTGCGGGGTATGTCCTTAAGGCAGGGAGCCCAAACCCTAGCACTGCGGTATCTAGTCATCCTTTAATGGAGCTTCCAACATGATGTAATCCAAACAAATATAAGAGCGTTCATTAATAATTTGACATCAATGACAGGGGTTTAGTCGTCAAACTCTAGGGTTGACATCAATGACAACACCATTCAACAATGAAGATGTATTCATGGAAAATAGGGTGACCTTTCATCTACCCCTATGACTCTTAAGTTACCCCATGAATCTTCATATTCTCATGTCACTCTCCACTCTGTTGAAGAAAGTGTAACTAGGTTCGGTCTTCATAATGATTTGATCTTTGTAAATGATGTAGTAAAAGAGAACAAATTAATTTTTGTATGTCTTGCTACATGGGTTTCATGAGCAAGAAGTGTCTTTAGGTCAAAGACTTCTTCTTGATGTCTTTAGGATTTATTAATATGTCAAAGAGTCAAGTCATGTATGAAGGAGCTCTTCATGAGCCTATGTAAAATGTATTTAAGCTAAAGCAGCCCTCCAAGACCAAGATCAATCCTCCAAAAGCAAGCACATCAAAGTTTGCAAGCAAAAAAACAAGGAGATCACCATGTCGGCTTCAAAACCATGACAAGTTGGCCTACTTTTTAGGACAAACCACTATAAATAGGTGGCTAGGGTCTGCGCAAATCACAAGTACAAAACTCGCATTTTTCCTCTCTGAAATTTCATATGATATAGGAGCAGATCCGCATTACAGGAAGGCAATTGTTCAAGAGTTTGACTGCACCTCGGATGGGTATAAGGTGCAGGCAGACTAGACATCGTATATCTCAAAAGTCTCAGTGGTGATTACAGTGAGTAATCACAGAAACTCGCATTCTTCTCTAAGGCACTCGGATGGGTATGAAGAAGATCTCAGATGGTTTGTAGTGCAGAAAGAAGATCTCGCATTACAAGAATCAGTCTCGTCATATATATATGTATCTCTGTACTCCTACAGCAACATACTATTAACACAGTCACTAACACTGTCTCGGCATACATATATTCTCTGCATACTTATGTTGGAAAGAATTCTGGTGATGACAGTGACTATTACAATCTCGGCATACTTGTGAATGGAGACATACAGTCTCGGCATATTTAGTCTCGGTGAATATCACAGTATTCAGATCTGTCTCCTAGTGATCTTGGTATATATGTATATCAGTAATCCCACATCTACACACAGTTTCGGTATACATCTAGTTGCAAACATGGTCTCAGCAAGACTGTAATGTCACAATCAAGATCACAGTGAAGTAATGATCTTATGAATTCAAGTTCATAATCGTGATTATGATGAAGGCAAGGTCCTGATCTACATCTAGGTTTAGCTCTCATAAAGACTTCGTTGTTATAAGGATGACCTTGGTGAAGGTGCAGCTGTGATGACATCAGTAAGGCATTAATGATGGCCTCAATGATGGCAGCAGTAATGAAGATCTCAGCAGTGACAGAGAAGAGGATTGATGTCTTGATCTTGGAGTGGCAGAATGGGTCAAGGGTCATGGTCTTGGTATTCGTCAATTGAAGATATCTATAAGAAGAATTTTTGTGTAGCCTTTCCTCTCCAAGAGGGAGAGGTTTTGGCTCTGACAGGATGCCAATATCTTGTGTTCTTGTCTCTTTGTATTTGATAGCAGTTTGATGAAGTAATCACACACTAATAATAATAAGAAGATCAAGCTAAGAAAAATTGCAAAAGAACTTCACAAATTGTTATCATGCTAAGAAGAATCACTTTAATTCTGATTGCCCTAGATTCTTCAACATGGTATTAGAGCGAGAGTTCAGAAGTCAAAGGAAGGGCAGAAAAAAGAGACATGCAAGTATCAAGTTTCAAGCAAAGCATCAAAGCAAGCTCAAGGATGTCAAGACTACATTAAAGAATCATCTTGATCAAACCCTAGATGAAGGAAGTAGTTTACAACAACAGTCTACAACAGCAAGGGTTTTGGATGACAACAGTCAAAAGATAAAGCATGCAGATCACAGGGTACATGAAAATAGTTTTGGTGCCTCCCACAGTTTCGTTTACAACATCCCAGTGATAGTCACTATCTCAGATTGAATCCTTCTCTATAAAGAACACAGTCTTAAAATCTTGGATTCTCAAAACTTGATTCGAGGGCATGTATAGGAGTTTACATGGACAGTACTCAAAATAGAAATTGTACTAACTGATGAATCTCTACACATCATGGCAAGCAACTTCAATTCGATGCTGCATACTTCAAGGCTCCTTATGTAGTTCCACAAAGTAAGCGGATTTTCCTTTTGATAGGGTCTTCAATTGGTTGGAGTGACCAGTCATGTGCCTTGATGCACCACTATCAATTACCCAAATGTCTTCGTCTTGGAATGTACCAGAGAGAGCCAAGAAGAGACCTTCATCCCTTTCATTGATTGATGCCTTCTTTGAAGATAATAAGAAACTCCATGCTTCCTTGATACCTTTCTTGAGATGGTTTGCAATTTTCTTGATGAACTTCTTCATTGTAGAGGAGATCTTCATGATGCCCTTAGAGAACCAAAGCTCTGATAGCATGTTGAGAATTCAATAGGGAAATGAATATGTTAATTCTCTTAACTTGATAACTTCTTATGTTACCTTTTACTTATTAGTTTTGTTCTTTATTATTCCAATGAATAATACATCAAACAGCTACTAAAACAGTAAGAATAGTGACATAGTATATAGGCTGCAAACCAGGGCCAAAACCCCTCCACTTGAGGGGAAAACCCGTACATCTCTTCTTTATCTTTCAGATCTTTCAATTGACGAAAACCATGACCTAGACTCAGACAAATACCCTCCAAGATCAAGTCTACCACGACCTCCTATTGCAATCTCTTTGACCTCCCAGTAGATCCAAAAAACTGCTCCCATTAACTATTGCAATTGTTGTTGTTTCTCTAGGAGACATCGATCTCCCTCTAATAGCCTTCCTCTTGACTTCGCTTGTCTTGACTTGAGTCCTAGGGCTAAAAGGATGCCCTACGAGACAGAGAAATGACCACAGTAGTACTAAATGCACTACCAGAAGAATGGGGTAACTTCACTTCAAGCTTATATAAGAACAAAGAGACTACTCCATTTCAAGATTTATGGTCACTATGTAAGATCGAAGAAACCAAGCAAAGATTGATGTCGGACCAAGCGAATAGAATCAAGCATATGCTACAATGACAAGAAGAAAGGGAAATTTTGAAAAGTTTGGTCCTTCAAAGAAAAGAAACATGGATAAGATAAGATGCTTCGGATGTCAGGAACTTGGACACTACAAAAGAGATTGTCCTAATCGTGGTAAGGACAAGGGGAATAGAGAAGGACTACACATTACTAAAGAAGTGCAAGAACCTGAGTCCAAGAAGCCTAAGAATGAAGAAGTAAAAGATCTCTACTATGACTGAGATGATCTTCTTCTCAAGAAGGTACTTTTCACTTGTAAATTATGGTCTTGATGCAGTTTAAAATTAGATAGGATGCACCTCATTAGAAAACAGCATAGAAACATTAGAGGTAAGAGCTCGTGACATGGGAAGAAAGCATATCTAGTCCAAATCCTACTAATTAAGGAAGCTCTTAGGAAACCTCATGAGTATTCATGAGAAGCAAAAGAAAACATTTGACGGATGAGGACATAAAATATTCTCAAGTTTCTCTAGAATTCTCATCAAAGGGCTCACCGAAAGAGAAAGAAAGCAAAAGTTTTCCAATAGGAATTCCAACTTATGAGATTCAAGGAATAATATGATGACACACCAAGGAGGCAAGTTTGAAGGATAAAGTCCCTTCGGATGAAGCTACTACATGAAGTCTGGATGACCGAAAGAAAAAATGAGGTATGTATGCTCACATGGATTATCATGAAAGACATATAGTTAAATATGATCTAGAAAGGATCTCTCCTCTGAAGTATTACAGAAGGGCATAAGTCACACTAGATAATATATGCAACATGAGGAAGCTGACTACAAACAAGATTGGAAGCTCTTGGGAATGAAGTGTGTGAAAAGAAAGAAAGAGATCGTGATAATATATAACGATGATAGAAAGCATTCAAAGTCCAAGAATATTTGACTAGAATATCTCCCGGAAGAAGTCGGAAAAAGATAGAGACCCTTGACACTAAATATCTCTGGGAGATGTGTCAATCTGCATGTAAGATGCCAACACTTATAGAAAGATGTCAAGGTGAAATATCATTACAAAGGTAACTCTGAAGAGTTCAATGATTATTTTTAAACTAACATCTGGATGGGCTTATGTAGGACTGTCAAAGGGAAGACATGTAAATGACTTCCAAACAGACCATATAAAAGGATGAAATGTCCTTCTGAGATATATGGCATGAAAGCAGAAATACATGAAGCAAAGCCAGATGGAAAATCTGATAAATCACTTTCTGTTAAAAACATAATTGTATCTATTGATTTTGAGTAGCATCAGATGTGATCTGGCTCCAAAATTTTGTGGAGGGGCTAGAATACATGAGATCTCCAAGACCCAGGAATCGTTTGGAGAAATTCCACCCGGATGATGAGTTATTAAAATAATTAATATTTTTAATGGGGTTCCTAAGTCTAAACTTGGGAAAATAAAAATATTAATGGGTATTAATAAAGATATGGGTGAGAAGCTTCTAAGAGACGAGGATCAAGTCTGTTTTAATCTTAGCCGTTGATTAGGGACTTAATCTCGGTCGTTGATTCATCAACAGGAAAAGTATAAGAGAAAACTTGAGAGTCATTTGGAGACACACCGTACTTAGTAACCCGAGGGAAAACGATTCTCAAGGAGAAGAAGTTCGATTTCAGAGGGAGAGTTGTAGGGTGAAGGAAGATGAGGGTTTCAGCATCAGTTAGAGACTAAGGAGGAGGTGATGCGGTGCCTCAGAGAGACAGCGCAGTTCTCACGCAGTCCTCACGCAGATGACGCAAGGATGACACAGTCCTCACACAAATGATGGAGGGGTGATGCAGTGAATGCTAGAGGGTCTCTAGGGTGTTAGAATTTCTCCTAGTTGAGGAGGAAAATTATCTCAGGTGTTTTCTTGAAGGTTTCTCTATGTACTGCAAAATCATTCCTTGTAAAGAGATTGTTGCTGAAGAATAATAAATAAACCCTCAACTACTGCATCGATTTTCCTGCATTGGGTTTTTTCCAGTGTTGTTAAAATCGCGATTTTATCGGAAAATCGCGATTTTTTCCTCTGCCCGATTAAATCGCGGACTTTTTTTTATAGTGATTTTTTTCGGAAAAAATCGCGCGTTTTTGAAAAAATCGCGATTTTTTCCAAAAAATCGCTATTTTTACAGAAAAAATCGCAGAGGCACGGGGCAGCGGGCTTTTAATAGGCGAAAATCGATTTTTTTTATGTCATTTTGCTGTTTGCGCGCGGAGGAGGAGGAGAAGAGGTGAGGGAGAGGAGCTGGAGGGTTTCCGTCGAATTTGGGAGCGAATCCAAGTGGTTTTAGGAGAAATCCAAGACAAGATCACCAATTTGTCCATAAAAAAGGTATGTAGATTAATTTTTTTTTGTTTTGCTTCTATAAAAACTTTGTTTTTCATTGTTTTTAAAGAATTTTTTGTAATTTTTCATTGATTTGGGATGGGTAATTTGTTATGACTATGAGAACCAATTTTTTATTTTTATTTTCTCATTTTTTTTAAACATTGTTTATTTTTTTTGAATTTTCATTGTTTTTTGGCATTTGGTTGGGTAACTTGGGTTTAGAAATTGGGATTTTGGAAATAATTAACTTGTAATTTTGTAAATGCTAAATTGTAATTTGTATTATGTAATCCTAAATTCCTATTTCCTAATCCTTATTTTTCCATAGGTTTGCAAATTCAAAATTCAAAAACAAACATGCCAAGGAAATTGGATCCTTTCTGGGAATATGGTGACCCTAAAACTCCGAATGATAGACAAAACTTGTATTGCAAGTTGTGTGGAAAGGAAATATTCGGGGGGGTGTACAGGTTGAAGTTCCACCTTGCACAAATCCCTGGACATGATGTGGGGCCCTGTCTAAATACAACTGCTGAAATTATCCAAAAAGCCATGAGAGCATTGGGAGAATTAGAGCACACTAGAGAGGCCAAAGAAGAACTCAAAAGGCAACTAAAAAGGTCAGCTGAAGGAAGTGGGCCAAGTGGCACTGGTTCTGCTGCAGCGTCAGTCAATCCGGTAGCTGCATCATCATATTTTGTTCCTCGAACCACACCTGGTTCACAACCAACTATTGGTTCAATGCTAAAAAGAACTGAAAAAGAACAAGCTGACAAGTTGATGACAAAATTTCTCCTCTGGAGTGATATTCCTTTCAGCATTATAAGGAATAATCCATTTTTCCAGCCTACTGTTGATGCTATTGCCAGTGTTGGCCCGGGGTACAAAATCCCTTCTCTTCATGATTTCAGAGGCCGGCTTCTTCAAGATGAAAAGCGTGACTGCACCCAAAGATTGGAGGATTTTAGGGCATCATGGGCACAAACAGGATGCACTGTTATGTCAGATGGTTGGACTGACCAAAAGGGGAGAACCCTTATAAACTTCTTGGTTAGTTGTCCCAAGGGGACTATGTTTATCAAATCTATTGATGCAACTCATCAAATCAAAGATGCAAGAACTTTATGTGATTTGCTGGATGTGTTTATTTTGGAGGTGGGTGCAGAAAATGTTGTCCAAGTCATAACGAACAATGCTGCAAATTATGTTGCTGCTGGTAGAATGCTTATGGACAGGCATCCTACTTTATTTTGGACACCTTGTGCTGCCCATTGTATTGATTTGATGTTAGAGGACATAGGGAAAATTCCCTTTGTCAAAGAGGTTGTTGACTCATCAAAAAGCATCACAAAATTTATTTACAACCACACATCTGTGCTTAGCTTGATGAGAAAATGCACCAACAACAAAGAGTTGGTGCGCCCCGCCATTACACGGTTTGCGACGAGTTTCATATCTCTTCAATCCCTCTTGAATTCTATGTGGGATTTGAAGAGAATGTTTCTTTCAGAGAAGTGGCGTGCTTCGCCAATGAGCCGCAAACCAGAAGGAGAAGCCGTGTGCAGACTAGTTTCATACCAGGAAGACTTCTGGGCGGGAGTGCAGGAGGTGTGCGCTGTTACTGAACCTTTGGTAAAGGTTCTTCGGTTGGTTGATGGTGAGAAGCCCGCAATGGGCTATTTGTATGAAGCCATGGACAGGGCCAAAGAAGCCATTCGGTCCTACTATGATGATAAGGGAGATGATGGGTTTCAGAGACAACTCCTTCTATGGGCAGTCATTGATGAGCGATGGAACAACACACTCCATCGTCCCATTCATGCTGCTGGGCTTTTCCTGAACCCTGCATTTTCTTATGCATGTGGGTTTAATTTTGATGTTGAGGTCGTGGAAGGATTATTAACCTGTGTCCAGAAGATGGTGAGAACTCCAGAAGAACGTATGGAGGTCTCTAGACAAATTGAGCAATATAAGTTGTCAGGTGGCACATTTGGCTTTGAGATGGCTGTCATTGATAGGACGATTAAAATGCCAGGTATTTTTTAGTTTGTACTTTGTAACTTTGTTTCAAATTTCATTGTCTCTTCAAATTCCATTTTTTTCTTATGTTTATTTAAAATTTTATTTGTAATTTTGTTGTAGACGCATGGTGGAAGATGTATGGTGTCAGAGTACCCCTTTTGCAAAAGCTTGCCGTACGCATCCTCAGCCAAACATGCAGCTCCTCGGGATGTGAGCGCAATTGGAGTGTATTTGAAAAAATACACAACAAGAAGCGCAATAGGTTAACACTTAAACATTTAAAATATTGCAAATTTCCAAATAAATTTTTGAATTCATTAAAGTTTTAAACAATATTTTTTTTATAATATTAATTATTAATTATTATTTCATGAACTTTGTACAGGTTGGAGTCCCATAGACTTAATGACATGGTCTATGTCTACTACAATCTTCGATTGTGGGTGAGACAACTAGAGAAGACACCTGATACGGAAGCCATCTCATTGGATGGGATTGACACCACTGCTGAATGGAGGGTTGAGACCGAGAGGCCTCTCATGGATGCCACTGAGGATTGGTTAGTGCAGGATTAGGGGGAGGAGGAGGGGGAGGAGGAGGAGGAGGAGGAGCAGGAGCAGGAGCAGGAGCAGGTGGAGGAGGAGGAGCAGGAGGAGGAGGTGACACCGCCTACCCAGGCTACCACTACCACCAGTGGAGGACGTGGTCTCCGTCCACTTCAGCCTCCTGTAGCTGCTACTACTAGTTCTTCAGCTTCTAGAGCACGTCAGACTCCACTGCCATTTCCACCAGCACAGGCACCAGCTTCTACATCTAGAGGGAAAGAGAAAGTTGTGCCATTTTCTCGCAAGAGGGGCAGAGGAAATCAATAGGATTAGACTTTCATTTTATTGTATATGACATTATGACATGATGAGATACATTATCATATTTTTTGTTGATATTTTGAGGCTGAGTTGGGACTCAGGACTTACTATTCAGGACATGATTCAATGTTATGTGTGATTTTAGCGCTAGAAATGATATTAAACATCTTATATATTAGTTTTTTTATCATATTTATGTGTCAATGTATTTATTTTATGTTGTAGATGGTTTAGATATTAAAAAAATTGAAAAAAAATGAATATTTTTGTGCCAAACGCTTTTTTCCCGCTTTTTCTGCTTTTTTCCCGCTTTTAACGATTTTTTCCGCTTTTTTCCCGGCGCCGATTAAATCCCGCTCGCGCTTTGTGCAACATTGGTTTTTTCGGGGACAATTGTCCAAAATTAACTATGTTAATGTGATTGATTCTTATGCTTGTATATAACTATTATTTTCTCCATGCTATTAAGTGGTAACTGCAGTAGAATTTATTTTAATGTTTACTGAAGGGTCTTGTGAATAACTTATTGTGGAAGATAAGTAGGAGACATAAATCAGTTACTGCAGTAGAATTTCGTGTTCGAAATTTTCATAGTCTCTCTCTCACACGTGTGGATTTACTGAGCTATTTCTTGGAAGGTCGAAGTTACTGCTAGATCGAAGTCACTATTGGGTCAAAGTTATTGTTGCGTCGAAGTTACTACCAAGTCAAAGTTACTGCTGGATCGAAGTTACTATTGGGTCGAAGTTATGTTGTTGGGGAAGTTGAAAGTCTACAGCTGCAAAATCGAAGTGAATAGGTCAAAGTTGTTGTTGGAAGGTTATCATCTGCAAAAGAAAGGAAAGGATGACTTGGTGATTGGAGGAAGTTTGTGTCTAGGTCGAGTCTTGGATCATCTCGTGAAACTATTAAAGGAAGAGTTGTTGACTGGGTTTTCCCCTAGATAGTTGTTTTGCCCTGGTTGTCCGCCTACATTTGATGTCTTTGATTTTCGTGTTATGGTTTTGGTAATTGCTTGATGAACTAAGTTAAAAGAACACAAGAAAGTTAATAAAAACATAAGAATATCACAAGCAAATTATCGGCATAAAGAAAATATTTTTGCCTTTCTGATTTTCCAACATGATGTCAGAGCTAAGGTGAAGAAGAAGGAAAAAGGCAGCCTAAAGATCTATTGAAAGGAGAATAAGGAGTTTTAAGAAGTTTTAACAAGGGTCATCAAGGAAAAGGATCATATAAGAAGGCAAGCCTACTATCTTCAACAACAATGTCTAACTCAATGAAGGGAGAAAACAAATTAGAAGGAGCATCCAATGACATGGCATGGAAGAAGAGGATAGATCTCATCCTCGAGAAAAATAAAGTCTTGAACCTAGTCAAAGGAAAAGTAAAGAAGCTTACAAATGAGTCAAGTGATGCAGAAAAGGCAAAGTTCAGAGAAACAGAGATATTGGCCATGACCCTAATGGTGGATAGAATAAATGATAACCTTATCCCATATATATCCAACATAGATTATGCTCAAGAGATGTAAGAGGCCTTATCCAAATTATTCACAATCAAGAATCTTGGTCAAATAGCAAGTCTTAGGCATGAACTGAGAACTATAAAGATGAAAAAGGAAGACATTATGGCATCCTTCTTTGTAATAATAGCTAGAATCAAAGATGAACTCTACGCAATCAATGAGATAGTACCTGAAAAGGAGCTTGTAATCACTGCACTTCTAGAATTACCAACATCTTGGAGGGCCTTTTCATCAGGTCTCAACAGTTGGAAGGAAACTCCAACATTCAAACAATTATTGAATGCATGTAGTCCAAAAGAAGTTAGAATTTCATTAGTGAGCAACAAAGAGAATGAAGAGGAGAAAGTTTCAAATGTTTATTCCGCTCATCACAAGAACAAAGAAACATCCAAGAAGTCTAAAGGGCCTAGAAGGAAGGTAGACCTGTCCAAAATCGAATGCTACAATTGTCACAAGATGGGTCACTATAGAAGCGATTGTCCTAAGAATCTGAGAAATAGAAAGAGAAATAGGGATCAAGCAAATGTTCTCAAAGAAGGATCTCAAAAGAAGAACAAGACCGAAGAATCGGAAATAAAGGACTTATACTACTAAGCCCCTCTATTCTTAGTTTTTTAATTTTTTGTATTTTGATTTTTAGTACTTATAGGTTTAACACGCTTTGGAAAAACATTGTTGAAATGTTTTGTTAAAGTTATAGGTATCCCTCGAAATTGGATTAAGAGGGAGACCTCATCATTTTTCCAAAGATAAGTATCTTAATCCTTGTATTATCTTTTATATTTGGTTTTCCTTTTCTTATCTAGATGTGTTTATACTAGATGCTAATAACACTTCCTTTTATATTTTTGTTGTTTAGGAAAAGCTTGTTGATATGCTCAAGGGCTATGGAGAAAATCTCACAAGACAAAGCATTGAAAATCATGTCCTATAAGGTTTGTCTAGAAAACAACTCAAAGGTATGTTTTAGATCATAAGTTTTGTTCTCTTCGTGATAAAGGTATATTCATTCATTCAAATAAATATGCTTTACCTTACTAACAAGTGTTATGTCTAGGATAGCCCAAAGAGATAGCTCAGTTGATCGAGTTCTTGTGGCTAAGTAACTCGCCTATTGGAAGGTCACGAGGTCAAATCTCCTCAATACCAATGGGGTTATGCCTTGCTAGTTTGGCCGACAGGTAGATCCCTTCGAGTTGACCTACCTGGATTTTCCCATGGATGTAGTGGTCACTCAATGTCTGTGAACCACCATTAGAAAAAAGTGTTATGTCTAAGACTTTTGAATCTTAAATATTCTTGTTTGGGTGATAATCTTTAGATTGAATCTACCCTCATTAAAATCATCACGTTTGTGGAACCCTAAAAGGTTCCCTATGAAACCCTAACCTAAGGGTATGTCAATGCTAATGTGAAAAACCCTAGTCTACTTAGGATCACTGATGAAATCTAGAAAATACTATTCTTTTGATGATTGGGGTTTTGATGGTAATGTCATGTTTGGAGTCTTAGTATTGTTATGTAAACCCTAGTCCTTTAGGGTTGGACGGTAATGTATTCCTAGACATTGAGGTTTTGCTAAATTAGGGTTTGTGAGCAAAACCCTTATAATATCTAGAGTAAGCTCCTAGGAATGAAACCCTAGGTTTCTGTGTGTCTGTCTAATCAAAACCCTAGCCTAATCAAGATCATTATATGTCTGACTTTAAATGTATTAATATTTGTGTCTTGGGTTTGTCCAATATATGATATACTTATGCATGATTATCCTAGATATATATGTGTGTGTGTTAACCTATTTGTTGGTAAGTTCTAGGGTTTGTAACTAAGCCCTAGTAGAAGTTCGATATTCTAGGATTAGGTGATAATGTTTCCATTATGATGATAAAATCTAGGGTTTACAACAAATCCTAGTAAAATTTGGTCATTTAGTTGAAACCTTAGATTGTGTTGTGATCAGTTTTGATTGTTGACATCTAAGGCTTAGTATCTCGAAGATGGAATCTAGGGTTTGCATTAAATCCTAGTATAAGTCTAGGATATGAATTCTAAAGTTGTTGGATGCATTGTAGAACTATACTTGTTTGAACTGCTTCTAGGGTTTGCAATATATTAGAGTATGTCATATCTCTAGAAGAAATATTGAGACCCTAGATATAATGAAGATCGTTATCTTGATTGAGTTGCTCGAAGTCTTGATGATGAAGTCTAGGATTTATACCCTAGCAGAAGTTGAAGTATAAAAGTATGTGTCTCTTGTTGATTATGAACCTCACTAAGTTTAGGTATTTGATGTCTAAAGTCTAATGCTTCCATTATTGTATGAAATTGATATGGTTAACTTCATGCTTCTAGATATGTATTTGGTTGTACTTGCTAAGTTGTGCAGGTACATAATCTTCAAGATGTTGAAGATATTTGTAAGTAAAGTTGATTTGATTGATAAACATGAGGAAGGAAGTTATATGAAATGATGATGATCAAGATGACTCGAATAAGAAGGATGGAAGCCATGAAAGATTCTTCGATGTCATAGAAAGAATTTGATCTCCCTATGCTAAGAGGGAGCCTAGATAAAAGAAAGGGCGTATCTCCCAAGTTGAGAGGGAGAGCATATTATAGTCATGATGAATACCTTGAAGAAGAAATTGGATAAAGTATATTGAGGTGTTGCTAAAAGAAGGAAAGAAGGATCCCGGTGTAGAAAATATTGCAGCATGAGAAGTGGGAAAGGAAGTTATATGATTGAGGAAACTTCTATCTAGACTTGTTGGGAAGCCTCTAAGTCCTACGATGATAAATTGTGAAGCATCACGAAAATTATTGAAAACCCCAAAGTTATGTGTTTACTTATGTATATTTGAAAATTTGTTACTAATTGGGGTTGTTCAGGTAAATCTCTCGAAGTTTTGGGAGCATGCTCGATGTTATCGATCTGTTTGATCGGGAGAGATTTGATGTGTTGAGGCATTGTGTGTGTAAAATGCCTGGGAGGACATCTGATCGGCCTACGTGTTGATGTCTAGTTCCCGAAGTAGGGAGGGTAGCGTTGGTCATAGAGATTTGACCTTGCATTACGCACCTAGTTCCTTGGGTTGATGGTTAGCAAGTAAGCCTAATGGTACCTAGAGAGGCTGAAAGCTTTAGTCCATCTTATGGTCACATTGTTTTGAGGGAGTTGGTCACATTGTAAGTGAAGGGCTCGCTATAATGTCGAAGTTGCAGGCAGGTCTCCGGTATGAGGACAGGTTGGAGGGGTTGTCCAACTATAGTCCTTAGAAGGAAAGGATCGAGTTGGTCTTGCAAGTCAACAGGATCTAGGAGTTCACCGAGAAAGGGATCAAGAAGCCAACCGACCCTAAGGAGCTGGAAATATATGAAGATTTGGATGCGAGGGCAAGATTGATCATCCTAGATGGTGTGAAGGATGCCCTAATACCTTATTTGTCCGGGAAGAACAATGCACATGAGATGTGGATGGCTCTTTAGAATTTCTTCCAGAATAAGAACGAGAACTAGGCACTGCTATTGGAGGATAAGTTAAAGTCCACCAAGATGATAAAGGGTGAAAGCGTGACCTCGTATCTAACGAGATTGTCTTAGGTCAAAGATGAGCTTGTTGCCATCAGTGTGACTGTCTCAGATGGAGATATGGTAAGGATTGCCTTGAAATGGTTCAACGAGGAATGGAAGCCCTTCATCAAAGGGATCATTTCGAGGGAAAAGCTGCCAGACTGGGATAGGTTATGGGATGACTTCATTTAGGAAGAGTTGCGAGACGAGGATCTTCATCCAAAGAAGAAATCTTTCGATGATGACGTGGCACTTGCAGCGCGAATGAAGGGTAAGCAAAAGAATGACTTGAGTAAAGTCAAGTGTTTCAACTGTGGCGAGATGGGTCATTATTCGTCGAGATGTCCGAGGAAGAAGAAGGGAGATGATGAGAAGAGGAAAGGAAAGTAGGTCATCGGTGTTGTCACTTCAGCTGAGATAGATGATCTCACCAGGAGATTGGAGGAGGAGGACTTTGCTATGATCTCTCATTTCTCACAGGGTACTGTCGATGAGGATGGATGATACGTGGACAGTGGTGCGTCAAAGCATATGACAGGGTCACAGGAGATTTTTGAGACTCTAGCTAAATGGGACTCGAAGTTGCACATGGTGTTGGGCGACAAGAGTCAGTTGGAGATCCGAGGATCGGGAGTTGTGCCATTCAAGATGGAGACAGGACATGTGATGCAGGTCCATGATGTACTGTTTGTACCAAGACTCAGATATACGTGATTTTTGTCTCGATGATCAAGAGGAAGGGGTTTGGGGTTTTGTTCCAGGATGGGAAGGCAAGACTTAGGCCCAGAGGCTCTAAGTCCGATGGAATTGTACTCGGAGTTAGAGATCATGGTCTCTACAGGTTGACGGGCAAGCCTATGGATCATGGAAAGAAGCAAGTGGAGCAAGTGCAGGTTCCAGAGAAGCACGAGCAAGTGCAGGTGTAGGCTTCAGAGGAGCAGGTACAAGTTCCCGAGAAGAAGGTCTAGATTCCCAAGACTCAGAGGGAGTCGAGCTTGAGAGGGAGCTTGCAATTTCAGAGGGAGACTCTGCAATCCAAGAAGAGCACATGGTCAGTGGGGAGAAAGGGTGCTCCTACAACTGCCAAGAAGGAATCATGGAGAGTGTGGAAGACGTTACAAGAAAAGAATAAGAAGCAGGGTGCTTCCAGCAGTGACAGTGACACTTCCGAGAGAGGCGTATTTCACAAAACAGGGATTACTGCAATTGTCAGCACCAAGAGTTGGCCAAGTGATCCAGATTTAAACAAGAACGCAACAAATTACACATATAACCATAAATACAAAGATGCAATAGAAATATTACTTCATTTCATTAATATCAAATACTGAAATATGCTTACAAACAGAATGGAAATAAGGCTAGCTCAGGCGATGGTAGCTTATCTCTGAGAAGAGATGTGGCAACTACATGCCTCTGAATTGTGTTACAATGAGGCTCAAAGGCCTATTTATTATTGAGAAAAAATGGAAAACCCTAAACATCCAAAAACCTAACCATAGGAGATGAAGCGCCAAACTATGGGCCCCATTTGGGTAAATTGGTACATCAACTTCCCGAGGTCGTAACTTTGGCATACAATCTTCATTTGACGCGCACAATACCTCATTAGAAAGATCTATCCGAGGACTACAACTTTTGAATGACCAACATTGGTTGCTGACCAATGTTGGTCACGATTTTCCCAAAAAACATCATTTAGGGCCTCAAAATGGCTCCGGAAGTTCAGGACCCGAAAAACTGCCAAAAATAGTAAATTGTGTTACAAATAAGGAAACTGAAAACTGAAAGAAACAATGGTGGGGGTCCAAGTGGAATAGGTGGATGGCCACCAATATCCACCTGGATCAACAAGTGTTGCAAGTAGTGATGATGATGATGAGTTACTTCCTAGTTTTGGAAGTACCTCCCTCGCTAAGAGGGAATGTTGATTTATGAGTAGCTTGAGAGGTACTCCAAGCCCTAAGGTTCAGGATTTGGAGGACAAAGTGCCACAAGGGTCACTTGTGGGCTTGGAACCCAACCGTGGGGTTTTGCACCCATCGAGATTTGGGTCAAAACCATGATGAATTTGAGCTTGAGAAAATATGAGGCGATAGATCTTGGTGCGCTGATTCCAACGCTCCAAAGATCACTCATATCAGAGCTCTAGAAACGAAATTATGAATTTTTGAAGTTGACAATTAATTATGGACAGCTAAAGTCATGTAGGCTTGAGGAATTCGTCCAAGAGACATGTCTCTTCAAATGAATTCGTGAAGCCCCTCATTTGTGTATAAATAGAGGGTGAAGGAGATTCATTTTACTCATCCATTTTGCAACACACACTTGAAGAAAAGGACTCGTTAGAGGAGGAAGAGAATTCAGATTTCTTACCTTAATTGGGCTGCAGGTAGGAGATAGGACAACGTGGAAAATAGGCAGCGTAGGAGCCTTTTGGAGGTTGTTTTGGGGTTTGTTCTCATTTGCAGGGAGGCCGAGTTAGGTAAGGAGAAGGGCAAGTCTGTTTTGGGGCACCGTTTAGGGACAAAAGCTACCAAAGATGATGGTCATTTGCTACAAGATCGTTGTGTGCTAGGCCGCAAGCCATAGCACCACAACTAGGTGTGCAAAGGGAGGTTTAAGGGGTTGGTGTACACTGTATGCCTATGACAACAGCGTGGTATGTCGCAGATTTTTGGAGGTTGTTGAGGGTTGTTCAGGGATTGGTTAAGGGTTGTTGCAGCCTACAAAAGATGCCCTAACCAAAGACAGTCAAGGGCAGTGTGGGGCAGTAGACTTGAAGCCAGGATTGATATGTGTTGGGTCAAAGAAGTTGACCAGTTTGGATCAATAGTTGTTGCAGCCTGTTGGCGCCGTGTGGAGGACCTTCCGTGGTGTCCAAGTGTCCATCTTAGGAGCAGAATCGATAGTTTAGTATTGGGCTTATTTGGACTATTGGAGGTCAGTGCGTGGATGTCCAAAGTAGCCCTAGACTAGCAGTCTTGAAATGACGAAGATAGTTTAAGATTGGGTGAAATTTGCAACCTTATGAGTAGCTCTTTGATGGACGAAAGAGGCTACTAGAATGCAGATTGGAGCTCACGAATTGGCCAACCTAGAGAGCTGATTGATGAACCCATGTCCACACAGCAGAAGTGACATGCAACAGTGTTAGGTGGCAGCCCTCCTGGAGTCTCGATGTGTTGTCTTTTGAAGGACTAAAGGGCAGCTAGTGAGCAGTACAGAAGCGAAGGACCGACAAGACAAGATACAACATCGAAGTTGCAGTGAAGTTTGTCATTGTATCTTGTATACCATAGACTGTTGTATTATTCAGATTTGGTTTAATATAATGAAGATTGGTGAGTGTACAATATTGTACAATTTTGTTAAAAAGTGTGTATATTTGTGCATATGTGATTTACTGCTTTATATTTCCACTGTACAAAGTAGTTTATGATTGAGATTCTTGGTTTGGTAGCGTCAATGATTTTAAGACTCTAACTTATACCCAAGGTCGTGGAAATTCAACATTTTGCTGGCTCCTAAGAAGGGCTCAATGCAATAAAATTGAGTAGATTCTTAGATCCTTTATTTAGTCCAAGTATGATGGTGAGCAAAAACTTCCTTTGATTCCTTGGGAAATTTGTCATATGCCCAAAGATAAAGGTGATCATATACTTATCAAAGTGGCAACTCAAGGTCATATAATGGCCACAAAGTCAATAGTAAGGTGCCTTGAGGGATCCACCACTTGGAAAATTCTCTTGCATCACCAATTTCACACTGCTTAGCATCTACTTTTTGATCCAAGACCCCTTGGGTTGTGGGATATCATCTCTTCCTCTCAACTCTTTAGGGTGTCTAGTTCCATCATCTAATGGGGCATTTGGGAGGCCCGAAGGTTTGTCACTCGTTTGGTCATAAGAATCTTCTCTAGAAGTCGTGCAAGGTAGGCTTTGGCATGACATTCTATTTGGAGTGACTAAATAAAGGGAAGTGCACTTATGAGTGCCAAAATTTCAAGCTCGCCAACTAAGCAAGGAGAGGGTCTTTTTTTGGAGGGATCCGTGGGAATCTGCATCCAAGAATTGGAAACATTTGAGAGAGTTATCCCATCAAAAGGCTCTTTTTTCCTTATGGGAGGCTTAGAGGTTTATTTCTCCTTTGATTAGATGTAACTTCTTTGGGAGTCGTGCAACATGGAATTTGCCATGACATCCTATTTGGAGCCAGCTAAATCAAGGGCAATGTATTTCCCAACTAAGCAAGAAGGGGGTCTTCTTTTGGAGATCTTTGGTACTTATGATCCAAGGATTGGAAGGATTGGAGAGAGTTAGCCCGCTAGAGGCTCTTCTTCCCTCTAATAAGCTAGTTGTCAATGACATTATGGGTTTGCTCCCTCATGAGATCAATACAAGATGAATATTGACATGCAAGGCCTCTTTTGGACAGATTAGGGATGCAGATTTGGGAAACCATTTCAGCAGTATGATTCAAAGAAGCTTTACTTTCTTCTAAATTGGAAGCACCCTTTATCTACAATAATTAATAGTATTTGGGTGTCTTTCAATCCTGAGGCTACGGTTGCAGAGTGTTTGGTCACTTAAATTGAGCTACAGCCTCCAGGTCTTTGCTTGGTTAGTTGTTTATTCAGAGATGCCCTCCAAAGCCAATATTGCCAAATGCAGGATAACAGATGCCCTGTGCCCCTATTGTAGCCACTCAGAGACCTTGAAACATATTTTATGGGACTACTATATTGCTAGACCATGTTGATGGTTGGTGTGGGACCAACATTCAGTGCTACTACAGGGACAACTTCATTGGCATGCAGCTCTTCTTGGTGACTCTGGGTCTTTGGTATTGTCCCATTTATCCAGCATTTGAGACTATCTCCGGATTACAACTTTATTTACAATCTGGAAGCCAAGATGCAATGTCTTCTCTAATGATGTCGGGACTCGGTTCAGTCCAATCTTTTTGTCACTCTTGGTGAGAAGAGATATGCATGCAATTGTCTGTCAAATTTCTTAATCAAGGATGCCAACGAGTTAAGTGATTTAGCCTATATTGAGTTTATTGCTGCCCTAGTTGCTTCAGGAATATGATATGAAAATTCGTTGCATATAGCCTTCCGTTTCTGGTTTTACTTCTTTCAGCTATCTTGTAAAATTTTCTGTTGTAAAATAACAGGTATTTCAAAAAATAAGGGCCGCACGATTTTTTGCGCAACGGATGTAAAGTGGTGAAGTGTGATATATTGGAAATCGCATTAAAATATAAATCGATTACAATCTCCATACACCCTGCCATATTTGCTCCTGGTTGACTCGTGCTCAACACCTACCTCATATTAATTTCGGGCGATTGATTCAGTAATGTGAACCGTATTATGGCAAAATCCATCTCATATTCATTGCTGACGTTCCATTCACTGATGTGAACTGAGCTGTATTTAGCTTAAGTAATCGACCGAACTTTACTAGAGCCGAACTTTCGAATATTTTGCTCAGTTAGACTGAATTTGGTAACTATGTGTCAGATAATATATAAGCAACGGTTTAACAGATGAAGCAATACATTTATATAAATGTATGAGAAACAACCATAAACCCAAGAGATAATGCAATATGAAATGGACCTGGTTGAAGCTTAGCATACATTGATACAGATGAAACATGAAATAAATTGATGGAGATATCACATACTCTGGAAGGCGTGTGGGCCTGTTCACCCATGGTGATGGCTGTGGAGACATTTCAGCGCTCGGCCTCTTTATGATAGTATGTCCGTGTTCCTTCCCTGTAAACAGTCTTTTCCCCGATGCCGTTATAAAGCCCTATATATTCTGCAGTGCATCCAACGTAGCCAGGAACTTAACTGCAGAGGCCAAGCTCTAGAATGCGTGTGTCACAAGTAAAAAAATATTACTTGTGCTTTTAAATTTATCTAAATGGTAATGTAATTCCGTTAGATATGGTGATATATAGAAAAGTCCAAGCGAGGATGGTATTTCAAGTTTTACGGGTAGAAAAGGTAGTACCCAACCAATCAGATTACGAAACTTACTTCAAAATAAATAAAAATTAATGTTTTAAAAATGATAGTGAAAATTAATTTTTTATGTAAAAATTGTACAAAAAAACACTTTCAAAAAGAAAAATGCTGATGCTGGAATAATACTTTTTTTTTAAAAGGTAAATTTTGTGCAAAAAAAACACGGAAAAATGTTGATATTGGGATAACACTTTTTTTCAAGGGAAAATTTTCAACTTTTCCAAATAATGCAGTAAAAGATTTTATCATCACTCTAAAAACATTAAAATTTCAAACAAACAAAACATAAAAATAAAAACACTAAACAAAACAAACAAACAAAAAATTAAAAAAAAAAAAAATAACAAAACATAAATAAAAATATATATTAAAAACAAAACATAAAATTTAAAAATAAAAACAAACAAAATACAAAATCAAATATATAAAAATGACAAAACAATAACAATAAAAACAAATAAACAAACAAAACAGAACAAAAAAATCAATCATAAAAATATTAAAAAAAATGAAAAAAATAAACAAATAACTAACATATTTAAAAAACAAAAAACAAAATATCTTGTAAACCATAAAAAATTTGGAAAAAACAAAACAAAACAAAAACACTATAAAATTAAATAAGTAAAAATAGAAATAAAACATTAACAAACAACTTTAAAAAAAACAACAACAACAACAAACTAGATTTAAAAAAGAAATAAAAATCTGATCCAAAAAAATTAAAAACCGCTAAAATTAAGATTAAAAAATATTAAAAAAAAAAAAAAAACCTAAAAAAAATATACTCGCATTAAAAAACAAATTATATATATATATGTATATTCAAATTTAAAAAACAAAAAATATTTAAATTTAAAAAAAAAAAATACATATCTTTTTTTTATTAAAAAGGACATTTAAAATTTTTATAAAACGATATATTTTTATTTAAAAAAAACATTTAATACATATATATGATTTAAAAAATAAAATAAAAAAACATTTAAAAACAATTTAGTGTATATATATATATAACAAAAAAATATTATAAGCATTTTATATATATATATATATATATATATATATATATTATTTAAAACTATATTATTTAAAACAAGAAAAATATTATAATCATTTTTTAAATCAACTTATAATTTATTTATTTTTAAGTATAATTTTTTTTATTCAGCTCTTTCATAATTTATTTTAAAAAATGAATATAATGTTTTTATTTTTATTTTCAAATAAAATATATTTTTTAAATGGTTTTGAAATGTTTTTTTAAATTCCTTTGTTCAAAAAACTTGGGGAGAAGCCTCCCAAGTTCACTGTAATTTTGACAATGTAAAAGGCTAGGAAGGTCACTATTGCAACAAAGGTTTTGAAACTGAGATTTAATGTGGTTGTAGGCGAGGCACTCTAAGAAGAAGTGATTTTCATCCTCGATGTTCGTATTTTACCTTTCCATCCATGGTCTTTTAGGAACTGCCCAACGACGACTCATTTCACTCTGGAGCTCACGAGAGTTCGTTCTAATCTTGGCTATATTAATTTTCTTCTTTGAGCTAGTTAAAACAGAGAGATACTTTTGATCTTCTAGGATGGGGTTGATGGCCTCCTTATAATATCTTAATTTTCTTTTAGCTGTTAAATCTTTCTCACACCACATTTTTTCTTTGAACTTAAAAGTAACAATATTTTTAATGTTATTAATGTTTTGCAATGCAACATTCTCGTCGATCTCCCACCAATGGTTTAACCAGGGCCTGGTGTCTTTTACAAACCTCGTTTGAGCCTTCGGTAGTTTTTGCTAGAATATATGTAAATATATTAAATGTTTATTTTTTATTTTTTTTTAAATATGTGCATATTTTTTTTTAATAAAAAAATATAAAGTTTAATAAAAATTTCAAATGTTTCTTCTTCTAAATCAAAAATAGATATTGTTTTTTTAAATTTTAAATATTTTTTTATTCTATTTTTAATTTGAATATATATATATATATATATATTAAATTTTCGTTTTTATTATTTTTTTAATTTGAGTATATTTTTTGTTTTTTCTTTTAAATGTTTTTAATCTAGTAGTTTTAAAAAAAAAATGTTAATTTTCTATTTTTTTTAATCTAGTTTTTTTTAATTTATTTTTTTTAGGTTTTGTTAATGTTTTTATTTTAACTTAATTTTATAGTTTTTTTAAATTTTGTTTTTTTTTCCAAATTCTTTGATGTTTAGAATTTTTATTTTTTTTTATGTTTTTTTTGTCCTTTTTATATATACTTTTATATTTATTTTTTTTTAAGTAATTAACATTTAAAAAAAAAAAAAAAAACAACAACAACAACAATAAACATAATAAATTTTAAACTGTGAAAAATAAGCCCTCTAAAAAATGTTGATTCAAAATAGCATGAAAATCACTAACATTTAAAAATAAATAAAATATGCTTCGAAAAAAAAAAGTATATTCTACATCACCACACCTCTACGAAATGGGTAGAAATTTAAATTGTTATTGACTCATTTCAACAATATTGTGAATTTGCAACCTCCAAAATTGTACTAGAATTTGTATTGGTCTTCATTTGTGACTTTAATTCCGCTTTAATTCCGTTCTTAAACTAGCACCTAGACCCTACATCATCATGAAATGTTGCACTTGTTCACACGAGTTTAAACTCAATTTTGAGGTTAGAGTGATGCATATAAGGTGCAGAATTTAAAGTCATACAATACATTGTTAAGAGGATTTGTCTTAAGCTTCATTTGTGACTTTCGCCTAGAACCTACATCATCATCAAATGTTGCAATTTCTCACACAAGTTTATCTCAGTTTTTAAGTGAGTAATTTAGGTAAGGTGCAGAATTTAAAGCCATACATTGCTAAGAGGATTCGTCTTGAGCTTCATATGTGACTTTAATTCCCTACTTAAACTAGCACCTAGAATCTACGTCATCATCGAATGTTGCACTTTTTCACACAGGTTTATCTCAATTTTGAGGTTAGAGTGATGTGTGTAACGTGCAGAATTTAAAGCCGTACATTGCTTTAAAAAATTAAATAGCTAGGATAATAACTGTAAGTACAATGGATCTATTCTTGATAACAAGGGAAAAATCTTTATCAAAAAAAAGAGAACAACTTTCGGTTTTTCAAAATGAAATAAAAATAATTAGCTACAAATCTTTGTGTACGATATTATAAAGCAAAAAATTGAGACATAGTATATACTATATGTCGGCAACAGGTAGGGTTCAATGTCACTGCCATATACTCAACTAATAGTATAATCCTAATAAGGATACAAGTGACTTGCGGGAATGGTTACAGGATTCAGCAGTAATGGAGCCTGGATGGTTTCCAGGCATTATGGTTTGTGGCATTTGGTGGGTTTGTAACTGCAGCACCTTTCAAGACGGTGAAATCCCTACGGTAGTGACGGTAGGTCTTATAAAGCCAAGGAAACCCACCTACATGCAAGATTGAGGTTGTATAATTCATGAATGCACCATTACTTTCACTACTAATATGCGTCTGGTAGAAGAACTAACATCGAAGCGAAATTTTCCACATTATGGTCCCCTCTATTTTACGTTACCTTAGCACGCCCGTCTCATCCTCCAGGCTCAAGATATGTTGTTGCTTTGCCCAATGTAGATCTTCCAATTCAACCTGGACCTGGTACATCTTACAAAACTTTATTTGGAGGTCATCCACAACCTGTCGTGGGGCCTCATAGGTCGATAAACACATAGAGAAAATGTAATCCTCTGAGGAGGAATCTGGATTCTGAAGGAGGAGAGGACATCTGACATAGATAAACCCAGAGAAGCTTGAGCCTACTGTAGAGTCGAAGCTAAGACGACCACCCATATATAGTTATATCCAACGTGTTACCAGCAGACACACCATAAGAGTTTCTAAGTTCTACATTCCAATCCCTCACACTAATATCCCAGAGCTCAGAGCACAAATGAGATGCCCAGAAAACTCTAAATCTTTCGTTCACAGTCAACTTTCGTAAATAGCCAGCAGGGAAATGATGCGAACTATGGCTCAAATCTTCAGAGATTAAACTGATCAACTCAAACTTTCCTTTAAGAAAATTGAAGCAAGTTTCCCTTCCGAAATATTTATAATTACAATCAAACCAGAGTGTAGGGACCGGAAATAGACTGGTGAGCACAATATACCCAAGGACGGCAAGGGAACCTTGCGAACCAGAGAGCTCTCTACGCCAAACAGCCCACGATCAGAAATGTTTCACCCACAACATTCCAATTGCCAGCAAAAGGACTTGGACTCTAAGAAGAATCTCTTCACAGAGCCTGTAAAATTCACAATTAGACGCCACGGTTGAATCCTCAAACAGGAACCCACACCCAATCTTCACCCTCTGAGGTAAACGAATTCCCGAGGTTGAATTCTTCATGAATGAATCCAAAGGAGGGATTGTCGTCCATTTAAACTCATTGTGCATATCAAACCACACGGATTGCATCATTTTCCCATTAAGGTCGCATGTGTGACATTCAAGAGAATTCATCCTAAATTTGTGATGAATGCGATTCCAAGGAGATGGCAAAGGATCGATGCAAGTCTGAGCGTGCGAGGATGTATAAAAACCACCTGCCAGACGTTGTAATCCTTTTGTAAGATTTTTGAGAAACACAGATAGATCTAGATCTGCAAAACAATAACAAGCTTGCAAGAGAAGGAAGAAAAGCGAGCAAGAATTGAGAAAAGAATGAGAAAATTGAATTAATTCTACAATATGAGTTTTAGAATAAATACATAAAAGCAACTAAGTTAAGCTTAGTTGTGCATGCAATAACTAAAGCTAAGTGTGCTTTATGTGTACATGTGCCACATGCAAGCAATAAGTTAACTGGAGCTAATCTAGGTGCATGTACACCAACACAGCTAGTCTAAGTGCATGTATACCAACTGGAGCTAATCTAGGTGCATGTACACCAACACAGCTAGTCTAAGTGCATGTACACCAACACCCCCCCTTAAGCATAATTTAGATGAGTGTGATGTAAAATGAATGAGTCCCGGCAACACGGCCATTTTAGGTACCCATATACAATGCATAAAAAAAGGAGGAAAGAAGGAAAACCCAGTGGGAAGAAAACCCCCCCTCAAAATATAATGCAAAAGTAGAGAAAAGACAACTGCTAGGCAGTCGTGTCCTTCACCCCGAGACGATCTCACAGGAATCGAAACTTCTGCTCAGTGAAAGTCTTGGTGAAGATGTCAGCAATCTGCTCGGAACTAGGACAGTACTGAAGATCGATGATCCCATCATGAATGAGTTCTCTAATGAAGTGCATGTGGATCTCGATGTGTTTGGTACGTTGCCGTTGCACTGGATCTCTGCAAAACTTTAGCGTACTTTGATTATCGCACCAGATGACAGTTGGATGATGGACACTAATCCCAAGCTCAGATAGGAAATGTTGTAGCCAAATTGTCAGAATAGTGGCATTGACTGCTCCTCTATACTCGGCCTCTGCTGATGATAAAGCAATGGCAGCCTGCTTCTTACTTGACCAACAAATTGGGCCGGATCCCAAACTAAGTACATAACCGGAAGTAGACTTGCGATCAATGGTGTCGCCAGCCCAATGTAAATCTGTGAACCCGATGAGATTCAAAGAACAATTGGCTACATAATGAATCCCATAGGTGATTGTCCCCTGGACATATCGAAGGATGCGCTTTGCAGCATTCCAGTGTAACTCATGTGGCTCCTGCATGTATCTGGAAACTGCTTCGACAGCATAGGAGAGATCAGGACGAGAGTGAGTGAGATAAAGAAGACTTCCCACAAGTTGGCGATACAATGTGCAATCAACCAATGGTGTGTCTTTGCCATTCTCAAGCTTTATCCCTGATAGGAAAGGTGTGACTGCTGGCTTGCAGTCACTCATGTGAAATCGTGCCAAAAGATCTCTGGCATATTTTGGTTGAGAAATGGTAATGCCAGAATCACGTTGATGGATCTCTAGTCCAAGGAAGAAATTTAGCAAGCCCATGTCCGTCATAGAAAACCGCTTATGCAATGCAGTTTTGATGTTAGTAATGACAGAAGCTGAACTACCTGTTATCAAAAGATCACCTACGTAGAGTACTATGATCAACAAGGAGTCAATTTTCTTCATAAAATAAACATTGGAATCAGATTTGCAGCGTACAAAATTTTGAGATAACAAATAAGAATCCATCTTTGCATACCATGTTCTAGGTGTCTGCTTGAGGCCATAGAGAGACTTCTTTAGTTTGCATACCAGAGATGAATTCTGCATGTATCCCGGTGGCTGCTCCATGTAGATTTCCTCCTCGAGATCACCATGAAGAAAGGCATTCTTCACATCCATATGATGCACCTCCCATCCTCTTGCTGCTGCAATGGAGAGAGCTAGCCGAATGGAATCCATTTTTGCCACTGGAGCAAAAGTCTCATCATAGTCAACACCATGTAATTGCTGAAAACCTTTTGCTACCAATTGTGCCTTATATCGACTAACTTGGCCATTTGATGCTTTCTTGGTCCGGTAAACCCACTTGCATCTCACAAGTTTGCGATTTGAAGGTAGCGGAACCAAATCCCAAGTCTGGTTCTCAATGAGAGAGTTATATTCATCATCCATGGCGGCTTCCCATTCAGGATGCCCATTTGCTTCTGCATAAGTTTGTGGATCAGATCCATGCATCATATAAGCATGCATGGGCATGGATGGCTCCATAGCTAAGAGTGCTTGCGAATCTTCCTCAAATAGAGGGATAGAGGCAGGATCATCAAGGATATCACTCATGCTGCGCCATTTTTGTGTTGAAGGTGGTCGAGAATCTTCTGAACTACATGCAGAAGTATGATCTCGATGTTCAACAACTGGTGGTCTAACAGGGGTCACAAGAAAAGACTCATCTTCATTAGAATGCTGGTCTGAAGTTTCATCTGCATACTCATCAATGAGTGGTGATGAAAATTTGGTAACAAGTTCATCTACTGGTGCATGCGAAATATCTTCGTCAAACTTTACACTCCTTTCAATAAAGAGCTCTTCAGTTTGGATATCAAGCAATCTGTACCCTTTGACTTCATCAGAATATCCAACAAACATGCATTCTTTGCTTTGAGGCTCCAAAGCCTTTCTCTTCTCTGGAGGAATGCGGGCCCATGCTCGAGATCCAAAAATGCGGAAATGACTAACTTCAGGTTGCATGCCAGTCCAAGCCTCAAAAGGTGTTTTTCCAGTAACAGATTTATGAGGAGATCTGTTCTGGATGTATGAGGCACAATTAATAGCTTCGGCCCACAATTTCGACGGAAGAGATCTTGCATGCAACATGCAATTAGCCATCTCTTTCAAAGATCGATTTTTCCTTTCAGCCACGCCATTTTGTTGTGGAGTGTAAGGAACTGTATGCTGCAACTGTATGCCTGCTTCATCACAAAGATTCGTGATATCTTTGTTGACATATTCCGTCCCATTATCTGTGCGGAGTATTTTGATGCGTTTTCTACACTGATTTTCCGCATGCGCTTTGAAAATCTTTAGATGTTGAAAAACTTCAGACTTGAGTTTCAAGAAGTAAACCCAAGTGAATCTCGTGTAATCATCTATAAATGACAACACATATCTTGCTTTGCTCATTGAAAGCACCGGAAATGGACCCATGAGATCACTGTGTACAAGTTCCAAAGGTGAAGAGGCTCTCCATGCATGCCCCTTCTCGAATTTTTCTTGTGGATGCTTTCCAAGAGCACATCCATTACAAACACCATCTGAAAATTCAATGGTTGGCAATCCTTTGACCATCTCTTGCTTACTAAGTTGTTGCATATATCTGAAATTCAAGTGCCCAAATCTCTCGTGCCAAATCCTACTTTCTTCATTTGCATGCGTAAGTAGCAAAATAGAATCTGATTGAGGAACAAAATCAGAAAATGTATACAGACGAGATTGATCATTTACCTTGCCAGATGCAATCTTCAAATTGGTTTGCATGTCATAAATGCTCACGGAATCTGGGGTAAATTCCACTTTCCTTCCGCTGCCTGTGTGTGTCATCTGATACACTGAGAGAAGATTCACTGAAAGCCTTGGAATATGCAAGACATTTTCAAAACTTCCATCTTCGAATTGCACTCTTCCTTGTCCAGTTGCTGCAACTGCAGAATTATCCCCCATGAGAATGGGAGGACCTGAGTATGCATGTAGAGAAGAAAATGATTCCTTTGAAGAAGCCATATGATGTGAAGCTCCTGAATCGATGATCCATTTTTGTGGTGCAGAATGAAGAGCAATTAAAGCATGCCCGTTACCTCTTGGATCTGGTGCTTTTTCTCCAGACTTCTTCTTAGCATTCTCAGGAATGTGGTCTCCAAGATTGTGTTGCTGGAGTGTCTGCGCCATAAGATCTATAGTCTTCTTCATGCATGCAGATTCAAGATGAAAACCACGGTGGCAATAAGTGCACATTGATTGCCCTTTCGTTCCTTTCCTTTCCTTTGAGCCAGATGATCCATCAGGGGGTTTGGGATGTCCTCCCTTTCTTGGATCAGGATCCTTCTTCCCTTTTCCTTTCTGATGGTCTTTGGAATTTGCCTTTCCTTTTGCATGCATAGTAAGTGCATGCGTTTTGGAATTTTTAAGTGTGCCCATTTTGATGAGCTTATCTTGCTCATGCATCAAAGACTGAATAAAAGAATCCAGTGAGGGCATCTTCCAAGTTGCACCAGTTGCAGATCTGACTGTGTGGAATGTAGAGACGAATACTGCATACTCTGGACCAAGTTTTGATAAAATGGAAAGAATCAACTGATTTTCTTGCTTGGATTTGTCAATCCCGCATCCTTTCAGCTGAACCAACAAGGCTTTATACCTTGTGAAAAAATCTTGAATGTTCTCAAAGTTTCTCGGATCTAATGAGTTTAACTCATTTTCGAGAATGTGACCTTGCATTTCATCCTGTTTTCCAAACAATTCTTCCAAAATTTTCCATACTTCATTTGGAGTTGAACATGATTCAACATGAAATAGCAGTTCCGGAGAAATAGATAAACATAGGATGCTGAAGGCCTCGTCCATGCGATTGAAATATCTTGATTTCTCCACTGCCGATGTTGGTTCAACTTCCGTTTCCATGGTTATTCGAAATAAGCCTCTACTTCTGAGATGAAGTTGAATCTTTGGCTTCCATTCGAAATAATTATATGGAGTGAGAATTGCCGATTGTGGAAAGTCCAATTTAGACTCCATTCTTTGTTGTTGCTTCAATCTTCTGAACCTGCAAATAAAATTGCTTGTGCACTGATTACAAATCCCTGTGCTCTGATACCATGTAAGATTTTTGAGAAACACAGATAGATCTAGATCTGCAAAACAATAACAAGCTTGCAAGAGAAGGAAGAAAGCGAGCAAGAATTGAGAAAAGAATGAGAAAATTGAATTAATTCTACAATATGAGTTTTAGAATAAATACATAAAAGCAACTAAGTTAAGCTTAGTTGTGCATGCAATAACTAAAGCTAAGTGTGCTTTATGTGTACATGTGCCACATGCAAGCAATAAGTTAACTGGAGCTAATCTAGGTGCATGTACACCAACACAACTAGTCTAAGTGCATGTATACCAACTGGAGCTAATCTAGGTGCATGTACACCAACACAGCTAGTCTAAGTGCATGTACACCAACACCTTTAGATGTCACTTTCCTTAAGACCCTAAAGGAAGATAATAACCAAAGCCACCACTTTCCATTAAGGGAAAGGACAAGACACGAAGACAAGACGGTGAAGCTAATGTCGGGAGGGATATGGGAAAAGACAAGCAAGAGGGTAGCGGGACAGGGAAAATTGGAGTGGATGGAAGGGGAGAGGGGTGAGGTGGAGAGGGGAGAGGGGTGAGGTGGAGAGGAGACGGGAAAGGGAGAGGGAGCTTTAATAGGGATAAAGGATATCAAGGGGAGGAGGGGCAGAAAACCTTAAGACAATGTCATTAACCATTAATATAGCTTCGTTCAGGGTGTAACTCTGGTTGGCTTTCAAATCAACTTCCTCATTATTGGCCTTCAAAATGTGATAAACTACTTTTGAATGAAAGGACTTTATCATGTCTTTGATTCTTTGATTTGAGATAAAGAATAAAGAATTTTCTGCAAGTGATCTTTCTGGAGAGATATAAGATAGTAATGAGAGAATCACTAAGGATGATTATATTTGTGACCCCGTTTTCCTTAACAATACATAGGCGTTAAAAGATACTATAAGTTTATGCTTGATTGTTGTTCCTCTTTCCCAAGCCCCAAGTAAACTTAATTTCATTGATTCTTTCAAGATTGATTAAAATTCCTCCCCTTCTTGCCACCCCTAGCTTGTTTATCTTATTTGACAATGTTTAAAGTCGGAATTTTTTTATTAACATAATGTATTAGTACCCTTAGTAGGGTCAGGTCCTATCTGGGTTAATGGCAACCATGTCTCTGTTATGGTTAGTACAAGCATGAGTAAATTTTGAATCTTGCCATTTATTCACTTGAGACTCACCAATTTATGAAAATTGGACTTCTCTTTTATCAAATAAGCCAAAAAATAAGTTTACTCATGCTTGTACTAACCATAATGGATACATGGTTATCATTAAACCAAATAGGACCTAACCCTACTAAGGGTACTAATACATAAAGTCTCGCCTCAATGGGACAATAAAATGTATAATATAATATCTTATTATAATGATTTTTTCCTTTGGAAAGTCACATGAATAATCTAATATATTATTATAATGAATTTTTTTTGGCAAAAAATAAATAAATAAATAAAATTAGTGACTAACCTAGTTTCCTAGCTCAACTAAACCATATTACAAAAATTAGTTGGCATTCTTGAAGATAGTTGACCTAATAGAATAATGTTGGCATGGAACAAGAATTGATTGGGAAAATACTTACATCTACCTTCTGCCTTAGTGGGTAAAAGGAGTGAATTACATTCCACAACAAACATGGGATTACCTTGTTCATCCTGCTCCCTCAAATTAAAATGTAAACTTTCAAAATAGTCGCATTAGGATATTAATAACAAATACTCTAGGTATCATTAATATCAAAACGTTTTAAAATCATGAAAACAACATAACAATGTTGGAATGTTGAAGGCAAATTCAAAGGTGAGATGTTATCCATTATAGCAAGAAAAACTTCATCTATTGTTAAATATGTATCATGCTGGAGTATTGAAGCAAGCGCGGATATCATTTATCAAGAAATTGGGGCAAAAGAAGAATACTTCATGAGGTGGAAATTTCAAATAGAAATGTCACATGACATCTTGTTTATCTGAGGACCAACCATTCACCTTATTAGTGAGTTTTTCTTCATACATGGAAAACCCATATATCAGCAAAAGAAACGTGATCATAGTGGATTATGTAGTGATTACCATAATCTTTCTAGAACCATTTGTGAAGATGATATTACAACTTGAAGGGTCGTAAAGCTTGGCCAATGTATCAACCAAGTTAGGTTCGCAAAAGATAGTCAACATAATGGCCTAAGCTAAATAGCTCAACCAAACTAAGAAAGAATCAAACCAACTATTATCTTTTTCCTTAAGTCAATTCTAACATATTTTATAAATTGTCTTTAGTGATGTAAGTTTAAAAAGAATCATAAAACAAGTTTACCATTATTTCAAACTCGCTAGAACCCTCAATGAGAATAGCCATGGATGATGTTATTTTCCGTGAACCCGTCCTTTTCAGAATAATTGATACAAAGGTTAATGGGATTTCCATTTCCTTTCTGTAAGCAATTCTCATGTTTTCTTCGCTTAATAAGCAATGACTAGGGGTTCAATTTGATGGGTACTTACTTCCATTTTCCTTATTTAACCATCAAACACTGACTGTTTTAAAATATGCATGTCACTGATGGAAATTACTTAAGTTTTAAAATTGTCAATTTGATGGTTGAATTATATATATATATATATATATATATATATAGAGAGAGAGAGAGAGAGAGAGAGAGAGAGAGAACTCTAGTATCTTTTATATATAATCAATTCCAAAACAAGATTGTAGAAAATAAAAGAAAGTAGCAATCATACTACCTAAAACTCCAAGATAAGTGCCAAACTATGTGGCACCCACAATACTAAGGCCTCAAGATGAGGCTCCTACAAAAGCACATAATTCACCCATAGTTTTGAGATTCCAAAATAACCATAGACTCACCCATAGTGGGTCTTGGGACTTGTTAGAAAATTATTATCTCCATCTCCAGTTACATCATGCAATATGTACACTTAAACCCAACTCCTGAACACTAAAGCTTGAACCTTCAAGGTTGAGACTTGCATGGCATACCCACACCCATGTGTCATTTGGTATGCCATATAAAACACTGACCTACGAGGATAGATTAATCAAATTGAAGGGTTTTTTAGTTGTCAAATAGAAAGAATAAAAATGATTTTTTTTATTTGTATGAGTGAAATAGTTATTTTCTATTTGATTTTGAGAGTTTTACGAAGTTTTTTTACTGCTAGTACACACATGATTATCTTGGTTTTTATAAATGGATTATTTATCAGTTTGATTAGAAAACGTATCTATCTTGTGGTTGGATATTGAATCTCAAATGTGTGGTTACAAAGGCTCTGATGTGTTTGGTATATTCATACTTTAATATGAATCCAATTGGGTTTGGGCATTCCAAAGTTTTAGGGTATTAGGGTGTTGATGGGAGAGGTCCATCCTCACAATAAGCATACTTATAGCCTTTGTATCAGTGGTTACTTGGCGGAATATCATAACCTTTCAATATAGTGCAAATAAATCTTATTGTTGCTTCTACTTCAATTAACTTTCATTCATTAACCAACATGAGCATCATATGCAAGATATTAAACCAATAATAGAACCATTATACACATGCACAAAATATAGGAAAAGGCCCTTCAACCTTCTGCTTTTATAATATCCACAAGGTTACATGTCAACGACTCAATTAAAAGAAAGAACAAGGCCAAAAACCATATGTAACCCAATAAAGAAATCTGCCCACCCAAGTTCACCCTTTGTGAGTCCTTGTCCACCCATCTCTGCCCTATTTGGTTCACTTCTCTCCCTTCGCTCAAGTATGCATCACTGCAAACCACTTGAGCTACTTTACCCTTTAGCTTGGCTCGTCTTGTCCCTTGCCCTTGCGACTTCACTCCTCCTCTCACTATGTGACTTTTCTTTTCATATCATTCCTCTTTGAATTGTTCCTCCCATTCTTTCATTGTGCAACTATATATATGTCACAAGGTTGACTCTTCACTCATGTCCCTTCGCTTCATCATTGGGTCAGCTCATCTCATGTGTCGTGCACCTCGGGTTGGGCCGACTCCCGTTATTCCACCCTAACTCGCACACAACCATCATTCCACACGCTTGGTCATTCCACTCGTCAATCAACCCCATCCACTAATCGACCCTCCTTGTCTCGAGTTGACATGTTGCTCAGCAAAACACACCCACGTGGCAATTGGAAATTTTCAAAATGCATGACATATATATTATTAGAATATTATGAATATTTTAAATAGCATGACCTATATATCATTGTTGCTTGAAATGTTAGAATCCTCCCAAATTCCTATTTTGAAAATTGTTTTATTTTTTATAAGGTCCTATTCTCTCCAACCATCATGTTGAAAGTTGAGATCAATTCTTCTTCAAAACACATTATCATTAATGGGTCTTACCAAGCTACTTGTGAAGTTTTCAAGAATGGTTCAACATGATTTGTAAAATCTTTGAAATTACATAAATAGTGTTGTGCATAATTGCACCAAATTGATATTTTCCAAAGTAATATAAAAAGCATGTATATCTATGATGTTACATGGTTAAGCCATATTTTATAGTCGAGTTAAAACTAAAAAAATTCCTAGCAATCACATAAGACTTATTTTTTACATTCATAAAAAAATACAAGCAAAAACATAGAATATATTACCTAAATGATGGGTAAAAATAAATATCAAACACCATGGGAAGGGTGGTTTTAAAAGGAAACTTGGCATTTAATAAGTAGGAGTGTCCATCAACTTTATACCTTCACAATGACATAGCTAAGTGCTCCATGTTAATAGTGTTGAACCATCAAATTTTTCATGAGTAAGAAATTATGGGCATTAATCAACAAATGCCTAGAAAATGCAAAAATAAATTATGTGATGGCTAATAAATGTAGAACATGAGAAGCCAATATTAAAACATATGGTCTCCATAATTGTTTCAGAGCCCTTGTGTGGTTTCTCGAACAATCTTCACTTTGCCCAAACTTTCAAATGAGATATGTCTTGATATTAAGCATTTCAAGTGTTAGACTAATCTGAAAATGGGCCTCTTAGGCTTCTTGTCTAACTTACAAGAACATCTCCCACTTCCAAAGCTTTAAACTTTCCCAAGTCTATTTGATCAACCAATGCGAAAATAAAAAATGCTTGAAAATATGGGTGTATGCTGGTATTTGTTTTCAGCGGATTATTTACTTTAAAATCTGTTGTTTGTGCTGATATGGGAAGGTACTTAAACTGGTATATAAATGCATATAACAGTAGTTAAAGCAGCAGTAAAAACAAACACATAAGACAACAATATAATATGGAGTTCACCCTGATATCTTGGGCTACGTCTCCTTGAGCTCTAATCAACTCGATTAGGCTCTCTAGGATTATGGCTTCAATTCTTTTACAAGTGCTACACTTAACTCCATTGGTTTACAGCTGAACCAATGGGCTTAGAATGCCATCTTACCCTTGGTTGTCCTTGTTCTGCAGACAGGTCTAAGCTTCTTTGAACTGGACTCCTTCTATCAGTGCTCTGAGCTTCTGGCTTCTCCGACTCCCTTGGAATTCTACCTTTGTCTCTGGAACTCCTTCCCCTGTCTTGACACACCTCAAACAACCAGCCACAGCTTGAACATTCGATCTCCTGTTGTGTTGTAACTTCACTGCAGCCCGTGGCTCTTAGAAATCTATTAAAGCTCTCTGGCTCTACAGCTTTGCCTCCAACCTCTGGTGGCTCTGCCTATTACAGTGAGCTCAGCTCTGGTTTCTCTTCTTCCAGGTCTGCTTACTGCTTCTTAGGCTGCTCTCCCTTTTTCTGCCTCTTTACTCTCTGTTTGTTCATGGCTTAAAGCCAATCCATCCCTTGATTGTTCACTTCCTCTTCCGTCCCTTCGGATCGTCTGCCTCTGTCCGCTTGGAATTCCCTACCTCTATATCATCGCCATTGTGTAATGTTTCACAAGGAGGTGTCCATTTGTCCTCTCACGAATTGAGTGCCAGCGCTTCCTCGACGGTTCGTTATTTCGGTTACTTTGTGAAATGATTCATCCACCAGGTCAGTGGTCAAATCGGACTTCAAACTTTTATGCGCTGAAGCTTATTTTCCCCATCAAATACGGTCTCCCATCGGGTGCAACTTCAGTCATTAGATCTAGGGCCTCCAGATCCAATGGTTATTCGCAATTTGCGCGGTTGACTTGCTCGGACATTAGCCCGTGATGAGAGCGGTTTTCTCTCTCATCCGCTAGACACGCGTCGATCAATGTATGGAATCACTGGGTCTCTTAACAATTCCACTTACCGCCCAAAATGCCTCTGAGATTCCGCCAGTTTTCGAGCGCGGGACCCACCTTCGGTTTTCAATGCTTTTCCCGCAGTTCTCTAGCTTCCCTTGTGACTGAGCGCTCCAAGACTTTCCATTCTCGAGGGGTTTTTCCCAGCGATTTGTGCTAATCGCGCATCAAAAACTGCCTCCGTTTTCTGATTTGGATTTCCCATTTTCCATTTTGCGCCACTGCGCAGTCCCCATGGGCCTCGGTTGGCGCACTTTGACCGAGGGTCCTCATGGCTCCATGCTGTCCAAAAATTGTCATTGTTCAAAGGTTATTTCTGATAGGCTTTGACATCTACAAGACTTTAAACTTCGGTATGAGTTTTTACAGAGTTCAAGTAGCTTTAAGAGAGTTTAAGGATCCAATTTGAATCATGCCTTCCCATTAAAAGAACTTTTTGTCCACCAAAACACTGATATATTGATCTGAGCAGTGAATGACAATGACAACACCCTCTTCTTTCGGCCTCCCTACACTTACCTTTGCATGGTGCCTATGAACCACAATCTTTAACCACTTCCCTTCTTGGATGGGTTGGTCGTTTTGGGAAGAACTGTTTTCCTCCTTGACTTCATGCAGAAATTCTACTATGAAGTTTACAGAAGGTAGTTTGAACTTCTTTGCCTTGATCCTTGATCCAAGGTGGCTCAAACAAATGTGAAATACATATGCTCCACAAAACTTTCATTTGTACCTGTTTGAAAAGCTACCAACAATAATTGTTAACAACCGCAGGCAAGACAACAACTGCATGAGCTAACTCCTGCTTCAAAAAAAACAAATTTCACATCTTGTGAACCCTTCCATGTCTTATATCTGCATACAAATGATTAACTAGATAACAAGCTAATAAAACATGCCTTTACAACAAATGACCCTTCAAGTCAAGCATGTAGGAAAAAGACCTTTAGGACTCTTTTCCAAAAGATGAAACACTTCATCCTTATCTCCATTTTAGAAAACAAGTTTCTCCCAAGCCAACATGACATGCATCTCATGCTCAGGTATGCATTCCATATTTCAACTTTCGCTTAAGTACACTGTACTTTCGAAGCTAAAATGAACATATTGTTGCAGCGATAAAGTGAGTTTCCTACTCAACCTCTTTCTATTTACCATTTTGGTAAGATCCTGCAACTTGCATTTATTCCACAAAGAAATGCACACAAATGCATCACTAGACATGCAGCGTTAACTAGATAAGAATTCCAACCATTTCTTACCAATCTATTTCAAAGGTCCCTCCTTTGTTTACACATCAGCGTCAATATGTGAATCATCATGAACCACATCAATCATGGAATCTTTATTTCCATGCCTGCCATTTTCTTTTTCCACCTTCTCCTTCAGCTCTGGTGGAAGCAGTGCTGGATTCAAAGTCCAACACCTTTCAGTAAGATGCCCTTGCTTATGGCAGTGAGTACAAAACATGTGCATCCTTTTGACAGCATGATTTGCCTTGTCCCGTGGACCTTTGGCTGCTTGCTTCTTTTCCTTCAAAAGTTTCCTGTATGTGGCCATCCTCTTCCAACATCTAGAAACATAATGGTTATCCAAATCACAAAAGGAACATGCAATTCTTTTTCCATGCTTTACAAAATCAAAAAGAATGTATTTAGAACTAGATTTATACCTGCCTCTTTCACATTTATTGCCTTCATGAGGAGGTGAGACAAATGAAAAAGTAGCTCCCTTTGGAACACTATTACTTTTTTCAAGGTTGTCAGAGTTTCCACAACCCTCTGGTTCAAGTATGTGCTTCTGAACACAAGCATCATGCGAATGATGTTTCGAGCTATTGCATTCCTCCTTTAATACAATCCTCACACTTCTAAGGTAGAGGACCTACAATGAAACTCCTTTTTGAAGCTATTTCAATGGCCTTCATGGCAGCTTTAGAGTTCTCTCCATAAGACTGTCCATAGCCAAGACCCAAATACTTAGGGCTTTCCTCAACCATTAATGGCTCAACAATACCTTGTGCATGTTTGCCCAATCCTTTTCCTTCATAGCCCATCTTGGACATTATCTTGGAAACCTATGCCTCTGGTATGTTTTTCAAAAGAACCAATATAAGCATTAGAATTTGAAGACAAACAGGAATGGTTTACCTCTTCTTCAAGCTAATACTTGGCCAAGGCTTCTTTTGCAACAAAGAGTTGTGACTCCAACTCATGCATCATTTTCAGGTTCATACTTGCAATATGAAGTTGCCTCTTCATTTCCTGCAATTTTCCAGAAAGCATCTGTTTTTCTTCCTCCACGGAATTCCACTGCTCTCTAAGTATGCTGCCCTTCCTTCCATCCTCATACATTTCTCTCACCATATCCATCATGCTGGACAAATCTTGCTTCATGTCTCCATTAAAGGAACTTCGAGAGCAAGAAGAATTTGAGAACTCACTTGTAGAAGTTGTCATTTTCAAAATGTACAAAAGAACTTCAAACAAGATTATTAAAGAGCTTATTCGGTAACCTCTTGCAGCAACCTTTTTTGCTTTAAGGATTGCCTTGAGGTCCTTTGGGATAGAAGAATGCCTTCAGCTCTTCTTCCTTCTTGTCCTTCCTGGACTGAGCTATCAATAGCTTTCCCTTGACCTCTGCAAACTCAGACAATAGTCAGTCAGCAACCAAGCATACAATCGATGAGGCAATCAATCCTTGACTATCCAAACACCTTTCAGACAAGCAATCTTTGCCCTGTCAATCAAGCATTCTGATACAACCTTCCTTTAAGGTGGGGTTAATCAATCTTAAACTCTGATACCCCCTGATCTGAAAATGAGGCTCTTAGGCTTCTTGTCTAACTTACAAGAACCTCTCCCACTTCCAAAGCTTTAAAATTTTCCCAAGTCTAATTGATCAACCAATGCAGAAATAAGAAATGCTTGAAAATATGGGTGTATGCTGGTATTTGTTTTCAGCTGATTATTTACTTTAAAATTTGTTGTTTGTGCTGATATGGGAATGTAAACTGATATATAAATGCATATAACAGTAATTAAAGTAGCAGTAAAAAGAAATACATAAGACAACAATATAATATGGAGTTCACCATGATATCTTGGGCTATGTCTCCTTAAGCTCTAATCAACTCGATTAGGCTTCCTGGGATTATGGCTTCAATTATTTTACAAGTGCTACACTTAACTCCATTGGTTTACAGCTGAACCAATGGGCTTAAAATGTCATCTTATCCCTGGTTGTCCTTGTTCTGCAGACAGGTCTAGGCTTCTTTAGATTGGACTCCTCCTGTCAGTGCTCTAAGCTTCTCGAGCTTCTGGCTTTTCCGACTCCCTCGGAATTCTGCCTTCTCTGGAACTCCTTCTCCTGTCTTGACACACCTCAGACAACTAGCCATAGCTCGACCATTCGATCTCCTGTTGTGTTGTAACTTCACTGCAGCCTCGTGGCTCTTAGAAGTCTATTAGAGCTCTCTGGCTCTGCGGCTCTGCCTCCAACCTCTGGTGGCTCTGCCTATCACAGTGATCTCGGCTCTGGTTTCTCTGCTTCCAGGTCTACTTACTGCTTCTTAGGCTTCTCTCCCTTTTTCTACCTCTTTGCTATCCATTTGTTCGTGGCTTAAAGCCAATCCGTCCCTTGACTGTTCGCTTCCTCTTCCGTCCCTTTGGATCGCCTGCCTCTATCCGCTTGGAATTCCCTGCCTCTGCGTCATCGCCACTGTGTAACGTTTCACAAGAAGGTAGCCACTTGTCCTCTCACGAACCGAGCACCAGCTCTTCCTCGACGGTTCATTATTTCAGTTACTTTGTGAAATGATTCATCCACCAGGTCAACAGTCAAATCGGACTTCAAACTTTTATGCGTCGAAACTTATTTTCTCCGTCAAATCTAGTCTCCCATCGGGTGCAACTTCTGCCGTTAGATCTGGGGCCTCCAGATCCGATGGTTATCGCTCTTATCGCACGATTGACTTGCTCGGACGTTAGCCCACAATGAGAGTAGTTCTTTCTTATTCGCCGAACAAGCATCAATCAATGTATGGAATCGCTGGGTCTCTTGACAATTCCGCTTACCACCCAAAACGCCTCCGATATTCCGTCGGTTTTGGAGCGCGGGACCTGCCTTCGGTTTTCAACGCTTTTCCCATGGTTCTTTGGCTTCCCTTGTGACCGAACACTCGGGGCCTTTCCATTCTCGAGGGGTTTTGCCCAGCGATGCACGATTTACACTAATCACGCATCAGAAACGGCCTCCATTTTCTGATCTGGATTTCCCATTTGCTAGTTTGCGCCACTGCGCGGTCCCCATGGGCCTCGGTCGGCGTGCTTTGACCGAGTGTCCTCGTGGCTCCTTGATATCCACAAATTGTTTTTGTTCAGAGGTTATTTCTAATAGGCTTCGACGTCCACAAAACTTTAAACTTTGGTATGAGTTTTTACAAAGTTTGAATAGCTTTAAGAGAATTTAAAGATCCAATTCTGATCATAGTCCTTTTCTTAAATCCCAACATTTCCCAAGTACAAGAGGGTTTGTAATTTTTTGCCCTGAGAATAAAAACATAAGTAAGCTTACGGTTTAGATCACACTTCCAACAACGTTGTTGAATCCTATGCCTTGCATCAGGGTTTGAGGCAAATCGTGAATCTGGGAATTCAAAAGGTAATTGTTTTTTATGGTGTCTTGAATATAATTTCACCATTTGTGTTCAATATTTCTCCCCTCAAATACAATGTTAAGTCATATTTTCAGGTGGATTTATTAGTTGTATCAATATATCCTCAAGAAAAAAGTGTTCTCAGATCAAACAAATCCAAGGTTGTTCACATCGCTAATTTGGGGTTAAGGCTAAATCAAGGTAAACTTTGGTGGCAAGGGCAAAATGAGTATGTCCTCATTCCTTAATGGTTAATCAAGAGACTCGGAAATCAAAGCAAAGGAATACTTCCTCATGGTTTAATGTAACATTTTGATGCTTTGTAATTTTGGTTTTTGTTAGATCAACATTGGTGAATGTATACGTGGAATATTGTAGATATTAGTTGTATCAATATATCCTCAAGAAAAAAGTGTTCTCACATCAAACAAATCCAAGGTTGTTCAAATGGCTAATTTGGGGTTAAGGCTAAATCAAGGTAAACTTTGGTAGCAAGGGCAAAATGAGTATGTCCTCATTCCTTAATGGTTAATCAAGAGACTCGGAAATCAAAGCAGAGGAATACTTCCTCATGGTTTAATGTAACATTTTGATGCTTTGTAATTTTGGTTTTTGTTAGATCAACATTGGTGAATGTACAAGTGGAATATTGTAGATATTGTAGTTCTTTGTTCAAAAGCTTCAAGGTCAGAATTCTATAGATGGTCATTGATAGATCATTCTAACCATGTCCACAGGTTTCAACTTGTTTATGTAAATAAGGTATCTAAACTAAGCTTTCACTAAACTAAACTAAGGTAAGTGTATGTGGGATTATTCAAGATTGAAAGGGAACGGGGTTATTTAAATACACTGGGGGATTAGGCAAATCTTCCAATAACCTTTTGAAAACTTATTCATTTTGGCAAGGCATTTGTATTGCCAAGTACAATGGTATTCAACTTTTGATTATTTTAAGTAATTCAATGTTTAGAATTACAACTTGAAGGTACAGCCTCCTCGATCAAAAATCGACTTAGTTCCTTGATTCAAAGAGTCAACTGTCTTTCTAGCCAATTTTTTGGAAGTACTTATTTCCATATAAAGCAAGATATGAACATGGAGATCATGGTTCAAATCCGAAAGTGGATAGAGCATGTATATCTTCATAAACTTTAACAATGAAATAGTTACAGAGGCAGGGCCTTTGTCCCACAAACAAGGAATATCATACACCAATTTGGTCTCAATGTGGTTGTGACCTTAAAAATTACACTACTACTACTACCACTATTATTATTATTAGTGGGCAAAAGTTGCTTCTAACATGGAGCATGAAAATTGATCAAAAATGGGTCGATAAGCACAATATTAATCCCTTTATATTGGAATCCAATGCTAAGCAAGAGATTGGGCCGCAAGGCAGTGCTCTAGTCTCCCTCACTTCAACCTAAACCTTAAAATCTCTTTGTTCCGCTGACAGTGCAGACTTAGCTCTATTCTGTCGGTGTGGACTTTTCATCTTTCTCTCGGGTATAGGGTGAAGGGTTCTACCCTAAGGGGCACAGTTTTTTATCCATCCATTGGCTTCAATATGGAAATAATAGGGAAGGGGGATGGGACATAGCACGATTCACTTCACTTGCCAAAATATGAACGCCAAAATATGGACCGATATCTTCATCTCAACATCATTAACGTTGTTGCTCATCTCAGTGCTACCATTGATCTAGTGTTAAAAAGAAAGGTGATGTTTTAAAACTATAGGCGACCACTTGTCTTCATCATGAGATGAATCTGCAGGGTTTTCTATTATTGCCATCCAAGTTATGAGATGCCCACAATTTGTTTCCATACATCTTGCCAAGGAGCAATGTTGTGATCTGAGAAAAGGCAACAAGACACCAGAATTTCAGAGCACCGCCACATAGATGAGTCAGAAATAAAATTTGTCGTTCACAGTGAAATGGAGATTCCAACCTCTCCAATCTCATCCTAGACCTAATGTTAGAAGCCCTGCTGCGTCTTCCAGATCCTTTTGATTGTGGCCCAAATTATCACTACAAGAGGCCGAGTTGGTTTCTCCCAAGAGGATGAATTTACTCCACAAAGTAGGTTGAATTCTATATTGGGAAAAGAAAAACTTCAATAGAAGACAACATCACATTCGTCAAGTCTATACTATTGCGATTATGGCCAATATTTATGAAGTATTAGAGTTTTTGAAAACTATAATACAGTCTACAACTAATGACAGTGAAAATCAACAAATCATCTCTTGTTGACATTAGAATCTGTCAAAAAAATACACAAGAGAAGATTTATTTTTTACGGCTTGAATCTCAACTTCAGAGAGAAGAATTACAACAATGGAGTCATCATTCTGATCTTGTTTATGTTCAGAACATTGAGATAGACTCTCATTAGCAACAAGAATATAAAGTTGATGTTGATTCACATTCAATGCTCATTTCATAAGCAAATTTGAATATAAGTGTGGAGATGCACCCTGCACTTCCTAAGCCAATCATCAAACCTTGGAAAGCGTTTGTCAACAAGAAGCACAAAACACGTCTTGAATATGATAAGGAGGCATCCTTTAATATTCCAAATTACTCAAAGCCCATCAAATTTCAGGAGTGTCGGATTTCTTCATGACAACTCACCTTCACCTCTTCCATATTATGTTCCTCCACATTCGCAACCACAACAGATTGTTAAATGCCAACATTGTGACTGAGTTGGTCATATGAAAAATCATTGTTTTGATCTTCATTTATGTAAGCATTGTCATAAAACCACTCATTCTTCAAACAAATGCTTCAAAAACAAATCTCGTGCAAAAACAACGATTCATCTTAGATGGATTGCTTTTTGACAATGAGGTTCAAAAGCCAAAAAGATATTTCAATCATATGTCAGAATTTCTTTTAGAGTATTGTAAATTCTTGCGATTGAGTTTTCTTCGTCATCTTACCTTGTATCTGACAAGGGGGAAGTGATGGTCATCTACAAGCTTGAAAGCCAACATCAAGCGAGCCTAAGCCACAATCTACCATACCAAATTCAGAGTTGTAGTCAAAAACAAAGATGCCCCTAAACATGTCTTCGTTTGGTGGTCAACCTTAAACCATCTATACAATATTGATATTTCCCTTCAAATAATTAGGGACACTTCCTCTAGCATAAAACTTTAGCTTTTTGTCAATTTTGGAAGAGTTACAGGGCCCGATAGGGTTAGTATCTAGAGCAGTCTTTAGTGGGGGCTGCGAAAATTGGGTAGAACTTTTTGGGGCTGACTTTTTTGGGCTAACTTTTTAGGGGCTGAATTTTTTTATTTATATATAAAGAGTGCGTTGATTGCGGCCTTGCTCCCTAACCTCACCACTTAACCCCACCACATATAGGGTGGACTTGGCCCCATCACACTCTCCACCCCACCACATATAGGGTGGACTTGGCCCCATCACACTCTCCACCCCACCATATAAGGGGCAAACGCTTTCCCAACCCAAAAATGGGAGGGAGAGCACCCCTTCTCCCGAAGTTACGAGGTCATTCTTAGCTTGGCATGATCGAGGGGGAATGATATCTGGGCAAAGGTTGTGTGGAATCCTACCCAAACAGAGTTCAAGCCAAGTTGAGACCTTCATTTTCAAGTTGAGATTATCCCTTTTTATGCAGGGTGTAAACCTCCCTCTTCCAAGTTGAAGGTGAGCTCTTCAAAGCGTTAGGAGCACCTCCTCTAACGGAAGACTTCAACGTTTTGTCGGATTTGGAACAGTTTTATGAACTACACTAAGCATTCTAGTGTTGGTGGTCATCCTTAAACCACCACATTATGCCAACATTTTAGAGAGCACGTTCAGCGTAGCACTGCCCATGCAAAAACTTTTAGCACATTTTGTATTATAACTCTCTTCTTGGACTCATACATACCCCTTCGGATTAAAAGGGAGAATGTTGGACATCTAATCCTCTAATGGTTATGGCGTGAAAGTAAACACTAAAAGGGAATCCAAAAAACCTTGAAATATGGAATCCAACCCTCACTCCATTGTATTATAAAATGTATATCATTGTGAATAGTAATGCAATTCAATATTGATCATTCATATTCTTATCTTCACCATGGTTGTGTTTAACAATTACATATGATAAGTATAGGAGTTGTCTTTAGTGTGATTTTTTGGTAGCTTTTACAATGGTTTTTTCCGGTATAATTTCTCTAAAATCCCACAAGAATTTATTGAAATCACAAGCTTGATGGGCAACTCTGTGCAATTGAATTGCCATAAGGGTTTTCCAAGGTGTTGAATCCATGTATACAATAAAAAAAAAACTAATTTAAATAACGCAAATCAAGATTTTGAGTAATCATGTGCAATCGAATAAAAAACTAGTTTAAATAACGCAAATCAAGATTTCGAGTAATCATGTGCAATCGAATTGCTCTGGAGTTTTCCAAGGTGCTGAATCCTTGTATACAATAAAAAAACTAGTTTAAATAACGCAAATCAAAATTTCGCTCAAATTTTTCCACCAGATTCTAGCACTAGAAAGTCCAAAAAATCACACTAAAAACAACTCCATAATTATATCTAATTATTCCCATAATACGTAAAAACTGTGGTTACTATGTTTGAACACAAAAACACCAAAAATAAGTTGTTAAAAATAAAATTTGAAAAGGCACAAAATAAAGTGCCATAGGATTCTTGAAGCACACCAAGAAAGCAAAGATAAGTTGTTAAAATTAAAATTCGCCAAGGCACAAAATAAAGTGCCAAAGGATTCTTGAAAAACATTTAGCTTGATGGCATAAAATTCAATAAGGCATCATAACCTAAACTTATGACAATGATATAAAACTAGTGACTTCAATGACTGATACAAAACTAGTGACTTCAATGACAATGATACAAAACTAGTGACTTCAATGACAATGTTTAGTTGTGTACGTTTAAATTGGAATGTTCCTATAGAGAAACCCTTCCATCTTACATTGCTTTATTGAATTTAAAAGCTTTGTAATTTAAAAGTTCAGCTTCATACTTGTCATAAACTCATAAGTAAATTAAAAGTTGGGATTCATACTTGTTATAGACACTCTTGATTAAACCACTCAAAAATTTAATTGATTCAAAGAAATAACGCATGGATCAACAAAAATCCATATATTTTTCGTTTATTTGTATAGCTATTATTTGTATCTATCACTCTATATAGTAGTGCCTTCATGGTGTGGCATCTATTTCAAATTTGTAACAATTATTTCATCATTTTCGATTAAAAAAGATTTAACACAAACACTGAATGCAATGGCTGTCTACATGCATGAAATTTTTAAGCTTGCTCCTCATTTATTCAAATTTCATGCGTCTTGCATTCCCCATATAAACTATTCAATTTATGCAATTTTTGAACCATGTTACTCATCATTCAATTATGCAATTTTGTAGCGTGTTCTTCCTGGATTCAGTAGCATTCCCCATATAAACTATTCAATTTATGCAAATTTTGAACCATGTTCCTCGTCATTCAGTTTATGCAATTTTTATAGCGTGTACTTCCTCATTCAGTTTATCATGTCTTGCATTCATGATTAATATTTCAAAAACAATAACACAAATATCCGAGAACACAAGGAAAGATGCAATGCAGGCTCAACAAAAATTTTGAAGCAATCAAATCCTACCAAAGGTAAAAAAAGTATTGATGCAATGCAGGCTGCATAAAAATTTTGAAGCATTCTTTTCTCATTATTTTCTTATTCTAAATCCTCTGCCGCAGTCGTACATTCCCTGTACATTATATTTAAATCATGGTAACAAACACTTGTGTAAACAGAAAATAAAAGGCTAAAATAGCCATGAACAATAGACATAAAAGCAGCCGTTATATGCAATCGTCAAACACAGAACAAACCGGAATCGTCAAACAAAGAACAAACCTGTATTAAAAAGAACTACGAGAAATTGCCAAAAAAAATGGCTACCAAAATCATATCAGAACCACGAGAACACAATTACCTTCGACTTCACATCATAAACTATTCAAATAATGCTCAGACTCGAGTGCACTTATAACTGACTCACTACACTTACCAAATAACTGACTCACTAAAACCCAAACCCTCAGTAAAGACTCTGGAAATCATGAAAAAAGTATCCACTTTTTACAAATGTTACAGAAAAACACATTTTACAAAATTCCGTTCTTTTGTTTATTTTATTTGGCCAAGCATTTGACAATGTTTTCATTTGCCAACTAAATTAGTTATTTTTGCTTAGCCAGTTTTTGTCACAAATATTTCATGTTTTCACTGTGTCGAAGTCATACTTAGCCTCGCAAGATCATTTGCGGAGTCAAATTAACTATGTTGATGAAAAGCTATTAACAGTGAAAATATCCTAGTGCTACCACTCAAATTACACTCATTTCATATATGAGTTCAACATGGAAATACCACAATATAATAATCCACTCATTGCATTAGAATATGTTTGCAATTCAAGAGAAATAAAAGATAAACAATATCAACTGCTCAAAAGCGAAAGAACACCTATCATAACTTGAATTCTGCTCAAAAGCGAAAGAACACCTATCATAACTTGAATTCTGATGCAAATCGAAATTTGCCAAAAACTTGGACGGAAATATAATAGGCAATATCATCCCACGAGTAACAAAAAAATTGCATGAAAGCTCAAATCCCATGCTTTACACCTTGACTGCATACTTTCTCATTGGAAAATACATCTCTTTCTTTTTCTGTCTCTCAGTCTTCAATGATGCCTGAAACAAAAATAAAAACACAGCACATTAGTACTGTATCTTGACCAAACGAAAACAAATCCCTAAAATCAGATGCCAAGGAAAATATTAAATAGTCCTAACCAGGAACACAGCAAATAATTCTCGCTAAAAATTCAACTAGAAGCCCCAACACCAAAAGATAAAAGATAACTCTAATGAAAGAACCCACAAATATAATTGAGGTTCATCGTATAAAAGATGATTAAATAAGCACGAATTGTCGAGGTTAAATAACCTCTTCAAAAAGATATTAACAAATAAACCCCAAATCCTGTTCTTATTTGACATAATTCTAACATGCAAAAAAAATTAGGATTTCAGGTTGATGTTATTCTCTTGAAATTACAAATAATAGTGGATCTGATTGAAGTTACTCTCTTCGAAATAATGGTGGTGGACAACGATGTGAATACGGTCTGCAAATGGAAATAATATCATAATTGACATTTTACAATCACAAAGCATTGGGTATTCCAACTCTTCAATGGAAATTTGACAAGATAGTTCTCAGCAATCCACCATTATTAGCAAATTGTTTTTTTTCACACAAACTAATGTTATCATAATTTGTTCTACATACATTAGCAAATCAGCACTGCACCATACATTAGCAAATTAGCACAATTGTTTATATATTTACCAAATTCACATGTTTAGTTTAAAGCTAGAGAAGCAAAACAATCACACTGAAAATGGAGGTTATCACCAAAGGCTATGTTGAGGATCCAATTGCTACGAGATCCAGGTGCTTAACATGTCAAATCAGTGACTCACATATAAACTAAATTTCCTCAGAAATGAGTCTTCATCATAGCCGAAGAATATCAAACTACAATATATATGCTCAATGTAGTATTTCCCTACAAATGTTCAGGGCGGGGCATGGCTGAAAGGAAGAGCAGCAAGACAATCACTGAAAATGGAGATTATCACCAAAGGCTACGCTGAGGATCCAATTGCTACGAGGTCCAGGTGCTTAACATGTCTAATCAGTGGCTCACATAAACTAATTTTCCTCAGAAATGAGTCCTCATAGTTGACAACCGTCAAACTACAACATATATGCTCAATATAGTATTTACCTACAAATGTTCAAGGCAGCATATGGCTGAAAGGTAGAACCGTGACAGATAAGCAACTGGAGGTAGAATATGTAAGCTTCAGACACTGAGCCAGTATTCCATGTAAAGGATGATATTAGCTTTCTTATGGAGAAAGCCATCCCCGTCTGACAATTTACATACCACTAGGAAATACATAGAACTGGAATTATGTTAATGGTAAGTCAAACAATAAGAAGAGAAAGGGAGACAAAGAAACCAGGGATTAATATGCATTATTTTACCCCAAAGAAAGGAGAGAAACTAAAGAAGCCTAAAAATAAAAATAAAAACAGAAGGACAGCTGCTACGGCCATGAGTGCAAACAAAACAAAAACCTGCATTGAAATCAAGAACATCAGCAAAATAGAACATATTATACCCACCTTGAGCAGAAAGTGAAAAAAAAAATCTCAATTATACACCATAAAATAAGATGATTAAGCAATAACAAAATGTTATAGTAACAAGACTATTATGAACACAGCATGGAGATGAGCCAATCTTTGGAGAGAAATAAAATAGGACACAAAAAGAGCCACCAATGAAATACAAGCATAGGGAAAGAACAAATTCAAGCAATATTCAAAACTTCCAGTAAATCCATCAATGAATATTCTATAACGAGCATCCAACACCCGAATAGATTCTCTCATGATTAAAATTCTAAAGAGCAGAGTGGTGGAAAACATATTGTCAACTCAAATATAAGGTTTTTAAGTAAATAACAAAAATAAAATGAACTGGATGGTCCTTGGTTACTGTCCAAATTATTGCATCTTTAAGGACAATCACCCATTTGCTTTGCCCCACTTTTAATTTCAAGCTTTACGAAACTTATGATATGTAATAGTTAATTGATTACCAAAGACCATTTTCTTCTAATGTTAAGATGCATGGAAATCGATACAGAAGCATGGAGATATGGAAACAGCTGTAGCAAATTTTCAGAAAATGCCAGCAGATACAACAGGGAAATGACACACACACACAAAAGACATAACAAATTCAGAATAACATTCATGAATTTCAAATCTGAAAATACCATTCTACAGATCATATTCAATGTTCACTTTTATAATACTTTTACACCTTATAATCATTGTTCATTACGGAATTTAAAATTTGAAAATACAAAGAAACAAAGGTTTAAGGCTCTAAATGGCCTCTAGAGTCCAAATGGTATCTTACTACAATAAAAATAGAGATTATTTGCATCTAACATGGCTCATCAGGTATAACAGAGTATGATAAACTAATATAGGAGGGGGCATGGTAAACTATTACATGGTTTCGTTTGCAGAAATCATGGATACTGAAATGCTGAAAATGCTGTTACGTATGTTGAAACATACCCACAGATTATGAGGAGAGAAATTATTTTAAAATTATAATATGAAAATGACGAGGAAACCCGAAATAAAGATTTCAATAAATGATCTCTGTGTGAATGATCTCTATCCTACAAATTCTACTTTACCCTTCGATCATTTTCATCTTCTTTTTGTTCAACACAATCAAACCATATAGCAGACTTACTGATCTTATTTCATTTGGTGTACTACCCTCAAATTGAATCACAGAATATATGAATCATCACGTTGTTGTTGCGGAGCCCAAATCTTTGTCTTCACTGTTCATAACATTGTATATCTGTATGTCTGCTATCCATCAATCTTAATTTCTCCATAGCTCATAGATTCCTCTTGTCCTTTCCACATATTTTAGCTTTGGACCTGTTTACATCAGTCTTGGTGAATGATGTGCCTGCAGTTCAATCAATTGGCTACAGAATAAAATAGATTATTTTTACTTACATCCTCCAGAGACCCTGCAGGATCTACGGCAAGATAACATTTTTCATGGTTGAAATGAGAAGAGGTATCTAGGGAGGGGGGGTAGAGTTTCAAGCTAGCCAACAAAATGACTACAAAGTCAAAAGATTCAACCTCTAGATCCTAACAGATCCGACACATCTGCCAATAGCAATTGTTGGCATAGTTTCATTTGCCGGCCATCAAGTCTTGTCATGGTACAAATGGTATTGGTGTTAGTATTAATGATCAGAATCATATTTTTCTTCCAGCAGATGCAACATCCACCTAAAAGAATACAAAAAGTCGTACACCTAAGAGAAAAAATACCAGTTCTGATTTACAGCCCCCAAAAGGGGAACAAAGGGAGATGAATTTTAGGTCATATCCAGAGGATGCAATTGCATCACTGCATCTAGGATCTCCTAACAACTTGTCTGAGAAGTCTGAAAAGAGCTTGAAGAGGTACTGATTCCAGCAAAGAAAACAATGAAAGCATAGTACAGGCCAGAGGTGAACCCTTTTGCAATGCATACTTCACCAAATTTGAGTATCTTCTTAAAATGATAATCTATTCTATAACATTTATTTAAATCAATTTGATTGATAGGATATGTCATAGTCTTCTTTGTTGACAATGAGACATCGAGTTACACACAAGGATTGAATCTGTTGGGGTTTCAACTTGAGATCCTATGTTGCTGGATCCGGCAGGCAGAGAGCCAAGATCCACGGATCTGATCCGGATTCGGATACGGATACACCTGGAAACGTGTGAAATACGGCACTGTGGCAGTTCTTCATTTTACGGAAACAGATATCTTGTCCCAAAACGGATCCAGAGACTGTATGTCAGAACCGCCAAAATGAAACAGAAAAAGTTAACACACTTTAGGTTTGCGGTTGCGGTTTTAACTTTTAGGTTAAACAGTGTAAAGTAGGCCCTCTTAGTTGTTGGCAAACAGTGTGTCTCGAACAGAGCAGCCACAAAAGTTAAAACAGTCGAATGTTTTTAACTTTTTATATTGCATTGTTCTTTGAATCGAGTTGCAGGGATTATATACACCGTGACCCCATCCAGCCGCAGGGATTATATACACCGTGACCCCATCCAGCCGCAGGGTAGACAGCGACGCAAACAGCAGCGTAGACAGCCACGGCTTCGACCATTCGGCACCACCAACTCGACGGCAGACAACGCTTCGACTATTCCTGTTCCTGTTCCATTTGGCAGTGGGCTCAGCCGCTCAAGCTTGTCGGCAGACAGCTATTGTCGGCACCACCAACTCGGACGGCTAGCCAGTTAAAAAAATCACGATATTTCATATTTGTGTCAATAGATAATAAATATTATGGATAAATGGTTATATATATTATATACGCTATATATAATTATTATGAACAAAACATTGCATACACTATATTATATACAAAACATTACATACGCTATCCCTAACGATTTGTTATGAACAAATATTATATACGCTATTAGCCTATACGCTATCCCTAATTTATATATGCTATTAGCCTATTTAATATTTAATATTTATATATACACTATAAGCCTATATGTCATCCCTATTTAAGGATGTATCATTTCAGTGTTTCAATCTTCATATTTATCATTCAGTTTTCTAAAAGGGTTTGATGGTTTCATGGACTATTTGATTTTTTAGCTCTGAAGTATTTTTTAAAATTTTAAAAATATTATTATATTTTTTTGTGTACGTGATGTATCCTTGCCGTATCCGATCTTGGATTTTCAAAAAACTAGCAGATCTGGATCCATATCCGAATCCTGGTAACATAGTTGAGATCTCTGTAAGTTTGTATAATGACGGCATTCCATCTAACCACAGCCCCACAAATTCATAACTTGAATGTTGAAAAAAAGGAACTATTCATGAAAAGCATAATTCAGGGTTGTATTGTTTTCTTAACATATTGTTGTACTCCAAATAAACATTATCCTGAGCAATTTACATGCATCAACTTTTAACATGCCTCATTCTCAAAATACTTTTAGCATTTATATTTTAGAAAAAGGGGTTGATGATGAGTCTTTAATATCTATTCATGTTAATTTCTCATAACATAACAGTTGGTTAACCAGCCAAGATCCATCTTAACTCCGGATCTATCAAGCGCTGAGATGGGTCAAATCTCTCAAGGTGCAAACCTCTTTTTTTAGTGCAAAACTTGAGGAAAGGTTTGCGCCTCAAGAGATTTAATCCTTCTCGTCCTTTGATAGATTCATAGTTAAGAGATTTAATCCTTCTCAGCCTTTGATAGATGGATCTAGGCTGGTTTAATTACTATTAATTATTAATTTTATTTATTTATTTTATTCAAATATTTTAATTTTATTCAAATATTTTGATTTTATTTTGTTTTTTATTTTTATGTAATTTGACAAAGTCAAAATGTTTACAAAACAGAACATACCATTATGTACAGAACATACCATTATGTATATTCCTTGCAGGGCTATACTGGGCTAGAGAGCGCCTCTCGATGCAATTAAGAGATTTTATAGTAGGATTTTTTTGTTATTGTTTAACAAACAGGCACTCACATGTTATCTTCCACAAAGAATTTTTTGGCCAAGTAGAATCTGGATTTTAAGTGCTACTTTTGATATAGATTGAGTTGTAATAGTGTATGCAGATGCATTCAATTGATTGCAATGAAAAACAGAAAACACAGAAATCCCTCAGCTTGCAAGGATTTGAGGTGCCAAGTTCAATATGGATTGAGTTGTGGTTGTGTGAAGATGCACATGTGGAGAAATGAATCACAAAAGGCAGGAAATTGGCAGAATCATTGTGAGGAACACAGCCTACAGCAATATTGCTTAGGCTTCCATGCCACTACTGTACAAGGATGTAGAATAACAATGGACATCCCATGGCCAAACCATTAAAGGACTTCCACACTATGCATACATTACAAACAAATGCACCAAATCAAGCATTTCATGTCTTGCAAGTGTGATAAAACCTTTCCTGTCAGGGGTGGCTGGCATGCCACTGAGAATAATGGTGAACAGCTCTGGTATTGCAGCTATGGCTCAGATTTCAAGCATAAACATCCCCACTCATAGGATCATATAAGAGCATTCAGTCTAGGACACATCGCATGCCCCATCGCCCCAGATTCCTTCAAAGAGGAGAAGGATTTGGGCTCTGATGTTCTGTCTGCAGAAACCCTGGGAATGCTAAAATGCTGAAAAAGCTGTTAAGTATGCTGACATACTGAAAAAATACCCCAAAATTTACTATCCAGGTGTGAGGGCTAGTGGGGACGAAATCCACCACCAAACTTCTTAAAACTTTTGACTTTAATGTTAAAATTTAAGCTGAAGATAAGTTCACTTATAAAAGTTGAATACCATCATTTCCTGTCAAGGGTGGCTGGCATGCCACTGAGAATAATGGTGAACAAATCTGGTATGTCAGCTGTGGCTCAGATTTCAAGCATAAACATCCTACTCATAGATCATATAAGAGCATTCAGTCTAGGACATGCCCCATCACCCCGGATTCTTTTAAAGAGGACAAGGATTTGGGCTCTGATGTTCTGTCTGCAGAAACCCTCGGAATGCTAAAATGCTGAAAAAGCTGTTAAATATGCTGACATGCTGAAAAAATACCCCAAAATTTACTTTCCAGGTGTGAAAGCTAGTGGGGATGAAATCCGCCACCAAACATCCTAAAACTTTGACTTTGATGTTAAAATTTAAGCTGAAGATAACTTCATTTATACAAGTTGAATACCATCTGGGATGTTTATGAGATTGCTTTAAGGTTCTTTTATGTTTTCTTTTTTGCTTTTTGCATCATAAACACAGGCTTACAGGCTAGAATAATTTCAGACATCCGAACATTTCACAGTTTGGGCAAAAACACGAGACTTCTAAACGCTGGTATGGCATTTTCAAAGTCCAGATGCCGTCGCAAAACGTTCTAGTGGCATTCCCAAGCCATACCCAATCCATTTCAACCCCCCAAATGTCATTTCGGGTTTGGTGTTTTATAGCGCGGTTTAATGACTTAAAGATAACGAGAGCAGGGGCTTTTCATTTTTCCAGACTAAGGCTCATGGTGGCAACCTTTTTTGCGCCCTTTGTTTTCAATAATATGTTTTGTTCTTTCTGGCAAACTTAACTAAATATTAGAGAACCATATTGCAAAAGTTAAAATCATGCGCAATAACTATAACATATCAGTTTATGTTTTCTCAATGATCTGAAATAAAACATTTGCATCCCAGCGTTTACCCTCCCCAAGACTTTAAAAGCCTTGATCCCTTAATCTGCATTAAAAATTGCAGGGATGGAAGGACCCGCCGCCTCAGTTCATTTTCGTCTCCTTCACAAATTAAGGCATAAACACAGATTTTCTTAAGAACCACCAAGTGTCTCCCGGGCATTCACATAAAAATTGAGACTCCAAATCCAAAACAATCATTTAAACAGGAGGAAACCCTAAATATCGGTTAATATAGCTTAGTGTATGACCAGACAAAAGGAGAGCGCAAAAGAAAGTCTACATGAGTAGTTGCCTTTGTTAATACAAATACGCGTACAGCGTATATATAGGAAAACCGTCGTGCTTAACATTTTGAATATTTCATCGAGTTTACAGTAAAGCAAGCATACCTGATGCTTGGTAAGGCGTCGCCTGATAGCACGAGTCTTCTTGGGACGCAAATCAAGAGGCAGGTACTTCTTTTTCTTGTATGCTTCTCTTAATGCAGATCGCTGGCTCTGAGAAATCACAGTCAGAACCTGAGCTATTGATAGCCTCACGACCTTGCTGCAAAAACGAAGCAAGGCCACGTTACTTTTTTAAAAAGGCCTTTCACATATGTGCAAAAGACTTGAAGAACAAAGAAATAAACATGGAAGATTTGCGAACAAATAAAAGAATGCAATATAATTGAAAAATACACAAACAGATGCACTAATGCCAAGGGGGGCGCCGGAGACTAAATCACACATTTTAGAGAGTTTGTTGGGCGCTCCTCCGGTGACCTTTGCAACTCTGAGCAAGGCAAGCTCAGCCTTGAGCTCCTTGAGCTGGCTTAACAGCTCTGATTTGCTCTTGTTGCGGAGCTCATGAACCTTAATCCTGGCTGTCCAGAACAAATATTAAAAGACGTATTAGCACGGGAAAACACCCTCAGAGAAATTCAAATGGAATCAATTGCCTAAAACGAACTTCAGACTGCAAATTCGATGAAGATCAGTGGTTAATTTCTTACCCATTTCGATTCAAATATTTTCGCAAGTCCGCTCTGCGCCTCGGCTCCTCTCCTCTCCTCTCCTCTCCTCACCTCAAACCCTAAAACAACAGATAATAAAGAAAGAAAATGACGAGCTAGGGTTTATTGTACCTAGGTTTTAGACGAGCGATTGTATGTCTCTTTGTCTCCTTGGACTATTTGCCATATGGCAAAGTAGTATTTTACCTTGGGATAAGAATTTTACTTAGTAACTATCTAATGAAAACAACATCAAAGGCGGCTTATAGACTTTTGGATTCTAAGTTAACCAAAATGAAAAGGCTTATAGACCTTTGGATTCTAAGTTAACCAAAATGAAAAGGGTATTCTAATAAAATTTAGAAAAACAAATTACATATTATGAAAGTAATAGTAAACAATACAGTTGAACTATGGTTTAGTAATATATTTCATTTTTTGTTAAGCTTGCACTCGGTGAAGATTATTGAGAAGTGGTTATCTCGCTTTAATTTCTCTTTTTCTTTGTTGTTATTAGAAGGTTCTTTTTGGGGTTGTTTTATTCTCCTCTCTTGTATATGTATTTTTTCTATTTGGTGTGTTCAAAATGAATGGTTTTTTTCAATGTTGGAAGATTGGTTTTTCTTCAATGTTTGGAAGATATTTTGACCAGCTTGGAAATATCGCGCTTGAAGATGACAAGCATATATAGTCAAGATAGTTACCCATGGGAATGGACCTTGGGATTTGTGGGGACCTAAACACCACGCATAGCCAATAGACCACAGCCCATGGGCTGAGAAAAAAGAGGCTTGAACTCTCAACCTCATGATTGCTCAAATTAGCTAAGACATACGCGCTAACCAACTACACCAATGAATGGTTACCTTATGCTTTTCTATGTTTTTTTTATTTTTCTTCAACAAGAACTTCCTCCAACCACTTCACTAACTAACACAAAAGGCATTAACTTCACAAACTCAACATTATGTAAAGGGTTTTGGAAGATTAAAGTGTGCCTCTATTTCTTTAATGAATTGTCATCTTCAAGGTTTATTCTTGTGGAAGAGATTATAGGTGATGACTCAAGGAGAGGTCAATAGCGATACTCAAACACTTTTTCTCCTAAGTTCCAACCATCCTACCTCCTAAACACCCTACAAGATCTCAAACATTGATCTTGATTGGGGACCTAGTGGCTGAAAAGAAAGTGTTCCTCTAAATTCCCTCTCTTGTGTGAACTGGAGTAATTTAGAAGGGCCCCGTAATGGTTTTCTCTAGTAAATGAGTAGAATGTTTCCACATCAAGCTATCTCGATAAAAGGAGAAGTGAGCTCTTGCTCATGAGATTCATAGAATGTTCATGTAATGGTTGCATGACTTAGTACAACTCTTCTTACGAGATCCAAGTGACTTTTTCAAAGCCTTTGCCTTTCCAATGAACCAAGTACTACTTTGTATTCTTAGTCATGGTTGTATAATGAACTTTCTCATTTAAGAGCTTTGCAATTTCATCCCTATCACTCTAGAATCTGCTATTTCTAATCAATCATACATTCGTCCTCATCCACAACACCATTGTGGTACCCATACAAATCTACCTTATTTCAAGTGGGTGGATATCAAAACCTTCTAATAATTACAACACAGGCATTGTTATAAATTTTCTTCAAAAAATTGCAAGGTCATATATTTTTTATTTTCAAATTGTTGTGTGTTCCTTTTAGAAACTTCTCCTTCCTTAGTTGTGCTAACACAAGGTATCCTTCTTAAAATTTCTTCACCCTAAATTTCCATTTTGCATGATTGCTTATTAAGGCCGAAGTCTTATTTTTGTTGTGAAAAAAGAGGAATGATGATATATTTAATTGTGTTGTCATGGCATGCTTCTCTTAGTATGATGGGAGTCTGATTTGTGATGATCTATCCTTGCAAATTGAGGTGTATTCACATAAGGTGCATTTGGAAATAGAACACCTACAACAACTTTTTTACTATTTGCGTGGGGCCCCTTGTACTATGAGTTGTGTGCCTCCTAGCCAAACCTTACACCTACCCATGCACCTTCTCAACCTACTTCCATGGGGTTTTTAGTGAGTAGACCTCTACATCAATTTGGAGAACTAGTCAGATAATATCATGAGCATGCACACAACCTCTCCACTAGCCCAAGCCTTCCCAACTTTGGCTCTTCTAATCTTAGAGGGGCCTAGACGCTGAGAGGCTATAGATGGATAGAATATTGTGCAAGCCATGGAGGTCAACCTATAATTTACTAGATGGGGCCAAGCTCTAGATGATCATGATCATCCCTTCCCCTACAATAACTTAGGTTAATGTTTAATGTTGTTGTTTTCTTATGTTATGGTTTTTGTATTGTGAAGGGTGACCACTTTGATCATTTATGGACATTTTGGCATAATCCAGCCTAACTTTGACTCTAAATCTTGGGTGTTTTTCCTAACCCATGCTTGTGATGTATTTTGCTCTATTTATGGAGGCTAGTTAAGAGAGGCACTACTTCTTCTTCTTGGTACATATTGATCTTATTAATAGTTAAAGGGTTATTTTTCATTGAAAAAAATAAATAATAATAATTAGCCTCATTTTCTTATAAGCTCTTTGTATGTATCCTTGGTTCCTTTGGCGTAACAGCCATTACATTTAGTTGTGCACTTATTGCATGTGCTCCAGAAACAAATTTACATTTGCACTTCTCTTGTTTGCTTTAGGGAGGCTTTCCAAATCAATGACTCCTCATGGTGACCTATGATTCACAATTTAGAACTATTCTTTCTCATAGACCTATCCATCAAAATATTTCACACAAACTCTACTTTTGCAAACACCAAATCTCATTATCCCAATTCCTATCCACACATCTCAATAGAGTTGAGAAAATATGGGACATGATATGACGACAAGATATACATGACATGATGTTCGATGATCAGATGTTGACAGGTGGAATTCTCCTTAGTTGAGAGGGAGTGTTAAATTATGCAACTATGGTCAAATCTCACTTTGGACAGCTCATTTGATGGAGATGATGATTTCATTGAATTCCTCTTTTTGAGAGGACCAAAATTGACTTAAAGATCATCAAATTTGGATAAAGGAAAGTGTACTAACGAAGAAAAGCCCACATATGCACATTTCTACAGGTTGGCCCTAAAGCAAATTGGATACCCTTGGAAGCCTATAAATACAAGTGACCTCAAGCTCATTTGGACATCACCAAGTATCTTATTATTATCTTCTTCATTGATTGGTTCGCACAAATCTGAGGCTGGGACGACAAAAGAAGTTTGCAAAGGTATGAAATTACAAGGTGCGAGGCTCGCATATGTTTTTGGATTTTTGGGTTATAGTCAATGACTTGCACGCTCAAGGGAGCGATTGGAAGGCTTCAGTTGCTCACACATCTCTTCCTGCATGCCACTGAGAAGTTTGACTCAAATTTCACCGAAGACCGAAGTTGACCGCAGACAGGAAAAGTTGTCTTTGATATACTTTGATACTTAATCATATTTTTGAACATTGTTGGGTTGTTTTGCTGATGATATTGTATTGGGCTCATTGTACTCTCTGCTGAACATTTTGTGATAATCTAATAGAAGAAGAATTTCAAAGGATTTCCCCCCTTGTGTGGTTTTTCCCTCGTCTTTGACCAAACCTGGTGTCTCTTGTTGAGGTGTTGATTGTCTCCTTTGTCATTGAATTTGTTGTTTTATCTTCAATTACAGTTGATGAATGGAAAGACTAATTATTATTGGAAATATTACTAATTGAAGTATTGAATTGGGCTAAAGTAATTGATATAACATAGAACAATCTAAAAATTTAACAATTAAAAATAAGATAGCATAATATTATAGAACACAAATTGGTCAGAATGGTGGTAGTTATCTATAAAGAGAGAGTGTTAGCAACTACACAAATTCACAAAATCTATTACAAGAGGTTGAAAGAATGGTATTTTAACATAAAGAAATAACTTTAGATGTCCAAAACCTCAACCCTATAACACGAAGTGCCAAAAGGTTTATGGTCCTGTTATCCACGATCTTGTCAAAAGTCCAAGGGAGACGTGTACAAGCAATTTGAGATTTTTTGTAAAGATCAAAGTCAGTTGTCAGTATGAAATCATCCTAGCAAACCCAACTTTTGTGGGTTTTATTGTAAATGATGCTAGTATGACCATTTAATTGTGTAACAACACCTAGGTAAGCCCTCTGATTTTGGCAAAGGATTTCATCCTAGGAAGTTTTTTAACCTCCCCGATTATCCGAACTTAAATAGGAACGCAACAAATTACACATATAACCATAAATACAGAAATGCAACAAAAATAACACTTCATTTCATTAATATCATAATACTGAAATATGCCTACAAACAAAATGGAAATAAACTAGCTCGGGTGGTGGTAACTTATCTTTAAGAAGGGATGTGGTGGCTACATGCCTCTGAACTATGTTACAGTGAGGCTCAAAGGCCTATTTATTATTTAGAAACAATGGAAAACCCTGAACATCCAAAAACCTAACCCTAGGAGATGAAGCGCCAAAATTGTGGGCCACATTTGGGTAAATTGGTACATCAACTTCCCCGGGTCATAACTTTGGCATACAATCTTCGTTTGACTATCACAATGTCTCGTTTCGAAGATCTTGAAGAGAAGTAGGCAAAAAACAAGTTGGTAAGCCAATTTGGGATGTTTTGGGTCTCTCTATTTTCCTTAAAAACGTCATTTAGGGCCTCAAAACAACTCTAGAAGTTCACGACCCGAAAACTGCCAAAAATAGTAAATTGTGCTACAATTAAGGAAACCGAAAAAAAATGAAAGAGACAGTGTTGGTCCAAGCGGAATAGGAAGGTGGCCACCAATATCCACCTGGATCATCACCCCCCCCCCCCCCCCCCCCTTAAGAAGCAATGGTCCCCATTGCGTTGAGTGCCTCCATGAGATGGGGAAACTTCTGTTGGTTTAATATAACAAAGATTGGGTTGTACATTATTGTATAATTTTGTTAGAAATTGTGTATACTTGTGCATGTGTGATTTACTGCATTATATTTTTCGCTTTGCAAAGTAGTTCTCTTTGAGATTCTTGGTTTGATAGCGTCAGAAATTTTAAGATTCTATCCTAGACCCAAGATTATGGAAATTCAACACGAAAGAACCTGAAGCATATAAGTGGTGGTGGAAGCATATATGGAGGCTAAAGAGTCAAGGAAAAATCAAAATTTTAATCTAATGTCTCATGGAAAAAAGAAATCCCCTCTGGCAATAATCTTAAAAAGAGATATTTTCAAGGACCAATACGGTGCGCACTCTGCCACATTTAAGAAGAAACACTTGTTCATTTGTTCATTTCATGCCCTTTTTCTAATTTGATTTCAAATTTGATATATCAAGCCTTAAAATCGAGATAATATTGGGTGTTTTCTCCTTTAAGGACGCCTAGAACATATGGTAGAACGAGGCCTCGCTCGATAAATTAAAAAACGTTCCATTTCTAATATGTTGGGGCATATGGCCAAGAAGAAACCACAAAAATTTTAGTACAATGAATATCATCTTGAGCTTATTGGTGCACATATCCTTGCTATATACAACTTACTCCCTAAAGAAGAACAAAGGAACAAAACACAAAATCTTATCGTGAAAGTTATTACCGATCAATACCATGGGCATATTTTAACAGATCTATGCAAAATGGCAGGTGTGTTGGGGGGGAAGTACTATATATCAACAATAATCATTTTTTTTAAATTGAAGTCTAGTTTGGGCACTGGTACGAATAATTTTTCAGAATTATACAGCTTAAAATTACTTCTCCTTTTTTCTTATGAAAAGGGATGTCGACAACTACAGGTCTTTGGTGATTCTAGAGTTGTTGTTGATTAGTTCAATCTTCATTCTACATGTCACATGCACACACTCAAGACCTTATTGGATGAGATTATGATGATTAAATCATTGTTTGATTTCATTATATGTCAACACATTTAGAGGGAAAGGAACATTATTTCCGACCAACTTTCTAAGGAGGCCGCGCAATAGGTTGGTGGGACATGGATGATTTCATAACACATTGGCGATACACACTATCAATACTATCATCACCCATTTGTAGATCTTTTTCCATCAGAGACAGATTCAGATTGACATATCATCATATATTTTGACACATCTGGACACATCATTGTAGACACACTAACTATTATGATGGATTCCTTACTTATTTTTGTATATGGACTGTGATATATTTCAGCCGATATTTTTGTACTTTCATCAAACTTTGATGGACTTTTTACTACAATTTTTGTTGAGCTATATGTGGATGCATCACTTAGATGTTTTTTGGGTGAATAGACAACCACAATTTTTTATATGCTTTTTGCATCTACAACATGTAATTTTCACTATCTCAATAATGAAAATCACGATTTTTCCTAGGGGAAAATATATCTATATATTTATCTATATATATAAAATGATGATGATGAATGTCCACTAAGACCAATGTGGTCTATAGGACCTTAAGAAGGTAAGATATTAATTAATACTCTTTAATATTTTATTTCTATGATAAAAAAGAAGGGAATGAAGTGTTCCTCGGTCACTATAGTTTTGTTGACTCAACAAGTCAATGAGGTTGGTATTGTGGTTTTTTTTGTAAATGAGAATTGATGTGAGTAAGAGCCGAAAAATCTAAGAGAAAGTGTTTTTCTTCTTAAACCCTCTTAGTGTCACAAAGGTCACAAATTCTTTCATCCCAAGGTGTTTTGGGAATAAACAGATTCCTAGTCTCACTTCAGAGCTCATGAGAATTATTTCTTGTCTTTGTAATGTTCATGTTCTTCTTAGTACTGGTGAAGAGAGAAAGATAATTTTGGTTAGCAAGAGTTGGGTTTATCACCTCATTATAATACCTTAGCTTCATTTTTCCCCTCTAGCTCCTTGTCATCCCACAACTTATCCTTAAATTTGGAAGTAATAATATTTTTAATATTATCCTTATTCTCCAAGATTGTATCCTCGTTTATCCCCTAATGGTCGAGCCAAGACTAAGCATCCTTGTGCCATCCTTGCTTGAGCAAGAGGTGGGGGTTCTAGCTAGAGTTAGAAGCAATTTTGGGAACCTCGTGGCTTCCATGTTGTAAAGCCTCTTCTTATACATTAGATACTTAAACATAGCCATGCTTTCAATGGGGGAAAGACTAGCTTCAATCAGGAGGATAGGATAGGAAGTATTTCCCTTAATATTGAGGTTGTAGGTTATAAATTGTTTTTGTATCAGCTCGAACTTCTTCAACGATTATCTAGATATACTGCAACCCCAAACCTCTTAGCCATATAAAATAACAAGGGTGACGAGAGTCTCAAAGAGGAAAATTTTTTACTCCAAACTCATAGATCAGTCGACTTACAAATATTTTCAACCTCATAATAGGTTTCGAGCCTCCAATAATCCTTTTCCCATTGTTATAATTCAAGTTGAGTTGATGATGAATGTTAATACCTAAATATTTATATGAAGGAACCTTCTCCAAATGATTTGGTTGATCTTTTTGGTTTTTATTCTTATCGTCTGTTTTTGGAGATATAACTCTTATATATAACAAATTTATAAAAAAAAGGGGTAGTCATAAATTTAAATTTTATATATTATTTCTTTGAAGGATATTAATGGTTTTAGAGTTATTGAGTAATTAGAACACATATTTTCAATGAATTTGAAGTGGTTTTAGCAATTTAATATATATATATATATATATATATATATATATATATATAACGTAGTATTAATTATTATTATAATTATTTTAACATTCATATTTATTACAAGTTAATTTAATTAGAACTATAATATTAAGAAAAGGATAAATAGAGGTTAAAAAGTTTATTATGCTCATGAAAATAATTGTAAATTAATAGACTTTTGACTATGGGATAAGAAAATCCTTCCCATTGAGAATTTGTTGCTCCTACTATCTTATATAGAAATAAAGTTAGGGATGTAGTATCTCTCTAGAATCTTAGAGAAAGACATAGTATATTCAAACAAATTATATAATTTATAATTTCAAAGCTAAAGGCATTATATCTTATCCTTGAGTAATTACCCACATTGGGAGCATGACTAGAATTATGTACCTAATGTACATGAAGAAGATAAACAACATGGAAAACAAGTGCTTCCTAGAATTGCATGAAATTCTATTTAAAATCACTTGCCTCTCAAATGAGGATGGCATAAAGATGTTAAACTTGAACTAAATCATGTGAAACAAGTGCTAAATAGTAGCTAATCCATGTCGCTTAGTTTAAATGTAGCTAACTTAAAGTAAATATATTGAATTTATCACTTGCCTCTCAAATGAGGATGGCATAAAGATGTCAAACTTGAACTAAATCATGTGAAACAAGTGCTAAATAATAGCTAATCCCTGTCACTTAGTTTAAACGTAGCTAACTTAAAGTAAATATATTGAATTTAAGGTTTATAATCCACTGAATTTATGTTTTACTGATTGGTAAATTGAGGTATTTTGTTAGTTGCAATTATGCATTGTTTGTAAGTATCAACATCTTGGTTACTAATTTCATTTGTTGAAATATGAATTCATCCACCATAAGTGGATTATGACCTAAAACTACTTTTGATTGGCTAATCACTTGTCTTCTTCAGATGTGAAAAAGCATGTGAATAATCCAAATCCAAATCCCAAAAGCATTTGACATGAGCGAAAGTTCACTCCCTTAAAAACTACCATCAAGATATTCTAGGTGGTCAAGTTTTGTCAACATGCACATGATGATGTAGTTGCATATTACCATCTTAGACATTAATAGAAGATAAATCAATAACATTTAATATTATAAATTTATTTTTATTTAAAAATAAATGAACAATTAAATAAATATTCAAATAAATGATTGAACATATAATTAAATTCAAGTTATTAATAATATGATTGAAATGACGAAGAAAATACATTATTAATTTGATTAGAATTTTAGATTTATGAAAATTTCTACTTTTATATATATATATATATATATATATATAATCAGTGATTTATGAAAATAATTAAAAATTATTATAATATTGCATTGCTTCGCGATATTTTATAATTTTGTTTTGATTTATTTATTCTAGAGCTTGTTATATAATATTGTTGATTAGAATTTTTTGCATTTTTATAAAACAATTAAAAAATTAAAAAATGTAGTTTTAACATTATAAAAATTTCATAAAAATTTTATATAAATAATAAGTTGTAACTAGATAATGTAATTTTCACATCCTAAAAACTCGAAAATTGCTTAATTATACTGACTTGAATATGATTGCATTAATATTTTAAATTAATTATAATACAAAAATAATACTTATTATTTTTATTTCTTGCTATTGAAATAATATATATATATATATATATATATATATATATATATATATATTGATTTTTCATTTTAGCTGTGATAACAATTTGTGACTTAATAAATTATTATTTTCTCAATTAAAAATACCCAAATTATATAGTTTTTTAACCAATTTCAAAGTAAGATCCAACCAAGATAAATATGAGAGTAATTCAAATATGCTCATGAGAACGGCGGAGGATGCGCGCTGCTAGGGTTTGCAGACGGCGCAGCAGACGGGGCTGACAGGGGCTTATCGCGGTCGAGAGGGTGAGGGAGACTGAAGAGAACGCAGCGGGGAATAGAATCTCGTAATACCCTCATCTCAGGCAACGAGATTTTAGCAGCAAAGTTAGAGGAAATAATTCGAGGCAAGCGCTGAGGGGGAAATGGAAAACCCAAAGGGGAGGGGAGAGATCCCCTCCTTCAAAAATGTGGTAGCAGGAGAGACCAGTGCAAGTGGAATGCAACATAATCAGAAGGAAAGCTCTGCCCCAGTGATGGGTAATCTATGGCAGAAAAGGATGGGAGGAAAATGCTTACCTAGGGCACAAAAACAACCAAGATACGTCATCCCATGCAACAAACTGGAGGAATACAACTGTTATATGAAGGACCATGCCCTGATATGTAAATTCATAGGCTACTGGCCATCAGAGAAAGAGTTGTACAGATGGATTGACCAAAGGTGGAGACCAAGAGGCCATATAGATCTGAAACTGGGAGCAAAAGGGTTTTTCACAGCTATCTTCACGAATCTGGAAGACAAAAATAGGATCTTCGAAGAAGGCCCATATTTCATGAACAATGCAGGCCTGTTCATGAAATACTGGGAAGAAAGATACAACCCAGAGAAGGAAAAAATGCTCGACGCCCCAATCTGGGTTCGATTATTTGGGCTGCCAGACGAATTCTGGGACCCTGAAATCTTAGAAGGAATCGGGAACTCAATCGGGAGTTTTGTTAAAATTGCGGAAAATACGAAACGAGGCAAATATACTTCATACGCAAGGATCTGTGTCTACATGAATTTGGCAGAACCCCTCCCAGAAAATATTGAATTAGAATATCATGATGAAGTCTGGCAACAGCCAATAGACTATGAACATATACCGTTTAGATGCCGCAGGTGTCATGAATATGGCCATCTATACCGGCAGTGCCCGCTGAATAAGGAGGAGGAATCAAAAAGAAATCAAGAGGAATACCAGAAAAATTCAGAAAAAGTGGAGGAGACAGACAGGGGTTTTCAACAGGTCACAAGGAGACGGAAGCAGAGCAAGGAGGGACCAAAATATCACTCACAAGAAAAACCCAGCCAAACAACAAGTCAAAACAAGTTCCAAGTGCTTCAGAGCGAGAACGAGGACTATGAAGTGAATCTGGAGGACGACGAGGACCCTGGAAACTCACCAATGGAAATTGTAAGTGAGGATAAAGGAAAAGGTGCAAACTTAAGAAAAATCATTGAGACCCAGACCGAAGGAAAGACAGAAAATACAGAAGTGCAATCGCAGATGGATGTGGAAAACCAACTAGAAATTGAGGTGGAAGAGGAGAGAATCATGAAACAGCTAATCCAGGAATGGAAACATCTAGATAACAGATTTATACCTGAAAAACAGAAACAACTGTATAAGGAAGCATTTCAGAAGTATAAGGAAAAAAAAGGGGAGAACATGAATCAGCAGGTTATGATAGGAAATGAACAGGGGAATGGACAGGCGGGAATGGACGGCTCTGGCAAAAATAGTAGGAAAAGAGGTCGAAAAACGATGAGTGAAACCATCCAGACTGTGGGAGAGACGTTGATAAACTCAGGTAAAGTGATACCTCTGTCAGAGGTATTCTTCCCTTCCTACCAAAAGTTTTAAATGATTGTTATCAGTTGGAATATTAGGGGCCTGAATAGTAAAGGTAAACAGAGATATCTGAAAGATAAATTGAAAAAGGAGAAGCCTAGCATTATGATTTTACAGGAGACAAAAATTACTGTTCAACAGCTTGAAAGAATATTGGACAAAAATAAACTGCAATATGAAGTTATGGGGCAAGACGCTATCGGCTCTGCGGGAGGTATTGCAATTTTGTGGAATCCTAATGATATCATTTTAGAAAGTTGGACCAGCATGAGTAGAGTCCTTACTGGCCTGGGTAGGATAGTAGGTACGAAGGAACAGGTGGTCATCTCAGGGGTTTATGGCCCCCCTTCCCCAGGGGAAAAAGAAAACTTTATAAATAGTCTGAAAACCATCAGAAGATTATATCCAGAAGTTGCTTGGATCATAGGAGGTGATTTCAATCTAATCAGATCCTTAGAAGAGAAAAAAGGTGGGATAAGGAGGGTGGACCACTTTATGGATAAATTTAATGAAATGATAGAGGATTTAAGATTAGTAGACATCCAGACTATCAACGGGATACACACTTGGAACAACAGGAGGGGGGGCAAAAATCAAATTGCCTCAAGACTTGATCGCTTCCTAGTTTCAGAAGCTATCATGAATAAGGATGTTTTTGTTGAAGCAAAAATCATACCATCCCTGGGTTCTGATCATTGGCCGATTAGACTCGAGGTGGATATTAAAAGGAACCGTGGAAAAAGACCTTTCCGATTTGAAGCCTTCTGGTTAAGGGACCCAGAATTCATGAAGAAAGTTGAAGAATGGTGGATGCAAAGTACAGTGCAGGGCAAAGGAAAAATGCATACATTCCAGTTGAAGCTGAAAGAGCTGAAAGGTAGAATTAAAAAATGGAACAAGGAAGAATTTGGCAACATTATGGAAGAAAAACAAAAGCTAGAGGGAGAAATGGAATCTCTTCAACAAAAAATGATAGTGGAAGGCAGAACAGAGGAAAGCATTAGAGAAGAAGGGGTAGTCCTTGGAAAGCTAGAAGAAAGACGAAAGCAGGAGGAAGTTCTCTGGCGGCAAAAATCAAGAATAAAGTGGTTAAGGGAGGGGGAGAGGAATACCAAATTCTTCCATCAGGCTATGATCAAACACAGACAGAGCAACAGGATTCTATCCATCAAAGATAGGAATGGGAATCGAGTGGTGGAACAAGCTGAGATAGAACAAGTCCTAATCGATCACCATAAAGGAATCCTAACTGAACCTCAAGCGGATAGATCGAGAGCAATTCAGGAGATCTGCTCAGCTATTCCTCGTTTAGTCACAGAGGACCAAAATATGGCGTTAATGAGAGCAGTGACCTTAGAAGAGATAGAGGAAACTGTGAAAGCAATGAAGAAAGGCACTGCTCCAGGCCCGGATGGCTTCACAGTCGATTTCTACCAGGCGGGATGGCACTTCCTGGGAAAAGAGATCCTTGATTTGATAGAAGAGTCCAGGATGAACCAAAAGGTATGGCCTGCCATTAACTCTACTTTTTATGCTTTAATTCCTAAGGGGGATAATTTAGAAGATGCCAATGGTTTTAGACCCATAGCTTTGTGTAATGTTATCTACAAGATTATAACATCCCTGATCGCCAAGAGATTAAAACCCCTTCTGGGCAAGTTAATATCTGCTGAACAAACAGGTTTTGTTGAAGGTAGACAGATCCTTGATGGTCTGGTTGTAACTCAAGAAGTTATTCACTCTCTAAAAACAAAGAAGCAAAAGGGTATGATGATCAAGTTGGACTTGTCGAAGGCTTATGACCGGCTTAATTGGAATTATTTGGAAGAAGTGTTGGGAAGTTTTGGTTTTAATAGGAGATGGATTAGATGGATACATAGTTTGATTTCCTCTCCAAATTTTTCTATTCTGGTTAATGGTACTCCCTCAAAAACTTTTAATGCTTCTAGAGGGATTAGACAAGGAGATCCATTATCTCCGTTTCTTTTCATCCTAGCAGCCGAAGGTCTGGGTCGATTTATTAAAAAAGAAAGAGAAGCAAACAGAATCAAAGGTCTACAGCTCTGGGGAAATAATCTGCCTTTAACTCATCAGCAATTCGTTGATGATATAATGCTATTCGGGGAACCAACGGTCAAAGAAGTAAGACAGCTTAAAAAAATTCTGGACTTATTTGTTGAGGCTTCGGGTCTGGAAATTAACAGAGATAAATCCTGTATATTCATATTTAATACAGTGGAGCAGGTCAAAACCCATCTTATAAGATTATTGGGCTTCAAGAGGGGAGAACTGCCTACGAAATACTTGGGTAATTTATTGGACTTTACCTCCAAAAAGATGAAAAACTGGCAAGGAGTCCTGGATAAGCTGAGAAACAGAGTAGCAAATTGGGCCTTCAGAGTTTTAAATATAGCAGGAAGGATAGTTCTGGCAAAATCTGTCCTTCAAGCTATCCCCATTTATCCCTTGTCGATAATGGCTGCCCCTTTAGGAGTATGTGCTAAGATCCGAGAGATCATTAGAACTTTTATATGGGGAGGGACTAACCAGAAGAAAAAGTGGGCCTTAGTTTCTTGGAACCAGGTAACAAAGAGAAAAGAGGGAGGAGGTTTGGGGCTGAGGGACCCTGAAACTCTTAATAGAGTATTGGGAGCTAAGCTCTGGTGGCGCTGGCTTAGGGGAGGCAATGATCTTTGGAAAGTCATATGGAAGACCAAATACAATATGCCTGACTCCACAGTTGAGATTTTACATCAGAGAGATACTCCTAAAGGGTCAGCAATATGGGACCTTGCGCGTCAAAACAGAGATCTGGTGGAAAAACATACCTTCTGGGAGATCCGAGGGGGAGAAGAAGCCAACTTCTGGGAAGATAGGTGGCAACAGAAAGAAAGAATGAATCGAATACAGAGGCTTCATCAAATTCGGGATAGAATAGCAGGAGATAGAATATGTGTTAGAGACTACTGGAAAGCCAATGACCCAGATGGAAGCTGGAGAGTTTGGACTGACCCGACTGAGTGGGATAGGGAGCTCAGTCAAGATCATCAAGAAGCTTACAGGAAAGAGGTTGAATCTAGGAAAATTAGAGCCCGCACAGGTAAGGATATCCTTAGGTGGGGGAATTCTATGAAAGGCTCCTTCACCACCAAAGAAGCTTATTTCTTAACTGATACCCAAACCAGAGGTGAAGAGGATCTAGACTGGAAAATGATATGGGAAAGCAACTGGTGGCCAAAAGTCTCCATATTTATTTGGCTTGCAACTAAGAATAAGATTTTAACCTGGGATCAACTTCAAAAAAAAGGCTTCAATGGTCCTTCGAGGTGCTGTCTATGTAACACTGATACGGAGACCAGAAATCATCTTCTGCTTAAGTGTCCGTTCGCAAAGAAGCTGTGGATGAACACCAAACGAGTATTTGGTAAATCCGAGATAGTTCCTAGCGAATTCACTGAAACGGTCTTTCAATGGAATAAGGAGGTTTTTCAGTGTAGAGTGGTCAAAAGAGCGTGGAGTCTCATCTCAGGGTTTGTAATGTGGATGATATGGAAGGAGAGGAATCGCAGGGTATTTCAAAATACAGAAAAAGAACCTGAAGTAATCTGGGAAAGAGCAGTCAAGTTAATGCGGGAAACAATCCTGGTCGAAAAGTGGGATGGAGAGGATTGGAAGGCCAACCCGGTTGAGGAGGGCATTCTGAACAAGTTAAACCTAAAGTTTGAGATGGTTCACTTCAAGAAGAATTCTCAATTGGATATGCGGACTCAAAGCCCTGATAAATTTAGCTTCCCCAGAGGAAATTTTATCAAATTAAACTTCGACGGGGCCTCGAAGGGGAACCCGGGAGAAGCTGGCTTTGGGGGCATTTTCCGGGATAGTAACAAGCAGGTAAGATGGATTTTCGCAGACTGGGGTGGAGAAATGACAAATAACGAGGCAGAATTCTGGGCTCTCCACCAGGGATTGCGAATTGCTGTAAGAAATGGTTACACCAATTTAGAAATTGTTGGAGACTCTCAGATTGCGGTCGAGACACTGAAAAAGCTTAGTAATGGTCGGGATTGGGAGAAGGTCACAAATAGTTGGCGTACGGCAGGAATTATCCAGGAAATCGCAGATCTTCTGAAAAGAATTGAATACAAAATTATAAACCACGTTAGAAGGAAAGGGAACCAGGCGGCCGATTTCATGGCAAACTGGGGCTGTAAAGGTCGTGGCAGCACGGTGGATAATCAATGGAGAGCAGTGTGCGGGCACAGGGAGTGGAAGGACCTGGCAGAAATAATTAAATCAGACTATGATCAAGCTACAAGCGGGAACACGAGGATCAATGAGCTGGAGCAATGAGAGGACGTGGAGGTCCCGAGTAATGATCTCAGATCAGACGGGACAGAGAAAAGATATGATCATAAGATACAGGCTAGTACAGTGGCGGCGTGCGTGGAGAACGGCCCAGGAAGACATCCGAGGTGAAGCAATAAATGATCGAGACATTAGAGGAGGTTGGAGCGGTCTGTCAGATCCTTTGACAGCGGAAATTAATCAGGGAATGATGGCCGGGGGAATCGTCATCCCGGAAAGCTACCGGCGGCAAACGAAAACTGAGCCAAGGAGGTACGATAAGGATAGGAAATCGATATATACCCAAATGGGGATGGAAGATCACTTACTAAGCTGTTTCCCAATTTGGAGAGGTGCGGACATTGCTGCTGAGAAACAGCATCTAAAGGTAAAAGCTTCCGGGAACCCGAGATTTCTCTGCGCCAGACCCGCGGGCAGTATGGAAACAAGACAGAAAGCTAGGGAGACAGAGGAGCAGTATAATGCAGCTGCTGAGAATAAGAGCAGGAAAGGAAAAGGAATTATGAAGGATGACCAGCCAATCAAGGTCTGGGACATCGAGGATGAGTCGGAGGAAGAGCTTCCACAGGGCGAGGGGAATGTGCGGTCTTTCTCTCAGGACAGGGCAGCAGACGACAAGCACCAACAGATGGAAGAAAATTACCCTGCTCCGCAGGAGGTAAAGTTTCGACGTTATGGCATGAGAAAACGAGAGAGGGGCCCCGGCAGAGGCGTGGACTTGAACAGGAAAAGGGGTCGGGGACAGAATAGGAGGACGCAGGAGGAAGGAGAGAACTCCAGGCAGGACAAGAATCCGGCTAAAAAGGCAAGGAGGACGGTGAATCACAGGGTCCGGCGGGCAGAAAGGGCCTACCAGCGTAACTCCAACCCAGCAGTGAGGAGAATTATGCAGTATCTGGAGGAGGAGTCTCTTCAAGATCAATCTGAAGAGGACATGGAGGAGTGGGAGTTCCTGCTTCATGATCCAGGGCATACAAGGGGGAGAATGTCATTGTTTAAACAATCTTTGCACATATATTGGGTTATGAAGGGGCTGCTGGAAAAGGCTCTAGAGCAAGTGGCTAAGGAGATGGTTGAGCTGGCCCAGGGAAACCCTGACATGCGTAGGGAATTAAGCTTCATCCGCATTGCGATGGAGAGGCAAGAGGAGAAGCTGGACGCAATTCATCAGCTGCTGAAGGGAGACCAGCAAGATGCAGAGAAAGGAGCAAGTCAGCAACCGGCAATGGACACTGTTTGACATGAGATATGTTTAGAAAATCTAATAGTCTTTTTGGTTATAGTTTTTTGCATGACTTAAATAGAGATATGTATTTTCTGCAGACTAGTAGTATTAGGAAATCTCAAGACTGCCTTGTTTATTTGGCTAAGATTATCAGACTTTGGGCCTTTTACTTTTGGGCGGCTATAAAAAACTATAGATGGAGTAGTCACCCGGTTTCCCCATGTGGGCGGGTCTGCAAGATTTTTGATATGATGTAATGTTTTATTTTCTATCCAGTAATAGAAAGAGTACCACCTCAGCTTACAAAAAAAAAAAGTAAGATCCAACCAAAAACATTGTTGCTAAAATTAATTAAATGAAATGTTAAATTTTAGAATTATAATTATTTTTCATTTTAATTTTAGAATTATTTTTGGTCGAAACCAAAGTAATATAAGTTTGACCAAAAACTCAATGCAATATCTCTGTCAAGGATAATAAAGGAAGAATTCATTTTAAATAATATTAATGTAGTCATATAAATTAAATAGTTGGTAAATGGTGATAGACATCAATCCATAATAGGAATAAAGACACTTAACTCATGACAAATCTCACATTGTCAAGATTAAAAAATATATATAACTTTATTTTTAAAAGTAAATAATAATTATTATAAAAAGAATTAATATATAATATGTTTTTTAATTTGCGAGAAAAAAATTATGTAACTTTTGTTTATGAGAAATAATCAAGCTTACATTTTGTATACGCTAAAAACATTCTTATGGCCCAAAGTCTCTCAATAACCATCTTGACAATAGTCAAAAGAAAATATTTGTCCTTGTATACCTTACCATGTTCTACCATTCCCTGAATCATCTATTATGAGGTTTTTTGTCTATATGCCCCAACAAAAAATATAGGCAATCAAAAAATCCCTCTGTTTGAGATATCATACAAAAAATATAGCGAGATAGAGTACCTTGCAAGCGGAAAAGATGAAAAAATAAACATGACCCGAATTTTTTTGTAGTATGTAAAACCATCTAAGGATCAGTCAAATCAACAAGTCAAAAATATGTTCTTGTTGTTGGCCTTCCTTATCTTCATGGACCTTGCATGAGCCTCGATCCATATCCACTAAAATTTTTGACAACTGATCTGCTTCCTCGTTCATGTTCCTACAAATATAACCTAAAGAAATATGAGTGAAGAAATATATATTTTTTTATATTTTTTTAAAAAGAGGAAGCAGAGTGTGTTTGTTCCTTTTGACCAATTTATGACATTAAGAGAGTCTTTGTATGTGTGAAGAGAATGAACATCAAATTTATGAGCTAGAAGAAGAATTATATATAATGCAAAAAGTTTTGCATAGTTGTTAGAAGCTTGTCCAATATTTGTGGATAAAGAGAGAGACTGTGAGAAGCTTATATATGTAGGATTCTTTCGACCCCTCCCAAAGAAAGGTTACCTTGAGTGTCCCTATCAAAGAAATCCCATGATGATTTAGTAGGAATTTTGGTTACAGGAGGACCAGTTGGGGGTCCATTGGAGGAGACCTGTATAAAGAAAGATGCAATGGCAAACAGATTGTGGAAACTTTTGTAGAGTTTGGAGGTTGGTTTTTGAAATGGATACATTTATTTCCACCCAAATACCCTAGAATACGCATAATGGGAGTGCCTTGAGATGGTATGGGAGGAGTTATGAGACCCGGATTGTAAATAATGGTTTATATCCTGTACTTCCAATACGATGGATAGATTGCCTAGCTTCCTAATGTTATCTCATATTTCTTGAGTGAATGGACATGAAATAAAGAGATGGAATATTGATTATGAGTCCTTACAACACAAGGGGCATATTTTAGGTCTCGGAAATGATATTTTTTAGAGATTAGCATAGGTGGGGACTTTGTTTCACATCAGAATCCACATGAATAATTTTTCTTTTGGAGACCAACTGAGTTTCCATATTTTTTCCCGCTCCATGGAGAATCATCTTTAGCATGTAGTTATGAGAGGTATACATATTTTGAAGCATACAAGTTGTGCAGGTTGAGGGTCTAGGTGAGTTGATCATCTGAGTCTGATATAGATACATTTGAGAATTTAGAGCTCTAATGTAGTGATCCAAAGCTTATCTCATTTTTCCCTGCAAGAGGAGGCCTATGGTGGACATCCAGGACTAGTTTCCATTTGGAAGATGATTTAGGGAGTCTTAGTTTAGAGCGATGAAACATTCTTCAAATAAATTTTGGATAAGTGGATCTGAAAGATGAAACTAGTGTTGATTACCAATCCATGGGTCTTGTAGGTTTTAACCCTGTACAAAAATTACATGCATACGAATTCTAAAACACAGAAAATAAACAATGCGAGAGCATAAAACATAAAACACATATACACAGAGATTTTCCCCTGGATCCCAAAACCGAGACTACCAGCTTGATTTTTCATTATGTTCCTTTCAATGTTACAATACATATTTATACATGCCAAATCATCCAATACCATGGACCAAAAACCATCGCGCCCAAAACCATGTGCGAAAAAACATGCACAAAACCATAGGTAGGTCTGCCAAACCTAATATGGGGTCCAAAAACAAAAAAATTTGGGGCGTTGTCCCGGACCCCATAGAGGGGGTCAGGGAAAATTTTAAGAACCACCCTAAATTTATATGTATAATAAATGGGTGAATCGCCATGATACATAAGAAAAATGGGAGGCGATTTTATCAATAATATAATATGTATATATAATTTTTTTGGCGAATCTCTCACCAAATTATATTATCTTGTAAAGTCATGGTGAATCTTTCACTGAATTATAAAATCTTGTAAGATCTTGGCAAATCTTTCACTAAATAATAAAACATTGTGAATTCTTGGTGAATGTTTTGTTAAAGTATGAAACCATATATGATAATAGGAAAACATATTCATTAAACTGTAATATACTAACATACATGTTTGGAAAAAAGAAACATAATTTTCTCTTCCTACAAACAATGTTGCAAGTTTTAGTGGTCGTGTTTGTCAAGGTTCTTACTATACACTCTTTCATATTCTTCTATTAGTTTTGATAATATTCCAGAACAAAGTCCTTGTAGGTGTTGATCTTGACCACCAGTTCTGTCAAGATAGGCAAGATTAATCTTTTCTCTACCACTTTTGTCAAGCTATCAAATTTCTTTCTTATTCCATAGACTCCAACTACGAGATAAAAAAAACACATCAATCAAATTTCTTTCTTATTCCATAGACTCCAACTGCGAGATAAAAAAAAAACACATCAAGTTTGTTTACCCCAACATGCCAACAAGTAGCAAGCCCCAACTATATAATATAAGAAAGTAGTAGGTATCCCAAAGGCCTAAAGGGGATCTAATGGAAATAAGTGACCGTTGTCAGAAGCCTTCCAATCCATATATAAATATATAAATATAGATTTATTATTATTTTAATTGGAAATCTTCAATTAAATAATAAAATTTAATTACGTCTCTCCCAATCTAAATTGCTTATTAGCATAATTCACTACCTTCATACGTCTTGCATTTTTTAACAACATTGTAACATGTGGATTAATTTCCTTTTTGGTGCACAATCTCCACCTTTTAGGACAATATGGTGAAGTGGCCCAACCCCTACAGATCATTACGACAAACTGAGAATAACAGAGAAGATGAAAGGTTGTACAAACCAACATATTTTTCAAACAACTAATCGAACATCAATACCTTAAATTTTTCATGAAGATATCATATTGAGAACGTTTGAAAAATGGTGGGAAATCTAGGCAGCAACTATCTCTCTTCTGTGAGGGTGATGCGGAAAGAGTGATAAGATTTCACTGTTTTGATTTTTTTTTGTTAAATCAGAAAAAACAATATTAATGGAGATATTGGTATTTTTTACTAAATTTTGTGAAGTGACTAAATGTAGCTTTAACCATTCACCTTAAGATGTTTTTTACAATATAATTTCGTAAGACTATTTAATATCTTCATTATCATAAAAAACAACCTATATCCATATTAACTCCACATCTACCGCTCTTAGAGGGATGAAATCTATTTATCCCTCTTAGCACTTGGTAGACCCAGAATTAAGATGGATCTAAGCTAATAGAATTTCCCCTTTAAATAGTCTATGTTCACATGAATACCATGGTATTACCATGGGTCAATACCATGGATTATCATAAACCTGGAGCTTAAAAACTACTATTAGTAATTTATAGAAATTAGTTAAAATTAATAATTGATTTTTATTTTATTTTTTTATGATAGAATTTCCCCTTCAAATAGTCTATGCTCACATAAATACCATGGTATTACCATGGGTTATCATAAACCTGGAGCTTAAAAATTACTATTAGTAATTTATAAAAATTAATAAAATTAATAATTGATTTTTTTTTTTTTTTTTTTTTTTTTTTAACCAAGTTAAAATGTTTAAGTGGCATTAAATTACAAGATCCATTTTTACTCTTGATCTACCAAGCCCCTACAGGGATCAAATATTTTTTCACTCTATGCTAGTTTGCATATCATGATATTTGATCCCTCTTGGGGCTTAGTAGATCCAGAGTAAAGATGGATCTATGCTGGTTTAATTCCCCCCTTTAAATAGGCTACATTCCACGTGAATACTAAGGGTCAATACCATGTGCCATATTTATTTTTATTAATACTAATATTAGGGTTAATAATGTTTTTTTGCATGGTATTAATAATAATTTGGCCCATGGTATTTGACCCATAGGCTTCACCTAAATATAACGCATTTTTTGAGTGTTAGTAAATATAAGGTGACTTATGGAGGAAATATAAAAAATGTTTTATTTATTTACCATACCTCTCGTTTATTTATATTTTTATTAATTTACCATACCTGTTTTATAAAAATGGCATTTGGCCCATAGGATTCACTTAAATAAAACCTCTTTTTTTGAGCCTTCTTAAATAGAAAGAGGATTATGGAATAAATATAAAAAGAGGTTTTATTTATTTATTTATATTTTTATTTATTTACCATACCTTTGGAGTAAGTATAAAAAGAGGTTTTATTTATTTACCATACCTCCACTTTATTTATATTTTTATTTATTTACACCCTTGCGTGTTCGTAAATATAAGGTGACTTATGGAGTAAATATAAAGAAATGTTTTATTTATTTACCATACCTCCACTTTATTTATATTTTTATTATTTTACCATACCTCTTTTATAAATATGGTATTTGGCCCATAAGATTCACTTAAATAAACCTATTTTTTTAGCATTCTTAAATAGAAAGAGGGGTATGGACTAAATATAAAAAAGAGGTTTTATTTATTTACGATATCTCTAGTTTATTTATATTTCTATTTATTTACCATACCTTTAGAGTAAGTATAAAAAGAGGTTTTATTTATTTACCATACCTCCACTTTATTTATATTTTTATTTATTAGGACCAAATACAACCTCCCAAACCAAGGGCAAATGTCAAAATTTGGCGATTTTAAGGGAATACGATTTCCCAAAATCAGTGAATCAAGCTAAATGAAGGTTCAGTTAGTTTATCCGCCCATTTTTTTATTTTGGGCTAAAATAAAAAAATTAATTATTTTTTAAATAAAATTGGGGCTAACTATATGAAAAGGGTTTTTAATATAAAAAATTACCCTCTTAAAATGTAAAAACCTTCAAATTTCACCTTTGGGCTATAATTCGCCCCTAAAATTTACCATGGAGGGGGTTACCCGCACCTCTCAAACCCCCCGTGACCCCCCCTGCTACGCAATCGGCGCAATGAATGGGGGGGCTCCGCCCACCTTCTAACCCCCCGGTTAACTACGTCGGCAAGTCGTGGAAAGAATATAACACAACCCCAACATTCTCCCACTTGTTGTTTTCTTTCCATAGGGGGGCACAAGAGAGCTTAGTCATTTATCCAGTCCTGTAATGCCCATTGTTTCTCTACACCAAGAGAACTTCTTAGAGCTCACAGATTTTGTCAATGCATCTGCAGTATTCTTCAAAGTTTCCACCTTTACGAGCAACACCTTTTTGTATTCTATCATATCCCTCACAAAGTGATATTGAACATCAATGTTCTTTGTCTTTGAATGATATGCAGGGTTCTTTGCGAAGAAAACTGCACTTTGGTCGTCACAGTCTATCCTTATAGCTCCCTGTACTAACCCCATACTTGAACACAATTTTTGCAACCAAACTGCTCTTTGCTTGTATGAGTGGCTGCCATGTATTCTGCCTCTATAGTTGATAGTGCCACTACAGATTGTTTCTTACTCATCCAACTGATTGCACCTCCAAATAGGTTAAACACATACCCATGTGTAGCTATTCTCTGATCCAGATCTCTAGCCCAGTCTGCATCAACAAAGCCACGAATATCCAACACTCTGGTCAATCCTGGTCTTCCTTGGTAGCACAAATGATCTGAAAATGCGATCTTAAATCAATATTAAGGTATTACAGACTCATGCGCAAGTATTCCTATATTATTTAGTGTTACGGATCGAAAATATTGCGAATAATATAGACAAGGAACAGTTATATAACATAATAAACACACACATCAACACAGTAAATAATCAAGGAGTTCACCAGACTTCCTCGCTACGTCTCCTGGTCCATCTTTCAGTGTCGACCTCTATATTATGTCTTCAAAAACAGAGTTTACAAGAGTGAGCTCAATCGGAGCCATGATATTACACAGGGATTTCACTTGAAAACCTCGAGTCTAAAGAGTACATAGACTCTCCCTCTTAGTGCCTCTGATCAACTGCTCGTAGCTGCGTTTTCTCTGACTCTCTGTCTCTCTTCTGTCTCTGGCCTCCTATGTCCAACTGTGCTGCCATTGAATGGTTTTTAATCCTATTGGCGCTATCTGTTTACCTCCCTTATCGGGCTCTTTGGCTTCCGACACTGTCCCTTCATGTCCTTGTTGAGCGTTAAACAATCACTGGAAAACGCTCTAAGGTATGGTGGCCACCTATTTTCAAATGGAAAGGACCAGCGCAGGTGAAAATCCCAAAGAATCGCATCTCTGTTTACACAGAGAAATACATAGGAAATACTCTAAAAACAGTGGAAAATCCGATCAAGCCAGACTTCAAAAGATATAAAGTCCACCCTATAATCCTATCGGGTCCATGTTATATCGTTGTCACAAGTTGCAACGCCCATATTCCATGGTCTCCTTTGTATTTTGGTTTTATAACGGAAATACACCAAATACATATAAAAACCCGACAAAAGGCTTTATATCAGAACTCAAATTATATCAAGTCGCATCTATAAACTCTTTCGGGTCTGAGCTTATCGATATCGCACATCGCACGTTGTATAAGCCCCGCTCCCTTGTATTGTTGTGATGCGATATTGCGATCGGCGATCTCATATCGCAATGTCTCGAGCCCTCGGTAAGTCCTTCCTTTGGCCATGTTGCGATGCAATATCGCGATTGGCGATCGCATATCGCAATGTCTCCGGCCCCTGGTAAGTCCTTCCTTTGGCCATGTTGCAATGTGATATCGTGATCAACGATCGCATATCGCAATGTCTTCGACCCTTGGTAAGTCCTCCTCTTAGTTTATTGTGATGCAATAAAGCGATCATCGCTTATCGCTTATCACTTAAGCCTGCTATCATGTGTTTAAGTCCTCCCTTTGGTTCCATGTGATGTGATATTGTAGTTAATCTTGACCGTTGATCTGCGCGCTCGATCAACAGTTCACGTTAAGTCGCTGGATTGTGATCGCAATTCCCATAAGGCTGCCTCCGATACACTCCACTGGCCTGCTCCGATGCGATATCTCAATTCAATCTAGGTCGTTGATCTGTTCGATCCAATGGCTCTGGTTCAACGAGACTTCATTCTTTGTTTAACTCTGTTTTCCACCATTCTTTAGTGTTTTTCCATGCGATAGTGTTTTCCGATAGTTTCAAAGACTTAGACTTAGAGGTTTTAGGATCCATTTTGGTTCACGTCTTCCCACTGAAAAGCTTTTGGACCACCAAAATTTGGTTTTTAGGCATTGATCAAGTGAGGATACAGCTCCCTCACTTGTTTAACTTCTATCCATCGTGCTTTGCTTGGATTTGAACCTTTGAGCCCTACTCTCAGGTACTCAACATCCCCTCGACGCATAGTTCTCACATTCCTGTCCAGAACTGTGTCTTCCTATAATTCATTGAGATATTCAGGCAACAAATCCTCAATAGAAGGCAGCTGACTTTTCTCTTCAGGATCTTCAATCATTGATGGTTCATACAATCTCAAGTTCTCTGCATTAACGACTGAATAGATCTGCATATACGCTGGCAAATCAAGGCGAAAAGAATTTTCACCAATTTTATCAAGTATCCTGAAAGGTCCATATCTTATTGGTTTTAGCTTCTTACCTTCACCTTGCATTCTGTCTTTTCTGATATGCAGCCAAACTTGATCACCAACTTGAAAACTTTGTTCAACTCGATGCTTGTCATGTCTTGCCTTGTACTTGGCTTGACTTCTTTCCAATTGTTCTTGTACTGCCTGGTGAATTTCTTGGATTTGTTCAATGAACTTGGTTGCTTTTTCCACATCACTGTGTCCATCAACTGCTATGTCTTTACCAAAGACAAAATCCAAGGGATAATTTGGTATAAAACCAAAAAAAGTCTCAAAAGGAGATCTCTGAGTAGAAGAGTGCTTGTCACGGTTGTAAGCATGCTGCACATAACACAAATGCTCATCCCAAATCTTAGGATGCTTGCTGCAATAGCCTCTGAGCAACTGGATCACTATCTTGTTGACCACTTCTGTCTGACCATCTGTTTGTGGATGAAATGTTGTGCTCTTCTTCAACCTGGTGTCCATCAACTCCCATAGATTTGACCAAAACTTCCCAATAAATCAAGAATCTCGATCAAGGTTTTGAGAGCTTCGATCATGAGTTGCATGTGTGCCAACTCAAGAAGGCTTTGTACGAGCTAAAGTAAGCACCTCGTGTTTAGCACACTAGGATCGACAGCTATTTCACCGAGTTGGGCTTCACCAAGAGTGAAGCAGATGCAAACCTTTACCACATCATGGTAGAAGGTAAGCCATTGATCATTGTTCTTTATGTTGATGATCTGATTTTGACAGGTGATGATTAGTTGATCAAGTCTTGCAAGGAGGACCTTGCAAGGGAGTTCGAAATGAAAGACATGGGTCTTATGCATTACTTTCTAGGCATGGAAGTGTGGCATAAGGATGGGGAAGTGTTTGTGTCTCAAGGCAGGTATGCCAATGATATACTTAGGCGGTTCCACATGGAGAAGTGCAAGCCCATGCAGACTCCTCTAGCTGGTAACTGGAGGAAGGAGGATGCTACTTCAGGTGAGGTAGTAGCTGTTACTATTTATCGACAGCTTGTGGGTTCACTGATGTATCTAGTGAACAGACGACCAGACTTATGCTTTGCAGTGAACCAACTGAGTCAAGCTATGGTTCAGCCTACCAAGCTTTTTTGGAAGGCAACAAAGCATGTGCTGAGATACCTCAGAGGCGCATCTCAGTATGTATTGTGGTACAATGGACAGAGGGAGTGAAGCTTCAGGGCTTCACAGATGCAGATTGGGTAGGGAGTCCATCAGACTGGAAGAGCACTTCAGGAGGAATCTTCAACCTTGGTTCAGCTGCAGTTTCTTGGTATAGCAGGAAATAGAGGTCAGTTGCACTTAGCTCAGCAGAGGCTGAATACATGGCTGCCAGTCAGGCAACATGTGAGGCCATTTGGATGTGGAAGATTCTAGTTGGATTGTTTGGTCAGAGGATGGATCCAACTGTGATCTACTGTGATAATCAGAGTTGTATCAAACTCTCTGAGAATCCAGTATTTCATGACAGGTCCAAGCACATCAATATCCGGTATCATCATCTTCGAGATTGTGTGGTGAAGAGGATCATGTTGTTGCTGTATGTTTCGACTGAGGAACATGATGCATATATTTTGACTAAGACATTGTCAAAATGCAAGTTCGAGTTCCACAGAGACAAGATTGGGGTGACTGATAATCCCTTTCTTGTTGAGAGGGAGTGTTGAAAATAGCAACAAGAAATGCTAAAAATAGAAGTGCTAAATATAGCATTTCGGGATACATTCCAATTTTAGTTAGTCCCTAAACTAAAATTGAGAATTAAAATTCGAATTTGATCTTAGCAGCTGTTTGTAAAATAATTAATTAATTCATCTTGAGTTAATTAGTTGTAGAAAATCAAACATGAAGTCTATGTGAAGACATGCAACAGTTTCGCCTTTGATTGAGGAAGTTATCCCTTGATTAAGGAGATCAGGATGAGTTGTACTTTGAGTTGTAATTAGTTAGCTTAGTTATCTGAGTTAAGTCCAATTAGATTAGTTCCAACAGTTTGTGGAACTGATTGTGAGTTTAGTTAGTTAATGCATGCATGCATGTAACTGTTACACTTCAGATAACTGAATATTATCTCATAAATAACTTATGCATGTCAGTTCAATCAGAGACCCAGTTGAGGTCAGATGATGGGACAATGTACTATCAGTTGCAGGAATATTCCATTGAGGATATCTCTTGCACGCAGAAGGAATTCATTCCTTGGAGATTGCGTAGTTACTTCTGAGCTTGATGAGTTGTGTGAGAGGTCAACTCACACAGGTGGCAGCCAGAGGACCCAGGAGAAACTACACAAGGAAATAGGAGGCTTGGAGGACTGAGGGAAGGCATATGTTGTGTCTATTCAGTCTATGAGCGGCATTGTAGGATTGTATTGAGAGATGGATAGCTTGTGAGCTAAAGCTTTGTGTAACCCTGACATATTTCCACTTGTATGATAATACAAAGATCGGGGTTTTTAGCTGAGGCCTTCCCCAGAGTATTCTTCTGTGTTCATGTGTGATTGCTTTCTCATTCTCTGTTATATTTGTTCTATTTGATCTTGCTCATAATCGATTAAGCTTCTGCAAGTTTGTTGTAAAATTAGATCTAGTATTTTGCTTTAGTATATTGCATAATCTGTTAATCTACAATGAGAAATTCTACAGTAACATTGAAAGGAACATAATGAAAAATCAATTTGGTAGTCTCGATTTTGGGATCCAAGGGAAAATCTTTGGTTATATCTATTTTATGTTTTATGCTCTCGCTATTGTTTATTTTCTGTTTTTAGAATTCGTATGCAGGTAATTCCTGTACGGGGATAAAACCTAAATTTGGTATCATAGTTTTTTTGGCTTCAAGGGGACCCCTTTGCTACTGAGGGGTTTTTGCTCAAGCTTGTGGTAGACCCTGTTCAGTGGGAGATATGCAGGATCGATTCTTGTGGTGAAAGAAGATGGCGAGCAGTGGAAAGATAGAGATCGAGAAATTTAATAATCATAGTTTTGAGTTGTGGAAACTCAAGATGGAGGATCTACTGGTGGATAAACATCAGTGGATTGCGGTAGAGCTGGGTACCTAAACATCAACAATGTCAGCTGAAGACTGGGCGAAGTTGGATCAAAAGGTAAAGAGCACAATACAATTGTGTGTCTCAGATTCAGTATTATTGAATGTATCAGGGGAAGCCTCAACAAAGGCTTTGTGGGACAAGTTAGGGACTTTGTACCAATCTAAGTCTTTGGTGAATAAACTGTTCCTATAGAAAAAGTTGTATAACCTGAGGATGAAAGATGGAGACTCGGTGAAAAAGCATTTAAACGTTTATAATATTGTGGTAAGCCAATTATTATCTGTTGATATTAAAATTTTAGATGAAGATAAGTGCATCAGTTTGTTGTGTTGTCTACCAGATTCGTGGGATAGTTTGTTTGTTGCAATAGGTAGCAATGCAATTGCCTTGTAGTTTGATGAAATAGTCTTATCCTTACTTTTGGAGGAGATGATATGGAAAAATATGGAGGGCCAGAATGGTGATGCCTTGTCTGTACAAGGACGGTCCTAGAACAAAAACAAAAATAAGTCCTCGAGTGGGAGATCTAAATCTCTAGGAAAACCTATAAATGTGTGCTGGAAATGCGGAAAGGAAGGGCACTTCAAAAGGGACTGTAAATCTAAAGCTCCTGAGAAAGGAAAGGGATCTGATGATGCTCCTTCTGTAGAGGCAAAAACCACCTTAGATGAAGGTGGGGATGTGTACTTGGCTTCTTCTTCAAGTACACATGTAGATCATGAGGCATGGTTGATTGATTCAGGTGCATCCTTTCACTTCACTCCCCATAGAGAGTGGTTCTGCGAGTATGAGAAATATGAGGGTGGTAGTGTCTTCTTAGGGGATGACAAAAAGGCTAGAATCGTTGGTCATGGAAAAGTCAATTTGAAGTTGTAAGGTGGAAGGATCAGAACACTTTCGGGTGTTCTGCATATTCCTGCAGTGGCCAGAAATCCGATTTCTATAAGAAAGCTAGATGATGAGGTGTAAAAACACTGCTCGAGAAAGATACCTACAAGATGGTTCAGGGAGCACTGGTATTGATGCAAGGAATTCAGATTGGAACTATGTACAAGCTTCAAGGTAGCACTATTATTGATGGGTGCAACAATTTTGTGGTTCCTGAAAGTGGAGCAGAAAATCTAGTGGTCTATGGAGAAAAGACCATGCTATGGCATCAAAGTCTTGGACATATTGGAGAGAAGGGCCTTCAAATACTGCATGGTAATGGTATGATAGAAGGTGAATAAGGTGAGTTTCCCCTCTGGTGCTAAGAGGGCGAAACGAATATTAGAGCTAGCGCACAATGATGTGTTTGGACCTATGTCGGTTCCATCAATGGGTAAGTCTATGTACTATGTATCATTTATAGATGACTTCTCAAGAAATACATGGATATATTTCTCGAGGAAGAAATTTGAAGTCTTTGACAGGTTCAAAGAATTTAAGGCTCTAGTGGAAAACCATACAGAGAAAAACATAAAGGTGCTAAGGACAGATAATGGTGGAGAGTTTTGCAAGAAGGAATTTGAAGAGTTTTATAAGAAGTGGGGTATAGCACAACAAAATACTACTCCATACACACCTCAGCAAAATGGAGTTTCAAAAATAATGAACAAGACATTCATGGAAAGGGCAAGAATCATGCTCAGTGGTGTCAAGTTAGGACAGGAATTCTGGGCAGAGGTGGTGGAGACTGCATGTTACGTGGTCAACACATCACCATCATCAGCATTGGAGGACAAGACTCCACAAGAGGTATGGACTGGTAAGAAACCTTCTCTTTAACATCTCAGGGTATTCGGATGTCATGCATATGTATATGATCTGATATGATCATATATTAATACTGATGTAGAGTTGATTAGCCATTAGTGAATTGAATGAAAACCGAAAGCACGAAAACGAGGAAAATTGCTGGAGCATAACACTTTAAGACAACTGATAAACCATAATAAAGATGCAAAACTAAAGTATAAATAGCGAAACAATAGATATACCAGACAACAATATTGATTACGAAGTTCGTCCCTGATGGAATACGTCTCCGGGTTCGCTTTCAAGATGGGTGACCGTTTTATTAGGAATGAGAAGAAGAAGTGGATTACACAGTGAATTGGACAGACTAAACTTGCACACAGGCAATTCTAACCTCTGTCATTAGATAGATCTCTGATCTAGCTTTCCAATGTCACTTACGGTTTCTCAATCTGATTCCCGATGCTCCCGAAACTTCGAAAACAAAATCCGCCTCTAACCTCCAGAACCTGCACATGAAAACTAAAAAACTCTCTCTTCATCTTCAATGAACAAATCTGTCTTTATAGGCCTGTAAATACACCATAACATCCTCTGACTGGTTTTTGGGTGAACAAGCTGACTTCTGGGTCGAACTTGGGTTTGTTGAGCCACCATAGGCTTAGTCATTAGGTCATGAATTAATTAAAATCAATTTTAACCACAAAAACCCAAAATAGACCATATAATAAGCGTTGACTGTTGGCAGTCTTGTAAACTGCACAGAAAGAGGACAGTTACATGTGAACAGTCGTTGTCTAACCATAGGCTGCCACCCGGCGGCTGACCCCGACGGTTATGGTTACAGTTGGCGTGTTCATATGCGATAACTCCGCTACGGTTACTGTTTAGATCTGAATAGCTAACGCTCGGCGCTAACCCGACAGTTATCCTGACGGTGACATTGTACCCACTCACATGCACATGTACCCAAACGGTTTTGACGTGGTCAGGGTCCGCGGTCAGGTGATTGTTGACTTTGTTCACATGTCGGCGGTCCCTGTAGAAACTTTGAATAATTAAACACTTATTCACAAAGATTATCCCGATTATACACTATTGCGGAATACATGCATAATACATAACCTCCTCTACGCTGATCATCAATTTAGCAGCATTAAAAACAATGAAACATCAATCGCATGCACACATTAACATAGTATGTAACCCGGGGAAAGCATACTGCTGAAAACCCCACACTATTTGTATATTATAATGATTGAGAACATGTAACAATACATAGTACAATACTCCTCGCAAGTACTCAGTATTATCTCCACCTGTTACACACAAACTAGCTCAGATCTGATGCCTCAAATCTCCTCCACTGTTTGCCTGCCTCCACTGCGCAATCCTGCATGAGAATAATGATGAATGGCTGAACCAAACTCGTATTTCCTTGGCTGAAACACACAATCCTCATTGGCATTACTCAATCCCACTGATTGTGCAAGATCTCATGCACAACTACAGTCACAACTGATAGCAATCTCAACCTCTAACACCTGTCTCCACTGAACTGTCCATGCACTGAGTTAACTGATGTATTCTTTAGTTTCTTTATGAGTTAATAATTAGTGAATTAATTAATAATTAATTCACACAACTCATCACTAGTGTATTATGCAGTTAGACTAAATACAACTAGTTCAACTGAACACAACTCCATCAACTCCTCAATCAACTCCACCAAACTCAACCACATGAGTTCTAACTGAAGTCATGCATGCAATAGCTCAACTAACTCATAAGAAAGCGTATTTCCTTCTGACAACTGCATGTGCCACATCTGTAGCTCAAACTGAAGTGCTCCAAGAGGATAAGATAATGTTTATAGTCCAAATATTATTATGAGATAATAATATTCGATTGTTTCTATTTTTAGCCTGGCAGTCTAAATATAGACTCCGCCCATATGTCTAAAAATAGAAATCCATCTATTTTTACCAACATGACCAATCATCCATAAACAACATCCTGCAACTGATAGACAATGATCCATATATCTAAAAATAGACTTTGCGCCAAAAATAGCCTGCGGGCCCACTTAGTGAAGGCGACTTCTTTCCACTAAGCTCCATCATCTTGTTGCATTCTCAACACTCCCTCTCAACAAGATATGGATTATCAGCAACCCCTATCCTGCCTCGGTGGTATTCGAATTTTCTCCTGGTGAGCGCCTTCGTCAAGATATCAGCATCCTGATCCTCCGTTGGAATGTATGAAAGTAACATGATTCTCCGCTGCACACAATCTCTGATATGATGGTACCTGATGTCGTCTGTTGAGCTCCCTGCCCAATCTGCATCCTCTTGTCTATACCAAGATCCATATCCCGATGTGCCTCTCTTGAGCCTGCACACATGCGACTCCACCAACTGTCGATAAACAGTGGCATCCACTACCTCCGCTGAAGTAGTATCCTCCTTCCTCCAACCTCCAGGAAGGAACACAGTCTTCACATCCATCTGATGGATGTGCCACCCCATCTGCATCACTTTGTAGATCCATCTCGAACCCACCACTGATTTCCCTTCGGTCTTGGGACAATCTCCCATGCACTCTTTCTGACAATCGAATCATACTCTTCCACCATGGCATCTACCCATGCGGGATCCTCCACAGCTTCCTCGAAAGAAGATGGCTCAGTCACAACACATTTTCTCACAAGAGCCATGTATCCAGTGTACCGATCAAGTGACTTTCTTTGTCTACGTTGAGCTGTAGGTGGTCCTACAACCTTCTCTGTATCTTGAGCTAGTCGCTCAGCTTCTGTTAAGCGCTTTCGCCCTCTGATGGCTGGCGCTGCATGAGTGGTCTCTTCCACTCCATGAACTTCGTCTTGTGGCTGATCCACGTCTTGAAGCTCATTCTTAGGAACTGATAGCTCCTCATCTGCATGCAAGAGTGGCTCCCTCTCAAGCGAACACTTCATGGCTTTCTCCTCTTGAAATTTTATATCCCGTCGCACAACAGTCTTGCGACTGTCTGGCAAATACACACGATAGTTGTGGGGCGTATCAGTGTACCCCACAAATATCCCAACCTCTGCGGTCGGATCTAGCTTCTTCCTGGCATCCTTTGTTAAATGCATGTAAACATTAGAACCAAAAATCGTCAAATGAGAAAGATCAGGCCTCTTACCAGAATAAGCCTCCTCGGGTGTACTCATGCCAAGTATCCTGTGAGGACAACGATTCTACACATATACTGTAGTATTGCATGCTTCCACCCACAATTGAAGGGGTAGGCCCTGATCATGCAACATCGCCCGTGCAGCACCCATGATCGTTTTGTTCTTCCACTTAGCAACCCCGTTCTGCTGTGGGATATGGGGAGCTATGAGCTCTCATCGAATCCCTTCTGCAGTGCAGAAGTCCTTGAACTCGCCAGAGATGAATTCACCACCATTGTCGCTCCTAAGAGCCTTCACCTTCTTCCTCGATTCCTTCTCAACCAGTGCTTTGAACTCACAGAACTTTGAGTATGTCTTGCTCTTCTTCTGCATGAATAAGATCCAGCACTTTCGAGAGAAATCATCAAAAAAGATCACATAGTACCTGTGCTTTGCTGTCGAAGCTACTAAGAAAGGTCCACACACATTTGTGTGAATTCTCTCAAGGATTGTCGTGGCGCGACTATCCTTCTCGTGAAAGGTGGCTTTCACAAATTTTCCCAAAGTACACCCCTTGCACTGATCTGATTGCGCAAGAGTGCCTTTAGGAAGCCCTGTAGTAATCTGCTGCAGTATCTTCAAGGCTCCATGGTGAAGGTGGCCCAATCTCCTATGCCACAGCTCGCCATCATCCCGGCTCACCAATCCTTCTGCCTTGCATGCCATTGTTGTGCAGCCATCTACATGCAACTGATAAAGGTTCATGACTCGAACCCCTATCTTCTGGGTTTCTCCAGTTGTCTTACTGATAAAGGTTCCTGACTCGAAAGCCTTTCCCTCGCTGAAAACAACATCATATCCCTTGTCTTCTAACATCGCCACAGAGATAAGATTCTTCTTCAATCCTGGAACATGCACCACTTCCTTCAATACGAAGGGTTTACCAGACTCCCTCTCAAAGGAAATGGTAATGATATTGGTCGCACTATATCTACCATCATCGCCCATCTCGATGTGCACTCCAAGATCTTTCTCCTATAGATTAGAAAACAAATCTCGATCTCCTGTCATGTGAAAATACGCATCACTGTCCAAGAACCATACCGATCCCATCACACTTGATACCAAGCATGCGATCAACGAAAAATCAAGCTCAAACTGCGAGGCTAAGGCCTCTCCCGCTGCAGATCCAGCAGCTTGCTTATTTTTCTTCTTCTGCAGACAATTTGTGGCATAATGTCCGTGTTGGTGACAGTGAAAGCACTTCACCTTGGACATGTCCTGCTTCTTGCCTTTTGCACCAGAATGAGAAGCTTTCTTGTTCTTCCCCTTCTTTGCTTTGGTAGCCAAAGCGCAATTTTCTTCATCAGTTGCCTTTGATGAAGATCTGTCCCTGGTATTCCGCATGATCTCCTCTTGCACAAGATCCGACCAAAGTCTCTCCCATCCTGCAAATTTCTCTCGACCATTGACAGAGTCCTGATAGGAATGCCAACTCTTCGAAAGACCAAGAAGAGCCAAGCTCACCAAATCCTCATCATTGACAGTCACCCCCACACTTCCCAGCTCATCCCTGCACTGGGTGAACTTCTTGAGGTACTTGGGTATGCTGTCGCCTTTCTCACACTTAATGTTTCTGAGTTTATCCTTGAGTGCCAACTTCCTCTGGTCGCTCTTGCTTTGGAATAGATCTGTCAACGCTTTCCACATCAAGTATGGAGAAGCCTTTCCATGTAGGCTGGACACAATGTGATCCTTCACGCCCTCCAACAGAATCCTTTGACACTTTGCTGTCTTCTTTTGCCAAACCTCAGCTTCAGCAACATCAGTAGGCTTTGGGACATCATTCTCTATGAACTCCTTCAGCCCATTGTCATCTAACACCGCCTCCATCCTGTCTTTCCATGCAATATAATTCGAGCTGCCCTCAAGGGCATACTCCAATCACAATCCGTTGAAAGACATTACAATGTTGACACCAAGAAAACACTGCTACAAATTCGAATTCCACCAGCTCAAAACTCAATTGCTTCTGATCTAAGATTCGCGAGAACAAAGTATTTCTCATACAGAGATTCACTGTATGGGCATTCACTGGATATATCACCTTCCAAAAGAAGGATGAATCCAGAGGCTACCTGGTCCAATTACAGACTCTGCCTGAAGAAATAAAATGTAAACACTTTCTGAATAATAGATCTGATGATCAACAGCTCTGATACCATGTAGAAATTTTGAATAATTAAACACTTATTCACAGAGATTATCCCGATTATACACTATTGCAGAATACATGTATAATACATAACCTCCTCTACGTTGATCATCAATTTAGCAGCATTAAAAACAATGAAACATCAAGCGCATGCACACATTAACACAATATGTAACCCGGGGAAAGCATACAACTGAAAACCCCACACTATCTGTATATTATAATGATTGAGAACATGTAACAATACATAGTACAATACTCCTCGCAAGTACTCAGTACTATCTCCACCTGTTACACACAAACTAGCTCAGATCTGATGCCTCAAATCTCCTCTGCTGCTTGCCTGCCTCCACTGCGCAATCCTGCATGAGAATAAAGATGAATGGCTGAACCAAACTCGTATTTCCTTGGTTGAAACACGCAATCCTCATTGGCATTACTCAATCCCACTGATTGTGCAAGATCTCATGCACAACTATAGTCACAACTGATAGCAATCTCAACCTCTAACACCTGTCTCCACTGAACTGTCCATGCACTGAGTTAACTGATGTATTCTTTAGTTTCTTTATGAGTTAATAATTAGTGAATTAATTAATAATTAATTCACACTACTCATCACTAGTGTATTCTGCAGTTAGACTACATACAACTAGTTCAACTGAACACAACTCCATCAACTCCTCAATCAACTCCACCAAACTCAACCACATGAGTTCTAACTGAAGTCATGCATGCAATAGCTCAACTAACTCATAAGAAAAGTGTATTTCCTTCTGACAGCTGCATGTGCCACATCTGTAGCTCAAACTAAAGTGCTCCAAGAGGATAAGATATTGTTTATAGTCCAAATATTATTATGAGATAATAATATTCGACTGTTTCTATTTTTAGCCTGGCAGCCTAAAAATAGACTCCGCCCATATGTCTAAAAATAGAAGTCCATCTATTTTCACCAACATGACCAATCATCCATAAACAACATCTTGCAACTGATAGACCATGATCCATATGTCTAAAAATAGACTTTGCGCCAAAAATAGCCTGCGGGCCCACTTAGTGAAGGCGACTTCTTTCCACTAAGCTCCATCATCTTGTTGCATTCTCAACAGTCCCGCTACGGTCTCCTCCGCGGTTAGGGACTGTCATTTGATTTTAGGCATTGTTTTATAATGTTTTACATTAATACACATAGCCCGAGAGCTAATGAATGAGTTTTGTAATGTATTTGAACTTGGTTGGGTGTAGCATAGGTTTAGAGCTTAGGTAATGGTTTAGCATAGCATTTTTGAATTTGTTTTAATACATGGGATATGCATTAGGACTTTAATACATGGATGATAGGTTTAAGCTTGCACTTAGGTTTAATGTAGAACATGGTTAGGACTTAGGCATAGGTTAATGGTGTTTTAGCATAGGTTTTGGGTTTTAGATGTAGGATTAGGATTTTAAGTCTAGAATATAAAAATCCTTTTACAATCTTTCGTCATTATGTGACGTAAAACCACATGCGATGACAAAACCCTGCACAAATTATCGACTCCAATTGTCTTTGCAATGACAACCTTGACGACGAACTTATGCCTCAGATGACACCTTTGTCGACACATCAACCTTTGCCACGGACGACACAACCATGTCGACACCAATCCTGTTTGTCGAACGACAAAACACATGTCGTCGACCAAACCCTGGGGAATTGTCGATGAACTCAATTCGACAACCAGGCGCTAAACCACATCTCTGCTGAATGCCATAAAACCATAACTACGAATATTACTTGAACAACTTGATCATAAGCAACACTGTCGAAACTGAACTGAAGTGACAATGACGCTGAATGACACCCATGAATACTGATGATGACACTTTGGACATCTGTATAATTGGATCGATGGATCCTCCGGATCAGTATATGTTCCAAAGGAGAAAATAACAAAGTTGGATAGTAAATCTGAAAAGTGCATCTTTATTGGGTATAAGGATGGTTTAAAAGGATATAAACTTTGGAACCCAGAAACAAGGAAGGTTGTGTACAACCGAGATATGGTGTTTATAGAGGTGAAAGATGTTATTAAACATGAAGTCCTACCAAAGGAACTTGAGAAGATAGAGTTTGAGCTAAAGGAGGAAGAATCAGACTCTAAAACAAAAGAGGAATAAGAAGATGAAGAGCCACAAACTCTGGCTGTGAGAAGATCAGTTCGAGAAAGAAGGCAGCTAGAAAGGTATAGTCCATTTGCTTTTTGTTCAAATTTTGCTTTATCTATTATTGATGATGATCCCAGAATTGTGAGGGAATTAGTAGATTCAGAGGATGGCAAACTTTGGAAAGAGGCCATGTTTGATGAAATGGAATCTTTGCACAAAAATGAGGCTTGGGATCTGGTGGAGTTGCCGGCTGGAAAGAAACCCATTGGCAACAAATGGGTGTTTAAGAAGAAGATGAATGCAGAAGGAAAGGTGGAGAAATACAAAGCTCGATTGGTAGCAAAAGGTTATTCCCAGGTGTCGGGAATTGTTTTTGGTGATATTTTTTCTCCTGTTGCCAAGGTAGCTTCTATTAGATTACTTTTATCTGTTGTTACTGCTTTTGATTTTGAGGTAGAACAGATGGATATGAAGACAACATTTCTTCATGAGGATATGGAAGAAGGGATCTACATGAAGCAACCTAAAGGCTTTGCGGTGAAGGGTAAGAAAGAACTGGTATGCAAGTTAAAAAGGTCTCTGTATGGGTTAAAACAGTCACCAAGGATGTGGTATCAGAAATTTGATACATTTATACGGGGACTTGGCTTCACTAAAAGCAAAGCATATCACTGTGTGTATTTTAAATTAATTGGTGACTGTGTTATTTATCTGGTCTTGTATGTGGATGATATGTTGTTGGTTGGAAATGACAAAGAAATTATTCAGGATTTGAAGACCTAATTGTCCTCCAATTTCGACATGAAAGATATTGGTGTTGCAAACTATATTTCAGGCATGGAAATTAAACGAGATCGGGCAAAGAGGAAGCTCTGGTTAAACCAGAAGAAGTATGTTGAGATAATACTTTAGAGGTTTAATATGCAGGATAGTAAATCGGTGAACATTCCTATTCTTGTAGGTGTAAAGTTATCTGCTAAACAGTGTCCCAAGACACAAGAAGAGGAAGATGACATGTCCCGTGTTCCATATGCAAGTGCAGTTAGTAGCTTGATGTATGTAATGGTCTATACCAGGGAAGGAGCATTGGACAGGCTTATGTCAAAAACGGGGAAGGAGCATTTAACAACAATAAAGCAGGTTTTCAGGTATTTGCGTGGCACTAGTGGTTGTGGTTTGTGCTACCAAGGAAGACTAGGATTGGACAAAGTTTTGGACATCCGTGACTTTGTTGATGTAGACTGGGCTGAAGATCTAGATCAGAGAAGATCTACAAGTGGGTATGTGTTTAAACAATTTGGAGTTGTAATCAGTTGGATGAGTAAGAGACAGTCTGTAGTGGTACTTTCAACTACAAAGGTAGAATACAAGGCAGCCACTCATGCAAGCGAGGAAGCAGTTTGGTTGCAGAGATTGTGTTCAAGCATGGGTTTAGTACAATGAGTTATAAGGATAGATTGTGACAGCCAAAGCACAATTTTCTTGGTAAAGAACCCTGCTTATCATTCAAAGACAAAGCACATTGATGTTCAATATCACTTTGTAAGGGATATGATTGGGGACAAAAAGGTCTTGTTGGTAAAGGTGGACACTTTGAAGAATATTGCAGATGCATTGACAAAGTCTGTGAGCACTGAGAAGTTCTCTTGGTGTAGAGAAACAATGGGCGTTGCAGGGCTGGATCAATGACTAAACTCTCCTATGGAAAGAAAACAACAAGTGGGAGAATGTTGGGTTGTGTTATATTCTTTCCATGACTATCCTGCGTGGAGGGTTCACAAGGGGGGCGGTAGCCCCCTTGCACAGGGTCGGGGGTAGTGCCCTGAGATTTTTTTTTTTGGACCCTATATTAGGTGGGCGGACCTACCTATGGTTTTGTGCATGGATTTCGCACATGGTTTTGGGCATGATGGTTTTCTATACATGGTATTTTGTAGATCCAGTCAAGGGAACTACGGTTATGTTCTAATCTAGGGTTAATGGATTGAGGTTTATGGATGCTTCGACATGTATATATATGTATTGTAACATTGAAAGGAACATAATGAAAAAACAATCTGGTAGTCTCGATTTTGGGATCCAGGGGAAAATCTTTGTGTATATCTATTTTATGTTTTATGCTCTCGCTATTGTTTATTTTCTGCTTTTAGAATTCATATGCAGGTAATTCTCGTACGTGGTTAAAACCTACAATATTTGAGAAGAGATGTGGCAGCTACATGCCTTTGAACTATGTCACAATGAGGCTTAAAGGCCTATTTATTATTGAGAAACAATGGAAAACCCTAAACATCTAGAAACCTAACCCTAGGAGATGAAGCGCCAAAACTGTGGGCCGCGTTTGGATAAATTGGTCCATCAACTTCCCAGGGTCGTAACTTTGGCATACGATCTGCGTTTGGATATCATAATTCCTCTTTTCGAAGATCTCGAAGAGGAGGTCAAAAAAATGGCCAAGCTGAATTGAGATGTTTTTGGTCTCTCTGTTTTCGCTATAAACGTTATTTAGTGCCTCAAAACGGCTCCGGAAGTTCAAGATCCGAAAAAACTGCCAAAAATAGTAAATTCTGCTATAATTAAGGAAACTGAAAAAATGAAAGAGAGAGTGTTGGGGGTCCAAGTGGAATAGGCGGGTGGCCACCAATATACACCTGGATCACCCCCCTTAGGAAGCAATGGTCTCCATCGCGTTGAGTGCCTCCATGATATGGGGAAACTTCTGTTGAACTTGGTCCCTGGTGAGCCACTTGCCTTGGTGAAGGAGTTGGCCAGCTTTGATAACTCGATATAGTTGGATCTTCTACTGGCGAGTGTTCTTGATCTGTGTGTCCATGATACGATCAGTTGTGGCCTGTTCCATGCAGTCTAGGTTTAGCTCTATTGGTGTGAGTTGTTCTGCAATGTTGAATGTGTCCAACAATGGTGGAAAGTATGGTCGAAGGCGGTCTACATTGAACATTGGGTGCAGACCAAGGAATGGTGGAATGCTAAGCTCGAAGGCATTGTCCCCTACAGCCTTGGTGATGGTGTATGGACCATATCGGAGTGGGTGAAGCTTGTGGTGGGGTCCAGCGAGACACTCCTTCTGCAAATGTAGCCAAACTTTGTCGCCCACCTGGAACTTGTGTGACACTTGATGTTGATCATGGCGCTGCTTGTACTTAGCATTGGCTCTATCCAATATATCATGGACCTGCTGGCGGATGTGTTGAATGCACTCAATGAAGCTGTTAGCCCTGTCGGCTTTGGACTAAAAATGAGCTGAATCTGCCTGAGTTGCTGCAAATGGTATGCCCACATCAATGGGACATAATGACTGGAATCCTAGCCCTACCTGAAAGGGGTTGTGGCTTGTTGAGCTGTGGAGATCTTAGTTGTAGCTATGTTGGAGATAGGGGAGGATTTCATCCCATGTGTGTGGAGGCTTCGAGTTGTACATGCGCAAAATGTGTACGATCATCTTGTTGACGACTTCTGTTTGGCCATTAGTTTGGGAATGTAAAGTCGTGGACTTTGTGAATTTGGTATCCAACATCCACCAGAGACTTGACTAGAATGCACTTAGGAATTTGTTGTCCCGATAAGAGACAATGGACTATGGGATCCCAAATTGTACCTAGAATCGCTCAAAGAAGAGCTTATCAATGGTCTCTACTGTGATACTCTTCTTGTAGGCTGCCATAATGGCCATCTTAGAGAATCTGTCATCGACGACAAAAACACAGTCATTGTCATGCTTAGTAGAAGGAAGGCTCGACATGTAATCAATGGAGATGGATCCCTGTTGATTTGGGGTAGCATTAGATGTGCTCTAGGCCTCAAATTTTGTAGGGAGGCTTGGGCACATGCATTCCAAAGAACCCAGAAACGCATTGGGAAATTCCACCAAAAAACGATTATATTAAAATAATTAATATTTTTAATGGGGTTCCTAAGTCTAAACTTAGGAAAATTAAAATATTAATGGGTATTAATATAATTGTGGTGAATCTTCTAGATAAAGACAAAGATCAAGTCAAAACGATCTTAGCCTTTGATTCGGAGTTAATCTAGGCCGTTGGTTATCCAACAGGAAGATATAAGAAGGGGCTTGAGTGTCATTTGGAAAGCACACCAGGCAGATACTCAGTTGCCCAAGTAAAATCGATTTTCTCACCAGTTGAAGTTCCGCAAGAGAAAATCGATTTAGAGGGAGAGTTGCAGGTGGAGGAGAGACAAAGAGGGTTCACCATTAGTCAGGAAGATAGGGACGAAGACGTAGAGTAGTAAGAGGATAGCGCTGGGTAGATTGACACTGGGAGAGTTAGTGCTGGCTTGGGTGACGCTGACATTCCGCAGACCAGTCCAAGAGCCGGAGAAAGTGACGCTGGGAAAGATAGAGAGACGCTGAGGGTGGAGGAACTTCTCTCTCATATCAGATACTTGTTCAGGAACGTCTGTAAATTTCTCTCAGAAAGCCTTGCTCTATATTGCTGGGTGTACTTTGTACATGAAGATTTTGCTAAAGAATAATAAAACCCTCATCTGTTGCATCGGTTTTCCCACATTGGGTTTTTCCGGGGACAATTGTCCAAAAATAACCATGTCATTGTGATTGTAATTGTGTGAGTATTTTACTTACATTTACTTTCTACAATGTTTTAATTGTGAAGGCTGCAGTAGAATATATTGTGATATTTTCCATAAGAATATTGTAGATAACTTATTTATGAGGTAGTAAGTAGAAGAAATAATATTAATCACTGCAGTAGGATTTCTATTTAGAAGTTTTCACATGGTACCAGAGCTACAAGAAAGAAGAAGAGAGAAGCCGAAGGATCCAGCGCTGAGAAGAGAAGGGAATTCAAAATTCGTACAAGGGCAGAAATTCGAATCTCCCAGAGGATTGCGCAGTTCAAGCCAAGGAGATTGGATTTCATGGGAAAAACCTCTTTGAGTGAGTCAACCAAGAGGTAAGTCTTTCCAATCGAAATTTATTAGTGGTAGAAGGGAAAATGCAACAGAAGTTTCAGCAAGGAGGATTATCTTAGGTAGGATGCAGGTTTTCCTACAACAGTTGTTGGGATAGGTTAGCATCAGAAATTGGCACAATATGGATACTCAAAGTGTCTAATATTTATCTACCAGAATAGATGAAGAATTCACATGCCTAGAAAATTCAGCATCAGTGGATGTTTGGTACATTGATAGTGGGGCTTCAGTTCATATGACTGGAGTACTAGAACATTTCTCGAGATATCAAGAAGAACAAATGGACTTCCAAATAACTATGGGAAACAAAACAAAATGTACTCCAGTAGGGAGAGGCACAATAGCTTTTCAGATGGAAGCAGGGACCAACATTCGAGCCACTAATGTTCTACATGTGCCATGATTAGGAATGAACTTAATTTTAGTGTCCCAATTACAGGACAAGGGATATGATGTATACTTCATAGGAAAGAGAGTATACATTAAGCATCCAAGATGGAAGAAGAAAAAACAAATTGAGGTTTGAAGCAACAAGTTGTATAGGTTGCAGCTCAAATTTCCAATGGCATTGATAGGCAACAAGTGTAATGGTGAGAAGGAGCGAAATGAATTATGGCACAGGTGAATGGGGCACTTACACCATGGACCACTGAGGATGATCAGAGAGACTGTTACAGGGGTACCAGTCCTTAGTAGTGAACATGAAGACTTTGTGCAGAGGATGTGTGCTAGGAAAGTACGCTAAAGCAGTTTCTTTTCAGAAGTAACAATAGAGCAGAAAGTGTATTAGGATTAATACACTCAAATATCTATGGTCTTATGTCAACAAGGGCTCTTAGTGGTGGTGAATACTTCGTCACTTTTATCGATGATCACTCCAGAAAAACCTGGATCTATTTCTTAAAGACCAAGGATGAGGTCTTTGAGCATTTCCGAGAGTTTAAGGCTCTTGTTGAAAATATGATAGGGAAAAAGATAAAGGTATTGCGTTCAGATAATGGTGGAGAATACATAGACAAAGAATTCACATATTTCTGTGGAAAGGAGGGCATCAAAAGAGAGTGGACAACTCCATATAATCCATAGTAGAATGGAGTGGTAGAACGAAAGAACAAAACTATTGTTGGGGCAGCCAAAGCCATGTTGTATGATCAGGATCTACCTAGGTATCTATGGGCAGAATTTTGCAACACAACAATATATAATTAGAATAGAACTCCTCATAGAGCATTAGGGAAGATAATGCCCGAAGGAGTTTTCATAGGGAAGAAGCCAGAAGTAAGTCATCTCAAGATATTCGGGAGTGTGGCTTGTTATCACATTCTAGACGAGAAGCGCAACAAATTGGATCAGACTGCAGAGAAGGGGTATCTCGTAGGATACATCGAGACCTCGAAGACATATAAAATCTACATTCCTGGCAACAGGAAGATTGTAGTTAGACGTAATGCAAAGTTCATGGAAGATAGAGCTTTAAGGAAATCTCATGAAATGTCTGCAGAAGATCAATCATGAGATGTTCTATTAGTCCAAGAGAAGTAGGGGCAACAAGAAGGATAGGAAGGAGAGCATACACCTGGGTTGAGTACAGTGACTAGCACTAGTATCTCCTCAGAAGGAGGAAATGCAGATGTTTCTCAACAGACAAAACGAAAGGATAAGGAGGAAGAGTTAGTTGAGCCTCCCACCACTAGTGGTAGAATGAGTAGAGAAGTGTGACAGACATTGAGGGATGAAGAGGAGTTTGTTGGAGCTCCTAGAGCCGAGAAGAGGTAGTGTAGACAACTAGATAGATACCAAGCATTGGTAGCTCAAGTTGAAGAACCTTCTAGCTTTCAGGAAGTTGTTCAACACCAAGTTTGGGTGGATGCCATGTTGGAAGAATACAACTCCATCATGACGAATGATGTCTACGAAGTAGTACCTAGACCAGAAGATATATCAGTTGTAGGATCACAATGGACCTACAAGATCAAGTATGCGGAAGATGACAACATAGAGAAGTACAAGGCAAGGTTCGTAGCAAAGGGGTATGCTCATAAAGAAGGAATAAACTATGAAGAGACCTTCGCTCCAGTAGTTCGATACACCTCTATCAGATCTGTTATATCCCTAGTAGCTCAAATGGGATGGGAGATTCACCAAATGGATGTCAAGACAACATTCTTGAAAGGAGTGATAGAAGAGGAGGTGTATATAGAATAGCCCGAAGGCTTCGAAACTCATGAGAAGAAAAATCATGTTTGTAGGTTAAAGAAATCCCTATACAACCTCAAGCAGGCACCCAGAGCATGGTTTGGTTGGATTGATAATTACTTGCAGTAGTTGGGAATTGTCAAGAGTGATGTTGATCCCAATCCATACTATTTGTTGGTAGAGAATGAGCCACTTGTTCCGGTACTATATGTAGATGACCTATTCCTAACTGGGTCATCTAGGCTCATCCAGGACTGCAAGAAGAATCTTGAAGCTGAATTCGACATGAAGGACTTGGGATTGATGCATTATTTTCTAAGGTTGGAAGTTTGGCTGAAGAATAGGGAGATCTTCCTTGTACATGGAAGGTACGCTACAGAAATTCTAAAGAGCTTCAAAATTTAGGATTGTCGACCCATGGCTACTCCTATGATCACCAACTAGAAGAAAATATGCATCAGAGGACAAAGAAGTAGATCCCACCTTATACATGCATCTCATTGGGTCACTTGTGTATTTGGTCAACACTAGGCTAAACATTTGTTTTACTGTCAACACTCTTAGTCAGTTCATGGTGGAACAAAAAAGGGTGCATTGGGAAGCAACAAGACATTCTTAGGTATGTACATGGAATAGTCGAATATGGGTTGAAGTACTCTATAGGGGAAGACTCCAGTTTGAATGGGTTCACTGATGCAGATTGGGCAGGTAATTCAGTAGACCAAAAAAGTTCCTCACGGTATTGCTTCAGTGTTGGATCAGGGATGATATCTTGGTGCAGTTGGAAGTAGAAATCGGTAGCACTGAGTTCAAATGAAGTAGAATATATGGTACCCAACACAGTTATGCGCGAAGCCATATGGCTTAGAAAATTACTTGTGAGCTTATTCATAAAAAGGATGGAAGAGACCAAGTTTTTTTTGCAATAATCAAAGTTGTATCAAACTATCTGAGAATCCATTATTTCATGATCGGTCGAAACATATAGGTATCCATTGTCACTTTATTAGAGGCTGTGTTCAGCGTGGGGCAGTACAACTACAGTATGTTCCCACAAGAGAGCAGGTGGTCGATATACTCACAAAGACTCTCATAAGAGCTAAGTTCACTCAATTCATAGAGAAAATGGGCATGGTTAAAAATCCGCTTCAGTAGCAGCAACAATTTGCAGTGCAAGGACAGTTGGCAGTGGCAGTGCCAGCAACAACACAGATGCAAAAATTCAGAGGGAGCTGTAGTACAGATGTAGCATTGGTAGTGGCAGTGTCAAAGGCAGTAGTACAAATATAGTAGCAATGCAGTAGTTGGTGGACAGAATGTCAGACATTAGCAATGCAAAGGGCGATGCTTCAGAGTTAGAGTAGTATGCAGCAACAATATATTGCTAGAGCACATTCCTCACTAAGAGGGAGTGTTGATTTGGGGTAGCATCGAATGTGCTCTAGGCCTCAAATTTTGTAGGGAGGCTTGGGCACATGGATTCCAAAGAACCCATAAACCATTTTGGGAAATTAATTTTAACGACGTTCCTAATTCTAAACTTAGGAAAATTTAAATATGAATGGGTATTAATCTAATTGTGGGTGAATATTCTAGATAAAGACGAAGATCAAGTCAAAATGATCTGAGCCTTTGACTAGAAGTTAATCTAGGTTGTTGGTTATCCAACAAGAAGATATAAGAAGGGGCTTGAGGGTCATTTAGAAAACATACCACACAGATACTCAGTTTCTCGAGTAAAATCGATTTTCTCATTGGTCGAAGTTCTGCAAGAGAAAATTGATTTAGAGGGAGAGTTGTAAGTGGAGGAGAGACAAAGAGGATTCAACATCATTCAGGAAGTTAGGGACGAAGACATAGAGCACTAAGAGGACAACACTGGGTAGATTTATGTTGAGAGAGGCAGCGCTGGCTTGGGTGACGCTGGCATTGCACAGACCAATCCAGGAGCTAGGGAAAGTGACGATGGGCGGGTGGAGGAACTTCTCTCTCGGATCAAATACTTGTTTAGGAGCGCCTTTAAATTTTTCTCATAAAGCCTTGCTCTATATTGCTAGCAGTACTTTGTACATGAAGATTTTGCTGAAGAATAATAAAACCATCATCTGCTACACCAGTTTTCCCATATTGGGTTTTTTCAGGGGCAATTGTCCAAAAACAACTGTTTCATTGTGATTATATTTGTCCAAGTATTTTACTTACATTTACTTTCTACAATGTTTTAATTATGAAGGCTGCAGTAGAATACATTTCGAAATTTGCCATAGGAATATTGTAGATAACTTATTTATGAGGTAATAAGTAAAAGAAATAATATTAATCACTGCAGTAGGATTTCTATTTAGAAATTTTCACAATCCCAAGGTCGAATATGAGTAGGCATAGGAGTATGTAAGCCTTGCTTCTTGATGGTTGATTTGGCAGTGGCATAGGCAGTGCAGAATTTAATGTACCTCCCAACATCTTGACGAAGGTTCGGCCAACAAAAATACTTCTATACTACTACCACTATTTTCTCTACTCCAAAATGTCCAACGACCTGACTGTAGTGCGCCTCCCAAATCATCTTAGCATGCTCACTTGAAGGAACACAGATGTGTCCCAAGTGGCATAATAGTGCATTCTGGAGGTGAAAATTTTCAACTTGATTACCTTCCAGGAGTGTCTGGTATGTGCTGCCAAATTCTAGATCGCTCTCATAAAGAGGCGGCCACCTCGAAGTCTCATGCCCACAGGAGTCGAACACAGTGATCAACACCATGAATGGTGGTCGACTGAGGCAATCTGCAACATTATTGGTGTTTCTATTCTTGTCTTTAATGTTCAAATGGAATTGTTGTAGGTGTGTGGACCATTTCTGATGGTGACCATTCTGTGACTTCCCTTGTGTCTGTATGAACTGCAGGGGTTGGTGGTATGTGTGGATGACCATTTCTTTCCCCATAATGTAATGCTTCCATTGATGACAAGCCTACACAATGGAATACATTTCTTTGTCGTAAGTGGGATACTTTCAGATTGTGTCTGAAAGTGTCTCATTGTGGTAAGCCATTGGATGCCCCTACTGAGTAAGAACTGTACCAATAACATAGTCAAAGGCGTATGTCTCAATCTCAAATGGTTGTTGTAGGTCTAGTAATGTGAGCATTGGTGCAGAGTAGAGGTGATGCTTCAACTCGGGAAACACCTTCTGTTGGGTTTCAGAACAAAAAACTTTACTTTCGCTCCACCCTTGGTGACTTGACTTAAAGGTCAAGTGATATGAGAGAACCCCAACACGAACCTGCGGTAGAAATTAGGAAGACCCAGAAAGTTGCGGAGCTCTGTTAGAATGTTTGGGGCTGACCAATTCCGAATTACTTGTATCTTAGCTAGGTCCACATGCACACCCTGCTCATCAATGATGTACACCAGATATTGAACCTGGGTCATGCCAAAAGTGTGTTTCTCCAAATTGGCACACAAGTTGTGTTATCGCAAGGTTTGAAGGACTTGTCGAATATGGCGGAGGTGCTCTTCCCAACTTTGGCTGAAGATCAAGATGTAATCTAAATACACCACCACAAATGCATTGGTGAAGGGTCGCAAGATGATTTTCATCAATCTCATGAAGGTTTCGGGGGCATTCGTCAACCCGAAAGGCATTACCAACCATTCGAAAAGGCCCTTCTTGGATTTGAAGGCAGTCTTCCACACATCAGAGGGTTCGATAGGCACCTGGTAATAACCAGACTTCAAGTTAATCTTGCTAAAATATTTGGCCCCCTTGAGCTGATCCAGAAGGTCATCAATCCGTGGGATTGGGTACCTATTCCATACAGTGATCTTGTTCAGCACTTGATAGTCAATACAGAGTCTCCAGGTCCCATCCTTCTTTTGTAACAATACAATTGGGCTCCCACAAGGTGATGAGCCTAGCCTGATGTGCCCTTTCTACAACAACTCCTGAATCTGCCTCTTCATCTCATCATTCTCCATTACAAAGCGTTGATAAATTAGTACATTGGGTAGTGGCGCGTTCGGGGTCAGATCGATGGAGTGCTTGACTTCATGGTGCAGAGGTAACCATGTAGGTGAGATGAAAATGTCCATGTACTCCTCCACGAACTTGTCCATCTGCTGTTGCTTTGCAGAGGAGCCCTGTTTAGAAATCATGGCCATAACCTTTTTTTTGCCCTTAGGGCGAATCATAAGGAAAACAAATTTCTTGGTCTGGGAATTGATCTTACTACATTACTTTGCAATGATCAAAGAGATGGAAGTAGGCAGGACTACCTTCGGTATCCTATACAACTTATTGCCCAAAGTAATAATCACAAAGCGAGTTCTAGACTCATATACAACATGCCGCTTCACAAGTATGGTTGTCCTAAAAATACATCACAAACTTCAAGAGGAGTAACATCACACAATACCTCATCCATGAAGGGCTTGATGCTGCAGGAAAGGTCACACTGTTGGCTAACGTGGAGATATCATCCTTGGTGAAGCCACCTGATGGTGTACAACTGTGGATGTGTTGTCATAGGCAGGCCCAACCGCTTCATGATCTCTGTTGAAATTAGGTTCTTTTGTCTCCCACTGTCAACAATGAAATGGAGCGGATAACCTTTCACCCACATCTATGAGTGGAAGAGGCGTCCCCCCTCCTCTGGATCTTCAGGCTCATTCTTCTGGGTCTTGGTGGTGGCTATAGTGGCACTGGGCTCCGCATCAATGATCTGCTTCCCTTTGTCATTCCCCTTGTCTGAATCTGACTCAGAGTCAAAACATGCGTCTGATTTGGAAGCCTTCAGCTCGGCCACCAGTGATTGTTTGGCCCGACACTCACTTGTGTTGTGAGTGGAACTCTTATGGAACTCATACCATTTTCCCATGTCCTTCTTTGTCTTCATGGTGTTGTTCCTTGCTTGCGGCTTCGGTGGGTTGTCCTGCCTTGGATCTGTCCTTTGCTCTGTGGTTTGGGGTGCCTTTTCGTTGCTTCGGATTCGTAGATCCAGAGTCTCGCTTCTTCTATTTAAAATTATGCCTAACCTTGATTGCGTATCGGTATGTCATACCGAGGGAGGAAATGTCTAAGAACTCCATCTCGTCCTAGATGTACTTGTGTAGATAGTCACGGTAATTGAGTACCAAATGCTGCTCGGAATCCTTGATACCCAACTTCATACGGAGGGTATGGAAAACATTTGCAAACTTCGACACATCTTGGTCTCTTCCCTACCATAGTGTGGTCCAGTTTATGTATTTATGTTCATATCTCCCAACAGGGTAATATTGTTCCTTGATGGCATCACGGAAAGAATCCCAAGTGGGTGCGGCTGAAAACAATGAGGATTCCTCTCGTCCTTTTGTTCCTAGTATGTTTCCCACCTGTCCTTGACGTGTGGGGCGACTTTGAGAAGTGAAAAAGTAATCTTTCCTCGATTGGAAAAGTCACGAACTAAAAAATATCCTCCAATAGATCAAACCATTTATCTATAGCATCTGCATCTATTTGGCCCTCAAATACGGGAATATTGACGCTAACTTGTACCTTAAAAGGAGTGGTGCCTCCAGAGTGGCTGCTGGATGAAGATACGTCACCTACGGGTAGTCATCGAAGGATCTGGGCAAAGTTATCCATCGTTGTGTTCATCTGTCGCTTGAGGGCTTCCTCGAGCAATATTTTGAAAACATCTCCTACCCCCTCGTCTTTCTTTTCTTTTACCATCGGAGGTTGTCGGGGTTTGCGAGGCTGGTCTTGCAAAGGTTCAACCGGATCAAGCCCTAACTCATTATACCCTGACCTCGTTGGGGACATGCAAAGAAAAACAGAGAAAGAGCATACTGCTCTGATACCACTGATCCGAACTTAAACATGAACGCAAAAAATTACACATATAAACATAAATATAGATATGCAGCAGAAATAACACTTCATTTCATTAATATCAGAATACTGAAATATGCTTACAAACATAATGGAAATAAACTAGCTCAGGCAGTGCTAACTTATCTCTAAGAAGGGATGTGACGGCTACATGCCTCTAAACTATGTTACAATGAGGCTCAAAGGCCTATTTATTATTGAGAAATAATGGAAAACCCTAAACATCCGAAAACCTAACCATGGGAGATGAAGGGTCAAAACTGTGGCCCCATTTGGGTAAATTGGTACATCAAATTCCTAGGGTCGTAACTTTGGCATACAATCTCCGTTTGGCTATCATAATACCTCGTTTCGAAGATCTCAAAGAGGAGGTCAAAAATAAATGACTAAGCCAATTTGAGATGTTTTTGGTCTCTCCTCTTTTCGCTAAAAATGTCATTTAGAGCCTCAAAATGACTCTAGAGATCAACGTAAACTTTGAAATGGGAATTGATACTGTTACCCATTTTGTAGAGATAGCAAAAAAGTGACCCGATTTTGAAAAGGGGTGATGCAAAACACACATGTTTTTTTTAGAGCATAGTTTTTGACACTTTAATTTTTTTTTATGTACATTGCGTTTTAGAATGGTAGTGATTTTCATGCTGATTTAAAAAAATGGTTATTCTGCATCAGACTCTTTTTTTAAAAGACCTATTTTTTGACTTTAAATTTTCTAATGTATGAAATGTAAATAATTATGTTGCAAATTTAATAATTTTGGAAGTGGTCTTCTTCATATATATATATATATATATATATATATATATATATTTTTGTAGTGAGGTTTTTATTGATTTGCATATTTAAAGAAGAAAGTCGATATTTTCATTTTCGATATTCTACATATTTATACATCGTTAATTAAATTTTCAATTCACATGAAATAATTGTCTCTGAAAAACAAATATAAAAATATATATAAAAAAGACAAAAATAAAAAATAAAAAATGTAAAAAAAAAAATTATCTCATAAACCATAAAAGAATTTGGAAAAAAAAACAAAATTAAAAAAATATATGTATATAAAATTAAGTAAGTAAAAATTGAGAAATAAAAAAAAAAAAAAAACATTAGCAAAAACTAGGAAAAAAAAAAATTAAAAACAAACTAGTTTAAAAAAAAAAAAAAAAATTAACGAAAAACAAATTAAAATAACTAGTAAAATTAATATTAAAAAAACAAAGTGTTAAAATTTTTCTTATCTCGCAAAATATAAAAGAATTTGAAAAAAAAAAGAACAAAATTAAAAAAAAAATTACAATACCTTCCTAACCTTTTACAATGTCAAAATTATAGTGAGCTCGGAGGCTTCTCTCCAAGCTTTTTGAGCATAGGAATAAAATCTTAAATCAAAATAGATAATTTGTTTCTTTAGGTCGGATAGACCATTATTTGGTCTCAGCGGACGTTAAACGTCATCATCATCATCATCATATATATATATATATAAAATTAAGTAAGTAAGAATAGAGAAATTAAAAAAAAATATTAGCAAAAACTAGGAAAAAATAGAAAATTAACGAAAAAAAATTAAAAAATTGCTAAAATTAATATTAAAAAAACAAAAACAAATTTAAATTATAAAAAAAAAAACAATACAAATGCGTATTTTTTATTAAAAGAAGAAAAAATTAATTATTTTTTATTAAACATACATATTTTATTATTATTTTTTTTTCAACAATTTTATTTTATTTATTTATTTTTAAATTATAATTTTTTTAAAACAATTATTATTATTATTATTATTTTGAATTTAAAAATACAAATTATTAAACCTACATTTTATATTAAAAAAAAATTAAACCTACATTTTATATTTGAAATACAAATCATAAAAAATATTTTAATTTTTTTAAAGCAAATTTAATTTTTTAATTTAAAATTTAGAAAATTATTATTATTATTATTATTATTTTTTTAATTAATTAATTAATTTATTTTAAATTGGTAGCCCTCCACCCAAATTAAACAATTTTGATTTTTAATTATAAATATGTTTTTTAAAAATGTTTTTCTTAAATATTTATTAATAATTAAAAAAATATTAAACAATTATTATTATTATTATTCATTTTATTTTATTTTATTTTTAAATTTCTACCCACGGCCGCGCCACCACCAGGCGGCGGGCAGGCTGTTGGGCGATTTCGGGAATCGCCCAACGGCCCGCCCGCCGCCTGGTGGTGGCGCAGCCGTGGGCCGAAATTTTATTATTATTATTTAAAAAAAAAGAAAGAAAGAAAGAAAGAAAAAAGAATCGCCCAACGGTCCGCCCGCCGCCCGGTGGTGGCGCGGCCGTCGGCCGAATTATTATTATTATTTTTTTTATTAAAAAAATTAAAAATGGTTTAATAATTTTTTTTTTAATAAATATTTAATAAAAACAATTTTAAAAAACATATTTATAATTAAAAATTAAAAATGTTTAGTTTGGGGTGGCCGTGAGCCCAAATTTTTTATTTTTTATTTTAATAGAAAAAAAATTGTTTAACATTTTTTTTTTAAGATTATTAAATATGTTAATTATAAATATGTTTTTTAAAAATTATTAAATACATTTTGTTTAGTTTAATAATTTTTATTAAAATTGTTATATATATATGATGATGATGATCAAACATTCGTATATATATATATATATATATATATATATATATATATTTTTTATTTTTTTTTATTTTTTTATTTTTCAAATAAAAAACCAAAAATTTCGTTTTAAAAAAAATTATATTTAAAATTTATTTTTTAGTTTGTTTTTAATTAAATAATGAAATTTAATAAAAATTTTTTAATCAAAAACACATTTTTTTTTTTGTAAATTTAGAATGGTTTTTATTTTTTTTTTAATATTTTGATATATATATATATATATATATATATATATATATATTTAATTAATTAATTTTTTTTTAATTTGAGCTTATTTTTGTCTTTTTAGTTTTTTGTTTTTAATATTAATTGGTTTTTTTATTAATTTTTTATTTTTGTTTAATTTAGTTTGTTTTTTTTTTGGTTAATGATTTTTTTAATCTTTCTATTTTTTCTTATTTAATTTTATATATACAAATTTTTTAATTTTGTTTTTTTGTTTTCCCCAAATTTTTTTTATGGTTTTTGAAACAATTTTTTTTTTTAAAACATTTTTTATTTATTTATTGTGTGGTTATATATATATATTTTTACATTTTTTTTTTTAGTAATCATCATTTTAATCTTAATTTCACTAGTTTTTAATTTCTTTTTGTTAATTTTCCATTTTTTTTTTTTTTTAAATCTAGTTTGTTTTTAATTTTCAAATTTATTTTTTTTTAGTTTTTTGTTAATGTTTTTTTAATTTTTACCTATTTTTTTCCCCAAATTTTTTTTATGGTTTACATATTTGTTTTTTTTGTTTTTCATTTTTTTTAAATATGTTTTTTTTACTATTTATTTGTTTATAATTTGTAATTTTTTTCTAGTTTTTTAATTCTTATCTTTTATAGGTTAATTTTGTTTTTTTGTTTTTTTTTTACATTTTTATGATTGATTTTTATTTTTGATGTTTGATTTTTTTTTTGTTTTTTATTTTTATTTTATGTTTTGTTTTTAGTATATATTTTTATTTATGTTGTTGTTTTGTTTTGTTTTTTGTTTTTTTTGTTTTTTTTGTTTTTTTGAAATTTTAATGTTTTTAGGGGTCATGATAAAATATTTTACGCTATTATTTCGAAATGTTGAAATTTTACCCTTGAAAAAAAAATTGTTATTCCAACATCAACACTTTTTGTTTTTAGGGTGTATTTTGCACAAAATTTACCATTGAAAAAAAAAATGTTATTCGAACATCGACACTTCGTTTTGAGGGTGTTTTTTGGACATTTTTTGCACAAAAAATTGGTTTTCACCGCCATTTTTAAAACATGGTGAAAATTTACCCTAGAAAAAAAGATGTTATTCCAGCATCAACACTTTTCGTTTTTAGCACTGTTTTTGATGTTTTTTCAGGGTTTTTTGGTCAGAGTTTCTGTTTTGCGTTTATAGTTACCGTTTCAAAGTTTACATAGTTAGAGGTTTAGGATCGAAAAAACTGCCAAAAATAGTAAATTGTGATACAATTAAGCAAACCAAAAAAATGAAAGAGACAGTGTGGGGGCTCCAAGTGGAATAGGCGGGTGGCCACCAATATCCACCTAGATCACCCCCCTTAGGAAGCAATGGTCCCCATTGCGTTGAGTGCCTCCATGAGATGGGGAAACTTTTGTTGAACTTGGTCCCTGGTGAGCCACTTGCCTTGGTGAAGGAGTTGGCCAACTTTGACAACCCGATATAGTTGGATATTCTACTGGTGAGTGTTCTTGATATGTTTGTCCATGATCCGATCAGTTGTGGCATGTTCCATGTAGTCTAGGTGTAACTTTGTTGGTGTGAATTGTTCTGCTACGTCGGATGTGTCCAGACATGGTGGAAAGTATGGCTGAGGGTGGTCTACATTGAACATTGGGTGCAGACTAAGGAATGGTGGAATGCTAAGCTCGAAGGCATTGTCCCCTATGGCCTTGGTGATGGTGTATGGCACATATCAGAGTGGGTGAAGTTTGCGGTGGGGTCCAACGAAGCGCTCCTTCTGCAAATGTTGCCAAACTTTGTCACGCACCTTGAACTTGTGTGACACTCAATGTTGATCATGGCGCTGCTTGTACTTAGGATTGGCTCTATCCAATGTATCATGGACCTACTAGCAAATGTGTTGAATGTGCTCAACGAATTTGTTATCCGTGTCGACTTTGGACTGTACATGAGCCGAATCTTCCGGAGTAGCTGCAAATGGTATGGACACATCAATGGTACATAATGGATGAAATCCCAGCCTTACCTGAAAGGGGTTGTGGCCCGTTGAGCTGTGGAAAGATGTGTTGTAGCTATGTTGGACATAGGGGATGCTTTCATCCCATGTGCATGGATGCTTTGAGTTGTACATGCACAAAATGTGTACGATCATCCTGTTGACGACTTCTGTTTGGCCATCAGTTTGGGAATGGAAAATCGTGGACTTAGTGAGTTTGGTATCGAGCGTCGACCAGAGACTTGACTAGAATGCACTTAGGAATCTGTTGTCCCGATCAAAGACAATGGACTATGGGATCCCAAAGTGTACCCACACTCGCTCAAAGAAGAGCTTAACAGTGGCCTCTATTGTGATACTCTTCTTGCAGGCCGCCATAATTGCCATCTTAGAGAATCTGTCGACGACCACGAAAACACAGTCAATGTCACACTTAGTAGAAGGAAGGCACGACATGTAATCCGTGGAGATGGATTCTAAAGGTCGACTAGGAGTAGGTAGAGGAGTATATAGGCCTTGCTTCTTAATGGCTGGGTTGGAAATGGTGTAGGCAATGCAAGATTTAATGTGCCTCCCAACATCTTGACGATGGTTCAGACAATGAAAATACTTTTGCAGTACTGCCATTGTTTTCTCTACTCCAAACTTTCCAATGACCCGACTGTAGTGCATCTCCCAAATCATCTTGACATGATCGCTTTAAGGAACATAGATGTGTCCCAGGTGGCATAACAATGCATCCTGGAGATGAAAATTTTGAACTTAATTACCTTCCAAGAATGTTTGGTATGTGCTACCGAATTCTGGATTGTTCTCGTAAAGATGCGGCCACCCCGAAGTCTCGTACCCACAGGAGTCGAGCACAGTGATCAGCGCCATGATTGGTGGTCGACTGAGGAACTCTGCAACATTATTTGTGCTTCCCTTCTTGTACTTAATGTTCAAATGGAATTGTTGCAAGTATCTTGACCATTTCTGATGGCGATCGTTCTACACCTTCCCTTATGTCTATATGAACTGCAGAGGTCGGGGGTCTGTGTGGGTGACCATTTCCTTCCCCAAAATGTAATGCTTCCATTAATGACAAACCTGCACAATGGAAAACATTTCTTTGTCATAAGTGGATACTTTCGAACTGTGTTTGAAAGTGTCTCACTGTGGTAAGCCACTGGATGCCCCTGCTGGGTAAGAATTGCACCAATAACATAGTTGGAGGTGTCTATCTCAATATCAAATGGTTGTTGCAGGTCTGGTAATGAGAGCAATGGTGCAGAGTAGAGGTGACGCTTCAACTCAGAAAATGCCTTCTATTGGGTTTCAGACCAAAAAAAATTGCTTTCACTCCGCCCTTGGTGACTTGACTTAAGGGCCAAGTGATATGAGAGAACCCCAACACGAACCTGCAGTAGAAATTGGAAAGACTTAGAAAGTTGTGGAGCTCTATTAGAGTGGTTGGGGCTGGCCAATCCTGAATGACTTGTATCTTGGCTGGGTCCACATGCACATCCTGCTCATCAATGATGTACCCTGGATATTGAACTTGGGTCATGTCAAAAGCGCATTTCTCCAAATTGGCACACAACTTGTGTTATTGGAGGGTTTGAAGGATTTGTCGAATATGGTGGAGGTGCTCTTCCCAAATTGGGTTGAAGATCAAGATGTCGTCTAAATACACCAACATGAATGCATTGGTGAAGGGTCGCAAGATCTCATCCATTAATCTCATGAAGGTTGTGGGGAATTCGTTAACCTGAAAGGCATGACTAACCATTCGAAAAGGACCTCCTTGGATTTGAAGGCAATCTTCCACACATCAGAGGGATCAATAGGCACCTAGTGATAACCGAACTTCAAGTTAATCTTGCTAAAATATTTGTACCCCTTTAGCTTGTTCAGAAAGTCATCAATCTATGGGATTGGGTACCTATTCCAAACAATAATCTTGTTCAACGCCCGATAGTCAATACAGACTCTCCATGACCCGTCCTTCTTCTACACTAATACAATTGGGCTCCCACAGGGTGATGACTCTGGACGATGTGCCCTTTCTGCAACAACTCTTGAATCCACCTCTTGATCTCATCGTTCTCCAGAATAGAGTGTCGATAGATTAGTCCATTGGGTAGTGGTGCGCCTGGGGTTAGATTGATGGAGTGCTTGACCCGACAGTGCAAAGGTACCCCCGTACATGAGACGAAAATGCCCCTTTACTCCTCCACGACCTTGTCCATCTGTTGTTGTTGTGCAGAGGATCCTTGTATGGAAGTCATGGCTACAACCTTCTTCTTTCCCTGAGAGCGAATCATAAGGAAAACAGATTTCTTGGCCTGGGAATTGATCATACTTCATTGCTTTGCAGTGATCAAAGAGATGGAAGTAGGTGGAGCTACCTCCGGTATCCTATATAACTTATTGCCCAAAGTAATAATCATAGAGTGAGGTCTAGATTCATATACAACATGTTGCTTACACAAGTATGGTTTTCCTAATAATACATCACAAAATTCAATAGGAGCAACATCACATAATACCTCATTCGTGGAGGGCTTGATGCTGCAGGGAAAGCGACACTGCTAGCTAACGCAGAAATCCCGTCCTTGATGAAGCCACTGGATGGTGTACGGCTGCAAATGTTTTTTCATCGGTAGGCCCAACCGTTTCACGACCTTTGCTGAAACGAGGTTCTTTTGGTTCCCGCTGTCGACAATGAACTGCAGCGGAGAACCTTTCACCCACATCTATGAGTGGAAGGGGCGTTCCCCCTCCTCTGGATCTTTAGGATCATTCTTCTAGATCTTGGTGGTGGCCACGGTGGAACTGGGCTCTGTGTCAATGATCTGCTTCCCTTTGTCATTCCCCTTGTCAGATTATGACCTAAAGTCAGAACATGTGTTTGATTCGAAAGCCTACAGCTTGGCCACCAGGGATTGCTTGGCCCGACACTCACTTGTGTTGTGAGTGGAGATCTTATGGAACTCACACCATTTTCTCGTGTCCTTCTTTGTATTCATGGTGTTGTTCTTTGCTTTCAACTTCGGTGGGTTGTCCTGGGTCACTCTACCTTGGCTCTGTCCTTTGCTCTATGGTTTGGGGGTGAGTTTTTCTTGCTTTAAATTCGTAGATCCAAAGTCTTGCTTCTTCTGTTTAAGCTTCTTCTCAATCTTGACAATGTATCAATATGTCATGCTGAGCGAGGAGATGCCAAGGAACTCCATCTTGTCCTAGATGTACTTCTGTAGACAATCATAGTACTTGAGTACCAAACGCCGCTCATAATCCTTGATACCCAACTTCATGCGAAGGGTATGGAAAACATTTTTGAACTCCGTCACATCTTGGTCCCTTCCCTGTCGTAGCGTGGTCCAATTTATGTATTTATCTTCATAGCTCCCAATAGGGTAATATTGTTCCTTGATGGTGTCTCAGAAAGAATCCTAAGTGGGTGCGTTGAAGGGAATGAGGATTCCCTATTGTCCTTTTGTTCACAGTAGGTTTCCCACCAGTCCTTGACGTGTGGGGCGACTTTGAGAAGTGCAAAAGTAATCTTTTCCCGATTGGAAAAGTGATGAACTGAAATATATCCTTCCAACAAATTCAACAATTTATCTACAACGTCTACATCTATTTGGCCCTCAAATACGGGAATATCGAAGTTAACTTGTACCTTAAAAGGAGTGGTTGTTGGATGAAGATGCGTCGCCTGTGGGTAGTCGTCGAAGAATCTGGGCAAAGTTATCCATCATCGCGTTCCTCTGTCACTCGATCGCTTCCTCGAGCAATATTTTGAAAGGATCTCCTGCCCCCCTCGTCTTTCTTTTCTTCCGCCATGGGAGGCTATCGGGGTTTGCGAGGCTGGTCTTGCAAAAGTTCAACCGGGTCGAGCCCTGACTCCTTATACCCTGATCTCGTTGGGGACATGCAAAGAAAAATAGAGAAAGAGAAGACTGCTCTGATACCATTGATCTGAACTTAAACATGAATGCAACAAATTACACATATAACTATAAATACAGAAATGCAGCAGGAATAACACTTCATTTCATTAATATCAGAATATTGAAATATGCTTACAAATATAATGGAAATAAGCTAGCTCGGGCGTTGGTAGCTTATCTATGAGAAGAGATGTGGCAACTACATGCCTCTGAACTATGTTACAGTGAGGCTCAAAGCCCTATTTATTATTGAGAAACAATGGAAAACCATAAATATCCAAAAACTAACACTAGGAGAAGAAGCGCCAAAACTGTGGGCCCTGTTTGGGTAAATTGATACATCAACTTCTCGAGGTCATAACTTTGTCATACGATCTCCGTTTGGCTATCATATTACTTTATTTCAAAGATATAAAAAAGAAAGCCAAAATAAAATCGACATGCCGGTTTGGGACGTTTTCAGTCTCTCCATTTTCCCTAAAAACTTCATTTAGGGTCTCAAAACGGCTCTGAAAGTTCAGGACCCGAAGAACTGCCAAAAATAGTAAATTATGCTACAATTAAGGAAACCGAAAGAATGAAAGAGACAATGTTGGGGGTCTAATTGGAATAGGCGGGTGGCTACCAATATCCACCTGGATCATCTCCCCCCCTTAGGAAGCAATGGTCCCCATTGGGATGAGTGCCTCCATGAGATGGGGAAACTTCTATTGAACTTGGTCCTTGATGAACCACTTGCCTTGGTGAAGGAGTTGGCTAGCTTTGACAACCCGATATAGTTGGATATTCTACTGGTGAGTGTTCTTGATCTGTGTGTCCATGATTTGAATAGTAGTGGCTTGTTCCATGCAGTCTGGGTTTAGCTTTGTTGGTGTGAGTTATTCTGCAATGTCAGATGTGTCCAACAATGGTGGAAAGTATGGCCAAAGGCGGTCTACATTGAACACTGTGTGAAGACCAAGGAACGATGGAATGCTAAACTTAAAGGCATTGTCCCCTACGACCTTGGTGATGGTGTATGGCCCATATCGGAGCAGGCGAAGCTTACGGTGGGGTCCAGGGAGGCGCTCCTTCTACAAATGTAGCCAAACTTTGTCCCCCACCTGGAACTTGTGCGAAACCCGATGTTGATCATGGTGCTACTTGTACTTAGCATTGGCTTTGTCCAATATATCATGGATCTGTTGACGGATGTGTTGAATGTGCTCAATGAATCTGTTAGCTCTGTTAGCTTTGGATTGGACATGAGAGGAATCTGCCTGAGTAGCTACAAATGGTATAGCCACGTTAATGGGACGTAATGGCTGAAATCTCATGTGCTTGGATGCTTCAAGTTGTACATGTGCATAATGTGTACGATCATCATGTTGACGACTTTTGTTTGGCCATTAGTTTAGGGATAGAAAGTCGCGGACTTAGTGAGTTTGGTATCCAACGTCGACCAGAGACTTGACTAGAATGCACTTAGGAATCTGTTGTCCCAATCAGAGATAATGGACTATGGGATCCCAAAGTGTACCCACACCCGCTCAAAGAAGAGCTTAGTAGTGGCCTTTGCTGTGATACTCTTCTTGCAGGCCATCATAATGGCCATCTTAGAGAATCTATCGACGACCACGAAAGCACAGTCATTGCCATGCTTAGTAGAAGGAAGGCCCAACATGAAATCCATGGAGATTGATTTGAAAGGTTGACTAGGAGTAGGCAAAAGAGTATATAGGCCTTGCTTCTTGATGTCTAGATTGACAATGGCACAGGAAGTGCAGGATTTAATGTACCTCACAAAGGTTCAGCCAATAAAAATACTCCTGTAGTACTGCCACTGTTTTCTCTACTCCGAAATGTCCAGCGACCCGACTATAGTGTGTCTCCAAAATCATCTTGGCATACTCGCTTGAAGGAACACATATGTGTCCTAGGTGGCATAACAGTGCATCCAGGATGTGAAAATTTTGAACTTGATTACCTTCCAGGATTGTCTGGTATGTGCTTCCGAATTGTGGCCGCTCTCGTAAAGATGTGGCCACCCGGAAGTCTCATGCCCATTAGAGTCGAGCACAGTGATCAACGCCATGAATTGTGGTCAGCTGAGGCAGTCTGCAACATTATTGGTGTTTCCCTTCTTGTACTTAATGTTCAAATGGAATTGTTGCAGGTATGTGGACCATTTCTGATGGCGATCATTCTGCAACTTCCCTTGTTTCTGTATGAACTGCAGGGGTCAGTGGTATGTGTGGATGACCGTTTCCTTCCCAAGAATGTAATGCTTCCATTGACGACAGGCTTGCACAATGGAATACATTTCTTTGTCGTAAGTGGGATACTTTCAGACTGTGTTTGAAAGTGTCTCACTGTGGTAAGCCACTGGATGCCCCTGCTGAGTAAGAGCTGCACTAATAGCATAGTGAGAGGTGTTTGTCTTAATCTCAAATGGTTGTTGTAGGTTTGGTAATGTTAGCACTGGTGCAGAGAAGAGGTGATGCTTCATCTCGGAAAACAATTTTTTTTGGGTTTCAGACTAAAAAAACTTTGCTTTCATTCCACCTTTGGTGACTTGACTTAAAGGCCAAGTGATATGAGAGAACCGCAACACGAACCTGCGGTAGAAATTGGCAAGACCCAGAAAGCTGTAGAGCTCTGTTAGAGTGGTTGGGGCTAACCAATCCCAAATGACTTGTATCTTGGCTAGGTCCACATGCACACCCTGCTCAGAAATGATGTACCCCAAATATTGAACCTGGGTCATGCCAAAAGTGCATTTCTCCAAATTGACACACAACTTGTGTTGTCGCAGGGTTTGAAGGACATGTCAAATATGATGGAGGTGTTCTTCCCAACTCTAGCTAAAGATTGAGATGTCATCTAAATACACCACTACGAATGCATTGGTGAATGGTTGCAAGATGTCGTTCATCAATCTCATGAACGTTGTGGGGGCATTCGTCAACTCGAAAGGCATGGCCAACCATTCGAAAAGGCCCTCCTTGGATTTGAAGGTGGTCTTCCACACATTGAAGGGTTCGATAGGTACCTAGTGATAATCAAACTTTAAGTCAATCTTGCTGAAATATTTGGCCCCCTTGAGCTATTCTAGAAGGTCATTAATCTAAGGGATTGGGTACCTATTCCTGATAGTGATCTTGTTCAACAACCGATAGTCCATACGGAGTCTTCAGGTCCCGTCCTTCTTCTGTACCAATATAATCAGGCTCCCATAGGGTGATGATCCTGACTTGATGTGCCCTTTTTGCAACAGCTCCTAAATTTGCCTCTTGATCTCGTCATTCTCCAGAACAGAGCGTCGATAGATCAGTCCATTAGGTAGCGGCGTGCCCGAGGTCAAACCGACGGAGTGCTTGACCTGACAGTGCAAAGGTACCCCTGTAGGTGAGACGAAAATGTCCCTATACTCCTCCATGACCTTGTCCATCTGCTGCTGCTGTGCGGAGGAGCCTTGTCTGGAAGTTTTGGCCACAACCTTCTTCTTTACCTGAGGGAGAATCAAAAAGAAAAAAAAAATTCCTGGTCTGGGAAATGATCTTACTACATTGCTTTGCAGTGATCAAAGAGATGACAATAGGTGGGGCTACCTACGGTATCATGTACAACTTATTGCCCAAAGTAATAATCGCATAGCTAGGTCTAGACTCATATATAACATGCCGCTTCCACAGGTATGGTTGTCTTAATAATACATCATAAACTTCAAGAGGAGGAACATTACATCATACCTCATCTGTTATAGATCTGATATGAAAATATACGATAATAGAAATAACCCAGAAATAACAAGATCTGAAATATAGAAAATGCTTCTTTATTGATCAGACCCTTAAGGTAGGGTAACACCATACATTCACTCCTTAAGGAAGGAGAACACTCCACAAGCCATATGCTTGACAATACAATAATCCTTGACACCTCTCAATGGAGAGTCTCTAACCTCTATATAGGTCTCATACATACAGTACCATGGGTCATTACCATGGTTCCCTCAATACCATCTATCTAATACCATGGGCTTATTACATTATTGCTAACTACTTGTGGTCTCTTACATGATATGGGTTAACCACCTTATTTATTACTATGGCCCATCCCATTATTACATGATTCCCTTGGGTACCTTCCTTTGTACCCCATACTAGCCCCCTAGGTATACTACATTCCACCCCCCTTAAACATGTTTCATCCCCCAAACATAAGAAGAACACAAATAATAAGATCTACTCAAAAGAGTAGTCCACTAGTACCATGTACGTGCATCTAGCCATCCCCGAGAAAGGTTAACCCTCAATCTAGCTGGTGCCTCGCTCACTTGAGATGGAAGTTGACCCTGGCGGCTCCTCTGTGTTGATGCGTAGTAGGTAGATCGTCGCCCCTCTCTATCTGTCATGCAGGGGTTGTTGTCCTTGTGGCTAATTCGTTACCATCTTGTTGGTTGTTTTCTTGCGGGATGATGTGGGTGGTCATATGCTGAAGTTTTAACCAACGGTGTCTTTTTCTTTAATTCACCACCTAATGGAGTCTGATTGGTATCTAGTACATGTTGTGATGCCTACTGTTGTTTCTTATCTTCCAATATTACTTCAACCACTGAGTCCTCATCTAATGTATCAATACCTATAACATTTTCTGCTTCAGCCTCCTTGGATTCTCCCTGTTTTTCTGGTACCTGGTTTGATGTTTGTGTTTGGTTGTCAACCATTAAAGGCTCATCATCTGATGTGTTAGTGTCATTAGAGCTTTGTGCTTCTGCCTCCATAGTCTCTGCTTGGGTCTTAATAGAAATATCCTGCAATGTTATTTTCTTCTTTTTATACCAGAGTTTCATGAATTTCTTCTGCACATTAATATTGACAGTACCCGTAGATTCCATCCAAGGATATCCCAAAAAAACATCCATGTTATCCATATCTAAAATATAAAAATCACAATGCAACACATACTTATCCATAGAAAGCTTCAAATCTTTATAAACTTGAACATCCTCATCATCAACCTGTGTGTTTTCAATGTGTTTTGCTGCAACTTGCAATTTTTTTGCCAAATTAACATTGATAAAATTATGCTTGCAGCTAGGATTTATAGACACAATGATCTTCTCCTTCTGAATACATCCATGAACCTGCAATAAGGAGATACTAGCAGAAAATAACCCTTTAGGTTTCTTGGTTTCTTTCTTTCCTGTAAAAATAAAATCTTTGCTAGGTTGTGTGCATGTCTGTCTGAGCTTAGTAAGAGGACCAAATGATCCAGGTGGATGTTGGTGGCCACCCACCTATCCCATTTGGACCTCCACAACTGTCTCTTTCAGTTTTTCAGTTTCCTTAATTATAGCACAGTTTACTATTTTTAGCAGTTTTTCGGGTCCTAAACTTCCGGAGCCGTTTTGAGGCCCTAAACGACGTTTTTTTGGGAAATCCACCGCCAGCGATTTTTCTGATAAAAGTTGTCTTTTCCGTCGTAGTCCTCGGAGAGATCTTTCCAACGGGCTATCATGCGCGTCAAAGGGAGATAATACGACCAATTTGCGACCCCGGGAAGTTGGCTGTCCAACTCACCCCAAAACGGGGCCCACAATTTGGCGTTTCATCTTCTAGGGTTAGGGTTTGGAATGTGAAGGGTTTTCCATTGTTTCTCAATAATAAATAGGCCTTTGAGCCTCATTGTAAACACAGTTCGAAACAATTCAGAGGCATGTGCCGACACATCTCTTCTCAGAGATAAGCTGCCATCGCCCTAGCTGGGTTATTTCTATTTGTAAGCATATTTCTGTATTCTCCATTAATGAAATGAAGTATTATTTCCGCTGCATCTCTATTTTTATGGTTATCGCATCTCTGTATTTATGGTTATCTCTGTAATCTATTGCGTTCCTGCTTAAATCCGGATCAGTGGTATCGAAGCGGTCTGCTTTTTCTCTGTTTTTCTTTGCATGTCCCCAACGAGGTCGGGATATAAGGAGTTAGGGCTTGAATTGGTCGAACCTTTGCAAGACCAGCCTCTCAAATCTCGACGACCTCCCATGGCGGATGAGAAGAAAGACGAGGGGGCAGGGGATCCTATCAGAATCTTGCTCGAAGAAGCCCTCGAGCAGCAAAGGAACGCGATGATGGATAGCTTTGCGCAGATCCTTCAACGGCTACCCAGAGGCGACGCATCGGCTTCCAATAGCTACTCTGGAAACACCACACCATTTAAGGTACAAGTTAATTTTGAAATCCCCATATTCGAGGGTCAAATAGACGCAGATGTCGTAGATAAATGGTTAAATCTGCTAGATGGGTATTTTTCTGAACATGAATTTTCAAGTCGGGAAAAGATTGTTTTCGCTCTTCTCAAAGCAGCCCCCCACGTCAAGGACTGGTGGGAAACATACTGCGAGCAGAAGGATGAAAGTACAGGCTCAATGTTTTCAGCCACACCCACTTGGAATGAATTTCGGGATGCCATCAAGGAGAAATACTACCCTGTCGGAAGCTATGAGGACAAATACATCAAATGGACCACACTGCGGCAGGGACGAGACCAAGATGTGCCAGAGTTCACAAACATTTTCCATACCCTTCGCACACAGTTGGGTATCAAAGATTCGGAGCTGCATCTAGTACTCAAATACCGCGGCTGCCTACATAGATACATCCAGGAAGAGATGGAGTTCTTAAACATCTCCTCACTCGGCACAGCGTACCGATACGCTGTTAAAATCGAGCAAAAGTTCAAACAGAAGAAGCGAGACTTTGGATCTGAAAATCCGAAGCCCAAAGGACAAAGCCAAGGCGGGGTGACCCAAGACAACTCGTCGAAGCCGCAAGAAAAGAACACCACCACGAAGCTGAGGAAGGACACAGGAAAGTGGTGTGAGTTCCACAAGAGTCCCACTCATAACACAAGTGAGTGTCGGACCAAGCAGTCGCCAGTGGCCGAGTTGAAGGCTTCCGAATCAGATGCATGTTCCGACTCTGAGTCAGAACCCGACAAGGGGAATGACAAAGGGAAGCAGATCATTGATGCGGATCCCAGCGCCACTGTTGCTACTGCTAAGATCTAGAAAAATGAGCCCGAAGATCCAGAGGAGGGGGAACGTCTTTTCCACTCACAAATGTGGGTGAAGGGTTCGCTGCTGCAATTCATTGTCGACAGTGGCAGCCAAAAGAACCTCATTTCAGCAGAGGTCGTGAAGCGGTTGGGCCTACCAACTACACCACACCCACAATCTTACAGTATCGGTTGGCTTCACGAAGGACGAGATCTCAAAGTTCACCAGCAGTGCCGCCTTCCCTATAGCATCAAGCCCTTCACAGATGAGGTATTGTGTGATGTTACACCTCTGGATGTTTGCGATGTACTATTAGGCCAGCCATACTTGTGGAGGCGACATGCTGTGTATGAGTCAAGGCTTCGCACTGTCATTATTTCTTTGGATAATTCATTATACAGGATACCGGAGGTAGCCCCACCTACTGCCACCTCTTTGATCACTGCCAAGAAAGGAAGCAAGCTCATCTCCTAGACTAGGAAATTCATTTTCTGTCTGGTTCGCTCCCAAAGTAAGGGGAATATCGTTGCTACATCCATGACCCCCGCAAAGGGTTCCTCCACACAGCAGCAACAGCAAAGGGATACGATCATGACTGAACACAGGAACAACTTCTCCTCACCCACAGGGGTACCACACAAGTTTCAGGTGGGCAACAAAGTTTGGTTACATCTACAGAAAGAACGCCTTACCAGAACCCATCAGAAACTCAGACCACTCTGACATGGTTCTTACACCAGTAACAAGGCTACGGGCAACAATGCTTTGAAGCACAACATTCCTCCATTCCTTTGCTTGCACCGAGTGTTCAATGTGGATCATCACCGACCATGCTCCCCACCATTTCTAGACACCTCAGAGATTGCAGAACAGCTCACCAGAGACCCAGCTCAGCAGAAGCTTCCTCATCTCAGGGAGGAACTCAACGCAATGGGGACCATTGCTTCCTAAGGGGGGAGGAATGATCCAGGTGGATGTTGGTGGCCACCCACCTATCCCATTTGGACCCCCACAACTGTCTCTTTCAGTTTTTCAGTTTCCTTAATTATAGCACAATTTACTATTTTTAGCAGTTTTTCGGGTCCTAAACTTCCGGAGCCGTTTTGAGGCCCTAAACGACATTTTTTGGGAAATCCACCGCCAACGATTTTTCTAATAAAAATCGTCTTTTCCGTCGTAGTCCTCGGAGATATCTTTCCAACGGGCTATCATGCGCGTCAAACGGAGATAATACGACCAATTCGCGACCCCGGGAAGTTGGTTGTCCAACTCACCCCAAAACGGGGCCCACAATTTGGCGTTTCATCTTCTAGGGTTAGGGTTTGGAATGTGAAGGGTTTTCCATTGTTTCTCAATAATAAATAGGCCTTCAAGCCTCATTGTAAACACAGTTCGAAACAGTTCAGAGGCATGTAGCCGACACATCTCTTCTCAGAGATAAGCTGCCATCGCCCTAGCTGGGTTATTTCTATTTGTAAGCATATTTTAGTATTCTCCATTAATGAAATGAAGTATTATTTCCGCTGCATCTCTATTTTTATGGTTATCGCATCTCTGTATTTATGGTTATCTCTGTAATCTATTGCGTTCCTGCTTAAATCCGGATCACCAAAAAAATTAGATTTAGGGTCAAAGCGGTCACAAATGGATTTTGCGAACATTTGTTAAGTAATTTTCCTTGGATAGCATTTAGAATGCACCTGCCACCATTGCCATCTTTCTTGGTCCAAGTAAAGGTCTGCCACACGTAGTTTAGTTTCATCATCTACGATGTGATTCAGAGTGAAATATTGTTCCATTTGTTCTAACCATATTTCCAGATTAGAGCCATCAAATTTGTACATCTTCATTGAATTCCAATCTAGGCACTGGAATTTCAGATTTGCACTGTAGTTGTCCCGCCTTCACAAAAATTTCTGAAAAAGAGTTGATTTTAAATCAGCGATATCTCCCACATCTGTACTTCTATTCTACCGGTCTTTTTTTTAAATTGGGTATTTTTCACAAAGAACTCAGATCGACAATTAGATTCTGCAAATAATGCCCCAGAACAAACAGATCTGATCTGCAAACTCGCCGCCCCGAAAAATGTCGGCAACACAACTGATTTTTAAATCAGTGATATCTCCCTCATCTGGACTCCGATTCAGCTGATTTTTTTTTTCAAATTCGGTTTTTTTCATAAAAAACCCAGATCTGCAATTAGGTTCTATTGATTTTGCACCAGAACGTATAGATATGATCCGAAAACTCTCCGCCCCGAAAAATGTTTGCAACATAACTGATTTTTAAATCAACAATATCTCCCTCATCTGGACTCCGATTTGGCCGATATTTTTTTTATTATTATTATTATTTTTTTTTATTTTTATTTTTTTATATATATATTATTATTATTTTTTTTTTTTTTTTTCCAAATTGGGTATTTTTCACAAAGAACCAAAATATGCAATTAGATTCTAAAAATTTTGCACCAAAACGTACATATTTAATCTGCAAACTTGCCGCCAAAAAAAAAAAAAAAACTCCGCTTTGCCCAAGAAAGTGCTCTGATACCACTTGTTATAGATATGATTTGAAAATATATGATAATAGAAATAACCCAAAAATAACAAGATCTGAAATATATAAAATGCTTCTTTATTGATGAAACCCTTAAGGTAGGGTAACACCATACATTGGCTCCTTAAGGAAGGAGAACACTCCACAAGCCATATACTTGACAATACAATAATCCTTGACACCTTTCAATGGGGAGTCTCTAACCTCTATATAGGCCTCATACATACAATACCATGGGTCATTACCATGGTTCCCTTAATACCATCTATCTAATACCATGGGCTTATTACATTATTGCTAACTACTTGTGGTCCCTTACATGATACGTGTTAACCACCTTATTTATTACTATGGCCCATCCCATTATTACATTATTCCCTTGGGTACCTCCCTCTGTACCCCATACTATCCCCCCTAGGTATACTACATCATCTGTGAAGGGCTTGATGCTGCATGAAAGGCGACCATGTTGGCTAACGCGGAGATCCCATCCTTGGTGAAGCCACCCAATGGTGTATGACTGCAGATGTGATTTCATCGGTAGGCCTAACCGCTTCATGACCTCTGCTGAAATGAGGTTCTTTTGGCCCTCGCTATCGACAATGAACTGCAGCAGAGAACCTTTCACTCGCATCTGTGAGTTGAAGAGGTGTTCCCCCTCCTCTGCATCTTCAAGCTCATTTTCTAGATCTTGGTGGTGGCCATGCTGGCACTAAGCCCTGCATCAATGATCTACTTCCCTTTGTCATTCCCCTTGTTGGGTTTTGACTCAAAGTCAAAACATGCATCTGATTTAGAATCCTTCAGCTTGGCCACAGTGGCTGTTTGGCCCGACACTCACTTGTGTTGTGAGTGGAGCTCTTATGGAACTCGCACCATTTTCCCATGTCCTTCTTTGTCTTCGTTGTGTTGTTCTTTTCTTGTGGCTACGACGGGTTGTCCTAGGTCGCCCCGCCTTGGCTCTGTCCTTTGCTCTATTGTTTGGGGGTGTCTTTTTCTTGTTTCAGATTCGTAGATCCAAAATCTCACTTCTTCTGTTTAAATTTCTGCTCAATCTTGACAGCGTATCAGTATGTCGTGCCGAGCACGGAGATGTCTAGGAACTCCATTTCGTCTTGGATTTACTTGTGAGACAACTGTAGTACTTGAGTACCAAATTTTGCTCAGAATTCTTGATACCCAAATTCATGCGGAGGGTATGTAAAACATTTCTGAACTTCGACACATCTTGGTCCCTTCCCCGCCGTAGCGTGGTCCACTTTATGTATTTATCTTCATAGCTCCCGACAGGATAATATTGTTCCTTGATGGTGTCTCAGAAAGAATCCCAAGTGGGTGCGGCTGAAAAAAATGAGGATTCCTTTTCTTCCTTTTGTTCAAAGTAGGTTTCCCACCAGTCCTTGATGTGTGGCGCGACTTTGAGAAGTGAAAATGTAATTTTTTCCCAATTGGAAAAGTCATGAATTGAAAAATATCCTTCCAATAGATTCAACAATTTATCTACGATGTCTGCATCTATCTGACCCTCAAATACGAGAATATCGAAGTTAAATTGTACCTTAAAAGGAGTGGCGCCTCCAGAGTGGTTGCTGGATGAAGATGCGTCGCCTGTGGGTAGTCGTCGAAGGATCTGGGCAAAGTTATCCATCATCATCTTCCTTTGTCACTCAAGAGCTTCCTCGAGTAATATTTTTAAAGGATCTCCTACACCATCGTCTTTCTTTTCAACTAGATCGAGCCTCAACTCCTTATACCCTGACCTCGTTGGGAACATGCAAAGAAAAACAGAGAAAGAGCATACTGCTCTAATACCATTGATCCGAACTTAAAAAGGAATGCAACAAATTACACATATAACCATAAATACAGGAATGCAACAGAAATAACACTTCATTTCATTAATATCATAATACGGAAATATGCTTACAAATAGAATGGAAATAAACTAGTTCAGGCGGTGGTAGTTTATCTATGAGAAGAGATGTGGCGACTACATGTCTCTGAACTGTATTACAATGATGCTCAAAGGCCTATTTATTATTGAGAAATAATGGAAAACCCTAAACATCCAAAAACCTAACCCTAGGAGATGAAGCGCTAAAACTATGGGCTCCGTTTGGGTAAATTGGTACATCAACTTCCCTGGGTCGTAACTTTAGCATACAATATCTATTTGGCTATCATAATACCCCGTTTCGAAGATCTCTATAAGAAGGTTGAAAACAAAAAATAAATATTGTTTGAGACATTTTCAATCTCTTCGTTTTCCCTAAAACCGTCATTTAGGGCCTCAAAACAACTTGAGAAGTTCAGGACCTGAAAAACTACCAAAAATAGTAAATTGTGCTACAATTAAGGAAACTGAAAAAATGAAAGAGACAATGTGGGGGGTCCAAGTGGAATAGGGGGGTGGTTGCCAATATCCACCTGGATCACCTGAATTAGCATAATCGGAAAAGTTTTTCTTCCAGCTTAAACCCCGAAGCTAGGATGGAATCTGTTGACAAGGTCTTAGGTGAGTCCTATTGTTTATCTAGTCTATTGTAAAAGTGTGTTTAGGAGTAATGTTAGTGCATGGTTCCTCGCAATGAGATGCCATGGCTAAAATTATCTTGTTATGAACGCACTTGATTTCATTTTAGATCATATTGTGTTGCAAAATTGAGTAATTTATTGAAGGTTTTGTTTGAAGTTGTTTTTCCTTTTAAAGGGTTGAATTAATTGTAATATGTTTATGTAAAAATATTTTGGTGCATGGTCCTTCGCAATCAGAAACCATGGCTAAAATATTTGAGGGTGGAAAAAATTATTAAACCCCTCTTTAGTCAATTAATTAATTTTTTTTGACTAAATTAAATAAAAATCCTAAGCTAAAAAATTAATTAATTTTGAGTCAAAAATATTATAAAGAAATTTATTTCTTTCCAAGTGGTAAATAATAAAAAATTCATGGGTGAAAAAGAAGTCAAATTTTGGAGGTCCTCCACCAAGAGAAAGATGGATATTTTAAGAAAGATTGAGCCTTTAGACCTTGGTGGTTAAGTCAAAGTCAAAATTTTGAGAAAATTAATCCAAAATATTAATTTTTTTTATCAATAAAAAGTGGGTTTTGTTATCACTCAGATTTTCCTTGAAGTTGTTAGAAGAAGGGAAGGGGTCTGAGGTAACCACAAACCAACTTTTAAGTATATAATCTAGCCAATCTGTACTTAGAGAGGGCTCCCTTTTTATGATTTAGCTTTGTTTTGTGGGATATTAGGCTAGTTATGAAAGCTTAGACATTTTGATTTTGCTTGGTGGTGGAATTCAGGAGCAAATGGATAGAACAAAGTATCTCAGGCCATTGGGCTATGGAGTCAAATGAAGATGGCTTAACTGGATCAGGTTGATTCAACAAAGGAGGGCTTCACAGGGCAAGATAGCTAAACAAGAGACAAATGGTAACTTGAAAGGGTGAAATGGTCTTGAAGGGAGGAAGGGAAATTAAGAATCCTTCAACAAAGTTTCAAGATGAGGGAAAGTGGGTGATCATTAACAAAAAGCAATTAAGAATTTCTTGTTAAATGACCACAATGATAAACTAAGAAGCAGGGAGCAATTAAGAATTCCCTACCTATGATAGCTTAGAAGAAAACATTAAGAATATAAATGATTTTAAAGACAGAATGCAGTAAAGCACTTTCTAAAATATACTTTTTCGTTTATCATTCAGATATGAAACACATGTGAAATATTTAAACAGGAAAACAGTAAAAACATAAGATATAGAATACTTATTTGTCTCTTGTTTGACACATGAATCCTATAAAAGTCCTTTGCTTTATTACTTCTTCTAGCTAGCCATACAATAGTTGTTCAACAACACTTCTATTCCAAAATAATGAGTCTACAGAAATGTCTAAGAATCCACCCTAAGTACTTCGAATGAGGAAGTACTTATACAAAAATTTACAACAAAATATCTCCTAACTGAGAGAGATATAATCTAGGAAAACTAACTATATTTTACATAAATGTAGAGACAGATGGTCTCGAAAATAGAAACTGAAAGTGAACTGCTGGGTTGCTGTCCCTATTTTTGTTGGAAGAGCTTGAGGCAGGCCTTATGATTGTGCATTTTGCTGTCTTGCTCGTAATTCTGTGCTCGCTGATTTTTTTCATCTTTTCACTGATACTCTTTAACTTGTGACTGATACTCTTTACCTGCTTTATCCTCATTCATATTCTTTTACCAAAATTGACTATGGTAAATACTTCAATTTACTTTTTACCAAGGTAAATCATAAAATGTCTGTCATATCAGTCCACTAGTCATCCCTTGGTATCCTAGTCCTTGTTAGTTTTCTGTAGATTTCATCAGCCTTTGTGTATTTTACAAAATTTGGTTGTATAAGAAACAAGTGTTTCAATTCACGCTCAACATAATAGAGGTTCTCCAAACTGTCACAGAGAACTCTGCCTGTGGGTAATGCTTTAGGCGTAGATGAACTGGCAAATGAACTAGCTTGGTTATTTGCATATTGATCCAATTTGTCGATATAATCCTCATGCCTCATGTTAGAGTCGGTCTAGTAGCCCTCCACCAGAGATCAAAGCTCTTTGCATTTCATAATTAGGTGTCCCATCAGTGTGATCATGTTGCATTCCGTTAGGCATGCCATAATCCTGGTGGAGGGAGTTTGTGTTTTTATTCCCCTCTTGTTTGGCACTGCTGGTTCAGGTTTGTTTAAGCAAATAAAATCTTCAAAGGGTCATTCATCTTGCATTAAGTTTTGAGGTCTTAGGTCTAGGGTTGAGTCCTTTTTTGTCTTGAGAGGTCATAAAGGACCAGCAGGCCAGAGGGATGTTCTTCATAAAGCATCATTTCAACAATTATCACTATTGTACAACTAAACTTTCACCTTGTTTTCAAAAACTCTGTTTTTGAAAAACAAGGGACATTATCTTATTTTTGTAAAAATTCTCAAAATTTCAAATTCTTCAAGTGTCGAAGTGCAGCCTTGGTCTCCTTTGCCACAGCATCCTAGAAGCTATCCCTGCAAAAATTTTCAGAAGAAATCATCATTTCAACCAATATTTCAAAGAAAAGAAACCAAACGTCAGAGCCAATTAATTCAAAAAGTGTCAACATTCAAAACATTATAAAGTGGGTTTTGGGCAAATGAAAATCTAAAGGAAGCCTATAAAAGCACATCATTCTTCATTAGCAACTCATTTTCCTCTCACAAGCTAAGTGAAACCTTGCAAAGGCGATTTTAGGAGTTCTTGAGCAAAGTGGGCAGTTTCAGAGGCGCGCTACGTGTCAGGAAGGGCGCGCTACGCGTTAGGGAGCCTTTCTCGGTGTTATTTTGCACATGCGCTACGCGTCAGAGGGGCGCTACGCGTTGGGTTTTCTGATCAACAAATTGCCAGCAAGCCATCAAATCGATTTTTCTCTCAAGCAATTGCAGCATTTGAAAAAGTCAAACAACAGTTAATTGGGTGCAAAGTCAGCAATACATTTCAACCATCTTGCCTTCAAAACCATGTCAGAAACCGAATCAGATTATCAGCAGAGTTATGACAGTGATTCAACACCAGAGGTAGAAGTGCCAAGGAGGCATCACAAGGGTGGTAAGGGTGGTCGGCATGTCAGGGAGGAGCCCACTTCTCTGGCTCATTTGCAAGCTTGTCCACTTGCAATGACATGTTTTCAGTATCAATCATGCTTTGGATATTGTGAGAGGATCTCACAAATTCAACACCATAGAGAACTAGTCCGCTTGTTTGTCCTACATTTGCACAATGGCCATGTGAACCTTGCAGGAGTGGATTTCACCCTACCTGAAATTGTTGCTCAAGCCACCGGGATACCAAATGTTGGGGAAGAGTGGACCAAGCGCAAGCTGCTAGACAAATTTCATTATCAACCATACATCAAACCTGGATGCATGAGGCACCTTACTGCTGTTTTTCCTTTCAGATTCCTAAGGGAGGAGTATGCACCCTTGATGAGGCTTATTATGCGCTATTTTACTTGTGAGGGCAGATTTCCACGTTTATATTCGTACCATATCCATTTGTTGATGCATTTTACCCGGGTACGAATGATGAACATTCCATTTTCCATGTGCCAAAATATAGAGAAGATGGTTCCCGTAGTGCAAAGGAAGAACCTCGCACAACAACTCAAAAGTATATATCATTATGCACTGATCGAGATCATAGTGATGCATCAGTTGGCACAGCAGGGTATTGCTTGGGAGGATTTCATTTCTCGCGATTTCTTCATGGTGCCACAGCCACCTCTCGAGATTGTCCATGATGAGGGAGGGCCTTCACATCAGTTTGACATTCCTGAGCCAGAGCATGTCAGCGCTCCTACATATGTTACATATCAGAGAGGCCACAGGGCCTTATTTGCATCGGCAGGGCGAGTATTATCTCCACACCAGGTGGAAGGGGTCTCGCCTTCTTCATCAGCACAACGAGTGTTATCTCCACATCAGGTGGAAGGGGCCTCGCTTTTGATAGCAGCACAGGTACAGGAGAAGGGCAAGCAACCCAAGATTGATGAGGGGCCATCAGGTGATCCAGACATATATATTGTTGACCTTGATATCAGTTCTCTTAGCTTAGAGCCAAAGGAGATCATTCAGCAACTAAGGGCTGAAAGTGACTTGTTGCAGCAAAAGTTAGAAATGGCAAATTGGACAATCACATACTTAGAGTAGCGCAACAAGAAATTGGAGGATGAACACTCTCTTGATGAGTTGCGGAGGATCCTAGAGGACCGGAACTTGGCTCGCAAGAGACCCGGTGATTTGACACCTAAAGAACAAGGGTATATGCTCATTTAGGTGAACACTCATTTAGAGAGGTTGATAGCCAAGGCAAACAGGGACAAAGACATGCTCCGCCACATGAAGAATCATTATTGGGCCCGCATGCATGTGTGCAAAGCAAAAATGAAGGTACTCAAAGCACGCTTGGCCAAGGCACTAAAACGGAGGAAAAGGCCCGATCCACTTCAGATTTTGGCTGAAGCCACCTTGAGGGAGCATGGTGCTCAATGATACACCTCCAGCTCAAAATTCAAGAAATTTGGAGCAATTTTGGTCAATTTTGAATTTTTTGTGCCAAAAACAGGTTTTTGCCCTCAACGCGTAGCGCGGCGCGCCCTACCCTTAAGTTGGGGAGGTCCATTTCACGAAAACTCAGCATTTTTGGATTTTTCATGGAAAAATACACTTTCTCAGCCACTGCCAAGAAGTTTCATGGAGATTTGAGCCCCCAAAAGGTCAAAAAAAAAAGCAAAAAATGACCTTCTGTCACTTTTTGGACACACAGAAAGCAATCTTGGGAGGTTGCAATTTTGGAGGGGCAAATGGCCACCAAATTGAGAAATTCCACTTGGGCTAGAGAGTATACATCCAGAACTTTCCAACAAGCCCACTTGTGCCTCATTTGGATGCTGGGAAGTGCCTCAAAAGTGGCCTGAAAGGCGCGCTACGCGTTGGGAAAATTTGCCAGTTTTTCACCTTCAGCTTAGGAAAACGCAGCATTTGACCAGTTTTGACTTTTGGTGGGATTTTTCACCCTCCTTGATGTAATTAATGTAATTTCATGTTTACATGACACTTTTTTACCTATTATAGAAGATTCATTCATAAAATGGCAAAAAATTAATGAATGAATTGGTTTCCTAGCTTATAGAGGCAAGTTGTTTTGATTGCCTAGATTGTAGTGCTCAGTTTATAATTGGTTGAAACAGCTCCTAGGATGATGAGCTCGACCCCTATAGGCAAGGAAATGTGTTAGCTTTCCTATATTATGTACTTTCTTAGTCATTTTCATGGTTGGACTCTTGAGGGATAAGCTTAGACTGTATTACTCTTTGTATCTCTGCAATTTTGGCAAAGGAAAGACCAGGGTTTTGCAACACTATTTGGGATTCCTGTGGTGATTTGTGTTGATGGTGTGTTTTTCTCATGTACTTGTAAGTTTTTTATGTGTATCATTTTCCTACTCTTCTCTTCTGTAAATTAAGTAAATGAAGTGTTAAGGTAGAATTCATGGTTTCTATGCTCTGCCTTTAAGTTTGCTTAATATCTATGTTTTCATCTGTTTAAGGAGAACTCTCGATGGTTTCTTGATATCCTTAGCTCCTCACCGGTCATATCTATCCATTCACTTATTCCAAAGGCATCAAGACAATCTCCTACCTTGCCCCAAAAAGACCTCTGCAAAAACTGTGTCTCATCCCCGCACCCAAAATTGTCGTGCTCAGTTTTCCAACAAAACCCTAAAAATTTAAAATCAAATTTTCCCTATCAGTTTACTAGCCTAAAATCAGTGTTCTTTATTGGTCATCTCAGCCCTTTGAAAACCTTTTTCCGAGATAGACCCGGAGAGAGCCCTCTCCTGTCCCCGTAGGGCTAGCTACGAGGCTAAGTGGTTTGATGTTGCCTTGAATTTTGTCCTTTTTAGCCCGAGGCCAAATTCAAGCGCTAACATATTGGCGACCATACTGGGGAGAACAAATGGTTTGCTTGTTGATGTCATTTTTTTTATAGCTACAGACGGAGCCTGAAGTTATGCCAGGTAGCCTTCGAAACGCTTTTGCTTTGCATTAGCGAAAGTAGATAAACGCTGCTTCAGTCAATCTCCGGTCTAGCTTGTAAACGTGACATCTAACTTGTTAGTTACCCCAGTACATGTATCAAGTTCAGATATGATTGTTGATGGTGGACAACGATCAGACACTGACAAGGCTGGAATCATTCACTGGCGACTCCTTCACTGAAAACTCCAGAGATCAATGCTTCATGGTGACTTCATTGCAGGAAGATTAGTAGCTTTGAGCTTTTCAAAATGGACCGGGTTGCAAGAAGATATGCTCCCATGAGCCGAGATCACATCCCTGGTTTTCCAAATAAAATTCCGAAGGTAGATTGGTCAAGGAATTTGCCTACATTTAAAGATGATGGTAGGAAGGACGCTGCTCTACATCTGGTTAGATTTCACATGCATATTCGCAAGTTGAAGGTTGATTTTCCTGAAGATTGCTTGATGAAGATATTCTTGGCCACTCTGGAAGGTAAAGCCCAATCATGGTATGAAAGTTTGCCACCTGCTTGTATTTACTGTTTAAAGGATTTTCATGCTATGTTCATTAAACGATATAAGGACTCTTATCCATCATTAAATTTAGTTCAAGACTGTTGCAAGCATGCCTATAGTTTTATTGAAAGCCTTGAGAAATATTATGAAGATGATAATTTAATGGATGATGAGATCATGGAGGCTCTGTACGAGAATCCATTTCAGCAACATGAAGAGAACCTAGAGGATTCCCATAGAGACGATCATGAAAATTTGCAGCAGGACCAAGATCTTAGTATGGTGGAAAATGAAAAAATTTCGCATCTTGACAGTCAACAAGAATTGCATGAAATGGATCAGTAGTATGAGGAAAATCTGTATACTCCTTCACTTGAAATCAATGAAGACAATCACTGTTTGAACAAAAGAAAACAAAAGGTATTATCTCCTCTATCTGAAGATGAGATAGATCTACTTTTAAGAGGTCTTGTTCCGGCTCAAGTTAACGCAGATTTGCAGTGCACACTTGGTCAAGAAAATGTCGGTAAAACTTCTTCCTCTTTTGAAAAGGATGACAGTCCTGTAAGCAGCTTTATAGATCAGCAGGTTGAAGATGGCCATATGGCTGAAAATGATGAAAGGGAGGGTTCTATTTCAGATCTGCCCACAGAAGAAGACAACGTGCAGGGTCGTCAAGATTCAATTTCAGAATGTGATGCAGTCAAGTCAACTATTTCAGATCAACATTCAGATCATGATGACCAAGAATACCTTGTGCCGAATCCTATAAAGAAAAACTCGGCTGTTGAGATCATCTGGCATGAAGAAAATAGAGTTACAAATCTAAGTGCTCCCATCTCAGCAGAACAGAGTCTTCATGAGGAGGTCATTCAGTCTGCTCATGAACAGCAAGGTGAGATCTTTGCTCAAGCAAGTGAAAAAGTTTCTTTGAGTGAATTTGTGGCAGACGATATAAATGATAATATTGTGCTTGATAATATTGAAGAATGTAATAAGGAAAATGAAAACCTGGCCGTCGTATCATATATTGAAGAATGTAATAAGGAACATGAAAACCTGGCCATCATATCATATACAAATGACCTACAACACATTCACACCATAGAAGAACAAAACATTTAGGATTTCCATTCAGATTCTTCATATGTCTCATGTGTTGAAATGTTTTTACAAGAGGAAATCTACTCATCTACCTGTTCAGAGTTTTTTGAAGCCCATGAGCATACTTTTATTGAAGCACATGATGAAGGCAGATCAGAATTTGAAACAAAGGACACCTTGTTCTTTCAGCAGGAGGTGGCAGCGGAAAATCTTCATGTTTTTCACGATCCTCTAGCAAGTTTGTTGCAGCCAGCAGTGAAAATGTTTATTACAGTGTTTTGTTGCAGCCATGGTCATTTTTGGATGCCCAATTACCAGTATTCATTGTTGACCAGAAGATCTGATAAGAAGAATCAGTTAAGAAGCCATCTTCTTGATTGGTTGCATTGAAATTTTGATATAGTTTGATGGTATATTATCTTGTAAGAAACTTAGGTGGTTGTCATCATGATTTCAAATCTTGATGGACTGCTGCCCTTCAAATAAGCTTTGTAAAGTCTTGTTTTAAGTCAGTCATGAGTCTGTTGAATCAGTTTTTTTTTTCAAGTTATTTCAATTTGCCATCAAGTCGGTTTGAGTCAAGTTTCAGTCAGTTTTTAGTCAAGTTTTCATTCAATAAATGTGTCAAAGGTTTTGTGTTATCCGTTTCAAATAATGATTCCATCGCCCAATGGATAAGGCACTGGTCTGCTCTCCCAGAAGACTGAAGTTCTTGGCATCTCCAAGGAGCTACCATCCCCATTGGAGCCAATGTTAGAGTCGGTCTAGTAGCCCTCCACCAGAGATCAAAGCTCTTTGCATTTCATAATTAGGTGTCCCATCAGTGTGATCATGTTGCATTCCGTTAGGCATGCCATAATCCTGGTGGAGGGAGTTTGTGTTTTTATTCCCCTCTTGTTTGGCACTGCTGGTTCAGGTTTGTTTAAGAAAATAAAATCTTCAAAGGGTCATTCATCTTGCTTTAAGTTTTGAGGTCTTAGGTCTAGGGTTGAGTCCTTTTTTGTCTTGAGAGGTCATAAAGGACCAGCAGGCCAGAGGGATGTTCTTCATAAAGCATCATTTCAACAATTATCACTATTGTACAGCTAAACTTTCACCTTGTTTTCAAAAACTCTGTTTTTGAAAAACAAGGGACATTATCTCATTTTTGTAAAAATTCTCAAAATTTCAAATTCTTCAAGTGTCGAAGTGCAGCCTTGGTCTCCTTTGCCACAGCATCCTAGAAGCTATCCCTGCAAAAATTTTCAGAAGAAATCATCATTTCAACCAATTTTTCAAAGAAAAGAAACCAAAAGTCAGAGCCAATTAATTCAAAAAGTGTCAACATTCAAAACATTATAAAGTGGGTTTTGGGCAAATGAAAATCTAAAGGAAGCCTATAAAAGCACATCATTCTTCATTAGCAACTCATTTTCCTCTCACAAGCTAAGTGAAACCTTGCAAAGGCGATTTTAGGAGTTCTTGAGAAAAGTGGGCAGTTTCAGAGGCGCGCTACGCGTCAGGAAGGGCGCGCTACGCGTCAGGAAGGGCGCGCTACGCGTCAAGGGCGTGCTACGCGTCAGGGAGCCTTTCTCAGTGTTATTTTGCACGTGCGCTACACGTCAGAGGGGCGCTACGCGTTGGGCAAGGCGCACTACGCGTTGGGTTTTCTGCTCAACAAATTGCCAGCAAGCCATCAAATCGATTTTTCTCTCAAGCAATCGCAACATTTGAAAAAGTCAAACAACAGTTAATTGGGTGCAAAGTCAGCAATATTTCAGCCATCTTGCCTTCAAAACCATGTCAGAAACCGAATCAGATTATCAGCAGAGTTATGACAGTGATTCAACACCAGAGGTAGAAGTGCCAAGGAGGCATCACAAGGGTGGTAAGGGTGGTCGGCATGTCAGGGAGGAGCCCACTTCTCTGGCTCATTTGCAAGCTTGTCCACTTGCAATGACATGTTTTCAGTATCAATCATGCTTTGGATATTGTGAGAGGATCTCACAAATTCAACACCATCGAGAACTAGTCCGCTTGTTTGTCCTACATTTGCACAATGGCCATGTGAACCTTGCAGGAGTGGATTTCACCCTATCACTTGAAATTGTTGCTCAAGCCACCGGGATACCAAATGTTGGGGAAGAGTGGACCAAGCGCAAGCTGCTAGACAAATTTCATTATCAACCATACATCAAACCTGGATGCATGAGGCACCTTACTGCTGTTTTTCCTTTCAGATTCCTAAGGGAGGAGTATGCACCCTTGATGAGGCTTATTATGCGCTATTTTACTTGTGAGGGCAGATTTTCACGTTTATATTCGTACCATATCCGTTTGTTGATGCATTTTACCCGGGTACGAATGATGAACATTCCATTTTTCATGTGCCGAAATATAGAGAAGATGGTGCCCGTAGTGCAAAGGAAGAACCCTGCATAACAACTCAAAAGTATATATCATTATGCACTGATCGATATCATAGTGATGCATCAGTTGGCACAACAGGGTATTGCTTGGGAGGATTTCATTTCTCGCGATTTCTTCATGGTGCCATAGCCACCTCCCGAGATTGTCCATGATGAGGGAGGGCCTTCACATCAGTTTGACATTCCTGAGCCAGAGCATGTCAGCGCTCCTCCATATGTTACATATCAGAGAGGCCACAGGGCCTTATTTGCATCGGCACGACGAGTATTATCTCCACACCAGGTGGAAGGGGTCTCGCCTTCTTCATCAGCACAACGAGTGTTATCTCCACATCAGATGGAAGGGGCCTCGCTTTCGATAGCAGCACAGGTACAGGAGAAGGGCAAGTAGCCCAAGATTGATGAGGGGCCATCAGGTGATCCAGACATAGATATTGTTGACCTTGATATCAGTTCTCCTAGCTTAGAGCCAAAGGAGATCATTCAGCAACTAAGGGCTGAAAGTGACTTGTTGCAGCAAAAGTTAGAAATGGAAAATTAGACAATCACATACTTAGAGCAGCGCAACAAGTAATTAGAGGATGAACACACTCTTGATGAATTGCGGAGGATCCGAGAGGACCAGAACTTGGCTCGCAAGAGACCCGGTGATTTGACACCTAAAGAACAAGGGACTATGCTCATTCAGGTGAACACTCATTTAGAGAGGTTGATAGCCAAGGCAAACAGGGACAAAGACATGCTCCGCCACATGAAGAATCATTATTGGGCCCGCATGCATGTGTGCAAAGCAAAAATGAAGGTACTCAAAGCACGCTTGGCCAAGGTACTAAAACGGAGGAAAAGGCCCGATCCACTTCAGATTTTGGCTGAAGCCACCTTGAGGGAGCATGGTGCTCAATGATACACCTCCAGCTTAAAATTCAGGAAATTTGGAGCAATTTTGGTCAATTTTGAATTTTTTGTGCCAAAAACAGGTTTCTGCCCTCAACGCGTAGCGCGCCGCGCGCTACCCTTAAGTTGTGGAGGTCCATTTCATGAAAAATCAGCATTTTTGGATTTTTCATTGCAAAATACACTTGCTCAGCCATTGCCAAGAAGTTTCATGGAGATTTGAGCCCCCAAAAGGTCAAAAAAATGCAAAAAATGACCTTCTGTCACTTTTTGGACACACAGAAAGCAGTCTTGGGAGATTGCAATTTTGGAGGGGCAAATGGCCACCAAATTGAGAAATTCCACTTGAGCCGGAGAGTAGACATCCAGAAATTTCCAAAAAGCCCACTTGTGCCTCATTTGGATGTTGGGAAGTGCCTCAAAAGTGGCCTGAAAGGCGCACTACGCGTTGGGAAAATTTTCCAGTTTTTCACCTTCAGCTCAGGAAAACGCAACATTTGACCAGTTTTGACTTTTGGTGGGATTTTTCACCCTCCTTGATGTAATTAATGCAATTTCATGTTGACATGACAGTTTTTTACCTATTCTAGAAGATTCATTCATAAAATGGCAAAAAATTAATGAATGAATTGGTTTCCTAGCTTATAGAGGCAAGTTGTTTTGATTGCCTAGATTGTAGTGCTCAGTTTAGAATTGGTCGAAACAGCTCCTAGGATGATGAGCTCGACCCCTAGAGGCAAGGAAATGTGTTAGCTTGCCTATATTATGTACTTTCTTAGACATTTTCATTGTTGGACTCTTGAGGGATAAGCTTAGACTGTATTACTCTTTGTATCTCTGCAATTTTGGCAAAGGAAAGACCAGGGTTTTGCAGCACTATTTGGGATTCCTGTGGTGATTTGTGTTGTTGGTGTGTTTTTCTCATGTACTTGTAAGTTTGTTATGTGTATCACTTTGCTACTCTTATCTTCTGCAAATTAAGTAAATGAAGTGTTAATGTAGAATTCATGGTTTATATGCTCTGCCTTTAAGTTTGCTTAATATCTATGTTTTCATCTGTTTAAGGAGAACTGTCGATGGTTTCTTGGTCTCCTTAGCTCCTCACCAGTCATATCTATCCATTCACTTATTTCAAAGGCATCAAGACAATCTCCTACCTTGCCCCAAAAAGACCTCTGCAAAAACTGTGTCTCATCCCCGCACCCAAAATTGCTGTGCTCAGTTTTCCAACAAAACCCTAAAAATTTAAAATCAAATTTTCCCTATCAGTTTACTAGCCTAAAATCAGTGTTCTTTATTGGTCATCTTAGCCCTTTGAAAACCTTTTTCCGAGATAGACCCGGAGAGAGCCCTCTCCTGTCCCCGTAGGGCTAGCTACGAGGCTAAGTGGTTTGATGTTGCCTTGAATTTTGTCTTTTTCAGCCTGAGGCCAAATTCAAGCGCTAACACCTCATTAACTTATCATTGATAACTAAAGGACTGGGAAGTCCTTTACTTTGTAAAATGCCAAATTTTTCCATAAATTCATCTATATCTTCTTGCATATTCTGACATTTTCTTTCCAGGTTCTGCATTAGAGTTCTTTTTGTCAATACTTTCTTGATTTCTAGGATGGTTCCAGTTCTATCCTCAATATTCAGTTGTTCCAATTGATGTCTGTTTCTGCTGTTCAGAAAGTTTATTAACCTAATAGCTTCTTCAGGTTTCCCTCCTAGCTCTTTCTTGGTTTTTTGAATCTCTTGAAGAGCAACTTTGACTAAGTCAATCTGTTAAAAAATGATTTGTATTGATGACCAAACATCATTGATTGATTGAGTGATGTTGGTCCATAATATTTTCTTGATATCTGTTAAAGGCTTTTCAAATGTGAGATCCTTTTCTAGTGTTTTTACTTGTTGAGCCAAGCCTTTGTTTTTCCTCACTTCTTCAGCAAAATTGATTTTTGACACATCATACTTCTGTTCCAAGGTAACAAATTTCTCCTTTACCTTCTGCAATTCAGAAACTTGGAGTTTCATTTCCTCCATGGACTTGATTAATTCTTCAGTGCTCTGATTTGAAGTTCCTACCTGTGCTGTACCTATACCTGTTCCTGTTCCTGTAATAGTTTCAGTTGTGGCCAAAGGGACATTTGGTGCTAGAGCAGTTGCAAGTGTTGAAGGGACTGCTGTAGAAACCACTGGTACTACATTTTGAGGCTGAGAGGTCGACTCACTCTGCCTGCTTTGTAGTGTTTTTTCTAATTCCTGCTTTGTCTCCCTTAATTGCTCATTTAGCTTGAGGACCAAGTCCATAAGCTCTTCTTCATTCTTCTTTTCAATTACTTCAGCAGTCTGTGGATGCATAAGTGGTGGCAATTTCAGCTGCTTTCTCAGGGCAACTATATCTTCATTTTTCTTCTTTATTAGGGCCTCTGTAGCTTTGACATCTTTTGGGTTATGGCCCAATCCAATAATCAAATCCTCCAATGATTTGATTATGTTGTCCTTTGCCTGTGAGGAGGCTCTTTCTAACTGCAATTGAGCCGTGGTATTGTTCAGTGAATTCTCCAATCTGTGTGCCATCATGGCCTTGCTTGTCAATGTTGAATAAACCATTTCCCTTGTCTACTTATGCAATTGTATTTGATCTATGGGGTGAATGTCTTTGGCTAAGACCTCAAAATCAGTTTTGAGGTAGTCTGCAAGTGTTTTGGGCTGTTGTACTTTAGGCTTTAAAAAACTCATCTGCATTTTTCCTTCCTTGATGTCATAAGCTGACATCAACCTAGTTTGATTGGTAGGATCCATCTTCAAATATTGAGTGTAAGCTTGGGCTTTTAGCTGTTCATTTTTGGCCTTTACTTGCTTGAATTTTTCTTTGATGTCTAAGGTCTTATTAGATGAAGACCTGAAAGATGAAACTTCAGTATTTTGCTATCTTTCAAGCTCCTGTATTTTTGAGCTAGAAGGTGTCCCACCTACTGGGAAAGTATGCAGACTGTCTCCACCTTCTTTCCTCAAACTCACTGTTGTTTCTTCAAAAAATTCTTCTTCTGAGTGTGGATTCCTCTTAGCACCAGGTTGGTCCGAAGGACCACTTGCAGGGGTAGCTACTTCCCTGTCTCTTTTTAAGCTCTTTTCCTCATTCAGAGGAGTCTGCAAAATTGGGGGATCTCCCATATTAACTTGAGCCGGATGAGTTTGTTGTTGAGCCTATTCTTCAGAGATTTCAGGTTGCTTTGACATATTTGATTGCCCTGATGCTGGAGTACTGGTTCCTTGTTCTTTTCCCTGTGATGGTTCTGCAAGGGGTGCACTAGTTCCTGGTGTTGGCTTCTGAGAAGTCCCAACTGGTACCTGTTCAAAAGAGTCCAGGTCAAGTCTCTTTTCTAGGTATTTCATTACATTTTCTACATTGACCTGATCACTATCCATCTCAACTAGAGTTCCTTCCCTCCATTCATCCATATTAGCATATTGCTCTATTTCAGGGATTCTGTGATGAAAATATGGTGATAACCTATTTTTCATTCTCCTATCACAAATGAAACTATGTGGGTCATATCTCCAACCAAAACTTTTATTTAATTTCATGTGTTCTAGGATTTCTTCTGCTTCTTTGCCTACTTCTCTATTGTTGCAGACAAATGGGCCTAAGTGATCTTTGATTCTCAACTGTGCTTTCTTCTTGGCCCTGGTAAAGTGAATCTGATCTGAGTTTATCATTTGTCTATAATACTCCAATGCAAACAACCTCATAGGAACATATTTTGGTAGTTTGAATGGAGGAAGCTCACAACCATATATCCTGATCTCTGTGTGATTCTGGTACAAGTACCAGTCACCTACCTTGTACTGTTTGGATAGCTGAAGGATCCTTTTGATTTCATCACTAATCCTAGGAGGAGGATTTCCTGTCAGCATGGTGGTCACTGGGTGGACAAACTGGTCAATGAATTCATTGTATGAATAAGGGCAAGCAAATTAATGGTGGAAAATAGAAGTCCAAAAAATGACTGATCTGGGATTACCCTTTGTATCAAGTTTATTTACAGAAAATGGGAACTTGTCAGACTGATAGTAGAGGATAAGGTGATAGATGAATGTGGAATACTTGAACACTTTTTCATTTTCCAGCCTCATGAACTGGTCATGGATTTTCTCAGCAATAAATGCAGCATAGTTGTACTTGACAACAGGAGGCTGACCAGGGGTAAAGATGGACATCAAAATTAGGGTCAATTCATCCACATACTCACTAGTGTTGAATCCCATGACTGCAGCTATCATATCAACTATAGTTTTGCCTATCTCTGTGAAGAAAACTGACAAATAAGGAGGGGGATTTTTGGGTTGATGCTGCTTATCTATGAAAGTCTGGCAAAGGCGACTGAGTTCAGACTGGGAAAATTTGGATGATTTCTCTAGCAAATCTCCAAGGGAAATGGGGGTGAGGTTTTGACTAGGCTGAAACTGAAGCATCTCATTGATTGAGTCTGTAGTAATTGTGAAGAGGACAGTTTGATTGGGGGACATTACTGCTCTAAGGTTGGGATCATAATTGGCATGACACTGATGGATAATGTCAGGGAAAATGCACACAGAGGGGAGAAAGTACATTGGGAGATTTGATTCCCAAAGTCCTAGGGTATCATAGCCATTCATGTGATTGTCTCGACATTGGAAAAATACTTTCAGGTGGTCTTTATCAGTATCCAGGTCTTTTATTTGAAAATATTTATCTACTAAGGGCAGATAATCCAAATCATGATGAGGGGTAGTGATAGGTGCTACATTGAGGGCCACGGGGGTTTCCATTTCCAGTTCTTATGGATTCAGATAGGAAACTGGGGTTTTTTATGTGAAATTGGTGAAACAGAGGGTCTTGGGAAACTTGAATTGTGAATGCAGCAACTGAATTATGATGAAATATGGGTTTTTTCAATTAATTACAAAGGAAAACAAGTATTTGCAGAGAGTCTGGACGGAAACTGGTAAATACCTATTTTTAGGGACTGGCAATGGAATATAGGTTCACTGGGTGCGAATGGCAACTCGGAGCGGCATCAACTGCAAGTTTGAGGGTGGCTGGCAGTTGGGTGTACAAGCTGGTCGACTTCAACGTTCAGGTTGGTTGCATGCATGCGTTTTTCAGAAATAAGGACAAAAACTGATTAACTTTATTTTTATGCAAAGTCAACTTTTGGCGGGTTCGGGATTTGGACAGGTGGCGTTAGCGGGAAAATGATTTGACGTTTTGTCAATAGTGGGAGGTAGTAAGCGGTTTTCATCGCACCGCTAGTGGAGGGGAGGCGGTATTTGGGCGCGATCACGCGATTCCATATATAGCGTTTGACACGTAGCGCAAGCATTGTTTGCAAAACCACTCGCCATCATGCGCTAAAGTTCGGTCACAGAGGGCCGTGCGATATGCGCGACAACTGTTGGATCTGAGGGATCCGATCGGACGGCTATCGGGGAGGTGAGGTGGCGGAAAGTTAATGGAGGGTGGGCCCAACATAATTAAAGGTTTTTAATTACATCGGGGGCGACGAGATTGGTTGAAGAAGTTACTTAATTAGCCGTGGGGGTTAATTAATCCTTTTATTAACATGGCGGGGTCGGGTTTCTTAATTAGTTACTGTTTAACTAATTAATCCCAATTATCGGTGTTATTATGGTTATATTTAACCGAGGAGCGGGATATGTAAGAATTTGGGGATTTTGCATAGTTATAATAATACGGGAGTGGGTAACCTTTATAGGGGAACCATATAATAACATAAATTAGTGGTTAATATGATTTTGTGAAGTGCGCGCTAAGTTTTGAAACATTTTCATGTATATATTTAAAACTTAGGCTAAGTGAACATGAGGGTTTTATGGAAAGTGTTTTATTTTCCCTAAGTAAAATAAGATCTTACTTAGGAAAAGATTTATTAGGGAAATGAAAGACTTTATGAAGGGGTGAATATTGATGAAGGGGCTTAAGTGCTTAAGGTATTATAAATTATTGGGCCGAGGGTCTGGTCCCTCCAAAAGTCAAAGAAATGCTCTGAGCCCCTCTAATTTGATAGATACCTTGGCACTTAGGGGAAATTAGTGAAAATTTAGGGGAAATGAGTAGGGAAGTTAATTATTTTTGACTTTGCTTGCTTTGATGTGCCTTCCATGTGATACATGCCTTTGCCTTGTGATGAAAGTAAAAGATTTACACATTTAAACTTATCATTCACCACATATTATTCTGCAACCATCATCTACTTACCCTACCTACTTAACCTAGCATTTTCACTTCTTTATTAGGGTGCACTTAGACTGGAAAACCCTTATCAAACTTTCTTTTCTTTTACATGGTGATTCCTATCTAAGTCTACACTTATTACATCCAAGGGCTCATATTAAACTGTTGAGCTCCTTTTTTCACTCTACCTATCTACTTATTTGCCAAGATTAAACTGTTTGGTCAGATCTTTATTCTCTATATCTAAAACATGAAATTGAAAACATGGAATAACCAAGATTAAGCTATTTGGTTACCATGGATTGTGGCATAAGTGACAAGCTGCACACAATTTTTTATTATACAAAAGTAAAAAAAGTAGTGGCATTTAGAATTGCACACTTTCATGGTCTTTTCTTTTTGTTGGGGTTCATTTTCTTTCATTTTTGGACCTCTTTTTGTTCTTTTCACCCTTTGATTTTTTTTAGGGTATACCCTCTTTACATTTTTTAGATTTTTTGATCTTTTACAAATATGGAAAACCTTTGCAACAAGTAAAGGTATGAACATATTACAAAGCTAAACCAAGTCAATCATGATATATGACACCTATTGGTATAGGGGCATAACAGGTTTTAAGAGAAATTCAAAATTTTCCTCAAAATTAAAAATTCGACGATGGAGATTAAAAGATGATCAAGTTATTTTTTACTGTCCAGAATATTTTGACGAGGATCAATCCAATTAGCCATTTTTTCCTCTTGGAGGGATTTTCTCTATATAAGGAAGCCATTTAGCTTCTATTTCCCATCTTTGGATGGAGTGATTTTTTTTTGTAGCGGGCTGCAACTCTGTTGGGAACATTTTTTATCATAATAGAAAAACTTTGGGGTTTAGTTCATGGTGTTCTTTTGTTTGTTGATCTGTGGTACATGTTGGATATGTGTTTATCATATATTATGCTAAATAATTTTTATCAGCCATTAATTCCATTTGTCGGTAATAAGAGCATTCTATTGATACAAGTATCTTAGGTGATCTGATTCACCATATGAACTAATGGTTTATCTTGAGAAATTATAAAGGTTTACTGGCATGTTAGCCCTTGGGCTCCAAGTTCACATATTGTGGGGAATAGTCGACCTTGTTTAGGCTCTAATCTTTCATTCTGTTAATTTAATTTGTAGGAGGGTTTTGGCTTGTCTATCTTAAGAAATTATTCTACCATAATTTTTACTTCAAAATTTCAAAAAAAAAAAAATATTTAATCTTCAGGCTAAAATGAATTAACTTATTAACAAGAGCTTATAATTTTAATTTGTAAATATTGTAAATAATTGATGACCCTTATTTTATTTGCATCTCTTGGGGTTTTGGGGTTATGAGAATTTTGTATATATTTTGGGTTTGGAATTCTTTTGATTCATTTGTGCAGGTGATAGCTCAAGGGTTTTAAAGCATCAAATTTTTATGGGATACTCATCCAAGCAAGAAAGTTGATATAGGCCCTTGAGGCTAAGATCTAGCCTCCCCAGCTTCCAAAAATCTCAACGTTCAGCTAAAGAAGGGAAGTCGTCCAACGTTTTGAAGTGATAATTGCCATTTTTGTGAAATTGCAGGGGTTCCATTTTTTTTAAGGCCTATAGGCCTAGCCGAGAGCCCTAGAAGGCTTCTCCAACCTGTGACCATCCTTCTTCTCCTTGCGTTTGCCTTATTCTCCCTTCCAAGGGTGTCACATCCTCTTTCTAATCCCTCATCCCCCCTTATGCCCTTGTTGTGAGGCCTAGTGACCTGTTTTCCTTGTGTCGTGACCCTTAAAGGGCCTTTCCTTGCCCCGCGCCAGCCCTTCTAGGGCTTTTCTCCCTCAATGCAACCCCTAAAAATGCTTAACCCTTAGCTCCAGGCTCTAAAGGGCCTTTTCTTTTCGTATGTCAGCACTTGTGGGCTTTTTCTCCCTAGTCGTGGCCTCCTTTGGCTTTCCTCCCCTCATCATTACCCTTCTTTGGCCTTCTAGCCTAATTTTTTCCCCTTTTAGCCCTTGTAGTCTCTGATCCTAGCCCTCTTTCATTCATTTATTAGTCATTGAGTTGGTTTGCATTAGTATTTTGGCTTTAACAATTTGTTTTGCAACTATTTTGGAGCTAACTTGGTGATTGCAGGCGAACAAGTTCATTGGAAAAATCTTTAGTCATCTACAAGACCATTAGGCCTCTTGGTTTGCTCCCTAATCTTTCATTGACATCTTTGTATTCATTTTGAATACTAAATAAATTTATGACAACAGTGTATTCAGGGCCTAAAAACACTTTAAATAAGACTAAATTCATTAATAACTCACGTAAGGCATTAAACAATTATCTTATGGTTAAATCATTTGCATACAAGTGAGATTTGTGGATTGTTGGGTAATTTCCACTTCTGATATGTTTTCTATAGCCATTGAAAATCACCTAAAACAGTGATAAATTCATCTAACAATGAATAAGACTCAACTTGGAAACATATTTTATCATTGGCATATCATTTGCCTTCATTGGGCTTGCATTTTTTGGGTTTATTTTGTCATTTTTGAAGGTTTTCATAAAATCCAGAGGTCTGATATACACTGCATAAGGTCTGATATAAGCATTTTAGTGGTGTCAAAAGTAGTTGACAACAATCTAATTTGATTTGGCATTTGTTCCTTACATCTTGTGCAACTTGAATAAGTGTTTTCTAGTGGAATTGGGTGTCCTTATTACTACTGCAGCTATCATCTTCTTGACTGCTCCATTTACCATTTTGCATCTCTTTCATCTAGTTGCATTTTGCATTAACACATTATTGTTTTCATTTATGATAAGTGCTCCAAAGGGATAATTGACTTGGAAATTGAATTGATATGATTGACTAATTGCTCTAAGAAATATTGTTTATGAATGGTTTCTTCCTCACATTAATAGCTAGCACTATTGTGACATTGACATATTTATTTTTGTCATTGCTAAAGATTTGGATAATTGGTTATATAGTTTCTTGTGGATTTACTAATATTGTGTCTTGCAAGTGAGCACCACATCTAAGTTACGATCTTGTTAATCAAAATACCCTTAAAGGCACTTAATTGGTAATCATAATCATAACAAGAGTAATTGTGTTCAAGTTCTTCTCTTTGTGTATCTAATTCACACAATGACACTCTATTGGAATTTCTAACATCATTGAAAAAAGCATTGAATTTGATCTATTTCATGAGCAATTGTCTATTGATAATCTTGTTTCATTGAGTGCTTCTCTTTTGGTGAAGATTGTCATTATACATTGATTAAGTACTCCAGTGTTCTAAATTGAATATTGTTGCAATTTAAGTGCTTAAGATTATTTAACAATCTCACTAAAAGCAGTTCCACATCTTGCATCTACATTCTAGGATTATATTGCATTAATCAGTTTACGTCCAAGCATAAACTTGGTGAATAAAAAGATAGGATCACCTTTTCTCTTTTAGCTTGCGAAGGATAGACCCTCTTTAGTGGTTAAGACGATAACCTTGCAGTCGTCAGAGCCATAGTCTTTGTAGTCCCGAAGGCATAGAGTGCAAGGGGAGGGATCGTTAATTAAGCCATAACTTGCTTCCCCTTGGTTTCTCTCCACAACTTACTCTAGAGACTAGCCTCAAAACGGCTAAGAGGAGAAATTCACCTAACTAGCCATATAATTTAAAATAAACCAAGATCTTGCATCTAACTTAGTTTTTAGGCGTTTCATTTCATATAGGATAGTGAAGCATCCTAAAGCAACAATTGTTCATCTAGTAGCTTGGTATATAATTCAGTTAAGCAAGTGTTTTCACCCCATTAAGGCACTGGTCTCTCAAGATAATCTAATCTAATCACTAAGTGTGCTAAATTAACCAAGTTGCTAGGCCATTTAGTTATGTTTCCTGGAATTTTTGGTTGCCAATGGGTCTTTTCATCTTCACATTTCATATGAACTACCCCCCATTGCCTGTTGTTGGGAGACACCTATGTTAAAAAACTAAAAGTTCTATGCAGAAATTTAAAAATTCTTTGCAAAAACGTGAAAGTTCTATGCATAAAATTGAATGTACTTTGCAAAAAATAGAATGGAACTGAATGTACTTTGCAGAAAGTTGAATCTACTTTGTAGAAAGTTGAATGTACTTTATAGAAAACTGAATGTACTTTACAGAAAACTGAATGTTTTATGTTGTTACAATTACTTAGAATGTAGATTTCTTCTTCAAAACTTTTAAGATCAACAACTGTGGATAGAACATAAACTTAAGGATCATATGAAGACAACCAAGGACAAATATACGACACTCATACTTTGGTCCAATGACCAGGGAAAAACCCCTCAAAGGGGAAGACCCAAATGATTCTTCTTCCATTAGATATCTTCAATTGTTCAGCAGAGTACAAAGAGAGAGAGAGAATGAGAATGAATAAAGTCACCAATGTCTGATCAACTTGCAGCTAAAGTGATCTTACTCTTTGCTTGAATATCTCCTTCTTCTCTTGATCAAATCATGTCCTTCACACTTGCTACAACTCTTCCCTTGCTCTTTCTCTTCACTTTCTCTCACACTTCTCTAACACACACTCAACACTTGTTCTCCTTATTCACAATGAACATGCTACTCTCAACTCTCACTTGTTCTTGCTTAAATAGATGAGAAAGGATAAGAGTTACAAAATGAATTCATGGCTTGAGCCAATAATAAGAGAATTGAATTCCATGAGGGAGAAGTTACTTGAGGAGAAGTGTAACTCACCCCAAGAATAGAGAGGGAGGTACACTTATCTTGAGGAGTTACAATTCGAATTAGGGAGAGAGAGAGTTACACTTAGATGTGAGATAATATTTGGTGAAAGCTACAAATCAAATTGAATGAGGGAGTTACAAGTGCATTAATGGGGAGGAGTTAACACTTTTTCCATACATTGAATTAGTGAAGGAGGTACACTTATCTTGAGGAGTTACAATTCGAATTAGGGAGAGAGAGAGTTACACTTAGATGTGAGATAATATTTGCTGAGAGCTACAAATCAAATTGAATGAGGGAGTTACAGGTGCATTTAATGGGGAGGAGTTAACACTTTTGCCATACATTGAATTAGTGAGGGAGAGTTACATTCTTTTAAGTGTAGAGTTACTATTTTATTCCAAAAGAGAGGTTCGATTCGCCAAGTAAGGGATTCTTGATTTAATTTACTTATTCCATGAGAGATATCATTTTTATTAATCCATTAAAGGTGAATGACTTTGGATAATTTCATAAATAATAGTATCATAATAATAATATACTAATAAGGATAAAAATATGAATTCTTGACTTGTATAATCATGATTGATTTAATTTTAAAGTGGATTCTATAAGTTGAGATCATCCTTGATCATTAGGCATGACATTCTAGTTTTGGAAAGTCACTTCGAAATTGAGATGTGACTTACTATTTTTGTAAATTCATATTATAATTGTCAGAAATAAATTTTTATTATAGGTGGTTCAAACATAACTAAAAAATATGATTTCTTCTAAGAGAAATTCATCCCCGAGCTGCCAAATTTAACACTTCCTCTTAGTTAGGGAGGAATTTTGTTTTGCATCAAAGATCTTTGCTTCCTCTGATCTCATTCATTCATCTCAGCTCAACTTTGCTCTGTAACAATGAAGTCATAATCTACAGAAAAATTATCCACTTGACACAAATTTGGAAAGGAAAGGATCATCATCTGTCACATAGACAAGGATTACACTCAACCAATTTTCATCTCAAAATTTAGGTGATAAAACACAAGCATCACATAGACAAGACTCAAACAAGTCACATAGACAAGAATCAAACAAAACTAAGTGTTAAGTGGTGGAACACCTACATCCTAGACAAGTCACATAGACAAGTCTCACCACACCTATTGGGTAGATAGGTGGCTCTTCCCATGTCCCAGACTACGGGTCAGATGCATATTAAGGCCAACACTTGTGGTACATGCTACACAAATGTTCCCTCATCCTCAAGAGTTTGATGGCATCATTCCCTAATCATGTGAGCTCTGACAGGGGGCAAGACAACTCAATGTTCTTGATCAGCTATGTCCGCTTCCCGGAAGGGTTACGTCCATAAGTCCAAGCTGCTCTCTAAAAACCAAGAAATTTCCTTTCTATAAAAGTTGGTTAAGAATGTCGTCTATCTGATCATTAGTGGAGATGTGATGGAGCCTCACTACTCCTCTTTGCATGATATCCTAGATATAGTGATACTTGATCTCAATATGCTTGGACTTGTCATGAAATACAAGGATTTTTCCAAGACGAATCTCACTCTTATTGTCACAATATATAATTGTTGTGTGTGGAACTTGCTCAAATAGTTCCCCAAAAAGTTTTCACAACCAATTTGCCTCACACCTAGCCATGCTAGCAGAAATGTACTCAAATTCAATTGTACTTAGTGCAACATACTTCTGCTTTCTGCTCATCCAAGCGATCATGGAAGATCCCAAGCTAAAGCAACACCAGAAGTGCTCTTTCTATCAGCAGAGTTACCAGCCCAATCAACATTAGTATATCCATGAAGTCTTACATTTTTAGCAGTGTATTTCAATCCTAGATTGATAGTTCCATGCAAGTATCCGAGTACATGTTTTGCAACAATCCAATGAGCATGAAAGGGATCAATCATATGTTGAATTCAAGTGTTTACAACAAAACATATGTCAAGCCTAGTGTTTACCAAAAACATCGAAGCACCAATGAGTTGTTTATACTCTGTGGGATTTCTCAGATTAGGTCATGCAACTTTGCCACATAATTTATTAAATTTCATTTCCATAGGAGTATGCATGAACTTACATTCTACCATAGCGAAACTTTCAAGAAGATTAACAACATATTTTCCTTGAGAAAGATAAATCTCACCAGGTCTTTACCAGACCTCTAGACCCATAAAATAATGCCTCACACCAAGTCTTTCATTTTAAATTCATAAGCTAACTCCCTCTTACACTAAAGGATAAGAGGTTCTCCTCCCGTAAAAAATAAATCATCAACATACAATACCAAAATCAAAGGTATACCTTGGACTGTCTTGAAGTAGAGGTTTGGGTCTGCATTGCTTCTTGTGAAATCAAGCTTTATTAGGTAGCTATCAATGCAAGCATACCAAGCTCTTGGAGCTTGCTTCAACCCATATAAGGCTTTCTTCTGTCTACATACATGAGTTTCCTTGTCATGCTCTTCAAAGCCTTATGGTTGTTCCACAAATACCTCTTTCTTGAGGAAGCTATGCAAGAAAGCAATTTTCACGTCCATTTGGTGAAGAGTCCATCCCTGGCTAGTAGCTAAGGCAACAACAAATCAAATATTAGTATATTGAGATATAGGTGTAAAAATATGGTCATAATATATTCTCTCTTTTTGAAAAAAACCTCTAGCTACAAGTATAACCTTATATTTTTCAATACTATCATATACACCATGTTTAATCTTAAATAACCATTTGGAAGTGACAACAGATTTACCTTGAGGTATAGGAACCACTTCCTAAATATCATTATGGATGATGGACTCGTATTCTTCAATCATGGCATATTTCCAGACTTGTTCTTTTGCAGCTTCTTCAAGGGTGCATTATTATGTCTGAATGATGTTGCTCATGGTAGCAACATTGTCGTGGCGGAAAAAGTCGTTTGTGCAGACACAACTGACCTCCCTAGGAGTCTAAACTCTCTAGCGACAAACAAGACAAAATGGAGTGATCTTTCTCTAAATATACCTTTTAAAACATGAAAACTACAAGTGTTTAGGCTTACCTTATTCCAAAACGCTGTTGTTGTAGTCCGTCCTTGCCGATCCAGATGAGCTCCTCCTTCACATCAATTCCTGCAACCACAAACAATCAAACAATTACCAAGCACTTGCATTTCATATAATAAAACATATATTCAACATGCAGACCAAGGAACACATGAAATAACTCGTTAACACAAGCCATTGAGAAAAATAAACCAGTTTGTATTAATAACGAAACAAAGAAACTCTTACAACCTGGCCTTGGTGTTGTGCAAGTTCCTCCCAGGGTCCATCAAGGGTTTTCCTCTACTTTGACAAAGCTCACCCACTTCCAAGTAGAATCAAGCAAAGACAATCTCTCTTCACAAGGTTCTAAATGGGAGTCCTAATTCCTGCAACATTTACCCAAAGAAAATGTATAGCTTCAACCTCCCCTCCTTCTGGCCCAATGCCTTTATTTATAGTGCTGTAAAGAGGTTATTCAGGTCCACCATCAATGGGATAATCCCCCTCTTTGGGTGGGATAGCTCCCTTATTGATGGGATAAGTTCCTCCTTAATAGGGATACATGAACCAACTGGAGGCGCATCCATTTCACCAAACCGACCTCTAGAAAGTTCTAGAAGTAACCACAAGCAACTTTTTTAAGATGAAACTTGCGCATTTTGCCTTTTACAGAAGGACGCACCTGTCCCTTAACATACAGAGCGTCCAAGGACGCAGTCTTTGTGAACATTGTGAGCGTCCCCGCAGGTAAGGCTTGAGAGAACCTGCGTCCCCAGAGATAAACACATTTTTTACAAGACTTTCTCTCTTTTTTGAGTTTGAGATAGATAGCAGAGGCATAAGACTTGCCTAAGAGGGTAGCATGACTGTTGATTGAGCCATACTAACTGTAAATAGTCATGGTGACATTTTTTAGTGTAACAAACATACCCTTGAAACTGACTTGGCTTATTACTTTCTTTGAACATTCCTCTTGGGGCAACATGTTGTTCAACATCTTGCAAGGTGTATCACATCCACAATGGTCTCTTTTTGGTAGGAGGATCATGTGGTGGAGGATCTATAGGATCCATGGAACCCATTGGATTACAACAAGCTCATTCTCAGTTCAAATGCAAACTCTTTTTCATTAAAAACTTGTCTTTCAACAATAATAAGAGGAGGAGACGCTCTTGCTTTTCTAAGAGCCACATCTTCATTAAATGTTGTATCTCTACTAAACTCTATAATTCTTTGACCAAGTACATAAATTCTATCAGATTTCAAATTATCAAAATAACCAAAAAATGTACCTCTCTTACCTGAAGCTTCCAGTTTGTTCCTCTTCTCTTTTGGCACATGGAAGTACACATGAAAACCAAAGATTCTCAAATGCCTCACCTCAGGCCTTTTACTAGTGAAGACTTATTCACTAGTCTTATTGTGTAAGGAAGGTGAGGATTTGTCTTCTTTCTCTACAATCACGAGATGAAGTACCCAACTAATTTTTGTTTTATTTGAAGGGAATAGTCCCTTTATATGCTTTCCACTTGTATATCCCGGGAAAATTCTTTCGTGATCCATTCTGATCTCCTGCATTCCAGAAACCATCTTCCTTACATCAGGTAAGGCTTTGTAGTGTATGTGAGTGAATATTTTGTGCCATAGCTCACATTGAAGACTAGTATCATGGACCAGTGCATGAATGGGTTTACCATTGACTTTTTAAATCCCTTCACATCTTGATCCAAGAGTGAAGGCTTCTCTCATATATGAATTAAAATGCCAGATTATAACTTTTCCATTAATAAAAACAACTTTCATTCATGTATCTTCTAGAGCAGATATGGATGCAAGATTCTTTTTCAAACCAGGTACATACAAAACTTCTTGCATAAAAATAGATTTTCCATCATCTAACTAAAATGAAACTGAACCATAACCTTTAACTTGGTGAGCAGAATTATCTGCAAGGATAAAATTTAAACTAGTCTCCCTCTCAACTAGATTAGAGAGCACTTCTTTATAACCAGTAAAGTTTGGAAGCATTAAATATCAACTAACTAGCTATCAAATGAATATGTAGAAGAATAACTGGAAAGAGAAAAAACAAGAAAATATTTTGATTGAGTTTCCGCTACATTATTTCTATACCTTGGATTTCTTGTTTTCTTGGAATGGCCTTTTCTTTGATTTTCAGAAGTGTTTTTCTATAATCATATTTGTTTTTGAATCTAGGTGCTCTTCTTCTTTATCTACAGTCATGAGAAAAGTGACCATGCTTTTGACAGTTAAAGCATCTAACTTTTGACATGTCTATATTCCCTTTATTTGATTTGAAAGCAGGTTTCTTTCTATTACCTTGATTTCTCTCGTCATTAGCTGAAAATGTAGTAGATTCCCCTTCTTCACGATGTGAAATTCTCCCTCTAGAGATCATTCCGACCTCCTCTTGGATACACTTTCCCAAGGGCTCATCAAATGTGAGAATAATGTTGATATTGTTGATGGTGGTGATAAAAGTCTCGCAAACAAGACAAAGACCTCTAAGCACAATCAACACCATTTCTTTGTTTGGTACAACTTCACCAACTGTTGACAGTTGATTCTTGATTTTGGTCATTCTTAGAAGTATGTTTGAATCGTGTCTCCTCTTTTCATCTTGATGTCCTTCGACTAATTCTTCAAAGCAATAGTTTGGTTCAAGTTACTAATTGCAAACAAGCCAATTAGTTTGTCATACATTTCTTTAGCTTTCTTCAAACCAGAAACATAAGTAATGAGATGATCATTAAGAGATCAAGGATAAATTTTCTAGTTTTGATTTCACACTTTTGATATTTGGATTTGACAGCGTCACTTGCATTCTCTGGTGGATCAATTACTTGCTATCGGGAAAAGTATCCATTCGGAAAGACCCTATCCCACTAAGGTGTGACAGTACCTTAGAAACAAACAGAGAAAACTACTTGTGTATTCTTCTTTATAAACTATAAACAAAGAAGGAAAGGATGAACTAACCGGTATCTTCCGCTAGTTCCTTTGGCCAAGTTCCTCTTCTCTTTGATAGCTTCCAACCACTTGCTCCTTCACTTGCCCAGCTGCACAATACCTGCAAGATCAAAGAAGAAAGAAACTATACAAAGACATAGGTTTATGTTCATAAAAAGCTTAGGATCAGATATAAGCTAAACATACTAATGCAACAATCATCAATGAAACACAAGTATGTAGGAGAAACTCAAATAGTTTTATTGATAAAACAAGAAGATTCAGGAGGAGATACAACCGATGATTCCTGATCCAGCATCAACCTCCCAGCATAGAAGTCCCTTCTCACCTCCAACAAAGCATAAATCACCCAATAGTCTAATTGTCTCTCTCAATACCAACAACAATTCTTTGCAATATCAAAATTCCAGCCTCCGGATCTCTTGGATGAGGGATCCATATATAGATGTATGCAAGGAAGATGAGTCAGCTTATGATTTGATTAGTGGCTTCTCTCTGTCAGTTCTTGCTTCCACTTGGAGACTGAGAGCCTCTTACTCATCCTTGGTCGAACTCAGTGAGGCAAGTGTCATTGGAGAAGATTCTGGAAGCTTCCATTGTCTTTCCACCTCGCGGAATGGCACTGCCATTTGTCATTTCCCGTTCAACGCACCCTGGTAGTGCATTCAAGTTCGTTGCAACGCACCTAGCTAGTATATTTGGGTGCTATGCAACGCAGCTAGCCAATGGAGCATCTGAAATGATCATGATTTGACTGATTCTGAGCAGTTTATGGTGGAGAACTTCTGGGAGAAGCTATAGTTTGTTGACCTTGTTCCTTTAGGGGTTGGAACAACATGTTTAGGGACTTTGGATCCCTTGGTTTATGGACATTTCATGCTCAGAGCTGTAAGGCACAAAAATGTCTATAACAGTTGCCCCCTAAAGTTATGAGGCCGTTTATCGGGTGAAATGCTTTATTAGGAGGATCCGAAGTTATTTCAATGCTGGGAGGAGACCTGTAATAAGATACAATACAATACATTATATTCATACTGATTTCATGATCTAGCTGAGGCGGGCATTCCCATGCTCAGCTTTATAAATTCACTTTTATGTACATAGGACAGACAATTGTCTGATGGTAGACTGATGGTTTTGATGGAGCCATCATCCTTTTGGTAGGATGATTATCTGTGCTGCAATGCTGTACATTTCAATGTCTTTATTTTCCTGAATATATATCGCAGCCCGGATGGATGAAACTAGATCCGGGGTCTTCAATCTCGTCCGATCTTCACTCAAAGTACAAGTCAATCCATGTGAGAATTGTTCTGAAGTCGAACATGGAAAGACATCGCTTGATTACCAGTCAATAATGTAAACTGTTAACAAGCGCGAGAGGAATCACCGATAATGATAATGACCCTCAAGGTACTGCAATACAATTCACGTGGTGTGAATAAAGGACTTGGCGTCGAACACCACGCAAAATCTTTCGGTCGAAGGTCATTGAGGCATACCTGTCGCCGGAAGTGAGAAACTTGCCATTGAGGCATGCAAGCTTCAAAGTACTGAATGGGGTGTTCCTAGATCAACTTCTTGGATAATGAGCTGATGTCGACAAGAAGCGATCCGTCAAAGGAGGGCCTTAATGAATCCCACATCAATGACACGGAACGGAGCAAATGATTTTGATGGAGGTGAAAACAATCTGATGATATATAGTTCAGGATGGTGGTCATGAAAGAATGAAGTATAATGTATGGTAGTGGATGGGACACGGGTGACTTCTTCTGGATGACTTCTCTTGAACATGTCGGCGAAACTTATGTGATGGATTGGTAGCATTTACCCCAAATGTGGATGGTATGGCGTGACCATGGTGATGTGACCGGTGAATGAAACAACCCAACCCGACTCGGGCACGGAGTGGAAGTGTCATGTTCAAGAGCGACTTGCTACCAATAAAGGTTCTTTGAGTTTTCTTCCCAATTTTTCCCCAGTCATTGCTGACCAGTACCTCTTTATTTTTGTCAAGCTTGAGGAGGATAACATATGCTTGTTCTATAATTTTCCCTTTGGGCAAACCCATCGTTATGTTTTAACGAGCCTAGCGATAGTGAAACTCGTTCTCATCTAAAGACAAGTTTGTCGCTATTAATCTTTTTAACGAGTCTAATGACAAAGATAACTCGGCCCTTTTCATTTTTAGAGAGTCTGAAAAGGTACGTAAAGCTAACTCCGGAATTCCTTTTTCGTCATCTAATCCCTTAAGTCCGAAAAAGTATAAAACAATACAGAAGGGATGAATTTTCGATAGTTTTAACGAGCCGAACTAAACAAGCGCTCGATCTTTTTGTGCAATAATCCCTCAGGTCCAAAAAGATTAAAATCTAGAGGAGGGATAGCTTTTCCTGTTGCTTTAACGAGATGGAAGGCCAAAACTCGGCAATCTTTTCATATTTTACGAGTCAGATGAAAAGAGCTTAAAGAAGACTCGTCTTTTGAGGAACGAGTGATAAACAGGGTAGCAGCTGATTCCAGGTAAGGTTTGGAATTTTCCAATCACGGCAGTGTCACAAGGATGGCTAGTGAAATCACTCTTCACAGCTGTTCCTCAAAATGGGTAAACAATCAAATGGAGGTGAATGATCGGCCAATGAAAAGTGGAGGTGACGGTGCAAACACGACCAAGGCTTTAATGGCTGAAGTACTACATTCAAGGTGGTTATTTACCGAGAAATAGTTCATTTTTTAACGAGCTTAAACGCGGGTGGAAACACTTGCTCGGTCTTGCGTTTATTTTTTAACGAGCTTGAACTATGTGCTAAAACTGCTCGATAATCCAGTCATATGATAAGAATGTCTCACCGAAGATGCCATTTTTTATGGAGCTTGCAACTTACAAAGCTTTGCCCCGCATCCTTTCTTTATGCAAGTTCAGAAATGACTAATCCTACGAGTTTAAAGGGTTAGCCTACATGTTTAAAGGGATGACCTAAAAATTTAAAAAATAAATAGTCGCCCTTCGCTTGCACTCCAAAAGGTTTGCATGCCCCCAGGTATAAAATATAGTTTCAAGGTTACCCCTCAATTTGCAGACAAAACATTTGTTCTATCAGGAAAGGCCTACCTCTTACAGGTTACCAAAGATTGTTCTATTAATCTTTCAAACAAAACACTTCTTCGGCGATGTCTACCGAGATAAACAAAGGTGAGCAACAACGAGCGCCACTCACATAACTTTGACAAGAGAATCTTATTCTAGAATAACCCTCTTCCAACCACGGACGGGGTACAGACTAGTCATATTCTCCCGCGGAAACCTACTCTATATCCGAAGTTTTTCTGCCGAAGCAGACCAGGATGCATGCCCCCTGGGTTTCAGTCATATCCCTCCGAATTAATCGCGCTCATCGGGAGGACGGAATGGGGATTGAGACATTTCTTGCGTGAAGAGATCTTTATAGATATCAAGTTGAGAACATATATTATAGTAGCTCGTAGGGTAAGGATCGCTATACTGGAAACTCCGGGCTGAGCTGATACGAAACGGATGGAGAAAAGTTATGCCTGAGAGCATTTGCTGAAATATGTTCGTATTGCTAGAAGAACCAAAGGCTCAACGGGTCAGGTCCTATTGCAATTTCCATTTAGGGATGGTATATTACTATTTGCTATGTGTGATCCGGGAAATGAAAGCTGGTCCACGAGCTTGACCACTCTTCCTTCGTGCGGAAAACACATTACTCTAAAGAGTGAGGAGACGATGGCTCCCATGCAATAAATATAGTCTCGTCCAAGGAGTATGTTATAATCCAAGGGTCCTTGAACTACCATGACGTTCATTTGAACTGTCTTCTTTCTCAATGTTATGGGCACATTGGGAAGGATCCCTAAAGGTCGACTGGTTCCTTTATCAAAGCCTGTCAGATTTCTCATCTCAGGCAAAAGCGATGGCGAACCAAGCGCTTTCCAAGCAGTCGAGGAAAGGATACTCACAGAAGCCCCTTCATCAATGATGGTACCAGCCATGACCATTCTATATATTTGAACAATAATTCTGAATGGTATGCTTGCTGGTAAACGGGGTCTGCCTAGTTGATTCCAGTCGAAGGAGACAACTAGGTTGCTTGGAGGTGGGACCGAATAGACGGCCGGGTACGACCCTGATGAACTTCCTTCCTGCGGTAAAGGAACGGGTATATTGCCCCCATGTTCATCGGAGTCTGTGTTGATGAAGAGAATTTGGATGGTGTCATCTTTGTTCTCTTCAGTGACTGTATCATTCGAAGATAAAACCTCTGAAGGCAAGACCGGGTCAACTTCCGTCTCGACCTTTTGACTTTCGTCTGGTATGGATTCAGACGGTTCATCCTCAATGATAGATGCTTCGACCGACCACTTGAGCAGGCCAGCCAGATTCTCGACTAGTGACGGCCTCGGCAAGAGTTTTTTATATCCAGGAGGGAGTCGTAACGGTGAAACCGGACGATCATCCAAAACTCTTTTAGCTTCGTCTAAGAAGGGACAACGGTGGACGGCATGATCGCCTTCGCACAGTTTACAGGGAAATTTAGCTTTCCCTTTTTGTCCTTGGGCTTCACTTTCACTAGTCGATGGTGTGCTTTCAACATGATCACCAAAGGTTGATGACACCTGGTTGTGCAAACGAGGAGACCAGTCCCTTAGTATCCGAGGGATGCAAGGACAGTCTCTGTGAAAGTGGTCTCCTCTGCAAATGACACATGGCGATTTAGGCCTGGTCGGTGCGGTGTGTGGATTTTTGCTAGACGACGCTTGTTTGCCCCCATTCGCTTTTGGCTCCTTCTTCTTCTTCTCTTTCTTCTTCTTTTCCTTCTTCTCCTTAGGAACTTGGCTTTTAGCTTTACCAGTTCCATCAAGCGAAGAGGAAGGAGGAGAGGAAGAGTTAGAAGAGGTAGAAGGTTGGTGGGCAACTTTGGACTCGTCTAGCTGCTGATTTGACTGTTCAGGAATAGTGGTGTGCTGAACGACATTGGTTGAGAAGAGCCATACTGGCAAGCCAATTGTCAGTCCTGGAAGTGACAATGTGGCCATATGGGGCGCACCAACATCTTCCCAAGAGGAGAAGGGACTAGGATTTCCACCAAGGGGAATTCCTTGGTTGGTAGGCTCCATTTTCTCAACCCAAAGATCAACGTAGGAAAAGGGGATGATTGTTCCGTTTAAAATAAATTTTAACACGCTTTGACAAAACTCGTTTTTTCAGTTTTTAAGAGTCGAGAAAAAACAAAAGATGACTCTAGTCTCCTTCGATTTTTAATGAGCCTGAAGTGACAAGTGCTCAGATGGACCTTTTCCGTTAAGGAGTCTGAAAAGGAACGAAAGGGACTGCTTTGGAGGTCTAGGTAGAGGGAGTACCAAACCAATCGCAACACTGCAGAATACGTTTTACGGTACGACAGTCAATCTTCCTGTTACACAGTAATTTATCACTGCCTTCCTGTCAGTCACCCTGCTGTGTCCAGAATTCACAATCACTAAGTGTTTGATCCCTGAACTGGCCTAAAAACCCATTTTTCCAAAGTTTTGTGCATCAGCGCGTCTGTTCCTAAAATAACCGCGATGACAGGCGCCTTCCAATGTATTCTGTGCGCTGCCATCGCGGAAGAACATCACTTTTCCGCGATGATGCACAGCGCGGCTTTCCCGTGTTCTTCCGCGCTGACATGACTTGTTCAGTTATTGATATGTGCTGACAGCGCGACAGTCTCCCTATAATCCGCGCTGATCCAGTTTGGGCGAATTTGTTCAAACAACCAGCCTTCCAGATCTCTCCAGGCTTGGTTGTTAGCTTTGTGAATGTCGACTCCCTTCTATGGCATGTCTGTTCGACCCTTTGCAACTACTTCCCTTGAAGATAAGCTCATCCTTCCACCCTTTTAGGAGACTCCTTCTCCTATATAAACTTCCACCATTACCATGAGCAGCTAGTTGGAACTAGTTAGACTTAGCTTGGATTGTACAGAGCTTGTAGTGCTCAGATTGCTGCTATAGGTTTGGTGTGTTAGGTGTGGAAGTGATTGATTGCTTGGGGAAGTTTGTTTGTGACATTTGTGTGAGAGAGAGAGAGTTGTTTGTCTTGGGAGAACCATCCTCAAAGGTGAATGCTTGAGATACATGCTGACTGATCCCTCCTGAGAAGGTTACCGACGTCAGAACATTTGGTTGTATTCTTCTCTATTCTGATTAATAATAGATGACTGCTATTATTGTTCCATTCTCGTTTGTCTATGCAATGGGTAAATGTGAATTATGTCTTTTCTGACTGGCATATGGTTACTTTTACTAGATTTCACGCTTGCGTTTGCTTTCTCTTCGTGTGTGCAGGTATCTATTCGCGGAGATCGCGGAGGATTGTGACCAGCTGAAGCGAAGGAGCGGAGACAACATCTCTTCGCCAAACGACAGCGCAGGAATCCAAGTAGGTGCTCTTTACTTCTTGTTTAATTGTAACTAGGAACATGCGTGGCAGCATTGTGTGATTGTTGCTAGACCCCTGCTGGGCTAGTAGGGATCGCCTCTATCCGTAGAGGGGATTTACCTCTCCAACAATTTGGCGACTCCACTGGGGATGAGCCTTATTGTCTCTTGAGTCCACTTTTGTGTTTGGTTTTTGATTGACCTCTTGTCGAGTTTTGGGGATTGTCTTTGTTGCTTATAAACTTTCTGGGTCTTTCTGGAAAGCGTTTTTATTATTGAAAAGCTCCTGCCTTTGGTTTGGGAAGTTTTTATTTTGGCTGTCCTTGTTTTTTGCTCTCAGCGCGTTTTATTTCGGAACAGTCGCGCTGACATCGCGACCCCGTTCTTTGGTTTTCTCTTCATCGCGCCTGTACGTCTAACAGCCGCGCTGACCTCGTTTTCAAGGGCAGCGCGCTTTATTCGTGTTCTTCCGCGCTGACATCGCGCCCCCTCTTCTTTGTGATTTCGGTCATCGCGTCTGTGTGCCTCATATCCGCGCTGACCTCGTTTTTTCGAGACAGCGCGCTTTTTCCCTGTCTTTCCGCGCTGACGTCGCAAAGTTGCTGAAGGCCTCCCCCTGTCAGCGCCAAGTTGCTGAAGGCTACCCGCGCTGAGCCTGAAAAACTCATTTTTGACCAAATTGGCCTCCTGAACCTCTTGCTGTGACTTTCCTTTCTTCTCTCCACTTGTCTAATGACTTGTTTTTCACTGTCTGAACTTTGAACTGTTTGATTACGGAGCTCAGCTCCATAGGGTTTCGTTTTGCTCGGTTTTGAGTTTGCAAACACCTTCCCTTCTCGCTGCTTGGTTCGTGTTTTCATCCTTACTTTTGCAATTGCTGGATTGTGTTGAGTCTCTAATTGACTGGTTGTGACTCTGGTCCGTCGGATGTTTGCTTTTCTCTATTGATTTCGCACTCTGAACCCTAGGACATCTAGTGGCCGTGTGTGTGTCAAGCCTCCCGTGAGGATCTCTGTTTGCTTGATTGACCAGCTCGTTCTAGACTCGTTTTCGCATTTGTTCAGTGATTGTCAGAGTGTGTTGGATTGTGCTTCCAAGTGGTCTTTTTCGCTTCCTCCTTGCTTGCGATCCTTGCTTATTTTGCAGAGCTTAGATCACATAGCTCGTGCATTGCTTTGTTTTCTTTTGATTTCGAAACTTTGGTTGAGTGTTTCGGGAACTTTGTGTGCTCTCATTAAGTAGTTTACTTGGTGTTCAGGTTCCTCCAAATTCCTTTAGGTGTTTTATGTCACTGAAAAGAAATCAAATTAGTAGCTTGCTTTAAAAATTCGAAAAGGAAAAGAACATTTCGTTGACTTGCATTTTCAAAAGAAAAGTTTCCTTTCCTCGCTTTAGTTGCATTTAGCTACTTGTTTGTTTGTATTCGTTTGGTTTGGTTTAAAAAATTCTTTGCTCTCTCGTAGCTAGAATTCATCGAACGAAACGAAATTCTTTTGCATATAGATTGCATCTAAGTAATTGTGAGCGAACATACGATAGAGCTTGAAATCGAAACTTAATCTCAAGATCAACTGTAAAATGAACCAAATGAATCTAAAAACGCATTGGAACTAAACGCAAATATTTAGAGGTCTAGGTTAGAGACGTGTTCCGGCGTCTTAAAACATAGTCACTGTTGTTTCACATTAGGTTGGGTGATTCCTCCTTCTGTGACTCGATAGTGGTCTAATACGGACTGCGCTCCCACGTACCGTCGAGTATATAGGGAGACCCCACTAGGCTTTTATCCTTTATCCATACGATTCGCAATGCAGTGAACACAGCATTCACGAAGATTGACCACTCGTACCCTAAAAAGTATTATGTGGTTTTGCGAAGAGTTTGGCACACCCTCTACCTAGAGTTCCAGAGCAGTCGCTTTTGATCCTTTTCGGACTCCCTAAACGAAAAGGTGCCTGTGAGCGTCTTGTCACTTCGTGCTCATTAAACATTCGAAGGAGACTGGAGTCATCTTTGTCCTTTTCTCGACTCCTGAAATATGAAAAGGTCAAGTTTGGTCCTTGCGTCTTAAAATTAATTTGGCCACGATAACATCACCTTTTCTAGGTCTTGTGTGCGATAGTTTTGAGTAGGCTTTTATCGGTAGTTTCCTTTAGGAGTTCTAAGGGGTCTGGTCATCCTGGCTGACCCATCAACCTCTGGTATAAGTGATCAAGGTTCTCCATCCTCTGTTGCTCCCGAGGTACCAGTTGTAGGCGGTACTCTTCCCATTGTTCCGAGTATCCAGCCTATCAACGCGCGTTCCCCAGGTAACCCAGATTACTTAGAGGATTGGAATCCCGTCTGGGAGGAAGATTGGGATAACCCCCGCACCCCCCGTACCCCTTTAGGTATGTCATCTCCGATGGAGGGGGCAGCTTCCAGTACAGGTGAGACACCTGCGGTCACAGACATCGAAACACCCGTGGTCACAGACATCGAGACCCCGATCCCGGCTTCCTCTCCCGTCCCTTCACGATATCAATCGCTGAGGGATAGGTATGCCGCTAGAACAACTTCTACCACTATATGGGATCCTAGTCTCGCTGCCTCGATCGGCCCTTTTGTTTCGCAGCCTCTTTTTCCACCCCTCACGACAGAACTCAACCCGCCCGTCACCTCAGTTCCCACTCAACCTACTGTTTGTGTAGCGCGTTCGACTCCGGTCATCAGTGCTGTACCGGTTTCCTCGTCTGAAGTCCCTCAAGCTGGTTCTTTTGTTGGAGGCATTCCAGGATCAGGACCGTATGATGCTTATGGGGAACCTATAACGGACCCAGATTACGATGGTCCTATCTTCTTCTATGATGAAAATGGTGAGTTTCTTGAGGAAATCTCAGGTCTCCCTCGTCGCCCTTTCGAAGAAAACGAGGAATCTTTGAATGTCATGTATGACCACACTACTAAGTACTTTGGAAACCGAGACCCTCCTCGGCAGCCCATAGGACCACCCAATCAGGACCCGCCATTCTACGTGCAGCCCCCCCAGGGGCAACCACCGTATGGCCCGCCTGACCCAGGACAATCTGGGCATCCACAAGGTCAACCTTACCAGGAACAACCTATGGACATTGGAGGTCCGCCATATCCATATCAGAATCAACCTACTGGGCAGCCAGAGCAACCGTCTTTTCAAGACCAGCTTGGTTTCCAGCCAGGGTACCCCTCTGGACAAACTGGCTCAGTTTACAATCCTTCAAATCAACCAGCCGTCCAGCAAGGGTATCCCCTTGGGCAGGGAGGACAACCCTATGTTCAACAGGGCCCACCTGCCCCTCAAGTTACGAATCCTTCTGGGCGAGGGGGGCAACCCTCTGCTCAGCCCATATACCAAGGAGGGCAGCCTGCCGTACAGCAAGCCCAGCCCTCTTCCCAACCCGGTTACGGTGGGGGACAAACGGGCCAACCATCTATACAGCCAAATCAACCCGGGGTCTACCCTCATCGTCAACCTGGACAAGCTGGCCAACCTCGGCGTCAACCAGCTATCCAACCAATTCGACCACCCGTTCCGCGAAGACAACCCTTGGTGGCACATGGACAACCTGGCGTCCAGCAAGGCTATCCTGCTAACCAACCAGGCCCATCTCGAATCCGACCAAGTCAACCTTCGGGACGTCTGGTCCAACCTCAGCCGGTTCAAGGACAATACTCTGGGCCTCAGACTCAAACAGGTTATCAACCCTCATACCAAACGCAGCCTGCCTACCAGGCTCCGTATGGGACCCAGCAGTCACATGGCTACCAGCAACCCCAGGGGCAAAATCAGTATGCTCCTTACCAAAATTATCAGCAACCACAGGTCACTCCCTATCAAAATTATCAATATGGTCAACCTGGCGGGCAAGCTGCTAATTCATGGGGAGCTGGGGGGCAAACACAGGGACAGTCGTCCGCACATGGACAAAACTCCTACGGACAAACCCCCTATGCGCCAGGTCCTTTTGGACCAGGTCCATCGGGACAAAGTTCCTACGCGCCCGGTCCTTTCGGGCCGGGTCCGTCCGGACAAAGTTCGTGGGGGCAACCCCAATCTGGGTGGAACCCTAATACCGCCTCGAACCCTCAGCCACAGATGTCCTTCAACCCGCAGCTACCATTTTTGGCTACGTTGGAACTACCCGATGTGTCCAAGTTAACAAACGATCCTATTTTGCATAACTCATATTGGCCACCGGTTCCGACCAAGATACCAGGTGACTGTCCAAAGTTCGACGGCAAAGCCGGAGAGGATCCTCAAGCCCACGTAATGACATATCACCTTTGGTGTTCATCTAACTCATGGCTTGATGATTCTATCCGACTGCGCCTCTTCCAGAGGACTCTCACTGGTTCGGCCGCAAAATGGTACATTGAACTTAATCGCGGCATGTTTTCAGACTTTAACTCGTTGGCTATGGCCTTTCTGACTCATTTTCAGTTACCCATTCGGTACGAGACTGGGACCAATTTGCTCACGTCTCTGAAACAGGATACGGCAACGCACATCTCCGATCATATACATGAATGGAGAAGGCGCCGTCGTTTGATTAAATTTTGGATTCCCGATCAACTCCTGACCGACTGGTTTACCACGTCCTTTGTCCCTAAAATTGCCAAAGATATTGCAATGGGGGCGTGTGTAACTGAGGAGCAAGCGATTGCGCGAGCTCAATACCTCGACTTAGTGTATTCTCAGTCAGGTACTTTGTATGACTATTTGCCAGATGCCCCGAGGCACGGACAAACCAAAGCTCCACCAAAACCGTCTGTTGATGGGGTTATTGGCTCCGTGAATTCATCAAGTAAGAAATCGACCGCGAACTCTGGGAAGCAGAAACAAAACACCTCTAACGAGAATGCTTCTCAGAGCCCATCTATTCCTGGGAATACCTCCGAGGTGAATGCCGTTCAGTCCACCGCGGCAGACAAATCCTCGAAAGGCAAAAAGAAAGGAAAGGCCAAAGAAAAATCCGGACAACCTAAGCAAAATCCTCCTAAACCTCCCTCCGAGGAAGGAGCCAAACGGAAGCCTAAGTATCCTTGTCTCATTTGTGAGGAGGATCACTACACCAAGGACTGCCCCAGGCGATCCGAGGTTAGTCGGCTTTTGAAAGGTGCTTCAGGGTCCCCTGCCGTGCTTAAAGAACCTTTCCCATCCCAGCAGACGCATCAGGTGGCAGACCCTTCCCAATCCTCTTCCTCGTTCGGTTCTCAAGTTTTCATGGCTGGAACCATTCCCGTCCATATCACGACTCGAGCGAAAGATTATCCATCTTCAGCCGGGAAGGAGCCGGAGGCCCCCTCCAGCGCTCCCGCGTCCAGTTCTGGCCCTCTTCACATTGAACGGCCCAGCACCGAGACGATCCCCCGACCCCCTCCCAAAGGTGTACTCAGGAAGTCATCTTATAACCCCAATGCTCGTGCCGCTCAGCATTATAGCATTGTCGAGGACTTAGCTCAGGCTCCGTCTGCTATGTCCGCGTTAGAAGTCCTCCAGAGCTGCCCCTCCCAGAGGAAGTCCCTGCTATCAGCGATTGGTGGCATCGACCCGGCAGATTCGGATTTAATTTCTTTTGACCTCGAAGGTTTCACGCAGAGATTGCCTCATCAGGTGGCTTTCCTTATACAAGTTCTCATCAAAGGCAAGACGATTCACCGTACTGTCATTGATGAAGGAGCCTCAACCTGCATCATGTCGGTTGCTTGTTGGAAGGCTATTGGTTCGCCTGCTCTGAGCCAGTCTCCCACCACCCTAGAGGCCTTCGACGGAAGAGAATCTCGTCCACATGGTATCCTCCCGCGTTTACCTATCTCTTTAGAAGGGAAAACTGTAGAAGTCGAGGTTGAAGTCGTTGACGCTAATCTCACTTACAACCTCCTCCTAGGACGAAGCTGGACTTATGCCATGCAAGCCGTGGCTTCCTCCTTATTTCGTGTCGTTCGTTTTCCCCATCAAGGGAAAATCGTCACAGTGGACCAGCTGTCCTTTTTTGCTTCCTCTTCTGAAGGGAATGTACCATTCGTGGAGCATACCTCCAAATCGCTAGAGAGTGTGGGTGCCGGATTATTTAAAGATCCCTCCTTAATGGGAGTCTTTCCCCTCCCACCTCCAAATCTCGCCTCCGTTAACATGATCACAGCCCATTCTGATCCATGGATTCTCCCTCCCGTGAATCAGGAAGACTCCTGGGGCGAGATGATGCCGTTGAGCCCCGCCGAGCTCAACTACATCGAGATAGTCGCTGCATCGGCTTCAACCCCCGAACCTGCTCTTCCAGGCAGCGTTCCCGATTCACCTGAAACCTTCCCTTGGTTGGGAGAGAAGGCCACTTCGGACCCCCTGAAGGAATCATTTCCCTCCGACGAGGCTATCATCGAGACTATGTCTCCCGAAGAGCTCCCTTGGTCAGATCACCACCATCGCTCTTCGTTTCTCCCTCCTCATTCGGAAATGGCCACGTGTCTCGGAAAGTTTGCTTCATGTCTCCCACATATCCCTCTCCAAACACCTATCCAGTTATATCAAGTGTCTTCGGAAGGGAACATGGGTAACATTACGCAGACTCTGGCTATCGACATCTCTGTCAAAACAGGGGTTGTCGAAAATATTCATATTGGAGTCACATGTACTCCTGAGGAAATTCAAATTTACACAGATCTATTTCGTGAATTTCGTGATGTTTTCGCATGGTCTTACGAGGAAATGCCCGGCATTGACCCCAGTATCGTGGAGCACGAAATCCCTACCTATCCTGGCGCTAAGCCTGTTCGTCAGCGTTTACGCCCAGTGCACCCTCGAAAGGCTGCAGCCATCAAGGCCGAAGTTGAAAAACTTTTTCGAGCTGGTTTCATTTATGCCATCCCCCTCACAGAATGGGTATCTAATATAGTTCCTGTCAATAAAAAACAAGGCACTATTCGGGTTTGTGTTGACTATCGCGATATCAATCGCGCCTGTCCAAAAGATAACTTTCCTACGCCTTTCATTGATCAGCTTATCGACGATTGCGCAGGAAGCGAAATTTATTTGTTTATGAACGGTTTCTCTGGTTACAACCAGATCAACATAGCCCCAGCAGACCAGCACAAGACTGCTTTCATTTGTCCTTGGGGCACCTTCGCTTACAAGAAGCTACCTTTCGGTCTCAAAAATGCCGGCGCCACTTTCCAGCGTGCGATGTCGTATGCTTTTCATGATATCCGACACATCGTACAACCTTACCTGGATGACCTACCCGCTCATTCAGCTAAACGCCAAGACCATCCATCTCATTTACGCGAAATCTTCCTTCGCTGTCGACACTACCGTATTCGACTCAATCCGCATAAGTGTGTCTTCTGCGTGGAATCTGGCCGACTACTCGGGTTTATCGTCTCCCGAGAGGGCATCCGTCTGGATCCCCTTAAGGTCGAGGCCATTTTGAATCTTCCTCCCCCTGCCACTTTACAGCAGTTACAAAGCTTGCAGGGAAAAGCTAATTTTCTTAGACGGTTCATCCCAAATTATGCCGAGGTGGCCAAGGGTTTCACGCGATTACTAAAGCGAGACACGCCCTTTCATTGGGACGCTATCGCTCAGCAATCTTTTGAGCGTCTTAAAGACCTTCTGGTCTCAGCTCCGCTCCTAAGACCTCCGAATTACCACCGTGACTACACCCTTTATCTGGCCGCTGCCGATACCACCATCGGCATGGTTTTAGTGCAAGACGACGACGATGGCATGGAGCACGTTGTATACTATCTTAGTCGCAACCTCCTGGATACGGAGACTCGCTATGCATATGTCGAGAAGTTGGCATTGGCCGCTGTCTGTGCCGTCCAACGTTTCCGTCATTACATCCTGTTGCGCACAACGACCGTGATCTCTGACTGCAACCCCATGACCTATATTTTGTCACGTCAGTTGCTGGGGGGCAAATACTCGAAGTGGATCGTAATCCTCCAAGAGTTCGACTTGGAATTTACTGCCGCCAAGTCTAAGAAATCACTGGTCTTTGCCGAACTGCTCTGTTCCTTACCATCTCAGTCTGCACCGTCTCATCCAGAGGAGCAGATTCCGGATGAAACGCTCTTTCTCATCAGCACTCTCGACCCATGGTACGGGGACATCATTGTATATTTACAAACGTCTTCGTTTCGTCCCAATACATCGAAAGATGCTCGACGACGGATCCGTCATCAAGCTCAACCGTATCGCATTTTGGGCGACACCCTGTACCGCCTCGGCGTCGATTCCATCCTTCGCCGATGCTTAACCATCGAGGAAGCTGAGCGAGTCTTGAATGACTGCCACTCCGGCGCTTGTGGCGGCCATATGTCCGGATACGCTACCGCTCAAAAGATCCTCCGCGCTGGTTATTTCTGGCCTTCTATATTCAAGGATTGCATCCTTGCTGTACGCGCATGCCATGAATGCCAGGTTTACCACCGGAAGATGCGTGCACCTGTTGCACCACTGCACCCTGTCGTAACCGTAGGTCCATTTGCCAAATGGGGCATCGATTATACGTCCTGTAACCCTCGTTCGGCCGGGGGGCATGGGTACATTATCGTTGCCGTGGATTATTTCACCAAGTGGGCCGAAACGATGCCTACATTAAACGAAGACGGTCACACAGCGGCGCAGTTTTTATTCAATCATATCATCACCCGCTTCGGAGTCCCTCAGGCTATTGTTACAGATCACGGAAAGCATTTCCGAAATCATATGATGACAGAGTTAACGACCCAGCTAGGCTTGCGGCAAGATAGTTCATCACCGTACTATCCTCAATCTAACGGTCAAGTTGAAGCCGTGAACAAAGTTTTGATCACCATGCTTCAACGTACCGTCAATATACACAAGTCAAACTGGCATCTAATGCTTTTCCCGGCCTTGTGGGCCTACCGGACTTCTGTGAAGGATGCCACCGGTTTCACCCTGTTTCAACTGGTCTATGGACTGGAGGCTACCCTTCCCGTCGAATGTGAAATTCCTTCATTAAAATTAGCTGTCGAGTTGCTTCCCAACACCACTCCAGTGGAGGAACGACTTCTTTACCTAGAACGGTTAGACGAGACTCGTCGTTTGGCCTCTCTGGCTATCGAAGCACAGAAGAAGAGAGTCAAAGCTCACTTCGATCAGAATATTCATCCTCGTTCCTTTGTTGAGGGAGACTTAGTACTGCTCTACGATCAAGCTAAGGATAAGCTGGGGGCAGGAAAACTCGAATCCATGTGGTTAGGTCCCTACATCGTGAAACGTGTTTTACAAAAGGGCGCATATGAGTTGATTGACTATGAAGGAAATCCTCTTGACAAGCCCCGTAATGGGCTGTATCTGAAGAAATACTATGCATAGCTGCTCACATTCACTTTGTATATACGTGTGTTTTTGAGTTTTTACTGCATGAGTTTCTTTTTGCTTTGGTGTGAAGGCGTGTTTTGCCCCTTATTATGCTTTCTCTTTCCTGCGCAGATGTCTCGTACCCCTTATGTTGGTTTCGCTGATGGTGCCTGCCGTAGCACTTGTAATTTGTCTTCGGCAGCGTGGGTGATCTACGATCCTCACGGAGAGTTGTTAGACCTTCAGGGTGTCTGCCTAGGTCGTACCACTAACAACGTTGCCGAGTACAGCGCTGTAATAGAATTACTTGCCGAAGCAGTTGACCTCGGCATCCGAGAGCTAGTGGTGAACCTGGACTCCCAGCTGGTTGTCCATCAACTCAACAGACGATATTCCGTCAGAGACCAGCGCATATTAAGGTTGTACCTACGTGTAAGATTGTTAGAACGGAATTTTGATTACATTACTTATCAGCACATTCCGAGACGATTAAATACGTTGACTAATGCATTGGCAAATCATGTATTAGATAGACATTTGCGAAACAGATAAACATCATACAAGAAAGCATAGACAACATAGTAAGACCATAAGCATATGTAAATTAATCATTTCAAGCATAGTTTGCATGTGTGTGCTTTTAAGCTTGCATTAAAAATATAAAATCTATGAGTCGAGTGTTGTGCAAATTCATACATAAGATCACAAATTGTACTGAATAAACGCATAACATAAAGAACACATCATCACATGTAACAATGACTCATCCAAAAATCGGTATGTATATATATATATATCGTGTGGCGCACTAAGGCGCTCAAAAATAGAAGTGCATGTCCCAAAATCTCAATACATCTGAGTCATATGTCTCAAAATAACAGTGGAAATAAAACCTAGACGACTAGTCAGCTGGATGGTGCTCTCTGTAGTACACAGCTGCTCGTGCCACCCGCCTCAGAAGGCGGTGCACTCTGGGTTCCACCCCCACTGTGTGAATCTGATGCTCCACGGGGACCTCCTCGACCCCCTGGTAGTCTGGCACCCCCTCCAGCAACCCCTCAAGGTTGCGAGCCACAGTCTCCGATGTGTTGGCCCCTGGAGGGGCTAAGGCCAAAGCTCCGGCTCCCGGGCCCTCTCTCCGTGCCGTGGCAGCCAGGCCAATCGGTCTAGTAGGCCCCACATCTGCATGACAAGACATTTATTAGGACATGTACATGAAAATTAAAAAACAATACAAAACTCAAAAAGACAAAAAGTGTCATACCTGCATCGTCCCACTGTTCACCCGGAGGCAGTACCAAATCAGGATCATTGCGGAAATCCATCCCCGCATATGGCCAATCCTGCACGAAGATCTCCTGCTGATCCAGCCAGTCTCTGAAAAATGCCCCCCAGCTATGTGGCCGGCCGCCACCCCCACGTGGCATAATACGAGCCCATCGTGAGGCCCTCGTCTCTCGAGGATCCCTGGGGGCATCCACAGCCATAGACTGTAGCCGCATGGCTGGTACTCGCTCCAGAATGAGCGGGACCAGGATCGATCCGTAGCCGAACTGCTTCGTCTCCCCGCGACGGCAGTTGCTCAATTGCCTCTTCATGTTGTTGCACACTGCCGTGCACCAATCAAACACGGTAGGCTCGAGGCACTCGAGAGCTAGTAGGAGATGGGTCTTAGACGCCTCATGGTTCGCCATGCTACCCGCCGCCCGGGTCACCATGAACAGGATGGTGCGCAGCACTATGTCCCTCACAGTGGGGATCGAGCACTTCCCACTCCGCGTCTTCACCGCCCCCGGGCAAACCTGAGCCATCAAGTCATCCAGAGTACCGCCGCTAGGGCGCTGCCCCTCCAAGATGGGCCTCGCACCTCGGCGCGACAATCCAGTCAAGAAAAAGATGTCCATGTGGTCAAACTCAATGTCGTGACCACGGATGGTGAATTTCTGGTCTACAGGGTTCCATGCTCTGATCAGCAGCTCCAGAAGATCATGCTGGGCCCTCAAGCGCGGTGTGAGGAAGAATTTCATGAATCCGCAAGCCCGCATGGCGTTGCAGCAATTCACATCTCCCCAAGCAGCTACATCTTCTACATCGTGAACTCTCTCTTGCCATTGAAAGGCCATGATGTCCTGCACAAACCATAAAAACAAATTAGAAGTGCTTCCATGGAAAAATTCACGTTCATTTATCAAAAACAAAATTTTTTCCGCGCCAGCGCGGCTGTTTTAGAAACAGCCGCGATGACAATGGCGGCCCTTTGTAAAAAATGCGAGGTCAGCGCGGAAGAACACGGCTTTTCCGCGCTGACCCGAAGTTGGCTACGTTTGTTATTTTTCGGTCAGCGCGACCCCGTGGGCGATTTCCGCGCTGACCGAGGGCGCACCCATGCAAATAAAAAATGCCCAATTGGGCCAATTCGACCGTTAAAAACCTACTAAAATGAACCAGAATGCAGGGCAAGGGAACGAGAACCTACCTGGAAGAAGCGGATCTGGAAATGGTCTCCGTACGGGCTGGAAATCGCTCCGTCAACTTTTTGGCTCCTCCACGTCCTTCACGTTCTCAAATAGTAAAATGGTAAAAATGACTTATTACTCCCCCTATTTATAGTAAAAACTCCTAAATTGCCATATTTTTTGGGTTTTTACCATTTTTAACCATAAAACTAGTCCTGGTTTTGTTTTAAGCATGTTTTAATGTGTTTTTTACGTATATCGAATGGATTTATGCGGGTAGTGCCCTTGTGCAGGTACAGGTATAGCGGCTTGGTCATGCCGGTCCACAATTCATGTGATCCCCAAAAAAGTGTCGTCTCTAAGCTCTTTTCCGACGTTAAACAAGAGAAGATAGCCGAGCTTCCTTTCAGCTCGTTAAAGGGAACGAAAGGCGGTCGTTTTTAAGCTCTTTTTCCGACCGTTAAACCAAAAAGATCGCCGGGTGTTTGTCGTTTCGCGCTCGATATCGGCTCTAAAACGACGTGTTTTCGACCGCTTTTTTACTTTTTCAGGTCGGAGACACTATTCATGAAAAGTACTCCTCGGTTGTAATGACCGGGCGGTTCTTTCGGGCATAGTTTTATACTTTTTCGGGCTCGAGAGACACAACTGTACGAAAAAGGACCCCCCTGGAGTCTCCTTTTCCGCATTCTTTTCAGACTCTCGAAACAAGAAAAGAAGCCGAGTTCCTCCTTTGTCAGGCTCGTTAAACACTCAATGACATCGGATATTGTCAACATGACACACATCAAGCATATGTTATCCCCGTCAAGCTTGTCATCCAAAAATAATCGGGGTACCTGCCTGCAAAGGTGGGGAAAATGGAACTATGATTACAGTCGTCTCGGCAGTACGTCACTCTTGAACATGGCACTCCGCTGTTTCGTGTCTGGGTGGGATCATCTCATTTTCACTAGCCTCCATGGGTTTTGGATATCCTATTTGACCTCTCATCTGTTCATTGCCGTCCCCATCTTATCCGCTGCTCATTTGATGTCAAGTACTGCCAAATCCGTTACAGTGCCGTTATATGTTCAAGAGAAGTTGTCCTCTGCCACAATGCAACCTCGTTCGCTATCTCATCACAAACTATTATACCTCTGTCTCGTGTCGATGATGTGGGAATCATCATGGCCCACCTTCGATCAAGGTCACTTCTCGTCGACTTCAACTCATTATCCGAGAAAGTGACTTAGAGACTCCTTCCAGGTGCCTTGGAGCCTGCATGCCTCAATGGCAGGTTCTTCGTGTTCGACGCAAGGTTTACATCATTGACCTTTGATCGAATGATTCCATGGGTGTTCGACACCAACTCATTGATTCACACACCACAGATTGTACCTATAGTACCTTGAGGGCCATTGACATTATTGGTGGTACCTCTCGCGTCTGTTAACGGTCTTCATCATTAACCGGTAATCAGACGATGTTCATGCATGTTCGACTTCGACCCATGTATTCACATGCTTGGACTTGTACTCTGTTCGGGTCGAGATGGAGCGCAAGACCCTGGATCCCTGCTCACTGTGGTCCAGGTTGCGGTTTTGTGGAGAATCATTACATGACTCATTGATGGATGGCTGCGCCCATACCTGAGTCTTCATGGATGGCTGCGACCATACCTTGTCATTATTATGGTCTCTTTAGCTGGGTGGCTGCATCCACACCATAGACCATTCTCGCATGTCTTTTGGATGGCTGCGCCCATGCCTAGACTGCATGTATTTGATTGTCAGAGATTTTCGGTACTTCCTGGTGGTGTTCCAGTTCGGCGTGTGTTGTAAAGCATTTCACCCCTCCCACTCTCTCGGTCTTCATGCTTTAGGGGGCATCTGTTACACAGTAATTTATCACTGCCTTCCTGTCAGTCACCCTGCTGTGTCCAGAATTCACAATCACTAAGTGTTTGATCCCTGAACTGGCCTAAAAACCCATTTTTCCAAAGTTTTGTGCATCAGCGCGTCTGTTCCTAAAATAACCGCGATGACAGGCGCCTTCCAATGTATTCTGTGCGCTGCCATCGCGGAAGAACATCACTTTTCCGCGATGATGCACAGCGCGGCTTTCCCGTGTTCTTCCGCGCTGACATGACTTGTTCAGTTATTGATATGTGCTGACAGCGCGACAGTCTCCCTATAATCCGCGCTGATCCAGTTTGGGCGAATTTGTTCAAACAACCAGCCTTCCAGATCTCTCCAGGCTTGGTTGTTAGCTTTTTGAATGTCGACTCCCTTCTATGGCATGTCTGTTCGACCCTTTGCAACTACTTCCCTTGAAGATAAGCTCATCCTTCCACCCTTTTAGGAGACTCCTTCTCCTATATAAACTTCCACCATTACCATGAGCAGCTAGTTGGAACTAGTTAGACTTAGCTTGGATTGTACAGAGCTTGTAGTACTCAGATTGCTGCTATAGGTTTGGTGTGTTAGGTGTGGAAGTGATTGATTGCTTGGGGAAGTTTGTTTGTGACATTTGTGTGAGAGAGAGAGAGTTGTTTGTCTTGGGAGAACCATCCTCAAAGGTGAATGCTTGAGATACATGCTGACTGATCCCTCCTGAGAAGGTTACCGACGTCAGAACATTTGGTTGTATTCTTCTCTATTCTGATTAATAATAGATGACTGCTATTATTGTTCCATTCTCGTTTGTCTATGCAATGGGTAAATGTGAATTATGTCTTTTCTGACTGGCATATGGTTACTTTTACTAGATTTCACGCTTGCGTTTGCTTTCTCTTCGTGTGTGCAGGTATCTATTCGCGGAGATCGTGGAGGATTGTGACCAGCTGAAGTGAAGGAGCGGAGACAACATCTCTTCGCCAAACGACAGCGCAGGTATCCAAGTAGGTGCTCTTTACTTCTTGTTAAATTGTAACTAGGAACATGCGTGGCAGGATTGTGTGATTGTTGCTAGACCCCTGCTGGGCTAGTAGGGATTGCCTCTATCCGTAGAGGGGATTTACCTCTCCAACAAGAGCCATACTGGCAAGCCAATTGTCAGTCCTGGAAGTGACAATGTGGCCATATGGGGCGCACCAACATCTTCCCAAGAGGAGAAGGGACTAGGATTTCCACCAAGGGGAATTCCTTGGTTGGTAGGCTCCATTTTCTCAACCCAAAGATCAACGTAGGAAAAGGGGATGATTGTTCCGTTTAAAATAAATTTTAACACGCTTTGACACAACTCGTTTTTTCAGTTTTTAAGAGTCGAGAAAAAACAAAAGATGACTCTAGTCTCCTTCGATTTTTAATGAGCCTGAAGTGACAAGTGCTTAGATGGACCTTTTCCGTTAAGGAATCTGAAAAGGAACGAAAGGGACTGCTTTGGAGGTCTAGGTAGAGGGAGTACCAAACCAATCGCAAAACTGCAGAATACGTTTTACGGTACGACAGTCAATCTTCCCGAATGCTGTGTTCAGTGCATTGTGATCAGTAGAGCGGCCGGCACGGCTTCCTATGGATAAAACGTTTTAAGCCTATAGGGGTCTCCCAATATATACTCGACGGTACGTGGGAGCACAAGTCCGTACTGGCACTTATCGTCTCAAAGTGGAGGAATCACCCAACCAACAGTGAGGACAACAGTTACCAGGCTTTACGACACCGGAACACGTCTCTAGCCTAGACCTCTAAATGTTGTGCGTTAAGTTACAAAGCGTTGTTAAGTTCATTGAATTTATTTTAAGTTGATATTTCTTATGAAGTTTGCCTTTTTGGTTCACCACGAGATGTAGATGTAATTCCTAAAATGCAGTCTAAAGATGATAAACAAACTTTTATCTCTTTTCAACAATGAAAATCCTAGCTACAAGGGAAAAGAAAGACACATCTTTTCGCAAAGAGCATAGAGCACACTGTAAATGCACTTTTCCTAAATCAAGCCAAGCAGACTGTCAATATGCAAATGCACTTGTGCATGTATTTGTTTTTCACTTTCTTAATATTGATGCCTAAAAAGAAAGTTGATGTACAAATTTGAATTTGCTTTTAAGTGATAAACACAAACAAGGAAAATACTCGTTTCAACACTTAGAAAAGCACAAATCCAAACCAAAAGGCAAAAGTAAACGTATAATCAACTGTCAACAACAAATAAACTTTCTCCTATGATCAAACTGACACTTTCGACAGATCTAAATCAAAGGACGACAGTATGACTATTCTACTTTTGCAATGGAAAACTGTAAATGACGTAACAAACACACAAAAACACCTACAGTTTCTTTGTACAAAGGAGGCGGAATTGAGGCAAAGAAAAGGCGTTTTGAAAGGGAAACACACACTGATCACAAGCTGCAAAAACGGAGATCAAAACTGAAAAACTGAAGCAAAGAACCTCAGCTGCACAAGGCAAAGCTGATCAGCGCACCTGTAGCATAGAGAAACTGGATTGCAGCGCAGGTGGCCCTCTTGGGAACTGCGTTGAAATGCAAAGTCTCTTCACTATGCCTGTGCTGGGGCAGAAACGAGACTTCTATCCGGGTTCTGGGTCACGGTTTGCAGTTTAATCTATGGCTTTTGGCCGAGTAAAAGCAATTAGTAATGCACAATCAGAGGGTGGATTTAATGAAGGTTTAAGAGCTATCACAAAGGGCAATCAGATCATTTGTGGATCAGCTGTTCAAATCATAAACAGATCTAGTGAATGGATTGAAGTAGCAGGTGTCTACTTTGCATTTGTTAATGGCAAATGCAGTTCGATTGCTACTTCTAAGCTTATGAAATAAACAACAATAGAAACACAAACAAACTAATCAGACAATCGTCCCCAGCGGAGTTGCCATTTTGTTATCGGGAAAAGTATCCATTCGGAAAGACCCTATCCCACTAAGGTGTGACAGTACCTTAGAAACAAACAGAGAAAACTACTTGTGTATTCTTCTTTATGAACTATAAACAAAGAAGGAAAGGATGAACTAACCGGTGTCTTCCGCTAGTTCCTTTGGCCCAGTTCCTCTTCTCTTTGATAGCTTCCAACCACTTGCTCCTTCACTTGCCCAGCTGCACAATACCTGCAAGATCAAAGAAGAAAGAAACTATACAAAGACATAGGTTTATGTTCATAAAAAGCTTAGGATCAGATATAAGCTAAACATACTAATGCAACAATCATCAATGAAACACAAGTATGTAGGAGAAAACTCAAATAGTTTTATTGATAAAACAAGAAGTTTCAGGAGGAGATACAACCGATGTCCTGATCCAGCATCAACCTCCCAGCATAGAAGTCCCTTCTCACCTCCAACAAAGCATAAATCACCCAATAGTCTAATTGTCTCTCTCAATACCAACAATAATTCTTTGCAATATCAAAATTCCAGCCTCCGGATCTCTTGGATGAGGGATCCATATATAGATGTATGCAAGGAAGATGAGTCAGCTTATGATTTGATTAGTGGCTTCTCTCTGTCATTTCTTGCTTCCACTTGGAGACTGAGAGCCTCTTACTCATCCTTGGTCGAACTCAGTGAGGCAAGTGTCATTGGAGAAGATTCTGGAAGCTTCCATTGTCTTTCCACCTTGCGGAATGGCACTGCCATTTGTCATTTCCTGCTCAACGCACCCTGGTAGTGCATTCAAGTTCGTTGCAATGCACCTAGCCAGTGTATTTGGGTGCTATGCAACGCAGCTAGCCAGTGGAGCATCTGAAATGATCCTGATTTGACTGATTCTGAGCAGTTTCTGGTGGAGAACTTCTGGGAGAAGCTGTAGTTTGTTGACCTTGTTTCTTTAGGGGTTGGAACAACATGTTTAGGGACTTTGGATCCCTTGGTTTATGGACATTTCATGCTCAGAGCTGTAAGGCAAAAAAATGTCTATAACACTACTGTGTCTTCAACATACTCCAAAACTCCATGTTCTTGAAGAGTGATATCTAGCCTTGCTTTCCTGGACCAAAGTTTGATGTGTCATTCAACTTTTCCTCTACCTTGAAGTAGGACAAATCCATGTTGATCAAAAAACTTTGGCAGCAAGTGGGGTCTCTTGAGGTGATTTCTGGTCTCCTTGGACCTGTCTTCACAAAGGCTTTGATACCATGTTAAAAAAATTGAAAGTTCTATGCAAGAATTTAAAAATTATCTGTAGAAACTTAAAAGTTCTATCCAAAAAATTGAATGTACTTTGTAGAAAATTGAATGGAACTTAATGTAATTTGTAGAAATCTGAATGTACTTTGTAGAAAATTTAATGTACTTTGGAGAAAATTGAATGTTCTATGTTATTACAATTAATTAGAATGCAGATTTTGTTCTTCAAAAATTGTAAGATCAACAATTGTAGATAGAACATAAACTTAAGGATCATATGGCAACCAAATACAAATATGAGACATTGAGACTTTGGTCCAATGACCAGGGGAAAACCCCTCAAAGGGGAAAACCCAAATGATTCTTATTTTATTATATTCCTTCAATTGTTCAAAAGAGTACATAGAGAGAGAGAGAGAGAGAGAGAGAGAGAGAGAGAGAGAGAGAGAGAGAATGAGAATGAATAAAGTCACCAATGTCCGATCAACTTGTAGCTGGAGTTCTCTTTCTCTTTGCTTGAATATCTCCTCCTTCTCTTGATCAGATCTTGTCCTTCACACTTGCTACAACTCTTCCCTTGCTCTTTCTCTTCACTCGCTCTCACACTTCTCTAGCACACACTCGACACTTGCTCTCCTTCTTCAAAATGAACATGCTACTCTCAACTCTCACTTGCTCTTGCTTAAATAGAAGAAAAATGATAAGAGTTACAAAATGAATTCATGCCTTGAGCCAGTAATAGGAGAATAAAATTCCATGAGGGAGGAGTTACTTGAGGAGAAGTGTAACTCATCCCAAGAATAAAGAGAGAGGGACACTTGTCTTGAGGAGTTACAATTCGAATTAGGGAGAGAGAGAGAGTTACACTTAGACATGAGAGAATATTTTGTGAGAGTTACAAATCAAATTGAATGAGGGAGTTACAAGTGGATTTAGTGAGGAGTTACATTTTTGCCATACATTGAATTAGTGAGGGAGAGTTATATTCTCTTAAGTGTGGAGTTTCCAAGGGAGAGGTTCAATTTTCCAAGTAATAGATTCTCAATTTAATTTACTTATTCCATGAGAGATTTTTTTTATTAATACATTAAAAGTGAATGACTTTATATTATTTTATAAATATAATAATAATAATAATAATAATACTAGTAAGGATAAAAATATTAATTATTGACTTGTATAATCATGATTGATTTGATTTTAAAGTGGATTCCATATGTCGAGATCTTCCTTGATCATTTAGACATGACTTTCTATTTTTGGAAATTTACTCCCAAATTGAGATGTGACCTACTATTTTTGGAAAGTCATATTAGAATTGTTAGAAATTAAATTTTATTATAGGTGATTCAAACAAAACTGAAAGACATAGAAATTCATCCCTGAGTTGCCAAATTCTAATAAGCTAGAACGAAGAGGGAGGGCTAAGAGTGACAACCCCCACCCTGATCGTTGTCGCATCGTGCATGTACAATTTGAGTGAGAACATTTTTGGCGTCGTTGCCAGGATGAGTTTCTTGTTCCTGTTTATCATAACATCCTTTTCGTTACATAACTTTTTGATCTTTCATCCTTCATCTTTAATTCGATAACACCACATTTCTGGTGCCATTGCTAGGGATAAAGTTTTTTTTGTCCCTAATTTACGAAATTCTTCCTAATCTTCTTCATCCTTCATCTTTCCTCTTTCATCTTTCATCTAGCAACGCCACACTTCTTGTCTCTTTGACATATTTCTTTCATTATTTTCTATCTGCACCTGGACATTTGGTTTAGTTTTCTATTTGGGTGGCGACTCCACTTATTCATCCATTAAAATTGACCTATATTAGAAGGTATCTTGTTACCTTAATTAAACTTGCTCATGATCCTAAAAGGGCTCTTAGAGTTCATCTAAACGAGGTTGCTTCTAGTAGAAAACTCCTCTTTCTCGGACAGGAAGCCCTCCATGACATCCACTTGCTTTTCCTTGACCCATGGATAGAGTTTTTATCTTCTCGGTTCTTGACTAATTTTCGATTTTTTCCTTTTCAATTTTAGAGTTATATTCATGTTCAAGTGGTGACTCCACTTCTTTCATTTTTTACAAGAATTTACACTAGAAGCTCACTTCTTGTAGACCTATTGTTTTTCTTGAACAAGGATCTCTCTCTGACATCCATTAGCTCATTTTTCCCTTAAGAAAGTCATCATGAATGACTTGTTTTCTCCCTGTTGTTTTACTAACATTTAAGGCTATCCTTGAATATTCCAAATTCAACCATTGATAATTTGCCTTCTTTTAAGGGTAATAATGCAATTTCTTCTAGAGATCATCTCATAAAATTTACTTAGTGTCTGCTAAGGTTCTGCGGTTCTGCACGTTATAAGCATGAAGATGTCAACATGTGAATCTTTGTCCTTTCTTTGAAGGTGATGCTATGGAATGGTCTTATGATTTTCCTGATAATTGCTTTGATTCTCTACAAGCCGTCGTCAATGCTTTTAAAAATAGCTATGGAGATCAAAGGTATTCACCTTATGCTAATTACAATATAAAGAAAGACGAAAGTGATCCTGTAAAACACCCAACTATCATTAAAAGGTTTCAAGAGGATATGTCGCATCAAACTTTTCCATATTGAGTTCCTTGTGAGAGTTTTCATGATGAATCCACTTGTGTCATTGCAAAAAGAATCCTTGATAGTGGAAAGGCAGGTACAAAGGGTCAAATTAATATTAATGATGAAAAAGAAAATGATGAACATCTTATCAAGGAATTAACTCAAATGGTTAAAGACATGAAATCTAGTCAAGCATAGTTGACGAAAACCATGGAACTTAATCAAGAGAGATTAATAGTAGATCACATCAAGGAAATGAGATCCATGCACACCAAATTGTTAGCCATAGAAGAAAAATATGATGATGATCTAAAAATCATGGAAGTTAATCACTCTAATCAGATGGACACCATGCATGCAAAATCATTTGATCACCATGAAAACAAGTCATAAGAAAGAAATGAGCTTTATTCAAGAGAATCACAAATAAAGTAATAAAGGATATGGAAGTTGGTTAGATATGTATTCAAAATAATTTTTTGACCATGGAGGAAAACCATGCCAAGGAAATCAGTGCCATGAAGTTTAAATATTCTAATCAAATGAATGCCATGAGAACTGATCATATCACTCTTTAGATTAAACCGCGAAAGATGGAAAAATCATAGGATCAAGAGCTCCAGTTCATACTAGAGGATCTAGAAGGAAATCATAAAGAGCTTTAGATAGATAACAAGCCTCCTAGTTCATTGAAGCAATCCCCATCTCACTGCGAGAATGCCATGTATCCCATTGAAAAGAGGTTAGCCGGAAGTGACATAATTGGAAAATAGATAGAGAAACATCACACTATTGAGGTCAATCACAATATTTATGGGACTTATGTGTCACCTTTCACAAAATATATTCAGAATAAAAATGGGCATGCCTTAGATTCTTCAAAATTTTCATTCGAACATTTTCAAGATCAAAGAACAAAATCTACACTGGTTGCATTTTTAGCATCACAACCCACTGGGAAGAAAGGTAAAAAGCAGAAGATAAAAAGGAAGAAGTTTAATGCATATGATGGTCAGGAACAACTCGATATTTAGATAAGTCGGAGTTTTAGGATTTTCAGAATTCAACATGGCACATCAGAAAAACAACCCATAGGTCTACCTAAAAGTCGACAGATACTCAACATGAACTTCACTAAAGACATGCATCCTTTATATTGTATCTCTAACCCTAATAACTTAAATGGGATTTTTTTTCTTTTCATTAGTTAGTTTTCTTTTCATGCATATATTAGAGTATGATTTCTATTTGAGTAGATGTTTTATGTATACATGATGATTTTGATTTTGAGCGGATATCTATTTGATGTACTTTTGTTTTCATGGATACAAGATTTTGGATTCTCACATTCCTTCAGTGAAGAAATGTGTCCCCATATGGAGCTAGATGTTATCCATAATTTTTTTCAAAAATCCAGGGAGGCAGTGTACAAGTAAGTCGAGAATTTTTTTAAAGATCAAAGTGAGTTGCCAACATGAAATCATCGTTGTAAACCCAATTTTTGTAGGTTTTATTGTAAATCATGCTAGTATGGCCATTTAATTATGTAACAACACCTAGGTAAGCCTATGATTTTGGCAAGGGATTTCATCATAGGAATTTTTTTAACCTCCCTGAATTATGTGTGTTTGTAAACACACATAATCGACAAATTTTTCCTTCCAACTTAAACCCCAAAGCTAGGGTGGAATTCGTTGACAAGGTCTTAGGTGAGTCTTATTATTATAATGTATATTCTGAAAGTGTATTTATGAATAATATTAGTGCATGGTCCCTCACAATCAGACACCATGGCTAAAATGATTTTATTATAAACACACTTGGTTTCATACTAGATCATATTGTGTCGCAGAATTGGGTAATTTATTGAGGGCATGTGTTTAAAGGTGTTTTCCCCTTTCAAGGGATGAATTAATTGTAATATCTTGATGTAAAAATATTTTTGTGCACGGTCCCTCGCAATAAAAAACCATGGCTAAAATATTTGAGGGTGGAAAAAATTATTAATCCCCTCTTTAGTCAATTAATTAATCTTTGTTGGTTAAATTAAATAAAAATCCCAAGTCAGAAAATTAATTAATTTTGAGTAAAAAATTAGTTATAGAGAAATTAATTTCTCTCCAAGTGGAAAATAATAAAAAATTCATGGGTCAAAAAAAAGTCAAATTTTAGAGGTCCTCCACCAAAGGCAAAATGGATATTTTAATAAAATTTGAGTCTTTGGACCTTGGTGGGTAAGTCAAACTCATTTTTTTTGACGAAATTAATCCAAAATATTAATTTTGGGATTAATAAAAAATGGTTTATAAAGAGAAATTCAAAATTTTCCTCAAAATTAAAAAATCGACGGTGGAGTTTAAAAGACGATCAAGTTATTTTCGATGGTTGAGATTATTTTGACAAGGATCAAGCCAACTAGCCATTATATTCCACTTAGAGGGATTTTCTCTATATAAGGAAGTCATTTATCTTCTATTTCCCATCTTTAGATGAAGAGTTTTTTTTTCCACTCGGCTACAACTCTATTGCAAGCATTTTTTATCATAATAGAAAAACTTTGGGGTTCAGTTCATGGTGTTCTTCTGGATGCTGATCTGTGGTATGTGTTTATCCTATATTGTGCTAAATAATTTTTATTAATCATTAATTTCATTTGTAGGTGATAAGAGATTTCTACTGGTACAAGTATCTTAGGTGATATGATTCACCATATGAATCAACGGTTTATCTTGACAAATTGTAGAGATTTACAGGTACGCTAGCCCTTATTCTCCAAGTTCACATACTGTGGGGAAGAGTTAACTTTGTTTGGGCTCTAAGCTTTCATTTTGGTAATTTATTTTGCTGGAGGGTTTTGGCTTGCCTATCTTAAGAAATTATTCATCCATAAATTTTACTTCAATATTACCAATATTTTTTTTATTTAATCTTGGGCTAAAAAGAATTAATTTACGAATAAGAGCTTATAATTTTAATCTGTAAATATTTGTAAATTATTCCTAACCCTTATTTTATTTGCATCTCTTGGGGTTTTAAGGATTTTATATATATTTGGGGTTTGGAATTCTTTTGATTCATTTGTGCAGGTGATAGTTCAAGGGTTTTAAAGCATCAAATTTTTCCGGGCTACTCATCCAAGCAAGGAAAGTTGATCTAGTCCCTTGAGGGTAAGATCTAGCCTCCTCGACTTCCATAAAACTCAATGTCTAGCTGAAGAAGCGAAGACGTCCAATGTTTTTAAGTTATCATTAGCATTTTACTGAAATTGTAGGGGTTTCAATTTTTTTTTTTTAAGGACTATAGGCCTAGCTGCTAACCTCATTTTTGCTAGTTGTGATCCTTGAAAGGCTTTTCCAACATTCAACTCTCCTTATCCTTGTGGCTACCCTTCTTTGTAGGTTTTAACCTTATACATAAATTACCTGCATATGAATTCTAAAAAAGAAAAAGAAAAAAAGAAAAAAAAAATGGCGAGAATATAAAACAAATACACAAATATTTTCCCCTAGATCCTAAAACCAGGACTACCAGATTGATTTTTCATATTTTCCTTTCAATGTTACAAGATATATATATATACATACATACATGCTGAAGCATTCATAAACCCCAATCCATTAACCCTGGATTAGAACATAACCGTAGTTCATTTGACTAGATCTACAAAAAACCATGGGCAGAAAACCATCATGCCTAAAAGCATGTGTAAAACCCATGCACAAACCATAGGTAGGTCCACCCGCTTAACATAGGGTCCTGAAACCCCCCAATAGGGGTGCTACTCCCCCCTTTTTGTGCCTAGCGCAACGAACCGGGGAGGCTATCACCCCCCTATGACCCCCCCGCACATGCAACTAGTCGTGGAAAGTATATAACACACACCCAACATTCTCCCACATGTTGTTTTCTTTTCCACACAGGGGTTCACATGAGATCTTAGTCATTGGTCCAACCCTACAACACCCTTTTTTCTCTACACTAAGAAAAAATCTCAATGCTCACAGACTTCGTCAATGCATCTGCAACATTCTTCAAAGTGTCCATCTTTTCCAGCAACACCTTTTTGTCCTCAACCATATCCCTCACAAAGTGATATTGAACATCAATGTGCTTTGTATTTAAATGATAAGAAGGGTTATTTACGAAGAAAATTTCACATTGGCTGTCAAAGTCTATCCTCATAGTTCGCTGTACTAACCCCATACGTGAACACAATCTCTAGAACTAAACTACTTCCTTGCTTGCATGAGTGGTTGCCATGTATTCTGCCTCTGTAGTTGAAAGTGCCACTACAAACTGTCTCTTTCTCATCCAACTGACTGCACCTCCAAATAGGTTAAACACATACCCTCTTGTAGATATTCTTCGATCTAGATCTCTAGCCCAGACTGCATCAACAAAGCCATGGATGTCCAAAAATCTATCCAATTTTGGTCTTCCTTGGTAGCACAAACCATAATCACTATTGCCACGCAAATACCTGAAAACCAGCTTCACTGTTGTCCAATTCTCCTTCCCTAGTTTTGACATAAATCATGAGCACCATTATTGCAGCAAGAATGCTGCAACTCCTGGGGCTACCAACTTTACTTTATCAACTCGGGGTTCGTACAAACTTGGAGGTGCAATACATAAGTAAAAGTGATGGCTTTTCCCTTTGTCACTGTTCGGCGGGCGATAAACCACTAGGATTTTTTAAGCCATACTTCTATGGATTCAGAAGAATCTTGATTACTAATGAGGAAAAGAGAAATCTACTCTAAGAGAAAGCTTGTTTACTGTTGTAAGGAAAAAGACCGAAATCAAATGCTAAAAACACACCATTTTCTAACTAATTGCTGAGAGACTATACTTAAAAAATAATGCTAAGTTAACATGTATGAAATTCTACTGTCCTAAGCATGTAAATTCAAAACATCAAACATTCCACTACTGTGCATGTAAATGACTAAAATAAATATGTTTTTCCTTTTTGTCCTTTTTTTAATGGAAAAGTGTGAAAGCTAATCTCTTTTGGTGATGTGGCAGGTGGCTTAGGGATGCTGGTGAATGGTTAGAAGTTTGGGGAGACTATTAGGTGACCTTTTCTAACTTCCTAGAGGCTTTTCCCTCAATTCGGCCTCAAAACAGGCCACTATAGGAAAACCTACAAGATGTCCTAAAAACCTACAGGATTCCCTGTATTTCTACAAGATACAACCGAGAGCAAAATGATGGGTGTTGAGGGTGATGGAAGGCTTAGGGAAGGTGGTTGGTGGATGGAATGAGGCAAGGGAATACCTAGGATCACTCAGAACTCAAAACCAAGGTTGGGAGATGGTTGGATTTGCTCAACAAGCTTGGGGAAGTTTCCTTGTAAAATGATGAAATTGGTGAGGGTCTTAGTGAAAGCAAGGAATGATCATGGGTGGATGGAGTTGGAAGGAGGTCGATGACTATGAGATCTCTCTATACTGCTGAAACACCTACACTGCATCAAACATTGATATTTATCCAAAAAATCATGTAAATAACAAGAATTTCAATGATCTAGGAGAACAAAGTTTAATGAGCTAGTTGTCTACTTCATGCATAAGGAAAACTTGCAGAATAGGATGGAATCATTGATGATATCTAATATAATACTGAATATGAAAGAAATGATAACTAAATCCTACCCTTGCAAACTGATCAAATGTCGACCTAATTATAGAAAACCCTAAATTCTATGAGAAAGTAGAATTCTGCCTTTTTGGGGCTGCATGGGAGTTCTTTCCTCAAACCATGATCCATGAAGGAAGAAGTGAGGCCAAAACACCTATTGACAACTTTTTTATGTTACTTTATCTCTTCTAAACTACTGCTGAAGTGAAGCACAAATGGAAGCAAACTAATAAGCAAACTAATCAAATCTACACTACTTGCAATGAAATACTTCCAAAGACAATTCAACCATGAATCTATGAAATCAATCTAAGCATATAGATACAAGAAGAGGAGCCTTTTCTACTAGGGTTGGGCCCTAACCCAAGAGCTTTAGCCCTTTGAGTTAACTCAGTGCTGGATCAAGAAAAAGCTCATTCTCATTATCAAAACAGAAAATTACATAACAATGTCTTCCACAAGTCTTGAGCTCGAAAATAACTAGTGTTTTTTACAACAAAAATTCGAATCCTAATGAGGCTCTAGGCCTCTTTATTTATACAACTGAAGTCTCCAATGACTTCCTTAAATCTAGGGAGGCTCGGCTCCCAAACTCGAGATAAACTAACTCTTTGACTGTCACTTGCTCGGCTGCCTTTTGATCTCCATGACTTGGCTGCTTGTACTCTGAGCTAGTGTGATTGATGGAGGAATATTCAAATGAGGGAGGAGTAAATGAGGAGGATTTACCTCCTACAATCTCTCTTCCTTGTCCCATTCGAGTTTCAACCCTTAATTAGCCAAAATTCCATGATTTTCTCTCACAAACCTACATTCAATGCACATTAGTCCACTTGACTCATCTCATTAAACAAAATATAATCAAAATATGTAATAAATTGTGAGAAGAGTTGATTTGACTAAGCTAGGAGGTGAATTAAGGTCCATATAGTTACCCAATGATGAGGCTCATCATCACCCCCCTACTGAAAGTGTTGCTCATCCTCTGAGAAACTCAATCAATATCCATGTCTTTCATAGCTCTAGTGGTCTCCTTGACATCCCATGCTTTTGTTGTAGTTTCCTCTTCCTGTGCATAGAATCCTGCCTTCCTTTCTATCTCCTCCCACTAATTTCTTTATTCCTCTTCCTTCCTTCCTTCTAACATCCCCAAGAGCAGTGGTGGACTGAGTCTCAAGCCAATCCAATTGACTTTGAGTCTTTGGAGGGTTTGCTTGTACATGGGTGTCCTGTTCAATGCTTCTCTCATTCTTTGAGGAGAATGGTACTCTCTAATTTTCAAACTATAGGGCAAAGTAATCCATCTCCTTTGGCAATCTTGCATGCTGTCATCCCATAGTAGCCTGAACATATTCTCAAAATGTGTAATTGCTTACTCTTGGGCAACAAGATACCTGGGTGCAAGTTGAGGGTCATTTGCAATTAAGTTATGTGTGCTAATGACAACCATTGGATTTGACTGCTCATCTCTTATCATGAGAGGCTATGCTTGTTCCCTTGCCAATATCTTCTTCATTTTTGTAGCCCTTGCTTCCTCATGGTTCATCCATGATGCTAAAGCCATCAACTGTAAATCCCCTAGCTTTGCATTAGGGTACCATACCTTCAAATTTGTCAAGGACATGTTATGTATGTAGAACTCAAACATATTAGCCCTATCCTCCAATGTGCTTTGATCACAAAGATCAATGAACTATCTATAATCCTGGAATGGCATAGTGCCTCTCTATGATAGGGTCTTGATTTGGAACTGCAACCACTGTTCCTTAAGGTATAATGCATAAGAATTTGCTGGCATCCTGCACTAGATTACCTCTAAGGATAGACTTGCCATGGATGCCAATTGATTCTCTCTTTCTTGTAGCTATCCTTTCAACCATGCATTTTCTACCTCCATTATGGCCTCTTTGTCCCTTGGGCTGCTTAGTTCTCTGCCCATCTCTTTGAGCTTTTCCTCCATGTGACCTATGTCCTCCACTCCCTTGGACTTGGCAATCTGCATCCATTTATGTGTTCTTTCTCTTTCTTTCTCAAGCTCAAAGAATAATGGGATGGCAATTTTTTGTGGAATGACCCTACCCCCTTCAATAAACCTGTAGTAGGAGTCAAGGTTAGGCTAAGGACCAGGTTCCCTTAGCTATGGCTTCTCCTTCTTTGTTTCTTGCTGCATACTCCCTTCCTTATCCAATTTTTGAGTTTCATGTAGGTTTAACAGAGTTTCCTGTAGGATTACCTATGCTTCCTGTAGGTCCCGCTGTGTATCCTGTAGGATGTTTTTTCCCTTGGATGAGGCAAATCTAGTCACAAGCCTTCTCATATAAGTGCTAGGAAACTTAGGGGAGGCTTGTCCTGAGGATCCTTCTCCTGGAGTTTTCATAAGAGGGTCCATTTTCTCTTGCTATTTAGGTGAGTCTTCAATAACAATAGGAACCTTGGTGGGATTTTGAGGTTTTCCCTGCCTTATTCTTGTACTTTTTCTTGTCTTGAAGTACAATCAGGTTTGTCTCTATTTTTTTCCTTTTTATTTGATAGGGGTGCTAAGGGCAGTGAGGGCAGTTGCTGCCTCTTTCTCAATGGGTTCTGGAGACACCTTGGGTGACTCCTCCTTGTCTTCTGCCTCCTCTTTTCCATTCCCCTTTTCATCTTTGTCTTTCTCCTCCTCTTTTCCCTCTAGTTCCTCACCTTGTTCATCAGTTTCCTCCTTGGCATCTTCTTCTGTCTCTTCACCACTTTCCTTCTCTTTTCCTTCCTCTTCTTCCTCATCTATTTCCTCTTCATCCCTCTCTGCTTATTCTTCATATGTTTCAGTTTCTTCTTCATCCTTTTCACTGACAATCAAGCTCTTGTCATGTTCGAGGGCTTTTATATCCTCCTCTACCTGCATGTCTCTGAAAATTGCCCATGTGATAGGAATTCCAAGGTTTTGGAGGGCATCTTCTAACCTGAGTCTAATTAACCCATGATAGGCTAGCTGTTGGTGGTTTCCTTCTTGTACCTTCATGCTCATATCTACCAGTGATTGAAGAAGGAAGTAGGGTATGCTGAGTCTGTGGTGAGGAGGTGTATCTGCTCTAAATCTCAATTCTTCAAGAAGCCTAAAGTGGTATCCATATACCACATTGTACCTACCTTCACATGATATATATTTTATAAGGTGGTAGCTTATTTCATTCCAGGGATATGGTAGGCTTGCTCTTCTCACTCCATTTTTGTCTTCCATGGCCTCCTCTCCCTCTAAAAAGAATTTCTTCTTTGCAGTTTGGCTATTTCCCTTGTCCTCCTTTCTCCAAGGCACTCCTAAGGGAAGTGTGGTAATTCTGCCTATGATTTTAGGGATGAGTTCTATGGAGAGGCCTCTCACCACAACAGTGGCATGGGTCCTAGTCAGTGGAATGAGGGAGAGAGAAAAATCTCTGGCTACTTCATCATCATACCCCCTAAATTTCTCAAAGAAACCCATCTAATTATGCCTTGTGAATATCTCTAGCACAGGAGGGTGCTGATGAATCCTCACGGTGTTGATGGGCTCCCTTATATTAAACCCCCCTATCATTTTGTCTTATGGATGGAGGAGTATATATGTTTGATACAAAATTTTAATGAAGAGGGAAATTTAACTGAAATTTCTGTGGATACAATTCCCTTATACTGCAATCAATTTCAACAGACTAGAAGATTTGTTATGTTCCTTTCACTTAGAGAAATGTGGTGAAATCTAGAGCCTACCTCTTTACAATGCTTGATGAAGCCAATCCTTGTTTCTCTCCCTTTGAAACTGCTCATTGTCAATCCTGTAGATTTCCTGACTGTATCTTGTATGATTTCCTGTAGGATCCTACGTAGGAAAACAAATGAAGTTTGCCTCTCCTGTAGACTGCTTGAGGGCTGAGAGTGACTTTTCTAGTGTGAGCCTTGAGAATGTGAATGCTTCTATGCATGGGGATCAACATTTATTTCCTCTTATGGTTGATTTGAGTGAGGTGGTGTGCTGGCAGCCAAGGTACGAATATCTATTTTTGGACTGTTGGCCCCACTACCACATCATCACTATACTCACCTCATAATCAACTCCCACTTCGAGCATCCGTAGCTTAACTGCTTTTGACCTCATCCTCCTTTTCTTTGACTTGACTACTGCCATGTGTTGGGTCCCTATAATACTAGTGATTACCCCATTACTATTGTAGTTATACCCCTTATTTATATTGATGTACCCATGTAGTTCCCATATTGTTACTATTGTGCCACATAGAAGCCCACTACTGTTATTGTTGTGCCCTACAATATTATTGTTCTGTAGGCTTTGATTGTATTGGGACCACTTAGACTCCTATATATAGAAAGGAGGTATTTTCATTTGTATCATCCAAGAATTGTTCATTTATGTAATGTAAAGGAGGTTGCCCCCTTGAAGAGGCTGAATTCTAAGGCGTGGATCTCTCTTTTCTATCTTTTTGTGAGCTGGTTTCATAACATTTGGTATCAGAGCTTTGGATTCTAGGGTTTCGCTGCTCCAAACAGGTCATCGTGGAATTTTCGCTATAACTTGTTTTCTGTGACGTTTCAGAAGTCGCAAAAAAAACCCATTTGAGAAGAATTGGCGCTAAACCTTGGGTCCGAATTTCAGAGATTTTCGTGTGATATTTTCAGAGATATGATCTAAGGAAGTTGGCCTTTTTGCAGACTCCTGAATTACATTCAAAACAGGTGACCTGGGGAAAATCGTCATAACTCTCTCTCAGAGGATCGGATTGAAATTTCGTAAAAAGGTGCAGAAAGAGGACGGACTTTAGTTTCTTGTATGTGTGTTTTATATTCAAAGGTTGAAACACTGGCTCGTGGCACGTCGTACAAGTTCGCTCTACTGAACCAGTCTAAAAGCAAGTCACTGTGGGAGATTTCACATAACTCTTCCTTGGAGAATCCAATTTGGCTCAGACTTGTGGCATTGGAAAGAGGACGCAGAAGGCTACTGCAGGTAGCAATTTCAGAACTGGATGATTCGAAATTATAGAGACACATCAGATTCAATATCAGGCTTCTATAAAGTGAAAAAAAGGTGTGTAGTTTTTTTTTTAAATTTTTGTGTAAGCTTGGTTTAAAGGAATTCAAAGGGCATAGTAAAGAATTATTATCGGTAACTGATGCCCCGAGGAAAGAAAATGAAAACACCTAGTAAGGAACCTGAAAGCTCTAGCATGACTCATGAAGAAGAAGAAGAAATGCTACGTGATATATCAAAATTACAAGAACAAGTGCAACAAATGTCACAATCACAAAAGCTAACAGAAGCTAAGATTAGTGGCGTGGAATCTAAGATAAAGGGCATGGAAGCTAAGATGGATGATTCAAAGGCAGATTTGAAGAGAGACATGGCAGATTTGAAGATAGATTTGAAGACAGATTTGAAGAGAGACATGGCAGATTTGAAGATAGATTTGAAGACAGATATGGAAGAATTGAAGAAGTTGCTACAAGAAAGTGTCACTAATGGTGAAAAGGTAGTAAAGAAAACTCATGATGAGAAAAAAAGAAATGTTAATCATGATACCATAGACGCTAATGTTGGATCGAAGACTCATCATGTTCCAAAAATCGATATGAGGAAGTTTGATGGCAAGGATCCCGCCACATGGATATTACAGATGGAGCAATTCTTCGATCTCAATAATGTGCAAAACACACAAAAGGTACGTATGGCAACTTTATATTTGGAACCAAATCAGTTTGTATGGTATCAATGGCTTTGTTCTCGTAAACAATTTATCACTTGGGCAATTTTTACGGAAGAATTGATAGCACATTATGAGGATACAAAAAGCAACACTTTTTTTAGCCAATTGATGAATCTCAAACAAAAGGGTTCAATAATGGAGCACATTGAGGAGTTCCAAAAATTGAACATAAGGGTAAAAGATATTCCAGAGGAGCATAGGATTGATGTGTTCATAGGGTCTTTAAAGGATAATATCCAACATGATGTGCGCCTTTGGGAACCTGATTCATTAGAGAAGGCATTCAGGTTAGCAAGAAAAATGGAAAGCAAAATTATGGCAACTAGGAAGCATACCATTCACAACTATAAAGATGGAAGTGTTGTTGCCCATAGTCTTCCACAACCTACAAGGTTGACACCACAACAATTGGAAGAAAAAAGAGCAAAAGGGCTTTGTTACAATTGTGATAGCAAATACACAAAAGGTCATAAGTGTGCTGAGAAGAAATTATTCTACATAGATTGTGAAGAGGAAGAAGAAAAGGAGCAAGAAAGGTCAAAAGAAGAGGATATATTCCAGGAACAAAGCCTAGATGAAGAACAAATAAATCCGACCATATCTTGTAATGCATTGGCGGGAATTACCACTCCTCAAACCATCAAGATAGAAGGACAAATCAAGAAGAAAAAGGTAATAGTGTTGATTGATTCAGGAAGCACCCACAATTTTATTCATTGTAGGGTAGCAAAAGAATTGAATTGCTTCCTATATCCAGCACCAGAGTGTCAAGTGATGATTGCAAATGGAGGAACAATAAATTGCTCTGGAAAGTGCCATAATATCAAGCTATCCATGGGAGAATATGTATTGACTAGCCCAATGCTTTCCATTCCAATGGGAGGTGCTGATGTTGTACTAGGAGTCCAATGGCTACAATCCTTGGGTACAATAGCTTTTAATTTTCAAGAACTTTTCATGAAATTTTCTGTGGAAGGAAAGGAAGTTGAATTAAGGGGTATTGCAGGGAAACCAGGAAAGATAATCAGCTCTAATGGTATGACAAAGCTTCTAAAAAAGGAGCAAAGAGGTGTAATTGCACAATTATGTTCGCTAGATGTTTCCACATTGGAATCATCTATTTCTCCAGATCTCCAAAAAGTCCTGGACAATCATTCCAAGGTATTTGAGACTCCCAAAGGTCTCCCACCTATGCGTGATCATGATCATGCTATTCATCTGATTCCAGGAAGTGTTCCTCCAAACATCAGGCCGTACAGATATCCCTATGTCCAAAAAAGTGAAATTGAACGTATGGTTGCAGAAATGCTAGAGGCTGGTATAATTCAACCGAGTCAAAGTTCTTTCTCTGCTCCAGTAGTATTGGTGCACAAGAAGGATGGATCATGGCGCATGTGTCCGGATTATAGGGAGCTCAACAAGCTCACTATTAAAGATAAGTTCCCCATTCCTGTCATTGATGAATTACTGGATGAATTGCATGGATCAATTTACTTCACCAAGTTGGATCTTCGTTCAGGATATCATCAAATCAGAATGAAGATTGAAGACATTCCGAAAACGGCATTTAGAACTCATGAGGGTCATTATGAATTTTTGGTCATGCCTTTTGGCCTTACCAATGCACCTTCAACATTTCAAGGTTTGATGAATTCAATTTTCAAACCATTCCTTAGAAAATTTGTGTTAGTATTTTTTGATGATATACTAATCTACAGCAAGTCTTGGAAGGATCATGTTGAACATGTTGACAGGGTGCTACAACTATTGGAGGAGAAACAATTATATGCAAAAAGATCCAAATGTTTCTTTGGAGTCCAGGAGGTGGAATATTTGGGTCATATTGTATCTCATGAAGGAGTTAAGGTAGACCCTAGCAAAATTAAAGCCATTAAGGAATGGAAAATCCCCACATCCATAAAGCATCTGCGAGGATTTCTTGGGTTGACAGGGTATTATCGCAAGTTTGTTAAGAATTATGGGAGAATAGCAGCACCTCTAACAACATTATTGAAGAAAGATGCATTTTCATGGACTCCGGAAGCAACAAAGGCCTTTGAACATCTTAAAGAGGCAATGTGCCAAGCACCGGTCTTAGCTACACCGGACTTCACAAAAACCTTTATTGTGGAATGTGATGCTTCAGGAAATGGAATTGGTGCTGTTCTAATGCAAGATGAAAGACCCATTGCTTTTGAAAGTCGTCCAATCAAGGGAAAGTTTTTAAGAAAAGCTATTTATGAGAAGGAAATGTTGGCAATACTCCATGCACTTAAGAAATGGCGACCCTACCTAATGGGAAGACACTTCAAGGTAAAAACGGATCATGATAGCCTTAAATACTTTTTAGAACAAAGATTATCCTCTGAAGAGCAACAAAAGTGGGTCACAAAGATGTTGGGTTATGACTTTGAAATCATCTACAAAAAGGGAAGCAAAATGTGGTGGCAGATGCACTCTCAAGAAAGGATGAGGATGTGGAAGCATTGTTGTGCGCTATTTCTATTATCCAACCAGATTGGATAAATGAAGCAAGGGAGGAATGGAAGAATGACGAAGAAGTGTGGGCACTTATTCGAAAGCTACAACAAGATTCCAGTACGTCTGATACATTTAGCTGGAAAAATGATTCGTTATGGTACAAAGATCGCTTATACCTCTGTAAGAATTCCCAGCTAAAACAAAAGATTCTTATGGAATTGCACACTTCTCCCTTAGGAGGGCACTCAGGATTTTTAAAAACTTACCACAGGGTTAAGAAGGAATTTTTTTGGGATGGCCTTAAATCAGATATTCAAAAGTTTGTGGCAGAATGTTTGGTTTGCCAGCAAAATAAAGTTGAAACAATTAAGACACCGGGTCTATTACAACCTTTATCCATTCCAAGCCAACGTTGGGAGGAGGTTTCAATGGATTTTATCACAGGTTTACCCAAGTCTGAGGGAAAGAGTGTCATCATGGTGGTAGTTGACAGACTTACCAAGTATGCACACTTTTGTGCATTATCACATCCATTTAAAGCCAGTACAGTTTCTACTGCATTTATGGAAACAATTCAAAAGCTACATGGAAACCCAAAGATTATTGTAAGTGACAGAGATCCCATTTTCACTGGAAATTTTTGGACAGAATTATTTTCTTGTCTTGGTACTCAGTTAGCTCATAGCTCATCTTATCATCCTCAATCTGATGGGCAAACTGAGATAGTAAACAAATGTTTGGAAGGATATCTTCGTTGCTTTGTATCTGATAAACAGACACAATGGGTCAAATGGTTGCCTCTGGCTGAATGGTGGTATAACACTTCCTTCCATACAGCAACAAAAATGACCCCATTTATGGCACTTTATGGGTATCAACCACCATCCATCACATCATATTTAAGAGAAAATTCTAAGGTTCAGGCAGTGGAACATCACATCGAACATCAACAACAAGTCCTCCAACTCTTAAAGGATAACCTCGTGTTGGCACAGAATAGAATGAAACAACAGGCAGATCAACATCGCAGTGAAAGAAGTTTTGATGTAGGTGATTGGGTATTCCTACGGCTACAACCATATAAGCAAATGTCCCTCAAGCAAGCTAAGAAGGATAATAAATTATCACCAAAGTATTATGGTCCGTACAAGGTGTTGCAAAAGATTGGTACTATGGCATACAAATTGGAGCTTCCTGCAGCTTCTCGATTGCACCCAGTTTTCCATGTTTCATGCTTAAAGAAGGTTATAGGCGACAAGCTCCCAGTTCAAACAATATTGCCAGAACTTGACGAGGAAGGAAAAATTATATTGGAACCGGAAGCAGTCATAGAAACAAGAACTCGACAGCTACGAAATCGATCAATTTCAGAGTATCTTATCAAGTGGAAGAACTTATCCGCTGAAGATTCCACATGGGAGGATGAGAATTTTATGCAGAAGTATCCAGAACTACTCAAGCGTTGAGGACAACACTTTTTTGAAGGAGAGGGGCATGTTGGGTCCCTATAATACTAGTGATTACCCCATTACTATTGTAGTTATACCCCTTATTTATATTGTTGTACCCATGTAGTGCCCATATTGTTACTATTGTGCCCCATAGAATCCCTCTATTGTTATTTTTGTGCCCTATAATATTATTGTTAGGTAGGCTTTGATTGTATTGTGACCCTTAGACTCCTATATATAGAAAGGAGGTTTTTCATTTGTATCATCCAAGAATTGTTCATTTATGTAATGTAAAGGAGGTTGCCCCCTCGAAGAGGCTGAATTCTAAGGCGTGGATCTCTCTTTTCTATCTTTTTGTGAGCTGGTTTCATAACACCATGTGTGTGAGGACTAATTGTTTTGTTCTTGTTGACTGAACGAAGGTGGCCAAGTTAACTAGCCACCTTTCGCTTATAAACCAACTCGTTCACAATTTTTACATCTTTTAATCACATTATGCTAATGAGAGAGTGGAAGCAAGATACTTAGGTCGTGTGGTAATGATGCCTTGATGCAGTTTGTTTGAAGAAATGAAGTCCTTGCTGTGTGTTGGCTACATGTGCTTTCCTCCTCTCTTTTTTTATTGTCCTTTAATGATTTTCTTTGGTGTGTAGGTACCTGGTGTTGATGATGATGATGTTGATGCTGTTGCTAGGATTTGGAGGAGCTTCTTCTACCTTTGGATCTCCATGCTTGAAGCTAGATGCAACCTATGATTTCTATTTTGTGGGATAGGCTGCTACAGGATTTCCTACAGGATGTCCTATAGTTGCTTCTCCCTCAAAAATTTTAATCATTTTCTACTGCTGGAACTTGAGGATGATTGACATGGGTAGAGAAGGGGTCTAGGGATTTGTGTATGAGGAAAAATAGCCTTCAGGTGCTGTTCCCTTGCTCTCTGTCTTCATCCTCTTATCTCTGTGTTTTTTTCTTTGAAAACTGTAAAAAATTTTGAAACTGATTTTTTCTGATGAATGCAGGGGTGATCATGGTGGAGAGAGGTATGGTGATGAGATGGTGAAGTAGGAATTTATTTCTTTGACATGGGCAGGTCATTTCCTTGCTCTAGGGTTACTTCCTTTAGGATTCCCAAGCCACTGTAATTCCTATAGGATCATCCCGTAGGTTTTAAGGGGATCCTGTAGGTTTACAAGGAATCCTGTAGAAAACACAGAACCATTGCAAATTGAGGCAAATGAGTGGAAAAATGGAAGGAATGATGGAATGATGAAGGATAATGAATGGAGAAATAAAAATATGAGCTGAACAGTTCCCTTTTGATTCTCTTTTGTTCCTCTGATCGTCCTCCTGCTGACCTGCAAACAATATTTTCATAACTTCTCTTTTCTCCCCTTTCTATTTTTATTTTTATCTATATTTTTTTATTGAAAACAACTAGTCTTCCTCCAAGAGGTTTTCATCCTAGATGCTTTCCCTGGGCGCCTCAAGAGAGGTTTTCACCCAGAGATCTTTTTATTTCTCTCTTTTTTTTTTGACACCATTGGGCCGCCTCAAGAGGTTTTCAACCCAACAGTGGGACTCAAGCGCCTCATGGAGGTTTTCACCTGAGTCTCCTTATTTTTCTCTCTCTCTCTCTCTCTCTTTTTCTCAGTGACTTGATGAGGTAGGAGCTAAGAATTGCGCTAACACCATCACTGTTTTGTTGATACCATCAATGAACTCTTGCTTTGACAATGACCTCTTGTAAACTTTCAATCTATGCCCATTAACAAGTAAAGGAATAGCCTCTGCATCTATGGTTCTAATCTGCACTGAACCATTATCATGACATTTCTCTATGACATAAGGCCCTAACCATCTAGTCCTTAAATTTCCCTTAATGTCTTTATATCTGGAATCATATAAAAAAGCCTAATCACCTTCTTGAAATTGCATGTCCTTGATGTTCTTGTCATGCCAGATCTTCCTCTGAATTTGAGTTACCTCTGTGTGTATGAGGGCCTGCATTTTGAACTCATCTAAACCATTCAACTGGAGTGATCTCTCTGTTGTGCAATGCTGAGATCCAGATATAGTTGGGTTTCCATCCTCAATGTATTGTACTCAAATTCAATGGACAACATGGCCTTCTTCCCATAAACCAACTCATAGGGTGTGAATTCGGTGGTGGTCTTCTAGGGTATTGTAGGCCTAGGTGGCCTCAACTAATCTATCTGCCCAATATTTTCTGTTGCTACTAACCACTTTGGTCAGAATTCCCTCCAACACTTTGTTGGTCACCTTCACTTGGTCATTAGCTTATGGGTGATAGGGAGTGGAGGTTCTATGCTTGATCTTGTGTTGGCTTAACAAGTCTTCAATCATGTTGGATGTAAATTGGCTGCATTGATCAGTGACCAGTTCTCTAGGCAGCCCAAACTTGTAAAAGATATTTTCCCTTAAGAACTCAGCCACTTTCTCCTCTGTTGCTACCTTGATTGCCTTGGTTTCAACCCACATAGTCAGATAGTTAGTGCACACAAATATATACTGCTTTTGCTTGGAAGGAGAGTCAATAGGTCCAATGAAATCCATGCCCCACTTGTCAAATGGCTCGACAGTCACTTGAGGTTGCTTAGGAATTTCATCCCTTGGAGTAGGATTTCCCATCCTTTGGCACTGATCACAATGACTAGTATATTTTCTCACATCCTGATGAAGAGTGGGCCAATATATAACGAGCTTGTAACACGTTGAATGCTGTCCTCTTTGCTGCAAAGTGACCTCCACAAGGCCTATCATGACAGGTTAGAAGGATGTCAAATACTTCCTCCTCCCTGACACATATTGTCAGAATTTGATCCGGGCCTAGCTTGATGACGTTGCCCCCAATCCAAGTGAATGGGGCGCTCTTCCTCACAATCTTGATTTTCTCTTTGGAGGACAAATTTGGTGGGAAATGTGTAGATACCAAATAGTTTGCTATGTCAGCAAACCATGGAGAGAGAATTGAAATGGCGAATAAGTGTTCATCCGGTATCTGATCATCAACTGTTCCTTCCTCATCTGCAAGAAAAGTTAATTTGGAAAAAAAATCTGCAACAACATTTTCCTTGCCAGGATTATCAACAATATTTAGATCAAACTAGTGTAATAAAGTAACCATCTAAAAATCCGAGCATTCACATCAGGTTTATTCATTAAATATTTGATTGCAGCATGGTCAGTATTTTACAAATGTTTGATAACCTGTAATGTAATGCCTAAATTTGTTCAATGAATGCACAACAGCCAGGAGCTCCTTTTCGGTCACTGTCTAGTTTAGTTCGGCCTTTGACAGATTCTTATTGATAAAGTAAATGGCATAAGGAAATTTTTCATCTATTTGGCCTAAAGTTTCTTCTATGGCTTTATGTGAGGCATCAACATGTATATGAAAATGAAGGGCCCAATTTGGGCCTCGGAGAATCCGTGCAGTGGTCAACTTGTCCTTTAGGGTGTCCAGGGCCTCTTGATAGCTTTTTGACCATACAAACTCAGAGTCTTTGCCCAACAATCCAAATAAAGAAGAAGCTAACTTGCTGAAGTCTTTAATAAACCTCTGATATTATCCAGCTAACCCTAGGAAACTTTTGACGTCTCTCTGCTTTTGCGGAGGTGTGACCCTTTGGATGATAACTATTTTGTTTGGGTTCACGTGCAGTCCTTGTTGTAATATTGAATGACCTAGCACAGTCCCTGCAGTCATCAAGAACTCACATTTTTTGGGACTAAGAGATAGGTTCATTTCAATGCATTTGTTCAGTACTTTACCTAAATTGGACAGAGCCTCCTGGAAATTACACCCATAAGGTGTAAAATCATCCATATAAATCTCTACTGCATCATGGACTAGCTCAACAAAGATACTCAGGACTGCTCTCTGGAAAGTGGTAGGAGCATTGCATAGGCCAAAAGGAAGGATCCTATAGGCAAAAGTACCCTGAGGATGAGTGAAGGTGGTTTTAGCCTGGTCTTCTGAGCTGATCTGGATTTGATTGTATCCACTGAATCCATCTAGGAAAGAGAAAAACTTTTTCCCTGCCAGGCCATCTAGCACTTGTTCGATGAAAGGTAGAGGGAAATGGTCCTTCTTTGTGGCTTTGTTTAACTCTCTAATTGACACAAATCCTCCACTTACCATTTTTCTTTGGAACCAACACCAAAGGAGAGACCCACTCACTGTCGAAGATAAGGTAAATGAATCTTGCATCTAGCAGATTTTGCAGTTCCTCTTTGACTATATCCTTGAGAGGTAGATTCGTCCTCCTTTGGGGTTGTCGAATTGGTTTGAAACCTTCTTTGATATAAATGTGGTGAGTAAACACTGAGGGGTGCACTCCCTTAATTTCTTTGTAACTCCAAGCAAAGGCATCCAAATGTTCCTTTAGCATGTTGCACAACTTTTCTTCTTGGTGAACAGAAAGAGATGGGTTGATTTTCAAAGTTCTCTCAAGGCTGAATTCTATGGTTTTGACATGGGTAGGGTTGGAATCGGCTAAGCATACATCAATCTGATGGTTGTTTCGGGTTTCCTTCACTACTTCTAAGGACAATGTACTGGGAGCTGGACTTTGGAGTATGTGTTCAATCAAATAATCTTCATCCGGTTGTCCTCCTCCCATGGTTGTTTCTAAGGTATAGAGTTGGGTGGAATACACTTCATCTTCTTCCCCCTCCTCCGCCATAAAGGTAATTCATGCTCTAGAGATGGTTGGGCAGGAGGGTATAAGGCTAACTGCTTGGTCATATGCCCATTTTTGATAGTCATATTTCCAGCCCTACAGCTAATGTAACATCGGTAGTGGCTAACTAGGGCCTCCCAAGGATGAGAGGGTAACCAGTAAGCTTGGCCTTAGGCTGGAGAATTAGGAAATCTGCAGGGTACTCCCAAGAGTCAATGGAGACCATCACATCCTCCATATTCCCCTCAGGGGTCACTGTGGAGCAGTCTGCAAGTTGTAGGATTGTTATGGTCTTCCTCAATGAACCTTGGAGGCTGAGCTTGAGCATGGTGTCCTTGATCATCACATTAATGACAACCCCAAGATCAATCAAAGTGTGTGGGACGATGGTGCCATTGATGTGCACATCTACTACAGGGCTTCCGGGGTCCAAATACTTTGGACAGATTACTTGCCCCAACATTAAGTCGGACAACTATCCAATGACATTGATGGTAGGGGCATCTATTTTTCGCCTCCATGCATGCTTGAACCACTTCTCCTTAATCAACTTGTTGTAAATAGGTACATCTTTTATAGCTTGGAGAAGTGGAATTTTGACACATAGATTTTTCAATTCTCCCAGAAGTTCAGTCTCTTCTGGGGTAGGCTGGAGTGGTTGGGTTAATCTCTCAGGAAAGGGTGGTGGATTTAATTTAGGCATGCTTTCCTCTATTTCTTCCTCAGTCTCCCTAGGTGGAGGTAGAGGTTGGTTGTTCGAGATTACTCTCCCAGATCTCAGGTTGATTTCCTGAATTTCCACAACATAAGCAGGATAGGATATCTCTCCACTATATACTTGTTGTGCCTGTCTGTTGTTCGGGTTCGGATTGGTTGAGCAGGAATCTGGGGTTGTTTAGGTGGATCAGGGTGTAAAAGTTTTGGTTGAGAAGGTGGTGAAGGCAATAAAGCTGGAGCATTGTTGTATGGGGGCCTCCACCCCTTGGGTGGTGCATTCCACTGAGGATGTGGCTGAGCATATGGTTGAATTGACTGGCTAGTTGGCTGGGAATGATACCGAGGTGCAAAGAACCAAAGAGGAGGTGTAGACCAGGAAGGATGAGTAGGGCACCCCCAAGAGGGAATGGATGTAGTCTGGTTGGGGTTGTAATATGCATGGGATGACCCTTGCATGCCCTGCTGGTATGGTCTAGGCCCATGAGGTCTCCTTTGATTTATGTAGCAGAGTTGTTCAGTCACCCCTTCAGCTCCTTGATATACAACTTTTAGTCCAGGTAGAGAAGGGCACTTATCTGTGGAGTGGTTTTCTTCACAGACTGAGTAGATTTCAATTAAATTCAATGGACATTCATTCCTAGGGTGCCTCCTTGTGCATCTAGGGCAGAAAATGGCTAAGGCTCTCTTTGCTTCCTCCTATTTTCTCTTAATGTGCATAGTGTCCATCTGTAGGGAAAGGGTTTGCAACATCTCACTCTTGAAATCCTCCAGCATGTTTCCAATTTCACCCTTGATGGATGTATTGGAAGAGGATGGACTGACCATAGGTTGACTACCCCTACCCTTTTTCCTAGCTACCCTAGAATGGTTTCTAAAGACAGTATTGATATCCTCATAGGGTAACTGGTAGATGTCCCCTCCTGCTAACAAGTTTAGGGTATCCATAAGATCTTCCCTTACCCCTCTAAGCAGGACTAGCTTCAGTGACTCAGGGTCAAGTGTGCACCTGGCCCTTTTGTAGCTAAGTTGGAATCTTTCTTCATAATCCTCTAGGGATTCATCATGCCCTAAGGTCATCCTAAAAATTTCCTCTTTAGTGTCTTTAGACCTGCAGTAGTCTCGATACTTGTTGTTGAAGGCTTGTTGCATCTGAGCCCAAGTTGTGATGCTATCCCCAGGTAAACCCATGAACCAACGCAAAGCTACATCCTTGAGAGTGGATGGGAATAGTTTCAACTTCTGCTCATCATTGGTGTAGTCATAGGTTCTGCATATGACAACAAACTCAAACAAGAAAGTGTCTGGATCTTCTGAGGTCAGGCCATGGAAATGAGGAAGGGCATAGGGGCTTATATTCTTCATCTTAGTATCCCCATTGGTTTCCCTGATGGGGAAGGCACCCTCAACTCTTTCTCTATTTCCTCTATCATTTCTATTTTCAGCCATTGGGTCAGTAGGAATGGGTTCTTATTCTTATTCTCCCCCTTTAGAATCTTCAAATATCTCTGATTCCTCACCTAAGGGCTCCTCCAATTCACAACCACCGAAGAAGAGGGAAGGTTGTTTGTTTGAAGCAATGGGGGTATTTGGAAAATTTTTCCCTATTCCTACGAGGCATGAAAAAAAGTGTTTTTGTTTTTGTTTTGTGTTTTTTTTTTCAAACTTTGAAAATGATTGCAGAATTGAAATTGCAGACTGAATGAAAACTAACTACTTGAATGAAATCTTACTTGCAGAATGGAAAGGAAAGCAAAGAATGTAGAATGGAAAAAAAAGCAAACTAAATTACTCTTGCAGAAATGAAACTAATAGCAGAATATAAGAAACAAGAAATGGAAGAAAGAAAGTAGTAATCACATATTACTTAGACACCTCCCCGGCAACGGTGCCAAAAAGTGATGAGCACTAGTATTGCAACAAGAATGTTGCAACTCCTGGGGCTACCAAGTTTACTTTATCAACCTGAGGTTCGTACAAACTTGGAGGTTACAACGCTATATACACAAGTAAAAGTGATGGTTCTGCCCTTTGTCACTGTTCAGCTGGCGATATACCACTAGGTTTTTTCAAGCCAGACTTCTATGGATTCAAAAGAACCTTGATTATTGATGAGGAAAATAAAAATCTACTCTAAGAGAAATCTTGTCTACTACAGTAAGGAAAAAGACTGAAATCAAATGCTAAAAACACACCATTTTCTAACTAATTGCTGAGAGACTATACTTAAAAAAGAATGCTAAGTTAACATGTATGAAATTGTATTGTCCTAAGCATGTAAATTCAAAACATCAAACATTCCACTACTGTGCATGTAAATGACTAAAATAAATATGTTTTTCCTTTTTGTCATTTTTTATATATTGAAAAGTGTGAAAACTAATTTCTTTTGGTGATGTGGCAGGTGGCTTAGGGATGCTGGTTAATGGTTAGAAGGTTGGGGATACCATTAGGCGACCTTTTCTAACTTCATACGGGCTTTTCCCTCAATTCGGACTCAAAACAGGCCACTATAAGAAAACCTACAGGATGTCCTAAAAACCTACAGGATTCCCTGTATTTCTATAGGATACAACCGAGAGAAAAATGATGGGTATTGAGGGTGAATGAAGGCTTAGGGAAGGTGGTTGGTGGATGGAATGAGGCAAGGGAATACCTAGGATCACTCAGAACTCAAAACCAAGGTTGGGAGATGGTTGGATTTGCTCAACAAGCTTGGGGGAGTTTCCTTGTAAAATGATGAAATTGGTGAGGATCTTAGTGAAAGCAAGGAATGATCATGGATGGATGGATTTGGAAGAAGGTTGCTGACTATGAGATCTCTCTGTACTTTTGAAACACCTGCACTACATCAAACATTGATATTTATCCAAAAAATCATGTAAACAAGAAGAATTTCAATGATCTAGGAAAACAAAGTTTAATGAGCTAGTTGTCTACTTCATGCATGAGGAAAACTTGCAGAATAAGATGGAACCATTGATAAGATCTAATATAATACTGAAGATGAAAGAAATGATAACTAAATCCTACTCTTGCAAACCGATCAAATGCTAGCATAAGTACATAAAACCCTAAATTCTACGAGAAAGTAGAATTTTGCCTTTTTGGGGCTGCATGGGAGTTCTTTCCTCAAATCATGATCCCTGAAGGAACAAGTGAGGCCAATAAACCTATTGACAACTTTTTGATGTTCCTTTACCCCTTCTAAAATACTGCTGAAATGAAGCACAAATGGAAGCAAAGTAATAATCAAACTAATCAAATATACACTACTTGCAATGAAATACTAACAATGTAAACTTTGAAACGGGAACTATAAACTCAAAACGAGAACTCTGGCCCAAAAACCCCAAAAAAACCACAAAAACAGTGCTCAAAACGAAAAGTGTGTATACTGGAACGATGTTTTTTTTTTTTAGGTGTCAATTTTGCGGTTGTTTTAAAAATGGCAGCGACTACGAAATTTTCCTGCAAAATATAGCTTCAGAAAAAAAGTGTTGATACTGGAATAATGATTTTTTTTTTAGGGTCAATTTTCATACTTTTTAAACAATGCTAATAAAACCAATTTTTTATGTCTCAAACAAAGTTAACTTTTAAGGAAAAACACATTAATGTTTCTGGTAGAATATCATTTTTCTTTCTTAAGTATAAATTTAACATGTTTTCAACCACAAAACTAAAAAAACATGACATTATGAACAAATTATTTCACTGAATGAATTCAAAAGTCTTTATTTGTACACTGAATAAAAGAGACATTATATCTCTAATTTGATATTGCATTGTAGATATTTAAACAATAAGATTTATCATACTTAAGACATAATCCAACAACATAAAAATGCTTCATAACTTCTCATTTAACAAAATATGGAAAACATCCATTTTATTTGAAGATACGATGCATACATCAGCTATATAAACTGTCTTAAACAATTATTCAAAATCACTCATATTTTCTTGCACACCATCAGAATTCACATCTTCAGATGAGTGGCTGGATGCTGACGAAGATGTTCCATATTCTTCTCTGTCATCAACTAGTGCCCCATCTGAGTCCACATGCATGCCCAAGATTCCAGGTTTCAAAAGTCTTCTAGATCTACGACTGGTTTCAGCAGAGTCCCATGTCAACACTGTTCCTTCTGGTAACAACCTTTTCAGAATCTCTGTCGTCTTGAAGCGAAGAGTTCCTCTCTTTGTTAAATTGAAGTCATAAACAAGTATGTCAACATCCTTCAATTGTAATATGTCTGTGCGGCGGCGATTTATATTTGTACCCTTTCTTTTTCTTTTTCCACCATTTTTTTTGTCAACTACGATCTCTGGCTTATACACACCATTGAATGGGTGTGTATTTGTGGCATACCAATGTACTTCAACACCTGTAACATCCTCATTTTCTGTAAAGACCTTTAAAACTTTAGCAACCCAAAATGGATAGCCATTGGGATCTCCATCTGCTAGCACTGCAATCATGCAACCCTCCTTAATATCCTGTACTGAACCCCTATAAAGGTCTTCCATGGCTTCACGTTGTGCACGAGATCTTCTGGAACCTATATACATCTCTCTTTCCTCTGCCTGTGAAGAATTAATAATACCCTGAGATTGTTGTTGTTCAACAATGTTTACTTCCTCATGTTCATTCGACACATTTTGTGGCCAAATAAATGGATTTTTCAAAGGTATATCTTCATTTATTGTTGTCGAAATGAGATCACTTTGATTATTGAAAAACGACTCCCACCAAACTGAATGAGCAATGTCAAATTACTCATATGTATATCTAATACATTTTTTAATTTCTTCCAGGCAATCAGAATAATTTATAGCCCTGTTCTGTCTACGTGCATTCTAAACTTCACCAACTGATTGTAATGACAATATTTTTGATGCAAATATTGGATGATCTGGAATGAACTTCAAAAATTGCAATCCTGATGACGGTGCCCACTCTGTAGTAGTTGAATACTTCTTGCCCCATATTAGTGTTTTCCCATCAATTTTTTTGATACGAAATTGATGTTGGAAGCTAATGTCATTAAGTTGTTCAATGCATTTCCCCTCACCATATGATCCCAGAATAAACCTTCGCATGTCAACAGTTTCTTCCAACACTTTAAAAGCAGGCTCTGGCATGTATGATTTCTTAATACATTCAATTAGTGATGGCAAGCTCCCAACTTCCTTCCTCAATGTGACTGAAAAACGACTGAACATCTGATCAATATGGTCATGAGTGTGCCCAACAAGAAGGAAACCAACCTTTACCTTTTGAAAAATTCTCAATTCAACAAGCATGTTCAGATACCCAAAAACAATATGATTTTTGTTTTCACGGCAAGTGTTGTCCAATTGTAGATACAAAACTTCAGGAAGATTACCAGACCAATGAGAAATGACATCATGAATTATGGTTATGGTCAGATTTGCATCATTATGAATATTTGGAGTTGTGAAGTACACCCTTGGCAACATTTTCCCATTGAAGACCATACAACCGACCAAGTGAAACTGAATAAAATTTTCCTCTTGTAGATTTTTGGGTGTGCGAACAAAATGTGGTAAAAGTGTTTTCTTCTGGTCCATACCATCAATTATCAAACCCAAATATTTATTTGGATTATCATAACACTTCTTTCGATGCTTGTACAACTTCTTCCTTTCATTTGTTTGTTGTTCGCGATGCTCCTGAAGTTCTTTGACAATTAAATCTACACAACATAAAAGAAATTCATTAAGAAATATGTTTTCATAGTTGATGACTATACAATTTTAAAAGTAAAAGTTATGAACACTTACCTCTTTCTGAGCCTTCACATTTGTCCCTTTTTGATTTAAGAGAAGCACATGTACTGCAAATCCCCATCCTTGTCTTCTTAGGAATACAAACATTATTGAATTCTTTCTTCCATAGCTTCACAAAATATTGATATGTAATAAAGTGGCCCCGTCCCTCAGCACTTTCTGCATATTCTTTGTATAAGTTGTAGATTTCTCGTCTTGAAAAATTATCTGGAATATGTATTGTCTCTCTATTTGGCATACACTCTCCATGCTTTGAAAAGAAATCTTTCATCCATGACATTGCAGTATTTGATAATGGCCCAAGCTGTCTTTTATAACGTACTTCTGAATAAAATGTGGGATCCTTTTCCAAATTTTCTTGAATTCTCGAGAGACGAAAATTCCCAAGTGAATGAAACATTTTGAAAGCTTTTCTACACAATAAAAAATTCCTAATATGATAATCATAACCTGACAATGTAGATTGCATGCAGCCAACTAAATATGAGTTTTGCATGCTTTTATTCATTGACAAATATCTCTTCCTGCTTTCTAATGCAAATGTGAAATCCATACGTTTCAAGCAATTTTTTTGGCAACATTCACTTGAAATGAGAGCGCTGATAGAACTTCTTCTCGTCAGATATTCTGCTCTACCCCTTGTATAACTAGAATAGCTTGCATTGATACGAAAAGGTCTACTCCTACTCCTTGATACAATATTTCTTGGCAACATCTCCATCATTGGATCTTCATTTTTATAAGGACTTTCATCATTAAGAGGAACGCTATCCACACTATGATCTGCTCTGATTTTCAAATTTTGACTGAGAGGATACCCTTCATCTTCCCCTTCTTCAGTGCTACTATCATAGTCCTTAGAATTCAGACTAAATGGAAAATCTGACTCGATGTTTAATGGATATTCTTCCTGATGTACATTGTCAGTGCTGCTCTCATAGTCCATAGAATTAGGACTATGTTGAAAATGTGGCTGTTTACTTATTGAAGATGCTACATCCTGTCCTTTGTCACTGCTACCTTTATACTGATTAGAATTAGGACAAACTGCATCATCCTGTTCTTCATCACTGTTGCTCTCATGGTCCTTAGAATCAGGACTAAGAGGACATTGTGATACTCCAATGTTTTGAGAATCATCATCCTGCGCTTCATCACCGCTGCTCTCATAGTCCTTAGAATCAGGACTAAGAGGACATTGTGATACTCCAATCTTTTGAAAATCATCATCCCGTGCTTCATCATCGCTGCTCTCATAGTCCTTAGAATTAGGACTAAGAGGACATTGTGATAATCCAATCTTTTGAAAATCATCATCCCGTGCTTCATCACCGCTGCTCTCATAGTCCTTAGAATTAGGACTAAGAGGACATTGTGATACTCCAATCTTTTGAAAATCATCATCCCACGCTTCATCACCGCTGCTCTCATAGTCCTTAGAATTAGGAGTAAGAGGACATTATGATACTCCAATCTTTTGAAAATCATCATCCCGCGCTTCATCACCGCTGCTCTCATAGTCCATAGAATTAGGACTAAGAGGACATTGTGATACTCCAATCTTTTGAAAATTATCATCCCGCGCTTCATCACCGCTGCTCTCATAGTCCTTAGAATTAGGAGTAAGAGGACATTGTGATACTCCAATCTTTTGAAAATCATCATCCCGCGCTTCATCACCGCTGCTCTCATAGTCCATAGAATTAGGACTAAGAGGACATTGTGATACTCCAATCTTTTGAAAATTATCATCCCGTGCTTCATCACCGCTGCTCTCATAGTCCTTAGAATCAGGACTAACTGGACACTGTGACAATCCATACTTTTGAAATTCATCATCATGCTCATCATCACTGCTGCTCTCATAGTCCTTAGAATTAGGACTAAGTGGACACTTTGACACTCCATTATTTTGAAATTTTCCATCATGCACCTCAAAACTGCTGCTCTCATAGTCTTCAGAATTAGGACTAAGTGGACATCGTGACCCTCCATTCTTTTGAACTTCACCATCACATTCTTCAAAACTGCTACTCTCATAGTCCTCAGAATTAGGACTAAGTGGACATTGTGACACCCCATTCTTTTGAACTTCACCATCATGCTCCTCATCACCGCTGCTTTCATAGTCCTTAGAATTTGGACTAAGTGGAATCTGTGACTCTTTAAATTCTCCATCCCCTCTTTCATCAGTGTTGCTCTCGTAGTCCTTAGAATCGGGACTAAGTGGAAGAATTGACTTTCTATTCATAGTGGAAGGATTCCCACTATATTCATCAATATGAATAGAGTTGTTACGCGATGAAGATGTTGATGGTGTATAAACCGAAACTTCACCATCAGAGCAATCCATCACTTTCAAATAGAAAATGTTGAATGACACAAATGGAGTCTCCTGAGAGTATTATATAGCTTAAAGAATGAAATATTCCCTCCAAAGTTATTCCCTCCAAAAATTTTCGCGAAAATATTTCCCTCCAAAAGTTTGTTAGATTTATTTACCTTTATTATTTTATTCTACAATTGATTGAAAAACATAAACTAATTTATTTTTATGAAATAAATCACTAAAATTCAAATTGTAAATCACAACTTGTACATTAATTATTCTAATAGTTAAAGTATATCATATTTACTTAACAATTTCTTTTTTTTTCTAATTTTTATAATATATTCTCAAACATATTAATCCCACATTCAATCCGTTGTAAAACAACTCTACAATATTCTCTCTATAATAATGTAAAACAAATTATCCCACATTAATCGTATGGAAAAACATCTTCGTAATTTCACTTATATAATAAATTTCGCTATCACTATTACTCGCCTCACATCTAGGTTTTCTGAAATTCCTTGAAAGACTCGTGAATTTGTGGAGCAGCGATATTGCTATCAACAATATATACAACGAAGAATTGTCGCAATTGAAAGGCAAGTACAATTATTTTTTCGAAATTTTCATATTAAATTACGTTAATGAAAAATATATTTTTTTTTAAATTAAAAAATTTTCCAAGCCAATTTTTTTTTTTTATACCACATGGTGAATCGGTAACTGTCTAGCCTAATCTTGCTATTTACCCCACCCCGCCCGCCACACCTCCCCCCTTCTCCAACCCCTGCCCCCCTAACTCCCTCCCCCCCCCATTTTTTAATTTAAAAAAAAAAAATTTCCAACCCCACCCGGCACCCGCCCCCACCCCGGCCAAAAAAAATTTCCAACCCCACTGCACCCCGGGCCCACCCAGCACCGGGCCGACCCCTAGGTCCCCCGCCCGGGCCGCCACGCCCCCCTCCCCCTCCGGCCCCACGGGCCGCCCCGACCCGGCGGGTGGGCTGGGCGGGGCGGGGTGGGCGGGGCGGGCGGGTGGGCTGGGCGGGGCGGGGTGGGCGGGTGGGATGCGTGGGGCGGGCGGGGTGGGCGGGTGGGCTGGGCGGGGTGGGCGGGCCGGGTGGGTTGGGCGGGCGGGCGGGGTGGGCGGGTGGGCTGGGCGGGGTGGGCGGGGCGGGTGGTGTGGGCGGGTGGGATGGGCGGGGCGGGCGGGTGGGATGGGCAGGGCGGGCGGGTGGGATGGGCGGGGCGGGCGGGGTGGGCCAGACCACCCTGCCCGCCCCGCCCATCCCACCCGCCCCGCCCCGCCCCATCCCACCGGCCCGCCCCGCCCACCCCACCCGCCCGCCCCCCCGCCCATCCCACCCGCCCATCCCACCCGCCCGCCCCGCCCATCCCACCCGCCCACCCCGCCCGCCCCGCCCATCCCACCCGCCCGCCCCGCCCCGCCCACCCGCCCTGCCCACCCCGCCCAGCCCACCCCGCCCCGCCCCGCCCCGCTCACCGGCCCGCCCACCCCCCCCCCCGCCCACCCGCCCGCCCCCCCGCCCACCCCGCCCAGCCCACCCGGCCCGCCCGCCCCGCCCAGCCCACCTGCCCACCCCGCCCCACCCCGCCCCGCCCAGCCCACCGCCCACCCCGCCCAGCCCACCCGCCCGCCCCGCCCAGCCTACCCCGCCCAGCCCACCCCGCCCGCACAGGGCCACCCCCGGGCCGCCCCGCCCCGCCCGGCGAATCGATGCTCCGCCCTCGGGCGGGGCGGGGCGGCCCGGGGGTGGCCCTGTGCGGGCGGGGTGGGCTGGGCGGGCGGGGTGGGCGGGCGGACGGGGTAGGCTAGGCGGGTGGGCTGGGCGGGTGGGCTGGGCGGGGCGGGGCGGGGTGGGTGGGGCGGGCGGGCCGGGTGGGGCGGGCGGGGTGGGCGGGTGGGTTGGGCGGGGCGGGCGGGCCGGGTGGGCTGGGCGGGGCGGGCGGGTGGGTGGGTGGGCTGAGCGGGGCGGGCGGGCCGGGTGGGCTGGGCGGGGCGGGCGGGGTGGGCGGGTGGGCTGGGCGGGGCGGGCGGGGTGGGCGGGTGGGCTGGCGGGGCGGGGCGGGGCGGGGCGGGTGGTGTGGGCGGGGCGGGCGGGTGGGATGGGCGGGGCGGGGCGGCGGGTGGGCTGGGCGGGCAGGTGGGATGGGCGGGATGGGCGGGGCGGGCGGGGTGGGCGCGGGCGGGCGGGGGTGGGCGGGTGGGCTGGGCGGGGTGGGCGGGTGGGATGGGCGGGGCGGGCGGGGTGGGCGCGGGGTGGGCGGGTGGGATGGGCGGGGCGGGCGGGGTGGGCGGGTGGGCTGGGCGGGGTGGGCGGGTGTGATGGGCGGGGCGGGCGGGGTGGGCTGGCCCACCCCGCCCGCCCCGCCCATCACACCCGCCCACCCCGCCCAGCCCACCCGCCCACCCCGCCCGCCCCGCCCATCCCACCCGCCCGCCCCGCCCATCCCACCCGCCCGCCCCGCCCACCCCCCCGCCCGCCCCGCCCATCCCACCCGCCCATCCCACCCGCTCGCCCCACCCATCCCACCACCCGCCCATCCCACCCGCCCGCCCCGCCCATCCCACCCGCCCACCTCGCTCGCCCCGCCCATCCCACCCGCCCGCCCCGCCCCGCCCATCCCACCCGCCCACCTCGCTCGCCCCGCCCATCCCACCCGCCCGCCCCGCCCCGCCCACCCGGCCCGCCCACCCCCCCCGCCCACCCCGCCCAGCCCACCCGCCCGCCCCACCCCGCCCGCCGTCCACCCCGCCCAGCCCACCCGGCCCGCCCACCCCGCCCGCCCCTCCCAGCCCACCCGCCCCGCACCGCCCGCCCCGCCCAGCCCACCTGGCCCGCCCGCCCCGCCCAGCCCACCTGGCCCACCCCGCCCGCCCCGCCCAGCCCACCCACCCCGCCCGCCCCGCCCAGCCCACCCCGCCCGCCCGCCCCGCCCAGCCCACCCCGCCCGCCCCTCCCAGCCCACCCCGCCTGCCCGCCCAGCCCACCCGCCCACCCCGCCCAGCCACCCCGCCCGCCCGGCCCGCCTCGCCCAGCCCAGCCCACCCGCCCGCCACGCCCGCCCCGCCCAGCCCACCCGGCCCGCCCGCCCACCCCGCCCCGCCCACCCGGCCCGCCCCGCCCAGCCCACCCCGCCCAACAATTTTTTTATTTACTAATTTATGTGTTTTTTTTTAGGAAAATGGCATCAAGAAAAATTTCTGTGAATCTTTCTGGAGCAAGGAGTCTTAAAGGTGTATCTTCAAAAAACGTTGGTGAACGAACTCCACCTGAGCTCATACCTACAAAAAACGTTGGTGAACGAACTCCACCTGAGCTCATACCTACAAATATGTCAACTGTTTTAAGTGATAAGAAGCTAATCTCAGATTGGAAAAGTTCAAAAGAGGTGAAATTTCCATCAAGAGCCTGGTATGTGAAAGAAAGAGAGAGCACAACTGTGAATATATATCTATACATTGATACACACAATAATACTGAAAATTTGGAGGTGATGGGAAAAGTCATAGATATGTGTTCGGTACCAAACACTGAAGTTGTTTACGTACTTACAAAAACTGCCAAGTCACATGAAAGGATTAAATACCGACTATCATATTCATTATATGATAGGAGAGAGGTATCTACAAAGTTGTGTAAACAAATCGTAAATGATATGACACAAAACACGGTAAGTATTGTTATTTGTATTTTTATTTTGCGTTTTGAAAATGTCTCGCTATATTTTTTAACTTTGATTATATTAACATATGATATTTTGTTTGGCAGAATTTTGTTGAAAGCTGTTCAATTATGGTGGGAGGCATTCATTACATAGAGAATGATATCATGAACGTTGTCAGCCATTTTTACTCAGTGTCAGAGGAAGATATGCAAAACATGGAAAATGTAGTAATTGATGATGCTACAAAACTACATCCAAAGAATCAGAAAAAAAGGCCTCTGGTGGATAAATCTAGCAAGGGTAAACAATTGAGGACGATGAAGTTGACAATGAAGCATATGTTGCCATTACTGAAGATGACATTGAAATTGTGGAAGGTCGTAAAAGACCAAAAGTAACAATGGCCAAGAATAGATCTCTTCAGAATGTTAAGACGAAAAAAAGTAGAGTTGAAGATCTTGAAGTAGTCATTACCAGCAGTCAAGAACCTAGTGAAACTTCAAAAGAAAGCAGAGAAATCATTACACCAGGAGCTGATTTAGGTGATGGCATTATCAAAACAAAACAAAATGCCATTCGACAGAATTTGACAAAGAGAAACTTAGTTGATGGTGGTCGTACATTTCAGTTAAATGTGACACAAACCTATAAGGCAAGTGAAGGACAATGCCAATATCAAGTCAGAAAGCCGCACCATCTGCATGTTCACAACTTGAAGACATTGATGAGGTACAATCCATATGCTCATGTGGTTAGTTATGTGCTTCTTGTTGATCCACTTCAAGTTCCCAACAAAGAAGCATTTGATAAGTCAAAATGTTTTGAATACAATTATTATGTGCTTGGGGGGAACCATTCTGTTGAAGCTCAAAGACAATTGATGGAGGAATATCCTAATAACCCACGTTTTGAAACGATGAAATGTATCATTTATGCTGGTTTAAATGAAACAGAAGCAAAGCTAGTGGCATGGGATCATAATTCAGATAATGAATATAGGATGTCTATGACTTTGGTCCAAAAGGTTAGATTTATTCATAGTGAATTCCTAGAAAAATGTGGTGGGGATAAGATCAATATTACTACAGATTTCCGAAAGGAATGTTGTATGGAAATAGGCTATCAAATTGAAGATAAAGGCAATTCAAAAAATGGAAAAGACAACAGATCTAGCGATTTATTCAGAGGTGTTGATAACATTTTCCAATTGGCATTTAGAACTGGAGATATTTGGAATTTGATTGATGACATTTTTAGCATGTGGGAAGACATTGGCATTAAAAACCAGAAGGTCAGAAAGTCTAAGCCATTGATATGTAGCAACAATAAATCAGCGCCTGAACTGAAGCAACTTCCAGACGATATGACCATCACGCCTTGGAGGGCGATGCAAGGAGTGAAAGATGAAAAAATTGTCAAAACAATATTATCTCGTGTGAAGTCGGGGGAATTATCATTGGAAGAAATGTCTAAAGAATTTCAAAAGTAAGTTTGCTGAATTATTTTTACTTATTTCCAGGATTATAGTTATCTTTTAACTAAAACATGTTGTTATTGGTAGTATTTGTTATACATATCAGTATATTAACTTTTTCTTACTTTATCTATGCAGTCACAAAGTTTACATGAAAATTCAGGAACAAATGGTTAAATTGTTGAATGAAGATAGTTGGGATGATGTTGTACGCAACTATCCAGATTCAAGTTCTACATCAACATTGAAAGCTTTTTATCTTGCATTTAAAAAGGTAACTTGATTTATACATTCAGTTTTAATCATCTGTGTACTATTTTTAATTTAAATTAAAACTTACACATACATTTGTTTGTTTGGTAAAAGATGAAGAAAGAAGATAATGGAGCACCAGACAGTTTCAAGACTTTTATTGAAAAAATAAAGATTGAAAGACTGAGAAAGAAACGTATTAAGAATGTTGAACTTGATCCAACTCTTAATCATTTCATTTGGAATGGGCTAGACACTATTCAATATCAAGTAATACAAGGCGATTGTGAAGACATTGCGAAACTCATACCAAAAAGGGATTATGCCCTCGTTATTGCAGATATTCCCCATGGTTTCAATATTCCAAACATTTGCTATGATAATGACCCTTATACTTATCAAGCTTTTAATAAAGTGGTGGCGGGATTTAAGGAAGTGACGTCATCACCATTATGGAGATTTGTGACATTTCATTCAGACACACAGTTGGCAATGTTATTGTCAAGCTTCAAGGGGAAAACAAATTCAAGGATGCAGATTACATGGTAAGATGTTTAAAGGTATATTTGATTAATATTGAAAAATTAATTTATGTACAAGTTAATTGAAATTTTACTATTTTATGTTACAGGCAAAAGTCAAATCTTCTTGACAATGAAGATCAACAATTTATAAATGACTGTGAGTTCATTCATATTGATAGTTGGGAAAAAGATGATAGCCATATGTCTATGATTTTTAATCGGGTGGACAAAAAGAGTCATAGCCAAATACTGACTTATGATGCTGTTGTGAGAAAACTAACATATGAAGACAAAGAAATGAAAGGAGAGATAGTTAACATTTATCAGAAACCACAATTATTGATTAACTATCTTATAGACATATGTTCAAATGAAGGAGATTGGGTTCTGGATTTATTTTCTGGCTCGGTACGTTTTGCCACATGGAATTGAATTTCAATATGTTCTTTTTTTTAATTAATATGTCATTGTACTAATTTAATTGATTATTTTTTTGTGCTTGATAATTAGGTACAACACTAGAGCGCTGCCTTCAAAAAGGAAGAAATTGCATTGCAATTGAGAAAGATCCATTACAATACAATTTCATTCAGCAAAGAATTAATGCTCTTCAATTTCTTCCAGATGCAATGCAAGAAATTGGGTTGAAGAAAGGGGACTTTAGTGAATCACGTGTGGCAAAAAAGGCAAAGGAACCCCAACCACCATTACATGGAATGTATGGAAAGACACATATTGGGGGATTTGCAGACATGAAAGACCCATTAGAAGAGGAAAATGAGCAAAATGAGCAAAATGAAACAGAAAATATTGTGGAAGAGGACAATGATGAAACTCTAGAGGACGAAGAGTTTGGATTACGTGACATTCTTGATTAAATATAAGTTATGCTTGTAACTCAAGCTTTGCAATGTTTTGACTTTGACATTTTATGAGAAGAATAAACACTCAATTAGGGTTGTTATACGTTCAATATTGGTAATATGTGATTTTTGCATTGATTTTTAAGTTAATCATTTTTTTTTGAAAAAAAAGTAGTTATTATTATCTTTTTGACATGAAATTCATAAAAAAAACTATTATTTGACCATTTTTAGTTAATATTTTTGTATAAAAATTGTGATTTTGACATGTTAATTCTAGCAAAAAATTATCAAAACGTTTAGTTTTTTTGTTATATTTATGTTAAAAATGGTTATTTTTTATGTCCATTGTTAAAAAATGTTGTTTTTTAGAAACAATTATTTCATGTCGATTGAAAAATTAATTAAGGGGGTTGAAAAGATGTCTAAATATGTAGATTATCTAAAATTCAAACTATCGACTTTATAATTTAAAAACGCAAAACAATAAAAAGCCCACTAAAAAAAAAAAAAAATTAAGATAGAGAACAAGAAAATATGAATACAATGACGACTTCAAAAACTATCAAATTTAGAAAATAATTTTTTACATTTCACACACTAGAAAATTTAAAGTCAAAAAATAGGTCTTTTAAAAAAAGGGTGTGATGCAGAATACACACTTTTTAAAATCAGGATGAAAATCACTACCATTCACCGAGCCTCACCCACTTAATGCACATGAAAAAAGTTAAAGTTCCAAAAAGCATGTTCTTAAAAAAACATGTGTATTCTGCATCAACACTTTTGAAAATCGGGTCATTTTTTTGCCACCTCTACAAAACGGGTAACATTATCAGTTCCCGTTTCAAAGTTTACATTGTTTACTTCTAAAGACAATTCAACCATGAATATATGAAATCAATCTAAGCATACAGATACAAGAAGAGGAGCCTTTGCTACTAGGGTTGGGTCCTAACCCAAGAGCTTTAGCTCTATGAGTTAACCCAGTGCTGGATCAAGAAAAACCTCATTCTCATTATCAAAACAAAAAATTACATAGCAATGTATTCCACAAGTCTTGAGCTTGAAAATAACTAGTGTTTTTTACAACGAAAATTTGAATCCTAATGAGGCTCTAGGCCTCTTTATTTATACAACTGAAGTCTCCAATGACTTCCTTAAATATAGGGAGGCTCGGCTCCCAGAGTCGAGATAAAATAACTCTTTGAATGTCACTTGCTCGTCTGCCTTTTGATCTCCATGACTTGGCTGCTTGTACTCCGAGCTAGTGTGATTGATGGAGGAATATTCGAATGAGGGAGGAGTGCACGAGGAGGATTTACCTCCTACAATCTCTCTTCCTTGTCCCATTTGAGTTTTAGCCCTTAATTAGCCAAAATTCCATGATTTTCTCTTACAACCCCGCATTCAATGCACATTAGTCCACTAGGCATAATGTCTCACTTTGACTCATCTCATTAAACAAAATATAATCAAAATATGTAATAAATTGTGAGAGAGTTGTTCTGACTAAGTTAGGAGGTGAATTAAGGTCCATATATTTACCCAATGATGAGGCTTACTAATAAACTTTCTCAATACTTCCACTGCATGTGCAATGTCTAGTCTAGAACATACCATTGCATACATCAAGCTACTGACTACACTTGCATATGGAAAATGGGACATGTCCTCTTCCTCTTGTTGTGTCTTCAGACACTGTTTAGCAGATAAATTTACACCTACAGGAATAATAACCTTCACTGGTCTACTATCTTGCACATTAAACTCTGTAGTATTGTCTCAACATACTTCCTCAGGTTTAACCAGAGCTTCCTCTTTTCCCGATCTCATTAATTTCCATGCCCAAAATATAGTTTGCAGCACCAAGATCCTTCATGTCGAATTTGGAGGAGAATTGGGTCTTCAAATATTGGATAATTTCTTTTTCATTTCCAACCAGCAACATATCATCCACATACAAGACCAGATAAATAGCATTGGTCACCAATTAATTTAAAATACACACAATGATCCTCTTTGCTTATGGTGAATCCAAGTCCCCTTACATATGTATAAAATTTCTGATACCACATCCTTGGTGATTGTTTTAACCCATACAAAGACTTTTTTTAACCTGCATACCAGTTCTTTCTTTCCCTTCATCGTAAAGCCTTCAGGTTGCTTCATGTAGATCTTTTCTTCCATATCCATGTGAAGAAATGTTGTCTTCACGTCCATCTATTCTACCTCAAAATCATAATCATCAACAATAGATAACAATAATATAATAGAATCTACCTTGGCAACAGGAGAAAAAATATCTACAAAATCAATTCCCAACACCTGGGAACAACCTTTTGCTACTAACTGAGCTTTGTATTTCTCCACCTTGCCTTTTGCATTCATATTATTCCTAAACACCCATTTGCTTCCAATGGGTTTCCTTCCAGCCGAAAACTCCACCATATCGAAAGCCTCATTTTTGTCCAAAGATGACATTTCATTAACCATGGCCTCTTTCCATAGTTTTCTATCCTCTGAATCTACTACCTCCCTGACAGTTCTGGGATCATATTCAGTAATAGATAAAGCAAAATTTGAATAGAAAGCAAATGGACTATATATTTCTGGCTAACATCTTCTCGAACTGATCTTATCACACCTGGAGTTTGTGGCTCTTCATCTTTTGATTCCCATTATGCTGTAGAGTCTGATTCTTCCTCCTTTAGCTCAAACTCTATCTTCTTAGGTTCTTTTGGTAGGAATTCATGTTTAATAATATCTTTCATCTCTCTAAAAACCACATCTCGGTTGTACACAACCTTCCTTATTTTTGGGTTCCAAAGCTTATAACCTTTTAAACCATCCTTATACCCAATAAATATGTACCTTTCATATTTACTATCCAACTTGGTTCTTTTCTCCTTTCGAACATGTACATATGCATCACAACCAAATACCATCAGATATGAAAGAGAGGGTTTCTTACTAGTCCATACCTCACGTGGAGACTTATCCTCCCATGCTAATGAAGTTGATATATTAACCAGGTAACATGCAGTCTCCACTGCCTTAGCCCAAAATTCCTATTCTAACTCGACAGCACTGAGCATGCTTCTTGCCTTTTCCACCAATGTCCTGTTCATTCTTTCTACAACTCTATTTTGCTGAGGTGTGTATGGATTAGTATTTTTCCATTCAACAACCACAAAAATATTGCACCCATCAATAACAATACTACCCAAAATCTTGTATAGAGTTCCAATCTGAACTCCCCGCATTAATACCAGTGCTCCCTGAACCATATTGCAGGTATCTTTCTCGAACATTATTTTTACACTTGCATCATCCATCTTGCTTACATAAATCAAATTTCTGGCCAATGGAGAAATATGTAGAACACCTGGAAGTGTTCTAATCCTTCCACCTTGCAACTTCAGATTGAATTTTCCGAGTCTGACGATTCTAGCCTTCCTATCATCCCCTAAGAAGACATCACCACCATCATATTTCTCATACTCACAGAATCACTCCCTATGGGGAGGGAAGTTAAAGGAGGCACCTGAGTCAATCACCATGCCTCATGATCTACATGTGTACTTCAAGAAGAAGCCAAGTATAGATCCCCACCTTTATCTGAGGTGGTTTTCACCTCTGCAAAAGGAGCATCATCAGATCCCTTCCCTTTCTTAGGAGCTTTAGATATACAGTCCTTTTTGAAGTGCCCTTCCTTTCTACATTTCCAACACACCTTTAGAGGTTTTCCTAGAGATTTAGATCTCCTTCTAGATTTAGATCTCCCACTCAAGGAGTCATTTTTGTTTTTTGTGCTAGGACCATCCTCATACAGACAAGGCATCTCCATCCTAGCCCTCCATATTTTTCCATCTCATCTCCTCCGACATCAAGGATGAGACTATTTCATCAAACTTCAAGGTATTTGTATTGCTACCTATTGCAACAAACCTACTATCCCATGAATTCAATAGAGAACACAACGAATTGATGCACTTATTTTCATATGAAATTTTAATATCAACAGATAACAACTACTTTACCACAATATTAAAGGCGTTCAAATGCTTTGTCACTGAGTCTCCATCCTTCATCCTTAGGTTATATAACTTTTTCCATAGGAAAAAATTGTTCACCAGAGACTTATATTAGTACAAAGTCCCTAACTTGCATGACAAATCCTTCACTATAGCTTTTCCTGGTACATGCAACAATACTGAATCTGAGATACAAAACCATATTGTGCTCTTTTCTTTTCGATCCAACTTCACCCAGTCTTCTGCTGACATTACTGTTGGTTTAGTACATGGATCTATTGCGATCCACTGATATTTATCCACTAGCAGATCCCCCATCTTGAGCTTCCACAACTCTAAACTCTAACCATTAAATTTCTTGATCTCTATCTTTCCACTGTTCACCATCTTCTTTCATCGCAAGAATCGATCCCATAGATCTCCCATTGAGAAAGGTCTACCAGAGGCCTGAGCAAAACCCCTCAGCAGCAAAGGCATCCCCTTGAAGTCGAAACAACTTCTATACTAAATATAGGTTTTAACCCTGTACAAAACTTACCTACATACGAATTCTAAAAGACAGAAAATAAAAAATGGTGAGAATATAAAACAAATACACAGAGGTTTTTCCCTAGATCCCAAAACAGGACTACTAGATTGATTTTTCATTATTTTCTTTTCAATGTTACAATACATATATATACATGTCGAAGCATTCATAAACCCCAATCCATTAACCTTGGATTAGAACATAACCATAGTTCCCTTGACTGCATTTACAAAATACCATGGGTAGAAAACCATCATGCCCAAAACCATGTGCAAAACCCATGCACAAAACCATAGGTAGGTCTGCGCACTTAATATAGTGTCCAAAATTTTTTCCCAGGGGCGCTACCCCAGACCCTGTGCAGAGGGCTACCTCCCCCTTGAAGCTCCCCGACAGGGGGGGTTGTGCCCAGCGCAATGAATAGGGAGGGATATCGCCCCCCCTCCCACATGTACGACTAGTCATGGAAATAATATAACACACACCCAAAATTTTGTCCCTTTCCAGGGGTTCTACAAGCTCTTTCTAAGCCATTCCCCCCCCCCCCCCCCCCCCCCCCCCCCACCCCACACCTTATGCCCTTGTCATGAGGCCTAGTGACCTCTTCTCCTTGTGTCGTGGTCCTTAAAGGGCATTTCCTTTCCATGGGTCAACCCTTCTATGGTTTTTCTCCATCAACGCAACCCCCTAAATGGAATTAACCCTTAGGCGCAGACCCTAAAGGACCTTTTCTTCCCCTACGTCAGCCCACTAACGCTTGAAGTTAGCCCTTGTGGGATTTTTCTCTCTAGTCGTGGCCTCCTTTGGCTTTCCTCCCTTCATCATTGCCCTTCTTTGGCCTTCTAGCCTCATTTTTGCCCCTTTTAGTGTTGAAAAATGCAACAAGAAATTCTCAATTTGATTTTGCCTTGATTAAATTCAGAAAGTTTGAATTTCCACATCAGCATACAACTTGGATGCAGGTAACTTGTGTGACATGGATTGTGTTACCCAATTTACTTAGTAAATTTGAGCTGGAGGAGTTAGAGTCCAGTTAAGCAAGTGTGATTGCTAATTTGTAGAAATCAAAGTCATTTATCTCAAGTTGTTTTTAGTTAAACTAATTCTAGCTGTTGAAGGAACTAGTGGAAGGTTAGTTGTGTAGTGCGACTTTAGTCTAACTCACTGATCATCCAGTTAATTGATCAATCAGTCCAAAATAGCTAGTGCATGTAGAGAATTCAAGTTCCCCTGTTGTGGTGGAGATTCCAAGGCAATGTAACATTAGTTGTAGACTAGTTTTGAGTGTACAAGTGTTGCATGCAGTTAGATGATCAACCTTGGGGATTGCACAATCCATTTTGGAGAAATTCCTAAATAATAGGGGCCTAATTTCTCAGAAATTTCACAAGGAAATAGGGGCGCAAGCAGAGGAAAAAATTGACTAAGTCTGGGTCAGAGCTTCTCAGTGTGCGTAGAGACATGTTATTCACTTATAGGTTGTGCTCAGTTGAGCAATGAAATCATAATACATCTTTATTCATCAGGTTAATGCAAGTATCCAATAGGGTTTTAGCAGTGTAGAAAATCTAACACAATAAAATAAAATACTCACACACATAAAATAAATAGCAGACATATAGAAAACTAGACATGGTGGAAAAGCTAGAGAGCCTTACTGCATTCCTCACATTCTCATTATTAAAATAAAGTTTGTGATACATATAAATACATGAGGAAATTGGTCTCAAGATAGTATGTCTATCTTGGACACATTGGTTGAGAAAATATCTCAACCACACACTAATCTAGGAGCCTAATTAGTTGGAGAGAATCTCTCAACCAACTAAGCCTAAACTGACTCCTAACCATGAGGAACTAACTCAATCTAGAAAGGTAGGATTAAATCCAAATTTCCTGATTTTAATTAATTTAATTATTTGGACTTAGAATTGTTTTAAATGTGAGAGTGAGGCTAACATTCCCCCTGTTATCGGGAAAACTAGTGTCCATTTAGAGCTGCTAGTCCCACTAAGATGGGTAGCTATCTTAGAAACAAACAAACTAAAGTTACTTGTGTTTTCCTTTATGAGAGATAGATGAGAGAGAAGCAGAGAGTACCAACCTCAGTCTTTCGCTTGGCTCCTTGCTTGTTTCCTCCCTCCTTTGACAGAGCTTCGCCACTCCTTCCTTACTTGTCCCGCTTCAAAGAACACCTGTAGAGTCAAAGAAGCATAATACCATCAAAGCATAGAGATCTATAACCATAAACAATATAGGATCAGATGTATATTAACCATACAAATGCATATATCAAAACAAGATTCAGAAATATACAAGAATATGGAGGAAAACTCAAATAGCTTTATTGATAGAAATAGTAGAAGAGAGGATTACAACCCATTGGTCTGACCCAGCGCCATCCTCCCAGCATGAAAGCCCTCTTCACCTCATGAAAAGCTTAGATCACCCAATAATACAATGTTGCACAGAGAAACCAACAACACTTCCTTACAAAATACAAAATTCTAGTCTCTGGATCTCTAGGACGAGGGATCCATATATAGATATTTGCAGGTGGGTGAATCAGCTTCTGGGATTTTGATTAGTGTCATTTCTCTGATAGTTCTTGGTTCCACTTGGAGATTTCATGATCTCTTACTCATCTCTGGGCGAATTCAGAGAGGCAAGTGTCAAATGGGCAGTTTCTAGAAGATTCTCTGGGTTTCCACCTAGCCAACTGCCTCTGCCATTTGTTTGCTCTCGCTCATCGCACCCTACAGAAGGGATTTTCAGTATGCATCGCACTTTTTGCATGTAGCAGGTGAGATGCATCGCACCCTTAGCACTGAGCAGTCTGTATGGTCCAGTTTTGACTAGTTCTGAGTAGTTTTTCAGGGAGAACTTATGGGAGATGATGTAATTAGCTGACTTCCTTTAGGGTATGAAACAACACTTTTAGGGGCTTAGAAGCCCTTGTTTTATGGACATATGAGATTGGGGTTGCAGTGCCCAAATATGTCTATAATAGTTGCCCCCCAAAGCATGAGGTCGTAAATCTTCTGATGTCGGGTGAAATTCTTTATCATGAGGATCTGAGGTTTTTCAAACTGGAAGGTGAGCTGTAATAAGATACAATACAATACATTATCTTCATAATATTTTCATGATCTAGCTGAGGCGGGTATTCCTATGCTTAGCTTTATAAATTCATTGTCATGTACATATGACAGACAACCGTCTGTGTGACAGACTGATGATTCTGGTAGAGCCATCATCCTTTGGCTTGGATGATTATCTGTGCAGTTATGATGTACATTTGATGTCTTTATTTTCCTGAATATATCGCAGCCCGGATGGATGAAACTAGATCCGGGGTCTTCAAACTTGTTCAATATTTGCCCGAAGTACAAGTCGATCCATGTGAAAAGATGTTCCGGTGTCGAACATGGAAAGACATCGCTTGATTACCAGCCAATAATGTAAGATGTTAACAGGCGTGAGAGGAATCACCGATAATGATGATGACCCTCAAGGTACTGCAGTACAATTCACGTGGTGTGAATACATGAGTCGATGTCGAACACCACGCAAAATCTTTCGGTCGAAGGACATTGATGTAAACCTATCGCCGAAAGTGAGAAAATTTCCATTGAGTTATGCGAGCTTCAAAGTACTGAAAGGGTTGTTCCTAGGTCGACTTCTTGGATAATGAGCTGATGTCGACAAGAAGTGACCCATCGTAGGAGGGCCTTAATGAATCCCACATCTATGACACGAAACGGAGCAAATGATTTTGCGGAGGTGAAAACGATCTGATGATACAAGGTTCAAGGTGGCGGTCATGAAAGAATGAAGCGTGAAGGTATTGCAACGGATGAGATGTAAGCTGGGTTGGTGAATTCTCTGAGCAACTTCTCTTGAACATATCAACGACACTGAAATGGATTGGTAGAGTTAAACCCAAAAATGGATGGTATAGAGGACCAATGGTCATATGATCGATGAACGGAATAACCCAACCCGACTCAATCATGGTGATGGAGTGAAAGTGTCATGTCTAAGAGTGACCTACTACCAATAAAGTTTCTTCAAGTTTTCTTCCCAAATATTCCCCAGTCATTACTGACCAGTACCTCTTTATTTTTGTCAAGCTTGAGGAGGATAACATATGCTTGTTCTATAATTTTCCCTTCGGGCAAACCTGTCGCTATGTTTTAACGAGTCTAGCGACAGTGAAACTCACTCTTGTATGCATGGACAAGTTTGTTGCTATTGTTTTAACGAGTTTAACGACAAAGATAACTCGGTCCTTTTCAATTTTAGAGAGTCTAAAAAGAGACGGAAAGGCAACTCCAGTAGTCCTTTTTCGTAGTATAATCCCTTAAGTCTGAAAAAGTATAAAATAATATGAAAGGGATAACTTTTCGATAGTTTTAATGAGCCGAACAAGACAAAAGCTTGATCTTTTTGTGTAATGATCCCTCAGGTCGAAAAATATTAAAATATATAGGAGGGATGACGCTTCCAATGACTTTAACGAGCTAGAGAGGCCAATTGCTCTACAATCTTTTCATATTTTATGAGTTAGATGAAAAGAGCTTAAAGGAGACTTGTCTTTGAGGAACGAGTGATATTTTCAGGTAACAGCTGGTTCCAGGTGAGGTTTGGAACTTTTCAATCATGGTAGTGTAAAGAAGATGTCTAACAGAATCACTCGTCGCAACTGTTCCTCAAAGGGGTAAACAATCAAATGGAGGCGTATGATCGGCTAAAAAAGAGTGGAGGTGATGATAAGAACACGAGCAAGGTTCAAAATCTGATAATTATGCGATCACAATGGTTATTTACCGAAGGTGGGTTCATTTTTTAATGAGCTTGAACTCTGGGGGAACATGTGCCCATTGCTAGGCTTATTTTTTAACGAGCTTGAACTTCGCGTAAACCTGCTCGTGCTAGTCGTATAATAAGGATGTCTCATCGATAGGTTCATTTTTTAGGGAGCTTGCCCCATCCGAAACTTTGCTCCGGAGCCTTTCATATGCAAGCTAGGAACGACCAACCTACGAGTTTAAAGGGTTGAGAGCCTACAAACTAAGAAAATAAAAGGCTGTTTTTCACTTGTATGCAAAAAGGTTTGCATGCCGCCAGGTATAAAGTAGAGTTTCCAGGTCACCATATGGGAGTTCTTGCATTATCAAGATTGTTTCACCCGCATAGCAGACAAAACACTTCCTTGGCAATGTCCATCGAAATGGACAAAGGTGACTGTTGTCAGTGCCAATCACATAACCTTTGACGGGGGAATCCTTTTCTAGTCTGATCCATTTTCCTAAACGGACAAGATAGTCAGACTAGTCATATTCCTACGTGGAAACCTACCTTATATCTGGGGTTTTCCTACCGAAGCAGACCAGGGCGCATGCCTCCTGGGTTTCAGTCACAATCACCGAATCACTCGCGATCATCAGGTGGACGGACTGGAGATTGATGAGACATTCCTTGCGTAAAAAGACCAGTTAGGGATGGAATTTGACTAGTAGTTGCGTTTGAACCAGGAAATGAAAGTTGGTCAACTAAGTGGACCACTCTGCCTTCATGTGGAAAGCACATCACTCGAAAAAGTGAGGAAATGATAGCTCCCATGCTATAAATGTAGTCACGCCTAAGGGGTAGATTGTAATCTAATGGCCCTTGGACTACCATCACATTTAGATGAACGATTTTGCTTCTCAAAGTTACAGGAAAATTTGGAAGGATCCCTAACAGTCGACTGGTTCCTTTGTTGAAGCTTGTTAGATTTCGAATCTCAGGCAGAAGCGATGGTGAACCAAGCACTTTCCAAGCAGTTGAGGAAAGGATACTCACAAAAGCCCCTTCATCTATGATAGTACCAACCATGATCATTCTGTAAGCTTGAACTATGATTCAGAATGGTACATTAGATGGTAGGCGGGGTCTCCCTAGTAGATTCCAATCGAAGGAAATGACTAGATTGGTTGGAGGAGGGACCGAATAAACAACCAGATAAATCTCTGACGAAATTCCTTCTTGCGGTAAAGGAACGGGTAGATTGCCCCCGTGTTCGTCGGATTCTGTGTTAACGAAAAGAATTTGAACGATGTCATTCTCATTCTCTTTGGTGACTGTATCATCTAAAGGTGGACCTTTCGAAGACAAGACTGGGTCGACTACCGTCACGACCTGTTGACTTTGGTCCGGTGTGGACTTAGAGGGTTTATATTCAATGATAGGTGCTTTGATCGACAACAAAGGTGTGTCAATCGGATTTTCAACTAGCGATGGACTCGACAGGAGTTACTTATATCCAGGAGGAAGTCACTGTGGTGAATCAGGACGGTTGTCCAAGACTCTTTTAGCTTCATCCAATAAGGGACAACAGTGGAGGGCATGATCGCCTTCACACAGTCTACAAGGAAATTTAGATCTTCCTTTCTGTCCATTGAATTCGTTTTCACTAGTTGACGGTGTACTCTCAACATGATTGTCAGAGGTTGACGACACCGGATTGTGCAAGCGGGGAGACCAGTCCCTTAAGATCCGTGGGATGCAAGGACAATCTTTATGATAGTGGTCTCCTTTGCAAATGACACATGGAGATTTAGGTTTGGATGGTGCAGTGTGTGGATTTTCACCAGACGACGCATGGTTGCCCCCTTTTGCCATTGGCTTCTTCTTCTTCTTCTCCTTCCCTTTCTTCTTCTTCTCAGTTACTTGGTTTTTAGTGTTACTAGCTTCACGAAGCGAAGAGGAAGAAGGAGAGGGAAAAACAAACGAAGTAGAAGGTGGGGGAGCGACTTCAGGATCATCTGGTCGCTGATTTGATTATTGAGGAATTGCGGTGTTTTGAATGACAGAGGTCGAGAAAAGCCATACTGGCAGGTCAATTGTAAGTCCTGGAAGGGAAAATGTAGCCATATGAGGTGCACCAACATCTCCCCAAGAAGAGAAGGGACTAGGATTCCCCCTAAGGAGAAATCCTTGATTGGTGGACTCCATTTTCTCAACCTAAGACCATTGAGGGAATAGTGACATTATTCCGATTAAAATAAATTTTATGACGCTTTGACACAACTTTCTTTTTCAATTTTTAAGAGTCGAGAAAAAGCTAAAGATGAATCTAGTCGCCTTCGATTTTTAATGAGCCTGAAGTGACAAGTGCTCAGATGGACCTTCTCTTTTAAGGAGTCTGAAAAGGAAGGAAAGTGACTACTCTGGAAATCTAGACAGAGGGATTACCAAACCCATCACAAAACTGCAGAATACTTTTTAAGGTATGGTAGTCAATCTTCCTGAATGCTGTGTTCAGTGCATTGTGATCGATAGGGCGACAGACACAACTTCCTAAGAATAAAGGATATAGCCTATTATGGTCTCCCAATATATACTCGACGGTACGTGGGAGCACAAGTCCGTACTGGAACTTGTCGTATCAAAGAGGAGGAATCACCCAACCTACAATGAAAACGATAATTACCAGGCTTTACGACGCCGCAATACGTCTCTAGCCTAGACTTCTAGATGTTGTGCATTAGGTTCCAAAGCATTTTTATATTCATTGAAATTTATTTTACAGTTGATCTTTATTAAGAAGTTTGCCTTTAAGGTTCACCGCGTGATGTAGATATACATTCCTAAATATGCAATCTAAGATGATAAATAATTGTTTACTTTCTTTTTGCAATGAAAATCCTAGCTACTAAGGAAAGAGAAAAAATCTTACAACATAGAGCAGAGAGCACACATTAGATGCACTTTTCCTAAATCAAATTCAACATGCAGTCTAAATGCAAATGCACATGCATGTATTTCTTTTCATTTTCCTTAATGTGAGAATGACAAAAGAAAACTAAGTACAAATCTGAACTATCTTCTTTCAAAGTGACAGTACTAACAATTTTCTCTTCAAAAAACGAAAGGAAGGCTAAGACGACACTTTGTGATTTCGAATTCAAAAAATGAAAGGAAGACTAAGACGACACTTTGCGATTTCGAATTCAAAAAACGAAAGGAAGACTAAGACAACACTTTGCGATTTCGAATTTAAAATTGCTTTTGACATTTGAAATACTATTAATTCAAATAAAATACAATGGCAAAAGTGTAATCGATTATCAAAAAGAGGAAGACTTTACGACACTCTTTTCTTTGACTAAAAACGACACTTGCGACACTTTCAGATCAAAAAATGACAGTTCGATTAAGCTACTGTTTGCAAAGGAGAACTGTAAATGATGAAAACTACATAAAAAACATTCACAATTCTCTATTAATGGAGGCTGAATAATGCAAAGGAAGGGAGTTTCAACAGTGATATACTGATCACAGACAGAAAAAATATGGAATAAAGCGGAAGAAAATGAAGAGAAAACCAAAATTTGGAGGCAGAAACAGTCTTGGGAGGTGCGATGCATCGAGACTGCCAATGAGAGATAATGCGATGGTCTAGGGACGAGACTGAGTTTGGTTTTTTGCTCACATTTTGCAGCTTAGTTCAGGGATTTAGGCTGAGCTAATGATAGGAAGTAAACAAAAAGTATAGGGGTTGATCTAATGAGATTACTTGAGCTACCACCAGGGCACTTAGGATGTTTGCAAGTCAGATGTTCAGTTCATAAACTAACCCGGAGATTGACTGAAGCAGCGTTGATCTACTTTGTAGTTGCATAGAAAAAGTAGTTTGAAGGCTAGCTGGCTTAACTTCAGGCTCCGTCCGTAGTTTATAAAGCAAACAAATAAAAACAAGCAAACAATCTATTCGCTCCCCAGCGGAGTCGACATTTTGTTATCGGGAAAACTAGTGTCCATTCAGAGCTGCTAGTCCCACTAAGACGGGTAGCTATCTTAGAAACAAAAAAAATAAAGTTACTTGTGTTTTTCTTTATGAGAGATAGATGAGAGAGAAGCAGAGAGTACCAACCTCAGTCTTTCACTTGGATCCTTGCTTGTTTTCTCCCTCCTTTGACTGAGCTTCGCCACTCCTTCCTTACTTGTTCCACTTCAAAGAACACCTGTAGAGTCAAAGAAACATAATACCATCAAAGCATAGAGATCCATAACCATAAACAATATAGGATCAGATGTATATTAACCATACAAATGCATATATCAAAACAAGATTAAGAAATATACAAGAATATGGAGGAAAACTCAAATAGCTTTATTGATAGAAGTAGTAGAAGAGAGGATTACAACCCATTGGTCTGACCTAGTGCCATCCTCCCAGCATGAAAGCCCTCTTCACCTCATGAAAAGCTTAGATCACCCAATAATACAATGTTGCACAGAGAAACCAACAACACTTCCTTACAAAATACAAAATTCCAGCCTCTGGATCTCTAGGATGAGGGATCCATATATAGATATTTGCAGGTGGGTGAGTCAGCTTCTGGGATTTTGATTAGTGTCATTTCTCTGATAGTTCTTGGTTCCACTTGGAGATTTCATGATCTCTTACTCATCCCTGGGCGAATTCAGAGAGGCAAGTGTCAAATGGGTAGTTTCTAGAAGATTCTATGGGTTTCCACCTAGCCAACTGCCTCTGCCATTTGTCTACTCTCGCTCATCACACCCTATAGAAGGGATTTTCAATATGCATCACACTTTTTGCATGTAGCAGGTGAGATGCATTGCACCCTTAGCACTGAGCAGTCTGTATGGTCCAGTTTTGACCAGTTTTGAGTAGTTTTTTAGGGAGAACTTATGGGAGATGATGTAATCAGCTGACCTTGTTCCTTTAGGGTATGAAAAAACACTTTTAGGGGCTTAGAAGCCCTTGGTTTATCTACATATGGGATTGGGGTTGCAGTGCCCAAATATGTCTATAACACCCCCCTCAATGATAAGTCCAAAATGAACAAGGAACCATCTTCCAAGTTCTCAAGTAGATCCTCAAAAAAACACTGCTTGAAAAATCGCCAAAACTGGATGCTGGAAAAAACTCAAATTTGAAGAGAACATGAATCAGCTGCATGCCTGATTCATCTTTGAATGTCACTTGACAACTCTATCATGTTCCAAGCCGCAAAAGGATCCAACTATCTTTTGCTTGAAAACAGCATCTGGTGTCCACTGACACAATTGATGAATGCCCACTGGCGTATTTGCTGATGATGATCGCCCACTGGCTGATGAAGATGTCGAAAAACAAGTCAATGTTACTTTTGCTGTGATGAAAGTTGCTCATTGCTACTTTTGTAGTCTGTTGCCCACTGGCAAATTTACTGATGCTCACTGCTGATGAAAAATGCCCACTGGCTGCTTCGCTGATATTGTCGAGACTTTCAGTCTGACAGCCACTTGTCAATTTCATTAACATTTCCCCCCCTTTGTCAGCTGAAAGGAGAGACAATCATCTGCATTTGATATCTGAACTCCCCCCCTTCAGGTGTAGAAGAGTTTCACTAGTGTACTCCCCCATTCAACTGCACGAGAGTACCATCTTCATTTTATTGTTGGCTGCAATATGTGTGAGTGAATTAGATTGTAAAACTTGTACAATCTCCTGACCATGGATGACCATTCCCAGGGATCAATCCATGAATAATTTATCTTCAATCTGGCTGATTGTTGTTGTTTGATGCATTTCTCTGATGAATGATTTAACTTGCCACAATGGTGACAAGGATGGAGATCAAAACATTGATCTTCCAGATGACCGGTTCTTTGATAATGAGAACATTTCAGTTTGTCTGCAACTTGAGTTTGTGTGCATTTCTGTTTGTCTGCACTTTCAGTTTGTGTGCATTGATTTCTGTCTGCAACTAGCGAAGAACTTGCTGAGGTGATATGTTCAAGTAATTCAGCATTGACGAACTGAATGGGGTTTGAATAATCAGGTATATGTAAGTTTTCGTCATCTTCGACATATCCTAAGCTGCGTCGATTTCGATTACTTTGGATTTCTTCCCATGGCTTGATGATGGGTTTGGAAGAAAGTTGCATTGGAACAATTTCAACACTTGAAGCTGGTTGGATGAATGAGTTCGAATGATCAGCTATATCTGGAAAAGACTTGGAAGCAACACACTTCTCTTGCAACTCAATTCTCTGCAGTTGCGATTCTAGTTGAAGGAACTCAATCGTTTCATGTGCATGTTGAAGATGCACTTGAATGTCAGCAAGAGTGGTTTTGCTGATGTGCACCATGTCGCCGACTGTTGATAACATTAAATTGTTAATAATTTGGGACAACTGAATGTGTGTCGCCATGTTGCCTTGCTTGCTTTGAAGTCAAGCTCACTTTTCGTAGAATTTGTAATTAAAAAATTTCTCACTGGACAGGCTCGCTTGTACTGGTTGTTGATTGCTGATGCTTTTAAACACTTGCTTGAACTGCTGAATGTATGCTTGCTTGATAATGATTGATTGTTGCATGCTCGCTTGCTTTCACACTTGCTTGCTTTCACATTTGCCTTCTTTGATTGTTTGAATGATGATTGCTTTAAACACTGGCTTGATTTGATGCTCACTTGAATAGGCTTGATTGATTACTGACACTTGTGATTTCTTGAACGTACTCACTGAATGTGATGATTTGTAAAAAAAGGAAAGGGTGTCGAACACTGTAGAAAATGCACCCAAGATACAAATGACAAGTTCAATCATGATGACTCAGTTGAAGACTTACTGGACTTAATGTATTCACTTGGTTTAATTGATTCCCTATTAACTCAAAGCTCGGGTGTCGGTTTCAACTGAGAATGCACCCTTACAATTCAACTCAATTTGTCTTTGATTACAATCCAACTTACAAATTATGATTTGCAAGTTACAGTTTTGTATTGAGCTTATTAAAAATGGTGCAAGTGCAATTGCCAAAAAAAATTGTTGTGAATGGTTGCAAAAAAATGTTGATGTAGATGACAGCTTGTTTGGATGTTCATGTGGAAATGTCGTCTTGGCTTGAAATGCTTGATTTTTGTAGCGTCCTTAACTTGATGGCATGAATTAGCTGTTGCGAAATGTTGTTGCAAAATATTACTTTTATAAAGCCGATGATGTGATGCTTTGTGCTTGTGTAGTTTAAGCTTGATTACAAGAGCTTGAATGGAATTGACTATGTGCATGCAATGCACTAATTTGTTGTGTGTAAAATAAGGTTAGTGTCAAAACTAGACACAAAACAAAAACAATATCAAGAATCATGCATGATCACAAACACTCTCACAACGTACCTAAGATCCCCTTATTCAATTTCGGGTGGATCTAGGACACAAGCACCACAAAAAATTATGATTTTATTAATTACTAAAGTACATCAATCTTCACCTTCACAACATCGTGAATGAAATTTCTCAAACAATGAGAACTCCTTAACAAATACACCTTATTACTCCATTACTAATAATATAACGACACATACTCAATAGGATTTTAGCTTCTCCAAGTAATCACATATCATGGCCCTGTCAAACTCAACAATAATGAATAACGAGAAATGAAAAATTGGGGGGGGGGGGAGGTAACATTTTACTACAATGGTTCTCTAGGAAGTTTCTAAGTCCATTCAACTCAAGAGCATTATAATATCATGGAGCAAAATTTTTCCTTTGCTTCAAGAGTACTGGAATGTTGACATTGCTGGCCTTGTCGGGAGGATTTGCATAAGTCAACAATTTGAGGTAACAGAACCAAATAGGGTTCAAATGCCTATCCCTGCTAAGTTTCCTTTGAAGAGGAACGTTGGGTTTAAATTTTGACAACCCTCCTTAATTTCAAGCTGATGCCCTTCTCTAACACAGCTACTTTAATTCCACTCCATATTGCTGATGTCGTTGGAATTTCAACAATATTTTCAACAATAGACATATCTTTTGGAATTACTGAAGCAAAAACTGTATATTTTCTATCCCATTCATCATGATTTGCAAGACTGATGAAGAAATCAGGCCCACCATCAATCCAAGCTACAATACCTTCATTAACTCAAAATGGGGAAGTGACATTTTCAGGAGCCAGAAGATACATGGGGACCCTGTTTCAGCCTTCTGCTCATCACGCTTGTCTCTTGCACAATAGTTTTTCTCATTCTCTCCCCTGTCTTCAGATATTCTCAGGCCTCTGATCCCCCCACCAATTCGACATCTGTAAAGACCCAGATTAACATTAAGCATGTTCATGAGCCTAAATGTTGTAGCGATATTGAACATGAGGAGTTCTGGGGAAAGGCAGTCAAATGGGGTTCTAATTATAGGGATAAAACAACTAAAACAAAATCATCGTCTGGAAGGGCTATGGAAGGATGAAACCGAGTCGTAATTATCAAGAGCAACAAATTCCATCTCATAGATTTCGTTTAAACTGCGTTGAGCGCGGGAATGAGAACCCAATTCCTGAGGGATCTCTTGCAGCTTCTCCCTTGCGCTAAGTAAACCGCCAGCTGTAACATTCTCAAGTTCCTGCTGAAAGTGTGGCAGAGAATTGTATTTTTCATTGGAAGGACCACTCATAGGCTGTTTGCCTCTATCACATGGATTCAATGCGCTGCTCTGGTGGAGATTTTCGAAAGTGCTTTCTGTCTGTATGCCTTGGCAAAAGATTACCTGTCAACAAACATATTACAACACAATTTTATGTCCTGCCCCAATCTACTATGTACTAAAGACTGAGTTACATAGTCTGGTTGACTCTTTTCAACAGCAAAAATTCCAATGTTAAGCTACAAGCCAATGAGACAGAGTATGGATCCTACAGAGTGAAGATATCTTCAAACACAATGGATGCTGTTGTAAAATGTAGATCCTCACTGGAACAACTATTGAAAGGAAATGTTGTAGCAGATGATAAGTTCGATCCTGCAGCTATACAACTACTTTTTACTCGTGAGGGGTTTCAACTTCTAAGATCATTAGAACGGGAGACCAAGAATTGTATAATATTTGAAAGATGCAGTCATAATATCAAAATTTTTGGCCTAGCCAACAAAAGTGATAAAGCTATTAAAGCTCTGATACCACATGTAGAAAATTTAACACAATAAGATAAAATACTCACACACATAAAATAAATAGCAGACATATAGAAAACCAGACATGGAAGAAAAGGCAGAGAGCCTTACTGAATTCCTCACATTCTCATTACTAAAATAATGCTTATGATACATATAAATACATGAGGAAATTGGTCTCAAGATAGTACGTCTATCTTGGACACTTTGGTTGAGCAAATATCTCAACCACACACTAATCTAGGAGCCTAATTAGTTGGAGAAAATATCTCAACCAATTAAGCCTAAACTGACTCCTAACCACGAGGAACTAACTCAATCTAGAAAGGTAGGATTGAATCCAACTTTCTTGATTTTAATTAATTTAATTATTTGGACTTAGAATTGTTTTAAATGTGAGAGTGAGGCTAACAAGCAGATTTCTTTCCACAAGAAAAATACTGTGTGCATGTGTGTTATTTCTTATTACATGTCTGAAATTTTTATTCTAAGTTTTGAATTAGCTTCCGCAAAGTAGTAGGGTAGATTTGTGTCTTGTGATTTTTATTAAAACTTCATGAGCAATTGCAAATCTACACCATAATTTCTACATGGTATCAGAGCAGGATTCACATTACAGTAGGAATTTCGAAGTTGTTTCTTAGGAGGATCGAATTTGAAGTTTAGTGCAACATGATTTCTTCAGAGCTAAGAGAATGGCCTTCAATGGATTGAGGCTAGAGTATGCCTTGGAAGGAAACTCTAATTTTATGACATGGAGGTGGTATTGGATGAAAATGGATTGCTAGAATACATCAAGAAAGATGTTGCAAAACCACTAGAATTTGATGCCCAAAACCTTGCTCAGCGCAAGAAATATGTAGCCAAGGTGAGAAGAATAATCTTGGAGGGAGTACAAGATCACGTTGTGTCAAATATACATGAAAAGAAACTTTGTTCGTAATGTGGAAAGCATTGACAAAATTGTTCAAGAATAATAGTGACCATAGGAAGCTGACACTCAAGGATAAACTTCGAAGTATCAAGATGCAGAAGAATGACACTATTTCATAGTATCTAAGCAGGTTCATATGATGTCATGATGAACTTGGTAGGGTTGGTGTTAATGTTCCAGAAGATGACTTGGTAAGCCTAGCCCTTCAAGGCCTTCCCAAGAGTTGGCATAACTACCAAGATTCAGTGAACGGGAGGGAGAAACTACCGAATTAGGAACACTTATAGTCCGATTTGGTACAAGAGGAAGTAAGGCATAATATCAGAGATGAGACTTCATCCAAGGGTGAGGATGAATACAAATTTTCATTATTGGAAAGGGAAAGAAGGGAGAAGGAAAGAAATCTCAATCCAAACCAGAGTCTAGCCAAGGGGGCAAGAAGAAAGATTTGTCCAAAATTAAATGCTTCCATTTTCATGAATTCAGGAACTATGCCTTGAAGTGTCCACAAAAAAGGCAAGTACGAAGACCTTAGGAGGAGCAGCAGATGAAGCCTTTGCTTCATAGTTTGAGCTTGAATTTACCCTTATCGCATGCATGGCCAACACAATGACAGAGAGTGTGTGGTACTTGAACTTAGGTGCATCATTACACATGACAGGGTGTAGAGAGTTTTTCAGTGACATAGAGGAGAAAGACTTGCAGATGCACATTAATATGGGGGATGACTGAAGGTAAAACATGACCAAGGTTGGTACAATACCCTTTTAGAGGGAGTCAGGTTCCCTTCTTAGGCTTAATGATGTCATGTTCATTCCGGGCCTAAAGAAAAATCTCATCTTTGTTGCAATTTTGGAATACCATCGTTATGATGTGATTTAAAAAAAATGAAAGGCATTCTTGAGAAACATAGCCATGAGCTAAGTGAAGCAGATAGGGGTTCTTGTGAAGAACCTGTATAAGTTAGATGTGGAAGACTGTCCTTCATTAAGCACTAAGCCGAAAAAAGTGTAGGGCCGTGATGTCAATGAACTTTGGAATAGGAGACTTAGCCATTTGCATCATGGCGCCTTGAAGATTATGCAACAAATAACCACAGGGCTCCCCAAATGAGAACTTGAGAAACAAGATGTTTGTAAGGATGTACTTTGGGCAAGTACACAAAATCCACATTCCATGATTAGGACAACAAAGAAAATGCAGTCCTAGAAAGGATCCACTCTGATGTTTTTCTACCTTTCTCGACAACCTCCACTACGAGACATAAATATTACGTCATCTTTATTGAAGACTTCTCACGAAAGTGCTGGATTTTCTTCATGCAGAATAAAGATGAGACATTCTCCAAGTTTGTAGAATTCGAGGTACTAGTTGATGAAGAAACTAGCAAGAAGGTGAAGGTTCTTAGGAGTGATAATGGAGGTGAGTATGTGTCGAATGAATTTAAAAATTTATGTGCGAAAGAAGGCATTCGATGAGAGTTTACAACACCCCACAACCCACAACAGAATGGGGTGGCTGAGAGAAGAAAATATAACATTGTGGGAGAAGCGAGGGTGGTGTTTCATGAAAAACGCCTACCTCTGCATTTTTGGGCTGAAGCATGCAACACAACAATGTATTTGCACAACCAGAGTCCTCATCGTATTTTGGGTATGATTACACTGGAGGAGGATTTCTCGGGGAGAAAGCAAGATGCGTTGTACTTCAGGATTTTTGGATCCTTTGTTTATTGTAATGTCTCCAAAGAATCAAGGAAGAAGCTTAAGATGAAAACAGAGTTGGGGGTATTTGTGGGTTACATAGAAACTCCACACAACTACCGTGTGTAATTTCCATCCATCAGAATGATAGTTGTGCGAAGGGATGTAAGGTATGATGAGGAGAAAGCGATGTAGTGCTCTCTTGAGAGGGAGCTTCAAATCCCTCAAGAAGAGGAGATTTTAGCTCCAAAGGAGGAACCTCAGGAAGTTATGGAGCAACCAAAAATTACGGAGCATAGAGTGGAGAAAACCACTCAAGCAAAACTATCCAAAGAAGGCAGAAAAAGAACCAAGGAAGCTGAGAGACTTGTGCATGATGCGAGGGAGAATGTGGGTGCTCCTTCAAATCAATGTAGGCAAAGAAGGTCACCTGATCGGTACACTAGTTACATGGCTCTAATGACTGAGCTTGTAGAGTCTGAGCCATCCTCTTTTGAGGAAGTTGTAGAGCAACCTATATGTGTTGATGCAATGGTGCAAGAATACAAATCTATTGTAAAGAATAATGTTTGGGAAGTGGTCCCCAGACCAACAACTAAATCAGTTGTGGGTTCTAGATGGATCTTCAAGATAAAGCAGACAACAGATGAAAGCATAGAGAAGTATAAGGCCAGATTTGTGGCCAAGAGGTACTCTTAAGCTTAGGGAATTGACTATGAGGAGACCTTTGCTCCTGTATCCAGGTACTAATCCATTAGATCAATTCTTGCTCTAGCTACGTAGATGGGGTGGAAGATACACCACATGGATGTAAAAACAACATTTCTCGATGGGTTTATTGAGGAGGAGGTGTACATCAAGCAACCACAAGGTTTTGAGACATTTGATTGGGAGTCTCATGTGTGTAGACTCAAGCGAGCATTGTACAGTCTCAAACAAGCACCCCGTGCTTGGTACACCAGGATTAATAACTATGTTTGGGCTTCACCAAAAGTGAAGCAGATGCAAACCTCTATCACATCTTGGTAGAAGGTAAATTACTTATTATTGTCTTATATGTTGATGATTTGATTTTAACTCGTGATGAAAAACTGATTGGATATTGCAAACAAGCAACATGTGAGGCAATTTGGATGAGAAAGATACGTGTTGGACTGTTTGGTCAGATGATGGATCCAATTGTGATCTACTATGATAATCAGAGTTGTGTCAAGCTCTCTGAGAATCTTGTTTTCACGATCGATCCAAGCATATAGAGATTCAATATCACCATTTACGGGATTGTGTGTAGAGGTGAATAATGTTGTTACAATACATTCCGATAGAGGAATAAGATGCTGACATTTTGAAAAAGGCCTTGTCAAGAGGGAATTTTGAGTTCAAATTGTGGAAGATAGGAGTGGTTGAGAATCTCGTTCTTGTTAAGAGGGAGGGTTGAAAAATGAAACAAGAAATTCTCAATTTGATTTTGCCTCGATTAAATTGAGAAAATTCGAATTTCCACATCAGCAGACAACTTGGATGTATTTAACCCATGTGACATGGCTTGTGTCACCCAATTTAATCTGTAAATTCAAGTTGGAGGACTTAGAGTTCAATTAAGCATGTGTGATTGCTAATTTGTAGCAATAAAAGTCAATTATCTCAAGTTGTTTTCAGTTAAACTAGTTCTGACTGTTGAAGGAACTAGTGGAAGGTCAATTGTGTAGTATGACTTCAGTCTAACTCAAAGATCATCTAGTTAACTGATCAATCAACCCAAAATACCTAGTGCATACAGAGAATTTGAGTTCCCCTAGTTGTGGTGGAGATTCCAAGGCAGTGTAACATCAGTTGTATACTAGTCTTAAGTGTACATGTGTTGCATGCAGTCAGATGATCAACCTTGGGAATTGCACAAACCATTTTGGAGAAATTCCTAAATAATAGGGGCCTAATTTCTCAGGAATCACGGAAGGAAATAGGGGCTCAAGCAGAGGAAAAAAATGACTAATTTTGGGACAGATCTTCTCAGTGAGCAGAGAGAGAGGTTATTCATTTGTAGGTTGTTATCTGTTAAGAAAAACAATTGTAATACATCTATTTTCATCAAATTAATGCAAGTAGGCATTGGAGTTTTAACAAATTTCTTTCCCCAAGAAAAATATTGTGTGCATGTGTGTTATTTCTTATCGCATGAATTAACTTCTGTAGAGTAGTAGAATAGGTTTGTGTCTTGTAATTTTGATTAAAACTTCATGAGAAATTGCAAATCTACACCATGATTTCTACATTTATCCCTTGTAGCCTCTTATCCTAGCCCACTTTCATTCATTCGTTAGTCATCGAGTTGGTTTGCGTTAGTATTTTGGCTCTAACAATTTGTTTTTGCAATGATTTTGGAGCTAACTTGGTGATTGCAGGTGCACAAGTTCATTGGAAAAATTTCTAGTCATCGACAAGGCCATTCAGCCTCTTGGTTTTCTCCCTAATCTTTCATTGGCATCTCCGTCTTCATTTTGAATTCTGAAGCATTTTATGACAATAGTGTATGCAGGGCCTAAACACACTTTAAATAAGCCTAAGTTCATTAATAACTCACTTAATCCATTAAACACTTATCTTATGGTTAAATCATTTGCATACAAGTGATATTTGTGGTCTGTTGGGTAATTTGTAGGTCTGATATGTTTGCTACAACCATCCAAAATCACCTACAACAGTGATAAATTCATGTAACAGTGGCATAATATTCAACTTGGAAACATATTTTGTCATTGGCATATCATTTCCCTATATTAGGCCTGCATTTGTTTTGGTTTATTTTGTCATTTTTGAAGGTTGTCATAAAAATCACAAGTTTGGTATACACTACATAAGATTCGATATAAGCATTTAAGTGGTGTCAAAAGTGGTTGAGAACCATCTAATTTCATTAGGAATTTGTTCCTTGCATCTTGTGCATCTTGAATAAGTGTTTTCTAGTGGAATTGTGTGTCTTTCTTAATGCTGCACCTATCATCTCTTGACTGCTCCATTTAACATTTTGCATCTCTTACATCCATTTGCATATTGCATTAGCATATTATTGATTTAATTTAACATGAGTGCTCTAAAGGGATAATTGACATGGCAATTGAATTGATAATATTGGCTAATTTCTCTAAGAAATATTGTTTATGAATGCTCTCTTTTTCACTTTGATAACTAACATTATTGTCACACCGAAATATCTCTTTTTGTCATTGCTATCACGTTGACAAAGATTTGGATAATCGGTTATATGGTTTCTTGTGGATTTAGTAATATTATGTCTTGAAAGTGAGCACCACATCTAAGTTACAATCTTGCTAATCAAAATACTCTTAAAGGCACTTAATTGGTAATCATACTCATAATAAGAGTAATTGTGTTTAAGTTATTCTCTTTGTGCATTTAATTCACACATTGTCACTCTATTGGCATTTCTAACATCGTTGAAAGAAGCATTGAATTTATCTATTTCATGAGCAATTGTTTATTGGTAATCTTGTTTCATTGAGTGCTTCTCTTTTGGTGAAGATTGTCATTATAAATTGATTAAGTACTTAAGTGTTCTAAATTGAATATTGTTGCAATTTAAATTCTTAAGATTATTTAACAATCCCATTAAAATAAGTTCCACATATTGCATCTACATTATAGGATTAGATTGCATTAATCAATTTACCTCCTAGCATAAGCTTGGTTGATAGAAAGATAGGATCACCTTTTCTCTTTTAGCTTGCAAAGGATAGACCCTCTTTAATGGTTAACACTGTGACCTTGAAGTCATCATAGCCACAGTGTTTGCAGCACTAAAGGCATCGAATGGTTAGAAATCAAGGGGAGGGATCGTTTATAAATCCCTAACTTGTTGAAAATGCAACAAGAAAATCTAAGTTTGAATTTGCCTTGGTTAAACTAGATTAAAATTCGAATTTCTGTTTCAGCAGAAATCTTGGAGGTAGTTAATTGAGGTGACATCGAACTTGTCACTCAGTTAATTCGAGTTGGGGAAGCTTGAGTTTAGTTCATTATGATTGATTGCCAATTTATAGCAATCTATTTCAGTTAATTTAAGTTATGGTCATTAAACTAGTTGTAACTATTAGAAGAACTAGTGGAAGGTCCAAGTGTGGAAGTGTAACTTCAACTCACTCTGTGATCAACCAGTTAACTAATTAATCATCCCAAAATAACATATGCATGCAAATAATTCAAGTTACTCAGTTGAGATGGATATTCCAAGGTAGTGTACAATTAGTTGTAGACTATTTGGAAGTTTAAAGGTGGTGCACGCAGTCAGAGGATGAGCCTAGATGGATTGCACAATTCTCATTGAGGATTTCCTAATTAATAGGGGCCTAATTCCTCAATGAAAAACACAAGTAAATAAGAACTTGGAGGGCTTGAAAATTGTCTAAGAGTTGGCCATAATCTGTCAATTAGGCAGATGGATAGAATATACAGTTGCAGGTTGTGCTTAGGCTTGAGCAAGCATTGCATTTCATCTCTATTCTTTGATTAATGCAATACAAATAGGAAGGGAGCAGTTGCTTTCCCCTAGATAAATATCTGTGTATGTGTGATAAATCTTAATGCATGTTTATGATTTGTCTTCTTGATCATGAATTGAATTCTGCAGATGAGTAGAGTAGATTTGTCTTGTGTTTTAGTAAATTACATGAGCAATTTCAGATCTACACATTAAATTTCTACATGGTAGCAGAGCATGATTCATAGTTGAGAAGAGATTTCGAACTTGTTATTATAGGAGGATCTAATTTGCAGGATCAATTCTTCAGAGCTAGTAAGATGGATTTCTATGGACTGAGACTTGAGTATGCCCTTGAGGGAAACTTAAATTATGTTGATTGGAAGGACCGAATGGAGGAAATGCTGGAAGATAATGGGTTGAAGGAATTCATTGATAATGATATCCAGAAGCTGACAACAACTGATGCTCAAAATCTGGTAGATTGGAAGAAGTGTGTATCCAAGGTGAGGAGGATCATATTGGAGGGAGTACAAGACCATATTGTCTCTAATATCCATGGGAAAGAGACTCCATATGCAATGTGGAAAGCATAGACAAATATATTCTAGAACAATAGTGACCACAGGGAGCTGGAGCTCAAGGACAAGCTTCGAAGTATCAAGATGCAGAAGAACGACACAATACCACAATTCCTGATCAGGTTCACAAAATGTTGTGTTGAACTTGGTAGTGTTGGTGTTATGGTTGTCGAAGATGATATGGTAAGCCTATCCCTTACAGGCCTTCCCAAGAGTTGGCACAACTAATGATCTTCAATGAATGGGAGGGAGACACTACCAAATTGGGAACACATTTGGTCTGATTTGGTATAGGAGGAGATAAGGCAGAATACTAGAGACGAGACTTCATCCAAATGTAAGGATGAAGAAAATTGTGCCTTGGCTAAAAAGGAAAAGAAAGGGAAGAAATCCCAATCCAAAGGAGAATCTGGTCAAGGGGGCAAGAAGAAAGACTTGTCCAAAATCAGGTGCTTTCATTGTCATGAACTCAGGCACTATGCAATGAAGTGTCCACACAAGAAGGCAGGAAAGAAGCCCTCAGAAGGAGTGACATGTGAAGCTTTAGCTTCACAATTGGAGTTGGACTTCACCCTCATTGCATGCATGTCAAGCACAATGACGGGAAGTGTGTAGTATCTGGACAATGGTGCCTTGTTCCACATGACGAGGAACAAAGAAATTTTCAGTGACTTGGAGGAGAAATATCAGCATATGCACATCGAGATGGGAGATGATGGAAGTTACAACATGAATGGTATTGGTACAGTCACCTTCCAGAGGGAGTCAGGCTCCCCTCTCAGGCTCAAGGTTGTAATGTTTGTACGGGTCTAAAGAAGAATCTGATTTTTTTCGTATTGTTGGAATTGTGGTTATGATGTGATCTTCAACAAAGGGAAAACATTCCTGAGACACATCACCATGGGATAAGTGAAGCAGATCGGGGCTTGTGTGAAGAACCTTTATAAGTTGAATGTGGAAGACTGTGCTACATTGAGCATAAAGGTAGAGAAGGTGCAGAGCCAAGATTTCAGTGAGCTATGGCATAAAAGACTTGGCCATTTACATCATAGTGCTTTGAATATCATGCACTAGATTACCACTGGCCTCCCCAAAGGAGCACTAGAGTAGAAGGATACATGCAAAGGGTGTACCTTGGGGAAGTTCACAAAATCCACCTTCAATGATCGGGACAACAAGGCGGATGAAGTCCTTGAAAGGATCCACTTTGATGTTTGTTTACCTTTGTCGACAGCCTCCAATTCCAAGACATGTATTATGTTATATTTGTAGATGGTTTCTCACGAAAGTGCTGGATCTTCTTCATGTAGAATAAAAAATAGGAAGTCTCTAAGTTTGTTGAATTTAAAGCACTTGATGAGAAAGTAAATGGCAAGAAAGTGAAGGCTCTCAGGGGCGATAACGAAGGTGAGTTTGTGTTAAATGAGTTTAAAAATTTATGTGTAAAGGAAGGCATTCGGCGAGAGTTGACAACACCCAATAACCCACAGTAGAACAAGGTGGCTAAGAGGAGAAACAAAAGTATTATGGGAGAATCAAGGGAGATGTTACATTACCAAGGTCTACCACTGCACTTGTGGGCTGAAGCATGCAACTCAACGATCTATTTGCAGAATAGGAGTCCTCATCAGATTATTGGCATGAGTACACTAGAGGAAGATTTTTCATGGAAGAAACCAAATGTGTCACACTTTAGGATATTTGGAGCATCATTATATTTCCATGTCTCCAAGGAATCAAGGAAAAATCTAGAGCCGATAGTAGAGTTGGGGATATTTTTGGGGTACACAGAAACACCTCACAACTAGTGTGTGTACTTGTCATCCCTCAGAATGACAATTGTTTGAAGGGATGTGAAGTTTGATGAGGAGAAGGAAATGAGATGTTCTCCTGAGAGGGAGGTTTAGCTCCAAAGGAAGAACCTCTGGAAGTTGTAGAGCAGCCACAAGCAAAGGAGTAAAGAGTGGAGACAACCACTCAAGTAGAGACATCCAAAGAAGCAAGGAAACGAACCAGGGAAGCTGACAGATTATTGCATGATGCTAGAGAGAATGTGAGAGCACCCACTTCACATCATAGGTAGAGGAGGTCACTGGATCGGTACACTGGCTACATGGCTTTGATGACTGAGCTAGTAGAGACTGAGCCATCCTCATTTGAGGAAGCAGTAGAGAAACCTGTATGGGTTGATGCTATGGTAGAGGAATATGATTTCATTGTCAAAAACAATGTTTGGGAAGTGGTCCTAAGACTAGAAGATAAATCATTGGTGGGTTCAAGATGTATTTACAACGTGAATCATATAATAGACAAACGCATAGAGAAATACAAGGCCATATTTGTGGTCAAGGGGTTCTCCCAAGTTGAGGGAATTGACTATGAGGAGACCTTTGCTCGAGTAGCAAGGTACTCATCCATCAAATCAATTCTAGCACTGACTGCGTAGATGGGGTGGAAGATCCACCAGGTGGATATGAATACAACATTCCTCAATGGAGTTATTAAGGAGGAGGTGTACATCGAGCGACCAGAAGGTTTTTGAGACCTTTCACAAAGAGTCGTATGTGTGCAGACTCAAGATAGCATTGTATGGATTGAACCAAGGACCCTATGCTTGGTACACCAGGATTGAAAACTATCTCATTGGTTTGGGATCCACCAAAAGTGAAGCATATGCAAACCTTTATCATATTATGGTTGAAGGTAAATTATTGATTATTGTGTTATATGTCAATGATTTAATTTTAACCGGTGATGAGAAGTTGATCAGATCTTGCAAGGAAGACCTTGTAAGAGAATTTGAAATGAAGGACATGGGACTCATGCATTATTTCCTCGGTTTGGAAGTATGACAAGGAGATGGGGAACTATTTGTCTCTCAAGGCAAGTATGCCAATGAGATATTGAATAAGTTCCACATGGAGAGTAGAAAACCCATGGAGACTCCTCTAGCAAGGAATTGGAGGAAAGAGGATGCTACTTCAGGTGAAGTAGTGGAGGCTACCATCTACTGACAACTTGTGGGTTCACTAATTTATTTGGTGAACACACGACCAAACATGTGTTATGCAGTCAACCAACTTAGTCAAGCTATAGTTAGGCCAACCAACTGTATTGGAAGGCAATAAAGCATGTGTTGCGGTACCTCAGAGGCACCACCCATTTTGGACTATGGTACAACCAGACAAAGGGAGTGAAGCTTCAAGGCTTCATAGATTCAGATTGGGCGGGGAGTCCATTAGACTAAAAGAGCACATTAGGAGGAATTTTCAGCATTGGGTCCGCAACGGTTTCTTGGTACAACAAGAAGCAAAGATATGTTGCACTCAACTTGGCAGAAGCAGAGTACATGGTTTCAGTCAAGCAACATGTGAGACAATCTTGATGAGAAAGATTCTTGTTTGGTTATTTGGTTAGATGATGGATCCTAATGTGATTTACTATGATAATCAAAGTTGTATCAAACTCTCTTAAAATCTTGTATTTCATGATCGATCCAAGCATATCGACATCCGGCATCACCATCTACGGGATTGTGTGAAGAGGCAGATTATGTTGCCGTAATACATTCCTACAGAGGAACAAGATGTAGATATTTTGACAAACGTTTTGTCAAGAGGAAAATTCAAGTTCCATAGAGGTGGGATTAGGGTATCTGATAATCCCTTTCTTGCTGAGGGGGAGCATTGAAAATGCAACAAGAAAATATAAGTTTGACTTTGCCTTGGTCAAACTAAATTAAAACTCAAATTTCTATTTCAGAAGAAATATTGGAGGTAGTTAACTGAGGTGACATGGCACTTGTCTCTCAGTTAACTTAGTTAATTTGAGTTGGGAAATATTGAGTTCATTTCAGTATGATTGATTGTTAATTTCTAGTAATCTATTTCAGTTAAATTGAGTTATGGTCAGTTAAACTAGTTATAACTCTTAGAAGAACTAGTGGAAGGTCCAAGTATGGAAGTGTAACTTTAGCTCACCTTGTGATCAACCAATTAACTAAGAAATCAATCCAAAATAACTGATGCATGCAGGGAATTCGAGTTACCCAGTTGAGACGGAGATTCCAAGGCAGTGTACTATCAGTTGTAGACTATTATGAAGTGTACAGGTGGTGCATGCAGTTAAAGAATGAGCCTAGATGGATTGTGAAATTCTCATTGAGGAATTTCCTAATTAATAGGGGCCTAATTCCTCAAGGAACAACACAAGGAAATAGGAGCTTGGAGGGCTTGAAAATTGGCTAAGAATTGGCTAGAGTCAGTCAATCAGACAGAGGGATAGACTATACAATTGTAAGTTGTGCTCAAGCTTGAGAAAGTGTTGTATTTCATCTCTATTCTTTGATTAATGCAATACAAATAGGAAGGGGTTTTGAGAAGTTCCATTCCCCTAGAAAAATATTTGTGTATGTGTGATAAATCTTGATGCATGTTTATGATTTGTCTTCTTGGTTGCGAATTGAAATCCGCAGATGAGTAGAGTATATTTGACTCTTGTCTTTTAGTAAATTACATGAGAAAGTTCATATCTACACATTAAATTATACATAGCTTGCTTCCCCTTGGTTTATCTCCATAACTTACTCTAGAGAATATCTTCAAAACAACTAAGAGGAAGGATTCACCTAACTAGGCATGTAATTTTAAATAAACCAAGATCCTACATCTCACTTAGTTTTTAGGCGTTGCATTTCATATAGGATAGTGAAGCATCCTATAGCAACAATATTCATTTGGTATCTTGGTAGATAATTCAATTAATCAAGTGTTTTGACTCCATTAAGGCATTGGTCTCCCAAGATAGTCTAATCTAATCATTAAGAGTGCTAAATTAACCAAGTTGCTAGGCCATTCATTTGTGTCTCTTGGACTTGTTGGTTGCCAACGAGTCTTTTCATCTTCACATTTCATATGGACTACCCCCCATAGCCTGTTGTTGGGAGACAACTATGTTAAAAATCTGAAAGTTATATGTATAAATTTAAAAATTGTTTGCAAAAACTTGAAAGTTCCATGTAGAAAATTGAATGTACTTTGCGGAAAACTGAATGGAACTTAATGTACTTTGAAGAAACTTGAATATACTTTATATAAGGTTAAATGTATTTTGTCGAAAATTGAATGTTCTATGTTGTTACAATTACTTAGAAGAAAAAATTCTTCTTCAAAACTTTTAAGATCAGTAATTGTAGATAAAACATAAACTTAAGGATCATATGAAGACAAACAAGCACAAATATGAGATATTGAGACTTTGGTCCAATGACCAGGGAAAAACGCCTAAAAGGGGAAAACCCAAATGATTCTTCTTCTATTATATTTCTTCAATTGTTTAGAGAGAGAGAGAGAGAGAGTAAAGTTACCAATGTCTGATCAACTTACAATTGAAGTGTTCTTACTCTTTGCTACATCTCATCTCAGCTATGACCGCTTCCCAGAAGGGTCACCTCCATAAGTCCAAGCTACTCTCTAAAAACCAAAAAATTTCCTTTTGGTAAAGGCTTCATAAGAATGTCATCTATCTGATCATTAGTGAAGATGTGATGGAGTCTCACTACTCCTCTCTGCACCATATCCCAAATATAGTTACTTGATCTCAATATGCTTGGACTTGTCTTGAAATACATGATTTTTTTTCAAGATGAATCACACTTTTATTTTCACAATATATAATCGTTGTGTTTGAAACTTGCTCAAATAGTTTCCCAAAAATATTTCGCAACCAATTTGCCTCACAGCTAGCCATGCTAGCAACAATGTACTCAGTGCAACAAAATTATGCTTTCTGATCATCCAAGAGATCATAGTAGATCCCAAGCTAAAGCAGAACCCAAAAGTTCTCTTTCTCTCAAAAGAATTACCAGCCCAATCAACATCAGTATATCCATGAAGTCTTACATTTTTAGTAGCATATTTCAATCCTAGATTGATAGTTCCATGCAAGTATTTGAGTACATGTTTTGCGACAATCCAGTGAGCATGAAAGGGATGAACCATATGTTGACTTAAAGTGTTTACATCAAATAATATGTCATGCCTAATGTTTACCAAAAACGTCAAAGCACCAATGAGCTGTTTATACTATGTGGGATTTCCCACATTAGGTCCTACCACTTTGCCACATAATTTCTTAAAGTTCATTTCCATAGGAGGATGCATGGAATTACATTCCACCATAGAAAAACTTTCAAGAAGCTTAACAACATATTTTCCTTAAGAAAGATAAATTTCATCAGGTCTTTGCCAGACCTCTAGACCCAGAAAGTAATGCATCAAACCAAGGTCTTTCATTTCAAATTATGAAGCTAACTCCCTCTTACATTGGAGGATAAGAGGTTCCCCTCTTGTTAAGAATAAATCATCAATATATAATACCAAAATCAGAGGTATACCTAGGACTATCTTGAAGTAGAGGTTTGGGTATGCATTGCTTCTTATGAAACCAAGCTTTATCGGGTAGCTATCAATGCAAGCATACCAAGCTCTTGGAGCTTGCTTCAACCCATATAAGGGTTTATTTAGTATGCATACAAGAGTTTCCCTGTCATTCTCTTCAAATCCTTATGTTTGTTCCACAAATACCTCTTCCTTGAGGAAACCATGTAAGAGAAAGCAATTTTCAAGTCCATTTGGTGAAGAGTCCATCCCTGGCTAATATCTAAGGCAAAAATAGATCAAATAGTAGTATATTGAGCTATAGTTGCAAAAATATCATCATAATCTATTCCCTCTTTCTAAAAAAAACCTCTAGCTACAATTATAGCTTATATTTTTCAATACTATCATCTACACCATGTTTAATCTTAAATAATCATTTGGAAGTGACAACAGATTTGCCTTGAGGTCTAGGAACCACTTCCCAAATATCATTATGGATGATGGACTCATATTCTTTAGTCATGGCATATTTCCAGAATTGTTATTTTGTCGCTTCTTCAAGGGTGCATGTTTATGCTTGAATGATGTTGCTCATGGCAATAACATGCCCTTGAAACTGACTTGGATTCTTACTTTCTATGAACGTTCCTCTTAGGGCAACATGTTTTTCAACATCTTGAAAGGTGTCTCACAACCATAGTGGTCTCTTTCTGATAGGAGGATCATGTGATTAATTATCTAGAGGATCCATGGAACCCATTGGATTATTAGCAAGCTCATTCTCAGGTTTTGGTTCAGACGCAAATGCATACTCTTTTTCATTAACAGCTTGTCTTCCAGCAATGGCAGGAGGAGGAGAGTCTCTTGCTTCTCTAAGAGTTGCATCTTCATCAAATGTTATGTCTCTGCTAAACTCTATAGTTCTTTGACCAAGTACATAAATTATACAAGATTTTGAATTATCACAATAACCAACAAGCATACCTTTCTTACCTAAAACTTCTAGTTTGTTCCTGCTGTCTTTTGGCACATGGAAGTACACAAGGCAAACAAAGAGTCTCAAATGAATCACCTCGGGCCTTTTACGAGTGCATACTTCTTCAGGAGTCCTATTGTCTAAGGCTTGACGAGGAGTTTTGTTTTGCACATAAACAACAATATTTGCAGCTTCTCCCCACAAAAAAACTTGGGTAGCTTTTGATCATGCAGCATGGCTTTGACCGTTTCCATAATGGTTTTATTCTTCCTCTCAACCACATCATTTTGTTGTGGATTATACGACACAATGGTTTCATTCTTTATTCTGGCGTATTTGTAAAGGGCATTAAAATCATTGGAGGTGAACTCTCCCCCATTATCAGATATGAAAGCTTTGATTAACGTTCTGTTGTGGCCACCAACAACTCCCCTCCTTATTTAGTATTAGCAATAACACTAGGTAAGAGGGGACCCTTAGAAGATATTTCAAAAAATCAATTAAGGCTCATGTATTTTACTCCTTAAGAAACATCGCATCGCGCAAAGGAGGATAGGACATTTCATTATGAGTAAAAATGATAAACTGTGAGATTGCGACGCGAACTCCATCGCATCGCATGCATTAAGAAACGCTCACGTTGGAAAGCCTTAAAAATCGCCGATATGCGATATCGCATATCGAAAAATTGCAGGAAAGACACATAATGATTATAACATTATTGTGTTCCGCGATACTGCGATACTGCGATCCGCGATCTTGCAATATCGCGATCAACCAACCTTGCGATAGCACAACATGATGAAATTGCGGTAATGCGATACTGCGATAACGCGATGCTGCGATGCGAATCGCAGAAACATCCCATCGCAAATTTCCCTGGCTCAATATTCAAGATTTTTTTTTCCATAAACCAAGAACTGGATACGCGCTTTAATGATAATTAATGAATTATACGCTAGTTGTTAATGAAAGATGGTTTTGTGTTGTTCAAAGAATCAGTTCACGTCAGCTGGCATGTTTTTGTACATCCATAGAGTTCAAAGCTTTCTTGTCGATTTTTATTGTCATTACTCTTTCCTCACTTGTGAACTGCAGGAACGAAAAACAGAAGTTACACAAAGCAATGTGTAGGAAGCTATGAAGAAAAAGGGTAACGCTCCAATGTTCAAAGACAGAGAAAAGACGCCCGCATGCAACAGAGCCGCAGATTCACAAAATGCTGCTGAGCCATCCATTACAGATCTTTCATTTACAGCCATGATTGAATGAGTAATTGAACGATGCTGATATCAACAAGCGGTTTAACGCTCAAGGTCAGGAGCTCACAAAAGCAGTATTTTTACAAATTTTGAAGCTTATACCCAGTGAAGAAAAAGGCGCTAAAGGTGAAAAACGCATCAGAGAAGCCTGGATCAAGGAACGAAGGCAGTTTCCGATGCGCGATTCGCTGAGAAAATTGTGCGAGAAGGAAAGCCTCTAGTTGCTCAGTCACTTGTAAGCTCGAAAAATGCAAGAAAGCAATGGTAAAGAACAAACTGGAAACAGAAAGCTAGAGAAAAAGGCAGAAGCAATTCAAGGGTTAATCCAAGTTGAACTTGGATTATTACTAGGAATACACAGTAATTCCACATAGCCAGAGGATGACTCTCGAGTATATCATTGATGTTGCTAAAAAGATGGTGCCAGCTCTTACCATTTCTGTTTTCTTAGCTCAACCAAAAGCAGAAGACAATCAACCGACTCTACCCAGGCAAATACTGAATGCTTGCAACATTAAGGAGCAAATGCAGAAATAGTTAGATATTAGATTCAATTTTTAGAAATAGTTTTGCTTAGAAAAAGGGCGGTCATTTAAACCGTATCCTGAATCTGTGTAATTAAGTTATTTAGTTAGTAGTATTTAAACCCTTCTCATGGATTTAGAGAAGGGTCCAGAAATTTATCAAAAACGTGTCCTCAGAACATGCACTTTTGCACCCTCTGAGGAGGTTTTGGTGAATGAATGGATCAAGATTTGTTGATGTTTTCATTTGATATCTGTTACTGATGTTACACTCCTGTACTCTTAGTGGATGTTAGAGCAAGGAGAGATAAATCATTGTCGCTTGAAGCTTATGAGTAGGACTAGTCATAAATGGTACTTTTATCTTTTGACCATTTCTGCTTATATGTTAAAGTGATATACAGTTTTTAGTTATTTATGTATTATTGCATGAATGCTTGAGTTATCATTTGGCACTTTTGTACGGTGATAGCTATTTATTTATGCTTAGTGTATGAATAGCTCATTATGCGATATGTTTTTCACAACTGTTTCGTCTAACTTTTTATGCGAAGTGGTTCATCTTTATTGATTTCCTTTCTTATAATCACTGAATGATCTTTATTACCAGTTGTTATTTGAAATCTCTTTAGATCACATAATAGAATAATTACATCCCGGGTTAGTATAGACTTAGATGTTACTGTTTATTAGATTACAATAGCATAGAATTAGATTAAAGTTTGAATTAGAATATCTTAAATAGGAACTGTTAGATCAGCAACATCGAATTCTACACACACACACTCATAGATTGGGAAACTGGTCCCATTATCCCCAGTCGGACCCGCTATACCAAACGGATAAGGAGCTGCCAACCAAGGTCCGGACCGGGCGGGTATCCCCCTTGTTGTCAACCCGATTTTCAGGGCTTCAACATATTTGGTGCTAGAAGGAGGGCCTGAACTATGAATGACAAGCAAATCTAAATCTGAATACCATTCTAAGAGTAAATCACCCTCACTATCTCCCCCGACTTCTCCATTACAATTAAATCCAGAGTTAGAAGTCGCTCGAGTATCAACCGCTGCTACACACCCTGATATTTCAGAACAATCTACCATTGAACTTCCTGAAGTCGAATCTCTGTTTCAAAAACTTCAGCGATTTTCCATTTCTCCTCAAAGGTCTGATAAATCTCAAGGCAGCGTGACTTCGCAGTATAACCCTGCTCATCTGCTGACCAGGCTAAAGAGTGAAAAGTTTGGCGTTCAGCCAACCGAATTACCTCTTCCCACCAGGAAAAGAGCGAGGAAATCACCTAAAGAGTCCGACAGCGAGACTCTTTCGTCAACATCATCCATCTCAACTTCTTCACTGCGAAGTCAACCATCCACTCCACCACTCCAGATCATCGTCCATCCGTCCACTGGAACCCCCACAACTCCTCTTCAATCATCTACAATCGTAGTATCCTCATCCTCCCAGCCACAGGGATCATCTTCTGCACTTTCCTCTGTTAGCAGTTCAACAATGGCCCAGTCTCCATGGAATAACCCTGGGGCAATCTTAATGCCTGCACCCTTGAGTCAAATACCGACCCATCCTGAGAAATGGCTGCCTAAATTTAATCCCGAGGCAGGGATGCTAGCAGAAGAGCACATAAACAACTTCATGCTTTCCATTAATCTCAATGGGGTTACTAATGAAGATGCTGTTGTTCGGCTTTTTCCTTATACTCTGCAAGGAACAGCCGGGTCATGGTATTTTTCATTACCCTCTGGATCCATCACAAGTTGGGACATCTTCCAGGAGCAATTCCTGACCAAGTTTGGTGATGACAGGTCTATGACAACATTAATCAATGACCTATCCAACCTTAGAGCCGAAACTAGAGAGCCTATCAAGGATTTCAATTTACGTTTTAATAAAATTTTCAACAAAATTCCTACTGCTTCCCAGCCCAGCGAAGAAGTACGATGTGAATGGTATATCACCGCTCTACCATCGAACATAGCAATCTTCGTGGACAGGGCCAATAAAACAACCTTAGCCGATAACATGAAAGAAGCAATAGTAGTAGAGAAACGAATAATAGCTCTGGAAAAGAAATCTGCGATAGAGGAACGTAAATCCAAAAAAGTCACCTTCAAGGAAGACTCCAAGAAGAAACAAGCAAAAGATCCATTCGATTTGGAAGGATTGCAGAAAGTTCTAAAGACCATGTCCAATGAAATGGTCGACATAAAAAAGCAAGTAGCAGAAACTTCTTCAAAAAATCCCTACAGAGCTTTTAAAAGAAGTCCTTCAATGGATTCAAAGCCACCCAATGCCATTTCAAATACTGAATCCGAGGAAGAGGAAGAGGAAATTGCCACTGAAGGGCAGACTGACGACGAAGAAGTTGCAGAATTACAAGGAATGTGGGATTTCATCCTCCCACAAGAAGAAGATCAAGAAGTATTTCCAGTTAGCACACGAAGCAAAAATTAGCTTGATCCTCCCCAGACTACACCTAAACCGAAGAGCGCAAGCTCTGCAATAAAGGATAAAGTCGCAACAAAGAAAACGACATCTAAAGCGACTCAAACCAACCCAGTCCAAACAGATGAAACAAATCCATCTAAAACACTGATAGTGTCGGATGAAATGGAGTACAATATTATAGAAGACATGAAAAAGACTAGGGCCAACATCACCCTTTACGAACTGAGAAAGTTAAAGCATCAATAGAAGATAATGATGAAAGAATTACATGCCGTGCCAGTTGCACCTTTGCCTGCCGCTGTACTTTCTCAAGCTTCCCATAACATGGGAAGACCTCCAACTAACACGATCAATAAGATTGATCCAAATGACATCGCTCTAATTGGAGGAAGATCAAGATCTCACACTCCCCCGTTTCTCCTTACTTATGAAATCTTTAATAAAAATGTGCACAATTGTTTGGTAGATTCTGGTGCTTTATCGAATATTTTACCCAAATCCATATGTGCCAAGTTAAATGTTCAACCACAGAAATCCGCAGTGCATATAGTTCAGCTAGATCGATCTCAAGTTGAAGTGATTGGCGAACTAAATCAAGTAACCATAAGGTTGTCGTCCAACCCAAAGGTATGTCAAGTTATTGACATTTTAGTTGCTGACATTCCTGAATTTTATGGCTTCATTCTTAGCAGGGATTGGTCAGAAAAACTTCATGGATACTTCGCAACCGACTGGTCGCACATGTGGCTGCCCTACAACGGTAAACCAAATCAAATAAAAGTTGAACGAGAGTTACTTCAGAAGTACATAGTAACGGAGCTAGAGGGGGAGAATGAACCAGTAGCGTATAACAACAAGATTATTGGCAATTACTCGGTAGATTCTTTCCTCGGAAATTTCAATGCTCATGTGTCACCCTATTATAACACTCTGTTTTGTCCCAAGTCGAAAATTTTTCTCGAATGGATAGTTCGAAATGTATCAATTTTTTAGATAAACCTGTAAATAAATCTTTGTTTTGGAAATTATTTTTTGATGGTTCTAGATCTAACGAAGGAGCAGGAGCAGGATGCATTCTGATTAGTCCAGAAGGAGATAAAATCATGATCACATGCAGACTCAAGTTGGATTTCACCAACAATACAGCAGAATATGAGGCTTTGGTCCAAGGCTTGTACAAAGCGATCGGGTTAGACGTCAAGTACCTTCAAGTTTTTGGAGACTCTGAGATTGTGGTTAAACAGGTACGTAACACTATACATTGCTTATCAGGTCATTTAAAACATTATCAATCCTTAGTTCAAGATCTGACTGAGCATTTCATAGCGTTTAATATCTCTTCAATCCCCAGACTCCAAAACGCAAGTGCAGACCTTTTGGCTAACGTAGCTTCTAAGCTTATTCCTTCCGAAGATTTTAGTCCAGATAGATTCTCAATAGAATTAATCTTTAGACCATCCATTCCTGATAACATCACAAATTGGAGAGTATTCAATGACGATCATGATATTGTAAATTTCCTCACATCTGAAGGATCCTACTCCAATCAAATAATTGACGAAGACCAGCATGATCGACAATTGCAACAAGATAGCACTAACAATGCTATACCTAAGTCGGTGGTCAAGTTAGAAGACTTGTACGATTTGAAAGATCAGTTTAAGAGGTCTACCAATTCAAAACTCCAAAGTTCAACCTTGAACTACGAATTAGTAAACCTAGGAACCGATGCTAAACCACAAAACATTAATCTAGGCCTCGGCCTAGCCCCTGAAGAGAAACTAGCGTATATTCGTCTTTTGAGACAATATAAAAATATTTTTTCCTGGAATTATGATGAGCTCAAAACATACGACACTTCCATCATCCAACATACTATTCCCATGATCGATAATGAAAAACCTATCCAACAAAAGCTGAGAAAGATCCACCCCAATTTAGAAAATCAGATAAAAACTGAGCTCAATAAGTTATTGAAAGCCAGAATAATCTTTCCCGTTAGACATTCCAAATGGGTCTCCAATATGGTACCTGTTAGAAAGAAAAACGAAGATATTAGGATTTGCATTGACTTTCGAAACCTTAACAAAGCCTGTCAAAAAGATAATTTTCCTCTACCACCTATGGAACAGATACTGCAGGCAGTGGCGGGCTCAGAATTAATGTCTTTCTTGGATGGATTTTCAGGATACAATCAAGCATTGGTACATCCTGATGATCAATTGAAAACCACATTCAGAACTAAATGGGGCACATACGCATATCGAAAGATTCCCTTTAGTTTGATTAATGTTGGTGCCACATTTCAGAGAGCCATGGACATCGCATTCAAAGGTTTAGTCAATAAATCTGTAGTAATTTATTTGGATGATATAACAATGTACTCGAAGAAACAAAGCGACCATCTCAAAGACTTGAAACAAATCTTTCAACGGTGTTTAAGGTATGGAATTTCACTTCACCCAAAGAAATCTTTTTTCGCACTAAGTGAAGGGAAACTTCTAGGATTCATAGTGTCAAAATCTAGCATTCACATCGATTCCGACAGAATCAAAGAAATTTCTGAAATATCCCTACCTCACAACAAAAAAGCCATGCAATCTTTCCTTGGTCAGATCAACTTTGTAAAGAGATTCGTTCCAGATTTTTCACGAATCGTATCTCCTTTGCAAACCATGATTAAAAAGAACTCAAACTTTAAATGGGGCCAAGATGAACATGAAGCATTCAACTTGATCAAACAAGCTATTATTAATGCTCCATCGTTAGCAACTCCGAATTTTTCAGAGCCTTTTATTTATACACATTTGCCTCAGATAAGTCATATTCTGCGATATTAACTCAAGCAAATCAAGAAAAAGTGAAAGCCCCAATTGCGTTTTTCAGTTCAAATTTACAGGGTGCTGAATTAAATTATTCAGACGTGGAGAAACAGGGTTACGCTGTTTTCAAAGCGGTCAAATATTTCAGACCTTTCTTACTTAAAACCCATACTAAGATTATAGTACCGTTTCCAGCGGTAAGGAACCTTCTAGTACAGAAGGATGTGGGTGAGAAAAGGGCCAATTGGGTTACTGCCTTACAGGAATATAACATTGAGATCAAACCAGCAAACATTGTAAGAGGTCAAGGCTTCTGCAAAATGCTGGCTGGAGCATCACAAATTTCTCAAATTCCGTCTGAAGAGGTACAAATGTGTGAGGTAAGCCTAAACAATGCAGAATCATTATACGCTGATATCATTTATTATCTTAAGAACGGGTATGCTCCTTCACACCTCGATCATACTAAGAAAAGAGCTCTAAGGTTGAAAGCCAAACAATATCAGCTCATAAATGATATTCTTTTTAGAATAAATTATGATTATGTTCTTCTTAGGTGTCTTGAGAAATCTGAAGCTGAAAAAGTTTTGCAGGAACTCCACGATGGGCCGGCAAGCGGACACTATGCTGGAGATGCTACTGCACATAAAATATTACGCGTAGGATATTACTGGCCCACATTATTTAAAGACTCGCACAGTTACGTGAGGAGATGTCAAGTCTATCAAACTACTACTGGAAGACAAAAGAAGCCATCCTTGCCACTACAGCCGGTAAACAACGAGCAAACTTTCAGTCAGTGGGGCTTGGACATAATAGGTGAGATCGTTCCTCACTCTTCTAAGCAACATAGATACATCCTCACAACAACAGATTGTTTTACTAAGTGGGTAGAAGCAGTTCCACTCAAGACGGCTAATTCTGAAAATATCATTGAGTTCATAGATCAATTTATAATCACTAGGTTTGGATTGCCATCCGCTTTAATGTTTGATAATGCATCATACTTTTCTGGAAATGCAATGACTGAATTCGCACTTAAAAGAGGATTCAAACTTAAATATTCGACCAATTACTACCCACAAGGCAATGGGCTAGCCGAGTCAACAAATAAAAACCTAATCAGGATTATTAAAAGAACAGTTGACCAAAATCATAAAAATTGGCATAAGGCTTTGATATATGCTTTATGGGCAGACCGAATAACGTAAAAAGCTTCTATTGACACTTCTCCCTTTAATTTAGTCTATGGGAAAGAAGTGGTTCTTTCGACTCACTTAGCAATTCCCTCTTTGTCTTTAGTTCAATACATTGATGAAGTACCCACTTCCTCCTTACAGCTGAGACAAATGGAAATAATTAAATTAGAAGAACAATGAGAACAGGCTAGGAAAACACATGCTCATCATCAAGCACTAGTAAAATCCTCTTTTGATTCAAACATAATGACCAGAAAAGATTTTCAGATGGGAGATTTAGTTTTAAAGTGGAACAAGGCTCATGAAGAAAAGGGCAAACATACAAAATTTCAAAGAATGTGGCTTGGTCCTTTTCAAATTGTAGAAGTCATAGGTCCATCAACGTTTGTGTTACAGGATTTAGCAGGTAAGAGGGATCCTTTGCCTGTTAATGGACAAATTCTCAAGAAATATTTTCCATATAAGACTATTCTTCTATTTTTGTAGAATAGTTGTTTTTCTTTTTCATAATAAACCAGTTGTGAGTGGTTACATTAGGCATTTATGAAAAAGACACCAATTCTCTTTCAGATTTTGAACTTTTCGCTTGTATAAATAGCAAATCTTTTGGAAAATTGATCTTTATTATGGATAGATACTGTTAAAAACTCTAGCCTAGATATGATACTAGTTTCAACTTCAAAAAGTTTGATGAAAACAACCTTTAGTGAAGAAATTGTTTTATCTCAGTACAATGAAAGCTATCAATAACAAAATAAAGATTCTCTGTAGAACAACGGTTTCTAAAAACTCTATTATTGTCGTCCAGAACTATCTTAAGGAAACAATGACTTCCTCCATGCTAAGGAAATCACAAATTTCAGAGGAACAACCCAAGGATACACTTTATCTTGAAGAATAAGAGGTCTCATCACGAGCCGGCTTATCATAATCACAGATATTATAACTTGCTGACTTTTCCAATATTGTACACCACAACAGGGAAATGACTCAAGATTGTTGCAATAAAAATACAAGGGGTCTCATCACGAGCCAGCTTGTTCAACAAAGTTATAAATCAAGTGAATGACTGTGTCATAATTTGGCTACCAAACCAAGACATTGTTCTTTAAGAATAAAAAGAAAAAAAAATCAAAGCAATAAGTGTGGATATGGATTTTTCTTTGAAAGTTGTAGGTTGCCTTAAGTAGGATACAGGATCATTGCTGGGTAACAGGTAACCCTGTCAAGGCTATAAACGCATGCTGGCAGTAGAGGCTCTACCTACGACAAATGAACATATTTAAAACTGGTTTACAGAGGAGACTTTGTTTTATCTTTACAAGACCAAGTAATGATTGATGTAAATACAAGGACTAGCTTGAGGAAGAAAATAATCAAAGTGGAAAATGGTTGAAACAAAATATCATTGACAGTTTAGAGCATAATGTACTTTATCTTTCCATAATAAAGTTTTATTTTCTGAAAAATTTTCTGTTTTGGAAGTTTAGAAAATTCAATAGAAAAGCAGAGATAACTGGTTCTTCCAAGTGAATCGCCAATTGTTGTGGCCATCAACAACCCCCCTCCTTATTTAGTATTAGCAGTAACACTAGGTAAGAGGGGACCCTTAGAAAAACTTTCAAAAAATCAATTAAGGCTCATGTATTTTACTCCTTAAGAAACATCGCATCGCGCAAAGGAGGATAGGACATTTCCTTATAAGTAAAAATGATAAATTGCGAGATTGCGACGTGAACTCCATCGCATTGCATGCATTAAGAAATGCTCACGTTGGAAAACCTTAAAAATCGTCGATATGCGATATCGCATATCGCATATCGCAAAATTGCAGGAAAGACACATAACGATTATAACAATATTGCGTTCCGCGATACTACGATACTGCGATCCGCGATCTTGCGATATCGCGATCAACCAACCTTGCGATAGCACAGCATGATGAAATTGCGGTAATGCGATACTGCGATAACGCGATGCTGCGATGCGAATCGCAGAAACATCCCATCGCAAATTTCCCTGGCTCAATATTCAAGAAAAAGTTTTCCATAAACCAAGAACTGGATACGCGCTTTAATGATAATTAATGAATTATACGCCAGTTGTTAATGAAATATGGTTTTGTGTTGTTCAAAGAGTTAGTTCACGTCAGGTGGCATGTTTTTGTACATCCGTAGAGTTCAAAGCTTTCCTGTCGATTTTTATTGTCATTACTCTTTCCTCACTTGTGAACTGCAGGAACGAAAAATAGAAGTTACACAAAGCAATGTGCAGGAAGCTATGAAGAAAAAGGGTAACGCTCCAATGGTCAAAGACAGAGAAAAGACGCCCACATGCAACAGAGATGCAGATTCACAAAACGCTACTGAGCCATCCATTACAGATCTTTCGTTTACAGCCATGATTGAATGAGTAATTGAACGATGCTGATATCAACAGGTGGTTTAACGCTCAAGGTCAGGAGCTCACAAAAGCAGTATTTTTACAAATTTTGAAGCTTATACCCGGTGAAGAAAAATGCGCTAAAGGCAAAAAACGCATTAGAGAAGCCCGGATCAAGGAACGGAGGCAGTTTCTGATGCGCGATTCGCTGAGAAAATTGTGCGAGAAGGAAAGCCTCTAGCTGCTCAGTCACTTGTAAGCCCGAAAAATGCAAGAAAGCAATGGTAAAGAACAAATTGGAAACAAAAAGCTAGAGAGAAAGGCAGAAGCAATTCAAGGGTTAATCCAAGTTGAACTTGGATTATTACTGGGCATACGCAATAATTCCACATAGCCAGAGGATGACTCTCGAGTATATCATTGATGTTGCTGAAAAGATGGTGCCAGCTCTTACCATTTCTATTTGCTTAGCTCAACCAAAAGCGGAAGACAATCAGCCGACTCTACCCAGGCAAATACTCAATGCTTGCAACATTAAGGAGCAAATGCAGAAATAGTTAGATATTAGATTTAATTTTTAGAAATAGTTTTGCTTAGAAAAAGGGCGGTCATTTAAACTGTATCCTGAATATGTGCAATTAAGTTATTTAGTTAGTAGTATTTAAACCCTTCTCATGCATTTAGAGAAGGGTCCAGAAATTTATCAAAAACTTGTCCTCAGAACGTGCACTTTTGCACCCTCCGAGGAGGTTTTGGTGAATGAATGGATCAAGATTTGTTGATGTTTGCATTTGATATCTGCTACTGAAGTTGCACTTCTGTACTCTTAGTGAATGTTAGAGCAAGGAGAGATAAATCATTGTCGCTTGAAGCTTATGAATAGGACTAGTCATAAATGGTACTTTTATCTCTTGACCATTTCTGCTTATATGTTAAAGTGATATATAGTTTTTAGTTGTTTATGTATTATTGCATGAATGCTTGAGTTATCATTTGGCACTTTTGTACGGTGATAGCTATTTATTTATGCTTAGTGTATGAATAGCTCATTATGCGATATGTTTTTCAAAACTGTTTCGTCTAACTTTTTATGCGAAGTGGTTCATCTTTATTGATTTCCTTTCTTATAATCGCTGAATGATCTTTATTACCAGTTGTTATTTGAAATCTCTTTAGATCGCATAATAGAAGAATTACATCCCGGGTTAGTATAGACTTAGATGTTACTGTTTATTAGATTACAATAGCATAGAATTAGATTAAAGTTTGAATTAGAATATCTTAAATAGGAACTGTTAGATCAGCAACATCGAATTATACACACACACACTCATAGATTGGGAAACTGGTCCCATTATCCCCAGTCGGACCCGCTATACCAAACGGATAAGGAGCTGCCAACCAAGGTCCGGACCGGGCGGGTATCCCCCTTGTTGTCGACCCGATTTTCGGGGCTTCAACACGTTACAATATCGTTGGACACCTAATCCTAAATGGTTAGTGTGGAATTTGAATGGACAAAGCAGTCCAAGAGTCCTTCGGATCTGAAACCCAAGAGTCACATAATGTACTATAAATGTATATCTCATGTTAATAAAAAAATGTACTGCATGTTTTCATCTTTCATATCTCTCTTTGCTGTCCATGTGTGTTTAACATGGTATCAGAGCTGGTACGTTCATAACCTTCTCAATATTGTGTAAGCCACTTGTTTTTGTGGCATGTGTAAACCAACGCTTCTATGTCTTAATGAGTTTTTTATGGTCCATCTCTGCAAATTAGTTGGAAGTCGTTGAACTCGTATATGTTTGGAAGTTTTTATGGTATATAAAAATCATTAAGTGGCGTATTGTGTTGAGAGTGGAACTGTATACAGTGCATGTTTCCTGTGCATTAAAAACTGAAACTTGAAGGGGTGTTATTCCTTTATTTGGGCCGGCATGCATTATGTCATAAATAATTAGTTCTGAAATTTCTGTCAGAAGCGTTTCAACGCTGATGCGCTACTGTTGATTCCTTTGCCTCCCAACGCTCCTTGTAACTGCTCTCTGCCATAAAAAAAATTTCTGCGCCCTCTTCTCTGCTCTGCTATAATATCTTCCTTGTATAATACCTTCTGGACGTTGCCAGAGGCGTTGGAGGAATTGTCAGTTGTAATCGTTGGAGGCAAACAGAAGAATCCTAATCCCTGTGCATGCGCTGCTCTGTCCTGTCAGATAACAATTCACGCCTTTGAAACAGTCTATCGGCCTACCCATGATTGACATATGCAAATTCCCGCAACAACTCCTTGGTTCATATGCGTTGGTTGAATGCTACTAATATGCTGGTCAAAGCATTCAGGTGGACTGGTTAAGCATTTCTTCTTGCGTCCGGTCGGCTCCCTTTACGGGACTGGTTAAGAAGTTGTTACATGACGGTTACATTGTGAGCTGCAATAAAATGGCAATTTGAATGATCGTGAATTTCCTCAGGACAATGATTATTGCAAACCCTGGTGCATTGAGTGTTTGTAACGCCCCTTACCTGCTCATCCCAACACGGCTTGTTTAACATTCTTGTCAAGTAAAAACTCAAATCCATCACCGAGTCCAGATCTTCCTGCAGTTTAACCACTTTTGCAATTTCCTGCTGAATGGACTGAATGTAATCCGCTTCTGAAATCTTGTTTGATTTGTATTCACGGCGAACTCTGCGAAGTTCTACTGTCTGAGAAAAGGACGTAGCTCGCCTGTGATCAGAGCCTTTTAGTGCTTCAGCAGCTTGTTTACAAGCACAACGAGTGCAGCTCTGGCTTCCACGCAGGTTAAATACGGGCCGTTTCCGTTCGCATTTTCAGTGAGATTCTCGCTTGAATATACATATGTAGGAGTGATTGGTTTAGAAGAAGAATTACCTGATAGTTGAAAGAGTCTCTCCAGGGCGGACGAATCTATCTGTAGCTTAGAGAGTTCGTGTGCGACACTGTAAATCGCTTATGCAGACAAAGCCGAGCCCTTGCTGCCAACGACAACGGTCGCCATTAATGAAAAAATAGAACCCCGTCTTTCGAAGTTGCCCGGACTGCAAATTGTGACGATCAATGGCAAACTAACCCTTCGATACAAGTTTCGATCCTTCGCTGTTAAATGGATTGTTGTTAGGTTGACTGAAAGAATCGATCCCCAAAGAAAAATCAATACAGATTTTAATTAGCATTCCTTTGATTGCTAAGCATTCAACCAGTTAACGACTTCAGGTTGCCTTTCTGTATATTTAAACAATTCTGCTTTGCAATAGCGTGGAAGTGTTTTGAAAGGATTTTGTAAAACTGTGATGGTTATATATCCATGTAGATAGAAGTCCAACCACAGGTCCCAGGTTCTAAAGACGAGTTCTGGAGGGCTGTAAGACTCCCAAGCAAGTTTGGCCATTCTTGCAACTGCGAGCACCCAGACAAGTGAAGATCTTGGAGGTTCATAAGATTACCGAACGACTCAGGCAACGTTAGCGACTTCCCACCTGCGTACATTCTCAAATGATTAAGGCAGGTGAGATGAAAGAACTCTTCCGGCAATGATTCCAATAGTGCATCTCAGGTCGATCTTTTCAAGTTTCCACAGGATAGTAGTTCACATCAATGATTTTATTCGGATTTGAGTAATAATTGATGTAACCTCTCCTAGCTTATCAAAATCAGAGTATCGGTTCTTAGAACCCAGGTTTCCAGAAAGCTTTGAAGGATGAGACTCAATAGGAATATATTGCTAAGTGTTTGTTACGCCTTTGAGTTAGCTGGATTAATGATACAATATAACTTAATGATGGAATGCTTTGCTGAGAATTAATGTATGCTGAAATTTGCGAGAAAAGGTTGATATATGAATGGGCAGGTACTTGATGTACTAATGCTACTAACCAGATATGTATGGCACAGACCTTGTAAGGGTTGTGTGCTGCTGCTAGGGTCTGGACAGTTTGTTCTACAAGATGAGATCAGAATTATGTGCTGGTGTTGAGTAGAAGTTATGTTTGGTTTGGTAATCAGATTGATGTTGTGATCCTTCTGATTGATGAGAGGAATATATATGCCATTGACATGATTTGACAGAGATGTATTTGGCAGTTTTATTTATGTAGGGTTTTCTAGTAAGAATATGAAGATACTATTGTTAATGTTGCTAATGTGCTGAGTGAATGTGTACCAATCAAATAATGCCTGGTCATTATGACTGACCTAGTGATTGGATGTTAATAATGTTGCTAAGAGTTTGTGATACAGAAGTAAATTTGGCTTGATTCATTTGCTGCACATTTACAAAGGATTTTTCTGTGTCTTTGTACTGTGAGTGGGTGTTACTTTTACTCATTGGGTCATAGTTGTAATCAGTCTTTTAAAGGGTTGTAATTTTGACAATGAAGAATATGCCTCGAATTACTGAAATACTAGAGTTCTTAAAAACTCTGATATATTCCTCTAATCATGAAACATTCCAAGTCAGCAAAGGCTCTCTCTCAGAAATACAGACATGTCTACAATATGCACAAGAGAAAATTGATTTTTTGCAGCTTGAAACACAACTACAGCAAGAAGAATTAAAACGAAGGAGTCATTCTGAACCTGTTTCTGTTCAGAACAATGAAGTAGACTCCCATAAACAGCAAGTTAATATTGTTCAAGTTCATTCAGATCCAGTGCCCAATAAAGCAGCAGTTGTATATGCAGATGCATAAACTCAGTCTGCACTTCCCAAGCCCATCATCAGACCTTGGGAACAGCTTGTCCACAACAAGCACAAAACTGGTCTTGGATATGACAAGGACTTGTCCTTTCATATTCCAGACTATGCCAAGCCCATTCAGTTTTAGAGTGTTGGATTCATTTATGACAGTCCACCTGCTCCTCATGACAGTTCAGCTTCAGCTGTTCCAGATTCTGCCACTCTTCCACAGCAACACCAACAACAACAACAACAACAGATCGTGAAATGCCAACACTGTGACCGAGTTGGCCATCTGAAAGATCACTGTTTTGATCTTCATCCATGTAAGCACTGTCATAAAACCAGCCATTCTTCACACAGATTCTTCAGAAACAAACGTCCTGCAAGAACAAAGATTCATCTTGGATGGATCGCTTCTTGGCAATGGGCATCAACAGCCAAGAAGATATTCCAAGCACATGTCAGAACTTGTTCCAGAGTATTGAACAGTCTTGCAGTTGAGTTTTCTCCATCTTCTCACCTTGTATCTGACAGGGGGGGAAATGATGGTCATCTACAAGCTTCAAAGTCACATCAAGCGAGCCTGAGCCACAACCTGCCACACTAGTTTCAGAGTTGCAGCCAGAGACAAAGATGCCCGTGAACATGCCTTCAGTTGGCAATCTGGCACACTTCCTCTAGCAGAAGACTTCAGCTTCTTGCCAGTTTTGGAAGAGTTCCAGGAATTACAGAGTTGTTGGTTATCCTTAAACCATCACAGGTTGAGACTTCCCTTTTCAGGTTGAAGTTTTACCTTTTATGCGGGGTGAGACCTCCCTTTTATGGTTGAAGGTTTCCCTCTTTAAAACAATAGGATCACTTCCTCTAGCAGAAAACTTCAGTTTCTTGCCAGTTTTGGAAGAGTTCCGGGAACTGCACTAAGTGTTCCAGTGTTGGTGGTCATCCTTAAACCACTGCCCTTTATACCAACATTTCATAGAGCACATTCAGCCTAGTGCTGCCATGCATTTTTTGCACATTTTGTATTACATCTCTCTTCTTGGACTCATACATAACCCTTCGGATTAAGGGGGGGAATGTTGGACACCTAATCCTAAATGGTTAGTGTGGAAGTTGAATGGACAAAGCAGTCCAAGAGACCTTGGGATCTGAAACCCAAGAGTCACATAATGTACTATAAATGTATATCTCATGTTAATAAAAAAATGTACTGCATGTTTTCATCTTTCATATCTCTCTTTGCTGTCCATGTGTGTTTAACAAATATGATTTTCAATCAGAGCTTTGAAATATCTGAACATTTCAAATACTTCCCCCTTTTTTTCAAAAAGAACATCCATGTCTTGTGAGAAAAATCATCAACAAAAGTCATGAAATACAAGTAGCCACCAAGAGAAGTAATAGGCATAGGTCCACATAAATAAGAATGTATGAGCTGAAGTACCTGAATAGTTTTTGTTTTGCTTGAAGGGAATAGTCCCTTTATATGCTTTCCACTTGCACATTCTAGGCAAATTCCTTCATGATCCATTTCGATCTCAAGCATTCCAGAATCCATATTCCTTACATGAGGTAAGGCTTTGTAGTGTAGATGAGCGAATCTTTTGTGCCATACCTCACATTGAAGATCAATGTTATGGACCAGTGCATGAATGGGTTTACCATTGACTTTGTAAATCCCTTCACATCTTGATCCAAGAGTGAAGGATTCTCTCATACTTTAAATTCCATGTTAGAAATTTTCCATTAATAAAAACAACTTTCATTCCTTTATCTTCTAGAGCAGATATGGATACAAGATTCTTTTTCAAACCATGTCCATACAAAACTTCTTGAAGAAAATTAGATTTGTCATCATCTAATTAAAATGAAACTGAACCACAAACTTTAACTTAGTGAGTCGAATTATCTCCAATGATAACATTTAAATTAGCCTCCCTCTCATCTAGATTAGAGAGTGCTTCTTTGTAACTAGTAAAATGTTTGGAAGCACCACTATCAACTAACCAACTATCAAATGAATCTGTAGAAGAAGACCTAGAAAGAGCAGAAGCAAGAAATATTCTGATTGAGTTTTGGCTACATTATTTCTTTTCCTTGATTTTTATAAGTGTAATTTTTATAATTATATTTGTTTTTGAATCTAGGTGCTCTTTTTCTTTCTATATAGTCACGAGCAAATTGACCATGGTTTTAATAGTTAAAGCATCTAACTTTTGACATGTCTAGATTCCCTTTATTTGATTTGAAAGAATATTTCTTTTTATTACCATTCTTTCTTTTGTCATAGGTTGAAAATGCAGCAGGTTTTCCTTCTTCATGATGTGAAATTCTCCCTTTGGAGATCATCCTTGCTTCCTCTGTTGAAAATGCAGCAAGAAAATCTAGTTTTGACTTTGCATTGGTAAAACTAGATTAAAATTTTAATTTCTATTTCAATAGAAATCTTGAAGGTAGTTAACTGAGGTGACATGGCACTTGTCACTTAGTTAATTTGAGTTGGAGAAGCTTGAGTTCAGTTTATGATCTGAAATGAGGGGTTGAACAACTTGTCATGCTTACAAGAACCTCGCACTCCAAAGCTTAAACAAAAACGATCTAGCTTATGTTGACAATTGCAAAATTAGGTACTTGAAACAGGGTTATTGTTATCAGGAAAACTAGTGTCCATTCAGAGCTGCTAGTCCCACTAATATGGGTAGCTATCTTAGAAACAAACAAACTAAAGTCACTTGTGTTTTCCTTTATGAGAGATAGATGAGAAAGAAGTAGAGAGTACCAACCTCAGTCTTTCACTTGGCTCCTTGATTGTTTCCTTTCCCCTTTGACAGAAATTCACCACTCTTTCCTCGCTTGTCCCGCTTCAAAGGACACCTATGGAGTTAAAGCAGCATGGTACCATAAAAGCATAGAGATCTATAACCATAAACAATATAGGATTAGATATATATTAACCATACAAATGAATATATCAATACAAGATTCAGAGATACACAAATATATGGAGGAAAAATCAAATAGCTTTATTGATAGAAGTAGTAGAAGAGAGGATTACAACCCATTGGTTTGACCCAGTGCCATCCTCCCAACATGAAAGCCCTCTTCACCTCATGAAAAGCTTAGATCACCCAACAATGTTACACAGAGAAACCAACAACACTTCCTTACAAAATACAAGATTCCAGCCTCTGGATCTCTAGGATGAGGGATCTATATATAGATGTTTGCAGGGGGGTGAGTCAGCTTCTAGGATTTTGATTAGTGTCATCTCTCTGATAGTTCTTGGTTCCAATTGGAGATTTCATGATCTCTTACTCATCCCTGGGCGGATTTAGAGAGGCAAGTGTCAAATGAGCAGCTTCTAGAACATTCTCAAGGTCTCTGTCATGCGGAAAGAGTCAATTTTGCGGACAAAACCGACCTCCCTAGAAACTAAGGCGTTTCTAGTGACAAACAAAACAATCAAGCACTATCTTTCCCTAAATATGCATTTAAAATAAAAGCAACCAGGTGTTTAAGGCTTACCTTTAGTCCAATGCTGTTTGTAGCAGCCAAGCCTCTTCGATCCAGATGAGCTCCTCTCCTTGAAGCCTGCATACACAAACAAGCAAACGATTACATAGCACCTGAATAACTCATATAATAAAACATATTCATCATAAAGACCAAGGAGTTTATGAAACAAATTATATATAACAACTTGTTGAGAAAAATGAACTTAATTGTATTAATTGGAAACAAAAGAAACCTTACAACCAATGCCTTGGTGTTGTGCAGGTCCCTCCCAGGGTCCAGCAAGAGTTCTCCTCTACTTTGATCAGCTCACCCACTTCCAAATGAAGCTAAGAAAGGATTGGGATCTCTCCTCTCAAGCTCTATAAGGGAGTCCTAATTTCAGCAGCATCTACCCTTAGGAATGTTCAGCTTTCAACCTCCCTTGCCTCTGGCCCAATGCCTGTATTTATAATGCCTTGGAGGAAGTCAAACAGGTCCACCATCAATGGGATGAGCCCCTCTTTCAAAGGGATAGCTCCCCTCTTCATGGGATAAGTTCCTCTTTCATTGGGATGCATGAACCATATGGAGGCGCTTAATCCACGTCAAACCATCTTCTAGAATGCTCTAAAATTGATCGCAAGTAAGTTTTTTGAAGTAAAACTTGCGCCTTTTGACTTTTACAGGGGTACACACCCACCCCTTTACAGACAGAGCATACAAGTACGCAGGTATTATGTACTTGAGGTGCGTGCACGCAGGTAAGAGTAAGAGAAAGTGCGGAACCAGAGTTATATTGATTTTTTAAAGGCTTTCTCTCTTTTTTGGAGTTTGACATGAGGAGCAGAGGTATAAGACTTGCCAAGGAGGACAGTATGGTTATTGATGGAGCCATACTGACTGCAAATAGTCATGATGACAAATTTTAGTGTAACAGTCTCCACCTAGCAAACTGCTTCTACCATTTGTCTACTCTCGCTCATCGCACCCTATAGAAGGGATTTTCTGTATGCATCACACTTTTTGTATGTGGCAGGTGAGATGCATCGCACCCTTAGCATTGGGCAGTCTGTATGGTCCTGTTTTGACCAGTTCTAAGTAGTTTTTCAAGGAGAACTTCTGGGAGATGACGTAATCAGCTGACCTTGCTCCTTTAGGGTATGAAACAACACTTTTATGGACTTAGAAGCCCTTGGTTTTATGGAAATATGTGTTTGGGGTTGCAGTGCCCAAATATGTCTATAACAATTGCCCCCTAAAGCATGAGGTCGTAAATCTTTTTGATGTCGGGTGAAATGCTTTATCATGAGGATCCGAGGTTTTTCGAACTGGAAGGTGACCTATAATAAGATACAATACAATACATTATCTTCATAATATTTTCATAATCTAGCTGAGGCAAGCATTCCCATGCTCAGCTTTATAAATTCATTTTCATGTACATAGGACAGACAACTGTCTGTGTGGCAGACTGATGATTCTGGTAGAGCCATCATCCTTTGGCTTGGATGATTATCTGTGCAGTAATGATGTATATTTGATGCCTTTATTTTCTTGAATATATCGCAACCCGGATGGATGAAACTAGATTCGGGGTCTTCAAAACTCGTTCAAAATTCGCCCGAAGTACAAGTCGGTCCATGTGAAAAGATGTTCTCATGTTGAACATGGAAAGACATCGCCTGATTACCTACCAATGATGTAAGCTGTTAACAGCCGCGAGAGGAATCACCGATGATGATGATGACCCTCAAGGTACTGCAGTACAATTCACGTGGTGTGAATACACGAGTCGATGTCGAACACCACACAAAATCTTTCGGTCGAAGGTCATTGATGTAAACCTGTCGCCGAAAGTGAGAAACTTGCCATTGAGGCATGCAATCTTCAAAGTACTGAAAGGGCTGTTCCTAAGTTGACTTCTTGGATAATGAGTTGATGTCAACAAGAAGTGACCCATCGTAGGAGGGGCTTAATGAATCCCACATCTACGACACGAAACAGAGAAAATGATTTTGTGGAGGTGAAAATGATCTAATGATACAAGGTTCAGGGTGGCAGTCATGAAAGAATGAAGCGTGAAGTTATTGCAGCGGATGAGACACAAGCTGGGTAGGTGAATTCTCTGAGCGACTTCTCTTGAACATATTGGCGACACTGAAATGGATTGGTAGCGTTAACCCAAAAAATGGATGGTACGGTGGACCAATGGTGATATGACCGGTGAACGGAATAACCCAACCCGACTCAATCATGGTGATGGAGTGAAAGTGTCATGTTCAAGAGCGACTTGCTACCAATAAAGTTTCTTCAAGTTTTCTTCCCAATTTTCCCTAGTCATTTCTGACCAGTACCTCTTTATTTTTGTCAAGCTTGAGGAGGATAACATATGCTTGTTCTATAATTTTCCCTTCGGGCAAACCCGTCGCTATGTTTTAATGAGCCTAGCGACAGTGAGACTCGCTCTTGTCTGCATGGACAAGTTTGTCGCTATTGTTTTAACAAGTTTAACGACAAGGATAACTCAGTTCTTTTCAATTTTAGAGAGTCTGAAAAGAGACGAAAAGGAAACTCCAATATTCCTTTTTCGTAATATAATCCCTTAAGTCCGAAAAAGTATAAAACAATGCGAAAGGGATGACTTTTCGATAGTTTTAACGAGCCGAACAAGACAAACGCTCAATATTTTTGTGTAATAATCCCTCAGGTCCAAAAAGATTAAAATCTAGAGGAGGGATGGCACTTCCAATCGCTTTAACGAGCTGGAGAGGCCAATTGCTCAGCAATATTTTCATATTTTACGAGTCAGATGAAAAGAGCTTAAAGGAGACTCGTTTTTTGAGGAACGAGTGATGTTTTTGGATAGCAGTTGGTTCCAGATAAGGTTTCGAACTTTTTCAATCATGACAGTGTAGAGAAAGTGGCTAATAGGATCACTTGTTGCAGCTATTCCTCAAAAGGGGTAAACAATCAAATGGAGGCATATGATTGGCTAGAAAAGAGTGGAGGTGATGGTAAGAACATGACCAAGGTTTAAAAGCTGATAATTATGCGTGTTACACAGCAATTTGTCACCGTTTGTCACCGTCCCTGTTACCCCTCACCTGCACACTGAAGGACTCATTCCGGGACCTGTGAGAAGTGACATGACCTGAAACCACTTGCATTATATTCCTCTAAGTATGAGCTTCATATGCCTTGAAGACATCTCCTGCAAAATACCCATGAAAACAGCTCTTTTTGCATTAGCGCGCGTCCAAAGTTCACTGCCCGCGCCAATGAGGGAAATCCCCTAAAAAGGGCGCGCCATTGGCGCTCTGTCCCAAAGTCGCACTCGCGCCAACTGAATTGAGTAAAGTTTTTAACCAACAAGCTTCCGAAGGTTCTCTTCAACCCATTCACCAACTGAATCTATGTTGAGCTAGAATGGTTTGGCTTCGAATCTCCATAGAAGGGAAAGTGGTTTGCCACCTTTCATGGAAGTTTCCAAGTGATAAAGCCAATCCCATGAATAATGTGGTTGATCCTATCTCTTTCTTCTCTATCTATAAAAGCTTGCCTCCATGCCTTGAGCAAGCTGGTCATGGTCATAGTTACAATAGCTCCAGTTCTAGCATAGAGAGTTTGAAGCTGCAAGAGCCTTCTTTGCACCCATAAGGCCAAATCTAAGTAAGGAGATTCTTGTCACCCAAAGAGAGAGAGGCTTGTTCCTCATCCCAACAAGCTTTGCAAGACTTGTGTAGCTGACTACCCAGCCAAAGGAGGATTTGACGTCAGAACAATGGTTGTATTCTTCTTTGTTATTTATCAATAATAGATGACTATCATTATGGTTCCACTCTCATTGTCTTATGTTTGATGTTGAGTTATATCTTTTCTGACCGATATATAATTGCATCTACTAGATTTTATGCTTGTTTTCGTGTTGTTCTTTGCATGTGCAGGTATCCAATCACGGAGATCATGGGGATCGTGACCGGCCAAGGCAAAGGAACGAGGGCGACATCTCTTCTACGAACACTAGCATTGAAATCCAAGTAGGTTCTCACCATCTACTTTGTATTTTCAATTAGGAACTTGCGTGATAGCATTATGTGATTGTTTCTAGACCCGGTCTAGGCTAGTAGGGATCGTCTCTGTCCGCAGAGAGGATTTACCTCCACAACAATTTGGCGACTCCGCTGGGGAGATCTTGTTGTTTGATTTGTAAACTTTAGACGGAGCCTGAAGTACGACTAGGTAGCCTTCGAAACACTATTGCTTTGCATTAGCGAAGTAGATCAACGCCACTTCAGTCAATCTCCGGTTTGGTTTACGGGCTAAACAACTTGGAGTTTGTCTTGTCTCTTTGGTTTTTCTTGATTTGATTGCTTAGATAGCTTTCTGGGTTGGATTTCTTGCTGTTTCTTGCTTCCTGGTTTGCCTAGACACTGTTTTCAAGCCCTGAGTTGCTTGCTTTTGTTTTTGACTTAGCAAACTTTATTAGCGCGCTTTTTAGCCTTACAGTCGCGCCAATTGGCGCAAGTTGCTCAAAAACAACCCGCGCCAATCCCATAAAAGCACGAGTTGCAGCCTGACAGTCGCGCCAGGTCTGTCAACTTTTCCAGTTTGCTTGTCTGCAAGCCCTCTCAGCTTGGATTTGTATTTTGCCGCGTCTTTTTCAATTACTGGAGTGTGTATGACCTTTGTTTGACTGGTTTTGGACCTTCATCCTTCGGGTGTTTGCCTCTTTCTATCGATTTCACTTTTTAGCCCTAGGGCATCTAGTGGCTTTGTGAATCGAGCCTTCCGTAGGAGTCTCGGGTTCTTTGATCGTCCAGTCGACTTTGTGATTACTTTTGCATTTGCTCGGTAGTTGTTAAAGCTTCGTTCCAAGTGATTTGTTTCTTTTTCACTTGGTTTTCGTTGGGCTTAGATCACATAGCTCATAGAGGTCTTTGTACTTTCTTCTTGGTTTGAAGGACTGTTTTGGTGTTTTGGGGATTCGATTGTGTTCTCATTGAGTGAAATTGATCTTTTGCTCGGTGTTACTATCTCTCAAAATTTGTTTAGTGCGCTTTGCCATTGAAAAGAAAAACGAATAATCTCTTTTGCGTTGCATTAGTTAATTGAAATTAGAAGCTTTTCATTGACTAAGTGATTTAAAACAAAGAAAAGTTTCGTTTATTTGTCATTAGCTGCATTAAAGTGCTTCTTGATTGTGGTCATTTTGTTTGAAAAATTCTCAACTCTCTCGTAGTTAGTATTCATCGAACGAAATGATATTCTTTGGCATATAGCTTGCATTTAGGGAATTGTGAGAGATTACATACGGTAGGACCTGGAAATTGAAACTTAACTAAAGATCAACCATAAAATGAACTGAATGAACTTAAAAACACATTGGAACATAACGCTCACTAATTAAAGGTCTAGGCTAGAGACGTGCTCCGGCGTCGTTAAACCTAGTCACTGTTGTTTCACACTACGGTTGGGTGATTCCTCCTTTTGTGACTCGATAGTGGTCTAGCACGGACTTGAGCTCCCACGTACCGTCGTGTATATAGGGGAGACCCCACTAGGTTATCATCCTTTATCCATAGGAAGCTGTGTCTGCCGCCTTACAAGCCGTAACGCACCGAACACAGCATTCGGGAAGATTGACTGCCGTACGGGAAGTCCTTGGTTTTCATATGATTGCCAAGGTGTATATGCAGTTTTACGGATTTGTTTGGTAAACCCTTTGCCTAGTCTCTCCAGAGTAGTCACTTTTGATCCTTTTTAGACTCCTTAAAAGAAAAGGCTCACTTGAGCAGTTTGTCACTTCGGGCTCACAAAACATTCGAAGGCGACTAGAGTCACCTTTTTGTCCTTTTCTCGACTCTTAAAACATGAAAAGGTCAAGTTGTGTCCTTGCGTCTTAAAATTTATTTGGCCGCGATTAACATTTACCTGGTTAGATCTTGTTTGCGTTAGCTTGAGTAGGCTTCTTTTCGTTCTCGATGGCAACTTTTCCGGGGTTCACCAACCCAGGGACCCCCTCTGACGGGAACCCTGGTCATTTCACTCCTTTTGGAAATGTTGGTGCTCCTTATATGGCAACATTGTCCTTCCTAGGGTTAACTGTTGGGTTGCCGGTCTGGTTGTTCTCAACCTCTTTGGTCCCTACCGTCTCACCGTCTAGTCAATCCGTCCCTCCACATGAACAACATCATGTTGATTCTAAGGTGGATCTCTCCCCTTCTACGCCCACTTCTACGTCCTCATCTTCTACTTCACCTAGTGAAAGTCTAGAATCGAGTAACCAGGTGGCTAAGAAGAAGAAGAAGAAGACGAAGAAGAAGAAGGCTCCTAAGGGAGAGGTTACAAGTGCAGCTACCCCCTCGAGTACACTTGATGTCTGGCCCCCTTCTGCTCCTCCGCGGAAGGTCAAGTTTCCTTGTCGATTATGCAAGGAATACCATCTTCTTCGTGATTGTCCTGGCATTCCCAGGGTACTAGAAGTATGGTCTCGCGATCCGGCCCGCCCCTCATCGTCCTCTAAAGCTCACGACGATGCTACCTTATCAATTGGGAATGGTAAGGGAAAAGGGAAGATTCGAATCCCCTGTAGACTTTGTGAAGGCAATCATCCCCTTCACCTTTGTCCACTCATGGATAAAGCCTCCGTTGTCTTGGAAAGTCTTACAGCTCCTTCACCCCAACTTCCCATTGGTTATCAACGTCTCTCTGTAGCCACAGATCGTTCCCCTGCTAACAAAGAGATTGCTTCAAATTCTTCTCTTGTCCAGGCCCCTCTTCTCGAACCCGGTTGTCCCCAGCTTGTTCCAGACCAACCATTGGTCGGAAAGAGTGTCAACTCGAGTCCACCGCTTGCTCACTCTGTTTCGGAAGAGAATCACGCCCATGTTCTTCTCGTCTCTTCAGATTCTCCTGAGTCCTGAAATGACTCTCCTATCCCAGCTACTCCCGAGAGTCCTCCTTCGGTTCCTTTAGCACATGGGGGCAATCATACGATTCCCCCACCAAGTAGTCTGGTCGCTTCCTTTGATTGGAATCGCCTGATCGCCGGTCGCCTTCCATCCCATATGCCTTTCCAGATCACAGTACATGCCTGTGCTAAGGCAGTACCTGGCACTGTTTTGGATGAAGGGGCGTCTGTCAGTCTTATGCCGTACACTACTTGGCAAGCTTTAGGTTCCCCGCAGCTTGGGCCAGTCACTCAGAATCTGTTGGCCTTCGACGGAGGAGCCTGTCCATCTCTAGGAGTTCTCCCGAAGTTCCCTATTACTTTGGGAGGCAAAACCGTCTATATAGACGTCTTGGTTACCCAAGGTGTTTTAGACTTTAGTCTTCTCCTTGGTCGCGACTATGTTTATGCCATGGGGGCCCTCGTTTCTTCGCTTTTCCGTGTGGTTTGATTTCCGCACGATGGAAGAATTGTGACTATCGATCAAGTGTCATTCGTTAGTCCCCCGATGCCTCCTGCGCCGTTGTCGTCCCCTCCTAGTTTTTATCCACCAGTTGTATCTACCCCACCACAGATCAACTACGTGGCCACCTATCCCATGCCTGGATCCAGTGATGTCGCCATCGTGCATAGTGTCCTGGGGGAATTGGGCCCTGACTTCCAAGATGTTTCCCTTCCACTGGGAGTGGCAATCTTGGCAGCCCCGACTTTCTATTCATTATGATGAAGTTCGGGTGGAGCATAGTTCCTTTCCGGTGTCAAGCTCATTAAAAAATGAAACTAGGTTTGGTGGAGCATAGTTCCTTTCTGGTGTCAAGCTCCTTAAAAAATGACACTAGGCTTGGTCCGAGGATAGTTTTTGATCTTGTGTCGACCTCGTTAAAAAACGAAACAAGGTGGCCGAGCATAGTTCCTGATCTTGTGTCAAGCTCGTTAAAAAATGAAACAAGGGTTATGAGGATAGTTCTTTTACTGTGTCAACCTCATTAAAAAATGAAACAACTCCTCCTTTTCCAAATCGAGTCTTTGATTAAGATCTCGTAAAATATAAGTCGAGTATTTCATAGATCTCGAGAGTGAACCTTCATTCCATCCACTTTGTTGAATGCAATGAAGCTTGGGGGGCATGTACCTCGATTTGCATCATTATTCTGGGGGCATGCGAACTTATAACAAGCATAGTTTTTCGTTTCAAGCTTGTGTAAACATGAAACCGAATCCAAGCAAAGTTCTCCATAGTTCAAGCTTATGTAAAAATGAACCCATACCTGATTTACATCTCGTGATTGCCTTTTATCCACTGAATTCTGCTAGATGAGCCTTGGTTGTTTTCATTCCATCGCCACCATCTCTTTGGCCAATCATATGCTTTCACTTGGTTGTTTTACCTTTCCTGAGGGACTGCAATTATGAGTGGTTTTATTAGCCAGCCTCTTGACCATTACATGTTTTGAGTAGTTCCACCATTACCGGAACCAGTTGCTACCCTTTATACCACTCGTTCCTCTAGGACGAGTCTCCTTTAAGCTCTTTTCTGACTCGTAAAATATGAAAAGATTGCCGAGTATTCTCCCTTTTTGACTCGTTAAAGAGAATAAAAATGGAGGTCTACTTTTAGCTCTTTTATGACTGTCTAAATATGAAAAGATTGTCGAGTTACCCCTCTTGACTCGTTAAACGTAAATAAGAGGCGGTCGTCTTTAAACCCTTTTCCGACCGTGTAAAAAACGAAAAGATCGTCGGACCCTTGTCGTTTCAGGTTCGTTAATGGTTACGAAACGACGTGATGTTGATCGCTTTTTTACTTTTTCAGATCGATGTCACTATAAATGAAAAGTACTCCTCGATCGTAATGGTTGGGCGGTTCTTTCGAGCATTGTTTCATACTTTTTCGGGCTCGGGAGACACAAATTTACGAAAAAGGACCCCCCTAGAGTTCACTTTTCTGCTGTCTTTTCAGACTCTCTAAATAGGAAAAGACGCCGAGTTCTTCCTTTGTCAGGCTCGTTAAAACTTAATGACATCGGATTCCGTCGCAATGACGCTCACAAGCATAGGCTATCCCCATCAAGCTTGTTAAAAATAACTGGGGTACTCGCCAGAAATGGTGGGGAAAATGGATCCATAATTATTGTCGTGTCGGTAGTATGTCGCTCTTGAACATGGCACTAGTCTACATTCGTGTCTGGGTGGGAACATCTCATCTTGTTTTACACTAGCCTCCGTGGGTTTGGGTTATCCTATTTGACCTCTCATCTGCTCATTGCCTTGTCACCATGACCTCTGCTCATTTGATTTCAAATACTGCCAAGTCCACTGTCGTGCCGCCGATTTGTTCAAGAGAAGTTTACCTCTGCAGAATTACAACCCCCCTCTGATACCTCACATAATTCTGATTCACCACAACATCTTTCCTCTGTCTCGTGTCAATGATGTGGGAAAAATTATGGCCCACCTTTGATCAAGGTCACTTCTTGTCGACTTCAACTCATTATCCAGGAAGCTGATCTAGAGACTCCTTTCCAGTGCCTTGGAGCCTGCATGCCTCAATGGTAGGTTCTTCGTGTTCGACGAGAGGTTTTCATCATTGGCCTCCGATCGAATGATTCTATGGGTGTTCGACGCCAGCTCATTGATTCGCACACCGTAGATTGTACCTACAGTACCTTGAGGGCCATTGTCATTATTGGTGGTACCACTCGCATCTGTTAACAGTTTTCATCATTGACTGGTAATCAGACGATGTTCATGCATGTTCAACTTCAACTCCTGTATTCGCATGCTTGGACTTGTACTCTATTCGGGTCGAGATGGAGCGCAAGACCCTGGATTTTGTCTGATGGAATCCAGGTTGCGATTTGTGGATTATTATGTTCATTACATGACTCATTCACTGGATGGCTGCGACCATGCCTGAGTCTTTATATCGATCCTCACTGGATGGCTGCGTCCATGCCTTGGATCTAGATTATTATGTACTCTCCTATGGATGGCTGCGCCCATACCACATATATCATGTACTTAAGATATCAGTTGTACTTTTTTACGCAGGTTCTCCGACGGTCGTGTTTTCAGTCACGCATGTTCTTGTAAAGCATTTCACCCCTCTCTCTCTCGGGCCTCATGCTTTAGGGGGCATCTGTTACACAGCAATTTGTCACCGTTTGTCACCGTCCCTGTTACCCCTCACCCGCACACTGGAGGACTCATTCCGGGACCTGTGAGAAGTGACATGACCTGAAACCACTTGCATCATATTCCTCTAAGTATGAGCTTCATATGCCCTGAAGACATCTCCTGCAAAATACCCATGAAAAAAACTCTTTTTGCATTAGCGCGGGTCCACAGTTCACTGCCCGCGCCAATGAGGGAAATCCTCTAAAAAGGGCGCGCCATTGGCGCTCTGTCCCAGAGTCACACTCGCGCCAACCGAATTGAGTAAAGTTTTTAACCAACAAGCTTCCGAAGGTTCTCTTCAACCCATTCACCAACTGAATCTATGTTGAGCTAGAATGGTTTGGCTTCGAATCTCCATAGAAGGGAAAGTGGTTTTCCACCTTTCATGGAAGTTTCCAAGTGATAAAGCCAATCCCATGAATAATGTGGTTGATCCTATCTCTTTCTTCTCTATCTATAAAAGCTTGCCTCCATGCCTTGAGCAAGCTAGTCATGGTCATAGTTACAATAGCTCCAGTTCTAGCATAGAGAGTTTGAAGCTGCAAGAGCCTTCTTTGCACCCATAAGGCCAAATCTAAGTAAGGAGATTCTTGTCACCCAAAGAGAGAGAGGCTTGTTCCTCATCCCAACAAGCTTTGCAAGACTTGTGTAGCTGACTACCCAGCCAAAGGAGGATTTGACGTCAGAACAATGGTTGTATTCTTCTTTGTTATTTATCAATAATAGATGACTATCATTATGGTTCCACTCTCATTGTCTTATGTTTGATGTTGAGTTATATCTTTTCTGACCGATATATAATTGCATCTACTAGATTTTATGCTTGTTTTCGTGTTGTTCTTTGCATGTGCAGGTATCCAATCACGGTGATCGTGACCGGCCAAGGCAAAGGAACGAGGGCGACATCTCTTCTACGAACACTAGCGTTGGAATCCAAGTAGGTTCTCACCATCTACTTTGTATTTGCAATTAGGAACTTGAGTGATAGCATTGTGTGATTGTTGCTAGACCCGATCTGGGCTAGTAGGGATCGTCTTTGTCCGCAGAGAGGATTTACCTCCACAACAATGCGATCGCAATGGTTATTTACCAAAGGTGGGTTCATTTTTTAATGAGCCTAAACTCTGGTGGAACATATGCTCATTGCTAGGTTTATTTTTTAACGAGCTTGAACTTCGCGTAAAAATGCTTGTGATAATGGTCATTGATATTCGATTCACTGTTAACACTATGTTCTTTTGATGGTTGTACTAGCTGTTCAATTTCTCCATCAAACTAATTAGAAATGAGAACAAATTCTTGAAAAATGAGTTAAAAACTAATACCCTACATAAATTATGTGAAAAGTAACTTAAAAGTAGTTTTTTACCCCTCATTTTACCATTTCATTTGAATTTGGGATTGTTGGAGCTCTGGAGGTGTTTTCCCCCTTGATTTTCATCAGCTGATTCCGAGAGATTCTGTGGATGATTTTCAGCACCGTCTGGACCAGGTAGGAGCTAAACCTGAGCTCTTCAATTGCATTCTTTCCTTTTTGAATTCTGAGCATGTTTTCCTGCTTTTCTGAGCCTCTGGGGTTTGAACAATTCGTTCTGCCCCCATCGCACCTAGTATACATCGAAAGGTGCGATGCATACTAGGTTGGCCACTGGCTAGTCAGTATGCATCCCACCTAGTACACAGCTAGGGTGCGATGGGCGCAAGGAGGAAAACTTTTGCACTGATTTTTCATGGAAATTTTTCCTGTTTTTTGCCAAATCAGGATCCTAATTCTTCTCTTGTTTGTTTTTCAGAGATTCATCAGAGAAAAATGGTTGTTACATGGCGTGAATGTGAGCATGAAGAAGAGGACATGGTTGCCTTACATGATCTGGGTACGGTAACTACATTGCAGAACTGTGGCTTGCTCAAGTTCTTCCGCATATCTAGCATGAGGCAACAAATCAACTTGTTGCAATATTTCCTCGATGCATGGGATCCTACCAACCAAGTGTTCTAGATTAGAGGCAAATCCATCCCCTTGACTGTTGAGGACATCTACTTCTTGACCGATTTATCGAGGTGTGGTGCCCCTCTCTCACTATCAGGTTCCACCCGTGGGGGCGAATCCGTGAGGGATTATATTCGTCGATACTGTAGAGAAGGATCTCAGCCGAGCAGGGATGGCAAGATCAATATCCGAGATGTCACTGACCGGTCCTTGAGGACTATCTTATTTACCTTTGCTAGATTGGCTGGTAGTGCGGCCCTTCACTTGGCCAACAGGTCTTATATGCAGTACGCCTTCGAATGCCTTGAACCAAAGGTATTCAACTGGTGTGATGCAGTACTTCCAGTGATAAACGAACAACTTACCAAGGTGAAAAATGGAAGATACATGAACTTTGGCTATGGTTATATTCTGATCGCTTTCACCTTGGAGAAGATCCCACTATTGCAGCCACAGTACATTTCACTTGGACTACCACTAGCGACTGAGCTAGGGATGCAGAGATGGGTTGACCTTATGTCCAGACATGCTGGTCAATCGCAAGTTTCATTCTCTGATGATTTCCGGGGTGACCCAGATTTGGTGCTGCTGGCTGGCGAGCATTGGGGTGTCATAGGTAAAAATCTCTGACCATATCTCTGTTTATTGCTTTTTTAATGTTCTTGTGATTTTTTAAATGTTTATCAAGACTAATCAAAACTCATGTTCTCATGCAGATATCGGGCCAATGCGACCAACAATGCGCCTGAGAGCAGCAGCTGCTGTTCCAACAGAAGAGGATGTAGGGAGGGCCGTCCTTCATGACCTGGATGTAGCCGAGACTCTTGCAGTGTTGCAGGAACAGATCGAGGATCTCACCCTTGGTATTTTGGATGTGAGGACCGACGAGCTGCCTCTGAGATTATAGTGCCATACCACTGGCGTGCCGAGCCGATGGACTAGGCTCTTATGCATGATTGTACAGGTGGTGACTTGTTATCACCATCACCATTAGACTAGGGTGCCCCCTTGCATTTTTAGTTTTTGGGTCATATGACCGATTTTGTCCTGGACACAGAACACTATGTACAAACTATAAATAGTTATATATATTTTTGATTTTCGGAGCTTTATTTTGGTTAAGTTATATGATCCCGTTGCAAATATTGATGAAATTCTTTTCTTTTACAAATGTTGCAAATGTCTATCTAATACATAATTTGCTAATGAATCAGTTAATGTGTTTAAGTTTCTGGAAATATGTTGATATTAAATAGAATCAAACTGCCTTTCCAAAATCTTGACCCTTAGGAACATACGATAGATAGTTGGATTCTGGACGGAATAGATTCCGGTAAGCTGTAGAATGACGAGTTGTGAGTCTACCTTGACAACAAGTCGGCGTATGCCATGTTCGATGGCATCAGAGAGGAGCTCTATCAATGTGTTATATTCAGCGATGTTGTTCGTCGATCGACCAATACATACCCCTCTGAAACTCACTAACTCACCGCTTGGATCAAAGATGGCCCAAGTTGTAGAGGATAGGTTCTGCGTACTACAACTTGCTCCGTCGGTGTATCCAACAAATGATTCCAATAGGTTTGACATTTGAAAGAAATGCAAAAGTGGATTACCTAACCAAAACGATCACTCTTAATGAAAACAAAAATGTAACAAAATCATATGAAGAGGTTACTACGCTTAGTCAAGCATAGTAACGCTTAAGGTACAACCCGTTTCGGGGTTGCGACAGTGGAATCCCATCATAATCTACTAGCTCGTAGGCTCCTTTTGCTAATACACACTTAACAATATAGGGACCCATCCACAAAGACTGGAACTTACCTGCTCCCAATTTATCAGATTCCTGATCGTAAAGCAAGACCAGGTCACCTTCTGAGAAAACGTGGGGTTTGACATTCTTGTCAAATTGTGCTTTGACTTGTTTCTTATGTGCTTCATTAGCCAAGGTGGCATCACGATGGGTTTCATCCAGTTGGATTAATTCTAAGAAACGAGCCTCTTCCTCTGAAGTTCCAGGGAGGAGGTCAACTGCCAGCTTGAGAGATGAAATTTCGCACTGAATTGGTAAGATTGCTTCCAGGCCATACACCAGTTGAAAGGGTGTAAACCCGGTCGCATTTCTCACCGATGTCCGGTATGCCCACAAGGCTGAGTACATGATTAGGTTCCAACTCCATTTATGGACTCCAATCATCATTTGCAACACGCGCTTCAGGACTTTGTTGATCACCTCAACTTGCCCGTTAGCTTGCGGATAATACAGAGTAGAGCTGTCGTGGGACAGTCCTAATTTGGCAGCCAATTCAACCATCATGTGATTGCGGAAATGCGATCCATGATCTGTTACTATGTCCTATGGAACACCGAATCTGGAGACTACATGATTGAAAAAGAAAAGAGCAGCCGTTTCGCCGCTGTTGTTTAATGTAGACATCGCCTCAGCCCATTTTGTAATATAGTCAACTGCGACTATGATATACCCATGCCCCCCGGCCGAGGTAGGGTTACATTTCATGAAATCTATGCCCCATTTGGCGAATGGCCCAACAACAACTACTGGATGCAGAGGTGCGGGTGGTATTCTAGTTTTGCGGTTGAAGATTTGACAAGCATGGCAACTTCTGACTGCGGTTATGCAATCTTTGAACATTGTTGGCCAGAAGTAGCCTGCCCATAAGATCTTTTGTGCCGTAGCGTAACCAGATTGATGCCCCCCACATGCACCTGAATGACAATCATTCAGGACTTTTTCGGCCTCCTCATGGGTGAGGCACCTTCGCAGAACTGTATCAATACCGCGACGGTAAAGTGTATCACCAACGATCATGTAATCTTTCGCTTGGTATCGAGTACGTCGCTGTTCTGAGCGAGAGGTATTAGGCCTACATGTTTGGGTTTAGAGATAGATGATTATATCTCCATACCACGGATCGCTTGAAGATATCAGAAACAAAGATTCATCCATGATTGTTGCTTTGGATGTTGAATCGTTGGACGACGATGGGAAGTCACATAGTAACTCCGCGAAAACTAGAGATTTCTTTGATTTGGATTTTACGAATTCCAAATCAAACTCTTGCAAAATTGCTATCCATTTCGAATATTTTCCCCCAAGCAACTGTCACGACAAGATGTAAGTCATGGGGTTGCAATCTGACAAAATGGTAGTTTTTCGAAAGAGGACATAGTGTCGAAATCTCTGTACTGCTTGAACAACTGCGAGAGCCAGCTTTTCAACATAGGAGTACTTGCTTTCTATATCATTTAAGTTTCGACTTAAATAATAGATAGGATGTTCAATTCCATTGTCTTCTTGAACTAAAACCATTGCGATGGTCGTATCTGCCGCAGCCAGATACAGGTTAAAGTCTTTTTGATAATCAGGAGCGTACATTAATGATTCTTTTATTAGGGATTCCTTTAGAGCATCAAAGGAAGTTTGCACAACCTGATCCCAGTTGAAGGGCACTTCTTTTTTTAACAGACACGTATAACCTTTAGCAAGTTCGGTGTACTTTGGAATGAACGTCCTCAGAAAGTTTGCTTTCCATTGGAGTTTCTGAATCTGAAGCAAATTTGAAGGTGGAGGCATATCGATGATCGCCTGAACCTTACATGGGTCGAGACGAATCCCATCCTTTGAAATCAAAAAGCCAAGAAAATGACCAGAACTGACATAAAACACACATTTGTGCGGATTGAGTCGTATCTTGTAGTGTCAGCAACGTAGAAATATAGCTCTCAAGTGCTGCGGATGATCAGTCCACTTTCGCAAATGAGCCGGAAGATCGTCGAGATATGGTTGAACGATGTTCTTGATGTCATGGAAGGCATAATTCATTGCCCTCTGAAAGGTTTCCCCTGCGTTCTTTAAACCAAAAGGTAGCTTGCGATATGCGAATGTGCCCCATGGACAAATAAATGTAGTCTTTGACTGGTCCTGTGGGCAGATATTTATTTGATTATACTCGGAAAATCCATCCATAAATGAAAATATTTCGCATCTGGCGCATTCATCAATTATCTGGTCAATGAAGGGTGTAGGGTGGTTGTCCTTTGGACAAGGTTGATTTACGTCCTTGTAATCGACACACAGTCTAATCATTCCTTGCTTTTTCATCACAGGAACAATGTTTGACACCCAATCAGTTAGAGGAACCGGGTAAATGAAACCAGCATGGAGAAGTTTTTCAATTTCTGCCTTGATGGCAGCAACTTTCTTCGAGTGCACCTGCCGAAGCCATTGTCATACTGGTTTGACATCTGGATACATCTTAATTTCGTGTTCAACTATGCTCAAGTCAATGCCTGGAATTTCTTCATATGACCATGCAAAGACATTTTTGAACTCGCGAAAGAGAGCGTAATATACTTCCAGTTCTGAAGAAGAACAAGATTTGCCGACATGAATATTCTCTACAATATCTGGTTTGGTCGAGATATTTATGGCGATAGTTTCTTCAATATTGGACAGATTTTGCTCGGAATCCACTGTATTTACAGTATTTGATAGAAAATAAAAAACTGAAGGATGATTAAGGTCGCTGGAGCAATCTTCGTTGTAATCTGGAAGATGGGAATGATGGTGGTAATCTTCCCATGGTGCCCCCTCTATCATCATTGACTGAACAATTCCTTCGTCTGTAGAATGTACATGCGACCAAGGATCTGAAGAGGTACCATATTCCTTAGACCTATCTATTGATTGCTACAATATTTCTATTGGGCTTGGAGGCAATACCTGGTGATGATCCATGCTAACATCGTGTTCGGACATCTTCTAAACAGAAGATACCATATTGCAAGTTCCCACCGTGGCCACTTCCGCTAGATTGTTTGGAGGTGGTAGGGCAAAAGTACCCATCAATGTTGGGTCTTTTAGCAGGCCTACTCCGATATTTTGAAGCCACTGAGAGCTTCCATGGATCATTGGGATGCTTCCTGTAACTTGTGAAATGTTGGGGAGAAAAGTTTGTTGGTCAACGATTGTAATTCCTCCTTGGAAAGGAAATGCAATCTTTCTGAAGTATGTCGACACAACAGCAGCCATAGCATAAATCCAAGGCCTTCCCAGTAGGATGTTGTAATCGAGGTTTCCATCGATAACTTCAACATCAATTTCTACTGTTTTTCCCCCTAGTTCAACTTGTAAGTTACTGAAAATCCCTTATGGAGTGTATGTTCGTCATTGAATGCTTTTAATGTCGTTGACGATCGCGACAAGGGTGGTGAGACTAAATTTTTCCAGCAACTCATTGACATAATACATGTAGATGCCCCCTCATCAATAATTGTTCGATGAACAATTTTGCTGAGGGCTTTCACTTGAATGAGGAAAGTGAGTTAAGCTGGCAGCTGAGGTTCATATCCTTTATGATTAAAGGCCACGAGATTGGAATCTGCTGGGTCAATCCCACCTATTTCTGATAATAGAGCTTGCTTTTGGGAGGGGCAATTTTGCAGTAATTCAAGCGTTGACATAGCGGACAACGATTGGGCCAGGTCCTACTATATTATAATTCTGTACTGCTATGGCACGAGAATTAAATGTCGATTTGTGTACTACTCCCTTTGGCGGCTTTATAGTTAGCTCAGGAATGATGGGTGGCACAACTTCTGTTGAAGTTGTTCTCGAACTACTAGGTTGATCAGTAGCCTTGTTGTTCGACAGCTGTGGATTCCCGTAATCTTTATTCCTTGTCGATATCAAAGCATCATTTTGTTGTTTCGAAATGGACAACATAAGCACTTGGGATGGGGAAGCATTGTCGCTAGCAACCAGATTGGTTCCTGGGTTTGGAAACGGATCAGTCAATACCGCTGAAGTTTTTGAATTCTTAAAGAATTTCTTAATTTCAGCTTTATGTGGACAATCTCTCGTCCAATGATCCTCATCGCATATCTGACATCCTGAAGGAGGTTTCCTTTGCCCAGAAGGGTTTGCAGAAGATTTTTCAGGAGACGACTCATCCTGCTTCTTCTTTTTCCCTTTCTTTTTCTTCTTGCTCCCTGGTTTCTTCAGTTCTTTTCCTTTGTCAGTCGACACGACATTAACCTCCGAGGCGAGAAGTTCTTCATTTGCATTTTGACTAGAAACTGTACGGGCTTTCTTTGATGTAGCCTTTGCAGTTTTTGTGCTAGTCATACCTATCACGCCATCGTCGGCATGAGAGTCTTTGTTTGATTTAGGAGGAGGAGGAATGGAAAACTCTGGTCTAGGAGCATCAGGGATTTTGTCGTAGAGCGTGCCAGACTGAGTATAGATCAAGTCTAGATATTGCGCACGAGCAATGACTTGCTCTTCAGTGACAACTCCTCCCTTTGCCACATCTTCTGTAATAGAAGGTAACAATGACTTAATAAACCATTCAACTAGCAGCTGATTAGGAACATATGTTTTTACCATTCTACGATGACATCGCCACTCATGAATATGATCAGATATGTGAGTGGCTGTCGTTTGCTTAAAATTGGTAAGAAGCTCTGTTCCTGTTTCGTACCTTATGGGTAACTGAAAATGGGTTAAAAAGGTGGTGGCAAGGGCGCCGAAGTTATCGAATGAAGCTCTAGGCAATTTGATGTACCATTTTGCTGCCAGACCGGTTAACGTTCGCTGAAAAAGGCAAAGACTAATTGAATCATCATTTAGAGTGTTGGAGGAACACCATAGGTGAAAGGTCATCACATGATTCGACGAATCTTCACCTGGATTTCCATTGAATTTAGGAATGTTTAATGGAAGTTTATGAGGAATCGCTGACCACCAAGGGGCATAAGCAATTGGATCATTTGTTAGCCGATTTAGATTTGGTAAGTCTAAAGTCACCACAAAGGGCAACTATTGATTCAGGTTTGGCGAAGCATACCCAGGATAAGATGGGATCGCCTGAGCTGTGGGTCTTTGCATACTAGCATAATGTATTTGATGTTGATAACTTTGATAAGGTTGCTGGGCATAACCATTTTGAATATACGACTGCCCATTACCAGCAAAGTTTTGTTGCTCAGGTCCTCGGTAAGCTTGCTGGAATTGTGGTTGTTGATGTTGCACCAGCCATGGTTGTGAAACCATTTGCTGTTGCCCAATACTGGATGTTTGACCAAGATGAGGGGTAATAGTACCCGTTTGAGCCTGAGTCACTCTAGTTAAGGAGCCACCAATCGACGATTGTGGTTGTGTCATGGAGACAAGAGGCTGTTGTATTACGACTTGAGAAACTTGAGGTTGGCATACAACAGGCAATGCTTGTACTTGTGACACTGTCACAATAGCCGGTGTAGTGGGGATATTCGACACAGGTAGACTTGGTTGCATTGAGTATACAACTCTTGGTTTTTGAGGCAGTATTGGCACCCAACCACTGGATGTGATTCCAACTTGACCCGAATTCTGTTGTGAACTCTCATATGGTTGTTCTCCCGGAGGGAACAATGAAAGGGCATACTGCCCCCCATACGGCAACAATCCAGTGCTCAAAGGAAAGATTGGCCTTTGGAGACCGGACTGCCCAAATTGATACTGTTGCGAAGGCTCAATTTGCTGAGACTCAACATAAGAAATTCCAGATATGATTCTGGACGAACAAACGGGAACATACCATACTATCGAAATAGTCCCTGGGTGGACTTCCTCTAGCGGTTGAGAGCTAGTTAGGACAAATGGTATACCAGCGAACATTATCGGAGTGGCGGCAGGAGGTTTCGCTGCTACTGTGTCAGATGACACAGTCCTAGATGTCGATGGTTTTTCAGACATATCGAGTCTATCCAAAAGATTTCCTAGCGATTCTACAGGGAATTGCGATGAAGGATGACTAACTTTTGAAGTAGAAGGATATAAGTGGATCCCAGTTCCAAAATGCAATGGAGTACTAGATGGAAGATATTTTGTAATTTATTCTATAGCAATCAATCCAGGTGGAAGAGGTAGACCGTCAGGTCCGTAAAATATTTCTGGTGCCGAAGAAGGTAAAGATTTTGCAGCGATAGATGCTGGAGGGGTGACACCTCCTGAACCAACCCTAGATGGAGCTGGTTCAGGAATAGAAGTGTTTACCGTTACACTAGGATCAGTTCTAATGTCCTCTTGTGACTGTGGAACTTCTTCTGTAGAGGCAGGGATACCAGAAATGGTTGGAGTAACTGGAGTCTCTGAGGATGTCGAAACACAAGTTTCAAACAAACCAGGGGACTTTGACCCAGTTAAACGAGTCTGCTTGGCTCAGAATGGTTTCGTTTCTGGAGTCAAAGACGGCTGACTCGTTAGTCTCCGCGAACGATGGGTTTTTGATTGACTTTCTTCCACCATTGCGGATTAGTTGATGAACTCAAAATAAAAAGGGAAAATGTGATTTCGAATTAAATGAATTTTAGACGCTTTGACACAAATTTCTTTTTCAATTTTTAAGAGTTGAGAAAAAGCTAAAGATGACTCTAGTTGCCTTAGATTTTTAATGAGCCTGAAGTGACAAGTGCTCAGATGGACCTTTTCCTTTAAGGAGTCTGAAAAGGAACGAAAGAGACTACTCTGGAAATCTAGACAGAGGGATTACCAAACCAATCGCAAAACTGTAGAATACTTTTTACGGTACGACAATCAATCTTCTTGAAAGTGCATTGCGATCGATAGGGCAGCAGACACGGCTTCCTAAGGATAAAGGATATAGTCTATTGTGGTCTCCCAATATATACTCGATGGTACGTGGGAGCACAAGTCCGTACTGGCACTTGTCGTCTCAAAGAGGAGGAATCACCCAACCTACGATGAAAGCGATAGTTACCGGGCTTTACGACGCCGGAATACGTCTCTAGCCTAGACTTCTAAATGTTGTGCGTTAGGTTCCAAAGAGTTTTTATGTTCATTAAATTTATTTTACAGTTGATATTTCTTAAGAAGTTTGCCTTTAAGGTTCACTACGTGATGTAGATATACAATTCCTAAATATGAAATCTAAGATGATAAACAATCGTTTACTCTTCTTTTCGCAATGAAAATCCTAGCTACTAAGGAAAGAGAAGTGAAATTCTTTCAACATAAAGCAGAGAGCACACACTAGATGCACTGTCCTAAATCAAAATCAACAAGCAGTCTAAATGAAAATGCACATGCATGTATTTGTTTTCTGCTTTCTTAATGTGTGAGTGACAAAAATAATGCTAAGTACAAATCTGAACTATCCTTTCTCTCAAAGCGACAATACTAACAATTTTCTCTTCAAAAGACGAAAGGAAGACAAGACGACACTTTGCGATTTCAAATTCAAAAACGAAAGGAAGACTAAGACGACACTTTGCAATTTCAAATTCAAAAAACGAAAGTACTTTGCGATTTCAAATTCAAAAAATGAAAGGAAGGCTAAGACGACTCTTTACGATTTTGAATTTAAAAAACGAAAGGAAGGCTAAGAGCGACACTTTCAACTTCAATTTGAAAACTGCTTTCCACACTTGAAATACTATTAATTCAAATCAAATACAAGAGTAACAGTGTAATCGACCATAAAAAAGAGTAGGATTCTTTTCTTTGACTGAAAACGACACTTTCAAATAAAAAGACAACAGTTCAATTAAGCTACTTTTTTGTAAAGGAGAACTGTAAATGGCGAAAAATACATAAAAACATTCACAATTCTTTGTACAATGGAGGCTGAATAATGCAAAGGAAGGGAGTTTCAACAATGGTATACTGATCATAGACAGCAAAACTCCTGAATAAAGCTGAAGACAATGAAGAAAAAACCAAAATCTGGAGGCAGAAACAATCTTATCTGATCATCGCACCTGTAACACAGGGAAACAGGGATGCATCCCACCTACTACACACGGGAGGTGCGATGCATCCAGAATGTCAAAAGGAGACAATGCGATGATCTAGGAACAAGACTTTCACTTGGTCTTTGGTCATAGTTTGCAGCTTAGTTCAGGGATTTAGGCTGAGCTAATGATAGGCAGTAAACACAAAGTATAGGGGCTGATCTAATGAGGTTACTTGAGCTACCACCAGGGCACTTAGGATGTTTTCAAGTCAGTTGTTTAGTTTATAAACAAAACCCAGAGATGGACTGAAGCAACATTGATCTACTTTGCACTTGCATAGCAAATGAAGTTCGAAGGCTAGCTGGCTTAACTTCAGGCTCCGTCTGTAGTCTATAAAGCAAAAAAATATAAATAAGCAAATAAGCTATTCGCTCCCCAGTGGAGTCGCCATTTTGTTATCGGGAAAAATAGTGTCCATTCAGAGCTGCTAGTCCCACTAAGACAGGTAGCTATCTTAGAAACAAACAAACTAAAGTCACTTGTGTTTTCCTTTATGAGAGATAGATGAGAAAGAAGTAGAGAGTACCAACCTCAGTCTTTCGCTTGGCTCCTTGCTTGTTTCCTTTCCCCTTTGACAGAAATTCACCACTCTTTCCTCGCTTGTCCCGCTTCAAAAGACACCTGTGGAGTCAAAGCAACATGATACCATCAAAGCATATAGATCTATAACCATAAATAATATAGGATTAGATATATATTAACCATACAAATGCATATATCAAGACAAGATTCAGAGATACACAAATATATGGAGGAAAACTCAAATAACTTTATTGATAGAAGTAGTAGAAGAGAGGATTACAACCCATTGGTCTGACCTAGTGCCATCCTCCCAGCATGAAAGCCCTCTTCACCTCATGAAAAGCTTAGATCACCCAACAATGTTACACAGAGAAACCAACAACACTTTCGTACAAAATACAAGATTCCAGCCTCTGGATCTCTAGGATGAGGGATCCATATATAGATGTTTGCAGGGGGGTGAGTCAGCTTCTGGGATTTTGATTAGTGTCATCTCTCTGATAGTTCTTGGTTCCACTTGGATATTTCATGATCTCTTACTCATCCCTGGGCAAATTCACAGAGGCAAGCGTCAAATGAGTAGCTTCTAGAAGATTCTCAGGGTCTCCATCTAGCAAACTACTTCTGCCATTTGTCTGCTCTTGCTCATCGCACCCTACAGAAGGGATTTTCAGTATGCATCACACTTTTTGCATGTGGCAGGTGAGATGCATCACACCCTTAGCACTGGGCAATTTGTATGGTCCTATTTTGACCAGTTCTGAGTAGTTTTTCAGGGAGAACTTCTGGGAGATGATGTAATCAGCTGACCTTGCTCCTTTAGGGTATGAAACAACACTTTTAGGGACTTGGAAGCCCTTGGTTTTATGGACATATGTGTTTGGGGTTGCGGTGCCCAAATATGTCTATAACAGGTATGTGTTGGTTTGTTTTCATCTATTTAAGTGCTTTAACTTGATTTGTTGCAGCTGATATTAAACAAATATATCAGACATATAATGTAGCAAATAAACATCACACATAACAACAAATTTAATAAGGAGTTCACCCCGATCTCGTGGGCTATGTCTCCTATGAGCTCTTGTCAACTTGACTCGGCTCTTTGGGATTATGGCTTGAATTATGTTACATGTTCCACACTCAACTCTAGAAGGTTACTAACTAAACCTATGGGCTTAGTAAAACCATATGCATCCCTGTCATGGCTGTCCTCTTTGTGTAAACAGATCTAGGCTCCCTTAGACTTGATTCCTTCAGCAGGTGCACTGAGCTTCCCTGAGCTTCTTAATGGCACAAACTCCTTCAAAATGCTTCAAATGTATCTAAAACCTCTGCTACTGTCTCCAACACATATCTAACATGAACAAATTACTGTTCATTTTATCAAAACAAGCACTGCATCCCCGATCTAGGCCTTCCTCCACGGATGGCACTAGGCTGCCTGAAACTTCCCTTCAGAATCTTGGCCTTTAGAAGTCTCCAAATGATTCTAAAAACACCTTCATTGGATTCATAAGGTTCATTACAGTCAGGAATGACTATTTGTTTGCTGAGAATGAATACTGGTAGCTCCTGTAACAGCCTCCAACCCGTGGTGGCCCTAAGCTCCAAAATCTCCCTGGACGAAAATCTCCTTGAAGATGGCTTCTTCAGCTTCTCTAGATTGCTCCAATGGCTTCAAAATGATGAGAATAACCAAAATAAAAATAAAAATTCGGATCAAAAGGCCTCTCCTAGCCAAAGTTATGGCTCATTCAATTTTTCTCCAGTTTGCCCCTGAAAATCTCCACTAAAACTGGCTAACTGCCAGTTAGCTCCACTAAACTTGGCATAAGCGCCATAATTGGTGGACTCCACCAGTCTTGACCATAACCGCCGGTGCTAACCACGCAAGTGACTGGGAATCTGGCGTTCGGTTGGCGGGTTAACTAACCGCCGGGTTTAGAGCCTTAGGTTTCCACGCCAGGGTCATATGATATGGGGCTGGCCCCTTTCTGCCCCAAATGAAACTTTGTTAAGAGTTAAATATATATGGTGACCATATGATGTTAAGATTCACCATGCAGGCGGGCTGGTCGGGCCTGTGGGCTGGCAGCGGAGAGACTAGGGTTCAAATCCGCGGAGTTGCAAAAATTTTGCCATAACAAACTTTGTAGTCCATGGGCCACGTGTCAGCGTGCAATTGGACCTCTCAAAACAAAATATTCCTGAGAATATTCTGGGGAAAATTCCAAGGAATATATTCCATGGAATATAAATTTTCCATAACAAACTTTGTAGTCCATGGGCCACGTGTCAACGCACAATTGGACCTCTCAAAACAGAATATTCTCGAGAATATTTTGGGGAAAATTCCATGGAATATTCCTCAAAATATTCCATGGAATATTCCTATATATATATTTTTAAATAAAAAATTGAAGAATATTGGGCTTTTTCAAATTGCGATAACTTCTCCATATGGTGTCAGTTTTTCGAACCATTCACAGCGCCAGAATCATGAAGACAAGGTCTATCCAGTCATTCAGGTTGCAAGTGTTTTTGAACATTTTCAATTTTGAGCCTTTTCCATGACTTGGACTTGAGCTCCTGATCAATTTAGTATGATTGATTGCTAATTTCTAGCAATCTATTTCAGTTAAATTGAGTTATTGTCAGTTAAACTAGTTCTAATTATTAGAAGAACTAGTGGAAGGTCCAATAGTGGGTTGTGACTTCAATCATCTTTAGTGATCAACCAATTAACTAATCAATCAACCCAAAATAACTTATGCATGAAGAGAACTCAAGTTACCCAGTTGAGATAGAGGTTTAAGGGAAGTGTACTATCAGTTGTAGACTATTCCAAGTTGTTTAGGTGGTGCATGTAGTCAGAGATCAACCTAAAGGAATTGCTCAATCTAGATTGAGAAATTTCCTAATTAATAGGGGCCTAACTCCTCAAGGAACAACACAATGACATAGGAGCTTGGAGGACCGATAAATTAGCTAAGTATTGGCTAGAGTTAGACAGTCAGGAAGGGGGATAAACTATACAGTTGTAGGTTGTGATCAAGCTTGAGCAAGCATTATATTTCTTCTCTATTCTTTGATTAATGCAATATATATAGTAAGGGATTTTGAGCAATTTCTTCCCCCTAGATAAATATCTGTGTACGTGTGGTAAATTTGATGCATGTTTATGATATGTCTTCTCCATCATGAATTGAATTCCACAGATGAGTAGAGTAGATTTGTATTGTGTTTTAGTAAATTACATGAGCAATTTCATATCTACACATTAAATTTGTACATGTTATCGGAGTAGGATTCACAATAGAGAAGAGATTTCAAACTTTTTAGTGTAGGAGGATCAAATTTGCACGATCAATTCTTCAGAGCTAGTAGGATGATTTATATGGACTGAGACTTGAGTATGCCCTTGATGGAAGCTCAAATTATGTTGCTTGGAAGGACTGCATGGAGGCAATGCTAGAAGGTAATGGGTTGAAGGAATTCATTCATAATGATATCCAAAAACCGACAACAACTTATGCTCAAAATCTGGGAGATTGGAAGAATTGTGTAGCCAAGGCGACGAAGATCATATTAGAGGGAGTAAGAGACCATATTGTCTCTAATATCCATGGGAAAGAGACTCCATATGAAATGTGGCAAGCATTGCTAGATCTATTCCAGAACAATAGTGACCATAGGAAGTTGGAGCTCAAGGAAAACCTTCAAAATATCAATATGCAGAAGAATGAAACAATACCACAGTACCTGAGCAGGTTCACACAATTTCGTGATGAACTTGGGAGTGTTGGTGTTACGGTTGTAGAAGATGATCTGGTAAGCCTAGCCATTCTAGGCCTTCCCAAGAGCTGGCACAACTACCAAGATTTATTGAATGGGAGGGAGAAGCAATGCCTTTGGTCTGATTTAGCACAGGAGGAGATAAGGCATAATACTAGAGACTAGACTTCATCCAAGTGTGATGATGAAGAAAATTGTGCCTTGGATGGAAAGGAAAATAAAGGGAAAGGGAAGAAATCTCAATCCAAAGGAGAATCCGGTTAAGTTGGCAAGAAGAAAGACTTGTACAAAATCAAGTGCTTTCACTATCATGAACTCGGGAACTATGTAATGAAGTGTCCACACAAGAAGGCAGGCAAGAAGCCCTAAGGAGGAGGGACAGGTAAAACTTTGACTTCATAACCGAGTTGGACTTCATCTCATTTCATGCATGGAAAGCACAATTATGGGGAGTGTGTGGTATCTGGATAGTGGTGCCTCGTTCCACATGATGGGGAACAAATAATTTTTCAGTGACTTGGAGGAGAAATATCTCTAAATTCACATCAATATGGGAGATGATGGAAGGTACAATGCGACCGAGATCGATACAATCACCTTTCAGAGGGATTCAAGCTCCCCTCTCAGGATCAAGGATGTGATGCTTGTATCAGGTCTAAAGAAGAATCTGATTTCCATCACGGTGTTGGAAGACCTTGGCTACGATGTGATATTCAACAAAGGGAAGGCATTCCCAAGACACATCACCGCGAGACAAGTGAAGCAGATTTGGGTTCGTGTGAAGAACTTTTACAAGATAGATGTGGGAGATTGTGCTGAATTGAGCACAAATGCAGAGAAGGTGCAGAGCCAAGATGTCAACGAATTATGGCATATAATACTTGTCCATTTGCATCATGGTGCTTTGAAGATCATGCAAAAAATTACAACAGGCCTCCCCAAAGGAGCACTAGAGCAGCAAGATACATGCAAAGGGTGTAACTTGGGGAAGTACACAAAAGCCACCTTCAATGAACGAGATAGTAAGGCGCATGCAATCCTTCAAAGGATCCACTCTGATGTCTGTGGACCTTTCTCGATAGCCTTCACTACCAAGCACATATATTATTTTATATTTGTAGATGATTTATCATGGAAGTCTTATATCTTCTTCATGCAGAAGAAAGACTAGACATTCTCCAAGTTTTTTGAATTTAAATCTCTTGTTGACAAAGAAACTAGCAAGAAAGTGAAGGCTCTCAGGAGTGATAACATAATTGAGTACATGTCGAATGAGTTTAAAAATTTCTATGCGAAAGAAGGCATTCAACGAGATTTGATAGCACCCCACAACCCACATCAGAATGGGGTGGTTGAGAGGTAGAAAAAAATTATTGTGGGAGAAACAAGGGTGATGTTGCATGACCAAGGTCTACCACTGCACTTGTGAGCTAAAGCATGCAACACAATGGTCTATTTACAGAATAGGAGTCCTCATCGGATTCTTGTATGAGTACACCAAAAGAATAATTTTCAGGGCATAAACCATTTGTGTCACACTTTAGAATATTTGGAGCATCAATATATTGCCATGTCTCCAAGGAATCAAGGAAAAATATAGAGTCAATAGCAGAGTTTGGAATATTTGTGGGGTACACAAAAACACCTCACAACTATCATGTGTACTTGCCATCTCTTAGGATGACAGTTGTTTGAAGGGAATTGAATTTTGATGGGGGGAAGGCAATGAGGTGTTCTTTTGACAGGGAGCTTCAGTTGCATTCAGATCATGATATTTTAGCTCCAAAGGAAGAATGTCAAGAAGTCGTGGAGTGGCCATAAGAAGAGGAGTAGAGAGTGGAGACAACCACTGAAGCAGAGAAAACCATTGAAGTAGAGACATCTAGAGAAGGAAGGAAATGAACCAGGAAGATGACAAATTATTGCATGATTCTAGAGAGAATGTGGGAGCACCCACTTCACAATGTAGGCAGAGGAGGTCATTGGATCAGTATAGTGGCTACATGGCTTTGATGACTAAGCTAGTAGAGACAAAACCATCCTTATTCGAGAAAGTAGTAGAGCAACCTGTATGGGTTGATGCTATGGTAGAGGAATATGATTCCATTGTCAGAAACATTATTTGGAAAGTGTTACCAAGACCAGAAGATAAATCAATGGTGGGTTCGAGATGGATTTACAAGGTGAAGCATGTAGTAGATGAAATCATATATAAATATAAGACCAGATTTGTGGCCACAAGGTTCTCTTAGGTTGAGGGAATTGATTATGAGGAGACCTTTGCTCTAGTAGCAAGGTACTATTCCATTAGATCAATTCTAGCAATGACTGCGTAGATGGGGTGGAAGATCCACCAGATGGATGTGAAAACAACATTCCTCAATGGAGTTATTGAGGAGAAGGTGTGCATTGAACAACCAAAAGGTTTTGATACCTTTGAACGAGATTCACACGTGTGCAGACTCAAGCGAGCGTTATATGGATTGAACCAAGAACCTTGTGCTTGGCATAACAGGATCAAAATTTATCTCACCAAGTTGGGCTTCACCAAAAGTGAAGCAGGTCCAAACCTTTATCATATTTTGGTTGAAGGTAAATTATTGATTATTGTGTTATACGATGGTTTAATTTTAACCGGTGATGAGAAGTTGATCATTTCTTGCATGTAGGACCTTGCAAGAGAATTCAAAATGAAGGACATGGGACTCATGCATTATTTTCTCAATTTGGAAGTATGACGAGGAGATGGGGATCTATTTGTCTCTCAAGGAAAATACACCAATGAGATATTGAAGAAGTTCCACATGGAGAGTAGCAAACCCATCAAGACTCATCTAGCAGGGAATTGGAGGAAAGAGGATACTACTTCAGGTGAAGTAGTGGAGGCTACCATCTATCGACAACTTGTGGGTTCACTCATGTATTTTATGAACACGCGACCAAACATGTGCTATGCAGTCAACCAAATTAGTCAGGCTATGGTTAGGATAACCAAACTGTATTAGAAGGCAACAAAGCATTTGTTGCGGTATCTCAGAGCATCACCTAGTTTCGACTATGGTACAAATGGAAAAAGGGAGTCAATCTTCAAGGCTTCACAAATGCAGATTGGACAGGGAGGCCATCAAACTGGAAGAGCACATCAGGAGGAATTTTGAGTGTTGGGGCTACAACTCTTTCTTGGTACAGTAGGAAGTAGAGATTTGTGGCACTCAGCTCAACATAAGCAGAGTACATGGATGCTAGTCAAGCAACATGTGAGGCGATATGGATGAGAAAGATTCTTGTTGGGTTATTTTTTCATATGATGGATCCTACTGTGATTTACTATGAAAATAAAAGTTGTATCAAAATCTATGAGGATCCAATATTTCATGATCGATCCAAGCATATCAACATCAAGTATCACCAACTACGGGATTGTGTGCAGATGCAGATTATGTTGTTAGAATACATTCCTACAAAGGAACAAGATGCAAATATTTTGACAAATGCTTTTTCAAGAGGAAAATTTTAGTTCCATAGAGACAGGATTGGTGTATCTGATAATCCCTTTCTTGAAAATGCAGTAAGAAAATCTAGTTTTGAATTTGTCTTGGTCAAACTAGATTAAAATTCAAATTCCCATTTCAACGAAAATATTGGAGGTAGTTAACTGAGGTGACATGGAACTTGTTGCTCATTTAAATTAGTTAATTCAATTTGGAGAAGCTTGAGTTCAGTTCAGTATGATTGATTGCTGATTTCTAACAATCTATTTCAGTTAAATTGAGTTATTGTTAGTTAAACTAGTTTTAATTGTGAGAAAAACTAGTGGAAGGTCCAACAGTGGTCATCTTCAGTGATCAATTAGTTAACTAATCAATCAACCCAAAATAAGTGATGCATGTAGAAAACTCGAGTTACCCAGTTGATATATAGGTTCAATGGAAATTTACTATTAATTTTAGCTATTCCAAGTTGTACGAGTGGTGCATGCAGTCAGATATCAACCTAAAGGAATTTCACAATCCAGATTGAGGAATTTCCTAATTAATAGGGGCCTAATTTCTCAAGGAATAGTGTAAGGAAATAGGAGATTGAAGGACCGAGAAATTGGCTAAGTATTGGCCAGAGGCAGTCAGCCAGGTAGGGGGATAGAATATACAGTTGCAGGTTGTGCTAAGGGTTGAGAAAGCACTCCTTATCTTCTTTATTCTTTGATTAATGGAATACATATAGGAAGGGGTTTTGAAAAATTGATTTCCCCTAGATAAATCTCTGTGTATGTGTGATAAATATTGATGCATTTTTATGATTTGTCTTCTTAGTCGTGAATTGAATTCTGCAGATGAGCAAAGTAAATTTGAGTCCTGTATTTTACTAAATTACATAAGCAGTTTCAGATCTACACATTAAATTTATACATCCTCTTGGATACACTTTCCAAGAGCTCATAAAATATGGGAATAGTGTTGATATTTCTGATACTGGTGATAAAAGTCTCCCAAACAAGAGAAAGGCCTTCAAGCACAATCAACACCATTTCTTTATCAGGTACACCTTCACCAATTGTTGATAGTTGGTTCTTGATTTTGATCATTCTTAGGAAGTATGCTTGAATCATCTCTCCTTTGTTCATCTTAATGTACTTCAACCGATTCTTCAAGGAAATAATATGGTTCAAGTTACTAATTACAAACATGCCAATTAGTTTTTCATACATTTCTTTAGCTTTATTCAAACCATAAACACAAGTAATGAGATGATCACTAAGAGAATCAAGGATACTTTTTCTAACTTTGATTTCACCCTTTTCATATTTGGATTTGACGGCAACACTTGCATTCTGTGGTGGATCGTCTATTGTGTCTTCAACATACTCCATAACTTTGTGTTCTTGAAGAGTGATATCTCGCCTTGCTTTCCATGGGCCAAAGTTTGACGCACCATTCAACTTCTCCTCTACCTTGAAGTAGGACAAAGTCATCTTGATCAGAAAAATTTGGTAGCAAGTGGGGCCCCTTTAGATGATTTTTGGTCTCATTAGACTTGTCTTCACCAAGGTTTTGATACCATGTTTAAAAATATGAATTTTATATGCATAAATTTAAAAATTCTTTGCAGAAACTTGAAAGTTTTATGCAAAAAACTAAATGTACTTTGTAGAAAGTTGAATGTATTTTGTAGAAAATTGAATGTCCTTGTAGAAAACTAAATGTTCTATGCTATTACAATTACTTAGAATGCATATTTCTTCTTCAAAAATTTTAAGATTAAAAATTGTATATATAACATAAACCTAAGGATCATATGAAGACAACCAAGCACAAATATGAGACACTGAGACTTTGGTCCCATGACCAGGGCAAAACCCCTCAAAGGGGAAGCATAAATTATTCTTATTCTATTAGATTTCTTCAATTATTCAACAAAGAGAGAGAGAGATAGAGAGAGAGAGAGAGAGAGAGAGAGAATAAAGTCACCAATGTCTAATCAACTTGCAGCTGAAGTGCTCTTGCTTTTTTCTTAAAGATCTCCTCCTTCTCTTGATCATATTTTGTCCTTCACACTTGCTAAAACTCTTCCCTTGCTCTTTCTTTTTGCTTGCTCTCACACTTATATAGCCTTTAAATCTCTGAACATCTCAAATGCTTCCCCCCCTCCCTTTTTTTTAAATAATATCCATGTTTTGCGAGAAAAATCACCAAATAAAATCATGAAATATAAATAGCCACCAAGAGAAGTAATAGGCATAGGTTCACATAAATGAGAATGCAAGAGTTGAAGTACCTGACGAGTTTTTGTTTTTCTTGAAGCTAATGGTCCCTTTATATGCTTTCCACTTGCGCATTATGGGAAAATTCCTTCATGATCCATTATGATCTTAGGCATTTTTGAGACCATCTTCCTTATAGAAGGTAAGGCTTTGTAGTGTAGGTGAGCGAATCTTCTATGCCATAGCTCACATTGAAGATCGATATCATGGACCGATTCATGAATGGGTTTACCATTGACTTTGTAAAGGCCTTCACATCTTGATCCAAGAGTGAAGGCTTCTCTCATACTCGAGTTCAAAGGCCATGTTATAACTTTTCCATTAATAAAAACAACTTTCATTCCTTTATCTTCTAGAGTAAATATAGATAAAAGATTCTTTTCAAACCAGGTACATAGAAAACTTCTTGTAGAAAAATAGATTTGCCATCATCTAACTGAAATGAAACTGAACCATAACCTTTAACTTGGTGAGTATAATTATCTCCAAGGATAACATTTAAATTAGTCCCCTCTTAACTAGATTAGAGAGCACTTCTTTGTAACCAATAAAATGTTTGGAAGCACCATTATCAACTAGCTAACTATCAAATGAATATGAAAAGAAGCTTTGGAAAGAGAAAAAACAAGAATGTATTTTGATTGAGCTTCCCCTACATTATTTCTATACCTTGGATTTCTTGTTTTCTTAGAATGGGGATTTTCTTTGATTTTCAGAAGTGTATTATCTATAATCAAATTTGTTTTTGAATCTAGGTGCTCTTCTTATTTCTTTATGGCCACAAGCAAAGTGACCGTGCTTTTGACAATTAAAGCATCTAACTTTTAACATGTCTAGATTCCCTTTATTTGATTTGAAAGCATATTTCTTTTTATTACCTTTCTTTCTCTTGTCATAGGCTGAAAATGTAGCAGGTTCTCATTCTTCATGATGTGAAATTTTGCCTTTGGAGATCATTCTAGCCTCCTCTTGGAAACACTTTACCAAGAGCTCATCGAATGTGTGAATAATGTTATTTTTTTCGAAGCTGCGAACGCCTTGCTCTCGCCTGATAGGTCAAGCCGCTTCTGATCTCGCCTTGGCCTTCGGCTCTCAGCCATGGCCCCTCCGGAAGCTTCACCGGAGGTGACCGCCGCCCAACAGGCCTTTTCTGCCCTAGTTAAATCCTTACCCCCTCAGCGACCTCGCCCAACACTCTCCAAGTTTGTAAAGAAGCTCGATGTTCTGCAAGAAGTTAACCTACCTCCAGCTCTTCCTCACATGGCTGCCCTTTCATTAGCTGAATGAGGTCTCATTGGACAATTTACTGGCCTCTGGCCATCTCCGAAGACAGTGCAAAGATGGGTCGAACGAAACTGGTCTGATAAAATACAAGGCAAAATCTCCATCTGCTTCTGTGGGAAAGGGTATTTCACCTTCCATTTCGAGTCAAGAGAAGACAAAGATTTAATCTTCAGAAATGGACCATATTTTATGGATTCCAGAGGCCTATACCTCAACAAATGGACTCCGAATTTCGATCCCGAGTTGGATGTCCTGAGCGCTGTTTTGGTCTGGGTTCGACTCCCTCACCTTCCCCTCCATTGTTGGGGAGACGAATTGGTTCGAGTTATCAGGAATGCTATTGGAAGATTTATTGATCATAGTGAACCGAAAGATAATATGCAAGCCTATGCTTGCATATGTGTAGAAGTTGATCTAGACAAAGGCCTTCCTGAGGCCATCAAACTTAAAGTGGATGACTGGACTCCCATTCAACAATTGGACTATGAGCGGATACAGTTCAAATGCAAGGTATGTCATGAATATGGCCATCTTTCCAATCGTTGTTCTAAATTAGTTGATGTAGAGAATGTTTCACAAGATGAGCAATGGGAAATGGTCAAGAAAAAGAAGACAACCCCCATCTCCAAGGCATACCCTAAAGCTACCCCTCCCAATCATAATCCTCCATTCCCTCTACCTTATCCCTCTCTAACTCCTCCCTTCCCTCTCCAGCCCATCCTCCCCCTCCCCCTTCATAATCCAATCCTTTTTCTATTCCTCCCCCCTGAAGACAATCCCCCTCCCTTGCCCCAAGCTGATGCTATTGATCCCTCCCCCCCTGCTTATCTCCTCCTCCCTCTCCCTAGATCCACCCTCTTCTAGACTTACCAGGAGTTCTTCGAAAGAGCATGGCGCAACTATGGACACACAAAAAAAACATGGGCTAGGAAGGAAGTCTGCCAAGCAGCAGAGAGATGAAAATGCTCAGAAGGATATTGCCATGGGCACTCAGAACCCCATAGAGTCATACATCTTGGGGCAATATGATAAAGAAATAGTACACAAGGAGCAAGGAGGGCGAGCAACTCTCCGCACCCCTCACACTCAATGATGAAAGTTCTATCCTGGAATAGTAGGGGACTAGGGCACCCCTCCAAAATAGTTGCCTTAAAAGATCTCATAAAACACGAGAAACCTGGAATCTTATTGTTACAAGAAACAAAACAAGCTCAACAAGAAATGAAAGGAATCATTGGTCAGCAAAAGCAGTATAATGGCAGCATTAGCGAGTCAAGGGGCACATCTAGGGGAATCACAACCCTTTGGAATCACAGCATATGGAATTTCATAACAGACATAGTCAGCCAACATTGGATAAAAACCGTTCTAGAGAACACTACAGATAGCCAAAGGATAATCATTTATAACATCTATGCACCAAACCATTACAGAGACAAAGAGTAGTGTTGGACTGCCCTCAAAGTAAATATAGATGAAGAAGAAAGCAACAGTATTATTCTTGGGGGAGACCTCAATCTCATACTACATTCCAATGAGAAAAGAGGAGGCATCTTTTCTCTTGATCCCTACAGAACGCAGTTGGAGACCATCATGCAGGATCACGATCTTATTGATGTTGTCCCAAAAAATCGAAGGTTCACTTGGAGCAATCGCAGGTTGGGCAAAGGAAATATCATGGAGAGGCTGGATAGAATTATGGTGATTGTCACATTCCTCTCCTCCTACTCTACTGCTTATGCCACCATCCTACCTTTTTCTGCTTCTAATCATTACCCCACAACTCTTATTCTCGAAGCCCACTACCCCTTAGGGCCCATTCCCTTCAAATATAGTCATCTGTGGAACAACATCCCAACTTTCAAAGAGATCGTTCAAAGCACTTGGTGTCAGCACATAGAAGGATCGCCAGGATACATATGGGAAAAAAAACTAAAAAGGACCAAATACACCTTAAAGGAATGGGCAAAAAATTGCTACATGGAGCTTGAGAAGAAAAAAAAAGAGATAAAAACCAAATTGGAAAACACTCACAGCATAATAGAGGAACGCGGACTCTTACAGGAAGACAAAGACCGGGAAAGTGAACTCTACTTCCAACTATATCGCGCCAATAGAGAGGAGGAGCAGAAATGGAGAATAAAATCTAGGCAGCTATGGCTGCAAGGAGGAGATAAAAACTCTGCTTTCTTTCATAAGCAGGCTACTGTCCAAAAAATTAGGAACAATGTTACATCTATCATAGATGTAGAAGGCAATCTACAAACCAGTGAAGGTGCTATTAGAAGGGAAACTTTAGATCATTATAGCTCTCTCCTAACAGAAACGAAAGAGGAGGAAGATTACTCAGATTTGCTGCAATATCTTCCCACTGAGATCAGCAAGGAAATAAATGATAGCTTGATCATGGAGATCGAAGAAGAAGAAATAAGAAGAGCTATTTGGACACTCCAACCAGATAAAGCTCCTGGCCCAGATGGTTTCCCCATCTGCTTCTACCGAGCTTATTGGGGAATACTTAAAAAATATCTAGTCAAAATGATAAAATGGATTCAACGTAAGGGAAAAATTGGAGGTTTCACCAATGCCACCCATCTCGCCCTTCTTCCCAAAGAGAACCAACCTTCATCTTTTTCCCGATTTCGACCCATTTCTCTTTGCAATTCATCTTACAAAATCCTAACCAAAATCCTTGCTTCTCGCCTCAAACCTCTCCTCCCCTCTCTCATCTCTGAAAACCAAGGAGGATTCCTGGCCAACAGGCAAATTTCTGACTCAATCCTCCTTGTCCAAGAAGCTATTCATTCCAGCCATTCTAGAAAGGAAAATGTTTAATTATGAAATTGGACCAGGCAAATGCCTTCGACAGAGTCAAGCATTCTTTCCTCATTGTTGTTCTAAAGAAAATGGGGTTTGCTGTGCCTTTCCTTGATCTCATCAAAGCTTGCATTTCAGGTCCTTGGATCTCTCCTCTTGTTAATGGCAGACCTGGACCCTCTTTCCAATCCTCTCAAGGGCTAAGACAAGGCTACCCCCTCTCCCCTTATCTGTTCATCTTGATGGTTGAATCCTTTAGTAAAGCTTTGGATTACAATCAGCGGGTCGGACTCATCACAGGCATTAAATTCGGGAATGGGGTCAAAAACATAAATCACTCTCAATTTGCTGATGATACTCTGTTAATAGGAGGAGCCTCCAATATAATAGCCCACTGTTTCAAAGCCCTCTTGGACAAATACATGAGCTACTTAGGAGGTATGGTTAATAAAATCAAAAGCTGCATCTATGGTTGGAACACTACAGCTCAAGTCATCCATAACATCACCAACACCCTTGGGGTCCCTTGCAAATTAGATTGGGAACACTTCACTTATCTGGGCATGATAGTGAGTATTGGTCCTCTGAAAGCTGAATTTTGGGATACCATCATAGATAAAATGAAAAGGAAAGTGCAGCAATGGGGTTCCACTTGGTTCAATCCATCAGGCCGCCTAGTTCTCCTGAAAACAGGTCTTTCTTCTCTACCCTTATACCAATTCACGCTTCTACAAGATCCTGCTGTTTTCCATCATAAAAGGGAAATCATTCTCCGCCACTTCCTTTGGCAAGGGGGGAAAATGAAAAAAATAAGTTCCATCTTGTTAGTTGGAAGTGGATCATTCAAACCCATGATCGTGGAGGCCTAGGAATTAGATCTCCCAGGTTCCTAAATCTGGATTTTGGTGGCAAGATCATTTGGAGATTCATTAGTGGCCATTTCTCTTGGTCGAAAAGAGTGTTGGAGGCCAAATATCTAAACTTTCCAAGACAACACCTCTTGGATTACAATGTCCCCAACAGAGCTTGCTCCAAAATCTGGAGATTTTGCATGAAAGTAATCCATTTTCTGGCCCAAAACATCTCTAAATATCAAAATCGGAGCAGATAAAATTATGGGATAGGGCGGCACCAATATCAAAATCGGAGCGGATAAAATTATGGGATAGCAGCCTATCAGTAGCCAACCTGGAACTGATCAAATTCTCTCCTTCTTTGACAACATAGGGCTTCATTATTTGGATCAAATTTCTCAATGAGATACCCAATCTCAGATTTGGATAGGATGAACCTTTCCAGCCATACCCATAGACCTCAGGGCGAGTTTTTCTATTCTCCAAGCTCACCTTCATAGTATTTCTCCTATTAAAAAAAATGGTATCGACATCTTCCATTGGGATCCTTCAAGCTCCAATTACACAATTCAAGCTGCCCATCAATATATTTGTAGCAACAATCACCTCTCACCCATTTGGATGCATTGGAAAACTGTCTAGAAGTCTGAGGCCATCCCAAAAATTAAATTCTTCATTTGGGCTCTCCTAAAAGGGAAAATCCTCACTTCTAACAACTTACAAAATTGAGGCATAATTGGACCTTCCTGCTGCCCAAACTTCCAAGCTGCTAAAGAAACCATCCAGCATCTCTTTATCGCCTGCCCCTTTGCCACTTCCTGTTGGAGAGAAATATCCTTCAACGCCCATCTCCCCTGGAGCCCCCATAACTCTATTGGAGAAGTTCTGCACCTTTGGAAGAAGAGCTATCCATGGCAACAAAAGAAGAACAACATAGCCAAAAGGGTTTGGGATACTCTTCCCTATTCTCTTCCGTGGAACATTTGGTTGGCAAGAAACCGCATGGTCTTCAAAGATAAAGAAACCATCACAAGGAAACTTTGTAAAAAGGCAAGGAGTCTTACTTTAGAAACCATCTCACCTAAAAATTAGAAGCAAATTGATATTGCTGGCCTCTGTGTCAAAGAAAGGAACTTCATAGGCTATTTGTTGGATAAAAGCAACAGTAACTAGAGTGGGAGTAACATCAGCAGACATCTCAACAACTCTAATCATAGTTGGAAAGTAAGATTGAAAGAAGAGGAGTTCTCAACTTGGCTCAAAAATAGCAATTCCTACTATCTATTCTTCAATGGTGCCTCCAAATCTAACCCTGGAAAAACAGGGGTAGGTGGAGTCATCTACAATACCAATGGAGATATCAAAGTCACTTATGAATGAGGGTTTTGTCCCCTCTCCAACAATAGGGCTGCAACTCTAGCTCTATACCAAGGGCTCGTCCAACTTCAAAAACTTGGAATTAACACAACAATGATCTTTAATGACTCAGCTGCCATCATCGGTCTAATGGTCCACAACCGAAATGCCTCCAATGTGCTTCTACAACAAACTATCAACTGGTGTCAAGCTCTCGCTCAACAAATGACTGACCTCCGCTTCTTCCATGTTCTTCGAACCTTCAACAAAGAAGCTGACACTTGTGCCAACAGAGCTTGTAGCAGACCCATATGCAATCTTCTATGCAACTCAGTCAATTCCCAACAATATATTCCTTGATCAGAAATATTTCAATGCTCAGAACGAACTGCAACAAATCAATTGACACTGACTCCTGCAGTATCTTCAAGAAGAGTCAGGTCCAGACCACTGCTAAAATCTGCCTTGACAGTCAACAACATCATGACCTCTCAGTAGAATCTCTGGAATCGATCCACTCTTCTCATTTTTGTCCCATCACCCATGCTGTTTTGGCCCATCCTTTCCTCCCTCATGATCTTCCCTGAGATTTTCTCGTGATCACTACCCCCTTCTACCTTAGCCCCTCATCAAACCTCTTGCTAGATCCCGCCTTCTTAACCGTTCTCTCCCTCCCTCATTTGCGCATCTCCTCTTTTCCCTGGCAGCATTCGCTCCTCCTGTTGTTAATTTCCAGCAGTTCCTTTGCTCTGAGCCTTCGATCCCCTTCTCTTCACACCTTCTTTCCTCCTCCGAGCTCCCTTTAGCCAGACTCGTCGAATCTGCAATTTCGCAGAGCTCTCCTCCCTCAGAGCACTGAGAACATAGTTCGGGCTCTCTCAATGGAAAGAAGCGAAGACTGTCTCCATTGCGCTGATCTACAAGCAGAGCTAGAACAAATACGTGCTCATCAAAAGATTCTGGATGCTAAAATCAACATTCATGCCCGGATCACTAGCGAGAAGCATGAGGCCGACCTCAATCTTTTTCTCCATTAGATGTAGCCATGCCCAGGAGTCCATTGACATTCTGAAGTTCATGATGGAAAAAAGAAATGCTCCCAACACTAGCTCTTCAAACCTAAGGAACGCCGAAGTCGAAAGCAAGCCCGAAGAGTCTATAGCTCACCAGATCAGCCATATAAACATAGATTAAGCATGCAATGCAAATTCTTCTTCTTATTATTCCATTTCATTAGAATCTATACTTGTTCAGGTTTTCCAAAAGTCAGAAATGAAAAGAGACAAGAGGAATTTTGTCTTCCTTGTAGTATTTCCCTGCTTTGCTTCCCAGGCATAATGGCTTGTAACTCAGGAGCTTAACCTCCTCATTTTTTTGGATTATAAATAGCAACCGATTATGTAAAAAAAGAAGAAGGTGTGAATAATGTTGATATTGCTTATGCTGGTGATAAAATTCTCCCAATCAGGAGAAAAGCCTCGAAGCACAATCAACACCATTTCTTTTTCGAGTACAACTTCACCAACTGTTGATAGTTGATTCTTGATTTTGGTCATTCTTAGGAAGTATGCTTGAACCGTCTCTCCTATGTTCATCTTGATGTCCTCTAGCTAATTCTTCAAGGCAATAGTCTAGTTCAAGTTAATAATTTCAAACATGCCAATTAGTTTGTCATAAATTTATTTAGCTTTCTTCAAACCATAAACATAAGTAATCAGATTATCACTAAGAGAATGAACGATAATTTTTCTAGCTTTGATTTCACCTTTTTTATATTTGGATTTGACAACAACATTTGCATTATCTAGTCGACTAGATACTGTGTCTTCAACATACTCCAAAACTTTGTGTTCTTCAAGAGTGATATCTAGCCTTGCTTTCTGTGGACCAAAGTTTGACGCATCATTCAACTTCTTCTCTACCTTGAAGTAGGACGAAGTCATATTGATCAGAAAAATTTGGTAGCAAGTGGGGTCTCTTCAGGTGTTTTCTGGTCTCCTTGGACTTGTATTCACCAAGTCTCTAATACCATGGTAAAAAATATGAAATTTCTATGCAAAAATTTAAAAATTATTTGCAAAATCTTGAAAGTTCTATGGATAAAACTGAATGGCACTGAATGTAATTTGCATAAAGTTGAATGCACATTGTAGAAAGTTGAATATAATTTGCAAAAAATTGAATGTACTTTGTAGAAAACTAAATGTTCTATGTTTTTACAATTACTTAGAATGCAAATTTCTTCTTTAAAACTTTGAATATTAGCAATTGTCAATAGAACATAAACTTAAGGATCATATAAAGAAAGTCAATAAAAAATATGAGACACAGAGACTTTGGTCCAATGACCAGTGAAAAACGCCAAATGATTCTTCTTCTATTGGATTTCTTCAATGATTCTTCTTCTATTAGATTTCTTCAATTGTTAAATAGAGTACACAAAGAGAGAGAGAATGAGAATGAATAAAGTCACCAATGACTAATCAACTTGCGACTGAAGTGCTCTTGCTCTTTGCTTGAATATCTCCTCCTTCTCTTGATCATATCTTCTCCTCCATACTTGCTACAACCCTTACCTTGCTCTTGCTCTTCACTTGCTCTCATATTTCTTTAGCACACACTCAACAATTACTCTCCTTTTTCACAATGAACATGATACAAAATCTCTCTTGCTTAAATAGATGAGAAAGGAGAGGAGTTACAAAATCTCGAAATGGTCCAGGTCCCTTACATTCTTAAGAAGAGAAGTCTTAGAGATTTGCAGGATATTTTTCAGTGAGACAAGACTGCTACCTTCCTTATTTATATTGCCTAATATTACATTACATATAATATATATTCTCCAAAATACTCTGCAGAGCTTAACTATTCAACATAACATAAATATTCAGAGGCAAACTACCCGCAACCAACATGCTCCTTGGAATCCTGAGCAACTTCCATCAACTGACTCAGATTCACAGTTTCCTCAGCATCAGGCTCCTAATCGCTATTCACAACATCCCTAACTCCCACTGCCATTGGTCCAGGTGCATCGTGTAGGACAAACACCTCCTTCAACACTCCCACCATTGTCGTTTCGACCTTGACTTCAATATTCTCCATCGAATACCTCATATTTATCATGCCTACATTCAACATTTCCATAGCCTTATGCAGAAGTTCCATATCTTTTCCAAACCCATTCATATGCGCCAACAACACCATTATCTGGTCTTGAATCTCTTTTACTACCAGCTTGGTTGAATTATCGTTCAACTACGTTATGTTCCCGCTATGCTCGAAGTTCTCAGCTTCATTTTTGCTGCCTAAGTTTGCTGATTCCATTTTCTTCGCTATTCTTGCCTGCACCAAGACTATTCTGCTCTTAATATGCATTGCTAAACTCTTATTTATAATCAAGAGGTCTGCCATTCGATTATTCCCTCTTTTAACATGACAACATTTGAAATTATCATTTTTTTTAATAAAAAAATAATCCTTGTTATCAATGGAGAAGATTCATCGTCAAAAGGTTGGTCATTTCTTGATAGCCTTATGTAATTTTATATCACCACCAAAGAGTCGACAACAATAATAAAATTTATTATGCCTTTAAATATGCTTATCTTTAGACCTTGACAAAGAGAGAGAGCTTCGGCTTTGGTTATTCTAGGATTTCCCAAGTCCCCATGCATACTTTGTTTCATATTTTTATTCGAGGTTAAATATCACCCCTCCCGCTCCTGCCTCCGTAGAGAGAATTCACTTTTATTAATCCGTTAAAGGTGCATGACTTTAGATTATTTTATAAATAATAGTATCATAATAATAAAAATACTAATATGGATACACATATTAATTCTTGACTTGTATAATCATGATTGATTTGATTTCAAAGTGGATTCCATATGTCAAGATCATCCTTGATCATTTAGACATGCTTTCCTTTTTCGGAAAGTCATATTAGAATTGTTAGAAATGAAATTTATTATAGGTGGTTCAAACATAACTGAAATACATGATTTCTTCTAGGAGAAATTCATCCCTGAACTGCCAAATTTTAACAGGCTATAATGAAGAGGGCAGGGATCAGAGTGACAACCCCAACCCTACTCATTGTCAAATCGTGCCTGTACAATTTGAGTGACACCATTTTTGCTGCCGTTGTCAAGGACGAGTTTCTTGTTCTTGGTTATCACGACATCCTTTTCTTTACATCACTTTTTGATCATTCATCCTTCATATTTAATTTGGTAATGCCGCATTTTTGGCACTGTTGCTAGGGATACACTTTTTTTGTTCCTACTTTACAACATTCTTCCCAATATTATTCATCTTTCATCTTTCATTCAACAACGCCACACTTTCTAGCACTTTCACATCTTTTTTTTCATAATTTTCTATCCGACCCTAAACATTTGGGTTAATTTCCTATTTGGGTGGTGACTCCACTTATTCATGCATTAACAAGGGCCTATATTAGAACGTATCATAATACCTTAATTAAACATGCTCCTTATTCTGAAAAGGTTCTATGAGTTCATCTAAATCGGGTTGCTTCTAGTAGGCAACTCCTCTTTCTTGGACAAGAAGCCCTCCCTGACATCCACTTGCTTTTCCCTGACCCAGGATAAATTTTTTCTCTTCCTAGTTCTTGACTAACTTTAGGTTTTTTCCTTTTGGATTTTAGAGTTATATTCATGTTCAAGTGGCGACTCCACTCCTTTCATTTTTTGCAGGAATTTATGCTAGAATATTACTTATTGTAGACCTATTGATTTTTCTTGAACATGGATCTATATTTGATATCCATTAGCTCCTTTTTCCCTTAAGCAAGTCATCATGAATGACTTGTTTTCCCCCTGTTGTTTTACTAACATTCAAGGCTATCCTCATGATATGCTAGATTCGGCCATTGATAATTTTCCTTCTTTTAAAGATAATAATGCATTTAATGCTAGAGATCATCTCATAAAATTTACTCAGTGTATGCTAAGGTTCTATGTTTTTTCACGTTATAAGCATGAAGATTTCAAGATGCGACTCTTTTTCCTTTATTTGCAAGGTGATGCTATGGAATGGTTTTATGATTTTCTTGACAATTCCTTTGATTTTCTACAACCCATCATCAATGGTTTTAAAAATAGATATGGAGATAAAAGGGATTTACCTTGTACTAATTACAATATAAAGAAAGACGAAAGTGATCTTGTAAAAGACCCAACCATCGTAGAAAGTTTTCAAGAGGATACATCACATCATCTTTGCCATATTGCCAGCCTTGTGAGTGTTTTCATGTTGAATCCACTTGTGCCTTTTGAAGAATAATCCTTGATAGTGGAAAGGCAGGTATAAAGGGTCAAATTAATATTGATGATGAAAAGGAAAATGATAAGCATCTTATGAAGGAAATAACTCGAATGATTAAAGACATGAAATTCAGTCAAACATAGTTCATGAAAACAGTGGAAATTAATCAAGAGAGATTAATAGCAGATCATGCCGGCGAAATGAGATCCATGAACACCAAATTGTTAGCCATAGAAGAAAAACATGACCAGGAGCTAAAAATCGTGGAACTTAATCACTCCAATCAGATGACGACCATGCAAAATCATTTGATCACCATGGAAATAGATCATAAGAAAGAAATGGGATCTATTTAAGAGAATCATAATAAATTAATAAAGGACATGGAATTTGGTTAGATATGTATTCAGAATAAATTGTTGACTGTGGAGGAAAACCATGCCAAGGAAATGAATTCCATGACGATTGGACATTCTAATCCAATGAAAGCCATGAGAATTGATCAGATCACTCTTCAGATTAAACTGTGAAAGATGGAAAAATCATAGGATTAAGAGCTCAAGTTCAAAATATAGGATCCAAAAGGCAAGCATAAAGAGCTTTCAACAGATGACAAGCCTCCTAGTTCATTGAAGCAATCCCCATCTCACTACAAGAAGGTCACTTACCCCATTGCGAAAAGGTTAGTCAGAAGTGGCATAATTGGAAAAGAGGCTGAGAAATATTAGGATGTTAAGGTCAATCACACTACTTGTGGGACTTATGTGCCACCTTTGAAAAAATATATTCATAATAAAATCGAGCATGCCTCAAATACTTCAAATTTCTCATCCGAACATTTTCAAGATCAAGGAAGAAAATCTACACTAGTCACATTTTTAGCATCAAAACCCACTGGGAGGAAAGGTAAAAAGCAGAAGAGAAGAAGGAAGAAGTTTGATGCATATGATGGTTGGGAACAACTAGATATATAGATAATTCAAAGTCCTAGGATTTTCAAAATTCAACATGGCACATTAGAAAAGCAACCCATAGATCCACCTAATAGTCGACAAATAATCAATGTGAAATTCATTGAAGACACGTGATTCCATGGGGCATCCTTTGTATTGTATCTCTAACCTTACTCTCTTAAATAAGATTTTATTTTTATGTCATTAGTTAGTTTTGTTTTCATGCATATGTTAGAGTGAGATTTCTATTCTAGCAGATGTTTTATGTATACATGATGATTTTGATTTTGAGTGGATATCTATTTGATGTACTTTTGTTTTCTTGGATACAAGATTATGGATTCTCACATTCCTTCACTGAAGAAATGTGTTCCCATATGGAACCAAATGTTATCCATGATTTTGTCAAAATTCCAAGGGAGTAATGTACAAACAAGTCGATAAATTTTTTAAAGATCAAAGTCAACTGTTAGCATGAAATCATCATTGTAAACCAACTTTTTGCAATTCATTTTAAATAATGCTAGTATGACCATTTAATTATGTAGCAACACTTAGGAAAGGCTTTGATTTTGGAAAAATATTTCATCCTATGAAGTTTTTTAACCTCTCCGAATTATGTGTGTTTGTAAACACGCATAATCAACAAAGTTTTTCTTCCAGATTAAACCCTAAAGCTAGGGTGGAATTCGTTGATAAGGTCTTAGGTGAGTCTTGGTGTTTATCGAGTATATTGTAAAAGTGTGTTTAGGAATAATGTTAGTGCATGGTCCATCACAATCAGACACCATGGCTAAAATTATTTTATTATAAATGCACTTGGTTTCATACTAGATAATGTTGTGTCGCAGAATTAGGTAATTTGTTGAGGGTCTATGTTTAAAGGTGTTTTCCCCTTTCAAGGGTTGAATTAATTGTAATATCTTTATGTAAAAATATTTTGGTGCGTGGTCCCTCACAATAAGAAACCATGGCTAAAATATTTGAGGGTGGAAAAAGTTATTAATCCCCTCTTTAGTCAATTAATTAAATTTTTTGGCTAAATTAAATAAAAATCCTAAGCTAGAAAAATAATTAATTTTGAGTTAAAAAACAATTATAGAGAAATTAATTTCTCTCCAAGTGGAAAATAATAAAAAATTCATGTGTAAAAAATAAGTCAATTTTTTGAGGTCCTCCACCAAGGGAAAAATGGATATTTTAAGAAAATTTTAGCCTTTGGACCTTGGTGGTTAAGTCAAAGTCAAATTTTCGATGGAATTAATCCAAAATATTAATTTTGGATTAATAAAAAATGGGTTTTAAGAGAAATTCAAAATTTTCCTCAATATTAAAAATTCGATGGTGAAGATTAAAACATGATCAAGTTATTTTCGACGGTTGAGATTATTTTGACAAGGATCAAGCCAACTAGTCGTTATTTTCCGGAAGCCATTTAGCTTCTATTTTCCATCTTTGGATGGAGTGCTTTTTTTTACTCGGCTACAACTTTGCTGGGAACATTTTTTATCATAATGAAAAGACTTTGGGGTTCAGTTCACGGTGTTCTTCTGTTTGCCGATCTGCGGTATTTGTTGGCTATGTGTTTATCCTATATTGTGCTAAATAATTTTTATTAACTATTAATTTCATTTGTTGGTGACAAGAACATTCTATTGATACAAGTATCTTAGGTGATTTGATTCACCATATGAACTAGCAGTTATCTTGAGAAATTATAGAGATTTACAAGTATGCTAGCCCTTGGGCTCCAAGTTCATAGTCTTTGGGGAAGAGTCGACCTTGTTTGGGCTCTAAAATTTCATTTTGGTAATTTGTTTTGCAGGAGGATTTTGGCTTGGCTATCTTAAGAAATTATTCGTCCATAAATTTACTTCAAAATTTCCATTTTTTTTAATTTAATCTTGGGCTAAAAATTTAATATTCTAATGAGAGCTTATAATTTTAATTTGTAAATGTTGTAAATATTTGTAAAAAAAATTTAACCCTGATTTTATTTGCATATTTTGGAGTTTTGATTTTTTTTTTTCTTCTTATATATATATATATATATATTTGTGGTTTAGAATTCTTTTGATTCATTTGTGCAGGTGATGGCTCAAGGGTTTTGAAGCAACAAATTTTTCTAGGCTACTCATCAAAGGAAAGTTGATCTAAGCCCTTGAGGGTAAGATCTAGCCTCCCTGGCTTCCAAAAAATTCAACGTGCCACTGAAGAAGGGAAGTCTTCCAATGTTTTGAAGTGATCATTGGAATTTTTGTCAAATTGTAGGGGTTCCAATTTCTTTTAAGGCCTATAGGCATAGTTGTTGGCCTCTTTTTGCCTAGTTGTGAGCCCTATAAGGCTTCTCCAGCCTTTGATGCTCATTCTTCTCCTTGCGGCTGCCCTTCTCACCCTTCAAGGGGTGCCGCAACCTCTTTCTAAGCCCTTGGTCCCCCTTGTGCCCTTTCCATGAGGCCTAACTGCCTCTTCTCCTTGTGTCGCAACCCTTAAAGGGTATTTCCTTTCCCTACGTCAACACCTTTAAGCTTGACATCAACCCTTCTAGGGATTTTCTCCCTCAACACAACCCCTAAAGGAGCTTAACCCTTAGCCGCACGCCCCAAAGGGAATTTTCTTGCCCTACATCATCCCTATAGAGTTTTATGCCATCCCTTGTGGTCTTTTTCTCCCTAGCCATGGCCTCCTTTGGCTTTCCTCCCCTCATCATTGCCCTTATTTGGACTTCTAGCCTCATTTTTTCCCCTTTTAGCCCTTATCATCTCTCATCCTAGCCCTCTTTCATTCATTCTTTAGTCATTGAGTTGGTTTACGTTAGTATTTTTATCTAACAATTTGTTTTGCAACGATTTTTGAGCTAACTTTGTGATTGCAAGTGAACAAGTTCATTGGAAAATCTCTAGTCATCTACAAGGCCAATAGGCCTCTTGGTTTGCTCCTTAATCTTTCATTATAATCTCTGTCTTTATTTTGAATTACAAAGCATTTTATTATAACAATGTATTCAGGGCCTAAACACACTTTAAATAAGCCTAAATTCCTTAATAACTCACTTAAGGCATTAAACACTTACCTTATGGTTAAATCATTTGCATACAAGTGATATTTGTGGAATGTTGGGTAATTTCCAAGTTCAATATGTTTGCTACAACCATCCAAAATCACCTACAACAATGATAAATGCATCTAATAGTGGCATAATACTCAACTTGGAAACATATTTTGTCATTGGCATATCATTTTCCTTCATTGGGCTTGCATTTTATGGGTTTATTTTGTCATTTTTGAAGGATTTCATAAAAATTAGAGGTTTGATGTACATTGCATAAGGCATGATATAAGCATTCCAGCAGTGCCAAAAGTGGTTGACAACCATCTAATTTCATTTTGCATTTGTTCCTTTCATCTTGTGCACCTTGAATAAGTGTTTTCTAATGGAATTGGGTGTCTTTTTCATTGATGCAACTATCATCTTCTTGAATGCTCCATTTAGCATTTTGCATCTCTTGTATCCATTTGCATATTGCATTAGCATATCATTGATTTCATTTAACATAAGTTCTCTAAAGGGATAATTGACTTGTCAATTGAATTGATAAGGTTGGCTAATTTCTCTAAGAAATATTGTTTATGAATGCTCTCTTTCTCACATTGATAGCTAACATTATTGTGATGTTGAAATATCTCTATTTGTCATTGCTATCACATTGCTAAATATTTGGATAATTGGTTATATGGTTTCTTGTGGATTTACTAATATTGTGTCTTGCAAGTGAGCATCACATCTAAGTTATGATTTTTCTAATTAAAATACTCTTAAAGACACTTAATTGGTAATCATAATCATAATAAGAGTAATTGTGTTCACGTTCTTCTCTTTGTGTATCTAATTCACACATTGGCACTCTATTGGTATTTCTAACATCATTGGAAGAAGCATTGAATTTATCTATTTCATGAGCAATTGTATATTGGTAATATTTTTTCATTAAGCACTTCTCTTTTGGTGAAGATTTTCATTATACATTGATTAAGTACTTCAGTGTTCTAAATTGAATATTGTTGCAATTTAAGTGCTTAATATTATTTAACAATCTCACTAAAAGTAGTTCCACATCTTGATTCTACATTCTACGATTAGATTTCGTCCAAGCATAATCTTGGTTGATAGAAAGAGATGATCACCTTTTCTCTTTTAGCTTGCAAAGAATAGACCCTATTTAGTGGTTAACACAGTGACATTGTAGTCGTCAAAGCCATAGTATTTGTAGTGCCTGAGGAATCAGGTGGTTAGAACTAAAGGGGACCAATCACTAATCAAGCCATAAATTTCTTCACCTTGGTTTCTCTCCACAACTTACTCTAGATACTAGCCTTAAAATAACTAGGAGGAAGGATTCACCTAACTAGGTGTATAACTTGGAATAAACCAAGATCCTGCATCTTACTTAGTTTTTAGGCGTTACATTTCATATATGATAGTGAATCATCTTGAAGCAGCAACTGTTCATTCAATAACTTGGTATATAATTCAATTAAGTAAGTTTTTTGACTCCATTAAGGCACTGGTTTCTCAAGATAATCTAATCTAATCATTAAGCTTGCTAAATTAACCAAGTTGCTAGGTCATTCAGTTATGTCTCCCATATTTGTTGGTTTACAATAGGTCCTTTCATATTCACATTTCATAGGGACTACCCCCCAGAGCTTGCTATTGGGAGATAACCAGAACAAATAGGGTGGGTATCAGAGTGATAACCCCAACCTTGATTGTTTTCGCATCATGACTATACAATTTGAGTGACAACAAGTCCCAAGGTGGTTACTTAGTACATAGACTTCTGGTTGTGAAAATTTTGCATACAATCTATGTTTGGGGTGCACAATGGCTAATTGGAAAGAATTATATGAGGAATGCAACTTTTGATTGGGGCCAAGGGTACCAATGGCAACCCCTAAACCCTAAAAATACCAAACAACATTTTTTAGGGCCTCAAAACGACCTCGAAATTTTGGGACCCAAAAACCATGGAAAATCTACTAAGAATATAAAGAATTGTTGAGTCAATGGCATAAGTGGGTGGACATTAATATCCAACTACATAAATACTCTCCCCTTAGGAATTTGTTAACCCTAAGTTTATATTTTCAAAAAACGGTCAAAATGTTTTGAAAATTAGCTGAGATTTTGATTAGAAGCAAAGTGGGCTTAAGTGTTAGACTATGCAATTTTTTTTGTTTGAAAAGGTGGCATAAGGGTTATAAAGCATGTTAAGGAAGTTATTTATGTCATGGCATTTTTTTTACCCTAGTCTCGTAGCAATCAGATGACAAATACCAAAAAATAGGAAACATTACAAAATTTGTTTGTAGAGCCTACACACACACACACACACACACACACACACATATATATTTCTATTATATTATTATTATTATTATTATTTTAACTGTCACTTAGGTCATTTTAAACGATTAAACATTGAATTTGATTACGAGGGAGGAGCGAAGAACTGCGATGGAGGGTTAGGGTTCGGGGCTGGTTCAGACGGCCCTGGGCGGTCCTGTTCCAGGGCAGGCGCAGGAGACCTTGTGTACGCCTGCAAAAACCAAGTTTTAGGTAAGGAATATAGAAAAGAAGAAGCCGAATAGGCAAGGCGGCAGGGAATGGAGGAAGCAAGCGGGGGGGAGAGATCCCCTCCTACAAGGAGGTTACAGCGGGAGAATCAAGCCGCTATGGCGCAAATGGAGGACATGAAAACAATAGCAAATCCGCACCGGTGATGGGAGAAGAATGGAAGACGAAGCCAGGAAACAAATGTCTACCGCGGGCATCCAAAAAACCCAGGTTCGTAATTCCGAATAACAAACTAGAAGAGTATAGAGGCTATATGAAGGATCATGCTCTTATTTGTAAGTTTATAGGGATCTGGCCATCTGAGAAGGATCTTCTGAAATGGATTCAACAAAAATGGAAACTGAAAGGACATATAGACCTTAAACTTGGGGCAAAAGGTTTTTTCACAGTAGTTTTTACAAACCTAGAAGATAAAGAGAGGGTTTTTGAGGGCGGCCCCTATTTCTTTAACAACGCAGGGTTATTCATGAGGCAATGGGAAGAATGTTATAACCCGAAGAAAGAAAAGATGCTGGCGGCCCCAGTCTGGGTCAGATTATTCGGGCTCCCGATTGAGTTCTGGGATCCAGAGATTTTAGAAGGAATTGGGAATTCAATAGGAGCCTTTGTGAAGGTAGCAGAGACGACAAAGAGAGGGAGATATACTTCATATGCCAGGATTTGCGTTTATATGAATATCACGGAACCTCTGCCAGACCATATTGAAATAGAATATCACGATGATGTATGGGAGCAGACAGTTGATTACGAACACATTCCCTTTAGGTGCAGACGATGCCATGAATATGGCCATCTGTTCAAACAATGCCCGCTGAATCAAAGTAATAATCCATCAAATAAGGAGGAAGAAAGAAAAAAAGCAGAACATGAAGGGAGGAGGAATGGAGAAAACAGAGATGGATTTACGGAAGTCCAGAAAAGAACAAGATCCCAAAAAGGAAAAACCAAATTAAACTCCTCACACCCGGAAAGCAACCAGAAAAGCCAGAATCAGTTCGAAGCCCTGAAAGATCTAGAAATGGAAGTGGAAGAAGAAGAAGAGGAAACAGACACCCGAGAAGTTCCGAGAGAAGTTCAGAAAGAAATCAGGATAGAGGACAATGAAAAGAATGAAACAGTAGGGGAAAAGGAGAGCGCACAAGAAGATAGGGAACAAGAGCGGATCCAAGAGCAGATCCAAATGGAAATAGACCCGCAACAGGAAAATGAAGGAGAAGAAGAAAAGATTATGAGGAAACTTCTACAGGAATGGAAACATCTGGATGAAAGATTTATACCAGAGAAACAGAAACAACTCTATAAGGATGTGTTCCAAAGGTACAAGGAGAAACAAGGAAGATGGACAGCGAAGCAACCTGAGCATCTCGGATCACAAGGGGATCAGAATTCAGAGATGGGTATAACAGGGAAAAGCGGCAGGAAGAGAGGAAGGAGACCGATGAGTGAGACCATTCAGATGGTAGGAGATAGTTTGGTGAATTCAGGGAAAGTGATACCTTTGTCGGAGGTCTTCCATCAACCCCCAAAAGTGTTGAAATGAATATTACAACCTGGAATATCAGAGGGCTGAACAGTAAGGGAAAACAGAGATACTTGAAAGAGAGACTCAGAAGGGATAAGCCAAATATAATGTTAATCCAAGAAACAAAAATTCAGGAGAGCAAACTCAGAGAAATAATGAAAAATTTCAAACCTTATTATGAGATTATGGGTCAAGACGCGATAGGAAGCGCTGGAGGAGTAGCGATATTGTGGAACCCAGAGGAGGTCCAATTTGAAGATTGGACGAGTATCTCAAGGATCCTCTCGGGGAGATTTAGAATTTTAGGATCCCAAGAATGGTTCCTAATTTCAAATGTTTACGGGCCTCATATGCAGAATGATCGCAGGAACTTTCTCCAGAACTTGGCAGCTCTGCGCAACCTTTACCCAAGCTTACCGTGGGTAGTGGGTGGAGATTTTAATATGATAAAATCTCTAACTGAGAAAAAGGGAGGACTCAGAAGACCAGAGCCAGACATGGTAACCTTCGGAGATTGGATTGCTGCTCAAAGGCTTGTGGACATACAGACAACTAACGGAACTTATACTTGGAACAACAGGAGAGGTGGCAGAAATCAGATAGCCTCCAGATTAGACCGATTCCTATTGTCAGAACATATTATAAATTGGGACATCTACATTGAAGCAAGGATTCTCCCAGGCATGGGATCAGATCACTGGCCGGTTAAAGTCGAACTTGATATTAAAGCTAGCCCGAAACGAAAACCATTCAGATTCGAAGCCTTTTGGCTCAGGGACCAAAACTTTATGAAGAAGGTAGAGGAATGGTGGAAACAAAGTAGCCAGAGGGGAAGAAACAAAATGCAGACTTTCCAGTTGAAATTAAAAGAAATAAAAGGAAATATCAAGAAGTGGAATAAAGAAGAATTTGGGCATATACTGGAGGATAAACAGAGACTGGAACAGAAGATGGAACTAATCCAACAAGAAATAATAAATACAGGCAGAAGCGATGAACTAGCCAAAGAGGAAGGAATAATAATAGGGCAATTAGAAGAAAGGCGTAAACAAGAAGAAATCTTGTGGAGGCAAAAATCCAGGGTAAATTGGTTAAGGGAAGGGGAAAGGAACACTAAGTTCTTCCACCAAGCTATGATCCAAAGAAGGCAGAGAAATAGAATTTTTTCTATCAAAAATGAAGAAGGAACAAGAGTTACGCAACATGAGGAGATTGAGCAGGTATTGGTGAAGCACTTTAAGGATATTCTGACGGAGCCAAGTGTCGACAGAGAAGAAGCTATTGAAAAATTGTGTAATGAAATCCCGAGCAAAATAAATAGAGACCAAAACCTTGCTCTGATGAGGGCAGCCACTCTAGAAGAAGTAGAAGAAATAGTGAAAGGTATGCAAAAGAATAAAGCCCCAGGCCCTGATGGATTTACTGTGGAATTCTATCAAGCAGGGTGGAACTTTCTTGGACAAGACATCCTGGATGTTGTAGAAGAATCAAGAAGGAATCAAAAGGTAAGCTCTAATCTAAACTCAACCTTCTTATCTCTCATTCCAAAAGAGAATAAATCTGAAGATCCTCAGGGCTTCAGACCTATTGCTCTCTGCAACGTAATTTATAAGATTATAGCTACCCTTATAGCGAAGAGACTCAAACCGCTCTTGCCTAGTATCATCTCCCCTGAGCAAACGGGCTTTGTGGAGGGCCGACAAATCCTGGATGGGTTGGTGGTCTCCCAAGAAATGGTGCACTCCCTAAAGGTCAAAAAAGAAGCTGGTATGATGATTAAACTTGATCTCTCCAAAGCCTATGATCGCCTGAACTGGAAGTACCTGAAAGGAATCCTGAAAGCTTTCGGCTTCTGTAATAGATGGATTGAATGGATATCATCTATGATCTCATCAGCTAACTTCTCTATTATGGTTAATGGAACCCCATCTCAGCCTTTCAAAGCTTCCAGAGGTCTTCGTCAGGGGGATCCTCTGTCCCCTTTCCTGTTTATTATAGCGGTTGAAGGCCTGGGGAGATACATCAAAAAAGAAGTTAGAGAGAAACACCTTAAAGGAATCCAAATTTGGGGCAACAACCTGCCTATTACCCATCAGCAATTTGTCAATGACATCATGTTGTTCTGTAATGTATCTCTCAGAGAAGCCCGCAGAATTAAAGCAATTCTAGACCTTTTCATGACAGCCTCAGGAACTCAAATTAACAATGATAAATCTTGCATGTATTTTTTTAACACAGCTGGAAATATAAGAAATTTCTTGACTAGAACGTTGGGATTCCGCTCTGGAGAACTACCAACCAGGTATCTTGGCACCCCTCTGGCTTTAAATCCATTAAGGATGGTAAATTGGCAACAAACCCTGGAAAAAATAACAAGAAAATTAGCAAATTGGTCTTTCAGAACCTTGAATTTTGCAGGCAGAACTGTGTTAGCTAAGGCAGTTCTTCAATCTATCCCTATATATCAACTTTCGGCAATGGCTGCCCCCAAAGGAGCATGCAACAAAATGACTGAGATCTTCAAAAAATTCATTTGGGGAGGGAATAAAGACCAAAAGAAATGGGCTTTAGTCTCCTGGAAGGAAGTGGTGAAAAGCAAGATGGAGGGAGGATTAGGCCTTAGAGATCCCTATCTTCTAAACCAAGTGATGGGCGCAAAACTTTGGTGGCGGTGGATGAGAGGAGGAAATGACCTATGGAAGCAAATTTGGTCAAAAAAATATAACATGCCCACTAATCCTGAGGAAATTCTAAGAATAAGGGACATGCCAAAAGGATCGACAGTGTGGAATCTAGCCAGTCTCAACAGAGACATGATAAATAGGCATGCCTTTTGGGAAATCAGGGACGGCGGTTCAGCAAGATTCTGGGAGGAGGCATGGCAACAGAGGGAAAGAATGAATGGAATACCAAACCTTAGGAGACTAAACCAAGAAGCTACCGAAAAAGGAATGATACTTGTTAAAGACTTCTGGAAGATAGAGAGCCAAGAGGAAACATGGCGAACCTGGAAAAGCCTGGAAGAGTGGGTGGACCAAATAGACGAAGAGCAAAAAGAACTATACCAAAAGGAAATGCAGACAAGAAGAATACCTAGAAGAACGGGTCCGGACATTCTGAGATGGGGACACCAAATAAAAGGAAACTTCTCAATAAAAGAAGCTTACCATCTCCTGATTAATAGAGAACCTGAGGACTGACAGGTACCTGGAAACAGCTTTGGAACAACAACTGGTGGCCGAAAGTGACTCATTTCTCGTGGTTAGTCCTCAAAGGGCGCATTCTAACCTGGGATCAACTCCAAAAGAGGGGCATTCAGGGTCCCCCCAGATGTCCTCTGTGCAAGCAGGAGCCAGAAACACAAGAACACCTACTGAATACATGTGTAGAAGCTCAGAGACAATGGGATAAGGTAAGGTGGCTTTTTGGTAAAACCCACAGGGATCAGCAGAGTATTAAAAACACTATCAAAATCTGGGGACGAGGTCAATTTACAAGCCCAGTGGTTAGACGGGCTTGGAATCTGGCAGTTGGGATGAATTTGTGGATGATCTGGAAGGAAAGAAATAGGAGGGTATTCCAGAACAAAGAGATGACACACGGCCAACTATGGGAAAAAACCCTGAGTCACATTCGGGAAACCATTCTTGCAGATACATGGAGGGAAGAGGACTGGGAACTGCCGCAGGAAGAAGAACAGATCCTAAAGAAACTAAACTTGAATCAAGGGATGGTGGCCCCCCAGTTGTGGAAAGCGCCCAGGATGGGAAATGAGGGCATCAGGCAATTTTACCCTCCCCCAAAGGGTTTTATAAAATTGAACTTCGACGGTGCTTCTAAAGGAAATCCCGGCCCTGCAGGAATTGGAGGTCTCTTCAGGGACGATCAAGGAAGAACGAAGTGGATATATGCAGATAACGGAGGCATTATGAGTAACAATGAGGTAGAACTGATGGCAGTTAGGCAAGGGTTAAAGATAGCAATAAGGAATGGTTACAATAAACTGGAAGTTGAAGGAGATTCTTTAATGGTGATACAAGTCCTAAAAAAACTTAACAACGGGACCTCCTGGGACAAAGTAACTCAGAGCTGGAGGACTGCCAGTCTAATCCAAGAGTTGGAAAGTATTTTGGGAAGATTTGATTATATGATTCTTAGGCATGTCAGAAGAGAGGCCAATCAAGCAGCTGATTTCCTTGCGAACTGGGGAGTTCAGGAACTAAGGGAGAAAATGGACAGCCTATGGACGACATACTCAAAAGATTCTAGATTTGAGCAGCTTAGGACGATCCTCATTCAAGATCATCATGAAAACACAGGCCAATCAAGCTGTTGATTTCCTTGCGAACTGGGGAGTTCAGGAACTAAGGGAGAAAATGGACAGCCTATGGACGACATACTCAAAAGATTCTAGATTTGAGCAGCTTAGGACGATCCTCATTCAAGATCATCATGAAAACACGACTTAAAGAAAGCAGTGACAGCTGGCTCCCGATCGGGATGAAGAGCCGGGTAGGTAGAGATGACAGGAGTAATCATAGCATAGAGAGGGCAGGTGGTGGTGACTCCTGGGAAAAGGCGGCACCCCCAACAAATCTAATGAGTAGGAACTCATCCCAAGCCTCAAGGCATCGCAGTGGCGGTAGTGGTTTGCAGATGAGTAGAAGGAGTGGAGGCGGTAGTGGCAGAGAGATTGGGATGGAGAGTAGTTTTTATATGAAGACTGTGGGAGGTAGTTGTAATCTTATCCTGTTCGCGGCGAGGGTGAAGCAGCAAGATCCGCAACCAGAAGCTCTCAACAGGGAGGTCGGCATCCACGGGTATGTGTTTACTGTGAACTCTGTTTCTTTTCCATATTGCGCTATTGTCAGAATGGAGATGTTTAATAGTTGTGAAGCTGGGAGGACGAGAGCTATGAGAGCCCCTATGTAACTCATGGAGAGGGCAATAAGGGATTATACTAGGAAGGAAATACCGCGAAAAAGGAAAGTGGTCACAGAAATAAGAGTGGGAAAAAGCAAGAGGGATCTAGTGACAAGTATGCCCAGGAGGAAGAGGAGAAGAAATATGGTAAGGGTGACCCGAGAATTATTCCAACTGCCCATCATCTGGTCCGTATGGCAGAGGGTATAATTGAGTTTTTTTACCCGGATGGGAGAGAGCAGAAACAAACTTATGAAAACAAAGGGCACTATAGTAGAAGCCAGGGATTATCCAAAGGAGCCGAGGCAAGGTCAGATGATGAGAAGCATAACAACAATCTAACTCCTGCAATTGATGAATGTTTACAGGCGAGTGAAAGACAAGAGATGGCCCGCTCGGGCCGGGGAAGAGGTCGTGGCGGTCATAGTCGCCCAAGGCAGGAGACCCAGGGTGGGAGGAATGCAGACTCATCTGGTGGACAACGCAGGGGAAGGAGAACGACCCTGACTGCGGTTCAAGAAGCTGCCCGTGCCTATCAGGAAAGGACCGATGAAGATATCAGGTGCATTATTCAGAACATGGAATCCAGCATACTAGAAGAGCAGTCGGGTTCTGAAACAGAGGAATTAGCAGAAGAGGTGACCGACCCAGGCAATACTAGGGGCAGGATGACCCTGTACAGACAATCCCTGCATATCTACTGGGTCCTTAAGCGTTTGTTGGCTAAAGCCCTTGAACAGGTGGCTAAGGAAGTAGCTGAACTGGCCAATGGGGTGCCTAAGATTCAGAAAGAAATGAAGAATTTTCAAGTTATTATGATAAACCAGAATAACAAGATTGAGGAGATGTCACAAATCCTGTCCAGGATGGTTGGACGTAGCCCCAGCCAAGTTGATCAGGTGCATATGCCCATGGAGATGGACCAGCAAACAAGAACCAGGGGAGAATGAGCTTCAGATGGCTTGTTGTTAACTGTTTTGTTTTGCTTTCTATGTTATTTGCATGCGTATAAGTAGTTTCAGCTGTTTGGTGTATGTAGCCAATATGGACAGATTAGAAAAATTTTGTTTTTTGAATGCCTATAACAATATAAGGTGGCCAACAGACCTGGTTTCCCTTAGGGGCAGGGTGAGTCCACCAGAACAATGTATATGGTTGCCCTGTTTGATATAATTGAAAAGAAAAAAGACGGTACTACCTTTACTTACAAAAAAAAAACGATTAAACATTTTTTTTGATGAAATTCAACCTACATTATGACTTGATGTGTTGTTTGAAGGGGTTTCAAAGCGTTAATAGAGGTTTTAAGAGGTAAAGTATTAAACTAGAATTATGTGTAAACAAACCATTTCCAACAAACCCAGTTGACTCGCTGGCAACATACAATGGAATTGTTAGCAGTTTTTACAACCTATGGTAAAGTTTGCACTTTGTCTCAGTCAAAGAATGGGAAAGTCAAGTCATGTTAGACACTATGAACTTGAGGGTATTGAGTGATTTAAATATTATGAAGAGCTTATACCAATCTTCACGAATGTAGGATGGGGCCAAAAATTTCATCACTTCAAGGGATACAACCTGAGTTGGTGTTATGATTTTATAAATTATTTTGATGGAAGCACAATGAGGATACAAGGTTTATAGTTTGAAGTCACTGAAGAGTCAATTGCTAAAGCTACAGGGTTGCCTATTGAAGGTGAAAAATGGTTTAAGAAACAAATGATGCAGGGTGTAGATTTGAATTATTTCTTGAAGGAAGATTCTCAAAACCCTAACTGGAGCATTGGAGTTCCTCGCACCATAATGAAGCCCGAATGTACCAATGTTGTTCTTACAGTTCAATTTTCTTAACATGTGAAGGAAGGCACTCTAATATTGACTTATACCACATGATAATTTTTTGTCATTTAGCAGGTTTTAGTAAGATGAGTCTGCCTTATTTTCTTCATCAAAGTTTGGTCAAAATGACTACTAAGGCTAGAACTAGAAGTGATTTATCTCCTCATGATTTATGCCATCACAGTTTGGTTAAAATGTTATTCACCCATGAGTTGAATAATCATGTAGAGGATTTGAGAATAAGAAACCCGACAGCTATAAGACAGAAAAGAGGTAAAACAAATGTCACAGTTGTGGTGAAAATTCCATGTAAGAAAAGTTAATAAAGGAAAAAATAATAACCATGGTTGATTCGACACTTATGCCAAGTTTAATGTTGGGAAAAACATCATAGTGGGTGTTCATTTGGTTCATTATGTCTAAGGAAATTGAAAAAGGCAATGGCTAAGGTTTTGAAAAGGCTAACTGGCATTTTTGGCACATTTATTTATGAAAATAATGGAAATTAGGAGAAAAGGGAGGTGAAAGGTCACATGTTGCATGTGAGGAGGAAAATGAAGGAAAATAATGGAAAATGAAGAAAATAGAGGCCTCATTAATAAAAAGGCTTCTGAGGATCAGTTGGTAACCTTTTGTCAATTTAGTTTTGGAGCTCTCTCATTATTCTCTCTCTCTCTCACTCTTGGACACTGAGTTTTCTTGGAGCATTGTGGCATTGGATCAAGAAAGGTAAAGAAGGAAAGAGGAAGAAAAAAATCAAGCAGGGAAAGGTAGGATCAAGCATCTAAAACAATATTCTTTGTAGGTATCGATTTGCATGTGTATTTTCCTTACTAGGTTTCGTATGCATGGTATTTCATGTGGTTCTTTTGCTATTATGGCATGGGTTTTTCCAAGTGTAACAATGTTTCAGCCTAGCCTTGCCATTTCCGGATAGCCATGGTGTGATTGGGTTCTCATGTTTTGGTTGAGTTGGATTGTCGGATGGATTCGAAGTTGAGTGAGGTGGATCTCTAAATGATAGAACACATGTCCTAGTAACCCCTGAACTGGACTGTGGGTTGCGGTAAAGCCATAATTTGTGTTTCCTCGGTGGGCTTAGGAATCCTTGTCAGTGAATGATAGGATATATGGTACATCCAAGAGGTGGTTTTCCCTTGATTAGGCATAGGAATCCTTGCTGGTGAATGGTGGGATATATAGTAAAGCCTAGAGGGTGGTGTCTCGGTTTAGGGCCTAGTGATCCCTGGATCAGACTGTGGATTACAGTAAAGCCTGAGAGACTAGGAGATAAGAAAATTCCTCACGGTGTAGGTGGAGAAATCCGATGGCATCCATGCTTGTTTTGGCCTAGTGATTTGGTGGATATCATGGTAAAGCATGTTATTACATGTTTATTATGTTGGCCTAGTGATCTGGGATGGATTATAGTAAAGCTTGGTTGCTATTGATGAGGGTGAGGTGGTTCAACCTCAGTATGCCCTGGTTGGTTCTTTTGGTTTGAGTCCCACATTCATGCTTGGAATATGGCATGGGGGTGAATGGATGAAGAGAGATTTGGCTCATCCATTCTATGGTCGGGTGGAACGTGGTAGTCCCATCTTATGTTTGGATTTTGTATAATCCATATGAGGTTATTTATCCTTGTATTTCTATGAGTATTATACTGGTATATATATGGATCATATGGCTGTGATTTCATTGGTATTTCTGTTGCTATTATGATGGTTATGTATGTGTTTTATGATAGTGGCTATGTATGGATCTCATCATGTTTTTAATTGTAAATGAATGGACAATGTATCTATGACCTAATAGATGATAATGCAGCAAATGATATGAGGGAAAAATGGTTCTTAGAGATTCTCAGATAAGTATGAGATCCCTACGCTTAAATATGTTGTTTATAACTATAGATTACATATTTGTGATATGTTTGACGAAATGCCTGTCATGGCTAGTAGGCGTCTGGTTAAGGGCTTGCTCAAGAATTTGATTTTTCATCATTGTATCCAGGTTATCTTAATGTTATGGAGATGTCATTCCATTCTGGGCAGTGACCTGGGATTTGGGCCTGAAAAAGTGGCTTAAATCCCGAGGACACTAACATAGAACTGGAAAAAATAGTCCTTGGATTTTGGCATGCCTATAGCATGAGAGTGTCTAGATCCTCCTAGACATTGACAACCCTATAGCATGAGAGCGTCCATAGGTCAAGTGGTCAAAAAATTTAGTGGGACCTAGGAGCGAGCTACCTGAAGTGTTGGGATGGTTCTCAGGGGTCCTGTAGTTGATGTGGAAGGTCTATATGTTGTGTTTTCGTCAATTCCATTTCCTTAAGGTCACATGGGAGGTTGAATCCAATAATAGTATCCTATCGTTGCATGTTTACCCCCATTGAGCAGTTACATGGGTAGATGTGGGAAGAGGGTGTTACTGAGTGGTATCAGAGCTAGGTTCACCCCTTAGACTGAATGGGATATGTGTGTTGGTCATACATGCATGTCGATTGCATGTGTGTCTCTTATGCTTGCATTCCATGTGCTTGTTGCATTGCATGGTGTTGATCATGGTTGTAGTGATGTCGCCATGTGGAAGTTGAGGTTGTTGTTGTGGGATGCATCGTCATGAGTGTATGACTGGTTACATGTTGTTATATGTCACTTACATGTATCATTTTTATACACTTGGTTACATTCTTGTATGCTTGGTTGCATGTATCATTCTTGTAAGCTTGGTTTCAAGTATTGTTCGCTTATGCTTGATTATATGCATTCATGCGTGTGTGTGGTTGATTACACATTGCTTATGCATGTTAATGTTTGCATGTGGTCAAGTGTACAATGGTGTAATGGTTGTTGTTATGCATGAGGTCATGGTATGTGTAATTGATATGGTCATGCATTGATGACTGGACTCTAGCTAGAATGATGCTTATGTGTTGATGCACTTATTTGTATATGTCTATATGATGTTATGATTATGTTATACATGTATCACACCAATTTGGTGATCTTGCAGATAAGGTATCCTCCCCGAGCTATGCTAAGATACATGGTTTATTGTGATTTGGTTTAGATGACATAGTATGCCTTGTAGGAAAGAGATCAACGGATAGTAAGATGGTAGAATAAAAAGATTCTCCCTATGAATCAGATGAGCAACGTAGTGTTGGGCACTCTTCGGATTTGGAAGATACATTAAGAAGCTTGAAGGAAGAAATAAGGAGTTGTAAGGTGGAAAATGACAGGATCATACATGCACAAGAGAAACAAGCAGAGGTTAATGTAATACTTCTCCAGAGTTTGTCAAAATTGTAGTGACAAGGACCACTCCGGATCAACCATGGACAAGAGGATAGAACTAAAGGGGCATATGGCATTAGGTCTCATGGTGGTCACATTTCAGATAGAGATGACACTGTTAGAGATGGCAGGTTGTTGGATACTCTGGATAGGAGAGGTGATGGATAGAAGTATTACTTTAGTTATGGTTCTGATAGGCATCATGATCGTCATCATTATCATCTTACAAGAGGAGTGATCAAGGATACTTGCTAGATGAGTTTAAGAAAGCAAAGCCACCTACCTTTTATGGAGAGTTGAAGAAGCCGGAAGATCCAGAGGCTTGGATACTTGGGATGAATAAATTCTTTGAGTTGCATGAGTACATAGAAAACGTGAAGGCCATAATTGCTATCTTAAGATTGAAAGGTAAAGCAAATATCTAGCGAGAAGATGTGAAGGGGGTCAAAGACATCAGGACAAAGGAATTGATTTGGCATGAGTTCAAGAGGCTTTTCAGGAATAAATACTTGTCAAAAGGTACTACGATAGTAAGGCCAAAGAATTCTATGCGTTAAAGATGGGATCAAAGGTAGATGAAGAGTACGACCAATTTCCTAGAGCTATTGAGGTATGTACCCTATGTTAAAGATGAGAATGCTAAAGTTAAGTGATTTGTCAGTGGATTGCCATTAGCATTTAGAGATCGGATAGAGTATGATGAGCCTCGGTCACTTGAGGAAGTTATTGGGAAATTGAAACATTGCTATGAATAGTCAAAGCATAAGAATGAATCTTAGCAAGGGTGGAAAGGGAAAGACAAAGGTAAAGGTAAATGACAACCGAAAAGAACAAAGCCTCAGAAAGTAGATGAGAAAGAAAATGTGGCACCACAAAAGAGGTTCAATACAAATAGACAGGGACATGGGTCATAGCAGTAGAATAGAGGTGAGGGTACTAGTCGGTTGGAGTGTTTGACATGCGGTAAGGAGCATCTTAAGAGATATTGTCCACAAAAGCAGGGTGGTAGGCCTCAAATATATAGTGCATAGGAGGCACAAAATTTTGGGGATGTTGGTCAGAGCGTTCCTCGTATTTATGCAGCATTGGATAACAAATAGGCAGACCATTAGGCATCTATCATTGAGATGGACGATAATATTTGTGATCAAGTTATTTCTATTTTGATTGACCCTGGATCTAATTATAGCTATGTTAGTCCTGACTTGGTGGATAAGTGTGGTTTGAGTAAGGAATTGCATGAAAAATATTGGTTAGTGCAGTTGGCTATAAGTACAAAGAAGCGAGTTCATCATTGGGTAAGAGCTTGTGCATTTGATTTGAATGGTATGCCTACCACAACACATTTGAATGTATTACCATTGGGATCATACAATATGTTGTTGTGCATGGATTGGGTGCATCTTCATAGAACCAAGGTAGATTTTTATGACAAAGCCATTGAGTATGTGGATGACAATGGGGAACCAAAAGTCTTACAGGGAAAGAAGAAAGCCACATCAATTAGAATGGTGACAACTATGCAGGCCAAACATAGTCGTAGAAAAGGGTGTAAGTTATTTTCAGTGCACATTTCGGAAGTTGAGGATGCAGATGTTTTGAGAAAGTATCCAGTTCTACAATAGTTCTAGGATGTGTTTCATGAAGAGATTTCAGATTTTCCACCTCACACGGAAATAAACTTTTTTATTGAGTTAGTGAAAGGGGCAGCTCCAACATTGAAAGCACCTTATAGCATGAGCACACCTGAGTTGGTAGAGTGGAAGCTACAGTTGAATGAAATGTTGGACAAGGGATACATTAGGCCAAGTGTATCACCATGGAGGGCACCAATATTGTTCGTAAATAAGAAATATGGTACTCTTAGATTATGCATTGATTATAGGTAGTTGAACAAAGTGGCCATCAAGAACAAGTACCCATTACCGAGCATTGAAGATTTGTTTGATCAGTTGAAGGGAGCAATAATGTTCTGTAAGATCGATTTGAGGTTAGGATACCATCAAGTACGTATCAAAGAGGAGGAAATTTACAAGACAATTTTATGGACCAATTATAGGCATTATGAGTTTATTGTAGTTCCATTCAGTTTGACTAATGCTCCAATTACATTTATGTGCTTGATGAATAGTGTGTTGCGCCCGTATTTGGATAAGTTTTTTATTGTGTTCATTGATTACATATTGGTATATTCTAAAAATGAGGAAGAACATGCTGAGCATTTAGCAGCAGTGTTGAGGTTGTTGAGAGAGCATCAATTGTATGCTAAGCTCACCAAGTGAAATTTGTTTCAGACTAAGGTACACTACTTGGGACATGTTGTTTCCAAGGAGGGCATTGTAGTAGATCCAGAAAAGATAACGATCATCATGGAATGGGTAGCTCCTAGGAACGTGGATGAGGTGATACCTTTCATGGGGTTGATAGGATACTATAGGAGGTTCCTCAGGAACTTCTCATAAATTTCTTATTCTATCACATCATTGCAGAGAAAAGGTTAGGAGTTCGAATGGACAAAGGAGTGTGAGGCTAGTTTTGAGTGGCTTAAGCAGTTGTTGACACATGCACCAATATCAAATATTGCAGACATGGACAAAGAGTTTGTAGTATGCATAGATGCTTTCCAGAAAGGACTTGGTGGGGTCCTTATGTAGGATGGACAAGTGGTATGCTATGAGTAGCGGAAACTGAATGAGCACGAGCATAATTACTCCACACACGATCTTGATTTAGTAATGATCATACATGCATTGAAGATGTGGAGGCACTATCTTCTTAGTAGGAGGTTTGAACTGATGAGTGATCGCATTGGATTGAGGTATTTGTTTGACCAACTGAATTTGAACGCTAGACAAGCTAGATGGTTGGCCACGATCAATGAGTTTGACTTTGAGATCAGGTACATCAAAGGAAAGGAGAACAGGGTCACAGATGCTCTTAACAGGTGAATACAAGTAAGTCACTTAGCAGCTATGAGTTCCTATGGGACAGACTTACAGGATAGGGTCTTGCAGGCAGGTTAGCAGGATTTCAGATATATGAAGATTATGCATAGGTTGCAGCAGAGTACATGTACAAGTACATGTGGTAGTACAGGTACAGGTGGTAGTACATGTACATGTACAGGTGGAGGTATAGGTGTCGGTGCACAAGATATGGAATATCATCTCACGACAGATGGATTGGTTAGATTCTGAGACATGATATATGTGCTAGACAATAGTGAGCTAGAGAAGGTGATCTTGAGAGTGTTTCATGTGAAACCATATTCGGGTCACGTAGGTTATCATAAGACATTGACAACAGTGAAGCAATTTTATTATTGGCAGAATTTGAAGAAGGACGTAGCAAAGTTTGTGGCTAGGTGCTTCAACTGTTAGTGTGTGAAGGCATAATGTAAATATCCAGATGGAACTCTATAGTCGCTTATGATTCCAGAGTGGAAATGGGAGGTCATTTCCATGGAGTTCATCACAGGTTTTCCGAGGACCATGAGACAAAATGATTTCATCATGGTCATTGTGGAAAGGTTGACAAAGGAAGCACACCTCATTCTAATGAAGTCTACATTCTCAGCTAGCAATGTAGCAAATATATTCATTAGAGATGTGGTCAGATTCCATGGTGTTTCGAAGAAGATTGTGCCATACATGGATGCAAATTTCACTTCTAAGTTTTGGAAGTAGTTGTTTTCAGGTTTGGGCACAGAGTTGGCCTTCAGTACAAATTATCATCCACAGATAGATGGATATGTTGAGGATGTATATGGTGCATCAATAGTGAAGTGGGAAGAGTATCTCCCACTGGTAGAGTTCGCTTACAACAATGGGTATCAGAAATATTTGAGGATGAGTCCGTTTGAAGTGTTGTATGGGTGGAGTTGAAATACTCCCATTAGTTGGAGTGATCCAGTTAACAGGGTGTTGATAGGACCATACATGTTGGCAGACATGGAACATGAAATGTAGGTTATAAATAAGAATTTGAAAGGAACACAAGATAGGCATAACAACTATGGAGATCATAATAGGTTATTCAAGGAGTTCCAGGTTGGGGAACAGGTGTACTTGCACATCAAACCAAGGAAGAGATCCTTACGGATTGGATCATGTGCCAAGATGGCACCATGATTTTGTGGACCCTTTAGTATTATTGAGAGGATTGGGCTAGTAGCCTATCGACTTGCACTACCTCCAAGAATGAAAGTACATGATGTTTTCCATGTGTTATTATTTAAGAAGTATGTTAAATACGATGATCATGTGATTGACTAGTCTGTATTGCAGGTGGAACCCGATGGATAATTCCAGCCAAAGCCTTAGTGTATAATGCAGAAAAAAAGTGCTCATGCCAAGTAGGTTAAAGTGCAGTGCAAGCCCTTTGGGTCTGATGAAGCTACATGGGAGATGGCGGATCAAATGTAGACTATGCATCCTTCATTGTTTGTCAATTGAGGCAAAGTAGTTTTGGTATGGTGTTTTGGTATATGTTTTGGTACATGTTTGATGATGTTTTGGTATATGTACATATGTACATGGATATAAATACTGTCATGAGCTATGTTATAAACCTCCAATAAGAGGTGTGGGTTTGTTGGCTTGAGGGGCCTGACCCAGGTTCAACATTAGTTAGCCAAACAAATCCCTACACTACTGGCCCTTTTGGAATTAGCCCGCGGAGCGCGGACTGAAGTCTCACCTGAAGTAGTATGGGGGGATGCTGGAACCAAGTTTCCACACCCTTGAGATTGTTGTGATGTTGGTTTATTCCATCTATACCTGCCTTCGCGTGGGTTGCTTAGCCCTCTGTTCCACCCTTCGGTACCCTCGCAAAAGGGTACAAATGGTTTTCACACAGCCCTGGCCTACGGCTTAGGGACTTTTGCATTGCTAGGACAACGATTTGTGATATCTCCCAAACTAGGCTAAGTGTCTTACCTATATTATTAATCGATCTTAGTTAGCTTCGCGTAAATAGATATTCTTACTTGCGTTCACTTAACCAACACATTTACATACATTCGCGCATCATATAAGCATTATAAGTGAAATTCATACCCAACATAACAAGATGCATAAACAGGAAATAAAGACGCAGAAATTGTAGAATACTTCTCTTTATTGATAATTCTGGATGATTACAGACTCGACCCGCCCTGCGCACTCAGCTGTAGGGGTCTGCGCACTCAACTGCGGACTTCTACCCTAGGCCTTTGCACACTCAGCTGTAGATGTTAGGGTCCCACCCTAACCCCCTTATTTATGTAGTGGGATCGAGTCATAGTAAAGAGTCAATAAAGCCCATATTAATAATTGTAAGTGGTTAACCCGCAATTAATGACGAGACCAAAGTTAGTTGCAAATGGGCCATGGTATTAGATAGATGGTATTAATAAAACCCATGGTATTGATCCATGGTATTGCATGTATGAGTCATATATAAAGGATAGAGACTCCCTGCGAGGAGCATCGTGTCTTATTTTTGAGTCAAGCTCTGCTCTATTGGAGGTTGCCCCCTCGAAGAGGCCATTGAACATTGCTTTCTGAATAATAAAATATTTGCTGTTGTCTCTCACTATTCTATGTTCTAGGTATCTTTCTTCGCATATTCTGTATTTGAGTATCTTTTTTCAGGTTAAGAGCATAACAAGTGGTATCAGAGCACTTTCTAGGGACGGTGGGATCTCCATTTCCTAGATTTTTTTTTTTTTGGCTAGAGACGTGTTCCGACGTATTTAAACCACAGGATCTATCGTTGAGCGCATAAACCTGCGGATTTGGGGAGGCATGCATGTAGGAAATAAAAGAGGTGGTCACGCTTGTTGGACTCCCTTGTAACCCCTGTGGGTACCCCTTTGAGTAGTAGCGCATTAGACAGAACCGCGTACGGACTGTATTCCAAGTACCTTCTGGGTATATCAGAAGCCCCTTAGCTCCTCTGCAACCTCGCCATAGATAAACCGTCAGCCGCCTTGCTGCTACAGTACATCGAGAACAACACTCGGAGAGATTACTCACCCGTACGATAGGGTAGTCGGGTTGTACGCCTGAGGGTACGGTTGATCCTCCTTAGTTAGAGCCCTGAAACATTGGGCCGAGTACTACTGTCAGACCCTTATGTATATTGCGATTTGTAGCACCTGACACTCCTCAAGACCATAGTTCCCTTTTATATCTTGGGATCACGCATCATCTCGGCCAGATCCGCTCGCGCAAAGGGGTGCAACAACAGCAGACATCAGTCCCGCAGTTCTGACCAGCCATTTCGATCTATTAGATCCATCAGATCAGCAGCCACAATATGTTCCGCTGCTCAAAGCTATCCGATCCGCCATTCAGATCTCTCAGATCCACCGAATCTGAGTAGTTGTGTGGGGTTCCTATACCAGGGCATGATTTTCGTAGGACTTTTGGCAGCATTGACATTTTGAGGATTCGGTTACTGCAGTATTCCTAAGGAAGGAGTAAAACTCCATTAGGAGTTTTCAAAAAAAAAAGCCTGAGATCTCCCGGGGCGCTTATTGGTGATCTAGCCCATCAGAATCAGGACGACGAGCTGAGCACGGTGGTACCATTCAATTCTTAGTGAATTTTTTTTTGTGCGGTCCCAAATTTCAAGAACATCAGGTTGGTGCATGGTAGAAACTAGAGCTCAAGCTATGGCCAATGAGAGGATGGACAAACTTGAACAAGCGTATATTGGCAATGGACACAGTGAGGGTGAGTCTAGCCACTCGCTTCACCTCTGGGGCCCCCACCAACAATCCCGTCCGCGACCTCCCAGGTTGGATATGCATAAATTTGATGGTTCTCACCCGACAGCATGGGTAGCACAAATGGAGTAGTATTTCAATCTGAATAACGTCTTAGATAATGAGACTCAGCTTATGGTGGGGAGCATGTACTTGGACACTGAAAGGTGGCAATGGTGGGAATGGCATCAACGTTGCAATGGAAATTTTGTGACTTGGACCACCTTCAGAAAGCTCTTACAGAACGCTTTGACCAGGAATCTTCTTTTTTGGGTCATCTTACTAAGCTCCGACAGATTGGCATAGTGGATGAATATGTTACAGCCTTTGAAGCCTTAGCCTTCCGCACGAGGGGTCTCTCAGATGTGTTTTACACGGAATATTTTATCAGCGGTCTTAAAGAAGCCATAAAAGCCCACATCCTACTGCACCACCCTCCCACATGGACGGAGGCTTGCAAGGTAGCTCGTAATGTGGAACGTGCGTTAACAACCCAGTACAGTCGCCCAAATTTCACCGCTAAGGGTCGCTCCCCACAGGCTCACAACACGACTCAAACACTTAAGGTTCAAAAGGTGTCACCTGCAGAAATGGCCAAAAGAAGAAAGCAAGGATTATGTTACTACTGTGATGAAAAATACTCCCCAGGTCATAAATGCAAGGAGCCCAAATTTTTTCAAAGTGATGCCACTGATTACAGCTCATCAGAGGAAGATCCACCACTGGAGGAAGATGAGGCCGTAGAAGAGGACAACCAAAAGGACAATGTTCCTGACGAACCAGTTATTTCGCTGCATGCTTTGGCAGGGATTTCTTCACCTCAAACTCTCAAAATCAAAGGTTTTATTAAACATCGCCCAGTAGTAGTCTTGATTGATAGTGGAAGTACACATAATTTCATCCATCAAAAAGTCATGGAAGCAGTGCATTGTTTTGTACAAGCAGTTTCTAACTTCCAAGTCCAAATTGCGGATGGGGGCACAATGAAATGTGAAGGCCGTTGTGAAAATGTCAAACTTCAATTGGGGGATTACCAGTTGAAGACCCACATGTTTGCCATACACATGGGAGGGTGCGACATTGTCCTCGGTGCTGAATGGCTTCGCACCCTTGGGCCAATCACAATGGATTTCCAAGAGTTATATATGAGTTTTAAGCAGAGCAACTCCACACATACCCTCCGTGGACTCCATGCGGGAGCTCCCTCTATCATCAGCTCGCATAGGATGGAAAAATTAGTAAAAAAGGGCCATCATGGAGTTATAACTCAATTTAATGCCATCCAGGTAGTCGAAACCAAGTATCTGCCGATTCATCCTGAGATGCAACAGATTTTAAATAACCATCTGCCGGTCTTTGACAAGCCTCATGAGCTTCCACCCTCAAGAGGGGAACATGATCATAGCATCACCTTGGTTCCAGGGGACCAACCCCCCAATGTGTTGGAAATAATACTGAGAGGGGGGGGGGTGAATCAGTATTATCAAGTTATTTTAATAAATCTTCCTTATTTATACTTTGAATTATTCTTGTATGTCAGTACCATAAAATAATGAGCATGAACAAGAAAAACAGATAGTCACACCAAAGAACACCAGATATAAGGTGGAAACCCAATGTGGGTGAAAACCACCTGCTGCAATATGTCTCTATCTTCTTTCAATTAGAAACTCCTTTTACAATGATTTTGTACTGGTGCAGTCCTTTACCAGTACGCAGGCTGCAACCTGCAGAGAGCTACAACTCTCTCTCGTTTTCCAGTCTCTCCTGGAAGGGAGCTACAACCCCCTACTTCTTTTCCTTCAAGGACCACTTTTCATAAATTTTCAAACTGGATCCAAGAATATCAAATAATCATCAAGTACATGCAAATTGCCCAAACTCCTTATACAATCAACCAAGAATCACCCAACTTCTCAGAAAACAGAAAGATAGTACCAGAAATATAAACCCAGAACTCTGCAGTAATAAATAAAAGATGACCAACAAATGTTTTAAGACAGATTCACAATTTATCTTTATCTGGGCTGCGTGGCTTCGCACTTCACCTTCTGCGTCTCTGCATATCCCCGCAGAGAGCCTTCCGCTGCACCGCATACCCACGCACTGTTCCTTCAATCACACCGTGTACTACTACTGTGGCCACACACCCTCGGCTTTTATCGCGCCGCGTATCTACGCACCTGCGGCTTCTGTAGCGCCGCGTACTTTCACTGTGCCTCTGCACCTGATCCTCTGCCACGCCACATACCATTACTATTCTTCCGCACCTGAACCTCTATCACGCTACGTACTTCCGCACTGGGACTTTTCTTTCGCTGCGTACCCTCGCACTTTCATTGTGTATCACCTGCGTTCGTCCGCACTGGGACTTTCGCTCTGCTGCGTGTGCCCGCACTTTCACAGTGAATCGTCTGTGTACCTCTGATTAGGAACCAATTAAATGATCCACCAAAGTGCCTCTGACAGTCAGATTCACAGATCTGATCATGCGCCCGAGAGATCACAACTTAATAGATTCACTTTCAACTTCACTTTTATATAGATCAAGCTTTTTAAACCGATAACCCAATATTACAGATCTTAAGATATTCAATTTGCAAAGATGCATTGGCCAAGTGATCTCCTTCCCTATTTATAGTCAAGCCCTTATCCACACCATGGGACAAAACCATCAATAACCAATACAAGGGATCCAAACCGGGGCTAAATTAGAACCTATACCACGGGCCAAAACCATAGGATCAAGAACAATGGGCTAAATACCACGGGCCAAACATAAGAAACCCCACGTGAGTGTGCTTCTCTACCTTGAAGTGAGTGAACAGGGGGACCGCACCTTCTGAATGGATAACCTGCGGGTATGACCGCACCTCCTCAACGCAGAACCTGCGGGTCCGCACCTTTTGAACCATTCACCTGCGAACCTCTTAATTTCCATCATTTTGAGAGCCTGAACAGAGTATTGCCACTTGAGTGAGTTGCCATCAAGTACAACACCTGTAACACCTGTAACATAGAGCCATACCAGAATCATAATGCCAACAATCTCCCCCTTTGGACTTGATGGCAACCTCAAAAATCCGCAACGTCATTCTCCCCCTTTGACATCAAGGGCAAAGGGTTATGCTCCCCCTAAGAACATGCTCCCCGTGACTATAAACCAGATCTGCAAAGAAGAACCATAATCCACCAAAGACCATAAATGACCATGAAAGAGATAGAGACATATTGCAGCAATATTCAGACCAGCATCCATGATCTCCTTCTGCACTTCCTCCATAATGCCAACAATGCATTATATGCTCCATTCGATCTTCGACCAATCCGCAACCCAGCACATGTACGCATATACCCCAGATGAACCTTGCGTACAACCAACCATCAGAAGAGATTCAACAGCAAGATGATGCATCAACAACCCCCAGCTTTTTCCTGAGGTATTCAAAGGTCTCCCTGGGCAATGGTTTGGTGAGTATATCAGCAACTTGTTCCTTAGAAGGAACATACTCCAACTTGACCTTTTGTTCAAGCACTTGTTCCCGGAGAAAATGATACTTGATCGGTATGTGCTTGGTTTTTGAATGCATGACTGGGTTCTTTGAGATGCTGATTGCACTTGTGTTATCACATAAGATGGAGATAGGTGGTGTACAAGTGATTTGAAAATCCTGCAAGGTCTGCATCGTCCAAAGGAGTTGAGTGCAGCAAGATGCAGCAGCAACATATTCTGCTTCAGCTGTAGAGAAGGCAATCGAACTCTGTTTCTTGCTGAACCAAGATACTAATCTGGAACCCATAAAGAACGCACCACCACTTGTGCTCTTCCTGTCATCCACGCTTCTGGCCCAATCTGCATCTGTATAAGCATGAAGTGTGAGATCTATATCTCTAGGATACCATAAGCAATAATTTTGAGTCCCTTGAAGATATTTGAAAATTCTCTTCACTGCCTGAAGATGAGTCTCCTTTGGATTTGCCTGAAATCTTCCAACTATTCCCACTGCATGCATGATGTCCGGTCGGGTACCTGTCAAATAAAGTAGACTTCCAATCATAGATCTATAGGTTGGTTGATGCACTGCTACTGATTCATCATTTTCACTGAGGCTACATCCTGTGACCATGGGTGTACATACTAGTTTTGCATCTTCCATGCCATATTTCTTCAAAATCTGCTTGAGATACTTGGTTTGAGACAAGAATATCCCTCCTTCTTTTTGTTGGATTTGCAAACCAAGAAAATATGTCAGTTCTCCAAGCAAGGACATTTCGAATTCTTTCTGCATCACCAAAGCAAAGCTTTGACTCATAGATTCTTCATTGCTGCCAAAGATAATGTCATCTACATACACAACAAGTATTAGCAATTTGTCATTTTCAATTTTTATATAAAGATTGCTATCTGCTGACCCTTTTGAAAAACCTTGTTGATGAAGATATTTGTCCAAACGATAGTACCAAGCCCTTGGAGCTTGTTTAAGACCATAGAGAGCCTTTTTCAATCTTCATACAAGATTTGGATCATTTCCAAGAATGAAACCATCTGGCTGCTCAATGTATACTTCTTCTTCTAAGTCTCCATTCAGAAAGGCTGATTTCACATCCATTTGAAATACTTTGAACTTTTGAAAGCTTGAGAGAGCAAGGAAAATTCAGATGGCCTCAAGTCTTGCAACAGGAGAAAAAATTTCTTCAAAATCTATTCCTTCTTGCTGCGCATACCCTTTACAAACAAGTCTGGCCTTGTTTCTAATTACTTCCCCATTTTCATTCAACTTATTTTTGAAGACCCATTTTGTCCCTATAACATTCTTATCCTTTGGTATAGGAACCAACTCCCAAGTGTTGTTCTTTTCGATCTGCTCAAGTTCTTCATCCATTGCTTTGACCCAACATTCATCTTTGCATGCCTCTTTTACATTTTGTGGTTCAGTGGAGGAGAGTAATGCCAAATAGCTTGAAGCTTCTGCAATTGTTCTTCTTGTTTGTACACCTGCTTCTTTTTGCCCCAAAATCTGAGATTCTGGATGATTCTTCTGAACGTACCGGGATGGAGTCTTCTCTTCTATCCTTATCTGTTCTTCTGGTGCTTCTTGAGGTTCTTCTTCTTCATCATTTTGTCTTTGAGGGTAGTCTTCATCTTCTTCGATATTTTCATGATTTACTTGCCGAGGAATGTATCCCTTTTCATCAACCACTACATCAATGTTGTCAACAATTCTTCCAAGTCTTTTATTGTAGCACTTATATGCTTTGCTGTGTGGAGAATAACCAAGAAGAATTCCTTCATCTGCTCTAGGTTCAAGTTTGCCGAGTTGCTCATCAGTATTCTTAATATAGCATTTGCTCGCAAAGATTTTGAAGTGCTTTACCGAAGGAGTCTCACCCTACCAGAGCTCATGAGGAGTTTGAGTGCTGTTCACTCGGACATTTGTTTTGTTGAGAATAACAACCGCAGCATATGCAGCTTCACCCCAGAAAGTTGCGGGAGTCCCAGACTCATCCAGCATAGCACGAGCCATTTGTTGGACTGTTCTGTTCATCCTTTCCACCACTCCATTTTGCTGAGGAGTTCTAGCTGTAGAGAATTCTCTTCTTATCCCATGTTCTTCACAGAAATCGAAAAATTAATTTGAGGTAATCTCCCCACCTCTGTCGGACCTGAGGCACTTAATTTTGTAACCTGATTCATTTTCAACCAAGGCTTTGAAGGATTTGAATTTTTCGAATGCTTCGTCTTTGTGCTTCATAAGTCCTAACCAAACAAACCTGGAGAAATCGTCAATGAATAATATCAAGTATTCTTCTCCTCGAGGTGTCCTTTTCCTAAATGGACCACATACATCTGTATGGACTAGCTCAAGAGGCATGCTAGCTAATCCTTCCTTCTCTGGGAAGTTAGTTATGGTTTTCTTTCCAAACTGACATGATTTGCATATGGTGTTGTCTAGAATTTTGATATCTGGAAGACCACGAACTGCCTGATATTTGCATGCTTTCCTTATTTGTGAAAAGCTTAGATGCCCCAACCTCTGGTGCCATAACCAGTGTTCATCATCCTTGCTCAAATAGCATTGCTGTTTTCCTTCTTCAAATATGTATAGGTTATTTGGAGTTCTTCTACCTTTGATCAATGTTTCACCTGTATTAAGATCATGAACACGACATTCATTTGATCTAAATATTACCTCGGTTCCTTGATCACACATTTGGCTGACACTCAGAAGATTATGCTTCAATCCATCAACGTACAAAACATTTCCAGCTTTGACCTTTTCTTTTAACTGAGCAGTGCCTTTTCCTTTTATAGCTGCAGGAGTATCATTGCCAAAAGAAACTTTCTTTCCCTTTTCTAAAGCAGAATATGAATCAAGTTTTTCTTTATCACCTGTCATATGCTTCGAGCATCCACTGTCGATGTACCATAGATTTTCTTGTCCCTCTGCATAAAAGGCTATCCCACATCTTTCTGTTTGTGGTTCCTTTATTCTCCATGTTCTGGTGCTTGAGGCTTGTTCCTTTGTCTACTGAAACCTGCTCCTGCATTTAGAATCTTCATGACCAAAGTTATTGCAAATAGAACATTCAACTTCATTTTCAAGAGTCGAAAAGTTGTTATAGGTCCTTTTTGTAATCCCAGTCATACTTCTTTGTTTTTGAGCTTCTCTAGTCATGATTGTTTTATATGCAACACATTGAGCTGCTTTGTGACCAAAGTTATGGCAAGAGAAGCATTGTCCATTGAAGAAACTTCTGCGGTTATCAAATCTACCAGCGAAATGATTGTAATTTCTATTGTCATCCATTCTTGAAGCAAATTGAGAGGATTTTACCTGTGGCTGGTTGTAGCTTTTGTTCATCCTTAAGAAGGATTGCCCCTGGTTTACCTAATAGTCTTTTCTTGTTCTTGATGTAATTCGTTCCTGCTTTACCTGGTGATCTCCATTGTGTTTTTGCTCATTCCTTCTTGCTGCATCAAGATAACTCTTTGAGGTGGATGTTTGAGAAGTTTCTCCATTATACCCCAGACTTGTCTTGTTTAGTGGAGAACGCTGTACATTGATGATCTCATCCAGAGTTTCAGATCCTTTGACAAACTTAAGATTAATAGCCTTTGTTTTCTCAATCTCTTTTCTAAGACCAACAATTTCACCTTCTAACTTTTCAAGATATTTTTCTTTTTCATCAATTTGAAATTGTAGAGTATCAATGATCATATTCTTTTCTTCTATACATGTCTTGAGTCTAGAAATTTCTTCATAAAAGCTATCCACATCTATAGCATCCATATAATCATCATCTTCAAATGCCATTAATAGTTTATAGTCATTACCTCGTTCTTCTTCATCACTATTTGATAGACCATCACTATCTTCATGAGTGTAGTAGCTTTTCTTATTTGCATTCTGTTTCTTGTTCCATCTAGCAGGTTCCTTTCCTTTGTCAATCTGATCCTTATGAGGACATTTCACAACATAATGACCTACTCTTCCACAAGAAAAACATTTAAAAGGTAACTTACCTCTGAACCTTCCAGTTCCCCATTGAAGATTTCTGACAAAATTTGATTCTTCTTTTTCTTCTGGCACGTGACTTGCTTCATAGTAGTCTCCTTTGCCTGAAGCCTTGAAAGCAACTTCTCTCCTGTCTGATGGACCTCCTTTTCTCATTTCATAAGCAGTTAGAATTCCGTGTAGCTGAGACATAGTAAGAGTTCGTAGATTTTCCTTTTCTTCTATTGCAGACACTTTAGATTCAAACTTGGGGGACAATGATCTTAGAACTTTTTCAACCACAATAGCCTATTTTATTTCTTCACCCAAGTTTTTCATGCAATTAACAATCTCGTCTATCCGAAGGAAATAGTTAGCCACACTTTCATCATTATACATTATGAGATTCTCATACTGAATCCTAAGGGTTTGAAGTTTAGCACGCTTTACCTGTTCATCTCCTTCGTAGCTCAAGACAATCTTGTCCCATATTTCTTTTGCGGATTTATATTGCATAACCTTCACGAATTCTGTTTGAGATAAGCATCCCAGCAGAGTATTGACTGCTTTAGCATTTGTTTCATATTTCTTCTTCTCGGCCGGATCTGTAGGAGTAGCTGAAGGAAAAGTGTAGCCTGTATCTATGATATCCCAAACTTCTGTACCAAGAGATTGAAGATAGGCAGTAACTCTTATCTTCCAATAATTGAAGTTTGTCCCATCAAAAATTGGTGGCCTGATTGATGCTTCCCTCTCGTAGTTGCTCATGATGAATGATCTTCCTTCAAGCGATCAAGCTTCTCTGAAGGACCTGCTCTGATACCAATTGTTGGAAATAATACTGAGAGGGGGGGTGAATTAGTATTATCAAGTTATTTTAATAAATCTTCCTTATTTATACTTTGAATTATTCTTGTATGTCAGTACCATAAAATAATGAGCATGAACAAGAAAAACAGATAGTCACACCAAAGAACACCAGATATAAGGTGGAAACCCAATGTGGGTGAAAACCACCTGCCGCAATATGTCTCTATCTTCTTTCAATTAGAAACTCCTTTTACAATGATTTTGTACTGGTGCAGTCCTTTACCTGTACGCAGGCTGCAACCTGCAGAGAGCTACAACTCTCTCTCGTTTTCCAGTCTCTCCTGGAAGGGAGCTACAACCCCCTACTTCTTTTCCTTCAAGGACCACTTTTCATAAATTTTCAAACTGGATCCAAAAATATCAAATAATCATCAAGTACATGCAAATTGCCCAAACTCCTTATACAATCAACCAAGAATCACCCAACTTCTCAGAAAACAGAAAGATAGTACCAGAAATATAAACCCAGAACTCTGCAGCAATAAATAAAAGATGGCCAACAAATGTTTTAAGACAGATTCGCAATTTATCTTTATCTGGGCTGCGTGGCTTCGCACTTCACCTTCTGCATCTCTGCGTATCCCCGCAGAGAGCCTTCCGCTGCACTGCGTACCCACACACTATTCCTTCAATCACACCGCGTACTACTACTGTGGCCACGCACCATCGGCTTTTATCGCGCCGCGTATCTACGCACCTGCGGCTTCTGTAGCGCCGCGTACTTTCACTATGCCTCCGCACCTGAACCTCTGCCATGCTGCATACCTTTACTGTTCTTCCGCACTTGAACCTCTATCACGCCGCGTATTTCCGCACTGGGACTTTGCTTTCGCTGCGTACCCTCACACTTTCACTGTGTATCACCTGCGTTCCTTCGCACTGGGACTTTCGCTCTGCTGCATGCACCCGCACTTTCACAGTGAATCGTCTGTGTACCTCTGATTAGGACCCAATTAAATGATCCACCAAAGTGCCTCTGATAGTCAGATACACAGATCTGATCATGCGCCTGAGAGATCACAACTTAATAGATTCACTTTCAACTTCACTTTTATATAGATCAAGCGTTTTAAACCGATAACCCAATATTTCAGATCTTAAGATATTCAATTTGCAAAGATGCATTGGCCAAGTGATCTCCTTCCCTATTTATAGTCAAGCCCTTATCCACACCATGGGACAAAACCATCAATAACCAATACAAGGGATCCAAACCGGGGCTAAATTAGATCCTATACCATGGGCCAAAACCATAGGATCAAGAACGATGGGCTAAATACCACGGGCCAAACATAAGAAACCCCACGTGAGCGCGCTTCTCTGCCTTGAAGTGAGTGAACTGGGGGACCGCACCTTCTGAACGGATAACCTGCGGGTATGACCGCACCTCCTCAACGCAGAACCTGCGGGTCCGCACCTTTTGAACCATTCACCTGCGAACCTCTTAATTTCCATCATTTTGAGAGCCTGAACAGAGTATTGCCACTTGAGTGAGTTGCCATCAAGTACAACACCTGTAACACCTGTAACATAGAGCCATACCAGAATCATAATGCCAACACAATGTGCACCCATACAGATATTCGTTCACCCAAAAGAATGAAATAGAAAAAATAATCAAGGAACTTTTGGAAGCAGGTGTCATTCGTCCCAGCATTAGTCCTTATTCATCACCGGTGGTCATGGTGCTCAAGAAATATGGGGAGTGGCGGATGTGTCCAGACTTCAGGGCCCTCAATAAGTTGACAGTCAAAGATAAATTTCCCATCCCAGTGGTTGATGATTTGCTGGATGAACTCAATGGGGCTCAATTCTTCACTAAGCTGGATCTTCGCTCAGGCTACCACCAAATTCGCATGAAGGAAGTTGACATTCCAAAGACTGCTTTCCGAACTCATGAAGGCCATTATGAGTTCCTGGTCATGCCATTCGGTCTTTGTAATGCCCCATCTACTTTTCAGAGCCTTATGAACCACCTTCTCAAACCATATCTCAGGAAATTTGTCCTTGTCTTCTTCGATGACATCCTCATCTATAGTTGCACTTGGGCCGCACATCTTCAGCATGTAGATCTACTCTTGCAACTGCTCCGCCAGCATAAATTATTTTTTTGTCCAAGTGTTCGTTTGGCATGGAAGAAGTTGAGTATTTGGGCCACATTGTGGGGCGTGAAGGTGTCAAGTTGGACCCCAAAAAGATCCAGGCAATGCAGGATTGGCCTCAACCTAAGACCTTGAAGAGCCTGAGAGGATTTTTGAGTCTCACAGGCTATTATCGCAAATTTGTCCGCAATTATGGTCGCATAGTGAAGCCCCTCACTCAACTCGTGAAGAAAAATTCATTCTTCTGGAACGAGGACGCACAACATGCATTTTACAACTCTAAAAAATGCCATGTGTTCCACTCCAGTCTTAGCACTCCCTGACTTCACCAAATCTTTTGTCATTGAATGTGATGCTTCGGGTACGGGTATTGGGGCGGTCTTAATGTAGGAAGGGCGACCATTGGCCTTCACAAGCCAACAACTAAGTGGGAAGAATCTGGGCCAATATACCTATGAGAAGGAAATGATGGCCATTTTACATGCAGTAGAGACCTGGCAACCTTACTTATTGGGGCGACATTTCCAAATCCGCACAGACCATCACAGTCTTAAATATTTTTTGGAGCAACGCCTATCCTCCCCACAACAAAATAAATGGCTCACCAAAATTTTGGGATATGATTATGAGATCATTTACAAGAAAGGGCAAGAAAATAGTGTAGTAGATGCATTATCTTGCCAATTTGAGGAGGGAAGTACCCTGTTAGCAATTTCCCTTCCCATTCCAGAATGGATTGAAGAGGCTCGCAGGGAATGGTTTTCACATCCCGGGCTCTCCCAACTCATTTCTCAATTGCAGGCAGATCCAAATTCCACCAAGGGCTACTCATGGCAGGATGAGATTCTTCGCTACAGGGACAGAGTCGTAATATCACCAACATCCACCCTCAAAAGTCGCATTTTGGTAGAATTGCACTCATCCCCCATTGTAGGACATTTAGGCTTTCAGAAGACGTATGCTCGCACCAGAAGATCATTTTTTTGGACAGGCATGAAAAAGGACATCCTTACTTTTGTAGCAAAATGTGATGTCTGTCAATGCCACAAAGGGGAGACCGTCAAAGCACCAGGCACATTACAGCCGTTGCCCATCTCGACAGCAATATGGACGGAGGTTTCTATGGATTTCATTACAGGTCTTCCAAAGTCAGGAAACAAGTCAGTCATCATGGTGGTTGTGGACATAATTTTGAAGTATGCTCATTTTTGCGCCCTACCCCACTCGTTTACACTGACTTCGGTCGCTTAATCTTTCATGGATCAGATCTTCAAATTTCATGGCATGCCCACTTCTATTGTGTCCGATCGCGACCCGATCTTCACCAGTAATTTTTGGCAGGAACTCTTCAGGCTACAAGGCACCCAACTAAAACTCAATACTTCTTATCATCCACAAATAGATGGTCAAACTGAAGCCGTCAACAAATGTCTGGAAACCTACCTTAGGTGTTTCACTTCAAAAAAGCAACATCTTTAGGTACAGTGGTTACCTCTGGCTGAATGGTGGTATAACACCAACTATCATGCCACCACCAAAATGAATCCCTATGAAGCAGTATATGGCCAACTCCCTCCTTATCCTACTTCTTATATCAAGGGGTGCTCAAAGGTACAAGCAGTGGATCAACTCCTACAAAACCGCGCAACCATGCTCGCCCATCTTAGAGAGAATCTTCATCAAGCTCAAAACCGCATGAAGCAACAGGTAGACCAACATCGCTTAGAGCGCCAATTTCAAGAAGGGGATTAGGTCTTTTTGAGGCTGCAACCATATAAGAAAACATCACTCAAAGACAAGGGTTGTCAGAAACTATCTCCAAAATTCTACGGACCATATCAAGTACTTCAGCGCATTGGAGAAGTAGCCTACAAGCTGGCTTTGCCGCCTACTGAAAAAATCCATCCAGTTTTCCATGTCTCATGCCTCAAGAAAGTGATTGGGAACAATTTTAGAATTCAAACCAGTCTACCTGAATTGGACGAGGAAGGGTCAATCTGGCTCCAACCTGAACAGGTCCTAGACACACGAGAAAGGCACTTGCGTGGCCGCATGATTAGGGAAGTTCTTGTCAAGTGGAAAGACACCTCTCCGGAAGATGCAACTTGGGAACCAACAACTATTATTCAGCAGTTTCCGCAGCTTCAGCCTTGAGGACAAGGCTATTCTTAAGGTGGAGGGCAGTTAGGGTCCCACCCTAACCCCCTTATTTATGTAGTGGGATCGAGTCATAGTAAAGAGTCGATAAAGCCCATATTAATAATTGTAAGTGGTTAACCAACAATTAATAACGAGACCATAGTTAGTTGCAAATGGGCCATGGTATTAGATAGATGGTATTAATAAAACCCATGGTATTGATCCATGGTATTGCATGTATGAGTCATATATAAAGGATAAAGACTCCCTGCGAGGAGCATCATGTCTTATTTTTGAGTCGAGCTCTGCTCTATTGGAGGTTGCCCCCTCGAAGAGGCCAGTGAACATTGATTTCTGAATAATAAATAATTGTTGTTGTCTCTCACTATTCTATGTTCTGGGTATCTTTCTTTGCATATTCTGTATTTGGGTATCTTTTTGCAGGTTAAGAGCATAACAGTAGAGCCTCTACTTAGGCTACAACCCAAGACTTAGACTTCTTTCTCTAAAGCTATATGTGTGTCTATTTTCTATTTTTGCTTTCAAACTACTTAGAGCTTAGCTCTATTTATACAATCCCATGGTCCGTGGACCATGGGTAGATCTTTTACAACTGACATTACATTTCCAAAATAAGGGTGGACAACCCTATGACTCTTTAACACCTACACGCTCCACGACCACAAAATGTGGGGTATTTACACTTGGATTACAAAATTTGACCAAAATATGGGGTTTTAGCCCTAAAATTACCCTTGGGCGATCCTGCGCCCAACAAGCCCCCAACATAAACATCGTGACTTGCCCTTGAGTCACTCGATAGGCATGGATATCTTAGCACGAAGACCTCCCAGCACCATTTGGATGACTGCAACCTCAGCAACGCACTGAATGGCTGCCTGCTAGACTTCTTCCACTCTCTGCTTAGTGACTTCCATTGAACTGCCACCCTGAATCTTCTTCAGAGCTGCCTACAGTGTCACGAGATTTCCTTCAATGGAAGTTGTGATCGTATATGCCTCATCTATCCATGGCTATGGCGCACTTTTAGGATCTCTTCTCTGTGCCGAGCGACATCCACCTGTCCTTAAGCGTCTTTGCCTCCTGCATCCGTGCGAGACTTTGTGTAAGGGTGACCATCTGTGCTGTCCCTTTGACCTTGTCATATCTTTGCTGTAGCTCGCACACCTTTGCCTCCAGGTTCTCTACATTCAGGTCCTCCTGTAGGGTGGTCAAGACCTCAAATGATTGTTCAAAAAGTCACGTGCGGTCTACTAATGCACTATCGACCGCCGTTATTGCTATTGCAACAGTGGTGGCACACTGTTCTTTGACTTCTGAAGGATTTGAAGGCTGAGCCCTCAACTAAATTTCTGTGATTTACAGGTTCAGCTCCAGCTGAATCCTGGCCATCTCTGTCCGAGTGTTGCACACCCCTGTGGCCAACTTGCGGACGCGCGCCTCAATCGGTTCTTCTGCCTGAATGTCCAACTCCGGGACCATTTGGTAGGCTTCCTCCACTACCTGCATGATTTGCTTATTCTATTCCACTACCTCATTGCGTTGCAGGCCCAACTACTCGATATTGATGCGCTGCTCGCTCATCACCTACAGAGCGCGACTCTCTTGGGCCCTAAGTTCCACGGTGACTCCATCTTGCAAGAGGTGGAGTGTCTCTAGAGGGAGCGTGGCCATATTCAATCCCACCCCTTTCAGGATGCTGACTATGGGCCTGCCGGCCTCATTTTCTATAGTAAGTGCCCCATCTGGTAGCAGTATCGCGTTGGTCACCCTTATGCGCAACAACTCTGCGACAGCTGAAGTGCCGATCGCGAGGATGGTGGACTGTGGCACAAACATTGTCACCTTGACATTCTGCAATCTGTGTGAGTCCATTACCACTCATACTTTCCTCCTTTGCAAGTCTTAAGCCTTAGTTCCTTATATCAAGCCTTGAAAATAAGAGAAAGCCCTCAAAAGTCTACAAAACTCTGGTTTCGCACTTTCTCTTAGCATTACCTGCGGTCCCGCACCTAAAGGTCATGTCCCCTGTGCACCTGACCGCTTTGTCTCTGTGTTATGGGTGCGGACCCCTGTAAAAGTAAAAAAGGAGCAAGCATATTCTTAAAAACTCACTTTGAGTCATTTCTAAAAGCTTCTGGAAGGAACCTTGAGGTGGCAAGTTCACTCCCTTAAGGTTCATGCATCCCATACCTTAAGGAGCTAACCCCTTGATGTGAGGAGCTTATCCCTTTGAAGGAGGACTCTATCCCTTCATAGGTGGACCTGTAACCTCCTTCCTCTGCACTATAAAATGAAGCATTGGGCTGGTTACTGGGGAGGTTGAAAACTGAATATTTTTGAGGTGAAATGCTACTGGAACTTAGTCTTCCTAATTGAGCTTTTATGAGGAGAGATTACATACCTCTTTGATCTCATTTGGAAGAGTGTAAGGCTTGTCAAAGTAAAGGAGATTCCTGTTTCGGACCCTGGGAAGAGCTTGTTCAACATCAAGGCTGAAAAGGTTGTAAGGTTCTTCTATTTCAAAGTTAATACAAATAAGTTTGTTTTTCTCAATAAGCTGTGTTTTATGGTTTATTTTATGGATTCCTTGATCACCATAATGAACATGATTTATGATATTAGCTATGTAGGTGTTATTTGATGTTTTCTTGTTTGTGTTTGTAGGTTCTCAAAAGGAAACTCTTTTGGATGGTTGAAGGATCGTTGCTACAAACTAACGTTGGACTTAAGGTAGGGTCTAAACACCTCTATAGTTTTTTTTTATGAATTGCAATATGTTTAGAGAAAGATAGACTTTCTTGTCTTACTTGTTGCTAGATATCTTTTGATACGAGGGAGATTAGCCTTGTCCGCAAGATCGATTTATCCGGCCAACATGGACACTGTGCCAACCTATGGAGTGTGAGCCTGCAACTCCTGCAGCTCTGTTCGGAGAGCCCCTAATACTAATTGCTACTGCTCTTTGAACTTTTGGAGGGCCTCCGCAGTGACATCCCTCACCGTTTCTCCAATATCGTGCAAATCCCCCTTAGTGAGGGTGATTGGGTCCAAGGATGTCTTTGAAGCCTTGGTTTTCTTCTGTGACACTGCCTTCTCTTGCAGTTGCTGATGCTTGAGTTGGGTGGGCATCGTTTGTGGGTCCACGCCACCTTGTTCTATCGGCTCCACTTTTTTTGCCTTAGCCTCAGGCGAAGGTGACTTCTATCCTTCGCGCTCTTCTCCTCTTGTCTCCTGCTGTTCTGCCAATTTCGCGACGTCATGTGCTACTTGGGTCTTAGCCTCCACTTCCTTTTTTTTGCGCTTCTCAGCTAGCTACGCCATTCGAAGATTTGTTTCTTCCTTCTTGCAGTGTTCCACTATGGCGGCCAATACTTGAGGACTGCAAAGATAACATCATCTGTTGTCAGATATGGTAAGCTATGCCATGTCTTCGTGGGGTCCTTCCGCGCTCTGATAAAGACATGGTGGAAATCCGATTTGAACTCTGCAAACTAGCGTATACTATGGGCGACAACCACGACTTGCAATTGATCCCCATCCAGATACTCATTCCATCAAGATCCAAAAGATCTTGATTTCTTTTATGTGCTGCACGTCCTTGGTCGCCCACAGTGAAGCATACTTCGCTGCCTTTGGAAGGTCCGGTGCGACCGAAGGGAATTGGCTGTCTTCTAGCACCTCCAATGCCATCAGTACAATCGACAACAAGAGCCACCCATAGTGGAACGTCTTTCCCTATTCCTATGCCTCACAATAGTTCGCCAAGAACTCACCGCATAGATAATTCACTTAGTTGAACTGGACTCCTTCAGTGCATTAGGCTACTAGTGCAATCACAGGCGTGGGCACCTCATCCGCGCGGCACTTCCGCATCACCTTCCCTACTAATATTTGTGTTGCTACCTTGACTGCAGGGTTGTTAATGCTGGAGATGGCATATCCTCACTTCTTCTTCTCCAACTTGAATTTCTTCTTCATAGCTTCCGCGAGGGCCAACTCACCACCTTTTCCTTCTGATATATTGGCTGGATCCTCCCCTGAGTAAGGCTACGTGTGATTTGATGGATCAAGTGGTCTGTGATGGGAATGGGCTCCTCCAGCCACAAACACCCATCATGCACCAAGCAGAGCAACTGCCTGATGATGAAGACGGTCACTGGGGCACGGTGGTAATGTGGTACCCAGAGCAGGTTGAGAAGCCTGGCTTTCTCTACACCCTTGAGCCATGTCTGCAACTCTAATTCGATCGTTCCAGCAGTTGTGTCAATCCGTCGGTGCATTAGTTGCTTAGTCGCTAAATGCGCGAATTTCTCATGATTTAGGGACTTTGACTACCACTTTGGCACTCTCTCGGGCAACTTCTACTACCTCAATTTCCTCTGCGGCTTCCTTGGGTGTCGACATCATTCTATTCAGAAGGTCCTGCATCTCCTTCGACAATCTCTCAAATGCTGAACTTGCTCTCAAAGCCTCAAAATTCTCATGGTCCATACACACCTGATAGCACAACAACTGAATTTTCAAAATGCCAAGTTTTTTTCGCTGGATAGCCACCTGTGATTTATAGGGCCTTTTGAATTCAAATCCAACCATTCCCCCCACATTTGACCCATTAATACTAGATTGGAAATATATTTTCAGGAATCTAATCCATAAATTTCACCTTAAATGCCTCCCGCTTGTTCCATTTGGCCACAATTCGACCATCAAATCATGAACAATGACTTTAATGGTAACTTTCTAGCAGACCTGTGTGCTATTTCCACAAGTAGCATAGCTGCCTTCGCACTATCACGGACCCTGTGACACTTCCCTGCTTCGCCCAGTCCTGAGATCGCGTAGCTCCCCAACCTGGGCAGTGTAGTTTATAGTCCCGTGCCTCCTTTCAGCTGCCTGGAGCGCTAAGACTATGCCACTTTCATAGCGCTAAGACTATGTCACATGGTCAGACTGCCGGTGTATGGCTTCAAGCGACTGCCATTCACCTTTCCTAGGAAGGGTTGTCCATTTAATTTGACCAGCTGTACCGCTCCTTCGTCAGTAATCTCCTTAATAACATAAGGCCCTAACCAGTGCATCCTGAATTTTTCGAGGAATTTATCAAACTTACTATCATACAACCAAACCAGATCATTTACCTTCAATGTGCGCAGCTTGATGTGTCGATCATGCCATGCCTTTTCACGCTACTTTTGGATAAGTTGGTGAAACCTAGCAAAAAATCTTTCTTCTTCAAGCTCATCCAGCTGCATGAGCCTCTCTTCCAGGGCTCCGTGATCCGTCATGCCTATGAGTGCCGCTATTCATAGACTAGGCATGATGTATTCCATAGGCATTACGACTTTCACACCATAGACAAGCCTAAAAGGGGTTTGTCCCGTCAAATTTTTGCATGTTTTTCGATAAGCCCACAATACTGTAGGTATGCGTAGGTCCCAATCACTTCACTAAGTATTGCAAACCTTGGTCAGCACATTTTCAAGCACTTTGTTGAATGCCTCCATCACCCCATTAGCTTGTGGGTGATAAGGTGTGCTCTTCTAGTGATATACCTGAAATTCCTCCGTTAGTGCACTGATCATGTCATTCAGGAAGTGCGTACCAGATCACTCATCGAGATCCTTGTACATCCAAACCGCATCAGTACATGCTAAAAAAGGAACTTCACAACCATCGTGCCAGTGTAATACTTCACTGGTTGCACTTCTGCCCAACGAGTCAAGTACTCCGTCGCAGTGATAATGTACCTCGTTCCTGTCTTCCCTTGTGGCTGAATGGGTCCTACAAAATCTGTTGCCCACTTCTCAAAAGGTTTCAACGTCATTTGTGGATTAAAAGGAATTTCATCCCTCCACGATGGCCTGCCTGTTCTTTGACATACATCACACGCCTTGCAATATGCTTTTGAATCCTGATGAAGGGTTGGCCACCACAACCCGGCACGTAGAATCTTCTGCGCGGTTGCTCTCCCTACATAATGTCCTCCCGTAGTGCCCCCATGAGTGTCCGCGAGGATGCTGCTTCGTTCAAACTCAGGTACATATCGTTGCAATATCTCATCAGTCCCCATCTTGTATAGATGCCCAACAATGATAGAGAAATCTACTGCATGCACCACTAATTCCTTCTTTTTCTGGATAGAGTATCCTTCCAGTGCAGTTCCTGTTGTTAGGAAGTGTATTATATCCTCAAAATGACCATCCGTGACATGCACTGCAAATAGCTGCGCGTCAGGCAATCCTTCTTCCAAGTTAGTAGGTTCCTCACCTCTTTCGATGCACGATAGATGGTCTGGTCCTGTGTTCAATCCTCCAGGCTTCATAATAACTTCAAAATCATACTCTTGGAACCATAAGAGCCATCTACAGATTCTCCCCCCCAAGAAAAGCTTATTGACCAGGTACTTCAGTGCAGAGTGATCCATATACATCTTAAAGTGGCCTCCTAGCAAGTAGTGTCGGTACTTCTGGAGTGCATACACCATAGCTAGCCCCTCGCATTCGGTGGTAGAGTAGTTCTTCTTTGCTTTGGATAATCTGTGGCTTGCGAATGTGATAGGATGGTCCCAACCTTCTCCGCCATCCTGTGTTAGTACTGCCCCCAATGCTATACATGACGCGTCGACATGTACATGAAAGTCTTTCTTCCAGTCCGGGAAGACTAGAATCAGCGTGGTAACCATCTTTTCTTTCAATATATTCAAGATTTTCTTACACTCATCGTTCTAGCAGAACGTGACATCCTTATTCAACAATTTTTCCATCGGTGCGGTGATATGGGCATAGCTTTTGATAAACTTTCTGTAATATCCCGTATGTCCCAATGTAGTGCACAACTATTTCAAACTCCTCGACACTTCCAAGTTCGGAATCACCACGATATTCGCGAGGTCTACCATCAGTCCTTGTCTGCAAACCACATGCCCCAATAGGTTCCCAAAAGGAATGCAAAATAGACACTTCTTGAGGTAGAGCGTGGTCTGGTATCTTCAACAGGTATCTAACATCAAGCCCAAGCTCACTACATGGCGCTTGACCAACCCAAATATAGTCCAGTCATCAAAATATACTTCCAGGAACTTATGAATAAATTCCTTGAATGCCGAAACAACCATGCGCAGAAAGATAATGGGCACATTCTTCAATCCAAACAGCATTACAGTGTATTGAAAACAACCCCACTCAGTTGCGAAGGTTGTCTTTCTCCTATCCTCTGGCACGATTTTGATCTGGTGGTACCTAGAGAACCCATCAGTGAAGGAATATTCTTCCTAGCCACCTACATTGTCCAACACTTCATCTATGAATGGAGTCGGGAAAGGATCATGCACACAAGCGTCATTCAATTTTCTAAGATCCACACATATCCTTATCTCATCCTTCTGCTTCTTCTCTTGCACCACCATTGGACTTACCCAATCAGATTCTTCCACAGGCTCAATGATGCTTGCTGCTAGCATTTTGTCTAGCTCTAAGTAGAGCTTCTCCTTGTATTTCGGATTTAGGCGGTAAGGCCTCTGCTTAACTGGTTTCATGTCAAGCTTTAAAGTGATCTTCATCACTCCTAGATCTCCAATTATTTCTTTCAGATCTGTAAACTTGGTAGGGGATAAGTCATGGTATTCATGGAGTAATTAAACGACCTTATCCACCGTCGCATCATCCCAGTAGTCTCTAATATTCGTGAATTTGGTTTCTGCCTTCATACCAATTTTCCCCTGTTTAGTTTTCACTAGCGCGATTATATCAAGGTTCTCAATCTATGGTCCTTGAACCTCGCAGTGGCCTTCTGTTTCTGGAATGTTAATTTTCTGCAAATCCTCTTCCTCCTCTTCAGTAGTTACATTATAACATTCCAGTGCACAACTCAACTAAGTAGCCCATTTAGGATGAATCAGATCTAAAGGATCCTGTGGTATCCTAAAGATGGCTACTTTCACCTCTTGTAGCGCTTCATCAATACTGCCAAACTCATCCTCAAAATTGAATGTCATCATGAATCCTTCGCGCATGATATCCCATTCACCTGTCCCATGGCAGAGCTCCATTTCTATATACCAATTCATTGGGATAACATCCAAGGTTTGACAGAACAGGTGCACCCACTCAGGTTGTGGCTTTTCTCCATAAGCTTGCATCCATTTGGCCAGATGTGCATGCAGATCATTCTATCCATCGTATTTGTTTGTCATCTACATCTTAGGCTTCCCAAATCATGCTCTCATCATCCTCCTACATTCACGCCAATCATTAAAGCTTCCCTTGTGCGTACCCCACCATCTTGCGGGTGTAGCACGCAGTGCCCAGCCCAACGCCTAGAAGCATTGCTTTTATGGCACCTCCCTTTAAAATGCATCCAAAAAGATATCTACCTCATTTAAACCATCAGAAATAGGCATATTTCTTACCTCTAACGACACACAATGCAACGACCGGGTCATCATGTTGCAATTCAACGTAGTTACTTCATGTAACCGATTCTACGAGCATTCTTTTTCTTTGTTGGAGTCCGAAGTGCAGGAACTCTCACGATCCCACATAATCCGTCCATCCACGGTGGGATTCACCCAATCTTGGTCTCGCGCTGTTATCTTATAGATGCAGTCCATATCATCATCACTCTCATAATCGCGGACTGGTTCCGTATAGCGTGATCCTTCAGCAAGATCCAGGGGTATTATTACGTGCAGTGATTTCTTCTCAAAGATCATCTTTCACTTCTTCAGATTGATTACCCTGTTCATATCAGTAGCCCAGTCAATTCCCAAGAGCGCAAGGTAGGGATTGATGTCATCCACAATCTCTATTACTTCAAAATCCGCCAGCGCGCTCGCTCCCTCAATATCCATGGTCACCCCCTGCAGCCGCCCCATGGGGATGATTTTTTGCTGATTCACCATCCTAAGCTAAATCGAAGACCATTGCAGCGTAGGTATCCCCATTCACTCCCAAGTATGCTTTGGAAAGACATTCACATCTGACCCTAGGGGTTAAAATGACCCGATCCATTTTATACTCTCCTATTTGTGCGGTCAGTGTCATCTCCCATCCCGTCCTCGTTTTATGCTTGCCAATTTTTCGTACTACGCACGGCTCACCTAGTGTGGTCCCAACACATCTATTGATGAGTTCTTGTAACCCTTTCACAGCCTTACTGTCGCGCATTAACTTAATACAGTTTTCAGGAAAGTTGTGAGCATAGAAGGGTTCATCTTCGAATCAGGCTTATCCTTGCTTCCTGAGGTAGAGGCCTCATTGAAGCTCTTCTTAGCTTCCATGAAGGCTTCATGAGCATGCTCCAAGTTGAATTCAACCTCTTTTGCCGGGGCTTTGTGAACCCATGTACTGTCTTCTCGCTATTTCCCCTTGTCATCTCCTATCGTGATTCCACTCCTGATCACTATATTTACGTTCAGATCTTCCTCGCACGGTTCAGACCTCATCATCTGTAGGTTTTGAGTCGGGGGAGGTGGTAGCGCCCCTTTGTCACATATCCTAGCTATCAACATAGGACAATCTTCTGCTTCATGATCAAACAACGTGCAATACTTGCATGACGGACGCATTGGATTAGTGCAATCACGGGCATAGTGTCCTAGTCCTTCGAAATTGTAGCAAATCAACTATCCTTGACCTCTACCAGGTCCTCCTCTACCTCGGCCTCGTCCGCACCCCTAAAATCCTGTCTACACCATCCCTGCATTCTGGTCAAGAGGCCGCATTTCGACTTGAACATTGTAGGTGGGAGTTCTATTCATCATCGATTCATAGCTCTTGTAAGTATGCTCATCATGTCCTATTAACCTACAAAAGTTGTAGAACAAATGTTGCGGTGCTTGTACATACTTCTGTAGCAAGTGACAGTTATCTGTTGCATGTTTTCTGCTTACCTGATAGATAGCACACCATAAAGTAGGCATGCGCTAGGTCCCACTTGAGCTTCTTGCCTTAAAGGCATCGGTCCTCCTCCTGCAAGGTAATTTTCAAAGACTGGGCAATGGTATTTGTCATGACCCCGACTCTTGCATTTCAAGCACCATATCTCCTCACGTATCTCTGGCCGAACCGTCCTGTCTTGCTTCAAACTTTGCATCTCAAGGAACAGATTATTCAGCTGCGCATGGATCTGCTAGACTCCTCGATTAGGATCCTACATCAGAGTCTCATGTAGTCTCATGGAAATATCCAAGGCCTCTGCTTGAGTTGTTATCTTCTGTTGCGACAACGCACTCCTTAAGTGTGGTAGTAGCAAAGCCACAAACCACTCGTGATGCTGTCCATCTGTCAAGTTCATGTTGGCTTCGCGGATCATACATTTCAACCTCTGATCTAGTTCCCAAGGCGTCTCTCCTGGTTGCATCACGATCTCTTTGAATCCCATAATTGACTGCACTTCATATTTAGGCCTACTAAATTCTCTATTTAGTGCTGCCTGGATGTCCGCTACTCCAGCATTCAGGTTATCGTTAGAGTACTTAATATACCAGGTTAGCGCGCGATCTTGCAGAGTGCTAACTAGTGTCGCTTTCTTTATATGATCATCTATAACACCTTGAGCTTCCCATATAGCCCTCACAACGAACTAGAATTGGTCTGGGTCCTCATTTCCCAAGCCTTTGAACAAAGGCAACTTCACTATGTTTTCCATACTGAAGCGCGGTGGATGTGGAGGTGGTACGGGTGAAGTTGGAGGCGATGGCGGTGAAGTTCGAGGTGGTGTGGGTGGAGGTGGTATTCGTGGGAATCCTTGTCTTATTAAATAAATAACGCTTCACGGAGAAACCTTCGCTATCCCTTCTTCATCCCTTCGCAGAGGTGAAATCAAGGGGCTATACTCTAGGCCCTTATTTCCTTCGTTTCTGTAAAATTTTCCGCTTTGCGTAGTCTCGAACATCAAGGTAGCTGCATAACCCATTTTTCACAAAACAAAATATTAATCCAAGTATTCAAAGATTTTATGTACTTACCTCGCGGTCCTTTGAAAAAGCGTCATTCCGCCTCGCTATAGCTGGTTGAGGTGTGGACCACGAATTCAGTCACAAATCCTCCTATGACACGATCGAGCCAATGATTGAGAGCGCAAGTGATCTTATCCTCTGATGCTTCCAACATTTGCACTAGCTCTGGGGTCCACATAATAGGATTTTCAAGTTTCCACCTTCCTTCGCTATCTGCTAGCTTCACGATCCACTCGTATAGCTCAACATGGAAAGAAAAAAAAAGATTTCGTGGATCTCTGTATATAGGTATCGGTCCAACCACTGTTCCTTTGACAGTCATGGGTTTCTGTTCTCCTGTGCCATGAATTCGTGGATCTTTCTATCCAACTAGTCTCCAATCTCCTTCTTAGTTGGATTCCAGTGATACGACATCACACATCTCTTATGCAGATTCCAGTCTTGGCAATGGAACCATTTGTTGGCTTGACGGGGCCTGACACAGGTTCAACGTTAGTTAACCAAACAAATCCCTACACTACTAGCCCTTTTAGCATTAGTCTACAGAGTGCGGATCGAAGTCTCACCCGAAGCAGTATGGGGGGATGCTGGAACCAAGTTTCCACACCCTTGAGATGGTTGTGATGTCAGTTTATTCTGGCTATACCTGCCTTCGTGCAGGTTTCTTAGCCCTTTGTTCCACCCTTTAGTACCTCTGTGAAAGGGTACAATTGGTTTTTGCGCAGCCCTGACCTGCGGCTCAGGGACTTTCACATTGCTAGGGCAACGATCTACGATATCTCCCAAACTAGGCTAAGTGTCTTACTTATCTTATTAACTGATCTTAGTTAGCTTCACGTAAATAGATGTTCTTACTTGCATTCACTTAACCAACACATTTACATACATTCGCGCATTATAAGTAAAATTCATACCCAACATAACAAGATGCATAAACAGGAAATAAAGACGCAAAAATTGTAGAATATTTCTCTTTATTGATAATTCTAGGCGATTACAGACTCAACCCACCCTACGCACTCAACTGTAGGGGTCTGCGCACTCAGTTGTGGACTTCTACCCTAGGCCTCTCCGTACTCAATTGCAGAGCGTCTACCTACACTACAACCCAAGACTTAGACTTCTTGCTCTAAAGTTATATGTGTGTCTATCTTCTATTCTTGCTTTCAAACTACTTAGAGCATAGCTCTATTTATACAATCCCATGGTCCACAGACCATGGGTAGATATTTTACAACCGACATTACATTTCCAAAATAAGGGTGGACAACCCTATGACTCTTTAACACCTACGCACTACGCAACCACAAAATGTGGAGTCTTTACACTTGGATTACAAAATTTGACCAAAATATGGGCTTTTAGCCCCAAGAATACCCTTGGGGGATCCCGCGCCCAACAGGGTGTCATGTCATTATGATGTTATGTTGTTATGTTATCATGTCGGTTTACTTTTCAGCGGGGTGATCATTGTAATTACTGCATCATGCTATGTTGTAAATCTCCATGAGTAATATGTTTTATTTTTAGCAGTTTTGCTGAGGTATCGGTGTAGTTGAACACCGACGACGGTGTCCCCAAAGGGGGAGGGTTTTGTAATAGCCCTGGTGAAAATTCTATGTAATAAAAGTTAATAAAGGAAAAAATAATAACCATAGTTGATGGGACACTTATTCCAAGCTGAATGCTGGGAAAAACATCCTAGTGCATGTTCATTTGGTTTACTATGGCTAAGGAAATTGGAAAAGGCAATGGATAAGGCTTTGGAAAGGAAAAATTGCTTTTTTGTCACATTTATTTATGAAAACAATGGAAATTAGGAGAAAAGGGAGCTGGAAGGTCAAAGGTTTCATGTGAGGAGGAAAATGAAGGAAAATAATGGAAAATGAAGAAAATAGAGGCCTCATTAATAAAAAGGCTTCTAAGGATCAATTGGTAACCTTTTGTCAGTTTAGTTTCAGAGCTCTCTCATTATTCTCTCTCTCTCTTTCTCACTCTTAGACACTTAGAGTCTTCTTGGAGCATTGTGGCATTAGATCAAGAAAGGCAAAGAAGGCAAGAGGAAGAAAATATCAAGCAGGGAAAGGCAGGGTCAAGCAACTACAACAAGATTCTTTGCAGGTATCGATTTGCATGTGTATTTTCCTTGCTAGATTTGGCATGCATGGTATTTCATGTGGTTCTTTTGATGTTATGACATGGCTTTTTCCAGGTGTAATAGTGTTTCAGCCTAGCCTTTCCATTTCCGAATAGCCATGGTGTGATGGGGTTCTCATGTTTTGGTTGAGATGGATTCGAAGCTGAGTAAGGTGGATCTCCAAATGATAGAAAACATGACACAGTAACCCTTGAACCAAACTGTGGGTTGAGGTAAAGCCATATCTTTTGTTGCCTCGGTGGCCCTAGGAATCCTTGCCGATGAATGGTAGGATATATAGTAAAGCCAGGAGATGGTTTTCCCTTGATTAGGCCTAGGAATCCTTGCTGGTGAATGGTGGGATATATGGTAAATCCTAGAGGGTGGTGTTTCAGTTTAGGGCCTAGTGATCCCTAGATTGGAATATGGATTGCGGTAAAGCCCAAGAGACTAAGAGATAGGAAAATTCCTCACGGTGTCGGTGGGGAAATCTAGTGGCTTCCATGATTGTTTTGGCCTAGCGATCTGGTGGAGATCATGGTAAAGCCTATTATTACATGTTTATTGTGTTGGCCTAGTGATCCAGGATGGATTATGATAAGCCTGGTTGCCATTGATGAGGGTGAGGTGGTTTAGCCTCGGTATGCCCTGGTTGGTTCTTTTGGTTTGAGCCCCCCATTCATGCTTGGAATATGGCATGAGGGTGAATGGCTGAAGAGAGATTTGGCTCAACCATTCTATAGTCGAGTGGGACATGGTAGTCCCATCCCGGGTTTGGATTTTTCATAATCCATATGAGGTTATTTATCCTTGTATTTCTATGAGTATTATACTGGTTTATATGTGGATCATATGGATGTGATTTCATTGGTATTTCTGCTGCTATTATGCTAGTTATGTATGTGTTTTATGACAGTGGATATGTATGGTTCTCATCATGTTTTTACTTGTAAATGAATGGATAATGTATCTATGACCTAATAGATGATGATGCAACAAATGATATGAGGAAACAATGGTTCTTAGCGATTCTCAGATAAGTATGATATCCCTACGCTTAAATATGTTTTTTATAACTGTAGATTACATATTTGTGATATGTTTGACGAAATTACTGTCATGGCTAGTAAGGGTATGGTTAAAGGCTTGTTCAAGAATTTAATTTTGCATAATTGTTTCCCTGCTATCTTACTATTTTGGAGATGTAATTCCATTTTGGGCAGTGACCTGGGCTATGGGCCTAAAAAAGTGGCTTAAATCCTGGGGATGCTGGCATGCCTATAACATGAGAGCATCCAAAGCCTCTTGGATGCTGGAAGCCCTATAGCATGAGAGCGTCCAAATATCAAGTGGTCAAAAACTTCAGTGGGACCCATGGGCTAGCTACTTGAAGTGTTGGGATGGTTATCAAGGGTCCTGCAACTGATGTGGAAGGTATGTATGTTGTGTTTCCATAGATTCCATTTCCTTAAGGTCACATAGGAGGTGGAATCCAATCATGGTAGGATATCGTCGCATGTTTACCCCGTTTGGCCGGTTACTTGGGTAAATGTGGGAGGAGGTTGTTACAACAACAAACCCTATTGAAACCCTAAATCTAGAGGTTGAGTCTAGCCATCAAATTCCTATTGATGAACCGGCTAGTAGGGGTATGGTTAAAGGCTTGTTCAAGAATTTAATTTTGCATAATTATTTCCCTGCTATCTTACTGTTTTGGAGATGTAATTCCATTTTGGGCAGTGACCTGGGCTATGGGCCTAAAAAAGTGGCTTAAATCCTGGGGATGCTGGCATGCCTATAACATGAAAGCATCCAAAGCCTCTTGGATGCTGGAAGCCCTATAGCATGAGAGCGTCCAAATATCAAGTGGTCAAAAACTTCAGTGGGACCCATGGGCTAGCTACTTGAAGTGTTGGGATGGTTATCAAGGGTCCTGCAACTGATGTGGAAGGTATGTATGTTGTGTTTCCATAGATTCCATTTCCTTAAGGTCACATAGGAGGTGGAATCCAATCATGGTAAGATATCGTCGCATGTTTACCCTGTTTGGCCGGTTACTTGGGTAAATGTGGGAGGAGGTTGTTACAAAAACAAACCCTATTGAAACCCTAAATCTAGAGGTTGAGTCTAGCCATCAAATTCCTATTGATGAACCGGCTAAAATCCATGTAAGAAAACCAATAATTAGGGTTTATGAATATAAGACAAAATACAATGAAAGTAGGTTAAAGAAGGTGGGAAATCAGAGCAGATGGAGGTAGAAGACAAGAAGGGAAAATGACCAAGTCAAAAAACATAGGAAACAAGAAGAAAAATAGAGGATAAGGTTTATTATTCTAGGAAGCCTCGTAACGGGCCTACCAATAAATTGAGGTTAGAATTCAAGTCCAAATTCGATCCTAAACTGAAAGAACCAATAATTATTGATGAGGATGAGAATGTGAAACCCTCCAAAGGCAAGAAAAGATCCACGAAGAAAGTGAAAGCTGAGTCTATAAAAATGAAAGCAAAGGAAACTCTAGAAGATGACAGAGGCACTGAAGAAAGGGGCATGAGAGTCATAAGATCAGTCTTAGGACAAAACATGTTGATCATGCTTGCTCAAGCAAATGAATCCATAGGCGATTGAATAGGTTTCTGTTTTTGAAAAGAGGTGGTTTGATCCCAGAACAGGGGAAATGTTTGCTGCAAAGCCCTAGTTTTGGTTCAATGCTTTATTATGCTTCAAAGATACCATACTTTAAGGATGAATTATCATAATAATATGTCATAAAACGTTTTTGGTGGTTGAAGGAATGCCGATGGTACGAGTCAACAAGAGAAAGGTGCCTTAGGAAGTGGAGACAATTGCATAGAATCAGTTGCATAGCTTGAGGCAGTTTTGTAGGTGCATGCATCAAAGGGAATGATTGCTACAAAGGAGGCCTACAAATTGCAGTGACTGAATATGATCCTAGAAACCAATGAATAATTACTAGATTTAGAATTCTAGTGATTTAATTCCTTAATATGTTCCAGAGAATCAATAGAGGTCTCGTACTAATTTTCATAGATAATTTGTTTTTGTTTAGATGCCACGATAAGGTTTCAAATAAATGAGCTAATAGGGGTTGAATTATATTTTGTAAATTATTTTATTCAGATATTGTAATATTTGATAATTAATTCTCCCAACTATTGTGGATCTTGAAACTTTATGTAATTTTCTTATATAATATACTAGAAAAAAGGAAAAAAAGGTTGGACTCTGAAACCAAAAAGGTCTCTTTTCCATGTGTTTATCAAATTACTTATCTTTTTCAAGTTCCAAGATGACTAGAATATTATGATCAATGATACATAGATTCTCGTTCTTCAGTGATAGTTTCATTTCTATGTGATGCTAATTTATGTGTTATCTTTTGATGTTTAAACACGATTATCTAACATAATTCATTATTTCAATGCTTTGGTTCACATGGTTTAAACATTTTCACTCTTTCTTCTAAAGCTTCCATGATTTATGTTTCATGCCATGCTATAGTGGATTGTTACATCTTTATTTTGCTACCATTCAAATGATGTTTTGATAGATCTACAGTCTGCCATATACCCTACCTCTATCCATGTTTATTCATACAGTCAAGGTCTTGGTAATTGCACTTAAGACCTAATGACCCCATTTCCCAATCAATTTATTACTTCATCCCAACCAAATGCTATTTACAACACAACCCTATTAAAGATGCAACCATTGTTTCAAGACACAACTAGTTGCTAAGCCTAGTGATTGTAATGTCGCCAATTAAATTAAATTTTCTAAGATGAATTTCTATTTTTCAATTGGGTGTTGGGAAATATTTTGGCATGTAAACTTAGGAAAAGTGGGTGGAGGGAGTCCCCACCACAAACATTAGAGAAAATGAAAGATTAAATTGATAGTGGCATATGGGGTCCACATAAAGTACACACTTGGGGAAGAAAGAATTCGAATTCCTCGAGGCAAATCGAATTGGTGGAGGGACCCACAAGGAATGCATGGCCAACAATGATAAAAGGAAGGAATGAGGGAGCAATACGGGTCTTTTGTCTATTTGAAATCTAATTTGCCTTAGCTGTTCAGCTGAGCCAATATTGTGCTATTTAGCACAAGAGCTTCCCAAGGAGAGAAGCTCAACCTTTCTTCGATGGACTTCGAGTTCCACCCTAGGAAGGCTTTCCTTCATCATTGAGACTATAAGAGGCATCAAATAAAGGTCCCACACATTTATGGAGCAGAGCACGCAGTCTGGGGGCCACCACTGCATAGAGGGAGGATTCACAGGTTGTTTGTGGAGCTGGTTTGTTGAGGAATTGATCGAAGAAGCTACAAGAGTGTTCTTTGATCATTTTCATGAGTGTGGAGGGTAGCTACATCCAAGAGGACCAACCTACACGCAGCTCTCACTTTATCATACACATGACTACATCATCTCTTCCATGACTGCACAATCATTGGAGTGATACTCTTTTGGGGCAACATCATCTATGAGAGTTTGGAGCTAGGGTGCTGGGAAATCTTTGGGAGGGAAATTTGAGGAGGATTGCTAGAGTTTGGAGAGAAGAGATTTCTAGGAGTAGCCATAGTAACATAATTCAAATTTGGTGGAGGGCCAAGTTGTGTAGGGTCAAATTTTGAAAGTTGGAACTAAGGGAAACCCTTTCTATGTTTTTCTGGGTTTTGGGCAAGGAGAACTCTCCTAATTTTATAGAATTTTCTGGGCAGTCTAGAGTGGGAAAATCAAGGGTATAAGTTAGGAAACAACATAGTTTTCTGGAGGTGTTGATTATTGCAGTCGTTTGGCTTTCTCATACTCATCAGTTGGTGCTTGTAGCTTGCCTTGTGCGAGGCCATGTGAAATTTCTCCAACTAGTTTGTATCACAATATATATATATTATTAATAAAATTTGGCTAGTTTGGGGATTTGCAAAAATTTCTAGTTTATGTGTATGCATTTCTAAAATTTTATGTGTTAATTATTTGTGCATGTCTTTGTTATCATTGTAAAATTTCTACTAAGAATATCATAGTGGTATCAAAGCATGATCTTGTTTAGTTATGGAGTATGCAGCAAGATCATGGAAGATTTGGGCATGTATGCACTGTGATGGGTGAACTATAAACAAACCCATGGCTTAAGGGAGAGTGAGTATCATTGAGGGAAAAATGACCCTCACCCAATTTGATGGTTCAACTAGGAGTTCTATCAGAAAATGGGTAAAAAATTGGACAAATATTTATGGCTAAACCCCATGAGGGAGGCAGATGCTATTAGACATGCCACTGTGCACTTGGATGGAGATGCTATGGAATGGGGGTACCAAGGGTTGATCCCTTTTGGTCATGCATGTATCACATCCTAAAAAGAGTTCACACAAAGGCTTGTGGATAGATTTGACCGAAAGGACACAATACCCCCTTAAAGGGAGTGGATAGGACGGGGAAAGCTAGAGGATGAGACGAGGAGGCATTTCTACTGGTGGAGACCGGGCTTTAGATGTCAGAAGCTCAAGGAGGAGGTTGAGCAGGAGGACAAGCAAGATGGTGAGGGGCACATTGATATACCCGATGTGGCACAGGAGTCATCGTTGTTGGAGGCCTCTTTGGTAGCTCCAGCTGAAAACTTGGTTGAAGGAGTAGAGCATACACTCAGAGGGTCAGCTATTGATGAGATGTAAACAATTGATGAGGTACCCAGTGCTATGATCTAGTTTCTAGACGATGGCCGCCCAAAGTAGGTTGATGAGGTGCCTGGAGGCATACTTGTCATTGAGGAGGTACCAAAAGAGACGGAGGGGTCCAAAGCGGTGACCAATTTTACAGAGGATAACTTCCCTCCATAGTTTCATCAATTCTGGGCTAGCCTTCTAGCGTTGAGAAAGAAGGCCACGATAGTGCGAGAGGCCATTCTACAATAGAACAAGGAGTTGGAGGGCATGAGAGTGGTTTGTGCTGAGTCAGCAACCAAACTGACTCATGTTGGGGAATGTTTGGGTTCACTAATGGTTTAATTGGAGTTCACATTGGAGCGATGGGGCAACCCTACTCAGACATTACAGGCCAATAGCACTAGCAGGTTACCAACACTACACATTGGAGAGGGGGAGGTAGAGTCACCTCGACATATTTTATGTGTTGACCAGGATGGTGAGATGAGGCGACATGAGTTGCACAAGGTGCATCCTTGGTAGGATGGAGGGTTATTTCCATGTATGGGAGTTTATGCTCTCGATCCTTCCCTTGGTGTTGGACGGTGAGAGATATTGAGTTGTATCTAGTGGAGCTGTCTAGGAGGTTAGATGCATCCATGGCCAAAACTCAGTGGAGGCTATTGATTACTAGAGGAGCTCGAGGGCCAGACTGTTGTTGGGATCCAGGTGGGATTCTCTATCACATCGTGGAGTTAGTAGGTCACGGTAGCAGCTACGTGATGGACTCGGTGGTTGGGTGCACACACGTTTTCATATCCCCTTCAGAGTTCCTTACAACACTAATGACATGATGGATTGGTAGAGGAGTAGGCATATTTCAAGAGTTTTCATGGCATGTTGTGTTGACATGGGATCTTAGGATGGTTAGACTACTCTAGCAGGATTTGGTAGGAGGGGGTGGCATTGTTAGGCCACCAGACATGGCATCATATGGAGACAATGCTTTCTCATTGATGTATTGGGAACTAGAGCTACTGAGGTTCGACATGGTAGCGTTAGTCTCGATTACATGTGAGGAGTTGAGCCACATAGGTGTACCTGGGCAGATGAGGAGGTGTAGATCGCATCGTGGTGGGTGTACGAGAAGAGTAGTGGATGCATGGGCACATATGGGATGGCCTATGGTACATGGCGCCATGGCACTGAGCGTTGATATCTAGTTGTGCATGAAGTTGTGCCATGGAGTTCAGGTCTATGTAGTGGAGTGTTGGGGTGTGTATTTGTGTGCAGCAGAGCATGATGATGCACAATAGTTTATTGAGGTGTTTTTTCCAGAGAGATCCCTTAATGAGGGTGTAAGGAAATCCATTGGGGTTGGCACACTCAAATTTGGAGATCGATTTGATCATAGGGTCGGCCGTGAGCTTCCCTTTATCACTCACCAACATTGCACACTGATGTTGGGAAATTTGATACCATTCATTGATGCTCTCATTGCAAGAAACAAAACCCACGAGGTTCATCTGAGATAGTTGGACGGGGCATGGTGCATCAGGAGAGAGGCTTTCCAGTTGTGGCATATGGGCAAGGCAAGGGTTGGTGGATGCAGCTTAGGGGTAGTCCAATCTTTTGTAGAGGTAACACTTGCACTACACTTGAGCCCACACTGAGGGAGAGGCATGACCCCCTTTGGGTGAGACATTTCGAGGTGTCTCAGGAGCATCCACAATAGTTTGTGGACCTTACATGCAGGCGGATGTTTAGACTCCAGGCGGTGTTGGGGAGCACTTTCAGGAGGTAGGATGATAGATCCCACTGCATGGTATGGCCGGCACAGGGCAGGTTTGTATGCACCAGATTGGTTCATGATGTAAGGAGGTCATTTATCAATTGCAAACGGGGGCTTGAGATGTGGTATGGGTTGGTGCCAACAACTGTCAGGACTATGCTGCAACCATTCTAGCTGTGGGATCTAGGGATCTGGCTGGTTGATTGGACACTTTGTTTCACAATGAGCACGAGCAGGACAGCGGATGACCGAACTCCCTCTTGGTTTGACATGCGGGGGAGCGTTGAGGCCTTTGTCGCATGGAAATACTGGTTTTCCTTGTTTCTACTACAAATCAGAGTGAGTGTTGGATGGGTAGGTCGTGATATCATGGGGATTCTTGGGCTAGATGCATTGGAACTCCATAGATATTCTTCCCTCATGTCCCAGGAGAGGGGGATACAACTTGCACGTGACGTGAAAACCGTCATGATAAGAGTGGTGCAATGACATCACGGTGGCACCCCTTTTGAAATAGCTTGGGATTTTGGCCTAACAGGGCTTAGCAGTTCAACTATCCGTGGAGGTGAGCATGTTTCTATAGGGGAAGGTCATCCAAATCTTCCATTGGGTTTTAGTGACTTGTTGGTGGTGTGGCAGACTTCACCAGTGTGGCAGGGTGATTAGTAGGAGGGGAACAGGGGAAGCGCAGGCAGGCGAGGATTCCATCCCACAAGGATTGGATTGTGTCTTCAGGGGTCTACTTTAGAAGTGTACGAGAGAGACTATTTGGTAGAGTAGTTTCATGAGGAGATGATCAGGATTTTATACTACCATGATGCTCTACTTAGTGGCAGTATGCAGGAGACGTCTGGTGCCTATGTTGAGTTGGTCATCAAGTGGAGCAAGGGATGCCTCATGCTGATCAGGATGGCTTGGGATCCTGGCAGGACGAGTCAAAGATCAGTGATGGCTGATTGGTTTATTTGGGACCCCAATATTGTGTGCAGAGACTGTTGGGGTCAGTTGATTGAGAGTGTGCTTGTTTAGGCATTGCTTGAGGACAAGCAATTTTTGGTGGGGAGGACTGTAATGTCCCCAATTAAATTAATTTTGCTAAGATGAATTTCTATTTTGCAATTGGGTATTGGGAAATATTTTAGCATGTAAAATTAAGAAAAATGGGTGGAGGGAGTCCCCACTTAATTTTTGGAGAGATGGAGGCCACCAACATTAGAGAAAATGAAATATTAAATTGATAGTGGAATATGGGGCCCACATAAAGTACACACTTGGGGAAGAAAGAATTCGAATTCCTTGAGGCAAATCGAATTGGTGGAGGGACCCACAAGGAATGCATGGCCAACAATTATAAAAGGAAGGAATGAGGGAGCAATAGGGGTCTTTTGTCTATTTGAAAATCAAATTTTCCTTAGTTGTTCAGCTGAGCCAATATTGTGTTGTTTAGCACAAGAGCTTCCCAAGGAGAGAAGCTCAAACTTTCTTTGGTGGACTTCGAGTGCCACCCTAGGAAGGCTTTCCTTCATCACTGAGACTAGAAGAGGCATCAACTACAGGTCCCATGCATTTCTAGAGTAGAGCACGCAGTCTGGGAGCCACCACTGCATAGAGGGAGGATTCACTGGTTTTTTATGGAGCTAGGTTGTTGGGGAATTGACCGAAGAAGCTACATGAGTATTCTTTGATCATTTTCATGAGTGTGGAGTGCAGATATAGCCAAGAGGACCAACCTACACGAAAATATCACTTTATCATACACATGACTGCATCATCTCTTCCATGACTGCGTAGTCATTGGAGTGAGACTCTTTTGGGGCAGCATCATTTGGGGGAGTTTGGAGCTGGGGTGCTGGGAAATCATTGGGAGGGAAATTTGAGGAGGATTGCTAGAGTTTGGAGAGAAGAGATTGACAGGAGTAGCCACAGTAACATAATTCAAATTTGGTGGAGGGCCAAGTTGTGAAGGGTCAAATTTCGAAAGTTGGAAATAAGGGAAACCCTTTCTAGGTTTTTTTGGGTTTTGGGCAAGGAGCACTCTCTTAATTTTAAATAATTTTCTCGGCACTCTAGAGTGGGAAAATAAGGGGGCGAATTCAGGCATTAATGTAGTTTAGGAGCAGCAACACAATTTTATGGAGGTGTTGATTATTGCAACCATTTGGCTTTCTCACACTCATTACCTGGTGCTTGTAGCTTGCCTTGTGCAAGCCCAAGTGTAATTTCTCCAACTAATTTGTACCACAACAAGTATTATTAATAAAATTTGGCTAGTTTGAGGATTTGCAGAAATTTCTGGTTTATGTGTATGCATTTATGAAATTTTCTATGTTATTTATTTGTGCATGTCTTTTTTATCATTGTAAAATTTCTACTAGGAATATTACAGTGATTAGGTTGTCTGAGAGATCCATCCTCGATTGAAGGGGCTAGCCTTCAATTTGTAATATTGGTTTGAAAAGGTTATCTTAAGGAGTTCTTTGTTACAACCAAGAAATATTTCTAAGAGATAACAAGAGGAATGGTCTCCATTACATCAACTCTCCTCATCATATGGAGAAACTTTTGCTGAACTTGGATCTTGGTGAGCCACTTGCCTTTGAAAAGAAGTTCACCTTCTTTGACAACTCAATAGGTTTGTATGTGTTACTGACAGTGGAAGACATACACAACACATTAAACCCACAACAACCACCCTGACAAGGGCTGTGTGAACTGACAATTAATAAAGATCTAGAGTGGACATGAAGAAAAATAGGGAAATTCCCATCATCCTCGAGGGTTGAGGGCAGTTACCTGGGGATGAGGAGAAGAAGGTCAACATGCACGAGAATAGGGGGATGGAGTGTGTGTGGTCAGGGATCACAAGCAAAGCAAAGGTGAAGCAATTAGTAAGAATCAACATAGAACAACATGGATGGACATGAAGAAGATACACAACAAGTAAAGAAAAACCTATGGAGAAGAATGATTTAGATTGGACTATGTTGTTTTAACCTGTATGGCCAGTGGGAGGCTCAATGGGGAATTGGACCACTTAGTGCTTGTTGAGTAAGTTGATAAACCACTAAGTGCTTAATGGATAAGCCCTAAAACCACTTAGTGCTTACTGAGTGAACTAATAAACCACTTGGGTTCTTATTTGAAGGTTGATAAACCACTAGGAAGGTAAGCTGAGCCACTATGGTGCTTTCTAAAAGAATTGATAAACCACTACATGCTTGCTTGGAAAGCTAATAAACCACCTAAACCGTGGGCTACAGGCCCTTGTGGTGCTTTCCTTGAAAATACAATTGATAAACCACCTATACAGTGGATCCAGTCTATTGGAATTGAGCAATACCCTAGCCGAGCATTGGATGGAGTCCTGTGTTTTGATTTTGCAAGTAAGAGGGTCATCATGGTGCTTGCTACATGGGGGAAATTGATAAAACACCTGAACAATGGAATCCTCGTACTAAAGGTTTGCTAAATCCTTGATGTGAACTTCTTTGAGCCTATACCTCCTTCATACTCTAGATTCAACTTGGCGATGGTTAGTTGCATGAGAGTTTGTAGTGTAGGTATACTATTGTTGGGTGGAGAGCTAAAGTCCCTCCTCTGGTTGCCAACCATTTCAATTCAATCAGATAAGTATAAAATTGTGTACATTGGATTTTAAATTGTGATAGCCATGTTATAATGATGAATGTTGCTATGGTCATGTTTATTCATGTATGGGCATTGAATGTTTTGTTTCACTGACTAGTTGCACCATGGAGCTGCTACTCTATTTATGATTTATCAATTAATTGTATGCTTGTAGTACAGTGGTTGCATGGTTGTAATGATAGGGTTATAACCCACAAAAATGGTTGAAAGTTGTAAGTATCTGAAGTAATTTCTCTATTGTTATTTGATTGAATGAAAACTTTCAACGATTTGTTCATAAACCACAATCATCTAGTGAAAAAACACATGTCAAACTTGTGATAATGAAGCTTCAAGATTGTTTCACTCATAAAGGCCAATGTCTAGGCCTTGTTTGTCTCCTGCAAAAAAGTTGGGTGTTCAGGCCAATGCCCCCAAGTCTTAAGATATTCACCAAATTGTAACTTTGTTTCTATGTTCCTCAGACGTGCAATGGAAGTGCATCGGATGTGTGTCAAGGGCTTACCTGCGTTGGTTCCTCTAGAGGCTATTTATAGATGTCTTCAAGTCATGAAACTGTCTGGGAAGGAGGCATTCAAAGGGTGACTTGTTTAGGGCATGAAGCAACTGAAATTAGGGTTTTATGAGCCCTAAAAAATTGATCTGGATGTTGGGATTTGATGTGCCCAAATGGATCTGTAACAGCTGCCCCTTAAAGCATGAAGTCAGAAAAATGCCAATGCCGAACGTAATGCTTACGATGTGATGAAGAGGTATCGAAGTTGAAGGTGACCAGCATCAATTACAATACATATATCATGATATTTGATTTTACATGAATTGCTGAGGGAAGGCATACCCATGCTCAGCTTATAAACTTTCATTACATGTACATAAACAGTTGTCTACAGATATAGACCCATGATCAGAATGACCATCAATGTAAAGCCATTATATATATGATTTATTACCCTTGAAATTGCAGCTTGGATGGATGAAACTAGATCTGGGGTCTTCTATCTCGTTCAATCGTTCACTCAAGTACGAGCCTAACCATGTGAATATGTGATCTGAAGTAGAACATGTGAAGACACCATCTGATTACCAGCCAATGATGTAAGCTGTTAACAGATGCGATAGAAATCATTGATAATGATAATGATCCTCAAGGTACTGCAGTACATTCTGCATGGTTTGAATGGATGATTTGATGTCGAACACCATACAAAGTCTTTCGGTCGAAGGCCATTGATGTATGCCTATCACCAAAAGTGAGAAACCTGCCATTGATGCATGCAAGCCTCAAGGTATTGGAAGGGTGTTTCTAAGTCAACTTCTTGGATAATGTGATGATGTCGACAAGAAGCGACTCGTCGCAGAAGGATCTTGATGTATCCCACATCAACGACACGAAATGAGTGTAGTGATTTTAGAGATGGAATTTGACTGATGACACAAGGTTCAGGAATGGCGGTCATGAAAATGAAGGTTTATGGTATTGCAAAGGATGAATTTTGACTGAATGACTTCTCTTGAACATGTCGGTGACACTGAAATGAATTGGTAGCATTGACCCAAAACAAAGTGATGGATGGTATGATAGACCAATAGTGTGATAACCATCAAGCTAATAACCCAACCCAGATAGTCACGACGATGGAGTGAAAGTGTCATGTTCAAGAGCGACTTGCTACCATAAAGTGGTTTTCCCCTTTTTCCCATTTTCCCCAGTCATTGCTGACCAATACCTCTTTATTTTTATCAATATTGAGGAGGATAACATATGCTTGTTGTATAATTTCACCCTTCGGGCGAATCCATCGCTATTTGATGTTTTAACAAGTCTAGTGAAGGTGAAACTTGGTCTTGTCTAGATGGACAAGTTTGTCGCTATTTGATGTTTTAACGAGTTTAACGACAAAGATAACTCGGTCCTTTTCATGTTTAGAGAGTTTGAAAAGGGCAAAAAGAAAACTCCACAAGTTCTTTTTCATAAATTAATCTCTCAAGCTTGAAAAAGCGTAAAATAATACAAGAGAGATATCGTTTCCAATCCGTTAACGAGCTAGAAAGGACAAGCGCTCGACAATCTTTTCATGTTTAGAGAGTCTGAAAAGAGCTTAAAGAGGACTCCACTTTGAGGAACGAGTGGTGTCTAGGGTAGCAACTAGTTCCGGTGATGTTGGAACTTCTCAAAACATGTTTATTTATGTGAAAAGGCTGGCTAATAAGATCACTCACTGCAACTGTTCCTCTAAAAGGGTAAAACAACAAAGTGAAAGAGTATGATCAGCCAAGCAGATAGTGACGATGGAAGGAGAAAAACCAAGGCTCATCTGGTGGAAGAGGCTGATAGAATGGAAATCACGAGGGTTAAAATGGAAATGGGTTCATTTTTACATAAGCTTGAACCATAGGGAACTATGCTTGGATTTAGTTTCATGTTTACACAAGCTTGAAACGAAGAACTTATCTAGGGAATTAGTAAAAGAACTATCCTCATGGACCTGTTTCATTTTTTAACAAGGTTGACACAAGACAAGGAACTATCCTCATTATTCCTTTGATCACAACTCATAAGAGGTCATGAAGGAGAGATTTGGTTCCAATGCCCCCAGTACATGATGTACAACATCACTAAATTGATCGTCAGTTGATGTAGGTATGGAATGGGTTGCCACATAATTAACCCGTGGCGGGGATGATACCATTGGTACAAAAGGACTATTTAGGGAAGATGGTTGACTGGAATCCATATTTGGATCGGGAAATGAAAGCTGGTCAATGGTGACAATTTTGCTTTCATGCGGGAAACAAATCACTCAAAAGAGTGTTGAAACAATAGTTCCCATGTCATAAACATAGTTGTGCCCAAGAAGTAAATTGTAATGTAAAGGGCCTGGGACTACCATCACATTCAGATAAACGATTTTTCCTCCCAAAGTAATAGGTAACTGAGGGAGGATACCTAATGGTTGACTGGTTCCTCTGTTAAAAGCCAAAAAATTCTGGGTAATAGGCACAAGTGGCGGTGAACCGAGTGCTTGCCAAGCAGTTGAGGAAAGGATACTCACTGATGTGCCTTCATCTATAATAATTCTAGATACAATCATATTACAAACCTGTACTATGATTTGGAAAGGAATATAAGAAGGAAGACGGAAACCTGCCAGTCGATTCCAATCAAAGGAAGTGACTAGACTGCTTGGAGGGAGTACCGTAGAAATGAGAGAATTAACCCCTTGATTTACGAGAACGAGAAGATTTTCCTCCTGTATTGATGGAACAAGAGGGTTTCCCCCAAGCTCATTAGAATCTAAATAAACAAAAATACCCTGAGTGGTATCATATTCACTCTCTTCGGGAAAGGTACGATTAACTGAAAGTGAAATCAATTCAATTGTTACCTCGACCTGTTGATTTGGGTCGGGTATAGACTCATAGGATTCACTTTCAGAGAGAGTGGGTTTGACTGACAGTTGATTTGAGTCAATCAATTCATCAACTAATGAAGGATTAAGAGATAGTTTCCTGTAACAACATGGAAGTCGCTGTGGTGAAGCAGGACGATTATACAACACTTTTTTGGCTTCATCTAGATAGGGACAAAGGTGAATGGGGTGATTCCCTTCAAATAACCTATAGGGAAACTTAACTCTACCCTTCTTTCCATGAACTTTACTACCACTAGTTGATGGTGTGTCACCAGCATGATCTCCAGAAGTTGATGACACAGGATGTTGTGAATGAGAAGACCATTCTTATAAGATCTGAGGAATATCAAGACAATTTCGAATAATATGGTCTCCCGCACAAAGTTTTCATGGATATTTAACTTTGCGAGGCTTGAGAGACGGTTTCTCATCAGATGTTGCATTCAAAGCAATGGTTGCTTGTTTTCCCCTATGCTGAATTTGCTTCTTCTTCTTCCCTTTCTTCCTCTTCTTAGCCACCTGGTTACTAGTACTAATACTTTCACCAGGCGAAGAGGAAGAAGGGGAGGAAGAAACAACCGAGGAAGAAGGAAAAAGGTCAACTTTAGGATCAACTAGATATTGATTTTGTCCAGTTGGAGGAGTACTCAATTGTGGAGAAATCACAACATTTTGAACCAAGGAGGTTGAAAACAACCATACTAGCAAGCCAATGGTAAATCTTGGAAGGGACAATGTAGCCATATATGGAGCACCAATATTTCCAAAAGGAGGAAAAGGACTAGGATTCCCATCAAAAGGAATTCCTTGATCGGTGGACTCCAAATTTGTTGCCATATGTTTCAACCTAAGATCAACTAAGGAGTGAGCGTGGAGGATGTTATCCGCGGTCAATTAATTTTATTTTAATCAAAGTAACATAATAAAACAAAAGAAGGATAATCTAGGCAAAAGGTTTACCAAGCAACTGTAAACTGCAGAATACTTCCCGACGAACCGAAAAGTACGAGCAGGCAATCTCCCCGAATGCTGTGTTCAATGTATCACAGTGTACAAGGTGACCAAGTCAGTTACCTAAGGATGTATAGCAACCTAGTGTTGTCCTCCCATATATACCCGAAAGTACGTGGATGCCCAATCTGTATAAGAGCTATCTAATGCAAAATCACACAGTGAGAACATTCCCATATATTTTATGTACTGTAACACCACCCTATATACCCGAAGGTACATGGACGAGCTACGATATACTCACGTACATGGAATCAGGTATCACACTCAGGATGTATTGCAGACAAGTTAGCGACATCTTCTTTGTTTTACGACACCGAAACACGTCTCTAGCCTAGACCTCTAAATGTTTTTCGTTAGGTGACAATGCTCCATTAGGTAAATTCAGATAAATTTTAAGTTGATCTTCTTTAGAATTTGCCTTTCAAGGTTCACCATGTGATGTACATTTGCAATTCCTAAAATGCAAATAATATGATAAGCATTATTTTTATTCAATTAAACAATGAAAACCTTAACTAGTAGGGATAGAGAAATCATATATTTGACAAAGAGCAAAGAGCACATCTAATGCAAATTCCCTAGCTATTCCTTTCAATCATTCACAAACTATAATATGGACGATGCATGTATTTCTTTTCAAATCCCTTAATGTTATGATGAACAAAAAGGAAACTAATGCACATACAATCAATCAATCTTTTATGAGAACAAAGACTTTACGACAGTTTAGTTTCGAAGGAAAAGAAGACTTTTACGAAACTTTCTTTCGAACAAAGATTAATCGACTATAATCTAACTTTGATGATGAATCGATAATGACAAAGAAATAATTTAAGAAACATTAATCAATCAAGTCAAAGTAGGGCTGGCAAAGGAGATAAAAACTTGTTTTCTGAGACATGACATTCATTGATCAATCAGCAAGCAATCAAACAGAGGAAATTTGGTAAAAACTCAATCCAAAGGTGAAAATTTTCCCTAAGGTTGATCAACGCAGGTCAAAGAGGGCATAACTACGTTGCAGAGCACTGTCTCTCACTCAAGGGTGCTCTGCAGAGCACTGTCCCTTGACCAAGCCTGCGCTGATTCCTGAGAGGCCACTCAAGAGTCATCTAACCTCAAATTTTGACCAAAATTCAATGCAAAAGAGCTGAAATACAGTCAATGAACACAAGTAGGGTCTACAAGAATGTCCTAGGAGGTGGATAAGCTACTAGGAAGGGTATCACTCCCCAGTGGAGTCACCAATTTGTTTTGGAGAATTTGGTATCTACGGATAAATACTAATTCCCTAGATAAGTAGCTGTATCTAGAACAACAGTTTAAAGTGTTTTAGACTTTTCCTATAAGCAATAGATAAGATGAGAAGATAAGAAGACCTACTTGGAGTATCGCTTTCCTCTAGTCTCCCTTGTGTTATCACCAAAATAGGACCCTGATAGGCTGCTGATCAGACTATCTCAGTGTAACTATTTCAAACCAATCTTTTAGCTAAGGCTTAGCCTCCTCAGCTTGAGAGGGCTCTCTCAAAGGGTTAATGATATTGATTAGAGATATGGATAGATGGCTAACTCTATGTTTGTGATTTTATATGTTTATAGGTTGAAAGATGAAGGCTGGATACCATTGGGCTATGGAGTCAAAGTATGTTTCAGTACCATATCAAGATCAGCTTAACATGAAAGTCAGGGCATAGATATTTTATATACATCAACAAAACAAAGATACAATGCAAGGAAACACAGTTTATAAATGCATGAAGGAAGTTAGAGCGTCATTGATGAGTTCTAAGTAACATGTATTCATACCACTGCATGTAAGTGAAAGAGGAAAGCCATGAGACAATAGGACATTAAAAAATCTTTTGAATCCTAAGTAGTGAAGCCAAAACATTCTACCTAGCTTGGAAGTCAAGGCATTATAGAGTTCTAGTGCATAAATGCAAATATAAAACAGTGAAACACAATTGGTTTATCTATGAAGGAAGTCAGATCATCATTGATGAGTTCTGAGTATCATAAGTAAACACCACTGCAATGTAAGTATTGGAAGATTCCATCAAAAGAAGAACATACAAGAACTCTTCATGAATCTTGAGTTGTCTAAGTAGAAACTCTGCATTAGGTTAAAAATATACACAGTTTGCACATAGAGCAGCAGCTGAGCCAAAAAGTCTCCCCCCTCTTGCTAATTCGACCTCTTGCTTTATATATAGCATTTACAACATGGATTCCCTCATCCCTCATCAAGAGAATTCGAATTTCTATTATTGACACCTATTTTAACCATAAAACAGACTATTAAATACAAGTGACAACTAACTGACTGTCTTAGAGTCCTAATATAATTAGGAGTACAACTCCTTGTTATGACTAAACGACCTTAACTAAACATTGAATGCATTATTTGATAGCTTCAACCTCATGAGGTCGAATTTGATGAAGCCTCCCACGTTGTCACCTTATTACTGATGATAAACCTTAGAAATTAGGGAACATGTTTCCCTGTTTTTAGGTTTAGGATCCTTGAAAATTAGCACGTGGGACAGAGCCTTTATTTTCTCATCCATGACATATTTTACGAACTGAAGGAGGTTTTTGTATTCCATGCTGTCTAGAACAAAAACCTTTTTTTGTTTTTAGAAACACTTCTCCAGCTGTCCAGAATCTATCCTTGAAAAACACGTGTAAAACAGGAAAAATCTGTTCTCTGAAATTAGGGTTTCAAAGAAAGCTTAGTATTTAACAACTGATAACACTTATGATGCAAGTGAGAAAGTTTATTTTATCTGGAAATTTTATTAAGAGAAACCTCCTTCATAATTCCAAAATACCTTTTTCTGTGACCAAAAACTAATCTCGAAAAAGACTGCTAAATCCAGAAGACAAAGCTTGGCTTTTAGCAGTTTTGTAGCGCAAGGTTAACCATAAATTTCTCCCACCTCATAACGAATTTAAAGAAAATGAAAGTGGTTTTTGTATCTCAGTATGTTAGGAAGAAAATCCTCTTTCATTTTTCAAAATTGAGTTCTCAGCTGCTCAGGAACCCTTTTTGAAGGTGACTAGTAAAAGCAGAAAACAAAGTCTTTTATGCTAAAGCAGGCTTTTTCAGTGGTTTTGTAGCGCGCTACGAAAACTCCTAGTTCAGTGATTTCGTAGCGAAAAAAAGGCTTTTCACACTGTCTGTGCTACAAAAATGTGGATTCGTAGCTAATTCCAAAATTTCTTCAAAATGATGTGAGATATGACTTCTAAACACATGGTGAGGCTTCTAGGACATGGAATGAGGTTGTCAAACTTTATTTGGAAAAGCGAATGACACTATTGAGATGAGATGAATCAAAACCTATTATAAGACTATGACTAGAAACAAGGCAAACTTTCCAAAGTTTAGAGACAAAACTTTTAGGGTGATAACACCTTGTATCGATCTTTTCACTCCTTCCCATATTTAATATGCTTGAGAAGTACCTTGTAAACACAATAGAAAACAAAGAACCGATCAAAGCATATGATCTATTGAATATAAGTGAAAGGAATCATATACAATTCACACATATAAGCGTTATGAAACAATACAAACATATGGGAAAAAGGTTCAAACACTTCATTAGATAGAAGAAGGAATTACAACCATTGGTGTCTGATTCAAAGCCATTCCTCCAGCTTGGATCCCATCTACACCACATCAAAAGCATGAAAAACTTGTAGCATTACAATACTTGCTTAAAAGAAAAATCTCATAGCAACATTATCTCCTTACAATTCAACATAATCCAGCCCCGGATCACTTAGATGAGTGGTCAATTTATAGGAAGATGAAGGAGGTTTTGTCATAAATGGTGGCATTGAATGGCCTTCCATACTTAGAATTAGTTCCATGGAGGAAGGGATGAGAGGATAGGATTCACCTTAACTCATTCCTCATCCATTTTTGAGATCATAGGAGTTGATAAGTGAGGGAACCTTCTAGATGACTCCAAAAGATAAGAATATTCCCCAAACCCTATGTGAATTTCACTCATTCTCACCCAGCGCAAGTGAAAGGAAGCCTAAGTGATCTGCAGAGCACCTTGGCAGTGGACTAAACTGCTTTGAAGTGCACCTTTACAAGGGCTTACTTGCGCTGGTCCCTCTAGAGGCTATTTCTGGATGTCTTCAAGTCATGAAATTGTCTGGGAAGGAGGCATTCAAAGGGATGACTTGTTTAGGGCATGAAGCAACTGAAATTAGGGTTTGATGAGACCTAAAACACTAATCTGGATGTTGGGATTTGATGTGCCCAAATGGATCTGTAACAAGGTGGGATGGACCCAAGATATTCATATAGGTAATTCCCCACAAAACATAAGGAGAAGGATATGTGGACCCTACGTTTGAGACAATGAGGCAATGGTCACAAGGATGCCACATAGGAGCCCATAATAATGTGGATCTACATTATGATAACATGGAAATTTTATGTGGGCCACATGTGGATGCCATGTGGGTGCATTTGGTAGCCAAATGATAAGGTGCCATATTTTGATTTGCCAAAATTCACAAGGGAATAAATTTCAATCCCAAAGTCAAATTGAAATAAATTTTATATTACCAGAAAGATCTCGACAAGTTAAATGTTGGTGGCATTAGTTTATAGTTTTAATAATGTTAGAAGGGTGGGATTTTTGTGATCCCATCTTCACAATAGATTGTGGAGGTTGGGTTAAACAATAAGTAACACCTCCTGTAACCCGAGATTGGACAAGGGGGCGGGAGGGAGAGTTATAGAGTGGTATCAAAGCATTGGTTCAAACATTTGGCTTGGAGGGCTAGAAATAGACCATATGAGTGTAGTTAGAAGCTCTGTTAAAGAGTCATAGAGTGAACCATAAAAGCCTAGGTTCAATAGTGGACTTAAATATGCCCATGTGCAAATTTAATTTAACAGTCTAATTAGTGCATGCGCTAAATTTTTCTTGGATTTATAGTTGATATGATTACCAACCTTGATAAATTGTTGTTGTCAAACTTGCTATGGATGTGATTGCTAACATGTTGATTTCGATATACTATTGATATGGTTGATAACATGTTGATATGTTTTTTTGTTCCTTGAGATATGTGACTAACATGGATTTTGAACGACATTAGCGTACTTCAAAACAACATGTTTAGCCTTGGAATGACAAGGTAACAAGTTAATATATTTTGTATTTAATATAACTAATAATTTAGTATATGTGACAAAAGGTAAGAAGATACAAAATTACAACAAGGGAATAAAGGAATGAGTAGCAAAATGGTACAATATAGCACAGTTAGGTCTCAACATCATTAGGAAGAGGACTTTAATGGGGAGCAGAGAGAGGAAAATTCCCCTAATTGGAAGGAAACCCTTAGGATTTTAAGGGATGAGTTGAGGAGTTGTAAGGAAAACAATGAAAGGATTTCCATAACTTAAGACAAGCAAGCATAAGTGAATCTAGTGATTTTGTAGAGCTTATCAAATCTACAAAGGAAAAAAAAACATGAGTTTGGTGCCAACTATCTAGGTAGGCACAAATCTAAGAAAAGCCCATCTGAAATAGGGAAGCATCGATTGGAGGCTAATAGGGCTGAAGGAAGAAAGTTAAGAAAGAGACACAAAAATACAAGTGAAGAGATAGTGAGAGGAGGAACCCCACTTAGTGCATTAGAAAGAGGGCTTGGAAGTCATGAGTAGTTGTTATTATGAACATACTATAATTAATAATTAATAAATAATTAACACATTTAAGAGACTTGTCCTAAAGGAAGTGACCATTCATGAAGAGGAACCTTGTCTAGTATATAAGCATGGCCCTCATTTGTAACCATATCATATCATATCATATCTCTTGTACATTCAACATTCCTATGTATAAATATTACTTGTCTTAGAATGGATATTTACATATTCTAGATATTATGAATATTCATGAGTATATGAACCTTGTTCATTACATTGGTGTCAGAGCCAAGTTCTGATTCTGTCTCTTGGACACAACTACATCACTCCAAGAGCTTTCTTTGAGACAAGTTGTCGACCATCAACTAGCATTTGGGCATATTTAAATTCAATTTTTTTTTAAGTTTCAAGGAAAATTTAAAATAATATATATTACAGTATCGTACAAAATCAATCATACTATCTCATTGCAGTAGTTATTGTTGTTGCTATTGTTCGATGTCACCCTAGTCGTTGTAACAACCACCGTCCAACCATCAACCACCTATTGCCTCAGTAATGCCACCACCCTACCTATCAAACACTCAATTCTGCATGCTTTCATCTCTACCATAGGCCTTCATCACCAAATTACTTGTTGGTCGCCTGCCACTGCCAACATGCTTGTCAGCTTCCCGCCATGCCAACCTTCCACTTCATGCTTTTCCATTTGATAAATTGTTTGATACATTGCATGTAACACGATTATTTCACAATCCATCGTACAACTCAATCAATCTGGTGGGCATGAGCACAAATTTGTCATACAACTCAACTATCTAGGCATGCACAAATATAAGCAAATCCCATTTGAAATAGGGAAGCATGGATCATAGGCTAGTAGGGTTGAAGGAAGTGAGTCAAGAAAGAGAAATAGAAACACATGCAAATACATAGTGAGAGGAGGAACTTCACTAAACACACTAGAAAGAGGGGTGGGAATCCATGAGTAGTTGTTATTATGAACATAATATAAATAATAAATAATAAGTAATTAGCATTTTGAAGAGACTTGTACTAAAGGAGATGACCATTCATGAAGGGGCACCTTTTCTAGTATATAAGCAAGGCCCTCATTTATAATCATATCATATCATATCTCTCATACATTCAACATTCCTAAATATAAATATTACTTGTCTTATAATGGATATCTACATATTCTAGATATTTTGAATATTTGTGAGTATACAAACCTTGTTCATTACATTGGTATTAGATCCAAGTTTTGATTATGGCCCTTGGCCACAACTAAATCACTCCAAGAGTTTTCTTTGAGATAAGTCGTCAACCATTAACCAACTTTTGGGCATATTTAAACTCAAAACTTCTATTGAAGTTTCAAGGAAAATTAAAAATAATATATACTGCACTATTGTACAAAAATAATCATATTATCTCCTTGTAGTAGTCACCATCGTTGTTGTCGTCCGATGTCACCCCCGTCGCTATAACAACCAACATCCAATCATTAACCATCTATTGCCTCAGTCCATAGCTTGCCTTGGTTATGTTGCCAGCCTACCTGTCGGTCGCTTGAATTTGCTTGGCATCGTATCTACCATAGGCTTTCATCGCCAACCTTCCTATTGGTGTCCCGCCACTACCAGTGTGTCTTTCAGTTTCCCACCATGCCAACCTTCTGCTCCATGCTCCACCATTTGACACATTGTTTGATATGATGCCTGTAACACATTACTGCACAATCCACTCTACAACTCAATCAATCTAGCGGGGTACGAAGTCACTAATTTATGAATAATAATTTTTTATTTGTATCGTATTACATTGTCTCAAGTCGTCCCCTGTTGTATATTGTCTTACACATTTTGTATGTTACCTTACACATTTGACATTCAAACATGACTACCCATACATAAATTAAATTGACCCTTAAACTTTTTTTAAAGCATGCCATTCAAAACATTATTTCATTGTATTGTACTAATCTATGTTGTTGCACCCATACACATGCAATAATCAATTCCTATAGTATAATAAAAAATGGATTATTAAAAAATAAATAAGGTCACATACACACACACACACAAATTTTGAACTAAGTCACTTAATTAGAAAGGTGAATGGTGATTAAGGTTGATATAAAAAAGGTTATATTCAAGTTATATATATATATATATATATATATATATATATATATATATATATATATATATATATATATATATATCTATGCCCTACTTGATCCTATCATGTCAATTTTGATTAGTGTTTAATTGACTTGAAAATATTGGCTTATAATTATTAAGTAATATCGCTATATACCTACACTTGTGAATCTGTGATTTTATTTTACTGATATGGCTTTTTTATTATTTTCTATTATTTAATGATTAATCAATTCCCAAGGTTTTCCAAGTTGTCCTCTCTAATTTATTTCTGAATTAAATATCCATATTTCAATTTCCAATGTGTCTCCTCAAATTTATTTTTGGATAAGATATGGTCTTCTCCAATTTATTTTTGAATTAAATATCAATATTTCAATTCCCAAGGTTTTCCAAGTTGTCTTCTCCAATTTAATTCTGAATTAAATATTAATATTTCCATTCTCAAGGTGTCTTCTCAAATTTGTTTTTGATAGATATGAAAATGAAAATCAAGGTCATTAAATCAAAAGGTTTGGGGGAGGGGTATTCATGGCATTAATGGTAGGTGGATGAGAGGAAGAGACATAAAGGGAAGGAGGATGAGAGGAGAAGGGGGGGATCCTTGTTCGTTATTTTGGCATTGGAGGATTTTATTTGGGGGAGAAATGTGGTGAAGAAAAATGGAGAGAAAAATGAGAGAACTCAAACTTGGATCTATTGAAGAGTGTTGGTTTTAACTTGGACACACTACAACTGGTTGGACTTGGGCTCAAAGGGCTAGGAAGCCTATGGAGGTTCTTTGGGCTAGGAAATCATTCCTAGTTGGCTGGGAGGTAAATTCATTTGGGAAGCTAGGAGAAACATCCCAAAAAGTCGGGAGCATCCCAACCAAACCACTGGAACGAGTGTTCTTCCATTTGTTGTTTTATTTAGATGTAAATTTCTACAAATGAAATTTCTTACATGTTTAATATGTTGTTAATAAAATTTTACTTGTATGTTTTTATTAAATAAATGTTGAGTTATAAACATGCTATTTTTCTTCTTATTGTAAATAAATTAAATGATAAATTTGGTTTAGTTAGAAGGCCTAGGTTAGGTCCTCACATATGGTATCAAAGCCCAAATTCAAAATATGGACCTTGAAACCCACCTACTAGCACCACCTATAAGAAAAACACCTTGTATAAAAAAATAAAAAATAAAATATAAATATCCTAAGTTGACAAGCATATTCATCCTGTGCTTTTATTTTAGGTTTTACAACTCCTTTTATTCAAGTTCTCATTAACTAAGAGACTTGAATGTTTGCATGGAACCCACGTTTGTACTAGTGGCAGTTTGTAAGTCTCACAAATTTTTGTCAAAACTTCTAATATCTCATCTAGAAAAGCGAGATGGTACCAACAAGAAATCTGTGATCTAGGATGATCCCATAGCTCTCGGGAATTTAAATTCACAGTGTAGAAATGTGTTGAGAACTTTGAAAGTAACTTAAGTGAGAAATTGGTTGGTAATAACACTCTTTATTACCTATTCAAAGTTGAGGACTAAAACATGGACTTGAAAATCTTATCCTGCGTCCACCCTCTGATGGTTGAATATATTGTCATTCAAGGATGATCACCCCACACATAAGATGAACTATGATGCAAAAAAAATGAGAGATATTAGAAATATCCCCAAGATATTTGGAAACAAATTTTTTTATTTGCGTCGGTTTACAGGATCTGCAACTCTTGAAATCAATTTGAAGGACTGATTGTGCGATGCTCATCTCCTTTTCTCACCGGTGATATCATATATATAGATATAATGAGAGAGGTGGGGTCGTCAATTCAAAATGAAGCATACTTCATCGGCTTAAATATGGTTTCTAAAGTGAATATTATTGCACATTTGTTTTTGTTACATTGTGGTGCATTGCAATTTTGGCTAGCATGGGTTAGTTTTGTTTTAGTAAGGATACCTACACTAATATTGTGGATTGGTTGGATGTAGATTAAAAGCATCGATTTAATAGGCATAAAATTTTATTTTTTCCTTTAATTTTATAAAAATAATTCTATTTTTATTTTTTTAAATTGTAAGACAAGATTGCTTATAAAGAAAAATTGATTTCATGTGTCGTAGCGACCAATTCCGCAACCACAATATAGGATCGAGTATCAAACTCAAAAATTAGTACGACAAGGGTTCCCTGAACATTATGAACCCATGCATCAGTTAACCTTAAAATTTTTCTTATGATCCAGGTGGATGTTGGTGGCCACCCACCTATTCCACTTGGACCCCAACCACTGTCTCTTTCAGTTTTTCAGTTTCCTTAATTGTAGCATAGTTTACTATTTTTGGCAGTTCTCCGGGTCTTGAACTTCCAGAGCTGTTTTAAGGCCCTAAACGATGTTTTTTTGGAAAACTGGGGCAAACATAGGACCTAAACCATTGTTATCCACTTGGAAGTTGTATTCCTCAGATAAATATTTATAACAAGGTATTGTGCACATCAAACGAAGATCGTATGCCAAAGTTACGACCCTAGGAAGTTGATGTACCAATTTACCCAAACGGGGCCCACGTTTTTTTCGCTTCATCTCCTAGGGTTAGTTTTTTGGATGTTTATGGTTTTCCATTGTTTCTCAATAATAAATAGGTCTTCGAGCCTCATTGTAACACATTTCAAAGGCATGTAGCCACCACATCTCTCAGAGATAAGCTACAATTTCCCAAGCTAGTCTTATTTCCATTTTGTTTGTAAGCATATTTTAGTATTTGATACGAATGACATGAAGTGTAATTTCTGTCGCATCTCTATATTTATGGTTATATCTGTAATTTGTTGTGTTCCTGTTTAAGTTCATATCAGTGGTATCAGAGCGGTCTTCTCTTTCTTTGTTTTTGTTTGCATGTCCCCAACGAGGTCGGGATATAAGGAGTTAGTGCTCGAACTGGTCGAACCTTTACAAGACCAACCTCGCAAATCTCGCCAACCTCCCATGGTGGAAGATAAGAAAGACAAGGGGGTAGGAGATCCTTTCAAAATCTTGCTCGAAGAAGCCCTCGAGCAACAAAGGAACGCAATGAAGGACAACTTTTCTCAGATCCTTTAGCGGCTACCCAAAGATGATGCATCTCCTTCCAGCAACTACTCTGAAAGTGACACACCCTTTAAGGTACAAGATAACTTTGACATCCCCATATTTAAAGGTCAAATAGATTTAGATGCTGTAGATAAATGGTTAAATCTGATAGAAGTATATTTTTCTGTTCATGATTTTTCCAGCTGGGAAAATATTACTTTTGCATTGCTCAAAGCTGCCCCCCACGTCAACAAATGGTGGGAAACCTACTGTGACAAGAAGGACGAAAGTACACCCTCACTATTTTTAGTTGCGCCGGCTTGGAATTTGTTCTGGGATGCCATCAACGAGTAGTACTACCCTGTCGTAAGATATGAGGATAAATACATAAAGTGGACCACGCTGCGGCAGGGAAGGGACCAAGACGTGCCAGAGTTTACTAATGTTTTTCATACCCTTTGCACGAAGTTGGGTATCAAGGATTCTGAGTGACATTTGGTAATCAAGTACTATAGCTGCCTACATAGGTACATCCAAGACGAGATGGAGTTCTTGGATATCTCCTCACTCGACACGATGTACCGATATGCTGTCAAGGTTGAACATAAGTTTAAACAGAAGAAGCGAGACTTTGGATCTGCGAATTTGAAGCAAGGGAAAGGTGACCCCAAACCATAGAGAAAAGGACAAGGGCAAGGCAGGGTGACCTAAGACAACCCTTCAAAGCTACAAGCAAAGAAAAACACCACAAAGACAAAGAAGGAAACGGAAAAATGGTGTGAGTTCCATAAGAGCTCCACTCACAACACAAGTGATTGTCGGGCCAAGCAGTCACTGGTGGTCGAGCTGAAGGCTTTCGAATCAGATGCATGTTATAGCTCTGAGTCAGAACCCATTAAGGGGAATGACAAAGGGAAGAAGATCATTGACGCGGAGCTGAAGCATCAAAACTGATAGCTTGTAGGCTTGAATGTAAAAATACACAAGAGGTATTTGTAATAATAATTTATTATATATAAAAATGTATAAGTGATATGAATGTTACAATGAGGCCTTGCTTTTATACCTAAGTAGGTGACCTTTCATGATTAGGCATGTCTTTTAGACACGCCTTTTCACTTAACTTAACGACTATTTAACATAATCAATTTTTGATTATTTAATATTTACATTTATTTTATTTATTTACTCGTTATGAATTATATTCATAACATAGCCCCTTCCTTTGAAAGATTTGTCCTCAAAGCTTTAATGCTGCAGATTTTATTCACTTAGTGTCTGTCATCTCAATGTGTATAATATAGCCATCCTCTCATCTTATAGCTCATCATTAATATTCCCTTTTTTTTTATAAGTCTTTTTTTTTTTTATAGCTTTAATTTTTTTATTTAAATAACTATCTATATATATATATATATATATTTACAGATTTTTTTCTTTTTTTACTTATTTTTTTTTAATATAATAATTATATTTTTTTTATTGATTTTTTTTTTAAATTATTTGCAATGTAGTATAGCTATATATTATAAATATATAATAATTAACCATTAATAATCCAATTGATACGGTGCCTTGCTGTTTGGTCAGACTGACACCTGGCTGGAAGTGTGAAAAGGCGGTTAGCAAAGGCAACGACAACCGGCTCAACAAACTTCGAACGAAATCATGCAATTGGCGTGACAGTTGAGCATAATACTTTTCTCATTGGAGAGAGCGACACAGTGACGGTGGAAACCACAAATATTAAAACAACGAAAGTCAACTATTAAAAGGAGAGGAACAGTGGAATAGGGAACAACGGAACTGTTCGACATTGAATGGGCTGTCGGGTGAAGGGCGGCGGGGATGATGTGTGTGGCTGGATGAACTCCGTAAGTATGCCCACCTACACTAGTTCCTTCACTCCCATGAAAACCCCAAACTTGCAGAGCGCCATACATACCCTGCCCTCCATAGCCGTCGATGCTCGACTACGGGGCATGCAACATAGCCCCACCAGAAGAGAACGTCGATGGATTCGTGGCCTCATGATTATTCATATGACCACCAGGATGGACACCGCTAGCGCTCCGTTGTCGCAACCTAGGATGATTCAACCCATTGCGCTTAGGAGTCCTTCGATCGTAGCGTTTGGCACGCGGTGGGGAACGGTCAGTACCGACGGAGGCCAAATGGGTGACGGTCATGTGGCAGTCAATCTCCTTGCTTGGCTCCTCTAGGGTGAAAAAAATGGACCAGTGAAAAAAATGTTCGAAAAGTGCAAACAAATGGTCGGGCTAGAGCAGCGATCGAGGTAGACTGGCGTCACAGACATAAGATGGCCAGAGGAAGAATGCAGTGAGGATCACGGTATGGTGACAACGATCAAGGATTGAGTAGGGTCGGTTTGAATGTAGCAGAAATGGTCAGGGTTTTGATGGCGAGGGACAAGACGATGCCAATGTTTTTGAACTCACAATAAAATCTTCATATAGGTTACGCTGTCTTTTTGACAGCTTGCAACATATTACATGTTCATATTTTTTTGGAAGTTGTTTCTCCACATCTCGTTTCAGGGGACATAATATGAAAAGCCACAATACATTGTGTAAACGATCAACAACTTATTTATTCATTAGTTCTTGCCTCTCCACGATGCCAGATATTGGGTTACAAAACCAGTGTTTGAATTCCTACTGTGACTGATCAACAACTTCTTTATTCATTAGTTCTTGCCTGTCCACAATGCCAAATATTGGGTTACAAAACCAGTGTTTGAGTTCCTGCCGTGACTGAAAAAGATGAGGCATCAAAAAATGCATCAAGGACCAAAGTTCCATGAGATCATTCTGTTGGCTAGCTAGATTGTTCGTCAATTGAACAATCGGGTGCCACATTAATTGTCAACCTGGGAAAGTATTTTTATTCCAAAGGCTACCACGTACTGTATGTACTTACTTCTAAAAGCATTAAAAGCTGTAGTATACGTAATTCTTTATGCTAAGTTATCATAGTGCTGAAATCAATTAAAAGTACAAATCAGAAAAGCAAAGTAATGGATGCTCTGTTAGCAGAGGATCAGGACCCTATCCTCCAGATGGGGATGTTCAACACCTGCCCCTGTAACCAGATTGCTAATACACACTGCACTCAAATTCACCGGTGAGATATCCTTACACAACTTCAAGCAATTCAAGAAATAGAGTAATAGCAAAAAGGAAATACAAGAGATAATGCTGTTGAATCCAAACAGAGTATCAACAGAAAGAAACTATCACACACTTACACACTTGACAGAAAAGTAAAGGGGTGAATCTTGTGAGGAAGGTGGGCCCAGTCCCTCTCACAAGATTCCCCAAAACACAAAGATCAGATTAAGTACTCAAAACAGTATTCTATTCATTTGCCAAAGATTCCAAATACAATGAAGTTCAGACGTGCTGATTTACTTTCAGAGTCTCCCTTTTACAGATTACACATTAACCCCCTTCTAATGTAGATGTCTCCTCTTTATAGAGGAGACATCTATTACAATCGATTACTACAGTTCATTCTGTTTACCCATTCTATCCAAAAATAAGCATTACAGACCGCTTTTACAGCAGTATAACAATCATATTCTTTCTTAGGTTCTAGCTGTTATACAGCTGGTAACTGTTTTCAACCATCTTCTTGAGATCTTCGCCTTTCTTTTCTGTTTCCCCATGCTGTTCCTGACTTAGGCAATGGTAACTGTGTTCTACCCGCTTTAGACATCTCCTCGATCATGCCGCATTAGAGTTCTTCAGATAGTTACTGTTTGTTATTTGCGGCTGTTGCAAAATAGCTTGCTTTGGATGATTGCTGTTGCTATCTGAAGCAACTGCGGAGTTGCTGCTTCTGGAGTTGCAACAACTACGTAGTTTCTATTTCTCGTGTTGCATCAGCGGTAATTTATATTTCCTGCAAGCTTAAGACAATTACTTGACGATTTAATCAACTTTTCCAAGATAAATACAAAGATATTCACGAATATGCATTGAACAATTAAACATATAGATATGCGGGAAGTTACTTCATACCTTGGGGTAATTAAGTCATTATATATTCAAAGCTTTACAACTTATGACTCAAAAAGGTAATAATATGGCAAAAGTATAAGGTCAAAATAGGTCAATTCTGGGTCCTAACATCCCCCCCAACTGAAGATATTGCATGTCCCCATGCAATGGCTACTCTGAGTCTGAGTCCGAGTCGGAGAACTGGGATGAACAATGTAGATTACTGAGACAATAGCTATAGGCAGTGACATCAAACTTCTTCCTGAACCCAAAAACAGTCTGAATGTGCTTCCATGCTGCTGCTTCTTCCTTGTTGGATAGTCCAAACTGGCCCTTATATTGTTCACCAGATAACCATAAAAGTGGAAATTTAAACTTGTAACCCGTCCAATTTTCAGCACAGTGTTGCATGCATTTAACATAATGAGGTACCCTTGAGAGTGCTACCTGCAGATTTGATGGATTGTACGGGTGATACTCCTGCCTCTCCTTGGGGCAGTTTTCCCAAAACAATTTGTTTGCTTTCACAGCCAAGGATGCCTTAGTCTTTACATAATGCTGACAATCTTTCAGAATCGTTGCTCGCAATTGCTTAACATGGTCCTTCATTTCGGAGTCACTTACCATTCTCAAGTGTTGTGAAATGAATTTGGCTGCGTTCTGTGGTTCAGCCCTGATCCACAGAAGACAATTCTGTTCATTATGCTGGGCTGAAGTAAAAGCATTCTGCCATGTCAGTTGATTAGCTAAAAAGGAGATAAAGGCTCTCAGCTGTACATCGCCGACTACAGGTATCATATTCATATCTCTTTCCTCAGACACGGCTTCATTATGAAGGTAGAGCTCACATAACAAATGCTGGTCATTCTTAGGTGCTTCAGCAAAAGTTTGCATAAATTGCTCTGAGGTGACCACCTGATGAGGCCTCCCATCTCTTACAGCCTTAATCTGTAAAAATGTCAGCCTTTCCCTCAAGAATGTTGCATAATTGAAGGAGGGTTGCCTAGTGGCAAGCATTCTCTGGAATAATTCAAACATCTGGGATAATCGGGCTTTTAATTGCTTAATCTCCTTGTATTGAGCTCTGCATTGTTCAAGAGCCTCCCAGTTTCTATATGCATGATTGAACCATGTTCCTTTTTGCTGCTGAAATGCCTGGCCTTGAGACTGCTCATACTCTCTCCACCAATTTCCTTTTAATGTTTGAAAACTGTCTGTTTGTGTGAAGGCATCTACTAGAATAACTTGCTCTGTAAGAATAGTCTGGGATTTTTCTTCATCTCTGGTTAGTGTTTCTTCTTCCTGTTGCACTGATTCATCTTGTTCCATGGTGATTTGGTTGGACCGGGGTGAGTCTGTGCCCTTTTCCTCATTTCCTTTCGCTTCTTCTTCTTTTTGATTTTCTTCTTCTTTTTCTGCTTCTTCTTCTTCTTTTTCTGCTTCCTTGGCAATTTGAATAGAGCTGGGCGAGTCCAATTTTTCTTCATTCCCTTCTGAAGCCATTTATTTTTCCTGATATTCTTGCTCCTGTTCCACAACACTTTGGGTGGGCCGCAATAAGTCTGTGTTTTCTTCTGTATTCCCTGATTCTTGTGCAATTACTTCTTCCATAGTAACTTGGGTAGGCCGGGGTGAGTCTGTATCCTCCTCTTTCTCATTTTCTTCTTCCTCCTGCATAGGTTTTGGGGAACTTGCTGGTTCTTGTGTGTCAACAAGCTCCTCTGTTTGTGCAATCTCCGGAGAATTTACTGGTGCCAGATCTTCTGTTTGTTCTTGTGCAGTTTCTGAAGAATTTTCTGGTGCCAGGTCTTCTGTTTGTTCCTGTGCAATGGCTGGGGAACTTACTGGTTCTTGTGTGTCAGTAAGTTCTTCAGCTTGGTCCTGCATATTCTCTGGAGAGCCTGTTGGTTCTTGTGTATCAACAGGTCCTTCAGTCTGCACCTCTTGTGGGGAGCCTATTGGTTCTTGTGTAGCAATAGGTCCTTCAGTCTGCACTTCTTGTGGGGAGCCTATTGGTTCTTGTGTAGCAATAGGTCCTTCAGTCTGCACTTCTTGTGGGGAGCCTATTGGTTCTTGTGTAACAATAGGTTCTTCAGTCTCAGCAAAGGGGTGTGGAATCTCCATCTGTGTCTCGGCAGGCTCTTTTGTTTCCTCTACAGCCGCAGAGGCTTCCTTCATTGGTTCTGCCACTACCTTATAGCCTGCTTGAGCATATAATTCGCTACAACTTGCACATACAAATTCATTACCCTTACTTTTCTTTGCTGCAGATGCCACTCGTGCTAAAACGTGCAGGTTGAATTCCTTCTGATATGCTTCCTTAACCCTTATTATCTCCTCCTGATAGTCTTGAATCTGAGATTTCAAAAATTCAACTTCCTCCTGGAGTGCTGGTATGGTAGGCTGGTCCTGTGGAGCAGTAGATTCCAGTGGAGGCAGAGGTTGTGTTTCATTTTCTTGATTAGTATTTCCCACAGGTGGTTCTTGTGTGTCACCTGGGGTAGTGGCTGTTTCTTGTGTTGCAGCCGTTTGGTCATTATTATCTTGGGTGTCGGCAGCTGGTTCTTGTGTGTCAGCTGTCTTAAGATATGATGCCACGAAGCTATGAACGTTCTGCATTTCAGTTTCCGAGGGTAAGGGAGAGGAATTTTGAGGAGAGGTGGGAGTGCGGATCTTTGTAATGATGGGTGGTGAACCGGGGGACTTAGGAGATTCAGCTGCTACCGATGACCTCGTTTTTCGTTTTGGTAGGGAAGCAGGGAATTCAGGCGTTTTCCTCTTCCGACTAGTTTTCTTTAGGATAGGGGTAGTAGCCGGGGTAGCAGGTGCCTTTGCTGAAACCCTAGTTCTTTTTCTTTTTGATGGGGTTTTCTTTTTCTGCTGCCTTTTTCGTTTAAGCAGGATAATGGGAGTATTGTCATCGGAGTCATCAGAAAATATGGGAATAGGGGAATTGGTTCTTTTGGGAGATGGGGTTGTCCTCGGGGTATTTTCTACTGCTGCTTGCTCATTCTCAGCAACTTGCGGGGGTATTTGGTGGATTTGTTCAGGAATGTGCTCTGCTTGCTAAGGTTTTCTAGGGGAATTTGCTCAGGCATGTCCTCCGTTTGCTGAGGAGGTTCTTCACCTTGCTGAGGTGTGTCCTCAGCTTAGTGAAGAATTTCCTCTTCTTGGTGGGGAATTTCATGCTCCGGCTGCTGAATTTCTGCCTCCTGATGAGGATTAATGGGGGGTGGAGGGTTATTTAGAGCGAGGGCTCTATTAATCAGCAATTGGGCTAAGCGGTGATGTTTTAAGGAAACTAGTGGATGCTTCGCTTTCATAGCATAACGTGACATGTTTTGGAGACAACCCAATAGATAATAAGGCATGTTTATTAACTGACCATTTCTCAAATGATTTAACAGGACAAAGTCGTGCTGGTAGATTACCTGGTAGCGGCCCTCACACGTCAGATATTGCTTAACAAATTCCGCGACTTTCGGCCATGGTTGAGGTAACGACCGCAGCGCTACGCCTCTGCCTTTGGGCTCTAACTGCTCACCAGGACGAAGAAAATCCTGTTGTGCGTTAAGAATCAGGTGCTTTCTGCTAAACCACCGTGTGCCATTAGCTGGCAACCCAGTAACTTCGGCTATGATTTCTTCTGTAACTGGAACCTGAACTCCTTGGACGACAGAGAATCCTTCTGTTAAATTTAATGCGAATTCAAGCACTTGCTGCTCATCAAAGTCCGGAAGTCTCCTGAAGTATTCTATCCATCTCGCTTGCAAGAAAATTTGATAGATCTCCGGAAAGAGTTCAAGGACTGCTGTCGAGCCAGGCTCATGTGTAATAAGGGTTCCACCCATAGCTGTTGTTTCTTGTAAACTTCAGAGTTCAGAGCCAAGCTTCCAATTCGGTTCAGAGTAGAACATCACAAATGGTAACACAGGTGATCGGGCGACTTTTACATAACACCGGGAGAATTAAGGGTGGCGGCAGCTGACATGGTATATCATTATGAGGGTTGCTTTGGTAATTCCCCCCCCTCCTACGTGTCTATGATATGATTGGAAGTGTGATTGATCGACGGTCCTATCAACTTTTTCTGCATTATCTATTATTTAATGCCCAAACATAAACATGCGTACCTTCGTACTTTACCTTTTTGATCGCTGCGCCAAAAAGTCTTGTCTTGTCCTCGGCTAGATCACAATGATTACCGCGAATCTGAAAGCATGAGAATAACGGTAATTTGTAATGACAATGACGGGAAGTGGTGGTGGGGTGCTGTAATCATTACAAGAAGTGGTAAAACTGGTGTTTTCATACATGAGGGAGTATTTGGAAAAAGTATTCCAGGGTCGGAAAGTGATGTTGTAGCACCGGAATTGGTGTTATAGCAAAGGAAATTTGCTGATGTGATGTCAGGGACTGATGTAAGACATTTGTAAAAACGGGAATTGTGCTGAAGTACTAGGGATTGTTTTGTAGCAACGGGGAAAATGGTGTTGCAGCAACGGGGAAAAATGGTGTTGCGGCAACGGGGAAAATGGTGTTGCAACAACGGGAAAAATGGTGTTGCAGCAACGGGAAAAATGGTGTTGCAGCAACGGGGAAAAAGTGGTGTTGCAGCAACGAGAAATGGTGTTGCAGCAACGGGAAATGGTGTTGCAGCAACGGGAAATGGTGTTGCAGCAACAGAAAAATGGTGTTGCAGCAACGAGAAATGGTGTTGCAGCAACAGGAAAATGGTGTTGCAGCAACGAGAATTCTGTGTCCGTAAAGTAATTCCTTCAGCTGTTTCCCAAGCTATCATATGCAAAATACTGAAATGTAATATTGCAATCCTTGGCAGAGTTTATTAGTTTCTAAAAAAAAAAAGAATATCTAACCTAAAAAAAGAATTACATAATAAATAGAAATTCAAGTGCTTTGAGGGGCAGCGAGTTCCCCTGGAAAAGAATACTGTTTTATTGCCATGCAAGTGGCCTTAAAATCTTCTTTGGAAACCGGCCGCTGATATAACCGAAGTCGGTAGCCATTCACTACTAGTGGTGTTCTGCTCCCATCAATTGTTAAAAGTCTAACTGTTCCATTTGGAAAGACAGCATCCACTTCATACGGCCCTAACCATCTTGTTCTTAGCTTCCCTTGAAAATTCTCAAAACGGGAATCATAAAGTAGAGCCCAGTTACCTTTCTGAAACTGCTTTTGCTTGATGGTTCTGTCATGCCATCTGCTTCTTTGTTGCTGTATCATAGTTGTTTGATGGACGGCATCCAGTCTTTTCTCATCCAATTCCTGAAGCTGCTGTAACCTGGCTGTCTGTGCATCAGTTAAATCAAGGTTAACAGTTAAGGCAGTTCTTAAGGTTTTAATCTCAAACTCTATAGGAAAAATAACATTCTTTCCATAAACTAGTTCATAGGGTGAAAAGCCTGTTGTATTCCTCCAAGTGGTTCTATATGCCCATAGAGCCTCGGGCAATCTCTGAAACCAATCCCTTCTATTCTCCTTTATTGTTTTTGTTAAGATGGCTTCTATGACCTTGTTGGTACTTTCCACCTGTCCATTTGCTTGGGGGTGGTATGGTGTGGTCATTTTATGCTTGATATGATACTTTTGGAGCGTATCTTTGAAGCCATGAGAATTAAAAGGAGGTCCTCCATCAGTGACTAATTCCCTGGGTAGTCCAAATCTAACAAAGATTTCTTCAAATAAGAATGTTAGTACTGCCTCTTCATTAGCTTTAATGAGTGCTTTGGCCTCTACCCATTTAGTCATATAATCTGTGCATACTAATATGTACACTCTTTGATTAGATGGGGGATTAATGGGACCTACAAAATCTAATGCCCATTTCTCAAAAGGTTCAAGAGTTACCTGGGGATTAAGTGGCATTTCATCTCTATGGTTAGGCTGGCCCATTCTTTGACAGCTGTCACAAGCCTTCACATATTTTTTTGCATCTTTAAACAGTGATGGCCAATAATATCCCATTCTAAGTACCTTGTGTGCTGTTCTTTTGTCTGCAAAATGTCCTCCACAAGGATCATCGTGACAAGCTTTCAGTATATCATAAATCTCGTCTTCTCCAATGCATCTTCGGATTTCTTGATCTATTCCTGTGTGGAACAGACACCCGCTTATCCAGCTGTACCTAGCACTTTGCTGGATGATCTTTCTTCTTTCCCTGTGTGAAAGGTGAGATGGTAATTTTCCTGCAACTAGATAATTGGCAATGTCTGCATACCAAGGTGAGTGAGCAGATACTGCAAATAAATACTCATCAGGAAAAGAATCATCTACTGGAGCACTTTCATCAGTTTTTAAACGAGAAAGAAAATCAGCAACTACATTTTCCTTTCCTGGCCTGTCTACAATTGTGATATCAAATTCCTGTAATAGTAACAGCCATCTGGTGACTCGAGCATTAGTAATTGATTTATTCATTAAATACTTAATGGCCGAGTGATCAGTATGCACAAAAGTAGTGTAGCCAGTGATATAATGCCGAAATTTATTAATAGCATAGATAACTGCTAAAAATTCTTTCTCAGTAACTGTGTAATTTAGCTCAGCTGGTGTCATGTTTTTGCTAATAAAATAGATGGCATAGGGGAGACTGTTTTCTTCCTGACCCAGGACAGCTCCAATTGCTGTGTCTGAAGCATCAGAGGAGATGTGAAAGGGCAATGCCCAATCAGGTCCTCTCAAAATGGGAGCTGCGGACAACTGATGTTTAAGTTTATTGAATGCATTTTCACAATCATCAGTCCATTTGAATTTAGCATTTTTAATTAACAACACAAATAGAGGAGAAGCTATCTTGGAAAAATCCTTAATGAATCTTCTATAGTATCCGGCATGTCCTAGAAAGCTTCTTACTTCAGTTTGTGTTTTGGGGATAGGGAGATTCTGAATTACCTGAATTTTAGCTGGATCGACTTGAATTCCTAAAAATGAAACAAAATGACCCAATACAATACCTTGATTCATCATCATATGGCACTTTTCAGTGCTTAAAGCAAGGTGTGCTTCTATACACCGCTTAAGTACTTTTTCAAGATTTTGCAGTGCATCTTCAAAGGTCACTCCATAGGGAGTAAAGTCATCCATGAATATTTCCAATGAATCATTTAACATATCAGAAAAGATCCCTATCACCGCCCTTTGAAATGTTGCTGGGGCGTTACATAGCCCAAATGGAAGTACTCTGTAAGCAAAGGTCCCCCATGGGCTGGTAAATGTGGTTTTGTCCTGGTCCTGAGGTGCAATTTTAATCTGATTATATCCACTAAACCCATCCAAGAATGAAAAAAACTTTTTACCTGCTAAATTATCCAATACCTGATCAATAAATGGTAAAGGGAAATGGTCTTTTTGGGTGGCTTTATTCAGTGCTCTGTAATCCACACATACTCTCCATTTCCCATTTTTCTTAGGTACAATTACAAGTGGAGAAACCCACTCACTATCAGATATAGGATATATAAATCCTGCATTCAAGAGTTTTTGAAGTTCCTCCTTGACAATTTCTCTAAGGTTGGGGTTCATTCTTCGCTGGGGTTGACAGACTGGCCGGGATCCTTCCTTAATATAAATACGGTGAGTGCATAGTTCAGGAGAGATCCCTTTCATGTCTGTGTAATCCCATGCAAATGCCTCTTTGTTTTCTTGGAGCAACTTTGTTAATTGCTGTTTTTCATTATCAGTCAAGTCAGGATTTATATTTAGTGTTTTACCAGGTTCAATTTCAATTGTTGTACTTTTGGAAGGGCTGCCTACTGCTGTCTGAAATAAATTTTCATCTTTCATATTCTGCTGGGATTCAGATTCTAAAATTGCAGTGAAGTGATTATATGTTTCAGGGCTGACCGAAGAAGGTTCAGAAATAAAGCTGCTGATTAATTCATCTTCGGTGGAGTCCTTAAAAGTCAAAGCTTGTCCAATGGTTAATATAGGTTGGGTCTCCTCATCTTCATAGTCTACCCATACAGAATTATCATGGTTAATCATGGGTGTAGCATGAGGATAGAGGGTAAGCTGTTTAGTTTCCTGCCCATTAGAGATGGTCATTGATCCTGATCTACAGCTGATGAAAGCATCTGCTGTGGCCAGCCAAGGTCTCCCTAGAATCAATGGATGACCCCCCAACTTTGTTTTAGTTTGTAACACCACAAAGTCAACAGGGTAATTCCAGGATTCCACGGAGATTATAAGATCTTCAATGACCCCCTCAGGTTTAACTCGAGCAATTGTGCTGTTTCGAGTGTCATAATATTTATTGCTGCTCCTAAATCTACTAGAACTTTAGAGATAAAGGTTTTTCCAACCTGGACTGTTACTGTAGGGTGACCAGGGTCACCATACTTCACAGGATAATCTTTTTCGGTCATTAAAGTAGTTAATTCTCCCATCACATGAACTGTGAGGGGATCCTTAGCCTTTCTTCCCGGTTTTTTTACACAAATATCTCTAATGGTTCTAGCATAGATAGGAACATCTCTCAATGCTTGCAGTAATGGGATTTTAACATACAAGTTCTGTAGCTCTCCTAAAAGGTTAAAGGTGGGTTGTTCAGGTACTTTAGTGAGAGCGAGCCGTTCAGGGAATGGCGGATCTATTGTTTGATCATTATTATTAGGTGCTGATTCTACTGTTTCAGCATTATTGTTAGGCGGTTTCTCTTTTCTAACTTCTTCTTTGTCAGAGTCAGTAATATCATCTATAATGGGTTCAACAATTCTCCCTGATCGAAGATGGATATCGTTACATTGCAGGGGAGAAACAGGTTGATTTTGAATGTCAATCACTTGCAAGGCTTTATTATTATTTGGATTGGGGTTAGGTTGCACAGGTAGCTGTGGTCTCATTGCCTGGTTGTTTGGAGGAGCATTGGATGGTAGGGAAAGAGACTGTTGTTGTTGAGGAAATGGTATCTACTGGGCTGCCCAGTTTGGATTCCATTGATTAAAATATGGTTGCTGGGGAGCCCAAGGATTCCACATAGTAGGATCAGGAAAAGGAAGATTTGGCTGTGGCATAAGTGGAAAATTCATTGCATTAAAGGGTGGGTACTGCATTTGGTTCATGGGTGGGTAACTTGTTTGAAAAGGAGAACTATTATTCCAACGACTGAATGGTGTGTTAGAGCTCATACCTTGTCTTTGTGGCCATTGCCTCCTCTGTGTCATCAGGTACACTGCTTCAGCCTCTTCTTCGGTTGACTGCAATGCTGCTTTGATTCCAGGCAGAGAAGGGCATTGCTGGGTTTCATGGTCCTTTTCGCAAATTGTGCAGATAGGTATCTTATCCAGTGGGCACTCCCTGAGTGGGTGTTTTTCTCTGCATTTGGAACAGAAAATGGCTAGAGCAGCCTCTGCTTCTGCCTGTTTCTTCTTAATCTGCAGAGTATCAATTTGTGAAGCAAAAGAGCTGAGCATCTCAGTTTTAAATTCTTCCAATAAATTACCTATTTCGGCTCTTGTCGCTCCTCCACTAGCTGACTTCTGAACTCTTGAATACACATTATCCCTGCTCTTTGCTCTGTTCCCTGCTCCTCTTGAGCATCTCATGCAAAGATTGATAATTTCATCAAATGACTCTTTGGAAATGTCCCCTTTTCCCAACATGTTCAACATGTCCAAGCAGTCATCTCTTACCCCTTTCAGCAATATAGTCTTCAGAATATCTTTACTCATATTGGGATGGTCAGACCTCTGCAGATTATACTGCAGTCTTTCCACAAAATCCTCCAAGCTCTCGTCCTCCTTCTGAACCATTTTAAACAATTCCTCCTTCCTTTCTCTCGTTCAGAAGTAGTCTTGATATTTGGCCAGGAATCCCTCTTTCATCTGGTCGCAGGTAGTGATTGCCTGAGCTCCCAAGCTCATGAACCACCTCAACGCATTCCCTTTTAGTGTTGCTGGAAACAGTTTTAGTTTCTGATTAGGACTCACATAATCATAACTTCTACACAGTATATCGAATTCAAAGAGGAATTCATCTGGATCCTCAGAGGATAATCCATGGAAATTGGGTAACGCCGAGAGTGGAATGTTCTTCATAGGGGTCGTTCCTCTCAGAAGGTCCCCAATAGGGAACTCCAGGGTAGAGAGTGAGTTCTCCCCCCTTCCTTCTGCTCTGTTATCCTCCATTGGTCCTTTTCCTGAATCACTTACTTTATCTTCTGTGTCTTCTGTTTCTTCAGGTTCCTCTACCGGTTCCTCAGTGTTTTCTGGTACTTCCAGCTTCCTTTCGGGTCCCAGTACTTCCTCCGTCTGTTGATCTGTTTGTGAGGAGTATTGGATCTGAGGTCTCCGGGAACTCGTCCTCTGAGATGTTTCGGCCTTTGAGATGATTTCGTCGATAAAAGTCTTTCTTCCTCCTTTGCCGCCTGTGAAATTAGGTTTCTTGCGTCCTCTCATGCACCTGTTATTTTCACAAAGAAATCATTAATGCTTTTTAGAAATCTTTAGTTGCCTTCCCCGGCAACGGCGCCAAAATGTTGGCTAGCTAGATTGTTCGTCGATTGAACAATCGGGTGCCACATTAATTGTCAACCTGGGAAAGTCTTTTTATTCCAAAGGCTACCGCGTACTGTATGTACTTACTTCTAAAAGCATTAAAAGCTGTAGTATACGTAATTCTTTATGCTAAGTTATCACAGTACTGAAATCAATTAAAAGTACAAATCAGAAAAGCAAAGTAATGGATGCTCTGTTAGCAGAGGATCAGGACCCTATCCTCCAGATGGGGATGTTCAGCACCTGCCCCTGTAACCAGATTGCTAATACACACTGCACTCAAATTCACCGGTGAGATATCCTTGCACAACTTCAAGCAATTCAGGAAACAGAGTAATAGCAAAAAGGAAATACCAGAGATAATGCTATTGAATCCAAACAGAGTATCAGCAGAAAGAAACTATCACACACTTACACACTTGACAGAAAAGTAAAGGGGTGAATCTTGTGAGGAAGGTGGGCCTAGTCCCTCTCACAAGATTCCCCAAAACACAAAGATCAGATTAAGTACTCAAAACAGTCTTCTATTCATTTGCCAAAGATTCCAAATACAATGAAGTTCAGACGTGCTGATTTACTTTCAGAGTCTCCCTTTTACAGATTACACATTAACCCCCTTCTAATGTAGATGTCTCCTCTTTATAGAGGAGACATCTATTACAATCGATTACTACAGTTCATTCTGTTTACCCATTCTATCCAAAAATAAGCATTACAGACCACTTTTACAGCAGTATAACAATCATATTCTTTCTTAGGTTCTAGCTGTTATACAGCTGGTAACTGTTTTCAACCATCTTCTTGAGATCTTCGCCTTTCTTTGCTGTTTCCCCATGCTGTTCCTGACTTAGGCAATGGTAACCGTGTTCTACCCGCTTTAGACATCTCCTCGATCATGCCGCATCAGAGTTCTTCAGATAGTTACTGTTTGTTATTTGCGGCTGTTGCAAAATAGCTTGCTTTGGATGATTGCTGTTGCTGTCTGAAGCAACTGCGGAGTTGCTGCTTCTGGAGTTGCAGCAACTACGTAGTTGCTGTTTCTCGTGTTGCAGCAACGGTAATTTATATTTCCTGCAAGCTTAAGACAATTACTTGACGATTTAATCAGCTTTTCCAAGATAAATACAAAGATATTCACGAATATGCATTGAACAATTAAACATATAGATATGCGGGAAGTTACTTCGTACCTTGGGGTAATTAAGTCATTATATATTCAAAGCTTTACAACTTATGACTCAAAAAGGTAATAATACGGCAAAAGTATAAGGTCAAAATAGGTCAATTCTGGGTCCTAACACATTCTGAAGTGGTGTTCCCGTTAAAAAGGTTTGCTGCCTTAGTGATACCACTGAAGCATCAAAACTGATAGCTTGTAGGATTGAATGTAAAAATACACAAGAGGTATTTGTAATAATAATTTATTATATATAAAAATGTATAAGTGATATGAACGTTACAATGAGGCCCTGTTTTTATACCTAAGCAGGTGATCTTTCATAATTAGGCATGTCTTTTAGACATGCATTTTCACTTAACTTAACGACTATTTAACATAATCAATTTTTGATTATTTAATATTTATATTTATTTTATTTATTACTTGTTATGAATTATATTCATAACAGGATCCCAGTGCCACCATGGCCCCCACCAAGATCCAGAAGAATGAGCCTGAAGATCTTGAGGAGGGAGAATGCCTCTTCCACTCATAGATGCATTAGAGAAATTTTGAGGTCTAAAATGGGCCTCCTACGTAAAATGCAAAACCAAAATAAATTTTATAAGAACTAATAGGATTCAAGATGATGATGTCAACCATGGGGGATGGTTCACCATTTTTGGGGTAAAAAAGTGAAAAGATTAAAAAATAATAAAATAATAAAACTACTTTTTCAACTTGTATTTTCAGCTTATCTCCCTAAGTTTTTACTCAAATTTTGAGTAGGAGTACTTATTGTATGCAAAATTTAATTCCTCATCCAATGAGTACCCATGTTGCATACTTTCGATGGACCCTGCTACATGAAAAATGAGAAATACATGAAAAAACGTGATTGCAATCACAGTTTTCATGTATTTTTCATTTTTCGTGCAATAGGGTCCAACGAAAGTATGCAACATGGGTACTTATTGGATGAGGAATCAAATTATGCATCCAACGAGTGTTCCCGCTCAAAATTTGAGTAAACCCATCGGGAGATAAGTTGAAAATACGAGTTGAAAAAGTAGTTTTTTATTTTTTCTCTCTAAAATTTAATGTTATAATCTAATCTTATTTATTATTTCCACTGTTATTTTATAATTTCCTTAGGAGGCCTATTTTAGACCTTAAAATTCCCCTAATGGATGTGGGGGAAGGGTTTTCCATTGCAGTTCATTGTCGACAACAGGAGCCAAAAGGACCTCATCTCAACGGAGGTCATGAAGCAGCTAGGCCTACCGACTATAGCACATCCGCAACCATACACTATTGAGTGGCTTCACCAAGGACGAGATCTCCGCGTCAACCAATAGTGCCGCCTTCCCTACAACATCAATCCCTTCAAGGATGAGGTATTGTGTGATGTCACTCCTCTTGAAGTTTGTGATGTATTATTATGCCAATTATACTTGTGGAAGCGTCATGCTGTATATGAGTCGAGGCCTCACACTGTTATTATTTCTTTGGGTAATAATTTATATAGGATACTTGAGGTAGCCTCGCCTATTTCCATCTCTTTGATCTCTGCTAAGAAATGCAGTATGATCATCTCCCAGACTGGGAAATTTGTTTTCTTTCTGATTCACTCTCAAAGTAAGGGGAAGATCATGGCCACATCCATGGCCCCCGGGAAGGGTTCCTCCACGGAACATAAGTAGGTGGATAAGGTTGTGGAAGAATACAATGACATATTCTCCTCACCCATATGGGTACCCTTGCACTATCAGGTCAAGCATTCAATTGATTTGACTCCTGGAGCATCTCTACCCAACAGGCTGATATATCACCACTCCATTCTAGAAAATGAGGAGATCATGCAGCAAATATAGAAGTTGTTGCAAAAATGGCACATCCGACCAAGTTCCTCACCTTGTGGGAGCCCGATTGTACTTGTACGGAAGAAGGATGGGACCTGGAGGCTCTGCATTGATTATCGGGCACTAAAAAAATCACTATCCGGAGTAGGTGTCCAATTCCATGGATTGATGACATTCTGGACCAACTCAAGGGGGCCAAGTATTTCAGTGAGATCAATCTCAAGTCTGGCTATCATCAGGTTCCAATAGATGCCACATATGTATGGAAAACCACTTTCAAATCTAAGGAAGGCCTTTTTGAATGGTTGTTTATGCCCTTCACATTGACAAATGCCCCTGCTAATTTATGAGGCTAATGGATAACATCTTACGACCCTTCAATAGCTCATTCTTGGTTTTTTATGTGGATGACATCCTCATTTTCAGCAAGATTTGGGAAGAACACTTGCAACACATTTAACAGGTCCTTCAAACCCTTCAACAACACAAACTATGTGCCAACTTGGAGAAATGCACCTTTGGCATGATCTAGGTCCAATATCTGGGTTACATCATAGATGAGCGTGGTGTGCATGTGGATCCGACTAAGATCCAAGTCATTTGGGATTGGCCAACCCTGACCACTCTAACAGAGCTTCACAACTTTTTGGGCCTTGCAAATTTTTATCGGAGGTTCATGTTGGGATTCTCCCATATCACTTGACCCTTGAGTCATATTACTAAGGGCGGGGGGAAAGCAAATTTTTCTTGGTCCAAGTCCCAACATAAAATGTTCATTGAGTTGAAGCACCACCTCTACTCGACATTGGTACTCACACTACCAAACCTACAACAACCATTTGAAAATTGAGACAGACGCCTCCGGCTATGCTATTGGTGCAGTCCTCACCCAACACAAGCATCCAGTGGCCTATCATAGTGAGACACTTTCTGATATAATTCGAAAGTACCCCACCTATGATAAAGAGATGTATTCCATCATGCAGGCTTGTCAAAAATGAAAGAATTACATTCTGGGGAAGGAGACAGTCATCCACATCGGCCACGAGACCTCTAGATGGCCACAACTATATAAAAATGATCCAAAGTTCACCTCCACATACCAGATGCTAGTATATGGAAAGAAAGTTCTTGATTTCCATCTCCAAGATGCATTATTGTGCTACCTAGGCCACCTTTGTGTTCCTTTAAGCAAGCGTGCAAAGATGATTTGGGAAGTGCACTACAGTTGGGCTGCATGACACTTTGGTGTGGAGAAAACTATGGTTGTACTACAAAAGTACTTCTATTGGCCAAAAATTTGGCTGGATGTTGGGAAATATATAAGATATTGCATTTCATGTGCCATCGTAAATCCAACCATCAAGAAGCAAGGCCTGTACCCTCCTCTGCCTACTCCCAACAAGCCATGGGAGTCCATCTCCATGGACTATATGTCTAGCCTCCCTTATACCAAGCAGGGTAATGACTGTGTATTTGTGGTCATGGAATTTTTTTCAAAGATGGCTATATTGGCGGCCTGCAAGAAGAGTATCACAACAGAGGACACTATCAAACTCTTCTTTAAATGAGTGTGGGTACATTTTGGGATTCCGCAGACCATTATATCAGATCAAGATAGCAAGTTCCTGAGCACATTCTGGTCAAGCCTCTGGACACTATTGGATACCAAGCTCACCTAGTTGACTACCTTCCATCCCTAGACTGATGGTTAGATGGAGGTCGTCAATAGGATGATAGTGAACATACTTCACATGTAGAACTCCAAGTATCCATGAACTTGGGATGAGAGTCTTCCCTAGGTGCAACACAATTATAACAAAGCTCTCCATATCTTGACTGGTCACAATCCTTTCAAATGGGTTTAGGATTTCAACCATTGTCTCCGATTGGTGTTGCCATGCCCCATGCGACTACACAGAAAAATCCACACATGTATTGTTTGATGTTGATAAAGCGACCAAATTTATTGAATGTATTGAACACATCCGTTGTTGGCTTGAAGGGGCTTGGAACTAGCTTCAGATTTAGTTGTGCTAACCAACAAAACTCTACACTACCGGCCCTTTTGGCAACAGTCCGCTTAGTGCAAACTACAGTCTCACTTGAGGCAGTATTTGGGGATGTTAGAACCATTTTTCTGCATCTAGAAGGCTATGGGATGTAGCAATGAGGCTTTTCCTTAATCTAGGCCTGATTCGACCTTTGCGAGCCCTTATCTTCATAATCACAGACTTAAATCGATTTATACTTAATTAGATCTATGAACTTTTCCTAAGTGTTCTAACATGCATAAGTTAACATACAAAAGTAGATTTGAACCTTCATGATGCACTTAATGCAATATTACAGAGAATTGAATCATAACTTAGCATAAAACATGAAACATATAAACACATAAAGAATGCACATATTTGCTTCAATTATGCTTTATTACTTCATATATTCAATAAATACACTTCTTCCGACCCTGCGCACACAGTTGCAGGGGCCCACTCACTCAACTGTGGAATTACCAAGGTTTCCGTGCACTCATCTGTGGACTTACCAAGGTCTCTGCGCACTTAGCTGCCAGAGCCTTCCCATTTTCCAGAATACAAAATTACAGACTCAAAATCTTGTTCATCAACTATCCACAAGCTTCGAACTGCTAATGACTCCCAGGTGAATCCATTTTATATCTTTTACATTACATTACCATGGTCTACGAACCATGGGCGGAGTTCATTGTTTACTCAAAACAAACCATCCCTTTTCAAAATAAGGGGCTTTGACCTACCTAAAATCTCCTTTGACTCTTAATTTTCTGTGCTATTCACGCTCCGATCTTCAAAATGCAAAGGCTTTACAATATTACAAAACTTGACTCAAAACTTAGACAAAAATTAGACCTGGGGGTCCCCATACCAACAACCCCCCAACACAAAGACATGACTCGTCTCGAGTCACTTTGCTGCTATGTCCTCAATGTGTGCTTTAAGGCCGTTGAACTTTTCCTTCAATGCTTGAAGTTTTGTTGTGCACTGCGCAGCACCCTGTCGAACCTCCTCGACTAACTTCTCATTATTTGATCCCTCTACTGCTAAGCCAATGGTCCTCTTCATCTGTTTCATTCCTTTCAGTTTACTTTCAACAGAATGAGAGAGTTGACTAGCTTCATTAGCCCAAGGCTACGTTCTTGTTGAAATGATTGATACTTTGCGTCACAGCTCATTTATTTGGGCCTGAATGACCTTTCCTTCGTGTAGTCTGGCGAACCATTGCACATGTGCTAAGGTCTAGATGTTGCCCTGATTTCATCGAACTTCAGATATTTGTCCCTGATGTCTGCTTCAATATTTTATACATGTGGGTCCTCCTGCATCGAGGCCCACATCTCCATGGTGTTCTCAAAAATATGGTTGTAGTCCTTAACTACAGCTTCTATTATTTCCATATCTGCCTTAATAGCAGCCTCAAATTGCTCTCACACTTCTGGAGGTGTTGTTGGCTGTAGCTTCATTTGCAACTCTGCAACCTACATCTGCATCTCAAATTTGAGAGCTATGGCATCTCAATGCAAGTTTGAGTGATGTTGTCCTCTATTTCCTTCCTGGGCACAACGACTGTGTCCCTATCCTGCATCGTCCTGGAAGCTTCCTCAGCTAACTTTTCATTGTGTCTCTTGACATCCTTGATTATGAAGAGAACCCGCTCTTCCTGAATTTTCAATTCAGTTGATACTCCCTTGTGGAGTTCATGTAATGTTTGAATGGGCAGCGCCGCTAAGTTCAACTCTGAGTTCCTTCCATATGGCACTGTTGCCTAATCCTCCATGGTAGTAAAGCACAACGACCTCTTGGAATGGGTAATGTGTGTACATTAGTGGTTACCACCAACATCGAAGGTAATGCTGGTGTTGCACTTGTCATTGCCACTCTCGCTTGATTCTCACTCGCCAGAACCACACTTGCTTGAATCACGTGCTCTTTCACTTGTAGCTCTTTGAGGCCCTGTTGGACCTGCATCAATACGAAATTGTACTGATCCTCTATGTGTCCCCACATGTCCTCAGTGACAGAGCACATAGTATCACCAATCTCATCAATGTCCCCCTCAGTGAGGACCATCGTTTCAATGCTGGAAGTCCTGTCAAACTTCTGCTTCTGGCGCACACCTCTAGTGGTGGATTTCTTCCTTTTCTTTAGTATGAAAGGAGAATAAATATCTTATGTCTCCTTAAGGGGGTCTTCTCCACCCTTCTCTAGCTCCTCCGTGTGCATCTCCTCTTCGTCTACACGCTCAAGCTCCTGCGTGGTATTCTTCCCAAGGTCCACAGTGACCTTTTGAGGCACCTTCTTGGGGTCTTCCATCGATGTACCTTTTGTTTTGCTGGTACCTGCCTGGTCTCCTTCATCTTCCTTGTTGGGGTCCAGCCACACGCTTGACCAGTTAGAGATTACAGAAAAAATATACTGCTCTGTGACCAAATAGGGAAACTCATACCATATTCCCTTTGTATCTTTCTTCACCTGTATGTGTACATTGTGGAAATTGGCTTTGAAGTTTGCAACTCCACGATACTAGGAAAATAACACTGGTGATAGTCCTGGCTTCTGACTAACTGTTTTCTCTCCCAATGAAAGCTTTGGATTGCTTACAAGACCATTGCCTGGGCACATCTAAATTCTATGTATCTCATATGATCCTCAAGAAACTGAAGGTATCATATGCATCTTCTACACAAAGTAATTACAAATATACAAATATACACATAACATCATGGGTTGGTTCCTTCATCCAAGGATATAAGCCATGTATTTCTGGTATCCTTTCACATATACAACTCACAAGAATAAGGAAAAAACAAGTGGAGGCCGAGTAATCAAGGACTTATAGTTTAATCAGATTTTGCAGAATAATGAAAGAAGAGAAAGATAATACTAACTCATCACATAGAGCTTGAAACATCAAGAGTTCTATACATATCTAAGCTAAAGATAGACAGGTGAATGTAAGAAGAGTGAATGCTATGATTTCAGGAAGCGCACATTTAAAGATATTATATCAGATTTGCATACAAGCATATGTATTAACTAGTTAACACCAATGAATCTGTAAGAATATAAGAGATATTTTTGGCAACTACAATTGCTTGAAATCAAAGAGGAAGTGCGAACATAATGGAAGTCTAACAAAGAAACAACATATTGTAATACTATAATATGGGAATCACCATTGTTTCATTCATATTAAAAAAGATGTAGATTTGGAATCCATACAACTTCAAAAGCACATGCATGTTTTCCCTAGAATTCAAAACCTTTATTCAATGTTTCTTCCTCCCTTGTATAATGAGATGCATGACAAGACAATTAGTTACAGAAAATATCTTTCAGGTTGAATTTACAGCTGTCTCTATGAATAGGTGTCTCAGTGTGAATCCTCTAACTATTACAGTAGGGGGATTCCTTTCTTGAAAGAAAAATAGAATAACAATACAATGATCACAACAACAAAATAAAATTAGTCCATCGAAATTGGAATGATGGTTTTTGGAAATATCTTCATGCCATTCCTCTTTGCTGGCTTTTGGTCTTAGCGTGTTCCTGCAAAGTAATGACTGACCCTCTCTCAGCTGGTTCCTGGTCACTGTCTGCCTTAACCATCGACCCATCACACCCTTTTTCTCTTTGTCTTGCGCTATCGGCACCTCGCTGAAGTGTGACAACTAATTCTCTCAGCCACCAACCTTTTAAACGTTAAAAAACAGATGAAAGAGGTGGGCACCTTTAATTTCCCCCTTAGTCTCTATGCTTTCAACCCCTTTTATGAATTTCCCCATAGGACCACAGGCGAAGGCCGGGGTTTTCTTTGAAGCACTTAAGGCCCTCAATAAACGCATGGTGAGCCTTTTACTTTATATCACAATATCCCTCACCGATCAATTTCCTGGACCCTAAACTTTTATAAACTGCAGGTCATGCAATATTGCATCCATGACCTTCCTTATCACATCACAATTTTTGATAAGCCCGAGACTCAGAGCACCCGATCGTTGGTTGCCGATAACCTACTGATGTCATTGCTGACATCATCAGTACCACATGTTACCCTGTGAGTGTTGCCACGTGGCACCCAGAAACAACCCCATAGGACCCCTAATAATGCCAACATGTGTCCACACCCACATCATCGTCCATATTCGCCCCATCATCCACCAAATCATCTTGATGGACCAATAAGAGTCTGCCACATGGCAACTTGGAGGAGAGAGAAAAAGGTCGTCCAGACCTTGGTTTTGCAAGGAATTCATTTTTATTTGATTTTCTCAGCCCCTCGGCGATGCAACATTTTTTCCCCATATCAGCGGTTGGCAGGCTGCTTTAAGTTGACACTCTACCGAATCGCTGATCGCCGATCGAGGAGAGAGAAAGGGAGGCCTGACCCTTGGTTTTTTCATGTTTTTCTTTGTTAACACTTTCCGGCCCCTCCCTGACGGTACAACCTTATATCGCAAATTGGCCCCTGCAAAGGTAAATTAAATCAAAACCCCACCAATAAATGTTGGGCCCTGACTCGCCAATAGCCGATTGCTGATGCCACGTGGAGGAGAGAGAAGGGGAGGCCTGAACCTTGGTTTTGCAAGCCATTCCTATGTTACGTTGTTTTAACCCTCCCCCGATGGTTCATAGTTATATCATAGATCAACCCACTGCTTATAACAGTTTGTTTGTGCCCTGAGAATCCTTCTGATGGCCGATTGTGATCTACCTGAGACCCTAATTTCGCTTCATCTCCACACATAGCCCTTTTTTTGGGTTTCCTAAGATTTACAAGGCAATCTTCAACATGCTCTAACTTTTGATCTGGAAGTCCATTTTCAAATTTCTATATACCATTGGAAATTTTTTTCTAAGCACTTGGCAATGGAGAGGGTCTGGTTAAGCTCTGATAGCTTTCGTGGCCCGAATAATGGCTTTAACTTCACTGCTCTTGGGCAACGTTGACCAATCAAACACACAATGCAATGAGTGACAACACTGACCATAGTGCGCAGATCCATCTCAAACAAAACCCAAAATTGTTTATTTTCTCCCACCCGACTTGTATCCTTTGACATCCACAGCGAAGCGTACCTCACAACTTTGCACAAGTCTGGGTCAAAATTAGGGAACTATGACTCATCGAGGATTCTCTAGGCTATCAAAACAATCAACAACAAAACCCATGCATAATGGAACAATTTCCCATCTTCCTAGGCCTCACGACAATCATCCAGAAATTCCTGGAGGAGGTATCCCCCCTAATTAAACTGCACCCCTTGGATGCACCATGCAACCAACTGAATTACTAGGGCTGACACCTCATTTGTCCTACACTTCCTCATAATTTTATCACCCAGAATGGTTGCGGAAAAGGTGAAAACCTTATCGGAAATCGAGCTAACAGTGTATGATCGTGACTTCTTGACAACATTGTAATATTTCTTCACCTGGTCTATGAGATTCTTTTCCTGGGACTTGCCTATAAAGCATTGGCAGGGTCTGCTCCTGCACATGGTAGTGCGATGATCCTCCTGATCAACATGGTGTTAATTAGGATTCTCTCCCCGAGCCATAAGGCTCCTTCATGCACCAAAGTCAACAACTGGTTCACACATATTGTATTAATGTTCCTGCGCTAAAAATGAGACACAATAAACATGTTCAGTAAACTGGTGTGTTAAATCCCAGCCACCCATGTCATTGGTTCTACTCGTGTTACACTGACCTCCTCATGGTATACCATCTTCAGGTATTTGCTTGGCTCAAAATGAGGGAATTTGGCCTTGTCTACCAAATCCCAATCCCCATGCGTAGTTACGGTACCTCTGCCAACAATTCTCCTTCAAAGGGCACATCTTCGGGCAGCAAAGGTGTACAAATGAAAAATTTCATTGCATCAGGGTCCTTGGTCACCTTAGCAATCAGCGTTCTCAACGACATATATGGAGGTAACCACGAAATTAGCTCGGCCTTGTCAACATTTACATCGTCAAATCCTGTCCCAAGTTCTTCATCCTCTAAGTCAACCAATTCCATTGGTTACTTCTCTTTTTCTTTGTCAATCATTTCCTTGCCACTGCTTAGCAGTCATTTTCCTAGGCGACTGTCTTACTAGTGGCTTCTGTAGTTTCTTCTCCTTCTTCACTGTTGCTGCTTCTACTTGTTCTATCGTTGTTGCTTCTACTCCTGCAACTTGGGCTTCGACCTTGGAAATCTAGGAGCTTTGGTGTGTGTAGGAGGGGTAGCAGTCATGATGTTTGTTAAACCGCGTTCCAGAAATTTCCAATAGGCTTCCTACCAATCCTCACCAGACATGCAACACTTCTCTCGGCTCGGACTTAGGTGCAAAAGTTCACAAGATTTCTTTAAGAGGAAAAGTTTCCAAACGTAGAGCGGGACGTCATATGTATAGCCAAATTCAAATTCAAATTCATCTGGCTTGAATGGCTTCAGATCCTCCTCATAAATGCAAATTTTGTAGCAGATTTTCATAGATATGCTCCTTAAAAACACTTCCCTTGCTCCCTTTAATGAAAAAATCACGGTCAAATCAACTGTAGATTTTCCAACGGTCACAACAGGTTGCGCGGGATCCTCCCTTATGGTGTAGTTACATTGTCGCATCTTTCTCCACCTACGCCATATCCCTAAACATCACGCAACCCTCCTTCTTCAATGGAACCATTTCTTGACAGAGTGGTTTAGAGTCATGCACTTTCTTTTAGCTGCCTAAAGTATTAAGAATTTCTTGCTGTCAAATAGTCATTGCATCCTTGCAGGGGCAGGATCGTCCCTATAGACCTTCAATTTGCTTCCATTAATCCTTCTAGGAAGAAACTCCCCATTCAGATTTGTGAGCTAAACTACTGTTATAGACATTTTTGTGCCTCGCAGCATGGAGCATGAAATGTCAATAATTACAGGGATCCTCAGTCCCTAAACATGTTGTTCTTACCCCTAGAGGAACAAGGTCAGCAAACCACAGCACTTCCCATCAGTTCTCCACCTGAAAACACTCAAAAACAGGCTATTTTTGGATCATGTCAGCTGCTCCACTAAGCAACTGCGCTGAATGTCAACTGCTCCTCCTTGTACCTGCACTGAAAGTCAACTCTAAGGAAGGCTACCTGCGCTGGGCGAGATTGGCCAAGTGGCACAGTCATTCTGCAAGGTGTCAATTGCCCAGGAAGCTTCCAAACTGACACTTGGTTCAAGGAATTCGCCCTGTGATGGGTAAGAGGTACTTGATCTCCATGTGTAAGCAAGGATCTCCAAGTGGACTTAAGAACTGAAGATTAACTGAAGAGGGAAAGGACACAAGGCAGCTTTATGTCAGTCTCAAGCTGACTCATCCTTTTTTCTTCTATCCTATATATAGAGCTCTTCTATGAGGTCTAGGGAGGCTGGAATTTTGTGCAAAGCAAGGAAGTGCTGTTGGTCTACAGTTAGAGCTATTGGGTGATTGCTTTTATAGAGGGGAAGAGGAGATTTCTTGCTGCTGGGGAGGTGCTGCTGGATTGGAGCCATTTATGGTTGTAACCTTCTTAGAACCTTTTTCTTCTATCAATAAAGCTTTGATGTTCTCCTATATACTTGTATTGCAATGATGTATTGTTTTTATCTGTATATTTGATTCATTCTAATCCATGCATCAGTTATGAGTACATGTTTCTTGTAGTTTCCCTCTCTTGTTTTTGTAGGATCTTTGTGTAGCTGGGCCGGAAAAGGGAGCAAGGAGCTGGGAATAAGAGGCAAAGAGAGAAGACAGGATCGACAAAAGCGAAAGACATCGGTTGGTCAATGTTTTCTTCCTTCTCTGTACTTTCATAAAGGAAAAATATCAAAGCTTTACTTTCAGTTGTTGCTAAGGAACTATCACCCTTAGAGTAGGGATAGGGTCATTCTGAGTCGGATACTTTTCCCCACAACAAACTGGCGACTCCACTGGGGAGCTAGTATCTTGTTGGTTTATTGTGTTTCTTGCTATTCATCTCATAAACAAGGAGAGCACCAAATCGAACTGCAATTGAGTCCTTCAATTGCAAAGTAGAGGGCAGCTGCTCTGGCTCAGTTTCTAAGCAAGTTTATGATTTGAAGAGTTGATCCACAAGGACTCTTGTGCTCTTTGTGATAGCTTTTCATCCTCTTGATCATCCCTTAGCTTGTACTTGACCTATAGCTTTTTATTTCAGCAAAAACAATGAATTTTTGAGCTTTTTATGACCCGAAAACCCTTGTAAACGCAACTCTCGTGTCTCAGTGCAGGCTGTCCAAAGGCAGTCTGCATTTCAGCGCAGGTACTCCCTTCGGGAACTGCGCTGAGAGTCAGTTTGACAGACCAGAGCCTGCGCTGAACCAGTTAGGCTATGTCTTCCTGAGGTTTCCCACTGAGTCTTGGCCCTGTTTTCACTGTTATTTTGCTGCTGATTGCTTGTCATTTGTACTGGCTGTAAACCAACTTTCCTTGACATTATTCCGCCTCAGTTGTGTGATGAAACTGTGATTGTTCTTTCAGTATTTCTTGTTTCAGTTACAGTTTCCCATTGTGAAAAGCAAACCAGTATAGCTGTGGCCTCTTAGATCCTGAACTGTAAAAGTGTCTTTGTGATCTTAAGAGCTAGTTTTATTACTGTTCATGGCTGTTTGAGTTTGTTTGTTTTTCATTTTGTGGTTTGAATCTATACATTTCCAGTGTCTAAACAAGTCGATCTTAAGGTGTCTTTTGATTTTGGACAAGCTTGTTTACTTTCGCTTGAAATTAGATTCAAAGTTATACAACAGTTTCCTTTTTGTCTTACATCAACATTAAGGATAAAGAAAAGAAATATCTGCATTGTGCATGTGCATTATTGACAGTTTGCATGTTGATTTAGGAAAAAGTGCATTTAGTGTGTGTTCTATGATCTGTGTGAAAAGTTGATGTCTTTCTTTTCCCTCAGTAGATTAAGGTTTTCAAAGTTGAAAGATTGAAAAGTTTTGCTTCTCATCTTAGATTGCATTTAGGAAGTTGTATATATACATCTCGTGGTGATCCTTAAAGGCAAACTGCTAAGCAAGATCAACATTAAAATGAATTGAATTTACATAACAACGCATTGAAACATAACGCAAACACATAGAGGTCTAAGCTAGAGACGTGTTCCGGCGTCGTTAAACGTGGTATCTTAGCGTTGAGTGGTTGGGTGATTCCTCCACGGTGAAGCGATAAGTATCAATACGGACTTGTGCTCCCGCGTACCGTCGAGTATATTGGGAGACCCCTATAGGAATAAAGCCTTTATCCTTAGGAAGCCGTGTCGGCCGCCCTACTGATCGCGATGCACTGAACACAGCATTCACGAAGATCGACCACCCGTACCGTAAAACGTATTCTGTGGTTTCGCGAAAGGTTTGGCACACCCTCTGCCTAGATCTCCAGAGCAGTTTCTTTTGGCCTTTTTCAAACTCTATAACTGAAAAAGTCCAACCGAGCATTTGTCACTTCGGGCTCGTTAATACATCGAAGGCGACTAGAGTCATCTTTAGCTTTTTCTCGACTCTTAAAACATGAAAAAGCAAAGTTGTGTCTAATAAAGCGTCGTTATAAAATTCATTTTAAACGGAACATAATCACCTCTCATTCCAGCGTTGATCTGTAAGTTGAGAACATGGAACGCCCCAACCAAGGAAGTCCACAAGATGGAAGTCCTAGTCCTTTCTCCTCTTGGGGAGAAGTTGGTGCGCCCCATATGGCCACATTGTTGCTTCCAGGACTGACAATAGGCCTTCCAGTTTGGCTGTTCTCAACCAATGTAGTTCAGGCCACCATGGTTCCTGATCAATCGAGTCAATAGTTAGATCAGTCTAGAGCTGCCCACCAGCCTTCTACTTCCAAAAGTTCTTCCTCCGATCCTTCGTCTTCGCAAGGTAGAGCCGGCAAAAGTCAGCCTCCCAAGGAGAAGAAGGAAAAGAAGAAGAAAGAAAAGAAGAAGAAGGAGCCTAAGGCGACTGGGGGCAAGTAAAAGACATCTGACAAAAACCCACCCACTGCACAGACCGGGCCTAAATCGCCATGTGTCATATGTAGAGGAGACCATTTCCATAGAGATTGTCCCTGTATTCCCCGGATACTAAGGGACTGGTCGCCTCGTCTGCACAATTCGGGGGCATCAACCTCTGACAATCAGGTTGATTGCTTTCCGTCAACCAGCGAAAGTGAAGGATCAAGACAAAAAGGGGGAGTAAGATTCCCCTGTAAGTTGTGTGAAGGCAGTCATGCCGTCCACCGTTGTCCCTTCTTAGACGAAGCGAAGAGAGTTTTGGAAGATCGTCCGTTTTCACCGGTAAAACTTCCTCCTGGATACAAAAAACTCGTGCCAAGTCCTTCGTTGGTTGAAAATACAGCTGGCCCGCTCAAGTGGTTGGCTGAAGCGTCAGTCACTGAAAATGAACCTACTGAATCTAGACCGGACGAAAGTCCAAAGGTCGATACGGCAGTTGACCCGGTTCTACCTTCAGAAGTTTCATCTTCAAATGACACCGTCACCGAAGAGTCATCTTCATGCGACACCCTCACTGAAGAGGATAAGGATGACACCATCCAGGTTCTTTTCATTAGCACCGACTCTGATGAGCGTCAGGGCAATGCGCCCATTCCTTTATCGCAGGAAGGAACATCATCAGGGTCATACCCGGCCGTATATTCGGTCCCACCACCAAGCAACCTGGTTGTATCCTTTGATTGGAATCAACTAGGCAGACCCCGGTTACCAGCCAGTATACCATTCAGAATCATTGTCCAGATCTATAGAATGATTACGGTTGGTACTATCATTGATGAAGGGGCGTCTGTGAGTATCCTTTCCTCTGTTGCTTGGAAAGCACTGGGTTCCCCGGCGCTTTTACCTGAGTTAAGAAATCTCTCAGGTTTTGATAAAGGGACCAGTCGACCATTAGGAATCCTCCCCAATGTGCCTGTTACATTGAAAGGGAAGACCGTTAATATGAACGTGATGGTCATCCAAGGACCCTTGGATTATAACCTACTCCTTGGACGTGACTATATTTATTGCATGGGAGCGATAGTCTCCTCACTCTTTAGAGTAATGTGTTTTCCACACGAAGGAAGGATGGTCAAGCTCGTAGACCAACTTTCATTTCCGGGATCTCGCATCGCAAATAGTCAAATACCAATCCTAAATGGTCTGTTCACTCAAGATATGCCTCCATCCCCAGTCCTCCTTCCCGATGAATGCGAGTGATTCGGAAAGAAAGACTGGAACCCAGGGGGCATGCACCCTGGTCTGCTTCGGGCAGAAGAAACCCTGGGTATAAGGTAGAATTTCCGCAGAAGAATATGACTAGTCCGTACCCCGTCCGTGGATGGAAGAGGGGTTGTTCTGGAATAATATTCTTTTGTTAAAGTTATGTGTTTGGCAAAAGAGTCATTCACCTTTGTCTAAAGAGGTGGGCAATGCCCAAGTAGGAATTCCCTTACTGCAACAAGCAGTAACCATCTTTGGGGAAAAGCAAGCCTCACCCATTAAAACAAATGTTTTGAAGGATAAGTAGGGGCAGCCTCCAAAGAAAGAGATTCTATTGTTGTGACAGAGGGTAACCATCTTTGAGTAACCCAATGATAGACATCGCCGAAGAAAGAGATTGATTTGCGGCAGCAAATAGAACCCTCTTCGGATAATAAGAAAGAGGCAGGCCTCGTTGAGAAGGGGCAGCCCCGAAATTCTATCCTATACCTGGGGGCATGCAAACTTTTGGAATGTGAGCGAGGGACGACTATTTATTTTTTAAATTTTTAGGTCCTCCCTTTAAACCTGTAGGTCTAACCCTTTAAACTCGTAGGATTAGCCGATTCCGACCTTGCATGAAGAAAGTCTGTGGGGCAAAGGTAAAAACTTGCCAAATTTGGAGCATAGCTTCGTGAGATAAAGCTCCTTAAAAAATAGCTATCTCACAGGAGGCGTTCTTATTCTATGACTGGTATATCGAGCAGTTTTAGCACATGGTTCATGCTCGTTAAAAAATAAACGCAAGATCCGAGCAGTTTTAACGCGGTCTTCATGCTCGTTAAAAAATAAATAAAAGCAGTGAGCAATGTTCCCTCCAGAGTTTAAGCTCATTTTTATCTAAAAAAAGAACCTATCCCGGTAAATAACCTTCTGAGATCGTAAATTCATCAGCCATAAAAGCCTTGGTCGTGTTTGTGCACCGTCACCTCCATCGTCATTTGGCCGATCATTTACTTCCATTTGTGTGTTTACCCATTTTGAGGAACATCTGCGAAGAGTGATTTCACCCAGCCATCCTTGTGACACTGCCGTGATTGGAAAATTCCAATTTGTACCTGGAATCAGTTGCTATCCCTGTTTATCACTCGTTCCTCAAAAGACGAGTCATCTTTGAGCTCTTTTCTGACTCGTAAAATATGAAAAGTTTGCCGAGTTCTGGCCTTCCAGCTCGTTAAAGGGACCGGAAGAGCTATCCCTCTTTTAGACTTTAATCTTTTTGGACCTGAGGGATTATTACACAAAAAGATCGAGCGCTTGTCTTGTTCGGCTCGTTAAAAGTACCGAACACCCATCCCTTCTGTATTGTTTTATACTTTTTCGGACTTAAGGGATTAGATGACGAAAAAGGAATTATGGAGTTAACTTTCTGTACCTTTTCAGTCTCTCTAAAAATGAAAAGGACCGAGTTTTCCTTGTCGTTAGACTCGTTAAAATGATTAAATAGCGACAAACTTGTCTTTAGACGAAAACGAGTTTCCCTATCGCTAAGCTCGTTAAATCATAGCGATGGGCTTGCTCGAAGGGTAGGTTATAGAACAAGCATATGTTATCCTCCTCAAGCTTGACAAAAATAAAGAGGTACTGGTCAGAAATGACTGGGGAAAAATTGGGAGAACATCAAAGCTTAATGGTAGCAAGTCGCTCTTGAACATGACACTTTTCTTCCGTACCACATCGGGGTGGGTTGTTTCATTCACCGGTCTCATCACCATGGTCTTCGCCAAACCATCCACATTTTGGGGTAATGCTACCGATCCATCGCATCAGTGTCGTTATATGTTCAAGAGAGGTCATTCTGAAAGTGTCAACCGTGTCCCATCCACTGCCATACATTATCCTTCATCCATTCACGATCACCACCCTGAATCATATGTCACAGTTTGTTTTCACCTCCACTAAAATCATTAGCTCCGTTCCATGTCATTGATGTGGGATTCATTAAGGCCCTCCTTTGACGGATCGCTTCTTGTCGACTTCAGCTCATTATCCAAGAAGTTGATCTAGGAACAACCCCATCAGTACTTTGAAGCTTGCATGCCTCAATGGCAAGTTTCTCACTTCCGGCGACAGGTATACATCAATGACCTTCGACCAGAAGATTTTGCGTGGCGTTCGACGCCAAGTCCTTTATTCACGCCACGTGAATTGTACTGCAGTACCTTGAGGGTCATTATCATTATCGGTGATTCCTCTCGTGCTTGTTAACGGTTTTTCATCATTGACCGGTAATCAAGCGATGTCTTTCCATGTTCGACTTCAGCGAAATTCTCACATGGATCGACTTTTACTTAGAGTGAAGATCGAACGAGTTTGAAGACCCCGGATCTAGTTTCATCCATCCGGGCTGCGATACATATTCAGGAAATATAAAAGCATTTGTCATGTACATTATTGCAGCAGATGATCATCCTATTCAAAGGATGATAATTTCAGCAGAGAGTTATCAGTCTATCATCAGACGGTCGTCTGTTATATGTACCAAAATGTATTTATAAAGCTGAGCATGGGAATGCCCGCCTCGGCTAGATCATGAAAACAGAATGAAAAATAATGTATTGTATTGTATTGTATTACAGGGCACCTCTCAGCACTTGAATGAACTTCGGACCCTCTGGATAAAGCATTTCACCCGATAAACGACCTCATACTTTAGGGGGCAACTGTTATAGACATTTTTGTGCCTCGCAGCATGGAGCATGAAATGTCAATAATTACAGGGATCCTCAGTCCCTAAACATGTTGTTCTTACCCCTAGAGGAACAAGGTCAGCAAACCACAGCACTTCCCATCAGTTCTCCACCTGAAAACACTCAAAAACAGGCTATTTTTGGATCATGTCAGCTGCTCCACTAAGCAACTGCGCTGAATGTCAACTACTCCTCCTTGTACCTGTGCTGAAAGTCAACTCTAAGGAAGGCTACCTGCGCTGGGCGAGATTGGCCAAGTGGCACAGTCATTCTGCAAGGTGTCAATTGCCCAGGAAGCTTCCAAACTGACACTTGGTTCAAGGAATTCGCCCTGTGATGGGTAAGAGGTACTTGATCTCCATGTGTAAGCAAGGATCTCCAAGTGGACTTAAGAACTGAAGATTAACTGAAGAGGGAAAGGACACAAGGCAGCTTTATGTCAGTCTCAAGATGACTCATCCTTTTTTCTTCTATCCTATATATAGAGCTCTTCTATGAGGTCTAGGGAGGCTGGAATTTTGTGCAAAGCAAGGAAGTGCTGTTGGTCTACAGTTAGAGCTATTGGGTGATTGCTTTTATAGAGGGGAAGAGGAGATTTCTTGCTGCTGGGGAGGTGCTGCTGGATTGGAGCCATTTATGGTTGTAACCTTCTTAGAACCTTTTTCTTCTATCAATAAAGCTTTGATGTTATCCTATATACTTGTATTGCAATGATGTATTGTTGTTATCTGTATATTTGATTCATTCTAATCCATGCATCAGTTATGAGTACATGTTTCTTGTAGTTTCCCTCTCTTGTTTTTGCAAGATCTTTGTGTAGCTGGGCCGGCAAAGGGAGCAAGGAGCTGGGAACAAGAGGCAAAGAGAGAAGACATGATCGACAAAAGCGAAAGACATCGGTTGGTCAATCTTTTCTTCCTTCTCTGTACTTTCATAAAGGAAAAATATCAAAGCTTTACTTTCAGTTGTTGCTAAGGAACTATCACCCTTAGAGTAGGGATAGGGTCATTCCGAGTCGGATACTTTTCCCCACAACAACTACGCCACCATCTGAAATATCCTTGATCACATAAGGTCCCAACGAATTCATTTAAAACTTCCCCAGAAACTTTGTGAACTTGCTGTCATACATCAGGACCAAATATCTGTTCTTCAAAGTGCGCTACTTAATGTGGTGATCATGCCATGCCTTTTCCCTAGCTTTCTGCACCTGGTGATGAAAATCAACCAAAAATCAATCCTCCTCCAATTCAAGTAGTTGCACTAAGTGTTCCTCCATGCAGTCATGATCTACCATCTCAGTTACTGCTGTGATCCTTAAGCTGGGAACTATATACTCCATTAGCATCACTGCTTCTTGTCCATGTACCAGTCTAAACGATGTTTTCCCTGTCATTTTCTTACAGGTCATCCTATATGCCTAGGGAACTCCTGGTATGCGCACATCCCAGTCATTCCTATCAACATTGCAGATCTTTGTTAAGGCATTCTCCAATATTTTGTTAAAACCTTTGATAGTTCCATTCGCTTGAGGATGATACAATGTACTATTTTGATGGTGTATTTTGAACTCTTATGTCAATGCCTTAATTGTTTCATTCAAGAAGTTGGAACCTCGGTCACTCATCAGGATCTTTGGGCATCCAAATCGTGACATAATATACTCGAATATAAACGTCGCAATAGTTTTTGCACTACAATCTTTCATGGGATGTGCCTCAGCCCATTGGGTCAAGTAATCTATCGCATTGATAATATAACATGAACCCGTCTTCTTCCATGGTGGATTAATTGGTCCAACGAAGTCGATTTCCCATTTATCAAATGGTTGTAGTGTGACTTGCAGATTTAAGGGAAATTCATCCTTTTGCGATGTCTTCCAGTCCTTTGACACACATTGCACACACTATAGTACTCATAATATTTATGTAACTTAGGCCACCATAATCCTGCTCACAGGATCTTCTGCACAATTACCTTACCTGCATAGTGTCCTCCTGTGACACCTCCATGCGCTTTAGCCATAATACTGTGCCGTTCATACTTAGGTACATATCAGCAAAGAACATCATTCGGTCCCATCTTATATAAGTGTCCTACAATCACTGAACAATATGCAACCCTGAATACTAGTTCCTTTTTTTTGCAGGGTTATGTATCCTTCAGGAGCTGCGACAATAAATAGAAAATAAATAATATCCACAAAATGTTCATCAACAACTTTGATAGCGAAAGTTGCGCGTTAGGTAACCCCTCATAAATATTAGTGGATTCTTCACTGTTCTCGATCCTAGAAAGGCAATTAGGTCCAACGTTCAACCTCCTTGGCTTAACTATTACCTCAAAATCATACTCCTAGAAGAGAAGCAACCATCTATAGGTCTTCCCCCCCCAACATAGGCTTATTGACCAAATATTTCAATGCAGAATGATCTTTGTACAATTTAAAGTGCGCACTTAGCAGATAATGCTTGAATGTTTGTAGCACATATACCACGACTAATCCTTCCTGTTCCATGGTTAAATAGTTTCTCTCTGCCTTAGATAGTTTCCTACTTGTAAAGGAAATCGGATGGTCAAAATCTCCTTTGCCTGGTTGAGTTAAAACATCGCCCAACGCTATACAAGATGCATCCCCATGCACATGAAATTCTTTCTTCCAATCCATGAATAATAGGATTGGCGTAGTAACCATATTCTCCTTAAGAACATCCAAGCTCTTATGACATTAATCATCCGATTGTTGATTTCTGATAACCTGCTGACGTCATTGTTGACATCAACACTACCACGTGTTACCCTGTGAGTGGTGCCACGTGGCACCCGGAAACAACCCCATAGGACCCCTAATAATGCCAAAAATCAGTGACATGTGTCCACACCCACATCATCGTCCGTATTCGCCCCATCATCCACCACATGATCTCGATGGACCAATCAGAGTCCGCCACATGGCCCCTTGGAGGAGAGAGAAAAAGGTCGTCCAGACCTTGGTTTTGCAGGGAATTCCTTTGTATTTGATTTTCTCGGCCCCCCGGTGATGCAACATTTTGTCACCATATCGATGGTTAGTAGGTTGCTTTAAGTTGACACTCCGTCGAATTGCTGATCGCCGATGGAGGAGAGAGAAAGGGAGGCCTGACCCTTGGTTTTTTCATGTTTTTCTTTGTTAACACTTTCTGGCCCCTCCCCAACGGTACAACCTTATATCGCAAATCGGCCCCTGCAAAGGTAATTTAAATAAAAAACCCACCGATAAATGTTGGGACTTGACCCGCCAATAGCCAATTGCTAATGCCACGTGGAGGAGAGAGAAGGGAGGCCTGAACCTTGGTTTTGCAAGCCATTCCCGTGTTATGCTGTTTTAACCCTCCCTCGATGGTTCATAGTTATATCATAGATCGACCCACTGTTTATAACAGTGTGTTTGTGCCCTAAGAATCCTTTTGATGGTCGATTGTAATCTACCCGAGACCCCGATTTCGCTTCATCTCCACACATAGCCATTTTTTTGGGTTTCCTAACCTTTCCAAGGAAATCTTCAACATGCTCTAACTTTTGATCTGGAAGTCCATTTTCAAATTTCTATATACCATTGGAAAATTTTTTCTAAGCACTTGGCAATGGAGAGGGTCTAGTTAAGCTCTGATAGCTTTTGTGGCCTGAATAATGGCTTTAACTTCACTGCTCTCAGGTAACATTGACCAATGAAACACACAATGCAGTGAGTCACAACACTGACCATAGTGCGTAGATCAATCTCAAACAAAACCCAAAATTGTTTATTCTCTCCCACCCGACTTGTATCCTTTGACGTCCACAGTGAAGCGTACCTCACAACTTCGCCCAAGTCTGGGTCAAAATTAGGGAACTATGACTCATCGGGGATTCTCTAGGCTGTCAAAACAACCAACAACAAAGCCCATGCATAATGGAATAATTTCCCATCTTCCTAGGCCTCACGACAATCATCTAGAAGTTCCTGGAAGAGGTACTGTTACCGAGAAAACTAGTGTCTATTCAGAACTTCTAGTCCCACTAAGACGGGTAGCTATCTTAGAAACAAACAAACTAAAGTTACTTGTGTTTTCCTTTACGAGAGATAGATGAGAAAGAAGAAGAGAGTACCAACCTCAGTCTTTCGCTTGGCTCCTTGCTTGTTTCCTTTCCCCTTCGACAGAATCTCGCCACTGCTTCCTTACTTGTCTCGCTTCAAAGAGCACCTGTAGAGTCACAACAGCATAATACCATCAAAGCATAGAGATCTATCACTGTAAACAATAGAGGATCATATATATATATATTGACCATAAAAATGCATATATCAACACAATATTAAGAGATACACAAGAATATGGAGGAAAAATCAAATAGCTTTATTGATAAAAGTAGTAGAAGAGAGGATTACAACCACTTTTTCTGACCCAACACCATCCTCTCAGCTTGAAAGCCCTCTTCACCTCATAAAAAGCAAGATCACCCAACAATGTCTTCAAAGAGAAACCAACAACACTTCTTTGCAAATTACCAAATTCCAACCTTTGGATCTCTGGGATGAGGGATCCATATATAGATATTTGCAGGGGGGTGAGTCAGCTTCTGGGATTTTGATTAGTGTCATCTCTCTGATAGTTCTTGGTTCCACTTAGATATTTCATGATCTCTTACTCATCCTTGGGCGAATTTAGGGAGGCAAGTGTCAAATGAGCAGCTTCTAGAAGATTCTCAGGGTTTCCACCTAGCAAACTGCTTGTGCCATTTGTCTGCTCTTGCTCATCGCACCCTACAGAAGGGATTTCCAGTATGCATCACACTTTTTGCATGTGGCAGGTGAGATGCATTGCACCCTTAGCACTGGGCAGTCTGTATGGTCCTGCTTTGACCAGTTCTGAGTGGTTTTTTCATGGAGAACTTCTGGGAGATGATGTAATCAGTTGACTTTGCTCCTTTAGGGTATGAAACAACACTTTTAGGGACTTAAAAGCCCTTGGTTTATGGACATATGTGATTGGGGTTGTAGTGCCAAAATAAGTCTATAACAGGTATCCCCCCCAATTAAACTGCACCCCTTTGATGCATCGTGCGACCAACTGAATTACTGGGGCTGACACCTCATTTTCCCTACACTTCCTCATAATTTTACCATCTAGAATGGTTGCAGAAAAGGCAAAAACCTTATCAGAAATTGAGCTAACAGTGTAGCATCGTGACTTCTTGACAACATTGTAATATTTCTTCACCTGGTCTATGAGCTTGTTTTCCTGGGACTTGCCTATAAAAGCATTGGTAGGGTCTGCTCCTGCACATGGTAGTGTGGTGATCCTCCTGATCAACATGATGTTAATTGGGATTCTCTCCCCGAGCCATAAGGCTCCTTCATGCACCAAAGTCAACAACTGGTGCACACATATTGTATTAATTTTGCTGCGCCCAAAATGAGGCACAATAAACATGTTTAGTAAATCGGTGTGCTGAATCCCAGCCACCCATGTCATTGGTTCTAATCGTGTTACACTAACCTCCTCATGGTATACCATCTTTAAGTATTTTCTTGGCTCAAAATGAGGGAATTTGGCGCTGTCCACCAAATCCCAATCCCCATGCACAGTTACGGTACCTGCGCCAACAATGCTCCTTCAAAGGGCACATCTTCAAGTAGCAAAGGTGTACAAATGAAAAATTTCATTGCATCAGGGTCCTTGGTCACCTTAGCAATCGGCTTTCTCAACGACATATATGGAGGTAACTGCAAAATTAACTCGGCCTCGTCAACATTTACATCGTCAACTCCTGTCCCAAGTTCTTCCTCCTCTAATTCAACCAATTGCATTGGTTACTTCTTTTTTTCTTTGTCAATCGTTTCCTTGCTCCACTGCTTAGCATTCATCTTCCTAGGCGACTGTCTTACCAGTGGCTTTTGCAGTTTCTTCTCCTTCTTCATTGTTGCTGCTTCTGTTGGTGCTACCGCTGTTGTTGCTGCTCCTGTAGCTGTGGGCTTCGACGTTGGAAATCTAGGAGCTATGGTGTGTGTAGGAGGGGTAGCAATCATGATGTTTGTTAAACCGTGTTCCTGAAATTTCCAATAGACTTCCTACCAATCCTCACCAGACATGCAACACTTCTCTTGGCTCAGACTTAGGTGCAAAAGTTCACAAGATTTCTTCAAGAGGCAAAGTTTCCAAATGTAGAGTGGGATGCCATATTTATAGCCAAATTCAAATTCAAATGCCTTGAATGCCTTCAAATCCTCCTCATAAATGCAAATTTTGCAGCATATTTTCATAGATATGCTCCTTAAAAACACTTCCCCTGCTCCCTTTAATGACAAAATCACGGTCAAATCAACTATAGATTTTCCAATGGTCACAACAGGTTGCGTGGGATCCTCCCTTATGGTGTAGTTACATTGTCGCATCTTTCTCCACCTACACCATATCCCTAAACATCGCACAACCCTCCTTCTTTGATGGAACCATTTCTCGACAGAGTGGTTTAGAGTCATGCACTTTCTTTTAGTTGCCTAAAGTATTAAGAATTTCTTGCTATCATATAGTCATTGCGTCCTTGCAGGGGCGAGATCGTCCTTGTGGGCCTTCAATTTGCTTCCATTAATCCTTCTAGGGAGCAACTCCCCATTCAGATTTGCGAGCTGAACTACGCCACAATCCGAAATATCTTTGATCACATGAGGTCCCAGCCAGTGCATTTAAAACTTCCTCGGAAAATTTATGAACTTGCTGTCATACATCAGGACCAAATATCTATTCTTCAAAGTGTGCTACTTAATGTGGTGATCATGCCATGCCTTTTCCCTAGCTTTCTGCACCTGGTGATGAAAATCAACCAAAAATCAATGCTCCAATGCAAGCAACTGCACTAAGTGTTCCTCCATGCAGTCATGATCTACCATCTTAGTTACTGCTGTGATCCTTAAGCTGGGCACTATATACTCCATTAGCATCACTGCTTCTCATCCATGTACCTGTCTAAATGATGTTTTCCCTGTCATTTTCTTACAGGTCATCCTATATGCCCAGAGAACTCCTGGTATGCACACATCGCAGTCATTCATATCAACATTGTAGATCTTCGTTAAGGCATTCTCCAATATTTTGTTGAAAGCCTTAACAGTTCCATTCGCTTGAGGATGATACAACGTACTCTTCTGATGGTGTATTTTTAACTCTTATAACACCTTAATTGTTTCATTCAAGAAGTTGGAATCTTGGTCACTCATCAGGATCTTTGGGCATCCAAATCGTGACATAATATACTCAAATATAAACATCGTAGTAGTTTTCGCACTACAATCCTTCATTGGATGTGCCTCGGCCCATCGGGTCAAGTAATCTATCGCATTGATAATATAACATGCACCCGTCTTCTTCCCTGGTGGATTAATTGGTCCAACGAAGTCAATTTCCCCTTTATCAAATGGTTGTAGCGTAACCTACAGATTTAAGGGAAATTCATCCTTTCGCAATGGTCTTCCAGTCCTTTGACACACGTTGCACACACTGTAGTACTCCTTAGAATATTTATGTACCGTAGGCCACCATAATCATCCTCACAGGATCTTCTGCACAGTTACCTTACCTACATAGTGTCCTTCTGTGACACCTCCATGTGCTTCAGCCATAATACTGTGTTGTTCATACTTAGGTACATATCGACAGAGAACGTCATTCGGTCCCATCTTATATAAGTGTCTTGCAATCACTGAAAAGTATGCAACCCTGAATACTAGTTCATTTTTTTCAGGGTCGTGTATCCTTCAGGAGCTACACCAATAGATAGAAAATAAATAATATCCGCAAAATGTTCATCAACAACTCTGATAGCGAAGAGTTGCGCATCAGGTAACCCCTCATCAATATTAGTGGGTTCTTCACTGTTCTCAATCCTAGAGAGGTGATCAGGTCCAAAATTCAACCTCCTTGGCTTAACTATTACCTCAAAATCATACTCCTGGAAGAGAAGCAACCATCTATAGATCTCCCCCCCCAACATAGGCTTATTGACCAAATATTTCAATGCAGAATGATCTTTGTACATTTTAAAGTGTGTGCTTAGCAGATAATGCCTGAATGTTTGTAGCACATATACCACGGCTAATCCTTCTCGTTCCATGGTTAAATAGTTTCTCTCTACCTTAGATAGTTTCCTACTTGTAAAGGAAATCGGATGGTCAAAATCTCCTTTGCCTGGTTGAGTTAAAACATCGCCCAACGCTATACAAGATGCATCCACATGCACATGAAATTCTTTCTTCCAATCCAGGAATAATAGGATTGGCGTAGTAACCATATTCTCCTTAAGAACATCCAAGCTCTTATGACAGTAATCATCTGATCGTTGATTTCCGATAACCTGCTAACATCACTGATGACATCATCACTACCACGTGTTACCCTGTGAGTGGCGCCACGTGGCACCCAGAAACAACCACATAGGACCCCTAATAATGCCAAAAATGAGTGACATGTGTCCACACCCACATCATCTTCCATATACGCCCCATCATCCACCACATCATCTCGATGGACCAATCAGAGTCCGCCACATGGGCCCTTGGAGGAGAGAGAAAAAGGTCGTCTAGACCTTTGTTTTGCAGGGAATTCATTTGTATTTGATTTTCTCGGCCCCACGGCGATGCAAAATTTTGTCACCATATTAGCGGTTGGCAGGTTGCTTTAAGTTGACACTCTGCCGAATCGCCGATCGCCGATGGAGGAGAGAGAAAGGGAGGCTTGAACCTTGGTTTTTTCATGTTTTTCTTTGTTAACACTTTCCGGCCCCTCCCCGACGGTACAAACTTATATCACAAATTGGCCCCCGCAAAGGTAATTTAAATCAAAACCCTGCCGATAAATGTTGGGCCTTGACCTGCCAATAGCCGATTGCTGATGCCACGTGGAGGAGAGAGAAGGGGAGGCCTGGACCTTGGTTTTGCAAGCCATTCTTGTGTTACGCTGTTTTAACCCTCCCTCGATGGTTCATAGTTATATCATAGATCGACCCACTGCTTATAATAGTTCTTTTGTGCCCTGAGAATCCTTCTGATGGCTGATTGTGATCTACCTGACACCCCGATTTCGCTTCTTCTCCACACATAGACATTTTGTTGGGTTTCCTGAGCTTTCCAAGGCAATCTTCAACATGCTCTAACTTTTGATCTGGAAGTCCATTTTCAAATTCCTATATACCATTGGAAAAAAATTTCTAGGCACTTGGCAATGGAGAGGGTCTAGTTAAGCTCTGATAGCTTCTGTGGCCTGGTAATGGCTTTAACTTCACTGCTCTCGGGAAACATTGACCAATGAAGCACATAATGCAGTGAGTGACAACACTGACCATAGTGCGCAGATCCATCTCAAACAAAACCCAAAATTGTTTATTCTCTCCCATCCGACTTGTATCCTTTGACGTCCACAATGAAGCATACCTCATAGCTTCACACAAGCCTGGGTAAAAATTAGGGAACTATGACTCGTCGAGGATTCTCCAGGCTGTCAAAACAATCAACAACAAAAGCCATGTATAATGGAACAATTTCCCATCTTCCTAGGCCTCACGACAATCATCCAGAAATTCCTGGAAGAGGTACCCCCCCAATTAAACTACAGCCCTTGGATGCACCATGCGACCAACTGAATTACTGGGGTTGACACCTCATTTTCCCTGCACCTCCTCATAATTTTACCATCCAGAATGGTTGCAGAAAAGGCAAAAAGCTGATCAGAAATCGAGCTAACAGTGTAGCATCGTGACTTCTTGACAACATTGTAATATTTATTCACCTGGTCTATGAGGTTCTTTTCCTGGGACTTGCCTATAAAAGCATTGGCAAGGTCTGCTCTTGCACATGGTAGTGCAGTGATCCTCTTGATCAACATGGTGTTAACTGGGATTCTCTCCCCGAGCCATAAGGCTCCTTCATGCACCAAAGTCAACAACTTGTGCACAAATATTGTATTAATGTTGCTGCACCCAAAATGAGGCACAATAAACATGTTTGATAAACCAATGTGCTAAATCCCAGCCACCTATGTCATTGGTTCTACTCGTGTTACACCGACCTCCTCATGGTATACCATCTTCAGGTATTTTCTTGGCTCAAAATGAGGGAATTTGTCCCTGTCCACCAAATCCATATCCCCATGCGCAGTTACGGTACCTGCGCCAACAACGCTCCTTCAAAGGACACATCTTCGGGAAACAAAGGTGTACAAATGAAAAATTTCATTGCATCAGGGTCCTTGGTCACCTTAGCAATCGGCTTTCTCAATGACATATATGGAGGTAACCGCGAAATTAGCTTGGCCTCATCAACATTTACATCGTCAAATCCGGTCCCAAGTTCTTCCTCCTCTAAGTCAACTAATTCCATTGGTTACTTCTTTTTTTCTTTGTCAATCGTTTCCTTGCTCCATTGCTTAGCAGTCATCTTCCTAGGCGACTGTCTTATGTAGGAATTTACAGGGTAAGTTCCTCAGAAAGAATACCAAGAGGACACCGCTCACAACCAGATCTCAAATCAATACACCAGTATTTTTGACGTGGTTAAAACCCTCAGAGTGCAAGGAGGGAAACAGTCCACGGCCTGTCCCAACGTGGGTACAGACAATTTATTAATCAAAGAATGAAAATTTACATAAGCTTCTCTCATGCACGGATTACCCGAACAATGACCCTCCATGCGCTTTAAATAGAACTCATGGACCAATCGGGTGTCAAGCCACGGATCAAGTGTCGGTAATACCGAGGTGAGAGTGAACCGTCGGATCACTACATATCGTGACCGTCGGATTGTAAGTTACAAAATGTACAACGGTAAAGAAACACACTTTACCTAACTCTAACCTAACTCTATACTAGACCAAGTTGAACTTAACTATATCCTATGTGTCGGAATATCCTAACATCCCCCCTTAAGAACAACTTGGGATAGGATTGAAGGATTTACAAATATGACACAATAGGAGAAGGAAGGAGGCACTAGAGCCTATCCCCCCTTAGTGACAACTTCCTGAACTCCAAGCATATATCGAAGTTTAGTGAACTTCGCCTCTGTGAGAGCCTTTGTGAAGATGTCTGCAACCTGATCATCCGTTGGACAATATTGCACTTCAAGAACATGGTCATGAATGAGCTTTCTGATGAAGTGCATGTGTAGTTCAATGTGTTTGCTGCGCTGATGCTGGACTGGATCTTTGCATAGCTGAATGGCACTTTGATTATCACACCAAAGTGTGGTTGGATGCTGCTGCTCAAAGCCAAACTCTGATAGGATCTGACGAAGCCACAAGGCTTCCTTACTAGCTTCCACGGCACCACGATACTCTGCTTCTGCTGACGAAAGAGAAATGGCAGCCTGTTTCTTACAAGCCCATGTAATAGGTCCTGAACCAAGAGTGAAGACATAACCGGCAGTAGACTTCCGATCATCAAGGTCACCAGCCCAATCAGAATCAGTGAAACCAACTAACAGAGGAGCTGCTTTGGCACTGTAATGAATCCCAAACTGTATTGTACCTCGAACATAACGAAGTATTCTTTTAGCTGCTTTCCAATGACTTTCACGGGGGTTTTGCATAAAACGAGCAACAAGGCCAACAACAAAGGAAAGATCAGGACGAGTATGGGTTAAATACAAGAGTTTTCCGACAAGTTGACGGTATAAGGTAGCATCAACTTCAGGAGAAGTACAAGAGACTGAAAGTTTGACTCCAGACTGAAAGGGAGAAGGGGCTGGCTTACAGTCTTCCATGTGAAAATGACGAAGAATATCACAAGCATACTTGGACTGGGAAAGGAAAATACCCTCTTGGGATTGCAAGACTTGAAGACCGAGAAAATAGTGTAAGTGTCCTAAGTCTGTCATTTCAAATTTCTTTTTAAGGCTGGACTTCACATGGTTTATAAGGTTGGGATCACTACCAGTAAGAATAAGATCATCAACATAAAGAACAAGGATGATGAGAGAGTTGCCCACTTTCTTGGTGTAGACAGTATTGTCAGAATGACACCTAGAAAAGCCAGATTCTAAAAGAAAGCTATCCATTTTGGCATACCAAGCTCGAGGAGCTTGCTTGAGGCCATAAAGGGATTTCTTAAGGCGACAAACGAGGCTGGAGTCTGTTTGTATGAAGCCAATGGGTTGTTCCATATAGATTTCTTCCTGCAAGTCCCCATGCAAGAAGGCAGATTTAACATCCATTTGATGTACTTCCCATTTTAAAGAGGCAGCAAGGGAAAGAACAAGGCGGATAGAGTTCATTTTGGCAACTGGAGAGAAGGTTTCAGTGTAGTCAATGCCTTCAACCTGTGAAAAGCCCTTAGCAACTAGACGAGCTTTATGTTTGTCAACTTTCCCATCTGGTCCATACTTGGTTCTGTAAACCCATTTGCATCTAACAAGTTTGCGTCCCTTTGGTAGAGGAACAAGATCCCATGTATCATTTGTCATCAATGAATGATATTCTTCATTCATAGCTGTTTCCCAATGTGGATGGCCTGAAGCTTCTGCAAAAGTGTCAGGATCATGATTCACTGGAGCTTGAGCCAGTAAAGAAGAGGCTCTTTCAAACTGAGAACGTGTACGTCGCTGATCTGTAGGATCACCGGCAAGATCACCTGCTGCATCCCGAGTAGCACGGACCCATCTTGGAAGTTGAGGATCCTGAGAAGGTGGGGAAGGATTATCATCCTCGCTTTCATCATCAGAAGAAGAAATGTTCTCAAAGATAGAAGAGATGGGAAGAGGTGGCACATCCGCCGGACTAGGCTCGCAGGCCGATTTATTTTCATCAAATTTTACATCTCTTCTAATGATAACATTTTTGGACTTAAATGGAATAAGTCTATAGCCTTTTACATCTTCAGAATATCCAACAAAAGTACATTTCTCACTCTTAGGTTCTAAGGCTTTATGCTTTTCATCTGGAATATGGGCCCATGCTTCACTTCCAAACACACGAAAGTGACTTACATCTGGTTTAATGGAACTCCAAGCTTCTTCTGGAGTGATATTCTCTAGAACCTTAGTAGGAGTGCGATTGATTATATAATTTGCACAATTAATTGCTTCGGCCCAAAAACTAAGACTGAGTCCTTTAGATTGCAGCATACAATTAGCCATTTCCTTTAAAGTGCGATTTTTCCTTTCAGCTACACCATTTTGTTGTGGAGTGTATGGAACAGTATGTTGCATTTGAATTCCATTTTCGGTGCAAAAGGTGATGAATGCATTTTTAACATATTCTCCACCATTATCAGTTCTTAGCTTAAGAATTTGATGTCCAGATTGTTTTTCAACGAATGCTTTGAAGGCCAAAAAGGTGGTAAATACTTCGCTCTTGAGTTTTAAGAAGTATACCCAAGTGCGTCTAGAGAAATCATCAATGAAAGTTAAGAAGTACTTGCAGCCAGAGAATGAAGCAACAGGAAGAGGACCACATAAATCACTGTGCACAAGCTGTAAAGGGGCTGAGGCGTGCCAAGAGGCACGTTTGTCAAAACTGTCCCGATGATGTTTTCCGAGTACACATCCGGAACAAACACCATCTTTGCAAGATACCATAGGAAGACCTGTCACCATGTTTTCTTTACATAGATGCTGAAGGGAGCGATAGTTTAAGTGACCATACCGCTCATGCCAAAGTTTGCTCACTTCATCATTATGAGCAACAAATACTGAGGGAAGATGGGATGACCCAAAGTTGTGAAACTTATACAACCTTTTGGAATCATCAGCAAGACCAGTAGCTAGAATCTGTTTAGGATCTTTTAGATCCTTGATTACAACATCATGAGGTGAAAATTCAACGATTTTACCTTCACCTGAATGAGTTATCTGATAGACAGATAGAAGGTTGCAGGATAAGTTTGGAACACATAATACATCATTGAACTGACCATTGTCTAGATGAACAGTTCCAGTCCCTACAACATTAAGAGATCTATCATCACCAACATATATATTTTTGGTGTTACAATCATTTAAAGAAGAAAACATGGCTTGGTTTTTGGCCATGTGACAAGAGGCTCCAGAATCAATGAGCCACTCATGAGAATGAGAAGAAGAAGAAGATACATTTAATGCATAACCAGACTGAGATGATTGACGATGACATGCAGAAAATGCCGTTCCGGAAGTTGAAGTTGAAGTAGGCTCCAGATGGATGTTATGTTTCTTCATTGCGGCTTCCAAGGCTTCCATCTTCTTAAAGCATTTAGATTCTAAGTGGCCATCTCGATTACAAAAGTTACAATGTCTATCAGTCTTCTTCCATTTGTTTTTATTGGGCTTATCATATTGCTGAAATGATCTTTCATCTTGAGGCTGAGTTGGTTTAGGACCATTCCTTTGAGGATAAGACTTCTTAGGATTCTTTGAATTTGGATACTGCTGGGCGGCTAACGCTTTTGTGGAAGAGTTTCCAAGATTAAGAAGACCAAGGTGTAAGAGTTTTTCTTGTTCTCTTATTAAGGAATCACAAAAGGAGTCAAAGGAAGGGGGCTTGTAGTCTTTGCCTTGACAAATGAAAGCTTCCCTGGTAGAATGGAAAGTGGAAACAAATACAGAGTAGGCTGGTCCTAACTTAGTGAGGATGGAATAAATAAGGTTACCATCATCTTTCTTAACTTTAACACCTTCCAAGAGATATCTAAGGTTCTTGAATTTTGACAAGAAATCTTCAATGCAAGAAAAATTATTAGGATCCAAAGTAAGCAGCTCATTTTCAAGTTGATGGGATCTAATTTCATTTTTAATCCCAAAAACTTTAGCAAGTTTTTCTAATGCTTCATGAGGAGTTTCAATTTCTGCAATGTGGAATCTAAGATCAGGAGAAACAGACATTCCTATCAAGCCACGTGCTTGATCTTGTCGATTTTCCCATTTTTCGGCCTTGTCTTCATCTTTGGGTTTCTTCTCTTGGTCTGTGGCTATTCTGAAGAGACCTTTACTTCTAAGTAAATCTCCCATGTAGGCTACCCATTGGAAGTAGTTAGTGCTGTCAAGAATGACTTGGCATGGACTTTCCATTTTTGAAAAACAACTGAAGCTGAAGATGCTGAAAGTAAGTGGTCCAATGGATAGATCTCGAAAAAATAGGCGGTTTTAAAAAAAACGGCTCTGAAAAAGGCTTCCGGATGAAGAAGTTATGGCTTTTTTTTTTTTTAAAAATTGTTGACGTTGCCGGCAAAGTGCGCGAATGTGCGGGAATGAAAAAATCCGCCCCCACAAAATGGAGACTTGAACCCAAGACCTCTACTTTCTTAAAAGGTCTTTGAACCAATTGATCTATACAAAATATTTGAGAGAGAGAGAGAGAGAGAGAGAGAGAGAGAGAGAGAGAGAGAGAGAGAGAGAGAGAGAGAGAGAGAGAGAGAGAGAGAGAGAGAGAGAGAGAGAGAGAGAGAGAGAGAGAGAGAGAGAGAGAGAGAGAGAGAGAGAGAGAGAGAGAGAGAGAGAGAGGGGGGGGGGGCCTCGATTTGCGTGCTTGCCTTGGGAAGACTCTTTTCCCCTACAAAACACAAAACACAAAACCCAACACGAATATCCAAAGAAAAACGAACCTTACGGCTCGAAGTTAGCTTTAGCCAAAAAACTAGAAATTTAAAAAAAATCTCAAAGTTAGCTTTTAGCCGAAAAACTAAATATTTTCCTCAATGTTTCTGATTTTCCGAGATCACACTAAGGTGCAGGGAAAAGAGCATACGCATGAGAAAAATCCTTTCTTTCTGTTTCTGATTTGCCCAGATCGCACAGAGTCGCAGGGCAAAGAGCATACGCAGAAATGAAAGGTATAGATCCGGGAAAAAAAAGGCTAAATAAACCGAAACCGAAATAAGCAGAGAGAAAATGACAGTAAACTGCAAAAAAAACACTGTATACCTCCCGATCTGAAAAATGACGCAGCTAGGGCTACCAGAAACCTTTTCGCGTGAAACGAAAGGGGTTCCTCACTGAAACAGATGCTCCGAATGCAACAGAGCAGTCCTCTCGGCCCGAAAGCAGTCAGAAACAGCAGATCTAGGAAACGACAGCCGCATGCAGTTCTACCGGCTTCAGATTTGGATCACCAACGGACGCGGCCCTCAAATAGCTCCGATACCATGTAGGAATTTACAGGGTAAGTTCCTCAGAAAGAATACCAAGAGGACACCGCTCACAACCAGATCTCAAATCAATACACCAGTATTTTTGACGTGGTTAAAACCCTCAGAGTGCAAGGAGGGAAACAGTCCACGGCCTGTCCCAACGTGGGTACAGACAATTTATTAATCAAAGAATGAAAATTTACATAAGCTTCTCTCATGCACGGATTACGCGAACAATGACCCTCCATGCGCTTTAAATAGAACTCATGGACCAATCGGGTGTCAAGCCACGGATCAAGTGTCGGTAATACCGAGGTGAGAGTGAACCGTCAGATCACTACATATCGTGACCGTCGGATTGTAAGTTACAAAATGTACAACGGTAAAGAAACACACTTTACCTAACTCTAACCTAACTCTATACTAGACCAAGTTGAACTTAACTATATCCTATGTGTCGGAATATCCTAACATCTTACCACTCGCTTCTGCAGTTTCTTCTCCTTCTTCACTATTGCTGCTTCTGTTGATTCTACCATTGTTGCTACTGCTCTTGCAGTTGTGGGCTCCGACGTTGGAAATCTAGGAGCTATGTTGTGTGTAGGAGGGGTAGCAATAATGATGTTTGTTAAACTGCGTTCCAGAAATTTCCAATAGACTTCCTACCAATCCTCACCAGACATGCAACACTTCTCTCGGCTCAGACTTAGGTGCAAAAGTTCACAAGATTTCTTCAAGAGGTAAAGTTTCCAAATGTAGAGTGGGATGCAATATTTATAGCCAAATTCAAATTCAAATGCCTTGAATGCCTTCAGATCCTCCTCATAAATGAAAATTTTCATAGATATGCTCCTTAAAAACACTTCCCCTGCTCCCTTTAATGACAAAATCACGGTCAAATCAACTGTAGATTTTCCAAAAGTCACAACAGGTTGCGCAGGATCCTCCCTTATGGCACAGTTACATTGTTGCATCTTTCTCCACCTACGGCATATCCATAAACATTGCGCAACCCTCCTTCTTTGATGGAACCAGTTCTCGACAGAGTGGTTTAGAGTCATGCACTTTCTTTTAGCTGCCTAGAGTATTAAGAATTTCTTGCTGTCATATAGTCATTGCGTCCTTGCAGGGGCAGGATCATCCCTGTAGACCTTCAATTTTCTTCCATTAATCCTTCCAGGGAGCAACTCCCCATTCAGATTTGCGAGCTGAACTACGCCATCATCCGAAATATCCTTGATCACATAAGGTCCCAGCCAATGCATTTAAAACTTTCTCGAAAACTTTGTGAACTTGCTGTCATACATTAGGACCAAATATCTGTTCTTCAAAGTGTGCTACTTAATGTGGTGATCATGCCATGCCTTTTCCCTAGCTTTCTACACATGGTGATGAAAATCAACCAAAAATCAATCCTCCTCCAATGCAAGCAGCTGCACTAAGTGTTCCTCCATGCAGTCATGATCTACCATCTCAGTTACTGCTGTGATCCTTAAGCTGGGCACTATATACTCCATTAGCATCACTGCTTCTCGTCCATGTACTAGTCTAAACGATTTTTTCCCTGTGATTTTATTACAGGTAATCCTATATTCCCAGAGAACTCCTGGTATGCGCACATCCCAGTCATTCCTATCAACATTGCAGATCTTCGTTAAGGAATTCTCAAATAGTTTGTTAAAACCTTTGATAGTTCCATTCGCTTGAGGATGATACAACGTACTCTTCTGATGGTGTATTTTGAACTCTTATGTCAATGCCTTAATCATTTCATTCAAGAAGTTGGAATCTTGGTCACTCATCAGGATCTTTGGGCATCCAAGTCATGACATAATATACTCGAATATAAATGTCGTAGTAGTTTTCGCACTACAATCCTTCACAGGATGTGCCTTGGCCCATTGGGCCAAGTAATCTATCGCATTGATAATATAACGTGCACCCATCTTCTTCCCTGGTGGATTAATTGGTCCAACGAAGTCAATTTCCCATTTATCAAATCGTTGTAGTGTGACCTGCAGATTTAAGGGAAATTCATCCTTTCACGATGGTCTTCCAATCCTTTGACACACATTGCACACACTGTAGTACTCCTTAGAATATTTATGTACTGTAGGCCACCATAATCCTGCTCATAGGATCTTCTGCACAGTTACCTTACCTAAATAGTGTCCTCCTGTGACACCTCCATGTGCTTCAGCCATAATACTGTGTCGTTCATACTCAGGTACATATCGGCAAAGAACGTCATTTGGTCCCATCTTATATAAGTGTCTTGCAATCACTGAAAAATATGCAACCCTGAATACTAGTTCCTTTTTTTTAGGGTTGTGTATCCTTCAGGAGCTATGCCAGTAGACAGAAAATAAATAATATCTGTAAAATGTTCATCAACAACTCTAACAGCGAAGAGTTGCACGTCAGGTAACCCCTCATCAATATTAGTGGGTTCTTCACTGTTCTCGATCCTAGAGAGGTGATTAGGTCCAACATTCAACCTCCTTGGCTTAACTATTACCTCAAAATCATACTCCTAGAAGAGAAGCAACCATCTATAGATCTCCCCCCCAACATAGGCTTATTGACCAAATATTTCAATGCAGAATGATCTTTGTACATTTCAAAGTGTGCACTTAGCAAATAATGCCTAAATTTTTGTAGCACATATACCATGGCTATTCCTTCTCGTTCCATGGTTAAATAATTTCTCTCTACCTTAGATAGTTTCCTACTTGCAAAGGAAATTGGATGGTCAAAATCTCCTTCGCCTGGTTGAGTTAAAACATCGCCCAATGCTATACAAGATGCATCCACATGCACATGAAATTCTTTCTTCCAATCCAGGAATAATAGGATTGGCGTAGTAACCATATTATCCTTAAGAACATCCAAGCTCTTATGACAGTAATCATCCCAACAAAATGTAGCATCCTTCTTCAACAATTGCTCCATTGATGTAGTGATCTGCGCATATGCGTTTATAAACTTCCTGTAATACCCAATATGAGCCAAAGTTGTGCGTAGTTGTTTTAAATTCCTGGGTGGATCCAGATTGATAATTACATCGATCTTGGTAGGGTTGATCATCAATCCCTTCTTGCATATGACATGTCCCAATAATATTCCATAAGGTACACAGAAAATACATTTCTTCAAATTCAAGGAAATCTGATACTTCCTGCACGTATCCAACATTAGGCGCAGACTAGAAACATTTTTCTTAAATAGCCCAAATACTGTCCAATCATCGAAGTAGACCTCCAAAAAATCATGAATAAATTCCTTGAATGCTGCGACTACCACCCTTGAAAATATTGTAGGAGCATTTTTCAGTTTGAAAGACATAACTGTATATTGGAATGAACCCCATTATGTGGCGAAGGTAGTCTTGCTTCTATCCTCCGGGGCAATCTTAATTTGGTGATATCCCAAAAATCCATATGTGAATGAATAAGCCTCCTATCCACCAACGTTTTCTAGAACTTCATATATAAAGGGCGTAGGAAAGGGGTCATGCACACATGCATCATTTAACTTTTGCAGATCTATGTAGATCCTTATATCACCCTTTGTTTTCTTTTCCTGGACCACCATTGGACTGACCCATTCCAACTCTTCTATTGACTCAATTATACTTGCTACGAGCATCTTATCCAACTCCTCTCTTACCTTTTCCTTGTACTTGGGGTTCAGTCGATATGGGCACTTCTTAACTGGCTTCACATCTGGATTTAAATTGATCTTCATCACACCCAAATCACCTACTATACCCTTCAATTTAGAGAACTTTATTGGAAATAAGTCTTGATATTCATGCAGTAATTCAAAAACCTTACCTACTGTGTCTTCATCCCAATAGTCACCAATATGCGTGAATTTTGGTTCTGCTTCTGAGCCAATATTTACTTGTTTTGTCTTTACCGACTATGATATATGTTGAAAATAACAACAAGAAATGATAAAAATAGAATCCACAAATTCCAGTTTAATTTTTCCTTGAATTAAACTGAGAATTAAAATCAAATTCTATTCTCATAACAACTTGTAATAGTTAACTAGAGTGAGTTTACTTAGTTAACTTAGGAATTTCGAGTTGGAAGTCTTTTTGAAGTCATGTATATATTCTCCCTATATTATAGGGGTTGTTAATTGTGAGTTATAATTAGTTAACTTAGTTTACCGAGTTCAGTCGAGTTAAATTAGTTCCAAATTGTTTGAGGAACTAATAGTGAGTTAACAGTGAATTGGTACCCTAATGCATTAACTTGTGCTACTCTAGTTAACTGAATATTCCCTCATCAAAAACTCATGCATGTCAATTTTGAGAAAGACCCAGTTGAGACTAGAGTGCAGGGACAATGTACTATTTGTTGTATAATTTTTTGAGTTGTACAGATGGTGCATGAATCAGGAACTGGACCTAATTTTGGATTGCGTAGTTATGGATGAGGAATTTCCCTTTAAATACAGGCTAATTCTCTTAAGAATTATGCAAATAATTAGAAGCTTGGAGGCTTGGAAATTTGGCTAAGTATTGGCCAAAGGAAGTCATCAAGCGGAGGATAGGAAATACTTATGCAAGTTAAGCTCAAGGTTGAACATAACATATTGTATTCATCCAAATTCTTTGACCAAGGGCGCAAAATAGGGATCTTGGAGAGCAGAGAAGAGGCCTGGATTTGGCTTGAGCTTGCTTGTGAGCTGGGAGATTGATTTTACTGAGTGCTGGGATTGTTCTTGTGAGAACAAGCATTGTAATTTCATCTTGATTTTCTGGATTAATACAATACATATAGCGGGGTTTTGAGCTATGGCTTTCCCTGGATACTTATTGTGTTATGTGCCATTGATTCTCTTCCTCTTGTCGATTATTGTTTTGCTCGATCTTTATGTGTTTCCACTATAAAGAGTAGAAGTAGATTCTTGTCTCTTGTTTTAGTAGATTATATGAGCTTGTGAATCTATAGGATTTTCTGCAATATATCAGGGATTTTTGCATCAGCCCCTGCAACTTCACGTAGTCCCTCTGCCTCAAGAATATTAATATTACATGGATCCTCATCGCCTTCTTTTGTAGTAACATTGTAGCATTCCAACGCATGTCATAGCTGCGTGCTCCAGTCATGCTGCCTCCAAGTTATAGGTTCTATTGGTGTTCAGAAGATCGCTGCCCGAATCACCTGAAGTGCCCCTTCAATGCATTTGAACCCATATTCAAAAATGAATGTCAGCATCAAACTCTCTTTCATTTCATCCCAATCAGAGTCCCATTCCAGTTCTTTCGTATAATGTCTAAGGTATGAATAAAGATATGTACCCACTCTGGTTGAGGTACCTCACCCCAAGCCTTAGTCCATCGAGCCAGATGTTGGTGCAAGTCATCCTTACTTGTGTACTTTTCACTGAGCCATGTTGTTGTAGAGCCAAATCTTAATCTCATCAGCCTACGATATTCCTTCCAACCAGAAATATTATCCTTGTGGGTTCCCCACCATCTTGCAGGCGTAGCTCTTAAAGCCAAATATAGAGCCTGGAACCTGTGCTCCTCTGGTACGTCTCTTTCAAAATGGTCAAGAAAAATATTAACATCATATAGCCCATCATAATAAGGTAATTTACGTACCTCAGTTGATATACAATGTAGAGACTTTGTAAGCCTATTTCATCATAGTGTAGAGACCTCATGCAACTGATTCTGCCAGTTTTTTAATTCTTCATTTGAGCCTAATTGGCACGAACTATCCTTCTCCCAAATGATTCCTCCATATATAGTGGGATTAATCCAGTCTTTATCTCATGCAGTGAGCTTATATATGTGATCAATGTCTGCATCATCATAGTCATCACTGACTAGCTCTGTGTATCACGCACCTTCAACTAGATCTAATGGAACAACCACTATGAGGCCATTCTTTTCAAACACCATGCTTCACTTATTTAAATTAATAATAACATTCATGTTGAAAGCCCAATCAATTCTAAGCAATGATGGGTATGGATTAGTGCCATCTACTATTTCAATAACTTCAAAATCTGCGAGCAACCTAGCTCCCTCAATATCCACAGTTAATCCATGCAGGCGAACCATTAGAATTATATTTTTTTGGTTTGCCATGCACATCTGAATTGGTGACCACTACAACTTAGGTTTCCCCATACGTTCCCATGTCTATTTTGGTAGTAAATTAGCATCATATCCTAAGTCTAGAATTATTTGGTCCATGTCAAAATCACCAATTTGTGCTGTCAACCGCATTTCCCTACCAGTCCTTTTCTTGCTTCGGTTCACCTTATTCACTACGTGCTGTTCTGGTAACGACTTGTCCTTGCTATCACAGTTATCTATCAGTCCTTATGGTCCTTAAACTACATTTTTATCCCTCAACAACTTCATGCATTTCTGTAAAAACGATTTCAACACCGTGGGATAAGAGTCCTCCGTCACAGTACTTCCTTCAAATTTCTCTTTTTGTGGGACTATTGGTATCTAAGTTTTAGACGTAGAAGCACTTGGATCCATAATTTTTTTTTCCTCCATCAATGTCTCTTTTTCTCTTTGTAAGTCAAATCCAACATTCTTCTCACCAGCCTTGCGAACCCATGTATCCGATACCGACTACTTGCCTTCTGCCTTGTCTTCACCAGTGGCTATACTGCTTCGCGTGACTATATTGACACAAGAATTGTCTTCATGTGGCTCAGACCTCATCATCTGAATGCTCTGCATGGGCTGTTGGTTCTTCTTTTCCTGCATCTTTTCTATTAATACAGGACACTCATCTATAACATGATCAAATTGCTTATAATATTGACAAGAGGGATGAGTTGGATTTTGACAGTCGCGTGCAAAATGTCCTAGTTCTCCATAGTTGTAGCAGATGATCTGGCCCTGACCTCTTTCAGTGCCTCCTCCTCATCCTCTTCCCTCTCCTTGGAACCCTCCATGAGCCGCATGTGAGCCTTGATTGTTTTGCGTGCGAGTTTCAGCCTGTATCCTATACATTGGAATTTTGTTTATCATCAAGTCATAGCTTCGACAATCTCTTTCATTGTGGCCAACCATTACAAAACTTGAAAAATAGTTGCTTTGGTGACTGTGCAAACTTTTGTAACAAATAAAATTTTTCTGTTGTATGCATGCCTCACACTTGGCAGATATTATACTAGACACTTGAATCGGCACTTTATCCAGTAGGAGACTCTAGTTTTAGTGGGTTGGGACCTCCTGCAACTATATAGTCCCGGTACAGAGGGCACTGATCCTGATAGTTTCCTACAAATTTGCAATTTGTGCACACCAAATTTCAGGGCATAGTCCTAATTGAACCTCCTTTCCCTTCTTCAGATCCTGCAACTCCATATGCAGGCTTGCTAACTGTGACTGGATCTGTTGAACTCCTATATTCGTATCCTGGATTGATGAAGCCTCCAACTTCATCATGATCTCTAATGCTTTGGCCTGAGATCCAATCTTCTGTTGAGACAAAGGCAATCTTAAGTGTGGCAATAACGAAGCTATGTACCATTCCTTATGTTTTTTGTTTGAAATATGAATATTATCTTGTCTCAATAAGCACTTCAACCTATGATCTATATCCCACGCAGACTCATTAGTCGTTTGCTTGATCTCCTTTATTTCAGTAACACACTGAGCTTCTGATTTCAACTTTCTAAATTCTGCATTCAATGTAGTCTTTGTCTCAGCCAACGTAGCATTCAGATTGGTTGTACTATATTTGATATACCATGTAAGCGCTCTATCCTGTAGCGCTATAACCAATTGCACTTTCTTCATGTCATTATCATTGATCTGCTGCGCCTTCCACATAGCTTCTGCTACGAACCAAAACTGATCAGGATCCTCTGATCCTTGACCCTTGAATACAAGCATTTTCATTGTATTCTCCATACTAAAAAATGAAGGTGGAGGTGGAGGTGGAAGTGGAGGCATAGGTGTATGAGGTGGTGATGAAGGTGGAGATGGGGTGGATGGATGTGGAATCCCAGAAGTGCCCTGACCTTCTGTTTGCAGCGCACCTCTAGGTGTGTTTGGGCTGGTCCTTTCTCCTTCATTGTCTGATTCTCCCAATAATGGACTATACACATTCTAAGTATATTTATCCAAATAGGCTCTAAATCTTTTTTCGCTTCACGTAGATTAGGTCTGACCTCTTTTAAACATCAATTCAAAGGCATAACACCCTTTTCGCACAACAAAATTTTAATCCAAGTTTTTAGTGATCTCAGGTACTTACCTCTTAGACCCTTAAAGAATTGACGTTCAACTTCGTTATAAGATACAAATGTGTCAATTGCAATTTCAGTGATGAAACTACCCAAAATACTATTGATCCAATAGTCAAAAACCCTTGCAACCTTATAATCAGACCTTTCAAGATGTTTGAATAGTTCAGGACTCCACACAATAGGATCATCGTGTTTCCAAGTAGGTTCACTATATACTAAATTTGAAAGCCACTCATACAGTTCATTAGGGAATGATGCAAAAAAGATCTCGTGCTCTTCTGTATAGAGATATCTCTGTAACCACCTCTCTTTTGACCAACGCAGATTCTGATTTTCTTGAGCTGAAAACTTGTGCAACTTCTGATCTATCCACTTCTTGATTTCTTTCTTAGTTGGTATCCACGGATGCCACATCACACATCCCTTAAATAGATCTCAGTCCCAACAACGAAACCATTTGTTGGCTTGAGGGGGCTTGGACCTAGGTTCAGAGTTAGTTGCGCTAACCAACAAAACCCTACACTACTAGCCCTTTCGACAACAGTTCGCTTAGCGCAAACAACAGTCTCACCCGAGGCAGTATTGGGGGATTCTAGAACCAGTTTTCTGCATCCATAAGGCTATGGGATGTGGCAGCGAGGCTTTTCCTTAATCTAGGCCCGATTCGAACTTCACGAGCCCTTATCTTCAGAATCATAGACTTAAATCAATTTCTACTTAATTATATCTATGAACTTCGCCTAAGTGTTCTAACATGCATAAGTTAACATACAAAAGTAAATCTGAACCTTCACGATGCACTTAAGACAATATTATAGAGAATCAAATCATAATTGAGCATAAAACACAAAACATATAAACACACAAAGAATGCACAAATTTGCTTCAATTATGCTTTATTACTTCAGATCTTCAATAAATACACTTATTTTGACCCTACACACACAACTGTAGGGGTCCGCACACTCAACTATGGACATACCAGCTGCAGGAGCCTTCCCCTTCACCATAATATTGAATTACAAACTCAAAGTCTTGTTCATCATGTTGAGATTGCAACAAGATGATGGAGCTTAGTGAAAAGAGTCGCCTTCACTAAGTGGGCCCGCAGGCAAATTATGGCGCAAGTTCTATTTTTGATCACAGTGTGGATGATCACAGTGTGGGTGACCATAGTGTGAGTGATCACAGTGTGAGTGATCACAATGTGGGTGACCATAGTGTGGGTGATCAAAGTCTATTTTTAGATTGGCTGTCAAAAATAGAAAAGTCAAATATTATTGTCTCATAATAATATTTGGACTATAAACTTGATCTTATTCTCTTGGAGCACTTCAGTTTGAGCTACAGATGTGGCCCATGCAGCTGTCAGAAGGAAGTACGCTTTTCTTATGAGTCAGTTGAGTTGTTGCATGCATGACTTCAGTTAGAACTCAATCAGTTGAGTTTGGTGGAGTTGATTGTGGAGTTGATGGAGTTGTGTTCAGTTTGACTTGGTTAAACTAGTTGTAGTTAGTCTAACTGCAAATAGACTAATGATGAGTTGTTAAACTAATTATTAACTCATAATACAACTATAGAATACATCAGTTAACTCAGTTGCATGTCAGTGCATGTTCAGTTCAGCAGGGACAGGTGTTAGAGAATCAAATTGCTATCAGTTGTGACTATAGTTGTGCATCAGATCTTGCACAATCAAGGGATTGAGTATGCCAATGAGTTTGCTCATGTATTTTCCCAGTTTGTAGCTTCTTCTCACGTCTTACACATTGTGAGTGATTCTTTGGAGGTGAAATACGAGTTTGGTAGACCATTCTCATTCATTCTTGAGCAGGTATTGAGCAGTGGAGGCAGGCAAGCAGTGGAATAGATTTGGAGATCAGATCTTAGCTGTATTGTGTGTAACAGGTGGAGCTGGTACTGGATTGCTTGTGATAAGCATTGTACTTTGTAATGTTACATGGTCTCAATCATTAATATACAAATAGTGTGGGGTTTTTAGTGAGATGCTTTCCCTGGGTTACATACTGTGTTAATGTGTGAATGCTCTTGATGTTTTATTGTTATTGATGCTGCTATATTGATGATCAACGTAGAGGAGCTTATGTATTGTGTATGTATTCTGCAATAGTACATGATCAAGATAATCTCTGTTGAATATGTGTTAAATTATTCAAAATTTCTACATGGTATCAGAGCTGCTTGATTTGTAGAAGATATTTTTACAGGATATCAAGCGAGGATTGATCATCAAATCTACTATTCAGGAAGTGTTTACATTCTATTTCTTCAGGCAGTGTCTGTAATCGGGCCAGGTAGCCTCTGGATTCATCCTTCCTTTGGAAGGTGATATATCCAGTGAATGCACATACAGTCAATCTCTGTACGAGAAATATTGTGTTCTCACAAATTTTAGATCGGAAGCAGTTGAGTTTGAGTTGGTGGAAATCGAATTTGCAGCAGTGTTTTTGAAATGTCTTTCAATGGATTGCAAATATTATTCCAAAGCAAGGGCGACCTGGCGCTCAAGGATAAACTCAGAAACAATAAAGGTGAGAATGGATCTTCATCAAAGGTATCTGATGAAGAGAATTGTGCTTTGGCTACCAAAGAAAAGAAAGGGAAGAGCAAGAAAGCTTCTCAGTCTGGTGCGAAAGGCAAGAAGCAGGATATGTCCAAGGTGAAGTGTTTTCACTGTCACTAGCACGGACACTATGCCACTAATTGTCCGCAGAAGAAGAAGAACAAGCAGGCTGCTGGATCTTCAGCAGGAGAGGCTCTAGCCTCACAGTTTGAGCTTGATTTTTCATTGATTGCATGCTTGGTTTCAAGTGTGATGGGATCAGTGTGGTTCTTGGACAGTGGTGCATCTTTTCACATGACGGGAGATAGATATTTGTTCTCTGATCTAGAGGACAAAGATCTTGGAGTGCACATCGAGATGGGCGATGATGGTAGATACAGTGCGACCGGTATCGGTACCATTTCCTTTGAGAGGGAGTCTGGTAAACCCTTCGTATTGAAGGAAGTCATGCATGTTCCAGGATTGACGAAGAATCTCATCTCAGTGGCGATGTTAGAAGACAAGGGGTATGATGTTGTTTTCAGCGAGGGAAAGGCTTTCCTGCGCAGCAAGACAACTGGTGAGACCCGGAAGATAGGGTTTCGAGTGAGGAACCTTTATCAGTTGCATGTAGATGGATGCGTAGCAATGGCGGGCAAGGCAGAAGGATTGGTGAGCTGGGATGATGGCAAGTTGTGGCACAGGAGATTGGGTCACCTTCACCATGGAGCCTTGAAGATACTGCAGCAGATCACTACAGGGCTAGGCACACTTGCGCAGTCAGATCAGTGCAAGGGGTGTACTTTGGGGAAGTTTGTGAAAGCCACCTTTCACGAGAAGGATAGTTGCGCCACGACGATCCTTGAGAGAATTCACACAGACGTGTGTGGACCTTTCTCAGTTGCTTCGACAACAAAACACAGGTATTATGTGATTTTTGTTGATGATTTCTCTCGTAAGTGCTGGATCTTCTTCATGCAGAAGAAGAGCGAGACATATTCAAAGTTCTGTGAATTCAAAGCACTGGTCGAGAAGGAGTCGGGGAAGAAGGTGAAGGCTCTTAGGAGCGATAATGGTGGTGAATACATCTCGGATGAGTTCAAGGATTTCTGCAAGGCAGAAGGGATTCGTAGAGAGCTCATAGCTCCCCATAACCCATAGCAGAACGGGGTAGCTGAGTGGAAGAATAGAATGATTGTGGGTGCTGCACGGGAAATGTTGCATGATTAGGGCCTACCCCTTCACTTGTGGGCGGAAGCATGCAATACAACAGGTTATGTGCAGAACCGTTGTCCTCATAGGATACTTGGCATGAGTACACCTGAGGAGACTTATTCTGGTAAGAAGCCTGATCTTTCTCATTTGAGGATTTTTGGTGCTAACGTTTACATGCATGTGACGAAGGATGCCAGGAAGAAGTTGGAGCCGACCGCAGAGGTTGGGATATTTGTGGGGTACACTGATACGCCCCACAACTATCGTGTGTATTTGCCAGACAGTGGTAAAACTGTTGTGCGACGGGATATAAAATTTCAGGAGGAGAAAGCCATGAAGTGTTCACTTGAGAGGGAGCTACACTTGCATGCAGATGAGGAGCTATTAGTTCCTAAGGATGAGCTTCAGGACGTGGATCAGCCACAGGACGAGGTTCATGGAGTGGAAGAGACCACTTATGCAGCGCCAACCATCAGAGGGCGAAAGCGCTTGACAGAAGCTGAGCGACTGGCTCAAGATGCAGAGAAAGTTGTAGGACCACCTACAACCCAACGCAGGCAGAGATAGTCACCTGATCGGTACACTAGATACATGGCTCTGATGAGCAAGTGTGTTGTGACTGAGCCATCCTCTTTCGAGGAAGCTGTGGAGGATCCCGCATGGTTAGACGCCATGGTGGAAGAGTATGATTCTATTGTCAGAAACAGTGCATGGGAGATTGTTTCTAGACCGGAAGGGAAATCAGTGGTGGGTTCGAGATGGATCTACAAGGTCAAGCAGGCAGCTGACGGGAGTGTGGAGAAGTACAAGGCAAGATTTGTTGCCCGAGGCTTTTCACAGATAGAGGGGATCGATTATGAGGAGACCTTTGCACCTGTCGCAAGGTATTCTTCCATACGGACGATTCTTTCTCTCTCAGCGCAGATGGGATGGCACATTCATCAGATGGATGTGAAGACTGCGTTCCTTAATGGAGTCATTGAGGAGGAGGTGTACATTGAGCAGCCCGAAGGCTTTGAGGTCTTCAGCAGCGAGTCACATGTGTGTAGGCTCAAGAGAGCGTTGTATGGGTTGAAGCAAGCACCACGTGCTTGGTACACACGGATAGACAACTATTTCACAGGACTTGGATTCTCCAAGAGCGAGGCGGATCCTAACCTATACCAAATTGTGGTGGAGGGTAAGTTGCTTATCATTGTACTGTATGTTGATGATTTGATTCTAACGGGTGATGAGCTGTTGATACTGTCATGCAAGAAGGATCTTGCTACAGAGTTTGAGATGAGGGACTTGGGCCTCCTTCACTATTTCCTAGGATTGGAAATATGGCAGCGCTGTGGTGGACTGTTTGTTTCTCAGGGCAAGTATGCTCGGGAGATACTGGAGAAGTTCAACATGCATGGCTGCAAGCCTGTTGATACTCCTCTTCCTGGGGGTTGGAGGAAGGAGGATGCCACTTCAGGAGAAGAAGTGGATGCCACTGTTTATCGACAGTTGGTGGGGTCGCTGATGTATTTGGTCAATACATGACCTGATATATGCTATGCAGTTAACCAGCTTTACAAGCTATGGTTAATCCTACCAAGCTCTTCTGGAAGGCGGGCAAGCATGTATTGCGCTACTTAAGAGGCACATCGGGATATGGTTTGTGGTACAGACAGGAGGATGAGGTGAAGCTATGTGGCTTCATGGATGCAGATTGGGCAGGGAGCCCAATGGACAGAAAGAGCACATAAGGAGGGGTCTTCAGTATTGGATCGACAACAGTTTCTTGGTACAGCAGGAAGCAGAGATCCGTGGCACTCAGTTCAGCGGAGGCCGAGTATATGGCAGCAAGTTTGGCTGCATGCGAGGCTATATGTATGAGGAAGATCCTGGTTGGTTTGTTCGGTTCTCATTTGGATCCTACTGTGATTTACTGTGATAACCAAAGTTGCACTAAACTCTCGGCTAATCCTGTAATTCATGATAGAACTAAGCATATTGACATCAGGTACCATCATATCACAGATTGTGTGCAGCGGAGGATCATGTTGCTTTCATACATTCCAACGGAGGATCAGGATGCTGATATTCTGACGAAGGCTCTCACCAGGAGCAAATTCGAGTACCATCGAGGAAGGATAGGGGTTGCTGATAATCCATATCTTGTCGAGAGGGAGTGTTGAGATTGCAACAAGATGATGGAGCTTAGTGAAAAGAGTCGCTTTCACTAAGTGGGCCCGCAGGCAAATTATGGCGCAAGTTCTATTTTTGATCACAGTGTGGATGATCACAGTGTGGGTGAGCACAGTGTGAGTGATCACAGTGTGAGTGATCACAATGTGGGTGACCATAGTGTGGGTGATCAAAGTCTATTTTTAGACTGGCTGTCAAAAATAGAAAAGTCAAATATTATTGTCTCATAATAATATTTGGACTATAAACTTGATCTTATTCTCTTGGAGCACTTCAGTTTGAGCTACAGATGTGGCCCATGCAGCTGTCAGAAGGAAGTACGCTTTTCTTATGAGTCAGTTGAGTTGTTGCATGCATGACTTCAGTTAGAACTCAATTAGTTGAGTTTGGTGGAGTTGATTGTGGAGTTGATGGAGTTGTGTTCAGTTTGACTTGGTTAAACTAGTTGTAGTTAGTCTAACTGCAAATAGACTAATGATGAGTTGTTAAACTAATTATTAACTCATAATACAACTATAGAATACATCAGTTAACTCAGTTGCATGTCAGTGCATGTTCAGTTCAGTAGGGACAGGTGTTAGAGAATCAGATTGCTATCAATTGTGACTATAGTTGTGCATCAGATCTTGCACAATCAAGGGATTGAGTATGCCAATGAGTTTGCTCATGTATTTTCCCAGTTTGTAGCTTCTACTCACGTCTTACACATTGTGAGTGATTCTTTGGAGGTGAAATACTAGTTTGGTAGACCATTCTCATTCATTCTTGAGCAGGTATTGAGCAGTGGAGGCAGGCAAGCAGTGGAATAGATTTGGAGATCAGATCTTAGCTGTATTGTGTGTAACAGGTGGAGCTGGTACTGGATTGCTTGTGATAAGCATTGTACTTTTTAATGTTACATGGTCTCAATCATTAATATACAGATAGTGTGGGGTTTTTAGCGAGATGCTTTCCCCGGGTTACATACTGTGTTAATGTGTGAATGCTCTTGATGTTTTATTGTTATTGATGCTGCTATATTGATGATCAACGTAGAGGAGTTTATGTATTGTGTATGTATTCTGCAATAGTACATGATCAGGATAATCTCTGTTGAATATGTGTTAAATTATTCAAAATTTCTACACATCAACTATCCATAAGCTTCGAACTGTTAATGACTCCTAGATGACTCGCTTTTATATCTTTTACATTACATTACCATGGTCCACGAACCATGGGTGAAGTTCATTGTTTAGTCAAAACAGACCATCCCTTTACAAAATAAGGGGCTTTGACCTGCCTAAAATCCCCTTTGACTCTTAACATTCTGCACTATTCACGCTTCGCTCCTCAAAATGCGAAGACTTTACAATATTACAAAATTTGACTCAAAGCTTAGATAAAAATTAGACCTGGGGGTCCCCATCCCAACATCCGCCAGCAGGTTTATGACATCTTGGAGAAGTCAAATGCCAAGTACAAGTTGTGACATGATCAACATCGGGTGCCACACAAGTTTCAGGTGGGTGACAAAGTTTGGTTGCATTTGTAGAAAGAACGCCTTACCGAAGCCCATCAAAAGGTCAGACCACTCCAATATGGTCCTTACACCATTACCAAGGTTGTGGGAGACAATTCTTTTGATGTCAACATTCCCCCATTCCTTGGCCTACACCCAGTGTTCAATGTGGACCACGTTCAACCATACTTCCCACCATTACTAGACACATCAGACATTGTAGAACAACTCACACCAACAAAGTTAAACCTAGACTACATGGAACAAGCCACAACTGATCAAATTATAAACACACATATTAAGAACACTTGCCAAAAAAAGTTTCAACTATATTGGGTTGTCAAATCTGGCCAACTCCTACACCAAGGCAAGTGGCTCACCAGGGACCAAGTTTGGCAGGAGTTTCCCCATCTCATGGAGGCACTCAACGGAATGAGGACCATTGCTCCCTAAGGGGGGGGGGGACCAATCCAGGTGGATGTTGGTGGTCACCCACCTAATCCACTTGGACCCCCACCACTATCTCTTTCAATTTATTAGTTTTCTAAATTGTAGCACAATTTACTATTTTTGGCAGTTTTTCAAGTCCTAAACTTCTGAAGCTGGTTTTAGGCCCTAAACAATGTGTTTTTGGGAAACGAACAAAATTTTAGTAAATTGATTGATGTTTTCGGCTATAGAGTTTTATTCCTCGAATAGATCTTTCTAACAAGGTATTGTGCTCATCAAATAGAGATCGTATGCCAAAGCTGCGACCCAAGGAGGTTGATGTACCAATTTACCCAAACAAGGCCCATAGTTTCAACGCTTCATCTGCTAGGGTTATGTTTTTGGATGTTTAGGGTTTTCCATTGTTTCTCAATGTTAAATAGGCCTTTGAGCCTCATTGTAACACAGTTCAGAGGCATTTATCCGCCACATCTCTTCTCAGAGATAAGCTACCATCGCCTGAGCTAGTCTTATTTCCATTCTGTTTGTAAGCATATTTCAGTGTTTGAGATCAATGAAATGAAGTGTTATTTCTGCTACATCTCTATATTTATGGTTATATCTATAATTTTTAACATTCCTTTTTAATTTCGGATCAACTTGTGCTGTAAATTTGAACGTAAGGACTCCCCTCCGGCATGCCTCTCACAAAAACCCTACTAGGCATCCCTAGAAAATCTCCTAGAGAATCTTATGTGGAAAATATATAACCTGTCGATACTTGATGATAGAAAATGAGACTCACGCTGAATTCATCCATTATGTATGGTTGCTCACAATTCATGAGAATAAATCCGTTAGTGTGCATCACTGGACACCAAACTTGTACTAGAACATTCTCATGATGAAATTGTTTCAATTGTAAGAGTGCTTCCAACTAACGATTTCCAAACGATACTAGCCTAGATACAAGGGACTCGTTACAAGGTTTCTTCCTTGGAATTTAAATGGATATGTGTTTTATGCTTATAATTTTTCATCTCCTTCCACTGAACATACTGTTTATGGTAATTTCTAGAGCTCGTGCTTCTAGAGGAGTCCTCTACGGATGATCTAGTGATCAAATTTTAGCTCAAAATTGAAAATACCCATAATATTTTGAATTCAACGTCAAGTCGAAGGGTTTTTAATTTTGAATCCAACGACATTTGATTCACCACAATTTGACATCGTATGCTCAAGTTATCGCGTTCTAACAATTTGGTCCAACAACTAAAAAATGAGTAGGTTTGCTGACTAGGCAGTTGACTCAGCTACCATACTCCTGACATCATCCAGGGTGAATATGTAGGTATAAACCAATGAGTTTATGCTAAGTGGCAGCCTCATATTGGTCAAATTGCTCATGTTTTGATTCGGTCATGTTTTTCATGGTGGACCAATAAGGGTGTACCATGTGGCCCAACCAGAGGCCACCACGTGGCACCCCATGGTAGGCCAAAATTTGTTAAGGGTTTGGATGGCCTGGGAAAGGCTCAAACCCCTCACCTGAAGTTCAAAATTCAAGTTCTCAACCAATTATCCTACACGATGTTTCTTAAAACCATATGGCCACAACACTTTATAAAGTTTGATTGGCCCATATATGGGAGGAGGGGTTGGGTGGTCAGCGTCGACCCCTGGTCACTGCACCGCATGCAACCCTAGGCACAAAGGTTAAGGCAATCGGGACCTTAGCTCGACCCATGGTCACAGGTTTCCCACAAGATCATCAACACTAACCGGAAGGTGCCAACAATGGAGGGGGCTTCAGACTAGCCCATGGCCTTGGTCACATGGTATCTACACAGGATCTCAGGTAGAGTCCGAAAGGCACTAGGTGGAGGGCTCGATGGTAAGCTCCAGGCTCTTGGCATATGATGCCCACATGACCACTACAATTGAATCGAGGGGACTCCGATGGAAAGTGTAGGTCATTGGCTTGACCCTCGGCCCCGTGGGCATTAATAAGACAATGATCTGGAAGTTGAGGGGCCAAGGCTGGTGGGGGTGGGGGGGTAGCCCCGACCCCAAATGCATGGCCCATGTGGCCAGATTATTCCGCATAAGGGTTATTGGGTAATTTAATTATCCAACAAATTGCAGCTTCGGTAGGTGAATTTGTCACCTCCACAGTGGAAAATAGAGAGAATTTGTAGGACAATTAGATTGTTACTCCGATTTGTAGGACAAATAACATAGAAACTTCATTAAGAGCTAGTTGGAGCCATAACTTGGTGAGTTTTTATACTTTTGGAGCTCAATAAGAGTCTACATAGGGGTTTTTGGACATTTTGGATCCAATGGTGACCTCTATTTGTTGATTAGAGCACATTTGAAGAGAATTTTTACAAGTTCAAGTCCATGGATGTATGGATCAATCAGTGTTTTGAAGTAGTTCTTGAAGGTGTTTGAGCATGGAGAAGGCCTTGTAGGGGTTTTATTACCTTCAAAATTTTACTGCAACAATTGTTACTTATAGGGTTCAACTCATTTATTCTTTTCTCACTATGTTTTTTTGAGGAAATATTTCTTTTGTATTTCAATGTGGAATTGAAGTGCTTGTATGCTCATTATTCTCATTTTTAGATGGAGTACAGGGTCTTTGTAGGAGACACCTTGTGTTTTTGATGATTTCATGATTGACTGTAGGTTGTCATGATGTTTATAGTGAGAGCTCTTTGAAGGAGAACATTTCCTTGAAGGGGAAGCTAGCCACTTGTTTTATCAGTAAACTTTATGTACTCTTTTCCACTAAATATATGGAGTGGTCTAGCTATGTTGGCAGACCCGAAGATGTAGCCCAGGATGGGTGAAGTCCGTCACCAAATTCTTTGTTGTTGCTCTTCATGAATGCCTATATGAGTTAAATGATGAGATGTTGCTTATGTTTTAAGTTTACATGAAAAACTAACTCATAAATTGAAGATACCTTTGAAAACCTATTTGTCATAAGACCCATTTCCTTGCAAAGCGTCAAGAGAACGATCACTTTTTAGAAGGAGAAGTTCTCCAATTTTAGACCAAATTGGTATCATATCAAGGCTTGACCAAGTTGCAAGAATGGGAAAGAAGAGTTTCCAAGAGCTTGAGGAGATGAATTTGTCTCTTCGAATGGAGAACATTGAATTGAGAAGAAGGTTAGAAATTGCTGAAGAGGAGAAGAGGCATATGTGCCTTTAGTTGCAGCATGTGATTGAGGAAAAAGTTGTTGAAAGTTCCACTCCCATGACTGTGAAAAGAAACCTCCAAAGTAAAGCCAATATGTAAGCATGTTTCAAATAGAGGTTATGGACCGTATGAGGAAAATGATTCATGTGCATTTTGTAAGCATCTCATAGATTCTCATCATATGCCGATTGGTAAGAGTGGGTGGCTAGAGTCATCTACAAAGTTGTCATCATCATCTGAAGTAGAAAAGGTGGATGGCAAGTTCAAGGAGGTAATAAGCATATCAAGTTCAAATCCTTTTGTTTATGTCCATAACACCTCTTTTGCAACATTTGAACAACATACTAGAGGCACTGATATGAAGTTCCTATCTAAAATGGGTTATGAAGGAGGAGGCCTCAACATCAGTGGCCAACTGATCACCAATCCAATTATGGTACAAGAGAGACAAAAATATCAAGGATTGGGATACAGTCAAAGAGAGTTTGGAGTGTTGGGTGCAGGAATTGCACTTGAGGAAACTCCTCAACACTTAATTGTCAACCTGAGGGTTTTGTAAACATAGATATGAAGCATAGGCAATGCTAGAAATGGTATGAACTTTTCCTATCTCTAATCCTACTTCTTAAAGGAAATGCTTTGCAGAATTAGACAGAAAACAATCGGAAAGGTAATTAACACCAAAGAAACTCTAGTGTTGCAATGTAAAAGACAATTTTCATGTAAATCAAGTAAAGAAATTCCACACAACGGAAACAATCTTAAATGCTGAAATGAAATGCTATGTTCATCTTCAAATGGATGGCTAGCAGTCTAACAAGTGGGCCCTTGTAGAATTCTATCTTCCTTCCGATCTTCCTTCCACACAAACAACCTATCCTTGCACTGTTATAATATGCTTGCACTAGTGCAGGTATAGTATCTCTGTGCAAAAGTATATGTGACCTCCCTTACTCAAGACTTATTTCTTAGTGAAGGTGCTCTAAGTCTAAGGGCTTAGAGCACTCTGTTTCTGTGACAAGAGACCAACTCTTGCACCAAAGCAGAGCTTCCTTCACCTAGTTTCCAAATTACTTTCGAAAATACTGAAAGATGTGTTGGAAAAGAATTGCAACTGTAAATGAAATTTTGAAGTAAATTATCTGTAAAAAAGGAAATGCTTCAATTCATTAAACCTTGCAAAGGAAATAAACTTCATGAAATAAAAGTGTTTCAAAAGAATCAAACAATAGTATAAGTGTTTTTCATGTGTTATCTAACTTTATTAATCCATTCAAATATGCTTATGTTCTTTTCAAGTACAATATGTTTATGATGATTTTATGCAACTGCTTCTAGATCCTCTTAAAGATTTACTTTTCATACTGAATACAATTACTAAATTAATGATTCATTCACTTGTGTAATGACTCGAAACAATAGGCAGAAAAGTGATTCATTATTCGCTGCTAAAGAATGATTAAACCAAAGTGCAGGCAACAACATGCACTGGTGCAGGAAAGAGTCCTTTGCACGATCTGATCAAAATGAGTTAAAACAAAGATTGAGAATAAAATAAATTCAAGAAAGATATCTCATTAACAAAGTAAACACAACTAACTCTCAAACCACAGATCCGTTTCACACGTTAGCTACAAAAGATATTTTAAATCGGAACTTGAAAGATAAAGATTAAAACTATAACATCACACAACTGCAAACGAAATATTGTTATAGACATTTTTGGGCACTGCAACCCCAAGCATGAAATGTCCATAAACCAAGGGCTCCTAAGTCCCTAAAAGTGTTGTTCTAACCCCTAAAGGAACAAGGTCAACTGATTACAGCTTCTCCCAGAAGTTCTCTATGAAAAACTGCTCAGAATTGGTCAAAACAGGATCATTTCAGCTGCTCCATAGGCCAAGTGCGTTGCATCTCACCTAAGTACACTGTGTGGGTGCGTTGCATTTCAAAAAGCCCTTCTATGGGGTGCGATGGGTGAGAAATGAAAAATGGCAGTGTCATTCCGCGAGGTGGAGAGGCAATGGAAGCTTCCAGAAACTTCTCCTGTGACACTTGCCTCTCTGAATTCGACCAAGGATGAGTAAGAGATCATCAATCTCCAAGTGGAAGCAAGAACTATCAGAGGGAAGACACTAATCAAATCATAAGCTGACTCATCTCCCTTACAGATATCTATATATGGATCCCTCATCCCAGAGATCCAGAGGTTGGAATTTTGCATATTGTAAGGAATTGTTGTTGGTTTCTTGAGACAAACATCAGATTGTTGGGTGATCTAAGCTTTGTATGAGGTGAAGAGGGGCTTCCTTGCTGAGAGGTTGATGCTGGGTCAGAACAACTGGTTGTAACTCCTCTTGGCTTTTTCTTGTTTATCAATAAAAGCTATTCAAGTTTTCCTCCATACTCTTGTGTCATTTATGTCTGCTACATTTGTATGGTCAATTTACATCTGATCCTAGATTGTTTATGATTATAGATCCATGTCTTTGTATAGTGCTATGCTACTGTGATCTTACAGGTACTTTGTGAAGTTGGGCGTGCAAGGGAACAAGTAGCGAAAGACTATCAAGGAAGAGAGGAATCAAACTAGGAGATTAGCGGAAGACAGAGTTTGGTCTTCTTTGTTCCTCTCTATCTATACTTTATAAAGGAAAAACGAAAGTAGCTTTACTTTGTTTGTTTCTAAGGTAGCTATCACACCTTAGTGGGATAAGCAGTTATGAGTAGACACTTTTCCCTGTAACAAAATGGCGACTCCGCTGGGGACGAATTAGTTTGTTTGTTTATATTCCTTGTTGTCTATTTCATAAACTTACAGACGGAGTCTGAAGTCGTGCCAAGTAGCATTCGAACTGCATTTTCCATAGCAAATGCAAAGTAGATAAATGCCACTTCAGTCCATCTCCGGGATCTGTTTATGATTTAAACAACTGATTCACAAACTCTCTGATTGCCCTTGTGATAGCTCTTAGATCCTCCTTAGATCTACCCCTGATTGTTGAATTACTGATTACCTTTTGCTCGGCCAAAACCCATGAACTGAACTGCAAACTGTGACCCGGAACCCAAGCAAAGTCTCGTTTCTGGCCCAGCGTAGGTACTGTTCTGAGAATCTGAAATTCAGCGCACTTCCCGAGTGTAGAAGGTGCGCTGCATTTCAAATTCCCTGTGTTACAGGTGTGCTGATCAGGCTAGGCTTTGTGCAGTTTTGGTTTCTGTGATTCATTCTTTCCAGTTCTATTCATGAATTTTACTGCCTGTGATTAGTATATCTCTGTTTGAAACCCCTTTTTCTTGTTGTTATTCCACCTCCTTTCTACAAAATAACTGTAAATGTTTTTGTGTGTTTGTTGAGTCATTTTCAGTTCTCCTTTGCAAAAGTAGCGTAATCGTACTGTCGTCCTTTGATTTGAAAGTGTCGCAAGTGTCGATTTCAATCATAGGAAAGAGTTTGATTGCTGTTGATAGTCGATTATCCTGTTACTATTGTTTTTGGTCTGAATTTGTAATTTTTCTAGTGTCAAAAACAAGTATTCATTTCAAAATCGTAAGGTGTTGTGATCGTCTCCATTTTTGATTTCGAAAAGAAACTTGTTGATATTTGTCGCTTGAAAAGAAATTCAGATTTGTGCATCAAATTTCTTCTTATCATTCATATACTAAGAAAGTCGAAAACAAATACATGCATGTGCATTTGCATTTAGACAGTCTGATTGGTTTGATTTAGGAAAGTGAATTTAGAGTGTGCTCTTTGCTCTTTGTGAAAGAATTCTGTATTTCTTTCCTTAGTAGCTAGGATTTTCATTGCACAAAGAAGATAAAAAGATTGTTTATCATCTTAGATTGCATTTTAGGAATTACATCTACATCTCGCGGTGAACCTGAAAGGAAAACTTCATAAACAAGATCAACTATAAAATAAATTCAATGAATCTAACAACGCTTTGGAACCTAACACACAACATTTAGAAGTCTAGGCTAGAGACGTATTTCGGCGTCGTAAAGCCTGGTAACTGTTGTTCTCACTGATGGTTGGGTGATTCCTCCACTTTGAGACGATAAGTGCCAGTACAGACTTGTGCTCCCACGTACCGTCGAGTATATTTTTGGAAACCACAATAGGCTTAATCCTTTATCCATAGGAAGCCGTGTCTGTCGCCCTATCGATCGCAATGCACTGAACATAGCATTCGGGAAGATTGACTGCCATACTGTAACAAGTATTCTGCAGTTTTGCGATTGGTTTGGTAATCCCTCTACCTAGATTTCCAGAGCAGTCCCTTTCGTTCCTTTTCAGACTCTTTAACGGAAAAGGTCCATCTGAGCACTTGTCACTTCAGGCTCATTAAAAATCGAAGGCGACTAGAGTCATCTTTTGTTTTTTCTCGACTCTTAAAAATTGAAAAAACAAGTTGTGTCAAAGCATCTAAAATTTATTTTAAACGGAATATTCATTACCCTTTCCTACGTTGATCTTGGGTTGAGAAAATGGAATCCACCAACCAAGGAATTCCCCTTGGAGGAAATCCTAGTCCCTTCTCCTCTTGGGGAGATGTTGGTGCACCCCATATGGCCACATTGTCGCTTCTAGGACTAACAATCGGCTTGCCTGTATGGCTCTTCTCAACCTCTGTCGTTCAGAACACCGCAATTCCTGAACAATCGAGTCAGCAACTAGACGATTCCAGAGTTACCCACCAACCTTCTACTTCCTCCAATTCTTCCTCTCCTCCTTCCTCTTCACTTGATGGGGTTGGTAAAGCCAAAATTCAAGTACTTGAGAAGAAGAAGGAAAAGAAGAAGAAAGAGAAGAAGAAGAAGGAGCCAAAAGCGAATGGGGGCAAATGAGCGTCGTCTAGCGAAAATCCACACACGACACCGACCAGGCGTAAATCGCCATGTGTCATTTGCAAAGGAGACCACTATCATAGAGATTGTCCTTGCATCCCTCGGATCTTAAGGGACTGGTCTCCTCGTTTGCACAACCCGGTGTCGTCAACCTCTGATGAACATGTTGAAAACACACCATCAACTAGTGAAAGTGAAGCCCCGGGACAAAAAGGAAAATATAGATTTCCTTGTAAACTGTGCGAAGGTGATCATGCCGTCCACCATTGTCCCTTCTTAGATGAGGCTAAAAGAGTTTTGGACGATCGTCCGATTTCACCGTTACGACTTCCTCCTGGATATAAAAAACTCTTGCCGAGTCCATCACTAGTTGAGAATCCTGCTGGCCCGCTCAGGTGGTCGGCTGAAGAATCTATCATTAAAGACAAACCATCTGAACCCATACCAGACGAAAGTCAAAAGGTCGAGGTGGCAGTTGACCCGGTCTTGCCTTCAGAGGTTCCATCTTCAGATGATACAGTCATCGAAGAGAACAAGGATGACACCATCCATATTCTTTTCGTAAGCACAGACTCCAATGAACATGGGGGCAATTTAAACGTTCCTTTACCACAGGAAGGAATTTCGTCAGAGTCATACCCGACCGTCTATTCGGTCCCACCTCCAAGCAACCTAGTTGTCTCCTTTGATTGGAATCAACTAGGCAGACCCCGTTTACTAGCTAGTATACCATTCCGAATCATTGTTCAAATATATAGAATGGTTATGGCTAGTACCATCATAGATGAAGGGGATTCTGTGAGTATCCTTTCCTCGACTGCTTGGAAAGCGCTTGGTTCGCCATCGCTTTTGCCTGAGATGAGAAATCTAACAGGCTTTGATAAAGGAACCAGTCGACCGTTAGGGATCCTTCCCAATGTACCCATAACATTGAGAGGAAAAACCGTTCAAATGAACGTAATGGTAGTTCAAGGACCCCTGGATTATAATCTACTCCTTGGACAAGACTATATTTATTGCATGGGAGCGATTGTCTCCTCACTCTTTAGAGTAATGTGTTTTCCACATGAAGTAAGAGTGGTCAAGCTCGTAGACCAGATTTCATTTCCCGGATCACATAAAGAAAATAGTCATATACCATCCCTGAATGGTCTTTTCACACAAGAAATGTCTCAACCTCCAGTCCGTCCGCCTGATGAGCGCGAGTGATTCGAGGGACATGACTGAAACCCAGGGGGCATGCACCCTGGCCTGCTTCGACAGGAAAACTTCGGGTATAGGGTAGGTTTCCACGAGAAAATATGACTAGTATGTACTCCCGTCCGTGATTGGAAGAGGGGGTTATTCTGGAATAAGATTCTCTTGTCAAAGTTATGTGGGTTGGCAAGCATTACCACTCACCTTTGTTTATTTCGATAAACATCGCTGAAGAAGTGTTTTGTTTACGCCGTAAATAGAACAATCTTTGGTAACCTGTAAGAGGTAGACCTCTCCCGGTAAAACAAATGTTTTAACGGAAGGAAGAAGGGGTAACCTTGAAACTCTGTTTTATACCTGGGGGCATGCAAACCTTTTGGCATGCAAGCAAAGAGCGACTATTTATTTTTTTAAATTTGTAGGTCCTCTAACCCTTTAAACTCGTAGGATTGGTCGTTTCCTAACTTGCATAAAGAAAGGATGTGGGGCAAAACTCTAAAAGTTGTCGTTTTTATATATGAGACATTCTTATCACATGACTGGATTAATCAAGAAGTTTTAGCGCGGACTTCATGCTCGTTAAAAAATAAACATAAGAAATGAGCACATGTTCCTCCAGAGTTTAAGCTCATTAAAAAATGAACCAATTTCCGGTAAATAACCATCGTGAATGAAATACTTCAGCCTTTAAAGCCTTGGTCGTGTTTGCACCGTCACCTCCACTTTTGCATTGGCCGATCATTCACCTCCATTTGATTGTTTACCCATTTTGAGGAACAGCTGCGAAGAGTGATCATGTTAGCCATCCTTGTAACACTGCCATGATTGGAAAATTCCAAACCTTACCTAGAATCAGTTGCTACCCATTTTATCACTCGTTCCTCAAAAGACGAGTCTCCTTTAAGCTATTTTCAATTGACTCGTAAAATATGAAAAGATTGCCGAGCCATTGGCCTCTCCAGCTCGTTAAAGGGACCAGAAGTGCTATCCCTCCTCTAAATTTTAATATTTTTGGACCTGAGGGATTATTACACAAAAATATCGAGCGCTTGTTTTGTTCGGCTCGTTAAAAGTATCGAAAATTCATCCCTTCTGTATTGTTTTATACTTTTTCGGACTAAAGGGATTAGATGACGAAAAAGGAATTTTGGAGTTTCCTTTACGTTCCTTTTCAGACTCTCTAAAATTGAAAAGGACCGAGTTATCTTTGTCGTTAAACTCGTTAAAATTTTAATAGCGACAAACTTGTCTATAGACGAGAACGAGTTTCACTATCGCTAGGCTCGTTAAAACATAGCGATGGGTTTGCCTGAAGGGAAAATTATAGAACAAGCATATGTTATCCTCCTCAAGCTTGATAAAAATAAAGAGGTACTGGTCAGCAATGACTGGGGAAAAATTGGGAAGGAAACTTGAAGAAACTTTGTTGGTAGCAAGTCGCTCTTGAACATGACACTTTCACTCTGCATCCAAGTCGGGTTGGGTTGTTTCATTCACCGGTCACATCACCATGGTCCCATCATACCATCCACATTTGGGGTTAATGCTACCAATCCATCACGTTAGTGTCGCCGATATGTTCAAGAGAAGTCATTCAGAGAATTCACCTATGTCTCACCCACTACAATACTTTTATACTCCATTCTTTCATGACTGCCACCCTGAACCTTATATCACCAGATCGTTTTCACCTCCATTAAAATCATTTGCTCCATTCCGTGTCATTGATGTGCGATTCATTAAGGCCCTCCTGTGACGGATCACTTCTTGTCGACATCAGCTCATTATCCAAGAAATTGATCTAGGAACACCCCATTCAGTACTTTGAAGCTTGCATGCCTCAATGGCAAGTTTCTCACTTTCGGCGACAGGTTTACATCAATGACCTTCGACCGAAAGATTTTGCGTGGTGTTCGACGCCAAGTCCTTTATTCACACCACGTGAATTGTACTGTAGTACCTTGAGGGTCATTATCATTATCGGTGATTCCTCTCGCTCTTGTTAACAACTCATATCATTGGCTGGTAATCAAGCGATGTCTTTCCATGTTCGACTCCAGAACATCTCTCACATGGATAGACTTGTACTTCGAGTGAAGATCGAATGATATTGAAGACCCCAGATCTAGTTTCATCCATCCGGGTTGTGATATATATTCAGGAAAATAAAGACATCAAATGTACATCATTGCTGCACAGATAATCATCCAATCAAAGGGATGATGGCTCTATCAGAATCATCAGTCTACACTCAGACGATTGTCTGTCTTATGTACATGAAAATGAATTTATAAAGCTGAGCATGGGAATGCCCGCCTCAGCTAGATCATGAAAATATTATGAAGATAATGTATTGTATTGTATCTTATTACAGGTCTCCTCCCAGCTTGAAAGAACTTCGAATCCTCATAATAAAGCATTTCACCTGACATCAAAAGATTAACGACCTCATGCTTTAGGGGGCAACTGTTATAGACATTTTTGGGCACTGCAACCCCAAGCATGAAATGTCCATAAACCAAGGGCTCCTAAGTCCCTAAAAGTGTTGTTCTAACCCCTAAAGGAACAAGGTCAACTGATTACAACTTCTCCCAGAATTTCTCTATGAAAAATTGTTCAGAATTGGTCAAAACAGGATCATTTCAGCTGCTCCACAGGCCAAGTGCGTTGCATCTCACCTAAGTACACTGTGTGGGTGCGTTGCATTTCAAAAATCCCTTCTATGGGGTGCGATGGGCGAGAAATGACAAATGGCAGTGTCATTCCGCGAGGTGGAGAGGCAATGGAAGCTTCCAGAAACTTCTCCTGTGACACTTGCCTCTCTGAATTCGACCAAGGATGAGTAAGAGATCATCAATCTCCAAGTGGAAGCAAGAACTATCAGAGGGAAGACACTAATCAAATCATAAGCTGACTCATCTCCCTTACAGATATCTATATATGGATCCCTCATCCCAGAGATCCAGAGGCTGGAATTTTGCATATTGTAAGGAATTGTTGTTGGTTTCTTGAGACAAACATCAGATTGTTGGGTGATCTAAGATTTTTATGAGGTGAAGAGGGGCTTCCTTGCTGAGAGGTTGATGCTGGGTCAGAACAACTGGTTGTAACTCCTCTTGGATTTTTCTTGTATATCAATAAAAGCTATTCAAGTTTTCCTCCATACTCTTGTGTCATTTATGTTTGCTGCATTTGTATGGTCAATTTACATCTGATCCTAGATTGTTTATGATTATAGATCCATGTCTTTGTATAGTGCTATGCTACTGTGATCTTACAGGTACTCTGTGAAGCTGGGCGTGCAAGGGAACAAGTAGCAAAATACTATCAAGGAAGAGAGGAATCAAACCAGGAGATTAGCGCAAGACAGAGGTTGGTCTTCTTTGTTCCTCTCTATCTATACTTTATAAAGGAAAAACGAAAGTAGCTTTACTTTGTTTCTAAGGTAGCTATCACACCTTAGTGGGATAAGCAGTTCTGAGTAGACACTTTTCCCTGTAACAAATATCCACACCTTCTTTCTGAATAACGAAAGAGAGAGGGGTAAACGAGATGGGTTGGCTGGGCCCTATCCAACCAGCTTGTTCGCCTTCTAAGGAATGAAAAATCTCAGCACTTTGAAAGATACATGAAAGATAAACTAGACGCTGTGTATGCAAATCATGACAATTCTCTTGTATTACTTGATTCGGAAAATATACATGACAGAGCAGTCCAGCCCCATAGCTGAGGCGATAACTGGATTACATAAACAAAATTACAATCAATGGTTCTCTACCAGCCTCCTACATATATCTATATTATATATATCCTTTCGGCTCTAGCCGTTTTCACTAATTACAGACATTTCTTGTTCAGGCCTTTCGGCCGAACAGACTTAGAAACCAAAATTACAAACTTGGCCAGTAGTTATAATACACATGAATCTCACTTGGCCGTAACCTAACTTTGGAAAATATTCCCTGATTGCGCACCACCTGTTATCCTGCTTTAGTTCATCAATAGCTAAACTTGGAGTCAAGGATTGAGACCCATCCTCGTGGAAGATTTGGCTTCTCGGAAATCTCGGATAGTCCTTGTGGCGGTGCAGGAATCTACCTGCACTAGTCATACTCATTCATAATTAATACTGAGTTCCATGATTACTCTAGGAAATTAATATGAGTTACAAGAGATATGTAAATAGGCATGAAATCCATATAAAATGATTAATAAAGTGTTGAAATAAATCTTAATATAAAATATGAGCATGTGCAAGAATGGGTAACTATCTTGTACTAGTGCAGGAAGGAAGGGTCTTTTATTGAGATAAAATAGAGGTTGATTTTGATGGAAATGGCGTAGAAAATAAGGCAATTTAGGATGCCAACATCCTCCCATCCCTAAGCTGTTGTGTGTCCTCACACAACGTTTTACCTCTACAAAAAACCTTCAAAAATGAATGGCCAACTCCTTAATCCTGAACTTCAATGTTTATTCCTATTGTTACTATCTTTGGCTTCTTGTATCGAGCTTTTCATAGCTGCTTAGTCACCTTCTTGAGGCATCTATATCATTTGGAAGCCCGATACTTCCATACCTTTACTTGCTTCTTCTTCCTCTTTACTTCTGCAAGTAACTCCACCTCGCTCTGTTTCTGCCAACTCTTCTCTTTCCTAACTTGGTTCAAAGCCTCCAGGTCATGGACTTGTTGCTCCAGATCTACTATCCTGCTATTGAGGAAAAGCGTGGAGGGTGTTGTGCTAAGATCTTCGGGTGTGAATGTATTTTCTGCCACAGACTCGAAACAAGTCCCTTGAGGTCAAGGTTGTCAAAAGCCTACTTTATGACAACGCTGAGGGTTTCTATACTCGGGGTTTTCTCATTATTGAGGGTTTTGATGCCCTCACCAATCTTCGTGCCTTGTGTACTCAATTCCCTGGGGTTCTTAACACCTTGTTCTCTCAACTTCTCAGGGGATTCAACTACCTATCTTTCCAAATTAGTAGGAGTTTCGATTCCTCGCTCTTCTACAATTGCAGGGACTTCAGTACCCTGTCCTTCGAACACCACAAGGTCATCAATACCCTGACCTTCAAAAATATCAGGGTCTTCAGTGCCCTGACCTTCTAAAATCGTAGGGTTTTCAATACCCTGACCCTCAAAATCATTAAGGGTTTCTACATTTGGTTCGCTGAAATTATCAAGACCCTCTGCATGTTGTTCCTCTTTATTCTCTTCTGCTTGCACTTCACCTGTATGCAGTGTCGACGTCGTCTTTCTCCTCTTTAGCCTGCTGACAACAGGACGTTGTCTTCTGCATTCTCCTCATCTTCCACAATGTGTTCCACTGCATCTGCAAGCACTGAGAGATTATGAACTATGGGGGAACTTTGGGGTGTTTCATCGATTACGATTTGAGAACTTGACTGGTTCGTCCCTTGGGCGACAATTTTCCTCCTCATCGAGGCTCTAGTCTTCCTCTTCTTTACTGCGGTTGGAATGTTCTCAACGACCCTCTTCTTTGTTTGCACTGGTGAACTTTTACCTTACCTCTTGGCAGGAGACATTATACCCACCTTTCTCTTCTTACTTGTACTGGTTCTAGCAGACTCTTATGCACGCCTTGCTCGGAATTCTTTCAGAAACGCTCGCCACGTTATCCCCTTCTCTTCTAACTTTTTCTTGACCAGAATTGTAATAAGCTCGTGATGGCAGAGCTTTTTTGCAACCTGGCTTGCACTGCTACTCTGCATGCTTTTCGCCATCTTCTCAAGGCTTCTGAGCAAGAAGTGAGGAAAATTAATCAATTTTCCTGCCTCGAAATGTAACAGCAATCAGAGGTGGTATACAAATGCCAAGGTATAGTGTCCTTCTCTGGTTACAAACTTCTGCAATATAAACAATAAATCTTGCCACTTCCCGACCATGGCAGTCTATGGAAGTCCCTTTCTCCAATCGACCTTAATTTTCTTATCGACCACAAACTGGTGCCAACACTTCTTCGCAAGCCGCTCTTTTTTAAACTAGTGCTCCCCTGTAAGTGGCAAGCCTGTGGCTTGTGTGATGAACTCCTCTGTAATTTTGAATTTTAAGGACCCGACCCTGACTCGACCTTCTTTGAATGTCCTTGCAAACTCTAATGCCACCGCCATGTTGAACCCGTCAAACTTCTGCAAAAATGGCAGGAACCCAGATTCTTGCAATAGTGCAAGACTGTTCTTGTACTTGGCGATTTGTTCAATTTCCTGCAAAGACAGTGGTTCATTCCTCATAGGTGCCATTTCGAACCACACTCCACTTCGCTCTGTTCACACCCTCGAAGGAATTTCTGAGTGACTCCAATGTTCACCGAGAGTTTTATGCCAGAGGTTCATCGCCCTCTGTCTTTTCAGACCCACTCACCCGACTATGATGGAAAAACCCCCCCACATCAGGTATTGATTCGTGTCAGCCCGCTATGGGTGAATCGTGATGATTGGATGCAATGGTGGTATAGGCAATGGTGGCGCAATGACTACAATGATCAGATTGCAGGTAAGCTAATAATGGTCAGGCAGTGCAGAATCATTTCAAGGAGGGTGTGCAAGTTATCGGATAGTAGTACCATCCCGCAGTCAACGTCATAATTCAATCAGACATACTTCAACATTTATTAAGAAGATTAGATTCCAAACCTTACACACCTTACACTTTAAATATTTGTTCCTAGATTAGCAAATAATTAAACAAAGCATCTGTTGGATACCTATAGTAATAGGTTTCATATTTCATGATTGACTATAGAAAATCCAAATATGCTCTACTTTGGTACTACCAAGATCCCATATTTGCCAGGAAATCAGAGGTGTGTGAAGTACTCCAAATGTTGAGGACCTTATTTCAAATTTTGTGGATGATTCAACAGTCTAAACTGGATCATGCCATGTTTCAATTTTGAGTTGTAGAATAGAGAAAGATGTCTGTCCAAACAGCTTAATCTTGGCAGACAAGTAGTTCAGGTAGAGAAGCAAAGGTTCCCAAAAGTTTAATCTGGGACCTTGGAAGAGATAAGGGTAGATGTAGATAGAAAGAAAAAGGAAAAAGCCAAAGAAAAGAAAAGGCAATTGAGGGTTGCAAGTCCAAGTGCCCCTCCAAGAAGAAACAAAAAATGCTAGGCAAAATAGCTGGGTAGGCAGTTGTGGTTGCAGAAAGGATATGATCACCATTACACAGTTGTCAAGAGGTGTTTTGCCAAGGAAAAAAAATCTATCAGCAAAGAGCATCACTAACTTCTCTTTTCCCTCCCTACTCCATTGCTAACACCCCCTTTCTATTAGCTGAGATTTTTGAAGAATGATCATGGTATATGGTGATTCTAGTTCATTCAGAATGCACATTTTGGGTCTAATGCCTTTTCATTTTGCTCTACTCTTAAAATCCCCCTCCTTCACTCATATTAACTCTTAATTCTACTATATAGCTCCCCTATTTTACCCCTTTCCCTAATAATACTAACACTAAGGTGTATAAAGCCCCAAATCTTATGTATATTCCCTCCCTTAGGCATAATAGCCGAGCATTCTTCAAAAGGGACCATAATGGCATCTGGCCACTGTGGTGAACCTATCCCCCCCATTTCCCCTTTGCTGCAAGTTAAGTGACCCCTAAACCACCTCTGCATGGGTAAACCCCTGTTAAAACCCTTTTGGCCTATATAAAACCTTTGCAAAAGTCACTACCCGCCTTTGGCACATTCCCATATGCAAGCGCATGGTGAGTTAAATGAAAAACATTTGAAAACCCATAAAAACCCACAACTATAAAGTTTTCCGCCCACCTTATGGAGCGCGCATCTTACTCCTCCGCCAGCCGTCGGATCAAGCCCATCAGATCCGACGGTCTACATGAATATCGGAGCGCATCCGATGGCCGAACGTTACGTCCCGAGAAGGTGACGTTGCGGCATGTCACGCCCCCTCCACGCGTCGGGCGCTAAACCATCTCGGAGCTTGGTCTGACAGCTTCTGCGCCGTACCTAAACCGCTCCGAGAGACCGCGGCGGTTAAGGCCTTAACCGTAACTGTTGCGGCTTGACTTCCACCTGTTTGTCGCTGACCCTCTGCCACGTCCTCGTCCGCTCGTACTTGCCTCTGTTATGCGTCCAGCTCACTGCTGACTGGGTTGCCACCTCACCGCCCCCTCGGACCAGTCACCCACTGCCACGTCGCCCGATGACGTCAGCTGACGTCACCTCACCATGACCCACCAATGACGTCATGCTGACGTCAGTAGAAAAAAGCGCCAAATTGGTAAAATTACCCATATTTACCAATTTTTCCCGTGTTTTTACCACTTTCACTGTCATTGCTACTCGACGCTCTGCATGACCGTTTGCACCCAAATTTTCGCCAACCAGTCGATTAGCCCGGGCGACCTCCTCAAGCAGCTACTGTGTACCTTTGCTCCAACCTCTGCACGTCGAATTACAGGTGCCCATCTCCTATAGGAAGCAAATCGGAGCAGCCACCACAACTTCAGCAGCACAGCAGCAAACTACTGAGCAGACAACCCAGGCAGCAAGCAAAGACAAAGGTAAACAGGTGGAACAGCCACCTGTATTGACAGAAGAACAAGTTGACACCTTGCTACAGCAGCAAGAAGAGATGGAACAACAGGAATTGGGGCAGCAACAAGAACAATCACAGTCCAGTGAACAGCAGCCCTTGCAGCAGGAAAAGGGGACAGATCTACCTAGCTCCAGTGAGCAGCAGCCCCAAACAGAGGTGCCTCTCAGGACAGACACCAATGTAGACACTTCAGTCCTCCAAACACCACAGAAGGAGGACTTGACCAGGAAGAGGGAAAGAGACACCCCCCAGACCTCATCCTTCATTAGAGGAGAGAAGAGACAAAGATTGAATGACTCCCAAGAGGAGGACATAGCAGTAAGGCAAGCCATGGGCATGGGCCCACCCAGTGGAGAACTTTCGGCTAGCTCATCTCAGCGAGGACATGACATGACTATGGGAGGAGAGGTCAGCTCTTCCGGTCAACATAGAGAAGGGCACTCCAGCATAAAACAGCAGTTCATTGACATCAAAAGGAGGAGTGATCCCATCAAGGTGCAGCTATATAATCACTTGTTGAACTTGGCTCCTAGCAACCAGCAGAGACTCATGTCTGCTTTTGATGTGAGTGAGGGCAAAATGATAATGAGCCACTTCATGCCCACAACTCTACATCCTCAGTCCACCTCGGACTATCTAAGAACCAACATGGAGGTTCTTGCCAAAGACATTCACCCCATGGATAAGATAGAATTACATAAGCAAACGGGTGAAATGGTGTATGCCTCCCTGGCAGATGAGACACTAGAAAACTACAAGTTAAAGAGCAGCCTGGACAACACATCATCTCAGCTGGAGTTGGAACGAGCATCCTCACAGGCCAAGGACAACAGGATCAAGTCTTTGGAGGAGGTGATCATAGAGATAGGGCATGATCCTAAAGATGTCAAAGGCATCCAAGAACTCCTGAAGATAAGGGATGCAGACATGGCAGCCCTAAGAAAGAAAATTAAACTCCCGGCCACCATGCATCCACAAACAGATGAAGTTGCCCAGCAAAGGCAAGAAAAGGATACTACAGACCTGCTAGTATCCTTATACAAGGAGCTGGTTAGGATCCAAGACCAGCTAGGGCAAACTGAAGCTGCAAAAGCATCACTAGAAGCAGCCCTGAAACAAAGAGAAGAAGGTCAATCCTCCCAGCCTCCTCCACTGATAATAAATCTTGAGGAAGTCCCTCCAAAAACTACTCCTCCTCCTCAGCAAACAGAAGTCACAGCACCAACTACAGCGCCATCCACAGCACCACCTACAACATCGGAACAGGCTACTAGTTTGGACATGCAAAAGCTGCAAGCTGAGATCCAAGCCATGGAATCTCAAATGAAAGAGCTGGATGAACTTAAGAAAACCTTGGCTAAGGTAAATGAAAAGTTTGACAAGAGCAAACAGAATGAGGCAGCCAAGGAGAGAGAGGTAAGAGCTCTTAATAGGAGAATTGCTGAACTAGAGAAAGAGCTTGCACTAGAAAAGGTGACAGCTCAGATGAAAGCAGTGCTCTGGAGTAACATTGGGCGGTTCATTGCCAACCAATGGCAATATATTGAGACCATGGATGAGCAAATGGTGCTCATCACCAAAGCAAACAGAGAAATACAGAGAGCCAGGGCAAGCCTTGGGCACATGCCAGAAGCTGCTACCAGGATGATCAATATTCTGAACTATAAGACTAGCTCTCAATTAGCTGTCATGGGAATCACCAACAGGACAGAGACAATTGTTGTAGCCAAAAGAGTCATAACTCCGAGGAACCTGGTTGGAACACTGGAGAGGAGGACACAGGACATGCAGACAGAGATCAACAGATTCCTGGAAAAATTCGTGGCACTACAGAACAGAGGCCTCCCCAGCATTTTAAGCAGTGTGGGAAGACTGCTCACCTTGGACAACTATAATAAAAGAATTGATGCCCAGGCAGGAGCAGAGATTTCAAGACCTCCTAGTACTTCAGCAGATGCAGGACCGGCTACAGGGCAGACCATGTATGATAGGTTGGAGAACTTATTCTTCATACAGAATGAGATTGAGCATCTGTTTGATACACCACCTAACTTCTTCAAATTCACAGAAGCAGATGAAACTCTAGGGGCAATCTTAGCACACCAACTGCCCACACAGGATGTCTGGAGGAATTTGACACAGACAGTTTGGTCAAGCCAGAATCAGTAGCGCTAATTCTCCAGGAAAATGAGCATACATGCGCAGGCACAATTTTGAGGAACAATATCTACAAGGAAGAGGCAGAGGCTGAGCCAACTCAGCAGGACCATTGACTCACCACAAGCAGCAGTCACAATCACAGGTGACAAGCCCGAGATACAGCGTACAAGCCTTACAGTCGGGTTTTCAAGCATTTACTCAGAATATCTCAACCGACTCAGCTGTTCCTAAAGGCTAAAATATCTTCTGACAGAACATTAAGGCGCATTTATTTTGTATTCAATGCTGTAATAAATTCTGATCATAATATCTTAAGAGTTGGTGAGAATATTAAGTCTGAGATAACTCAGAACTCAGATATTTTGTAAATCACCGCAAGTATATATTCACCCTTCACAGAAGCTGAAGGGGTTGTTGTAATTTTCTTTGGAGAACTCTCACTTGCTGTAATATTTTCAGAGAAGTAATACAAAGGAAGAATGGAATTTCCAAGGCTTGGTGTACTTTGATGTGTTGTGGTGAAAGATGACTGTTACAGGATTCCAGGGTGTTGCATAAAACATTAAGTATTCTCAAATCTCTTTATTATGTGTTTTCGAGTCTTTTGTTCTCTTTTGTTGTTTAAATGTTTTACACTTAATAGCAAGGTGAAAGAATAGTTCCAGGACTTAATCTAAGATTACCCTGAACTCAAACTGCGCTACTATACATGTTTTCCTCAGATACAGTAACAGAATTGTAATTCTTAATTGCTGCATTTCAAAACTGTGTCTTTTGTTGTGATAGACATTCCCAGGGATTCAATTTTGCCCCTGAGACATCTGTTTTCTCCTCTTAAACCTGTCTGTTGGAAATATTTAAACAATAAGTGGAAATTCTTAAATGCTTTCACTGTTTGTGCTACCTGTTTCCAGTCATTTCATCAAAAAATCTGTTTTATTAAGCACTCAAATGGCCCTGTAAGTTCCATCTTTCATCTCAAAGTTTCAAATACACATAGCCACAGACTCCATTGCCCAATGGTATTCAACCTCTTTGAAAACTACATCACCGAAATCTAAAAGGAGTTTCATCAACCAAAACATAAACATAACCTGTGCTCAATACCTAGCCTAAAATACTATCATTGTAGATACAAAATCATAAAGAGAGAGCCCTCTCTGATCACTGTTTGGCTAGAAACAATGATTAAAAGATTGGTTAGTGGTTACCCCGGCCGTATTCCCTTGGGAGTCATAGGGAACAACCTGGGTGTTAACAGCATCAATTAAAACATGGAATGAGATAACACATTAAAACATGTGCAAGGAAGTACAGACCCATAAATATCCCTGAGAGACCACTCCAGGACTGTGTAAATTGCTTTCTTAGTCAACCGTGTTTCTGCACCAAGCCTGCTTGTACTACTATGCTTGTACTGCGCAGTGCTTGCACCAGAGACTTTTACCAAACATAGAAGCTGATAGGACATACCTTTGTAGCTAGACTTAAAAAATTTCTCTCATTATAGAAGAAAAATTTATTGGCCATCCTTTGGTGTTTCTTGAACATGGCTTCTGGATTGATTGTGTCAAATTCTGCACTCAATTTATGAGGAAATAAAGAAGTGGGAAAGGGGTAAAATTTTTTAGAATGGGAAGGAATATTACAATAGGGATTTCAAAAAAAATATTACTAAGAGGGATAAACGAAACGAGATGTGGGAAAAAATTTAAGGGAAAAGAGGGATTTTACGAAATCGGGTAAGGGTAATTTCTTAGAAGAAAGAGGAAGGTAATTCATTGGGGAATTTAGAAAAGAAATAGTGGGAAATTTCGAAATGGGAAATAGAAGAAAGACAATCTTTTTACCTTGAAATCTGCCTGCACTGGTGCAGGAAAAATAACTTCAGTGGGAAGTAAGCATTTACTTGGATAAAAATGTCCATGCTAGTTACCCCAAACTTGGGTAAGTGCTCAGTTTCGTGAACCTACTTCTTCTTGGTGGCAGCCAACATATCTAAAAATCAAGTAACATTCCCTTTTTATTAGAATTTCGATCTTCTTGCCAGCATGCTGGTTTTCAGGTCGATCCTTATGCAATCATGTCAGTCAACTAATTTTCATAATTACAAGATTTTTTTTCTTTTTATAATTTTTATTTTTGTCATTTTTTTTTTAATATATATATATATATATATATATATATATATATATATATATATATATATATATATATATATATATATATATATATAGATATATATATATATATATATATATATATATATATATATATATATTTTTAATAAGGACAAGAAGGAATCAATTCTTCAACAGGTTGGTGTTACCACCTACCAACTCCTTTTCAAATGGTTGTTGGACTTGCTGCATAAAATCTCCTTTAGTAAGGGGGTGAAAATATACCTTCAGTCTATGCTCGTTTACCAGGAACACAAAATTCCGTCCATCAATAGTTTTGATTTCTACTGCTCCATTTTCGAACACTTTTACCACCTCATAGGGTCCCATCTAGCGTGTATGGAATTTTCCTTTAAAATGTTTGAATCTTGAATCGTAAAGGAGTACCCAATCACTTGGTTGGAACTGCTTCTTTTGAATGGACTTGTCATGCCACTTCTTACGCTACTGTTGAACCAAGATGTTTTGTTGAACAACATCCCTTCAGATTTCATCTAACTCATTTAATTATAGAAGGCACTGTTGCTATGCTTCAAAGAGATCTAGTCCCAATTGGACTATAGTCCTAAAAGTCTTGAACTGGAATTCTATTAGAAAAAGGACTTGTTTCTCATACACCAGCTCATATGGTGTGTGTCCTGTGTTATTTCTCAAAGTGGTTCGGTAGGCCCATAATGATTTCGGTAATTTGTCAGCCCAATCCTTTCTGTGCATGTTTACCCTCTTTGTGAGGATGGACTCAATCACCTTATTTTTGGACTCCACCTGACCATTTTCTTGCGGATGATACAGTGTAGATTTCCTATGCTGTATTTTGTACTGCTCCATCATACCCTGTACCAGATTAGAAATAAACTGTGATCCATTGTTAGAAACAATTTCTCTAGGCACATCAAATCTAGTAAAGATTTCAATAAAAATAAAATCAACAACAACTCTTTCGTTAGCAAAAGGAACAACTTTAGCTTCTACCCATTTTGTAACAAAATCTATACAAACCAAAATATGCTTTTCATTTGATGATGCAGGATTTATTGGTCCTACGAAATCAATGGCCCATTTTTCAAAAGGCTCAATCATAACTTGAGGACATAAAGGCATTTCATTGGTTTGATTAGGCTGGCCAATTCGCTGACAGCTATCACATCGCTTGACATATTGTTTGGCATCCTTGAACAAGGAAGGCCAAAAATAGCCAGCTTGTAATACTTTGTATGCAGTCCGCTTATCGGCGAAGTGACCTCCACAAGGTTCACCATGGGCCAATTTTAAGATATCAAAAAACTCTTCCTCTCTTATACATCTACGGATAATGAGATCTGCTCCGGTGTAAAAGAGGTCTCCTTGGATCTAGGAATATGTAGCACTTTTCTGAATGATATTCCGCTTTTCACGAGTGGATAAGTGAGGTGGTAATTTTCTAGTGACTAAATAGTTAGCTATGTCAGCAAACCATGGAGATTTTGTTGACACAGCAAAAATATGTTTGTCAGGAAAATCATCATCAATAGGAATTGCTTCACTAGGACTATTTAATCTTGAAAGATAATCTGCAACTACATTTAACTTTCCTAGTCTATCAACAATGGTAATATTAAATTCCTGTAATAATAGCAACCACCTAGTCACTCTATCACTAGTTAATGGTTTATTCATCAAATATATTATAGAAGAATGGTCAGTATGTACAAAAACTTCATATCCTGTAATATAATGTCTAAATTTATTAATGGAAAAAATTACAGCTAAAAAATCTTTCTCAGTAACCGTATAATTGAGTTCAGTGGGTGACAAGTTTTTACTAATGAAATAAATAGCATAAGATTGTTTGTCTTCTTCCTGTCCTAAAGCTGCGCCTATAGCAGTATCTGAGGCATAAGAGGAAATATGAAATGACAGGGACCAGTTTGGTCCTCTCACCACTGGTGCCTGAACTAATTTTTTCTTCAATGTCTCAAAGGACTGTTGGCAAGTTGTGGACCAAGAAAACTCACTATATTTAGCCAAAAGTTGGAAAAGAGGGGTAGCTATCCTTGAGAAATTCTCAATGAATCTCTTATAATAGCCTGCATGTCCTAGAAAGCCTCTCACTCCCCTTTGAGTTTTGGGTATAGGAAGACTCGAAATGACTTCTATTTTTGCAGGATCAACCTGGATACCTTTGTCGGAAATAAGATGGCCAAGAACCATTCCTGCATTGCACGTCAATCTGCATTTCTTCTCACTCAAGGCGAGATGAGCTTCTTGGTAGTGAGGAAGCATTTTTTCTAGATTCTTGAGGGCTTCCTGAAATGAATCACCAAACACAAAGAAATCATCCATATAGATTTCTACGCATTCAAGGTCAACAAAAATAGCCAAGGCTGCCCTTTGAAAAGTAGCTGGGGCATTGCATAGCCCAAAGGGAAGCACTTGATAAGCAAATGTACCCCATGGACACGTAAAAGTGGTTTTTTCTTGATCCTCGGGTGCTATCTGTATCTGGTTATATCTGCTAAAGCCATCTAGAAAAGAAAAGTACTTCTTACCAGTAAGGGTATCGAGTACCTGATCGATGAAAGGAAGGGGGAAGTAATATTTGAGAGTGGATTTATTCAATTCTCTATAGTCAATACAAATGTGCCATCTCCCATCTTTCTTTGGGACTAATACTAATGGAGAGACCCACTGGCTGTCAGAAATGGGATAGATAAAATCGACATCTAAGAGTTTTTGCAATTCTTCTTTTACAATGTCTCTTAGAGCTGGGTTCATTCACCTTTGGGGTTGTTGGACAGGTCAGGCTCCATCCTGAATATAGATATGGTGTGTACAAGTTTTAGGAGGGATGCATTTCATATCTTCATAACCCCATGCAAAGGCATCAAGATGGTTTTGCAACAAATTCACAAGCTGCTCTCGCTGAGAAGGATCCAAGTCCAAACTGATATACAAGGATTTACCTGGACTAATCTCAATAAGAGTAGTATCAAGCTCAAGAGTACATAAGGGTGTTGCTAGAAATGGTGATGGTGGGGGTAGAGAGTCATATCCTTCTTGAAAATCTAGACTAAAAATCTGACTCAATGACTCGAAATTAGGCATGGTGTCTAGATTGTTTAGGAAGTCTTGAATCTCTCCCTCCTGTGAGGACTCAGCATTCTGATGTATCAAGGAAATAGGCTAAGTCTCCTCATCACTACTGTAGTCTAACCATAAAGTGTCTCGAAGCTCCTGAATAGATCTAGCGGGTGGATATAGGGTGACTTTCTTTCTGGAATCTCCATGGGAAATATACATATCACCAGAACGACATCCGATATAAGCATTGGTCATAGCAAGCCATGGTTGTCCCAAGATCAAGGGATACTCTCCCACAGGGTTCTTTGGCTGAAGCAAAATGAAATCTATGGGATATTTCCAAGAATCTAAGGAGACAACCACATCATCCAATACTCCTTTCGACTTGATTTTAGATCTATCTGCCAGTTCAAGCACAGTGGGAGTAGGACGAATATGGACCAGTCCAAGTTGATCCATGGTTTTCTTGGTCATAACATTAATGGCTTCCCCTAGGTCTATAAGTACATTGGAGACAAGAACATCACCTATCTGAACAGAGACAACAGGGTTTCCGGGGTCGGTATATTTTTCCATGTGCATACATCCCGTCATTAACTCTGCTGCTCTACCAACAAATTCAATGGTTTGGGGTTCCAAACTTCTCCTTATTAGCTTCTCGAGACAGTGTTCCCTAATGATTTTTGTACAAATGGGGATCTCTTTAATAGCTTGGAGCAAAGGTACCCTTCTGAAAAGGTTCCTAAGCTCGGAAGCTAGGCTAGACTCAGGAATGGGGTCTTTCTTCTCCACCACTAACCTCTCTGGATAGGGAGGTCGGTTGGAAGATGATGACAAGGGATTAGAATGTACAAGGATAGGCTGAATTGTGTCATCTTTTTCGGAATGGTTAGGAGTTTCCTCCTCTCCTTCTCATCGATAATCACCATGGGTTGCTTTTGATTCTCTGAGGTTACTACCTTCCCTAATCTCAATTGGACATCATTGACTCCAACAGGCATAGTCTAAAATCTGGATGAAGAAAGTAGGGTCATAGAATGTATCATTTGTACCGCTTTATTATTGGGGTTAGGTAAAGGTTGAGCAGGCAGTTGAGAAGGTCGAAATGGTGGAGGTAACGGTAATGGTGGCATAGGTTGACTTAGCTGAGGAAATGATGGTTGAGGCATTGGGTAAGGTGCATATGTAGGAGGGTATGATTGCATAGGTGCATGATAGGAATTATGTGAATGATGTGAATGGTTTGGCCCTCTCCATCCTTGTTGCCAAGATTGGGAGGGTTGTCCATATTGATATTGATTCCCCTATTGCCAATGCTGAGAGTGAACAATGTTAGGATAGGAATATGAATGTGCATTATAACAAAAAAAAATGTGGTGAAGATTCAGGAACCATACCTGCACTTATTTGAGGCCAATTCCTTCTTGCTCCCATAGCATGCAATGATTCGCCTTTAGGTTGTCCCCCCTCCAATACAGCTTTCCGCCGAGGTATAGAGGGACATTTATCCGTAGCATGATTATCTACACAAATTGCACATTTATTAGTTTCTTTAATATCTAGAGGACATTCTCTTAAAGGATGCTTTCTTCTACATTTAGGACAGAAAATAGATAATATCTCTTGCTCTTCTACAAGTTTCTGCTGAAAATTCAAAGAGTCTATTTGTTTACTAATAGTATTGATTATTTCAATTTTCATATTGTCCATTTTGTGTCTTAATCCAATAATCATAGCATCAGTAGATTCAGTTTTTCTGTTTTTATTCCGAATTCCTTTACCAGATCTATATTGGTTCTCAAGAATTTCTTGCACAAGTCATAGATCTGATCAAAAGTATTTTGAGCAATATCCCCTTGTCCTAATAGATTTAAATTATTTCTAGCATCATCAGTGAGCCCACATAAGAACAAGGTTCTAATGGTGCTTAGATCAAATTTGTGCTTTTACCTTTGAAGGATATACATGAATCTCTCCAAGTAGTCCTCTAAAGTCTCATCATCATTTTGCACAATAGTAAAGATTTCATCTTAAATATCCTTAGTTTTACAATATTCCTGATATTTTGACAAGAACACTCTCTGCATTTGCTCCCAAGAAGATATAGTGTTTCCTCCTAGTCCCATGAACCAGCGGAGTGTTGCGTCCTTGAGGGTTGTAGGAAACAACTTTAAATTCTAAGCATCAAATGAATAATCATAACTCCTATAAAAAATATCAAACTCAAATAAGAAAGAGTCTGGGTCTTCATGTACCTTACCATAAAAATGAGGAAGAGCTTCTGGTGAAATGTTTTTCATTTGTACCTGTGTCAGGATCCACAATCGGGAATCCAAAAGTGGATTGTTCCTCATTTACTTGATTTTCACCACTTCCTTATGCATGGTATTCCATATATGCAATTGTTGTTATTCCACCCGAACCGCTCTTAACAGGCTGAGAAGGCTAACTATGGATTCCAACAGTCCCCTTCTTCCCCTTTATGGGTTGTGTCACACCTGAACCACTGCTACCAGGGCCTAGGTGGACTGTTCCTGCGTGATGAGTCTGAGTTTGTTTGGACTTTCTACCTGCAAAAGAAGGCCCAATGTGAGTTTTGGTTTCATATTTGTCAGTGTTTCTTTGGCCCCTAGTGGGCTTCAGACCCCTACCTCTTTTAGGCATTCATTTCAAAAAATGACAAAACAAAATTCAAATAAAAACTGCAAGTTTCAAAAAAATAAATCGGCACCTATAAATTCCTTCAAACAATAGAAGCACGCTGTAGAAAAAATAATAGAAGACTTACCGTTATTGCAAAAATATGGAAAATTCTTACTAATTCAAATCGCCTCCCCAGCAACGGCGCCAAAATGTTGGGTGCAGGAATTGCGCTTGAGCAAACTCCTCAACACTTAATTGTCAACCAGAGGGTTTCATAAAATTAGAGATGAAGCACAGGCAATGCCAGAAATGGTATGAAATTTTCCTATCTCTAATCCTACTTCTTAAAGGAAATGCTTTGCAGAATCAAATAGAAAACAATCAGAAAGGTAATTAACACCAAAGAAACTCTAGTGCTGGAATGTAAAAGACAATTTGCATGTAAATCAAGTAAATAAATTCCACACAATAGAAACAATCTTAAATGCTGAAATGAAATGCTATGTTCATCTTCAGATGGATGGCTAACAGTCTAACAAGTGGGCCCTTGCAAAATTCTGTCTTCCTTCTGATCTTCCTTCCACACAAACAACCTGTCCTTGCACTGTTACAATATGCTTGCACTAGTGCAGGTACAGTATCTCTGTGAAAAAGTATATGTGACCTCCCTTACTGAAGACTTATGTCTTATTGAAGGTTCTCTAAGCCTAAGGGCTTAGAGCACTATGTTTCTGTGACAAGGGACTAGCTCTTGCACCAAAGTAGAGCTTCCTTCCCCTAGTTTCCAAATTACTTTTGAAAAGACTGAAAAATGTGTTGGAAAATAATTGCAACTGTAAATGAAATTCTAAAGTAAATTATTTGTAAAAAAAGGAAATGCTTCAATTCATTAAACCTTGCAAAGGAAATAAAATTCATGAAATAAAAGTGTTTCAAAATAATCAAATAGTAGTCTAAGTGTTTTGCATGTGTTATCTAACTTTATTAATCCATTCAAAGATGCTTATGTTCTTTTCAAGTACAATATGTTTATGATGATTTTATGCAACTTCTTCCAGATCCTCTTAAAGATTTACTTTTCATATCAAAGACAGTTACTAAATTAATGATTCATTCACTATTTGCTGCAAAAGAATGATTAAACCAAAGTGCAGGCAACAACATGCATTGGTGCAGGAAAGAGTCCTCTGCACGATCTGATCAAAACAAGTTAAAACAGAGATTGAGAATAAAAGAAATGCAAGAAAGATATCTCATAAACAAAGTAAACACAACTAACTCTCAAACCATGGATTCATTTCACACGTTAGCTACAAAAGATATTTTAAATCAGAACTTGAAAGATAAAGATTAAAACTATAACATCACATAGCTACAAATGAAATATCCACACCTTCTTTCTGAATAACGAAAGCGAGAGGGGTAAACAAGCTGGGTTGGTTGGGCCCTAGCCAACCAACTCGTTCCCCTTTTAAGGAACAAAAAAGATTAGTACTTCGAAAGATACATCAAAGATAAACTAGACATTGTGTATGAAAATCATGGCAATTCTCTTGTATTACTTGATTCAAGAAATATACATGACAAAGGAGTCCAGCTCCAGAGCTAAGGAGATAACTGGATTACATAAACAAATTTACAATCAATGGTTCTCTACCAGCCTCCTCCTACCTATATCTATATTATATATATCCTTTTGGCTCTAGCTGTTTTCACTAATTATAAACATTTCTTGTTCAGGCCTTTCGGCCGAACTGACTTAGAAACCGAAATTACAAACTTGGCCAGAAGTTATAATACACATGAATCTCGCTTGGCCATAACCTAACTTTGGAAAATATTCCCTGATTGTGTTCCACCTGTTATCCTACTTCAGTTCATCAATAGCTAAAAGCGGAGTCAAGGATCAAGACCTGTCCTTGTGGAAGATTTGGCTCCTTGGAAATCTCGGACAGTCCTCGTGGCGGTGCAGGAATCTTCCTGCACTAGTCATATTGATTCATAATTAATACTGAGTTCCATGATTACTCTACGAAATTAATATGAATTACAAGAAATATGTAAATAGGCATGAAATCCATATGAAATGATTAATAAAGTGCTGAAATAAATCTTAATATAAAATATGAGCATGTGCAGGAATGGGTAACTATCTTGTGCTAGTGAAGGAAGGAAGGGTCTTTTATTGAGATAAAACATAGATTGATTTTGATGGAAATGGGGTAGAAAATAGGGCAATTTAGGATACCAACATGGAGAATGCTCTAAATGGTTTGAGGAAAATCAGTCATCAGAGGTGATATGTCACACCAAGATGTTGGTGACAATGTTCATTTTTCCTCTAAGAGAGATGAATGCCTTAAAGGAACTTGCATGTAATCGTTCACTCCACATCGTCAAAGCTACATCCCAAGGGACATGTATAAATCACATGGGTGTTTTCCAAATGATGGTAATTTTGAACATCTGTGGAACATGTATCCTTGCACTTTCTGTGATGCATTTGACCATTGTGTGGTTGTTTGTGAGAAACACATGGTAATGGTCAAAAGAATGGATCAGATTCATCATGCTTGATGCCAATAATTTGATCCATTCTTTTGGCCATTACCATGTGTTTCTCACAAACAACCAAACAATGGTCAAATGCATCACCAAAAGTGGAAGGATACATGTTCCACAAATGGTCAAAAATACCATCATTTGGAAAACACCCATGATATTTATACATGTCCCTTGGGATGCAGCTTTGATGATGCAGAGTGGACGATGACATGCAAGTTACTTTAAGGCATTCATCTCTCTTAGAAGACAAATGAACATTTTCACCAACATCTTGGTATGACATATCATCCTCTGATGACTGATTTTCCTCAAACCATTTAGAGAATTCTATAAACTCTCTTTGAATCTATCCCAATCCTTGATATTTTGGTCTCTCTTGTATCATGATTGGATTGGTAATCCATTGGACATTGATGTTGAGGCCTCCTCCTTCAAAACCCATTTTAGATAGAAACTTCAAACCAATGCCTCTAGTATGTTGTTCAAATGTTGCAAAAGAGGTGTTAAGAACATACACAAAATGATTTGAACTTGAGATAATTATTACCTCCTTGAACTTTCCATCCACCTTTTCTACTTCAGATGATGATGACAACTTTGTATATGACTCTAGACACCCACTCTTATCAATAGGCATATGATGAGAATCTATGAGATGCTTACAAAATGCACATGCATCATTTTCCTCATATGATCCATAACCTCCATTTGAACCATGCTCACACATTGGCTTCACTTTGGAGGTTTCTTTTCACAGTCACAAGAGTGGAACTTTCAACAAATTTTTCCTCAATCACATGCTACAACTAAAGGCACATATGCCTATTATCCTCTTCAAAAATTTCTAGCATTCTTCCCAATTCAATGTTCTCCATTCGAAGAGAGAAATTCATCTCCTCAAGCTCTTGGAAACTCTTCTTTCCCATTCTCACAACTTGGTCAAGCCTTGCTCTGGTACCAATTTGATTTGAAATTGGAGGAGAACTTCTCCTTATTAAAAAGTGATCATTCTCTTGATTTTTTACAAGGAAATGGGTCTTATGACAAACAAGTTTTGAAAGGTCTCTTCAAGTTATGAGTTAGTTTTTCATGTAAACTTAAAACATAAGAAACATCTCATCATTTAACTCATACATGCATTCATGAAGATCAACAACAAAGAATTTGGTGACAGACTTCACCCACCCTAGGCTACATCTCCGGGTTTGCCAACATAACTAGACATCTCCATATATTAAGTGGAAAAGAGTACATAAAGTTTGCTGATAAAACAAGTGGCTAGTTTCCCCTTCAAGGAAATGTTATCCTTCAAATAAATCTCACTATAAACATCATGAAAACCTACATTCAGTCATGAAACCATCAACAACACAAGGTGTCTCCTACAAAGACCTTGTACTCCATCTGAAAATGAGAATAATGAGCATACAAGCACTTCAATTCCACATTGAAATACAAAATAAATCTTTCCTCAAAAAAACATAGTGAGAAAAGAATAAATGAGTTGAACCCTGCAGGTAACAATTGCTGCAATAAACTTCTGAAGGTAAGAAAACCCCTACAAGGCCTTCTCCATGCTCAAACACCTTCAAGAACTGCTTCAAAACACTAATTGATCCATACATCCATGGAATTGAACCTATAAAAAGTCTCTTCAAATTTTTTCTAATCAACAAATAGAGGTCACCATTGGATCCAAAATGTCCAAAAACCCCTATGTAGACTCTTCTTGAGCTCCAAAAGTCCAAAAACTCACCAAGTTATGGCTCTAACCAACTCTCAATGAAGTTTCTATGTTATCTGTCCTACAAATCTGTTAGGTCCCTATAATACTAGTGATTCCCCATTACTATTGTCATTGTATCCTTTATTGTTATTGTTGTTCCCCTATTTCCCCATATTGTTATTATTGTGCCCCATAGAAGCCCACTATTTTTATTTTTGTGCCCTTATATTATTATTCTTAGGTTGGCTTTGGTTATATTGTGACCCCTTAGACTCCTATATATAGAAAGGAGGTTTTGTCATTTGTATCATCCAAGAATTGTTCATTTGTGTAATGTAAAGGAGGTTTCCCCCTCGAAGAGGATGATTTCTAAGTCATTGATCTATATTTTTGTGAGCTGGTTTCATAACATTTGGTATCAGAGCTTTGGATTCTAGGGTTTCGCAGCTCCAAACAGGTCATCGTGGAATTTTCGCTATAACTTTTTTTCTGCGACGTTTCAAAAGCAAAAAAAAAACCCATTTGAGCCGAAATCTCTTTGAACCTTGGCTCTGAATTGCAGATATTTTGTCACTATATTTATAGAGATATGATCCAAAGAAGTTATGGTTTTTGCAGGATCCCGAATTATATCTCAAACAAGTGACCTGAGGAAAATCGCCATAACTTTTGTTTTTGTTTTTGTTGTTTTTTGTTTTGGTTTTTGTTTTTGTTTTTTGCTTTTTGTTTTTTGTTTTTGTTTTTGTTTTGTTTTTGTTTTTGTTTTTTTTGAGGATCAAAATGAAATTTTGTAAGAAGTTACAGAAATAGGATAGCCTGTAGTTTTTTTTTTGTATCGGTTTCAGGTCCTAAGGTCGAAACAATGACACGTGACACTTCGTACAAAATCACTCTACTGAACAAGCCTATAATCAGGTCATCATGGAAGATTTGGCATAACTCTTGCTTGGAGAATCCAATCTTGATCATACTTGTGGGGTTAGAAAGAGGAATCAAAGGGCTACTGCAGGAAGAAATTTCATACCTTGGAGATCCGAAATTACAAAGATACAATGGATTCACTATCGAGCTCCTACAAAGTGAAAAAAGGTGTGTAGTTTTTTTAAATTTTTGCATAAGTTTGGTTTGAAAAATTATTTTGAAGTAATTCAATGGGCATAGTGAAGCATTATTATCATTAATTGATGCCCCGAAGAAAGAACATGGAAACACCTAGTAAGCAACCTGAAATCTCTACCATGACTCATGAAGAAGAGGAAGAAATACAACATGATATATCAAAATTACGAGACCAAGTGCAACAAAATTCACTCTCACAAAAAGTAACAGAAGCTAAGATGGATGGTTTAAAGAAAGACATAGAAGCTAAGATGTATGGTGTGGAAGCTAAGATGGACAGTTTAAAAAAGGGCGTGGAAGCTAAGATGGATGGTTTAAAGAAAGGTGTAGAAGCTAAGATGAATGACATGGAAGTTAAGATGGATGGCATGGAAGCTAAGATGGATGGTGTGGAAGCTAAGATGGAATATTTGAAGACATATTTGACAAAGTTTCTACAAGGAACATTTACTAATGGCTAAATGGTAGTAAGGGAAACTCATAATGAGAACAAAATAAATGTTAATGATGATTTCATAGAATCTAACGTTGGATCGAAGACCCACCATGTTCCAAAGATCGATATGAGGAAGTTTGATGGCAAGGATCCCATAACATGGTTACTACAGATGGAGCAATATTTCGATCTCCATAATGTGAAAAACACACAAAAGGTATGCATTACACCTTTATATTTGGAACCAAATCAATTTGTATGGTATCAATGTCTTTGCTCTCGTAAACAAATTGTCACTTGGGAAATTTTTACGGATTAAATGATAGAACATTATGAGGATACAAAAAGAAACAATTTTTTTAGCCAATTGATAAATATCAAACAAAAGGGTTCAATGATGTAGCACATTGAGGACTTAAAAAAATTCATTATAAGGGTAAAAGATTTTCCAGAGGAGCATAGGATTGATGTGTTCATAGGGACTTTAAAGGATACCATCCAACATGAGGTTCACCTTTGGGAACCTGATTCATTGGAGAAGGCATTTAGGTTGGAAAGAAAAATGGAAAGAAAAATTATGGCAAGAAGGAAGCCTACCATTCACAATTATAAAGATGGAAGTGTTGTTGCCCCTAGCCTTTCACAACCTACAAGGTTGACACCACAACAATTGGAAGAAAAAAGAGCAAAAGGGCTTTGTTACAATTGTGATAGCAAATACACTAAAGGTCATAAGTGTGCTGAGAAGAAATTATTCTACATAGATTGTGAAGAGGAGGAAGCAAAGGACCAAGAAATGTCAAAAGAAGAGGATATACACCAGGAACAAACCCTAGAGAAAGAAGAAATGAATCCAACCATATCTTGTAATGCATTGGCTGGAATTACCACTCCTCAAACTATCGAGATAGAAGGGCATATCAAGAAGAAAAAGGTAATAGTGTTGATTGATTCAGGTAGTACCCATAATTTTATTCATTGTAAGATAGCGAAGGAATTGAATTTATCCCTATATCCAACACCAGAGTGTCAAGTGATGGTTGCAAGTGGAGGAACCATAAATTTCACTATAAAGTGCCATAATATCAAGCTATCCATGGGAGAATATGTATTGAATATCCCAATGCTTTCCATTCCAATGGGTGGTGCTGATGTTGTACTAGGAATCCAATGGCTACAATCCTTGGGTACAATAACTTTTAATTTTCAAGAACTTTTCATGAAATTTTATTCAGAAGGAAAGGAAGTTGAATTAAGGGGTATCGCAGGGAAACCGGGAAAGATAATAAGCTCTAACGGAATGACAAAGCTTCTAAAGAAAGAACAACGAGGCATAATTGCACAATTATGTTCACTAGAGGTTCCCGCATTGAAATCATCTATTTCTCCAGATCTCCAAAAAGTCTTGGACAATCATTCCAAGGTATTTGAGACTCCCAAAGTCCTCCCACATATTCGTGATCATGATCATGATCATGCTATTCATTTGATTCCAGGAAGTGTTCCTCCAAACATTAGACCTTACATATATCCCTATGCCCAAAAGAGTGAAATTGAACGTATGGTTGTAGAAATGATAGAGGCTGGTATAATTCAACCTAGTCAAATTTCTTTCTCTACTCCAGTAGTATTGGTTCACAAGAAGGATGGATCATAGCACATGTATCCATATTATAGGGAGCTCAACACACTCACTATTAAAGATAAATTTCCCATTCTTGTCATTGATGAATTATTGGATGAATTGCATGGATTAATTTCCTTCACCAAGTTGGATCTTTGTTCAGGATATCATCAAATCAAAATGAAGACAGAAGACATTTCGAAAACAACATTTAGAACTCATGAGGGTCATTATGAATTCTTGGTCATGCCTTTTGGCCTTATCAATGCACCTTCTACATTTCAAGGTTTGATGAATTCCATTTTCAAACCCTTACTTAGAAAATTTGTGTTAGTATTTTTTGATGATATACTAATCTACAACAAGTCTTGGAAGGATCATGTTCAACATGTTGACAGGGTGCTCAAACTATTGGAGGAGAAACAATTATATGCAAAAAGATCCAAATGTTTCTTTGGAGTACAAGAGGTGTAATATCTGGGTCATATTGTATCTCATGAAGGTGTTAAAGTAGACCCTAGCAAAATTTAAACCATTAAGGAATGGAAAATTCCCACATCCATAAAGTATCTGCGAGGATTTCTCAAGTTGACTTGTATTATCGCAAGTTTGTTAAAAATTATGGGAGAATAGCAACACCTCTAACAACGTTATTGAAGAAAGATGCATTTTCATGGACTCCAGAAGGAATGAAGGCCTTTGAACATCTTAAAGAGGCAATGTGCCAAGCATCGGTCTTAGCTACACTGGACTTCACGAAAACCTTTATTGTGGAATGAGATGCCTCAAGAAATGGAATCAATGATGTTTTAATGTAAGAAGAAAGACCCATTGCTTTCGAAAGTTGTCTAATCAAAGGAAAGTATTTACACAAAGATATTTGTGAGAAGGAAATGTTAGCAATACTACATGCACTTAAGAAATGGTGACCCTACCTAATGGGAAGATGCTTCAAGGTAAAAACGGATCATGATAGTATTAAATAATTTTTAGAGCAAATATTATCTTTAGAAGATCAGCAAATGGGTCACAAAGATGTTGGGTTATGACTTTGAAATCATCTATAAAAAAGAGAAGAAAAATGTTGTGGCAGATGCACTCTCAATAAAGGATGAGGATGTGGAAGCATTTCTTTGTTCCATTTCTATTATCCAACCAAATTGGATAAATGAAGCAAGGGATGAATGGAAGAATGGCGAAGAAGTGTGGGCACTCATTCAAAAGTTACAACAAGATCCTAGTACATCTGATACATTTAGGTGGAAAAATGATTCCTTATGGTACCAAGATCGATTATACCTATGTAATAATTCCCAAATCAAACAAAATATTCTTAGGGAATTGCAAACATCTCCCTTAAGAGGGAAATCAAGATTTCTAAAAACTTGCCACAAGGTTAAGAAGGATTTTTTTGGGATAGCCTTAAATCAGATATTCAAAAGTTTGTGGCAGAATGTTTGGTTTGCCAACAAAATAAAGTTGAAACAATTAAGATCCCAAGTCTATTACAACCTTTATCCATTCCAAGCCAACGTTGGGAGTAGGTTCCAATGGATTTTATCACAGGTTTACCCAATTCTGAAGGAAAGAGTGTCATCACGGTGGTAGCTGAAAAACTTACCAAGTATGAACACTTTTGTGCATTATCTCATCCATTTAAAGCGAGTACAGTTTCTATTGCATTTATGGAAACAATTCAAAAGCTACATGAAAACCCAAAGATTATTGTAAGTGACAGAGATCCCATTTTCACTAGAAATTTTTAGACAAAATTATTTTCTTCTCTTGGTACTCAGTTAGCTCATTGCTCATCTTGTCATCCTCAATCTGATTGGAAAACTGAGATAGTAAACAAATGTTTGGAAGGACATTTTTGTCGCTTTGTATCTGATAAACAAACACAATGGGTCAAATGGTTTCCTCTGGCTGAATGGTGGTATAAAAATTCCTTCCATACTGCAAGAAAAATGACCCCATTTATGGCACTTTATGGATATCATCCACCATCCATCACATCATATTTAAGAGAAAATTCTAAGGTTCAAGCAATGGAAGATCATATCGAGCATCAAATACAAGTTCTCCAACTCTTAAATGATAACCTCACTTTGGTGTAGAATAGAATGAAACAACAGGCATATCAACATCACATCGAAAGAAGTTTTGATGTAGGTGATTGGGTATTCCTAAGACTACAACCATATAAAAAAATGTCCCTCAAGCAAGCTAAGAAGGATAATAAATTATCACCAAAGTATTATGGTCCATACAAGGTGTTGCAAAAGATAGGCACTATGGCATACAAATTGGAGCTTCCTGCAACTTCCCAAGTGCACCTAGTTTTCCATGTTTCATGCTTAAAGAAGGTTATAGGTGACAAGCTCTCGGTTTAAAAAATATTTCCAGAACTTGATGAGGAGGGAAAAATCATATTGGACCTGAAGCAGTCACAGAAACAAGAACTTGATAGCTACGAAATCGATCAATTTCAAAGTATCTCATCAAGTGGAATAACTTACCCACTGAAGATTCCACATGGGAGGATGAAAATTTTATACAGAAGCATCCAAAACTACTCAAGTGTTGAGGACAACACTTTTTTAAAGGAGAGGGGCATGTTAGGTCCCTATAATACTAGTGATTCCCAAATTGTAGCCCTTATTGTTATTGTTGTGCCCCTATTGTCACCATATTGTTATTATTGTGCCCCATAGAAGCTTAATATTATTATTTTTGTGCCCTTATATTATTATTGTTAGGTAGGCTTTGGTTATATTGTGACCCCTTAGACTCCTATATATAGAAAGGAGGTTTTTAGATTTGTATCATCCAAGAATTGTTCATTTGTGTAATGTAAAGGAGGTTGACCCCTCGCAGAGGCTGATTTCTAAGTTGTTGATCTATATTTTCTATCTTTTTGTGAGCTAGTTTGATAACAAAATTAGAGTAACAGTCTAATTGTCCTACAAATTCTCCCTATTTTCCGCTACAGAGGTGACAAATTTGACTACTGAAGGTGCAATTTGTTGGATAATTAAATTGCCCAATAACCCTTATGTGGAATGATCTGGCCACATGGACCATGCGGCCGGGGGCCGGGGCTAACCCACTGCCCTCATCGGCCTTGGCCCCTCAACTTCCAAGTCATTGTTATATTAATGCCAATGGGGCCGAGGGTCGGAAAAATGACCCGCCCTTTCCATCAGAGCCCCCTCGCTTCATATATTGCGGTCATATGGGTACCATACACCCAGATCCTGGAGCTTATGGTCGTGCCCTCTGCCTAGTGCCTTTCAGACTCCGCCTGAGGTCCTGTGTAGATACCATGTGACCAAGGCCATGGGATAGTATGAAGCCCCCTCTGTTGTTGGCACCTTCTAGTTAGTGTCGATGGTCTTATGGGAAACCTGTGACCAGGGGTCAAGCTAAGGTTCTGAGCCCCTTAACATTTGCGCCCAAGGTTGTATGTAGTGCGGTGACTGGGGGTTGGTGTTGACCGCTCGACCCCTCCTCCCATATATGCACCAATGAAACTTTATAAAGTGTTGTGGCCATATGGTTTTAAGCAACACCGTGTAGGAGAATTGGTTGAGCACTTGAATTTTGAACTTCAGGTTAGGGACTCGAGCCTTGCCCAGGCCATCCGAACTATTAACAAATTTTGGCCTACCGCGGGGTGCCACATGATGGCCTCTAGTTGGTCCACGTGGTACACCCTAATTGGTCCACCATGAAAAACATGACCCAATCAAAACATGAGAAATTTGACCAATATGAGGCTGCCACTTGGCATAAACTCATTGGCATGTACCTGCATAGTCACCCTGGATGATGTCAGCAGTACGGTAGCCCAATCAACAAACCTACTCATATTTTAGTTGTTGGACCAAATGATCAGAACGCAATAACCTGAGCATACGATGTTAGATTGAGGTAAATTGAATGTCGTTGGATTCAAAATGACAAACCCTTCACATACATATACTTTAAGAGAGCGCCAAACAACTAAGGTTGATCCGTGGGATCCAAAATATGCTAAAAACTAAAAGTGCTCAAAATCTCCCGAAACTAGCACTAAATCATGGATCTCATTGTTCTGATTCCAACGACACTTGAAACGACTCAATCTGACACCATATGGGAAAGTTGTCGCATTCTGAACTTTTTGTCAAACAACTAAAAAGTCATCTTGCAGGGTTGACTGGGCAGACCTTACGATGACATGGTGCTGACATCAGTAGGATGACTGGGAGGTACATTGTTAAGACGGGAAAATCCCATGAGGACAAGTGACATGTTTCTATTGGCATATGAATTTTTTTGCGAGCCAACCATAGGCCACCACGTGGCCCAACGAAATCCTGCCACATGGCCTTTTGGAAGGCTACCATGTGGCCTAGTTTTTGGTGCCAAAATTTTTTTTGTTCGACTAACCAACCTCCCTGGGGTGCGACCCCACAACATCACCACCAAAAGTCACCCGCCTTACCAATACATTGTCAGATTTCCTTGTTAATACATGGTGAACGAGTTAGTGTTAAAGAGACGTGTTAGCGCCATTGTGGGGAGGATCGGGTTGACGGGCTCGCCCGACTGAGTAGCTCCTAGTCATATGATGGTATGGTGACCATTGTGAAAGGTTGGAGGGGCAGGGTGCGTGGCCCTATCCATGGGTTCTATTATATTACCATAAACACCAATGAGAAGATTAGTAGGGGTGGTCATGTGGCACCCTTCCTGTGGTAACCCCCTGTCACATTTAATTTCAAATGACCAGGAGTGGGGTTGGTGGGTGTGTGGCCTTTGGCCTACACCCAATGGTCACATTACTTGCAACATGATCTACTAGAGGGTAGAGAATAGGGGTGCGGAGACCAACTAATGGTTTGACAAATTGCACAAAAATTGACAGGTTTCGTGGCTAATCCCGCCACCTGTAACAACCAATTTTCTCCTTGCAATGCCGCCAAAGCCGAATTTCATTGCCAGTTTTGACAGAGGGACAAATTTTTAGGAAAATTAGTAGATAAATGAAGAAGGAGGCCTAACTTGGCCATTTCTAGTCTTTTTGAGCCTAAGAAGAGCCTACATAGGGGTTTTTGGGTGTTATGGACACAATGGTAGTGTTATTTTTGCAATTTGAGCATATAATTTAAAGAGCCAACAATGGAAGTTGGACCTAAATATGTAGCCTAGGAGGGGGGAATTCCATCAGCAAATTATTATTTTGTGATGCTTCTTGTTGTCTATTTTTCATTGTTTAAATCCGCAAAAATTATCTTAGTTTGTGTGTATTTGCAATATCTATCCATTTCCCATAAGAGATAAAATAGATTGCAAAATTTTACAAGAAACCTTCAATTTTATTTTCATATCAGTTTGGTATCAGAACATGGTTGTTGTGAAGGTTTGAAATTTTTTGAAAGTGTTTTATTGAATGATTTCAAGGTTTAAATTGAGAAGAGGAGGAGTGCTTGAAGAACCAAACCCTCAAATTGGTTCAAGGAGGTCACAAAATCCATAAACTCCACCAGTCATGACACATGAACAAGGATAGGAGCTAATGTATGAGGATGAGAGAGATTTTAGAAAGGATTTATATGATATGTCTAAGATAGTGAAAGTGTTGTAAAGTGAGAGGACAACAAGGTTGCAAGGAGAGAGTTCCAAACAAACAAAAGGTAATGGTGGTGATGGGAGCATGCCTCCACCTCCACCTCCTCCTTCACCTCTATCTACACCTCCAAACTCACCTCCTTGTTCACCTCCTTCATCTCATAGACCTACTCCTCCTCCATATCCAAAAGGACATGCTAAGTCTCCTTTGATTAAGCTTGATGCCAAGTTTGAATTGATTATGTACAATGGGGAAGTAAATGCTAAAAAGTTTGATAATTGGGCTCGTCAAATTGAAGTGTATTTTAGGATTCAAAAGATTAATGATGATGTTACAAAGATCCAACTTTCTTCTCTTTGCTTGGAAAATTCACCCCTCATCTTGTGGGAGGCTAAAAATCAAGAAGATTTGAAGAAAAATGGTGAAATTATCTCTTCTTGGAATGATTTTATAACTGAATTAAGAACACAATTTTATCCATTAACTTACATGCAAAAATAGATTATGGATTAGAAAAATTTAAGACAAACTAAAGGTCAGAGTGTCCAAAGTTACACACAAGAATTTAGAAGAAGATCTTTAATCTTGGGTGTTGATTTGTCTTCACAAGATACTCTCCTCAAACACATAGGTGGATTACATAGTTATTTGAGAGATACCATACTTATGTTTAATCCCACTAATCTAGATGAAGTATGTGTTTAGGCAACTCATTTAGAATCAAGAGGAAAGAATGTTCCTCAAGAGACTAGCAAGAAACCTTCCAAATATGGAGACAAAGGAAAGGGGAAGTTTAAAGGCAAAGGTAAAAGAATGCTATAGTCAAGAAAGAGGGAGAGAAACTTACCTGTAAACATTGTTCAAAAGAAGGCCATGATGAAGACCACTGTTGGAAATTACATCCAGAAATGAGACCAAAGAAGTTTAATAACAAGGGGAAACAAAATACTGCTACTACAACTCAACAAGATCTAGGATCTGATTCAAGTGATGAAACCAAAATCATAGCCATGGGAATGAAAGGTATAACTTCTAATGCAAGTACTAGTTCTTCTAGTAAGCCTATTGAATCCTAAAATACAAAATAAAGAAGTGATCTTTTCCATATTAGAGTCATTACAAAACATACAAAAGTTGATACATTGTTTGATAGTGGATCCTAAGTCAATCTTATCTCTGAACTAATTGTCAAGAAACTAAATTTAGAAACTACATCTCATACTAAACCTTACCCTTTGGGTTGGGTATGTGATGATGCCAAATTACAAGTGACAAGAAAATGTAAACTCAAATTCACCATCAATGCTAATTTTATAGATGAGGTAGATCTTGATGTTGTACCACTTGATATTTGTGGGATTATTTTGGGGAGTCCATACTTGTATGACCGAAAAAACGATATTCTATCGTCATGAGAACAAATATAATCTTTTTAAAGATGGAGTTGAGTATATTATTAGAGCACATCGCAAGAAGATGAAATTATCTCTTGTTAGTGCTCATTAGATGAAAAGACTTGTAAATGATAGTAGGAATTTTTTGTTGTTTAGGATTAAAGCTAAAGATAATTCTAAATCTCAAGCTTTCACAAGATGTGATTCTAAACTCAAGCATGAATTAGTTGAAGTTGTTAACACTTATGGAAAGATGTTTCAGGAACCTGAAGGGTTTCCTCCAAAAAGAGGAATCCAACATGAGATTCACTTTTAGTAGGATGCACCACTTCCAAATATTGGCTTGTATAGAATGTCAGTTTTAGAGAATGCAGAGATCAAGAAGAAAATTCAAGGGCTGCTTGACAAAGGGGTCATAATGCCTAACACATCTCCTTGCGGGTCTCCTATTTTTTTGGTTCCAAAGAAAGATGTTACATGGCACACGTGTGTGGATTTCCGAGATTTGAATAAGATTATGGTAAAGAATCGCTATCCTCTTCCTCATATTGATGATTTTCTAGATCAGTTAAAGGAAGATGTTGATTATACTAAGTTAGATTTGAGAAGCGATTGTCATTAGATAAGGAATGATATTTGGAAAACTACTTTCAAGACAAAACAAGGTTTGTTTGAATGGTTAGTTATGCCATTTGGGCTTTGCAATGAACTTGCCACATTCATGAGAGTTATGAATTATGCGTTGTAACCATTCCTTGATGATTCTTTCATATTCCACTTAGATTATATCATGATTTTTAGTAAGACTCGTGAAGAGCATGTCAAACATGTGAAACATGTTTTAGATTTATTGAAAAAAGAGAAGTTGTATTTGAAGATGTCTATGTGTGAATTTGGGAAAACATATTTGGTTTATTTGGGTCATATTGTAGGACGGGGTGAATTAAAGATTGATCCCTCAAAAGTTGATGTAATTGTGAATTGACCTAAACCCAACATTGTAACAGAAGTTAGGATATTTTTGGGAGTAGCCCAATATTGGAGAAAATTTATCGCTAACTTCTCATTCATTACAACAACATTACATGTTTTGACAAGTGTGAAACAAGTCTTTCAGTGGGGAGGAAAGTAGCAAAAATCCTTCGACACTTTGAAAGAGAAAATCAGTAAATTCTAGCAATTCCAAATCTTAAGCAGCCATTTGAAATTCAAAGCGATGCAAGCGAATATGCTGTGGGAGCAATTTTGATGCAACATTGTAAGCCAATATGTTATCATTCTAAAACCTTTACCAATGCAGTAATTAACTATCCAACTTATGATAAAGAGTTGTGTGATTTGGTACAAAGTGTGAAGAAATGGAAACATTATTTGATGGGTAAAGAAACGATTATTCATACTAACCATCAACCTTTGTATTATTTACAATCGAAAACCAGGCTACAACAAGTTAGACATTTTAGGTGGATGGGATTCCTACAACAATTTCATTTGGTAATCAGGTATAAGAAAGGAATATACAATAAAGTTGCAGATATGCTATCGAGGTGTATCGTTAATGCATCTATTATTCTTACACATAACTCAATCATGCATGAAAGTTATATTGAACAATATGCTAAAGATGAAGATTTTAAAGATGTTTATGCAACTTTGAGTCAAGGAAATTGTTGTCCTCTGAGATAATTCCAGGTTAATTAATTATTCCAGAGCATCTAAAATGTTTTGTTGTTTTAAAAGTTTTTTGGATGACCAATGTGATGAGCAGGTTAAGGAAGGTGCTTAAGCCTTATTAATACTGTATAGTATGAAAGGGCTGATTCTTCACCTCTAACAGTAATTTGATTTAAAGCGTATGAAAAGGTAGAATTGTAAGAGGCTATGATTTCCTAAATATTCAAACTAAATATTTAGTTTAATCATAAGGAATCATGCAAGTAAACAATGTTTACAACCCAAAAAAATATATTTAACCTTATGAAGATGGTTGACAATTTATAAATGTAGAGGAGCTTATAAAGACAAACAATCCAATAAATTATTCCCTAAAATAGATTATAACTTCATGGGGCTTTAAGATAGATTGATATTCAACTTTCTCTTACCCAATTGTCTTCATAAAACTTAAATACATGTAGAATGAAAAAAATGAAGTGAAAACATTAAGACAAACTCACAAAGTAACAAACTATTTGAAGCAAATCTAAAATACTTTCATTAATGTGAATTTAATTCAGTACGATACAATTATTCTTTATAAAAATGCATGCAAGGGTTCAACCCTTATTACATCGAATCACTGCTTATTTATACAAAAATATGGATTCTAGAAACATCTGAACTAATTTACAAAAATAGTACTAAAATATATAACTGCTTAAATTGTTGAGATGTTGGCACTATCTTCAAGGAAGTCGTTGATGACTTGGCCCCCAAATGATGTCTCGATGTCTGTCAGTTGGAGGTAAAACTTTTTATTCAGTGGTATCACATAAATCATCCCATATTTCATCACTCAGTATAGAAATATTTATTAGCTTTCTATAGGCTTCATCTACTTCAATGTACTTCTCGAAAGTTGGCTCGTTGATGAAGATATGCTTGATTTCATGTTTGATGGTTAAATCAAACTCTAATGCTTCAATAAATGATTTCCCTGTAACATGTCCCTTAATACCTACAAACTTTGATGTATCTATTGCAATGGTGTAAAGATTTTCACAGTAATCTTCCAAGCTAATTAACCTGTCATTTGGTGCTACTAGCCTTGGAAGTCCTCTTTGATTCAAAAAATTGAATTTAGTGTGAAATCTCTGGACAACATTTTCCAGAGCTTGAGACTTAGTCTCCAATTGGGCCATCAAATTACTTTTCTGTAATACCTTTTTGATCTCCAGAATGGTCTCTGTTCTATCTACAATCTGAATCTATTCCAACTTTGACCTAGTCTTTGAATTCAATATTCTGATCATGGAAGTAGCCCCTGCTAGTTTCTTTCCTAGTGTTATTCTGACCTATTCAATAGATGTTCTGCATCTACCAATTAACTCTTCTTGATCAAATATAATCTAGATAGATGACCAAAATTCAGTTATGGCATGATTTATATCCACCTAGATACTTTCCTTGGCTTAGGGCAAGGTGTGAGCCATTAGTGACTGATTTTCCAATTGGTCAATCTTCTTGGCCAATTGGTGAGATTTCTGCATCTCTTCCACCAAAAGAGAGTCATTTTTTATATTTTGTGCTTCTATATGCTTGAGCTTTTGCTGAATCCTGTCATTTTCTTGTCTCTGAAGAGACAAGTTCTGCACAACTTTATTTAAATCATGAGCTGTTGATGTCGAATCGCTTACTCTGTCTGCAACTCTGATTAGTATGGCTGTCACTGGAGTTTTAATTAATTGTGAAACCTCTTATTTTTCCTTAAGGAGTTTCTCAATCTGTTCTTCCATCTCCTTCATCTGTATATTTTTCTCAATGATCAGTTTGAGCATGTCTTCTTTATGATGTTCACTTTCTTCAATCTCTTTTGTCAATGGATCTTTTGTAGAAGGTAATTTCAGCTGTTTCCTGAGTGCTGCAATGTATGCATTCTTTTTCTTGATGATCTCCTCCATTTCTTTGACATCACTGGGATCATATCCCAGTTTGATCACCAAATCTTCTAATGTTTTGATTCTGGTGTCTTTGGCTAATGAAGAAATTTTCTCCAATTTTAATTGTGTCTGGACATTTTCAAGAGATGTCCTTAACTTTGAAAGTTCTATGGAAATATTTGTCATGGTGGAGAAAATCATTTCTCTAGACTGTCTATGCATATCCATTTGATCAATGGGATGTATTAACTTTGCATAAAATGAAAAGATGATCTTCTTATAATCTGCAAAAGTTTCTAGAGATGGTACTTGAGCCTGTAAGAATGCCATTTGCATTCTTCCCTTTTCACTATCAAATGCTGTTAACAACCTGTGCTGGGAGGTAGAAGTCTGCTTCCAAAACTGAGCATAGGTGCTAACCTTTAGTGTTTCATTCTTCTGCTTAATCTGCAAAAACTTGTTGAAGATATTGGAATCATTAAGTTCACCCAATTCTGTTGACTGTGATTTGTCTGAAGGATTCTGTGAGGCTGAAGAGGATGGGGTGTCAGGGAGGTGTTCTTCTGACCCTGTGGAAAACTGTAAACCACTCATAACAATAGTTTGTTGCTCTTCCTCATTTTGAATGGTGACATCTTTGAGCTGTGTCTTCTACTTCTTTTGCTGAATAATGAATTCTTGAGCACTTATTTCTGTACATGTTGGAGATGAAGTTTCTTCTCTTGGCCTTTTTCCTTGTTTATCTTGAGGTAGTGGAGTGTGGAGGGTAGCTATAGACAGAATCTGCTCTTCTGCTTCCTATAATGTATTCTCCTCCCATTGGTCCTGATTCATAAATTTTTCGATCTTTGGTTTGGGGGTATGATTATAAGGCGTGGTTTTGAGTTCAAACCTTAGATTATAAATAATAATAAATGGATCATATGACCAAGTGAAACTAAGCTAAAAGTTGAATTGCTTGAGAATTGAATCTGCTTCATCACCTGCTATTCTAGTATTGCATATAAATTGTCCCACTTGAGTCTTCATTTTAAATTGTGATTTCCTTTTCCTTGAAACAAAATGGATTTCATCCATGTTGATCATATACATTTTTTATTCTAGAGATAAAATCCTCATTGGAGCATACTTAGGTAGTTTATAGGGAGCTAGATCCCATCCATATACTCTTATTTTTGTATAATTATGGTATAAATACCATTCTCTAGTCTTTGTCTGCTCACTCAAGTATAAAACCTTTTTAATTTCTGCACTAATCCTTGGCTCATTCTGATTGCTAAGAAGCCCTACAACTGTATGAACAAAACTATTAATGAATTCTGAAAATTTAAACTCCATTGAGTTTCTCCTGACTAACGAGGTCCATTGTGTCACTGCTTGATTGATGCCCTGATCATCTTTCCTGTGTAGATTTATTGGAAACTTATCTCCCTGTTGAAAAAGAAACATGTATACTAGTAGATATGCATAAGTAAATATGCCTTCTGTAGTAATCTTCATCATCTATCCATGCATATTATCAGCCAAAAATTGGCTAAAATTATACATGAATGCTGGCTTGTGCTCATTGGAGAAAATTGATAGAAAGCCTAAGATAGGCTCATCTACCCACTGGTCTGATGGATACCCTAAAAGGAAAGAAACTAAGGCAATTATCTGCTTGCCTTTCTCAGGGAACATGGAAGCTAGGTAAGGGGGATTTTTCTTAGGAAGCCGAGAGCCTTCTGGGAGAAAAATATAAAAAAATTGAGCTTTTTGAGGAAAGATTAACTTATGATATAGGTCCATTAGAACAGCTGCAGAAAAATGGCTAAGGGAGTCATTATGAGGAATCAACATCATTTGGTTTATGGTTTATGGTGTAATGGAGATCAAAATGTCTCCATTCTAAGCCACAATGGTCCTTTGCAGTGGATTATACCTGACTTGACACCACATGACCAGATCAGGGAAATGATGTGTTTGAGGAAAGATAAACATAGGTAACATGGAATACCAAAGATTAATATCGTCCTGCTGGTCTAGGTAATTTTTCTTTAACCAATGATGTAATTCGAATAGGTCAAATTCACACTTGGTGTCAACAATCTTAAAGTATTGGTCAGCTAATGACATATGACCTAGGTCTAGGGTAGCATAGGTCTTAGGGTTTTCATCAGTTTAGATTTACTGCTAGAAGACTGGGCTTTTCCCTTTGGTGCCATGACTAAGGCTTTTGAGAAATAAAGAAATAATGAGGACATGATTTGGCTTTAACATGTACCTAGAGAAGCAAATAAATCTTCATCAAGGATATCTGGGCTCTGAATTTCCAAAATTGATAAGTGCCAGACAATAGGAGTGCATAAACTTTGAACAAACCTTCAATTGAAAACAATAATCAAAGTAGCTATGGGAGCCGCACGAAATATGTCAAAGTGATTTTATAGGCCTCAATCGATTACCATTGGGATGGAACTGTTACCAAACGGGATTTAGGTGCATTAATGGATAACGAGAACTTGGTAACAAATAAGTAGGATTAATGGGAAAATGAAAACGGGAATGTGGTAACAGATAATAGATGGACAAGTGGCGGAATATGATTAGCGGAGGGAGATGCACAACATTGAAGAAGAGCACAACATTTCATCCACAAATCGATGACTAGATAGAAGTAGTGAATAGAAAAATAGTGCATCTCCTTTGAGGATATTCTGGTAAGCATCCTAAAATTTGGGATGAGCATTTTCATTACACCCAACATGCCTACAATCGTGCCAAGCATTCATCTACACAAGTATCTTCATTTGAAGCTTGTTTGGGTCATTTGCCAAAGTCTCCTTTGGATTTCATATTTGGTAAATATATTATAGTAGATGGACATAGTGATGTGGGAAAATCCAAGCACCTCATTGAAAAAATTCATCTAGTGCATCAAAGGGTATAAGAACAACTAGAGAAAAGCAAAGCCAAATACAAAGTAAGACATGACAAGCATCGAGTTGATCATGATTTCCAAGTGGGAGATCAAGTTTGGTTGTACATTAGAAAGGAAATACTACAAGGTGAAGGTAAAAATCTCAATCCAATCATATATGGTCCTTTCAAAATCTTGGAGAAGATTGGTAACAATGCTTTCCGATTAGATTTTCCACCTTACATGAAAATTTATTCTGTTGTCAATGTGGAAAACTTGAGATTATATGAGCCTCCAATCATCGATGATCGAGAAGAGAATGTTTATATTCCATCTATAGAATATTTTTCTCTTGAATATTTAAATGAGTTGTAAGAAGACTAAATTCTTGACAGGAAGATAAAGACTTCACGCAGAGGCAATGTGGAGTATCTTCGAGTGGGGCTCAAAGGTACCAATTCAAGTAAACAAAGGTGGATTGAGATCGATGAAGTGACAGAGATGTATCCTCACTTACTTGCTGAGTAAAAATACACTTTTGGTGGTCCAAAAGCTTCTAGTGGGGAGGAATGATCTAGAGGATCTAAAATATGCTAAAAAATCAGAGTGCTCAAAATCTCCTGAAACATGCAACAAATCATAGATCTCCTCATTTTGATTCCAATGACACTTGAATCATTTGAATCCAACACTGTGTGAGAAATTTATTGCGTTATGAAGTTTTTGACAAACAACTAAAAAGTCAGCTTGCAGGGTTGACTGGGCATACCGTATGATGACGTGGCACTGACGTTAACAGGTTGAATATGTGATACAATGGTCAGATGGGCTAATCCTATGAGGACAAGTGGCATGTTTATATTGGCAGCTGAATTTGTTTGGGGGCCAACCACAGGTTACTACGTGGCCCAATGAAAGGCTTCCACGTGGCCCAATGGAAGGCTGCCATGTGGCCTAGTTTTTGACACCAAAATTTTATTTTGTCGACAGACTGACCTCCCTAGGGTTTGACCCCACAACCTCACCATCAAAAGTCACATGCCTTACCACTACACTGTCAGAGTTCCTTATTAATATGTGGTGGATGGGTTCTTGTTAAAGAGATGTGTTGGTGCCATTGGGGGGAGGGTAGAGCCAGCGGGCTTGCCCGACCAGTCCAACCCCTAGTCATATGATGGTATGGTGACTGTGGTGAAAGGCGAAAGGGGTGGGGTGCGTGGCCCTAGCCCCGAGTTCTATTGCATTACTGTATGTTGGAAATAATACTGAGAGGGGGGGGGTGAATCAGTATTATCTAGCAATTTAATAAATCTTCCTTATTTGATCTTTGAATTATTTTTGCATGTCAGTACCATAGAATAATGAGCATGAACAAAGAAAACAGATAGTCACACCAAAGAACACAAGATGTAAGGTGGAAACTCAATGTGGGTGAAAACCACCTGCTGCAATATGTCTCTATCTTCTTTCAAATTAGAAACTTCTTTTACAATGATTTTGTACTGGTGCAGTCCTTTACCAGTACGCAGGCTGCAACCTGCAGAGAGCTACAACTCTCTCTCTCTCTCGTTTACCAGTCTACTCCTGGAAGGGAGCTACAACCCCCTACTTCATTTCATAAAGCATCAGATGATCAAAAAGTACATAACAGTTACAGTCCACTACAGATATCAGATCAGCAATAACAGAACTAACCCAGAACACCTTATCAACAGAGAAATTATATCAACAGAACATTTTAAGACAGAGACGCAGTTTTTTCCTTCTGTGGCCTGTGACCAGACGCAGTAAACCTTCTTCTCCCCTGCGTCCACACGCAGATATCCTTTTGCTGCGCTGCGTGCCCACGCACTGTTCCTTTAACTGCTCTGCGTTCTGTTGCTTTAGGGACGCACCCAGAAACACTATCGCGCCGCGTCTTTTGCTACAGGGTCGCACTCAAAAACAATATTGCGCCGCGTCCTTTTGCTTCAGAGACGCACCTGAACCTTGATCGCTCTGCGTCCCCACGCAGATTTCCAGTCACTGAGCGGCGTCCCAGACGCACCTGAACTTCGTCTGCCCTGCGTCCCCACGCAGATCTCCAGATTCTGTACTGCGTCCCGGCGCGATTTCCTTTCACTGTACCTGCGTCCCTTCGGGTATGAATGATTTCAAGACTTTAAGTGTAACCCAAACAGTCAGATCTACAGATCTGATCTTGCGCCAAAGAGATATCAGTCCTTTAGTAGATTCGCCTTTTAGATCTAGACCAGATCTCACCCAATAAGATATTCAACCAAAGACATACCTAAGCCAAAAGATCTCCTTTGCTTTATATAGGCAAGCTCCTCCTCAAATCATGGAACAATACCACGAGTCGACACCATAATAACACAATACCGTCGGCGGATACCAAGAGTAAAACACAAGAAACCCCCACGTGGGCTTTTCTCTGCCTAGAAATGTGTGCACTGGGTGGACGCACCTCCTGAATGGCTGGCCTGCGACTCTGGACGCGGTCCCTGCATGGTGTACCTGCGGGTATGCACCTTCTAAACTGATATCCTGCGTCTTTCTTAATTTTTCATAAATTGAGAGCCTTGTCATGGGAGTTGCCATCAAGTACAACATATGTAACATATATCCATACCAGAAATCATAATGCCAACAATCTCCCCCTTTGGACTTGATGGCAACCTTACAACCTTCAGCTTCATTCTCCCCGTTTGACATCAAGGGCAAAGGGGTATGATCCCCCTAAGATCATGCTCCCCCTGAACCAGATCTGTAACAAGGAACCATAATCCTCCATGAAAGAGATAGAGACATATTGCAGCTATTTCCAAGATCTCCTTCTGACCATCCTCCATAATGCCAACAATGCATTATATGCTCCCCCTGAACCTGTACCATCAATCAGAAAAAGGTTCAACAATAAGATGATGCATCAACAACCCCCAGCTTTTGCCTGAGGTACCCAAAAGTGTCCCTGGGAAATGGTTTGGTGAGAATATCAGCAACTTGTTCCTTAGAAGGAACATACTCCAACTTGACCTTCTGTTCAAGCACTTGTTCCCGGAGAAAATGATACTTGATTGGTATGTGCTTGGTTTTTGAATGCATAACTGGATTCTTTGAGATGCTGATTGCACTTGTGTTATCACATAAGATGGGGATAGGTGGTGTACAAGTGATTTGAAAATCCTGCAAAGTCTGCATCATCCAAAGAAGTTGGGTGCAACAAGATGCAGCAGCAACATATTCCGCTTCAGCTGCAGACAAGGCAATCGAACTCTGTTTCTTGCTGAACCAAGATACCAGTCTGGAACCCATAAAGAACGCACCACCACTTGTGCTTTTCCTGTCATCCATGCTTCCGTCCCAATCTGCATCTGTATAAGCATGAAGAGTAAGATCTGTATCTCTAGGATACCATAAGCCATAATTTTGAGTCCCTTGAAGATATTTGAAAATTCTCTTCACTGCCTGAAGATGAGTCTCCTTCGGATTTGCCTGAAATCTTCCAACTATTCCAACTGCATGCATGATGTCCGGTCGGGTACTTGTCAAATATAGCAAACTTCCAATCATAGATCTGTAGGTTGGTTGATGTACTGCTGCAGATTCATCATTTGCACTGAGACTACATCCTGTGACCATGGGTGTACATACTGGTTTTGCATCTTCCATGCCATATTTCTTCAAAATCTGTTTGAGATACTTGGTTTGAGATAAAAAGATTCCTCCTTCTTTTTGTTGGATTTGCAAACCAAGGAAATATGTCAGTTCTCCTAGCAAGGACATTTCAAATTCTTTCTGCATGACCGAGGCAAAGCTTTGACTCATAGCTTCTTCATTGCTGCCAAAAATAATGTCATCTACATACACAACAAGTATTAGCAATTTGTCATTTTCAACTTTTATATACAGATTGCTATCTGCTGAACCTTTTGAAAAACCTTGTTGATGAATATATTTGTCCAACCGGTAGTACCAAGCCCTTGGAGCTTGTTTGAGACCATAGAGAGCCTTTTTCAATCTGCATACAAGATTTGGATCATTTCCAAGAATGAACCCATCTGGCTGTTCAATGTACACTTCTTCTTCCAAGTCTCCATTCAGAAAGGCTGATTTCACGTCCATTTGAAATACTTTGAAGTTTTGAAAACTTGAGAGAGCAAGGAACATTCGGATGGCCTCAAGTCTTGCAACAGGAGCAAAAGTTTCTTCAAAGTCTATTCCTTCTTGCTGCACATACCCTTTACAAACAAGTCTGGATTTGTTTCTAATTACTTCTCCATTTTCATTCAATTTATTTTTGAAGACCCATTTTGTTCCGATAACATTCTTATCCTTTGGTCTAGGAACCAGCTCCCAAGTGTTGTTCTTTTCGATTTTCTCAAGTTCTTCATCCATTGCTTTCACCCAACATTCATCTTTGCATGCTTCTTTCACATTTTGTGGTTCAGTAGAGGAGAGTAATGCCAAATAGCTTGAGGCTTCTGCAATTGTTCTTCTTGTTTGTACACCTGCTTCTTTCTGCCCCACAATCTGAGATTCTGGATGATTCTTCTGAACATATCTGGATGGAGTCTTTTCTTCTATTCTTGTTTGCTCCTCTGGCTCTTCTTGAGGTTCTTCTTGAGGTTCTTCTTCTTCATCATTCTGTCTTTGAGGGTAGCCTTCATCTTCTTCGATGTCTTCTTGATGGACTTGCCTAGGAATGTATCCCTTTTCATCAACCACTACATCAATGCTGTCAAAAATTCTGCCAAGTCTTTTATTGTAGCATTTGTATGCTTTGCTATATGGAGAGTAACCAAGAAGAATGCCTTCATCTGCCCTAGGTTCAAGTTTGCCAAGCTGCTCATCAGTATTCTTGATATAGCATTTGCTCCCAAAGATTTTGAAGTGCTTTACCGAAGGAGTCCTGCCACTCCAAAGCTCATGAGGAGTTTGAGTGCTGTTCACCCGGACATTTGTTTTGTTGAGAATAACAACCGCAGCATGTGCAGCTTCACCCCAGAAAGTTGCGGGAGTTCCTGATTCATCAAGCATAGCACGAGCCATTTGTTGGATTGTTCTGTTCATTCTTTCAACAACTCCATTTTGCTGAGGAGTTCTAGCTGTAGAGAATTCTCTCCTTATCCCATGTTCATCACAGAAATCGAAAAATTCATTTGAAGTAAATTCCCCACCTCTGTCAGATCTGAGGCACTTAATTTTGTGACCTGATTCATTTTCAACCAAGGCTTTGAAGGATTTGAATTTTTCGAATGCTTCATCTTTGTGCTTCATAAGTCCTAACCAGACAAACCTGGAGAAATCGTCAATAAATAATATCAAGTATTCCTCTCCTCTAGGTGTTCTTTTCCTGAATGGACCACATGTATCTGTATGTACTAGCTCAAGAGGCATGCTAGCTGATCCTTCTTTCTCTAGAAAGTTAGTTCTGGTTTTTTTTCCAAACTGACATGATCTGCATATGGTGTTGTCAGGAATTTTGATATCTGGAAGATCGCGAACTGCCTGATATTTGCATGCTTTCCTTATTTGTGAGAAGCTTAGATGTCCCAACCTTCGATGCCATAACCAGTGCTCTTCATCCTTGCTCAGATAGCATTGTTGTTGTCCTTCTTCAAATATGTACAGATTATTTGGATTTCTTTTGCCTTTGAGTACTGTTTTACCTGTATCAAGATCACGAACAAGACATCCATTCGATCTGAAAATAACCTCGGTTCTTTGATCACACATCTGGCTGACACTTAGAAGATTATGCTTCAATCCATCAACATACAAAACATTTCCAGCTTTGACCTTTTCTTTTAACTGAGCAATCCCTTTTCCTTTTATAGTTGCAGGAGTATCATTTCCAAACGAGACTTTCTTTCCCTTTTCTAGAGCAGAATAAGATTCAAGTTTTTCTTTATCACCTGTCATATGCTTTGAACATCCACTGTCAATGTACCATAGATTTTCCTGTCCCTCTGCATAAAATGCTATTCCACATCTTTCTGTTTGAGGTTCCTTTATTCTCCATGTTTTGGTGCTTGAGGCTTGCTCCTTTTTCTGCTGAAACCTGCTCCTGCATTCAGATTCTTCATGACCAAAATTATTGCAAATAGAACATTCGACTTCATTTTCAAGAACCGAAAAGTTGTTATAGGTCCTTTTTGTAATCCCTGTCATACTTCTTTGTTTTTGAGCTTCCTTAGTATGATTGTTTTATATGCAACACATTGAGCTGCTTTGTGACCAAAGTTATGACAAGAAAAGCATTGTCCATTGAAGAAACTTCTGCGGTTATCGAATCTACCAGACAACTGATTGTAATTTCTATTTTCATCTATTCTTGGACCAAATTGAGAAGATTTTACCTGTGGCTGGTTCACCCTTAAGATGGATTGCCCTTGATAGTTTCTGTTTGTAATTCGTCCCTGCTTTACCTGATGATATTCATTGTTCTTTTGCTCATTTCTTCTTGCTGCATCAAGATAACTCTTTGAGGTGGATGCTTGAGAGGTTTCTCCATTGTAGCCCAGACCTGTCTTGTTTAGAGGAGACTGTTGCACATTGATAATCTTATCCAAGGTTTCAGATCCTTTGACAAACTTAAGATTAATAGCTTTTGTTTTCTCAATCTCTTTTCTATGACCAACAATTTCTCCTTCTAGTTTTTCAAGATGTTTTTCCTTTTCATCAATTTGAAATTGTAGAGTATCATAGATCACATTCTTTTCTTCTATACATCTCTTGAGTCTAGTGATTTCATCACAAAGGTTATCCAAATCTATAGCATCCATATAATCATCATCTTTAAATGCCATTAATAACTTATATTCATTACCTCGTTCATCTTCATCACTGTTTGATAGACCATCACTATCTTCATGGGTGTAGTAGCTTTTCTTATTTGCACTTTGTTTCTTGTTCCATCTAGCAGGTTCCTTTCCTTTATCCTTATAAGGACATTTTGCAGCATAATGACCTACTCTTCCACAAGCAAAGCATTTGAAAGGTAGCTTACCTCTGAACCTTCCAGAACCCCTTTGAAGATTTCTGACAAAATTGGATTCTTCTTCCTCTTCTTCTGGAACATGGCTTGCTTCATAGTAATCTTCCTTGCCTGATGCCTTGAAAGCAGCTTCCCTTCTGTCTAATGGACCTCCCTTTCTCATTTCATAAGCAGTTAGAATTCCATGTAGCTGAGACATAGTGAGAATTCGGAGATTTTCCTTTTCTTCTATTGCAGATACTTTAGATTCAAACTTGGGGGATAATGATCTTAGAATCTTTTCAACTACTATAGCCTCTTTTATTTCTTCACCCAAATTTTTCATACAATTAACAATCTCATCTACCCGAAGAAAATAATTAGCCACACTTTCATCATTATACATCTTGAGAGTCTCATACTGAATCCTGAGAGTTTGAAGTTTAGCTCGCTTTACCTGTTCATCTCCTTCATAGCTCGTGACCATTTTGTCCCATATCTCTTTTGCTGATTTGAAGTGCATTACCTTCATGAATTCTATTTGGGATATACTTCCTAATAGAGTACTGACTGCTTTTGCATTTGTTTCATACTTCTTTTTCTCAGCTGGATCTGTAGGAGTAGCTGAAGGAAAAGCATAGCCTGTTTCTACAATGTCCCAAACTTCTGTACCAAGAGATTGAAGATATGCAGTAACTCTTACCTTCCAATAATTGAAGTTTGTCCCATCAAAAACCGGTGGCCTGATTGATGCTTCTCTCTCGTAGTTGCTCATGATGAACGATCTACCTTCAAGCGATCAAGCTTCTCTGAAGGACCTGCTCTGATACCAATTGTTGGAAATAATACTGAGAGGGGGGGGTGAATCAGTATTATCTAGCAATTTAATAAATCTTCCTTATTTGATCTTTGAATTATTTTTGCATGTCAGTACCATAGAATAATGAGCATGAACAAAGAAAACAGATAGTCACACCAAAGAACACAAGATGTAAGGTGGAAACCCAATGTGGGTGAAAACCACCTGCTGCAATATGTCTCTATCTTCTTTCAAATTAGAAACTTCTTTTACAATGATTTTGTACTGGTGCAGTCCTTTACCAGTACGCAGGCTGCAACCTGCAGAGAGCTACAACTCTCTCTCTCTCTCGTTTTCCAGTCTACTCCTGGAAGGGAGCTACAACCCCCTACTTCATTTCATAAAGCATCAGATGATCAAAAAGTACATAACAGTTACAGTCCACTACAGATATCAGATCAGCAATAACAGAACTAACCCAGAACACCTTATCAACAGAGAAATTATATCAACAGAACATTTTAAGACAGAGACGCAGTTTTTTCCTTCTGTGGCCTACGACCAGATGCAGTAAACCTTCTTCTCCCTTTCGACCACACGCAGATATCCTTCTACTGCGCTGCGTTCCCACGCACTGTTCCTTTAACTGCTCTACGTTCTGTTGCTTCAGGGACGCACCCAGAAACACTATCGCGCTGCGTCTTTTGCTACAGGGTCACACTCAAAAACACTATTGCGCCGCGTCCTTTTGCTTCAGAGACGCACCTGAACCTTGATCGCTCTGCGTCCCCACGCAGATTTCCAGTCACTGAGCGGCATCCCAGACGCACCTGAACTTCGTCTGCCCTGCGTCCCCACGCAGATCTCCAGATTCTGTACTGCGTCCCGGCGCGCTTTCCTTTCACTGTACCTGCGTCCCTTCGGGTATGAATGATTTCAAGACTTTAAGTGTAACCCAAACAGTCAGATCTACAGATCTGATCTTGCGCCAAAGAGATCTCAGTCTTTCAGTAGATTCGCCTTTTAGATCTAGACCAGATCTCACCCAATAAGATATTCAACCAAAGACATACCTAAGCCAAAAGATCTCCTTTGCTTTATATAGGCAAGCTCCTCCTCAAATCATGGAACAATACCACGAGCCGACACCATAATAACACAATACCGTCGTCGGATACCAAGAGTAAAACACAAGAAACCCCCACGTGGGCTTTTCTCTGCCTAGAAATGTGTGCACTGGGTGGACGCACCTCCTGAATGGCTGGCCTGCGACTCTGGACGCGGTCCCTGCATGGTGTACCTGCGGGTACGCACCTTCTGAACTGATATCCTGCGTCTTTCTTAATTTTTCATAAATTGAGAGCCTTGTCATGGGAGTTGCCATCAAGTACAACATCTGTAACATATAGCCATACCAGAAATCATAATGCCAACACTGTAACCACTAACGTGAGGATTGGGAGGGGTGGGCCAACCCTTAGCCACATTTAATTTCAAATAACCAGGAGCAGGGCTGATAGGTGCATGGCATATGGCCCTCGCCCAATGGTCACATTACTTTCCATGTGACTGACTAGTAGGCAGAGAATAGGGTTGCGAAGGCCAACTAATAGTTTGGAAAATTGCACCAAAATCAATGGGTTTCATGGCTGATCCCTCTACCTGTAACAACGAAATTTTCACCTTGCACTTTTGCCAAAGATGAATTTCATTTCCAGTTTTGACAAAGGGACGAATTTGTAGAACAATTAGCAGAGAATTGAAGGAGGCTTAACTTGGCCATTTCTCATCCCTTTTGAGCCAAAAAAGAGCCTACACATGGGTTTTTGGGTGTTCTGGACACAATGTCAATGTTATTTTTGCAATTTGAGCATTTTATGTTGATGTAATTTTATATTTGAGCATATAATTTAAAGGGACAACATTAGAATCTAGACCCAGAGTTGTAGCCTAGAAGGGTGAAGTTTGTCATCAAATTGTTGTTTTGTGACGCTGCTTTTTGTCTATTTTTCAATGTATAAATATGAAAAAATTAAATTAGTTTGTGTGCTTTTTCAATATTGATCCATTTCCCATAAGACATAAACTAGCTTACAAAATTTTACAAGAAACCTTCAATTTTAATTTCATATTATAGGTGGAAGTGGAGCACCCTCCTTTAATGTTGGGCAATCTCGAGGGATCAAAAGAATTCAATAGAGGACCTCCAATTGAGGACATTACTAGGGAGATCCATAATATTAGGCTCCCAGAGTTTATTGGAGGTCATGCCATTGAACAAGCATAAGTCTGGTTAGAGGGAATGAGAAGGTGCTTCACACTAAGAGATTATACTTCCAATTCAAAATCTAAAATAATAACATTCCAACTTAGAGATAGTGCCTTTAACTGGTCAGGTAACTTAGAGCGCCAACTACACCTTGCTCTTGACATAGTTACCTAGGATTTATTTGAGGATAGATTTAGGAAAAATTACTTACCAACATATTATGAAGAACAACATGTAGGAGCCTTCCATGATTTGGTACAAGGAAACCACACTGTAGAGGAATATGAGATTAGATTCATGGAATTGGGCAAGTAAGTCTCTTACATGGATACTGATGAGCACCAAGCATATCATTTCATTTATGGATTTAACCCTAATATTAGGGCAATGGTGCGAATGTGGAAACCATCCTCAATTGCAAAATTTGTTGAACATGATTGCTATGTTGAAGAGAACTTAGACTTAAAAGGTGGAAACAAAACCATTTTTCAACAACAACAAATGTTTACGGGGAAGACCTCTCGTACCTTCTCCAAGGGAGGTAGTTTGAGGCCACTGCCATATGGAAATAGGGTTGTACCTAGAGTACCAACAATGGGGATTTCAATGGTTGCCAGTGCAACTTAACCCACAACTTCGAGGACTCATGCAAATAAAATGCATATGCGAGGAGCCATAAGTAGGGGTAGGGGTCCTAGGGGAAGGAAATGTTTCCAAATAACTCCACAACATTTTGTTCAGAGTCTACCATGCATGACTTGTTGGGGATGCAGGCACCCTCATTACTAGCATGACTGTCCTGAGTTACAAACTGGTAACAACTGTAGAGAAGGAAAAGCACCAATAGGGGGAGTAAGCAACCATAATCGGATATATGGAACTCTTGATAACCAACAATCTAAGCACCAATCCACCATGGAAAAAACCTTGGGTATGATAAACCATGTAAAAGTTAAAATTTTGTTTGATTCAGGAGCTACAAATAGCTTCATTTCACCAGTTGCATTAAAAAATTGTGGGTTGACAACCTATGAGCATGATGACTTTAAACACGTCGAAATGGCTTCTGGGATAAAATAAGCAGTAGCACCTAGTGTTTACCAATGTCGAGTGAACCTTGGGGTTTGAAGGCATATGTCACAACACTAGGTACATGCGATGTAATAATGAGAATGGATTGGCTAGAAGCTCAAGGATATTTGGTAGACTGTTTAAAAAAGATGGTTATTTGTTTACATGGTGAAGGTAGGTCAATTGATATTTTTGGTATCAAAAGAGGAGTGTCCCTACGATTCATCTTGACAATGAAGCTAAAACATTGTCTCTGATAATGTTGTAAACTATATGTGGTGAAGGTTGTTCGTGACCAGAAAGGACCCTCCCTAGATCAACATGCAATTTTGTTAGAATTCGAGGATTTTTTCCTTAAGGAATTGCTAGATTACTACCTGTGAGGGAGATTAATTTCATAATCGACCTAAAACCTAGTGTAGAACCAATATCTAAGAAACCCTATAGGATGATAACTCCAGAACTTTGTGAGTTGTAGATGCAATTAAAATAGATTTTAGACTTGGGACTTATTAGACCTAATTTTTCACCTTGGGGTCCACTAGTGATTTTCTTCAAGAAGAAGGATGGTTCCTTAAGGCTATGCATATATTATAGGGACTTGAATCAAGCCACAATAAAGAATAGGTACCAGATACCTAGAATATATGACCTATTTGACCAAATGAAGGGAGAAACGATTTTCTCAAAGATCGATATGAGATTTGAATACTTCCAATTGAGGATTAAGGAAGGTGACATCCCAAAAACTACATTTTAGACTCAGTTTGGGCACTATGAGTTCATAGTTGTACCATTTGGTTTGACCAATGCACCATCTGTATTCATGAGTCTCATGAAAGGTGTATTCATGAATTATTTGGACCAATATGTGAAAGTCATTCTAGATGATATTCTTGTGTATTTCAAGAATGAAAAGGAGCATGAAGAGCACCTAAGGGTTGTATTGACCTGCTTAAGGGAAAATCATTTGTATGGAAAATTGTCAAAATGTTCCTTCTTTCGGAAGAAAATTCATTATCTTGGGCACATCATTTCAGAAGAAGGGATTTCAGCTAACCTGAAAAAGGTAAAGGCCATAATGGATTGGCCAGTACCAAAAAATTCTCATGAGGTGCATAGCTTCATGGGGCTAGCAGGTTATTATCACAGATTTTTGGAAGGGTTTTTAAAGATTGAAAAACCCATCACCACATTATAGAAAAACATGGTTAGGTTTGAATGGACATATGAATGTGACACTACATTCACCGAACTAAAGATGTTACTAACTAGTGCACCGGTCCTTTGAGTGTTAGACATGGAAAAATACTTCACTATCTGCACTGATGTTTTGAAGCAAGGATTGGGAGCAGTGTTGATGCAAGGAAAAGTAATAGCTTATGCATCAATAAAGTTGAATAAACATGAAGAGTTGTATGCTATCCATGACTTAGAGTTAGCAACAGTGATGCTAGATTTAAAACTGTGGAGACACTACCTCGTCAGGAGAAGCTTTGAGTTAAGAACTGACCGCCAGATCTTGAAGCACCTCTTCACTCAGAGAGATTTAAATTCTAGGAAGAGGTGGTGGAGTGAATTCATGAGTGAATATTATTTTGGGATCTCATACATTAAGGGAAGGGAGAATGTGGTTGCCGATGCACTAAGTAGAAGGTCACGAAACTTCTCCCTAGTACCCTTGATGGTAAATTTGAGGGAACTTGTGCTGGAGAAACTCTTTGAAGATAGTTGGTATTTGAAGGTTATATCAACACTCCAGAGTGGGAAGTAGATAAAACCAAATTTTGAGGGTTATGCCCTTAAAATAGATGGAATATTGAAATTTCAAGGGATAATGTACATCCCTAAGAAATGGGGTATATAAAGAACCATCCTTGAAGAGTCACATAGAGCACCCTATTGTGCACATCCTAGATTGAAGAAGATTGATGCAGACAATTTTCTTTTGGGCCGACATGAATCATGAAAGAGTCTAGTTTGTCGCAAAATGTCTTGAATGTCAATGAGTGAAGGCGGATCATCTCCATCCAGCAGGACTCCTATAACTGCGTGACATATCTATGTCTAAATGGGAGGTCATTTCTATGGATTTTATTGTGGGTTTTCCACTCACTTCACAGAGGCACAATGGTACATTGGTTGCAGCTGATAAGTTGACCAAAATGACCATTCTATCCTAGTGAGAGACACTTACGAAGTTGCTAATGTGGCATGAGTTTTTATAAGCGAAGTTATTTGACTACATGGGTTAGCCACAAAGATAATTTCCAATAGAGACTATTGCTTTACATCTAGGTTTTGTACAAGTTTGCAGCCAACGTTGGGGACTCAGTTGAACCAGAGCATGACATATCATCCAGAAATAGACGAGAAGAATGAAAAAGTAAATTAGGTTATGGAATACATGCTTAGAATGTACATCACTCAATGTGAAAGGAAATTACCATTGGCATATTTTGCCTATAATAACAATTACCATAGTTCAATCATGATGCCTCCTTATCAAGCTCTATATGGGAGGCGATGTAGGATGCCATTGAGTTGAGAAAAATTGGTAGACAGAGTAATAGTGGGCCAGAATTGATTCAAGAAATGGAGGAATATGTAAGACAAATCCAACAAAGGTTAAAGGAAGCATAAGATAGATATAAGAGTTATGTTGATACACATAGGACTGATCAAAGTTATGAAGTAGGATACTAATTTTATATTCAAATCTGACCCAACAAAAGCACCATTCAGTTTGGGAAAGGGACAAAGCTGTCACCTTAGTTTATAAGACCTTTTAGAATTAAGGAAAAGATTGGACTAGTTGCGTCTCGTCTTGTATTGCCACCCCATGTGCACAAAACTCATGATGTTTTTCATGTATCTATTCTATAACATTATGTTTCTAATGAATCTCACAAACTTGATTGCAGGGAATTATAGGTCTCTAATGTGGGAACCATAATGGTCAAACCATTATGCATATTGGACCGTAGGGTTCGACAACTCAGACGTTGCATGGTGGACCAAGTTAAGATCTAGTGGGACAAGCATAGCCCAAGATCTTCAACTTGGGAGAATGCAGAGACTACGTTGTGACTACCCCTCACTTTTTAAGCATCTATGATGCCCATTTTGACTTAGATAGCTACCTATGCTAAGGCTTTATTTGTAGTTTCATGTTGTTTTATTTATGAACATTGTGTAATATTGATGCATTTTAGTTGGACAAATGGAACTACTTATATAAATCATTTGATGGATAAGGTATTTTTGATTAAAATATTTGATGTATGATTTACCCGATGTATGAATTACTTGGTTATGATTTATCTAGTGCATGAATTATCAAGGTTATTGTTGTTTGATGTATGGCTTAAGGGGATATGATTTATCTAATGAATGACTTGTCAAAATTATGATTTATCTAATATAATATTTACTTCTAGTATGTTGTTATGATGTACAAAATTGGCACGTGGATACTAGACTTGATAACATGATGATTAAGATCACTTATCTATATATATTTTGCTGTTATGCATATGCATGAATGATAACTAACCTAAAAATTGGAAAGAACTATATGATAACTAGGATCTACACTTCCGATTGGGGAATGTTGAGACATCCAATGAGGAAATGTATGATGTAAATTGTTTTATTACATTATGCATCTACTTGATATGAACTATTATGACATGTGCAAAGTGTAAATGGCATGTGACATGACCGCCTGACTGGATTATTCAATGACAAGTATGCAATCAATGTCGTTGTGTGGTCCATATTAGGGTGTTGACCCTAGTTTTAAGGAGGGGTGGGGGCATTTCTGACCATGTAACCTCCAAGTCTAGAATCATGGGAGGGAAGTGATGGAAACACTCCCCTAGATGTTTGATGACGATCACTAGTTTCCTATTGGGGAAGTTAGGTCGATATAGCCGATGCTTCTACCATATTAGTTTTATTAGTGGTTAGATTAGTATAGCCGATGCCACAATATATTGCAGTAGAGGATGGATAGGATGGGAGCAGAAGTAGGTTAGGGAGGATAGGAGGCTATAGGTTAGTTGGAGACTCTTGATGGGAAGTGGTATCCTTGCTTGACTTACTTAATTTGACTACTATATCTCTCTCTATTTTGTTATGCCTTATTATCAAAATTATTTCAAACTCCTTGTATCCTTTTCACTCTAACTTCAGGATGAAGTTTTTTGAAGGAGGGGTGTATGTAATGCCCTACTTGATCCTATCATGCTAATTTTGATTAGTGTTTAATTAACCTGAAAATATTGACTTATAATTATTAAGTAATATTGGTATATACCTACACTTGTGAATCTGTAATTTTATTTTACTCATATGCCTTTTTTATTATTTGTTATTATTTAATTATTAATCAATTCCTGAGGTTTTCCAAGTTGTCCTCTCCAATTTATTTTTGAATTAAATATCCATATTTCAATTCCCAAGGCATCTCCTCAAATTTATTTTGGATAAGATATGGTCTTCTCCAATTTATTTCTAAATTAAATATCAATATTTCAATTCCCAAAGTTTTCCTAATTGTCTTCTCCAATTTAGTTATGAATTAAATATTAATATTTCCATTCCCAAGGTGTCTTCTCAATTTAATTTTGGATAAGATATGGAAAGGAAAGACAGGGTCATTAAATTAAAAGGATTGAGGGGTATTCATGGCATAAATGGTAGGTGGTTGAGTTGGATGAGAGGAAGATACATAAAGGGAAGGAGGATGAGAGGAGAAGGGGGAGATCCTTGTTATTTATATTGGCATTGGAGGATTTTATTTGGGGGAGGAATGTAGAGAAGGAGAATGGAGAGAAAAATGAGAGAACTCTAACTTGGATCTATTGGAGAGTGTTGGTTTTAACTTGGACACACTACACATGTGGGATTCACTCAATGAACCTCTGACATATCACGTGTGTTCATGAAATACTAAACAATACCCCTAATTTGACTACATATTGGAAAATACCTCTAAAAATAACATTTTTAACCCCCTACCAATACAAACCCAATACACCTTCCCAATTAAAAAAAACCCTACTTTCACTAAATATTGTAGGTGTCTGTTTTTTTATTAACATTTTTTATACCCCTTTATATTTTTTCATTAACTCTGAGCTCAATTTTTTATACCTTCCAATATAAAAACCCTTTACCCCCTATATATCCCCTAATATATTATGCCATTTTTTCTCTCAATATATATCCCCCAATATGAATGCACGTGGTATGGTATTTCTCCCCCAGGGAGGCCCTTGTGACACTACAACTGGTTGGACTTGGACTCAAGGGGCTAGGGAACCTGTGGAGGTTCCTTGGGTTAGGAAATCGTTCCTAATTGGATGGGAGGTAAATTCACTCGGGTAACTTGGAGGAGCATCCCAACTAAACCATTGGAACATGTATTCTTCCATTTGTTGTTTTATTTATGTAAATTTCTGCAAATGAAATTTATTACATGTTTAATATGCTAATCAAATTTTACTTGTATGCTTTTATCAAACAAATGTTGAGTTATAAACATGCTATTTTTATTCTTATTGTAATTAAATTAAATGATAAATTTGGTTTAGTTAGAAGACCTAGGTTAGGTCCACACACACAAATATATAGGGACAAAAACAAGAATTATTATAATATTTATAAATTTATACTTTAGGGAAAAAAGGATTGACTATAAAAGTATCCTTTAAAAAGTAAAATAATATTTATATCATAAAGCATTAAACTTAATATTACAGGTGTTGATGAAAGATTAAATGGAATCAATCATTAAGGAGAAAGGAGCAGTGTCTATAATTGAGGAGAAAAAAATATTTATAGAAACCTCACATAGCTATGCTCCAATGCTATTTATAATTAAATTAGGTAATCTGGTAAATATGTTACTATTTCTGTCTCTCCAGCTGAAAATAAAAAATTATATAAACCCTGAAGTTGCAAACCAATTAGTGATTAATGAGTCAAATATAATTGAAAAATTAGACCATTTGGGAATAAAACAATATGGCACAATGAATTTACAATTAAACATTGGGGGTTATAAATTTATATTGCAATTCTTTGTTTGATCCCTATGGAACGATCAAGTTGGCATTATTCTGGGTTCACTTTGGATGGAAACAATAGGGTCCTTCATCTTAGATACAAAGAAGACATTTTTGACATTTTCCTATAAGAATAAAAAAATAACACTACAAGATATCTCAAAAGTAAATTTTCAAGAAAATAAAAAATCAAGGCAAAACATGTAAAAATAAGTTGACAAAACTATTACAGACAAAAATGAAGAAATTTTTCATCTTAAGGACCACAGTTAAAAATTACTTATGCAAATTAAGAAGCCAAAGAAGGACAAGAAGTCATTGAAAACAAAATACAACAATTTATCGAAAATAAAGTATCAAAATATTCATATGTGAAAATTCAAGTTGAAGAAAAGGGAACAAACAATGATCCAAATAATATTAAAATTCATAATGATTTGAATCCAATTGAAGTGAAAACCTAATTGGAGTTTGCAGTTCAAATGACGAATATTTCACGTAAAGATCCAACGATTAACAAGCGAATTTTGTTTGTGAGGGAAAACACATACCTTAAGTAAATCAAGAAATCACCACAAATAGGCTAAGGGGAAATCAAATCAAAATAACTCCTTATTGACACACAAATCATAAAAGCAAACATCTCAACTAGTCTTCATATCCTTATCACTCAGACCAGAAAAAAATGATGTATATTCCCAAGAATATCAATGTCACCATGATTGAGTCTTATGATAAGAATTCATCCCAAGTTTCCAGTAATCGCAAGATTCCACAAAAGATTAATTTGGGATGGTTAGATCATTTCACAGTACAACAATTCTGTACCAAACTCAAAAGTTCATATCGTATTGTATCATCGAAGATGTTAGTTTAGAGATCTGAGAAAGGTGAGAAGACATTATGAGATAGAAACAAGATATCAAACATTCCCATCAATAAACTTTGTGAACACAACTTTTTTTAAAGCGGAAGGAATGTTTTGAACATAATATAATTAATAACTAATAAATAATTAGCATATTGAAGAGACATGTCCTAAAGCACAAGACTATTTGTGAAGGGGTGTCTTTCTTAGTATATAAGAAGGGCCCCCATTTGTAAACAAAACATATCATATTATATCATATCTCTTGTACATTCGACATTCCTACATATAAATATTACTTGTCCTATAATGGATATTTACATGTTTGTAACAACCCCTGGTTGATTTTCCATGTAAATAAAATAAGGCCAAGGTCATGGGACACATATTCCAAACTGAATGGGGGGTGAAACATTATAGTGGGCATCACTTGTGATTAATTAATAGCTATGGAAATTGGCAAAGGCATTGGCAAAGGAAGAGAGGCAACACTTTGCATTTAATTATGAGAAATAAGGAAAATAGGAGAAAAGGAAAATGAAGAGTCACAAATATGCATGCAAGGGAAATTAGAGGCAAAAGGAAGGAAAATGAAGAAAATAGTGGCATCAATGATAAAAGGGCATCAAAGAAAAAATTGATGGCTTTTACCAGTCTAGCTTTTGGTCAGTTCAGTTTTGGCTCTCTCCATTCATTCTCTCACTCTCATACTCATACACACTTAGAGAATTCTCAGATCATGCTTGGAGCCTTCTAATATTCTCTTGAATTTGGAGAAAACAAGAAAAGGACATGCAAGGAAGGTAAGGAAGCGTAAGGAAATAGTTGGACCGACTACCACAACTAGATTAGATTACAGGTAACATGCTGCATGTGTGATTTCCTTGCTGATTTATGGATTCATGGTATATGCATGTGATTCTTTGGTTATGTGCTGTCACTGGCATGGATTTTTTCTTGGATTGAAAGTGGTTTCAACCTTTCATTGCGATTTCCTAGATAGCCATGGTGTTGTGGTTTTTTTTCCACTTGTAACCATTATCCAACATCAACACAACTGCAGTAAAGACATAAAAATTATCCTCTTCGAGGGGGAAGCCTCCTTTACATTACATAAATGAAAAATTCTTGGATGATTCAAATGAAAAAAACTCCTTTCTATATATAGGACTCTAAGGGGTCACAATATAATCAAAACCTACATAACAATAATAATGTAAGGGAACAATAATAACAATATGGGGACTACATGGGAACAACAATAACAATAAGGGGGCTACACTAACAATAACAATAAGGGGATACACCAGTATTATAGGGACCTAACATGCCCCTCTCCTTAAAAAAAGTGTTGTACTCAACACTTGAGTAGTTATGGATGCTTCTGTATAAAATTCTCATCTTCCCATATGGAATCTTTAGCGGGTAAGTTCTTCCACTTGATGAGATACTCTGAAATTGTTTTACTTCGTAGCTATCAATTTCTTGTTTCCATTACTTCTTCAGGTTTCAATATGATTTTTACTTCCTTGTTAAGTTCTAGCAATATTGTTTGAACTGGGAGCTTGTCAACCATAACCTTCTTTAAGCATGAAACATGGAAAAATGGGTGCACTGAGGAAGATGCAAGTAGCTCCAATTTGTATGCCATAGTACCAATCTTTTGCAACACATGTAAGGACCATAGTACTTTGGTGATAATTTTTTATCCTTCTTAGCTTGCTTGAGGGACATTTGTTTGTACGGTTGTAGTTGTAAAAATACCCAGTCGCCTACATCAAAACTTCTTTCCCTGTGATGTTGATCTGCCTATTGTTTCATTCGATTCTGCGCCAAAGTGAGGTTATCCTTTAAGAGTTGGAGAACTTGTTGTTGATATTCGATGTGATCTTCCACTCCTTGAACCTTAGAATTTTCTCTTAAAGATGATGTGATGGATAGTGGATGATATCCATAAAGTGCCTTAAATGGGGCCTTTTTTGCTGCAATATGGAAGTAAGTGTTATACCTCCATTCAGCTAGAGGTAACCACTTGACCCATTGTGTTTTCTTATAAAAAACAAAGCAACAAAGATATCCTTCCAAAAATTTGTTCACTATCTCAATTTACCATCAAATTGAGGATAATAAGATGAGCTATGAGCTAATTTAGTACCCAGGCAAGAAAATAATTGTCCAAAAATTTCTAGTGAAAATGGGATCTCTATCACTTACAATAATCTTTGGGTTTCCATGTAGCTTTTGAATTGTTTCCATAAATTCAGTAGAAAATGTACTAGCTTTAAATGGATGAGATAATGCTAAAAAGTGTGCATACTTGGTAAGTCTATCAACTACCACCATGATGACACTCTTTCCTTCAGACTTGGGTAAACCTGTGATAAAATACATTGAAACCTCCTCCCAATGTTGACTTGTAATGGATAAAGGTTGTAACAAACCCAAGGTCTTAATTGTCTTAACTTTATTTTGTTAGCAAACCAAACATTCCGCCACAAAATTTTGAATGTCAGATTTAAGGCCAACCAAAAAAAAATTCCTTCTTGACCCTATTATAAGTTTTTAAAAATCCTGGGTGCCCTCCTAAGGGAAAGGTGTGCAATTCCAAAAGAATATTTTGTTTGAGGTGGGAATTCTTACAAAGATATAAGCGATATTTGTACCATAATGAATCATTTTTCCATCTGAATGTATGAGATGTACTGGGATCTTGATGCAAATTTTGAATGAGTGTCCACACTTCTTCGTAATTCTTCCATTCACCCCTTGCTTCAGTTATCCAATCCGGTTGGATAATAGAAATGACAAGAAGAAATGCTTCAACATCCTCATCCATTCTTGAGAGTGCATCTGCAACAATATTTTTCTTCCTTTTTTGGTAGATGATTTCAAATTCCTAACCCAACATTTTTGTGACCCATTTTTTCTGCTCTTCTGAACATAATATTTGTTCCAAAAAGTATTTAATACTATCATGATCTATTTTTACCTTGAAGTGTCTTCCCATTAGGTAAGTTCACCATTTCTTTAGTGCATGTAGTATTGCAAACATTTCCTTCTCATAAATAGGTTTGTGTAAATACTTTCCTTTGATTGGACGAATTTCAAAAGAAATAGGTCTTCCTTCTTGCATTAAAAAACACAAATTCCATTTCATGAGGCATCACATTCCACAATAATTTTTTTTGTGAAGTTTGGCATAGCTAAGATCAGTGCTTTACACATTGCCTCTTTAAGATGTTCAAAGGCCTTAGTTTCTTCTGGAGTCTAAGAAAATTCATCCTTCTTCAGTAATGTTGTTAGGGGTGCTGCTATTCTCCCATAATTATTAACAAACTTGCGATAATACCTTGTCAACCCGAGAAATCCTCGAAGATGCTTTATGGTTGTGGGGATTTTCAATTCCTTAAAGGATTTAATTTTGTTAGGGCCTACCTTAACACCCTCATGAGATACAATATGACCCAAATATTCCACCTCCTATACTCCAAAGAAACATTTGGAGGTTTTTGCATATAATTGTTTCTCCTCCAATAGTTTGAGCACCCTATAAACATGTTGAACATGATCCTTCCAAGACTTACTATAGATTAGTACATCATCAAAAAATACTAACACAAATTTTCTAAGGAAGGGTTTGAAAATGGAATTCATCAAAGCTTGAAATGTAGAAGGTGCATTGGTAAGGCCAAAAGGCATGACCAAAAATTCATAATGACCCTCATGAGTTCTAAATTCTATTTTCAAAATGTCTTCAATATTCATTCTAATTTGATGATATCTTGAACGAAGATCCAACTTGGTGAAGTAAATTACTCCATGCAATTCATCCAATAATTCATCAATGACAGGAATGAGAAATTTATCTTTAATAGTGAGATTTTTAAGCTCCCTTTAATTTGGACACATGCACCATGATCTATCCTTCTTGTGCACTAATACTACTCGAGCTGAAAACCAACTTTGACTAGGTTGAATTATACCGACCTTTAGCATTTTTGCAACAATACGTTCAATTTCACTCTTTTGGGCATAGGGATATTTGTAAGACGTGATGTTTGGAGGAAAACTTCACAGAATCAAATTAATAGCATGATAATGATCACAAATATATGAGAAGCCTTTTGGAGTCTCAAATACCTTGGAATGATTGTCCAAGACTTTTTGGAGATCTAGAGAAATAGATGATTTCGATCTTTGAACATCTAGTGAGCATAATTGTGCTATTTTGCCCCGTTTTTATTTCTTTCGAAGATTTTTCATGCTATTAGAGCTAGTTATCTTTCTTGGTTTCCATGCGATAACCCTTTATTCAACTTCCTTTCCTTCCCAAAAAAAATTCAAGAAAACTTCTTGAAAATTAAAAGCTATCGTACCCACTGATTGTAACCATTGGATTCCTAGTACAACATCAACACCACCCATTGGAATAGAGATCATTGGACTATTCAATACATATTCCCCCATGGTTAGCTTGATATTATGGCACTTTCGAGAGCAATTTATAGTTTCTCCATTTGCAACCATCACTTGACATTTAGGTGTTGGGTATAGAAAGCAATTCAATAACATTGTTATTTTACAATGAATAAAATTATGGGTACTACCCGAATCATTTGACACTATTAACTTTTACTTCTTGATATGTCCTTCTATCTTGAGAGTTTGAGCAGTGGTAATTCTTGCCAATGAATTACAAGATATGGTCGAACTCATTTCTTCTTTCTCTAGGGTTGGTTCCTGGTGTATACCCTCATCTTTTGAAATTTCTTGTTCCTTTTCTTCCTCCTCTTCATAATCTATGTAAAATAATTTCTTCTCAACACACTTATGACCTTTAGTGTATTTTCTATCACAACTATAGAAAAGACCTTTTGCTCTTTTTTCTTCCAATTGTTGTGGTGTCGCCTTTGTAGGTTGTGGATGGCTTGGAGCAACAACACTTCCATCTTTATAGTTGTGAGTAGTAGACTTCCTTGTTGCCATAATTTTTCTTTCAATTTTTCTTGCCAACCTAAATGCCTTCTCCAATGAATCAGGTTCCCAAAGGAAAACCTCATGTTGGATGTTATCTTTTAAAGTCCCTATGAATAAATCAATCTCTTGCTCCTATAGAATACCATTTACCCTTATATTCAATTTTTGGAAGTCCTCGTTGTGCTCCGCCATTGAACCCTTTTGTTTGAGATTTATCAATTGGCTAAAGAAAGTGTTTCTCTTTGTATCTTCATAATGTGCTATCGTTTCCTCTGTAAAAATTGAACAAGTGACAAGTGGTTTACGAGAATAAAGCCATTAATACCATACAAACTGATTGGGTTCTAAATATAAAGTTGCAATGCGTACCTTTTGTGTGTGTTGCACATAATGTAGATCAAAATATTACTCCATTTGTAGTATCCATGTTATCGGATCATTGCCATCAAACTTCCTCATATCGATCTTTGGAATATGGTGGGTCTTCAATCCAACATTAGTGTCTATGAAATCATGATTAGCATTTCTTTTATTCTCATCATGAGTTTCATCTAATACCTTTTCACCATTAGGAAACATTTCTTGCAGCAACTTTATCAAGCCTTCCATGTCTTGTTTTATACCATTTTTCAAATCTTCCATGTTTCCTTTCATTTTTTCTTCTATACCATCCATATTAGCTTTCATGCCATCCTTTAAACCTTCCATGTCTGATTTTAAACTATTCTTCAAACCATCCATCTTAGCTTCCATTTCATTTTTCGTTACACTCTGGGAGAACAAAATTTGTTGCACTTGATCTCACAATTTTGATATATCATACTGCATTTCTTCCTCTTCTTCATGTGTCATAGAAGAGTTTTCTAGTTTCTTACTAGGTGTGTCCAATTTTTTAAATTTTATCTACTATTATTATTATTATTATATATATTTTTAGGGAATTTTGAAATCAAACAACAATATCTATGCTTCACTATGCCCTTTGTTTGAAATTGATTTTGCAAACAAAAGCTATGCAAAATTTAAAAATACACACATTTTTCTTTCTTTTTAGGATCTAGATATTGCAACTGTTGTATCTCTGTAATATCATATCTCTAAGTTATGAAATTTATTCATGTAGTATCTCTTCGAGTCTTCTTTCTAACCCCACAATTATGATTGAGATTGCATTCTTCAAGAAATAGTTATTGCAAATCTCTCACAATGGCCTGATTATGGACTGATTCAATAGAGCGAAGTTGTACTAGATGCCACATGTCACTTTTTCAAACTTCAACCTTGAAATTGCTACACAAAAAACTACAGTCCATGCAATTTCAGACACCTTTTGCATAATTCAAATTCGATGCCTGAAACAAAATTTATGCCGATTTTCCCTAGGTCACCTGTTTGAGACAGAATTCTAGATCCCGCCAAACCCTAACTCCCTAAACACATATCTCTGAAAATATAGCGAACCAAGATTTGAAAATTTTAAATGAAGTTCTCTAATATTTCGACTCCAAGTGGTAAACATTTCAGCTTCTGGATCCTCGTAGAAACAAAATTATAGCAAAAATTCCAAGATGACCTATTTGAAGAAGCAAAACCCTAGAATCCAAAGCTTTGATACCAAATGTTATGCAACCAACTCACAAATAGATAGATAAACGACTTAAAAATTATCCTCTTCAAGGGGGGAAACCTCCTTTACATTACATAAATGAACAATTCTTGGATGATTCAAATGACAAAACCTCCTTTCTATATATATGAGTCTAAGGGGTCACAATATAATCAGAGCCTACATAAAAATAATAATGTAAGGGCACAACAATAATATTAGTGGGCTTCTATGGGGCACAATGATAACAATATGGGGACTACATAGGCACAACAATAACAATAAGGGGGCTACACTAACAATAACAATAAGGGGATACACTAGTATTATAGGGACCTAACAGAAGCAGACTTATGAGTGTTATTATAGCCTCATAGCCACATGCATGCAGTGTTGTGGGTGTGGTTATGGACCCAGGGCAGTGAAAAAGAGTTCAAGCTTAGGGATTGATCACTTGGGGTGGATATTTGGCTCCTCAGTGATCTGTAGTTCCTAAAGAAGTTCAAAAAGATTTTGATTTGTAGGCCCCACTTCAAAGTGCATAAGTACTTCGAAAAAATGAAGGCCAGAGTAACCATTTTCAACCTAAAGGGAAAGGCTGATAAATGGTGGGAGGATTTAACAAATGTTAAAGGCCTTAAAGAGAAAGAGCTGTCATGGGGAAGGTTTGAGAAATAGTTCCGTGAGAAGTACATGTCTAAGAGGTACTATGATAGCAAGGTTAAATAATTTCACAAGCATAAGCTAGGGAAGCTACTAATGAGTACACTAATATATTTTTGGATTTGTTGAGGTACATGTCATATACGAGAGATGAGAAGGCAAAGATTCAAAGGTACCTTGGTGGGCTACCACAAACCTACCAATATAGAATTGAATTTGATGAATGAAGGACCCTATAGGACATTATGTGGAAGGCATTTCAACAAGCAGTCTAGGCATAAGACCAAGTTTCAAGCATAATGGAAAAAGAGAGATAAATTAGTTTCAAGGGAAAAGGGAAAAATACCCTAAGATATAATCCATGAGGTAGGAATGTGAAGTTCACCACTCTTGCCAAAGGTTTAATTTCAATAGAAATTCACTACTGCTAGTAGAGACCGACCCATTAAACCAGTAAGAGAAGAAGTTGAGGGTTTCCAAAGAGGGCCCTTGTAATGTTGGACATGTGGAGAGAACCACATGTGGAGAGAATGTCCACAACAAAAATAAAGTGGCACCAAGTTGTACAATGTGCAAGAGGCAACAACACTGAATGATGTGGCTTAGAGTGTGCCATGAATTTATGTTGTGTTGGACAAAAGGCAGGCACACCACCAAGCATCAATAATTAAAATGGAAGGTGGAATCCAAGGGAACGTTCCAAATGGAACCACCGTGCATCCTCGAACATAGGTAAATCACACTCCCAAATTGAGTAATAGAGTAGTTCAAGGTGCAACAAAAAGACTCTAGACCAGGTGAAGCACCCAGGAAATGGAAAATAAAATGAGTGTGTTGCACCTGTTTTTGTTCACTGTGTAAAATGAATGTAAGAGTTGTAAATATAAAACTCACTATTTATAATGTTGTTTTTTGTTTTGTTAGAACACCGTGGATGGTGTTCCCTTAAGGGGGTGGGGTTTGTAACAACTCTTTTTTCTGCACCCCATGTATGTAAATGGAACTTTGTAAACTTATGTAAAAATTGTTTAAAATTTTATTTGACTGGATGAACTGAGGAGGGGACACAAATCCAAAGTTTTGAAGAGGGAAGGGCTTATGAAGGACCATGCATTAAACCCACAACAACCATCCTAGCACGAGCTTCCTGCACTAACAATTAACAAAACCTTAGAGTGGGTGTGAAGAAAAAGAGGACAACACCGACTATCCTCAGGGGTCAAGGGCGAAAACTTCCGAACGAGAATAAGAAGGTCAACATGCAAGAGAATAGGGGGATGGGGTGTGTGTGGTAAGGGATAACAAGAAAATAAGAAGAGAAATGATTGGAACAAATATACATAGAATATCATGTATGGATATAAGGAAAACACAGAACAAACAAAGGAAAACCTGTGGATAAGAATTATTCGGATTTGATTTTGTGTCTAAACATGTATGGTGAGTGGGAAGCTAAATGGAGAATTAAACCACTTAGTGCTTGTTGAGTAAGGTGATAAACCACTAAGTGCTTGTTGGATAAGCTATGAAACCACTTAACTCTTGCTAAATGGTTTGATAAAGCACTTGGGTGCTTGTTGGAAGGCTAATAAACCACTAAGTACGTAAGCTAAGCCACTGTGATGATGGATAAAAGAGTTGATAAACTACTAAGTGCTTACTTGGAAAGTTGATGAATGCTAAGTAAGTTGATAAACCACATGGATAGTGTGCTATAGGCTACTATAGTTCTTTCCTTGAAAATCAAGCTGATAAACCACCTAGACAGTGGATTTAGTCTCCTAGAACAGAGAAATACCCCATCCGAGACTTCGGTGAAGTCCTATGTTTTGGTTTTGGAAGTAAGAGGGTCATTGTGGTGCTTACTACCTAGGGGTAGTTGATAAACACATAAACAATGAGATCCTCCTCCTGAAGGCTTGGTAAATCCTCGATGTGAAATTTTTGAACCTATACGCCCCTTAGACTTTAGATTCAACTTGGAGGTTGTCAGTTGCAAGAGAGTTTGTAGTGTGGCTGGCCTATGTTTGGGTGGAGAGATGAAGTCCCTCCTCTAGTTGCCAACCATTTCAATTCACTTAGATAAATATAAAATTGTGTATATTGGCTTTTAAGCTGTGATGATGTATGTTGCTATGGAAATGTTTATTCATGTATGGGTGTTAAATGTTGGTCAAATGTTGTTATTACACTTGTCATTAACATCTTGAATATTGTGTTTCATTGATTGGTAGCACCATAGAGATGCTACTCTGTTTATAATCTATCATTTAATTATATGCTAGTATTTGAGTGGTTGCATGGTTGTAATGGCAGACTTATAACTGATGAAATTGTTTAAATGCTCTAAGTATCCGAAGTAATTGTTCTGATTGTTATTAGCTAGAACAAATTTTTTGAATGATTCAGTCATAAACCACCATCACGAGAAAAAAATCATATCAAACTCGTGAGAATGAATATTTAGGCTTGTTTCACTTGTGAAGGCCAATGTTTAGGCCTTATCTGTCTCCTGTAGAAAATTTGGGTAATTGGGACAATGCCCCAAGTGTTGATATATTCAACAATTTGTAACTTTGTTTGGATGTACACCGGAAGTGTGCTAGATGTGTGATGGATGTGCGTCGGATAGGCACTGGAAATGTACATGATGCGCCATGGGTGTACACCTTGATGGAGGCAAAATGGGTAAGGGATCATATAGATTTCATTATGCACCACCCATTTCCCTGCACTGTTGTTAGGTTGGAGTGTTGCTATGGCAAACAAACAGGTGACATGACATCGAATTGACCCAATGAACCCTTTCTGGTTGACTTGTTGAGAAATGTGGGGACCACATATGCATGCCTACAACTCACTACTCATCGTCGTGTTCTCGAGCACTTACAAAAGATCGTTAGCTGGCATGGTGAGGAGTAGGATGGACCCAAAATTATCATAATGGGGAATGCCCCATAAAACATGACGAGGAGTCTATGTGGACCCTATATCCGAGACAACATGGCAGTTCCTAGGGAATTCCATGTCGGATCCTGTAATGACATGGACCTATGTTCTGATGATGTGTAAGTGTTGTGTGGATTGCATGTGGTAGTCCAATGTTGTGGTAGCATATTTTTATTTGTCAAACTTCAAAAGGGCATAACTTTCGATCCTTGCAATGGATTGAGATAAATTTTATATCGATGGAAATATCTTGATGAGCTAAATGCAATGGTGGCATTAGTTTCTAGTTTTAGGATAATTGGAAGGATGGGATTTTTGTGACCCCATATTCATAATAAAATGTGGAGGTTGGGTCAAATGATATACAACACCTCCCACAACCCAAGATTGGATAAGGGGATGGGAGGGAGTGTTATATTTGTCTTGGTGTCCATAACTCGACACATTATAGAATGCTCAATGAAATCACATTTCATTTATGTGTAGGCCAATTCTTAGCTGCCTCCGATGTGTTAAACAAAGGTGGAAAATATGGTTGAAGCAGTTCCACATTAAATATTATGTGCAAGCCAAGGAAAGAGGGAGTATTCAATTCAAAATTTTATTCACCCACAACCTTTGTGATTATATAAAGACCATATTAGAGTGGTATGTGCTACCTATCAGGGCCTAGGAGGTTCTCTTTCTATAAATGCAATCACACCTTATCACAAATCCGAAACTTTTGTGGAATACTGTGTTGGTCATGTTATTGCTTGTACTTGGCATTAGCTTTTTGCAGGATATCATAAACCTATTGCTGGAGCTGTTGGACCCATTCAACAAATTTAGTTGCTCTATCTACCTCAATTTGAACACGGGAGGACTCTGCTAATGAATATGCAATGGGAATAACTACAGTAAATAGGGCCAATGGTTGGAACCCAAATCATACTTGAAAAGGATTGTGGCCAATAGAGTTGTGGAAGGCTATATTATAACAATGCTAAAAATACAAAAGGATTTTGGCCCTTGTATATGAATGCTTAAATTGTATATACGTAGGATATGGATAATAATCCCATTGACCACTTGTGTTTTGCCAAGTTTTTTTGGGATGAAAGGTAATGAATTTGGTCAACTTTGTTAATTTCTTTAAACCCAATTACAAATTTATCATCTTAAAAAATAATTATAGATAGAAATAAACAATGCTTTCTAATATGATTTGGAACAATAAATATTTTAGGTTTTTAACTAAATAAACAAGAAAAGAAAAAATACTTGAAACAAATGAGATGCAATCACATGCAACAAAACATAACACATATATACACTGGAAATCTAGTGTTGCGAAAACCAACAAATGTTGGGCTTCTCATTTAACTTAAGGAGAAATATTTTCTTACCACTGTTCCACAAGAATTTTCTCTTTAAAAGATCCCAACCCTCATTCTCTCACTATACTATTGTATGATCCACATGCGCGACCTGCTAGAAAACTTTTGCATATAAATAAAGTTGACCTCTTGGCCAGAGAGAAAACTTAGCCTCTCTATTGATCTTGCTTTTCCTTGATCTCTCTCTAGTTGGATCGATATATCCTTTCCTCAATCTAGTTGGCTTGATCTAGCCTTTTCTCGCTCTCACTACCAAATATTTCACTCCATTCAATACCAACTCATGCTGAATCAAATGTGCATCTACTTTGGATCGAACCTCCTATTAAAAATACCAAACCCTAATCTCAAGAAAAATCACTAATCTCAATGGTTGAGATTAGATATCACTTTACTGAGATCAACAACTACAACTTAATCTGTCATTGACTTATTTTCCCTCTTTATAAAATGGTACCAAACAATTAAATTGAATTTTTGTCTAAATTATTGACTTAGGAAATTCATTAATAAATTATCGTAGGAGATCATTAAGTTGGCTCGTTGGATGTCACGACACTTGATTCATGTAGAATCACCTTCCAAGCTACAATTTCAACACTCCCTCTTAGTGAGGAAGTTGTTATGAACAACACCCAACTTATCCCTAAAGAATACAATTTTTCCCTTCATTAAGGCTTTCATTAAGATGTTTATTACTTTCTTGTCTATGGGAATGTATTTCTGCTTTACTGTCCCCTTCTACACACAATATATGATGAAGTGATACTTGATCTCAATATGCTTCGAATTGTCATAGCATACTGGATTCTCAGAGAGTTTAATGTAACTATGATTATCACAATGAATGTGATCCAGGTGAACCTAGAAATAGAAGTGGCCTTGAAAATAGCTCAAAAATCAAATTCCTCAGATGGAAGTGAAACCATGACTAGATCGTAGTGCTCGTTGCCATGATTCCAACGATGTGAATGAAACTTAAATCCAAGTTCGTATGCTCAAGTTATAGCTAATCAAAATTATGGTCAAACGTGGCCAAGCGACAATCACTAATGAGGCAATAATTTGGTAGAGTCACAATGCAAAAAAAACAGTGGTCAGAATGGGTGAATTTGTCTAATATCCCTTATTTTCCAGTTGGAAAATTTAAACGGTTATATTATATATATAAAAAAATTTAAAAGTTTGGGCTGGCAGGCTACCACCCCTGCCACCCTCCAATGATTCACACGATATAACATATTTAACGTATTTAAAATGGGGTGGGCAAGCCACCCCCGACGAACCTGCCAATCCCTGAATCACATTAATTTCATACAACTAACCCTGGTGGAACTATAACCAACCATTACTCTATTGTATTAACCACCATGGTCAGCGCTGAAACTGTCGCGCTTTACACATTTATCTCACACATAAAAAATGTTCCATGGGGTTTGACCCCAGAACCACCATAATCGTCATGCCTTATCATAGTACTGCAAACCGATGGGAAAACAACCCATTCATTGAAATGTTTGCCCACTTCATTATATAAAAACTCAAATCATTTGCTCAGCCAGAATGACAGAGAATAGAGCGGAGCCAAACCATGAGCGGCCCAGGGGTGTGCAACCATCAGTGAGGGAAGCATTGAGATGTTGAAAAAATTACTTTAGAGGGCCAAAGGTGTGAGTGTCAAGATTTGACAAGTTTATAGTCAATTTTGCACGTTTTCATGTCAAGAATCCATCTGTGCAGTTCATTTCTCTAGCCGAGCTCTCTATTTTCAGGCCATCATTCAAATTGGAGGTATAAGGTATTAAAGTTGTGGACTTACCAAGGTCTGTGCGCACTCAACTGCCAGAGCCTTCCCCTTTGCCAGAATACAGAATTACAGACTCAAAATCTTGTTCATCAACTATCCATAAGCTTAGAACTGCTAATGACTCCTAGATGAATCCCTTTTATATATTTTACATTACATTACCATGGTCCATGAACCATGGGTAGAGTTCATTGTTTACTAAAAAAAACCCATCCCTTTACAAAATAAGGGGCTTTGACCTACCTAAAATCCCCTTTGACTCTTAATGTTCTGTGCTATTCACGCTCCGCTCTTCAAAATGCAGAGACTTTACAATATTACAAAATTTGACTCAAAACTTAGACAAAACTTAGACCTGGGAGTCCCCATCCCAACAACCCCCCAACACAAAGACATGAATCGTCCCGAGTCACTTTGTTGGTACATCCTCGATGCATGCTTTAAGGCTGCTGAACTCTACCTTCAATGCTTGAAGCTCTGCTATGCACTGTGCGACGGCCTGTCGAACCTCCTCGACCAACTTCTCAGTAGTTGACCCCTCTACTGCTAAGCCAATGGTCCTCTGCGTCTATTGCATTCCTTTTAGTTTACTTTCAACAGACTGAGAGAGTTGACTAGCTTCATTAGCCCAAGGCTGCGTTCTTGCTGAAATTATTGATGTTTTGTGTTGTAGCTCATTTATCTAGGCCTGAATGACCTTTTCTTCGTGTAGTCTGGCAAACCGTTGCACAAGTGATAAGGTCCATTTTGTTGCCATGATTTTATTGAACTGCAACTATTTTTCCCTGATGTCTGCTTCAATCTTTGATATATGTGGGTCCTCCTGCAGTGAGGCCCACATCTCCATGGTGTTCTCAAAAATATGGTTGCAGTCCTTAACTGCAGCTTCTAGTATTTCCTTATCTGCCTTAATAGAAGCCTCACGTTGCTCTCACACTTTTGGAGGTGTTGTTGGCTGTAGCTTCATTTTCAGCTCTGTGATCTGCATCTGCATCTCAAATTTGACTCATTCAACCTCTGCTTTGAACTCCTTCACCGCGACTTCCATATTGTGGAGCTTTTCTTCAAACGCCGCATCAGTCTGTATGAGGAGCTCTAGCATCTCAATGCAAGTTTGAGTGATGTCGTCCTCCAGTTCTTACCTGCGTGCAACCACTGTGTCCCTATCCTGCATCATCCTGGAATCTTCCTCAGCTAACTCTTCATTGTGGCTCTTGACGTCCTTGATTATGAAGATTGCCTGCTCTTCCTGAATTTTCAATTCGGCAGATACTCCCTTGTGGAGTTCCTGTATTGTTTGAATGGGCAGCGCCACTAAGTTCAACTCTGAGTTCCTTCCATATGGTGTTGTTGCCTGATCCGTCATGGTAGTAAAGTGTAATGACCCCCTGGAATGGGTAATGTGTATACTTCAGTGGTTACCACCAACATCGAAGGTAATGCTGGTGTCACGCTTGTTGTCGCCACGCTCGCTTGAATCACGCACACTTTCACTTGTAGCTCTTTGAGGCCCTGTTGGACCCGTGTTAGTATGGAATTGTACTGAACCTCTATGTGTCCCCACATGTCCTCAGTGACAGAGTGCATAATATTACCAACCTCTTCGATGTCCCCCTTAGTGAGGACCATCATTTCAATGTTGAAGTCTTGTCAAACTTATGCTTCTTGTGCGCACCTCTAGTGGCGGATTTATCCTTCTTCTTTAGTATGAAAGGAGACTCAATATCTTCTGTCTCCTTAAGGGGGTCTGCTCCACCCTGCTCTAGTTCCTCCCTATCCAGATCCTCTTCATCTACGTGCTCAAGATCCTGTGCGATATTCTTCCCAAGGTCCATAGTGACCTTTTGAGGCACCTTCTTGGGGTCTTCCATCGACGAACCTTTTGTTTTGCTGGTACTTGCCTGGTCTCCTTTAGCTTCCTTATTGGGGTCTAACCACATGCTTGACCAGTTAGAGATTATGGAAAAACTATACTGCTCTGTGACGAAATAGGGAAACTCTTAGCATATGCCCTCTATATCTTTCTTCACCTATATGTGTACATTGTGGAAATCGGCTTTGAAGATTGCAACTCCGTGATACTGGGAAAATAACACCGGTGATAGCCGTGGCTTCTGGCTGATTGTTGCCTCTTCTAGAGAAAACTTTGGATTGTTTACAAGACCGGTGCATGGGCACATCTAAATTCTATGTATCTCACATGATCCTCAAGAAACCGAAGGTATCATATGAATCTTCTACACAAAGTAATTACAAATATACAAATATAGACATAACATCATGGGTTGTTTCCTTCATCCAAGGATATAAGCCATGTCTTTCTAGTATCCTTTCACATATACTACTCACACGAATAAGGAAAAAACAAGTGGAGCCCGAGTAATCAAGGACTTACAGTTTAATTAGATTTTGCAGAATAATGAAAGAAGAGAAAGATAATACTAACTCATCACATAGAGCTTGAAACATCAAGAGTCTATACTTATCTAAGCTAAAGATAGACAGGTGGATGTAAGAAGAGTGAATGCTATAATTTTAGGAAGCACACATTTAAAGATATAATCTCAGACTTGCATACAGGAATATGTATTAACTAGTTAACACCAATGAATCTGTAAGAATATAAGAGATATTTCTGGCAGCTACAATTGCTTGAAATCATAGAGGAATTGCAAACATAATGGAAGTTTAACAAAGAAACAACATACTGTAATACTCAAATATGGGAACCACCACTATTTCATTCATATTCATAAAGATGTAGATCTGGAATCCAAACAACTTCAGAAGCGCATGCAGTTTTTCCTAGAATTCAAAACCTTTCTTCAATGTTTCTTCCTCCCTTTTGTAATGAGAGGCAGGACAAGAAAATTAGTTACAAAAAATATCTTTCTGGTTGAATTTACAACTGTATCTATGAATAGGTGTCTCAACGTGAATCCTATAACTATTACAGTAGGGGGATTCTTTTCTTGAAATAAAAATAGAAAAATAATACAATGATCACAACAAAAAAATAAAATTAATCCATCAAAACTGAAATGATGGTTTCTGGAAATATCTTCATGCCACTCCTCTTTGCTAGCCTTTGGTCCTTGTATGTTCCTGCTAAGTCATGATTGATCCTCTCTTAGCTAGTTCTTGGTCACTGTCTGCCTTAACTGCCGACCCATCACACCCTTTTTCCCTCTATCCTGCGCTATCGGCACTTCGCTAAAGTGTGACAGCTAATTCTCTCAGCCGCAGGCCTTTAAACGTTAAAAAATGGATGAAACAGGTGGGTGCCTTTAATTTTCCCCTTAGTCTCTATGCTTTCAGCCCCTTTTATGAATTTCCCCATAGGACCACAGGCAGAGACTGGGGGATTTTCTTTGAAGTGCTTAAGGCCCTCAATAAATGCGTGGGGGGCCTTTTTCTTTATATTGCAATATCCCTCACTGACCGATTTCCTAGACTTGAAACTTTTATAAACTGTAGCTCATGAAATATCACATCTGGGACCTTCCTTATTGCATCACAATCGTTGATAAGCCCGAGACTCAGAGCCACTGATCATCGATCACCGATAACCTGCTGATGTCATTGCTGACATCATCACTACCACGTGTAACCCTGTGAGTGGTGCCACGTGGCACCCAAAAATAGCCCCATAGAACCCCTAAAAATGCCAAAAATGAGTGACATGTTTCCATTGCCACATCATCTTCCTTACTCACCCCATCATCTTCCACATCAGCTCGATGGACAAATCAAAGGCCACCACGTGGCCGCCTAGAGGAGAGAGAAAAAGGCTGACCATGCCTTGGTTTTGTAGGGAATTCCTTTGTATTTGATTTTCTCGCCCCGATGATGCAACATTGTATCACCATAACAGTGGTTGGAAAGTCTCTTTAAGTTGACACTCCGTCAAATTGCTGATCATTGATAGTTGATGGAGGAGAGAGAAAGGGAGCCCTGACCCTTGGTTTTTTCATGTTTTTCTTTGTTAACACTTTCCAGCCCCTCCCCGACGGTACAACCTTATATCGAAAATCAGCCCCCACAAAGGTACTTTAAATCAAAACCCCATAGATAAATGTTGGGCCTTGACCCACTGATAGTTTATTTCCAACGCCACATGATGGAGAGAGAAGGGGAGGCCTGACCCTTGGTTTTGCAAGACATTCCTGTGTTACGCTGTTGTAACCCTCCCCCAACGGTTCGATGTTATATCATAGATCGACCCCTCAGAGATAACAGTTTGCCTGTGCCTTGGGAATCCTGCTGATGGCCGATTGCGATCTACCCGGGACCCCGATTGCGCTTCATCTCCACACTTAGCCATTTTTTTGGGTTTCCTGAGCTTTCCAAGGCAATCTTCAACATGGTCTAACTTTTTTTGAGCACTTGGCAATGGAGAGGGTCCGGTTAAGCTATGATAGCTTCTGTGGCCTGAAGAATGGATTTAACTTCACTTCTCTTGGGAAACCTTGACCAATGAAACCCACAATACAGTGAGTGACAAAACTAACCATAGTGCGGAGATCCATCTCAAACAACACCCAAAATTGTTTATTCTCTACCACCTGACTTGGATCCTTTGACGCCCAGAACGAAGTGTACCTCACAGCTTCACACAAGTCTGGGTCAACATTAGGGAACTATGACTCGTCGGGGATTCTCCTAGATGTTAAACAATAGAAAACAACAACCATGCATAATGGAACTGTTTCCCATATTCCTGGGCCTCGTGATAATCATTCAAAAATTTGTGGAAGAGGTATCCTGCCTAATTAAACTGCACCCCTTGGCTACACCGTGCAACCAATTTAATTACTGGGGCTGACACCTCATCTTCCCTGCACTTCCTCATAATTTTATCGGCCAGAATGGATGCGGCAAAGGTGACAACCTTTTCAAAAATTGAGCTAACAGTGTAGCATCACGACTTCTTGACAACATTGTAATCTTTCTTCACCTGGTTTGTGAGCTTCTTTTCCTAGGACTTGCCAACAAAGGCGTTGGAAGGGTCTGCTCCTTCATGTGGTAGTGCGGTGATCCTCCTGATCAACATAGCATTAATTGGGATCCTCTCCCTGAGCCATAAGGCTCCATCATGCACCAAAGTCAGCAACTAGCGCACACATATTGTATTAATGTTGCTGCACCCAAAATGAGGCACAATCAACATGTTTAGTAAATCAGTGTGCTGAATCCCAGCCACCCATGTCATTGGTTCTACTCGTGTTATACTGGACTCCTCATAGTATACCATCTTTAGGTATTTTCTTGGCTCAAAATGAGGGAATTTGGCCTTGTCCACCAAATCCCAATTCCCATGCGTAGTTGCGGTACCTGTGCTAGAAATGCTCCTTCAAAGGGCACATATTTAGGCAACAAAGGTGTACAAATGACAAATTTCATTGCATCAGGGTCCTTGGTCACCTTAGCAGTCGGATTTCTCAGCAACATATATGGAGGTAACTGCGAAATTAGTTTGGCCTCGTCAACATTTACATCCTCAAATCCTGTCCCAAGTTCTTCCTCCTCTAAGTCAACCGATTCCATTGGTTACTTCTTTTTCACTTTATCAATCTTTTCCTTGCTCCACTGCTCAACAGTCATCTTCCTAGGCGATTGTCTTACTGGTGGCTTCTGCGGTTTCTTCTCCTTCTTCATTGCTACTGCTTCTGTTGGTTCTACTACTGTTGCTGCCACTCCTGCAGCTGTGGGCTTTAGCCTTGGAAATCTAGGAGTTGTTAGTGTCGGTATCTTCATCCTTCCGTCAGAGATCAAATTCTCTTGTTGCATTGCATATTAGGTGTCTCGCTCAGTCAGCTGCATTCCATTAGGAGCATGGATCATCTGACAGTAGTGGCTTGTTGTACATTTTCCCTCATGTCCTTTACCTGCTGGCTCATTTCCATTCATCAAGATCATCTGCAGTCACTTTTTGTCTTTAAATTTGCAAGAGTCATTTCTAGGGTTTCAGTTTCATTAGGTCTAGGGTTTCATCAAAAAGGTCTTCAAAATGTCCAATAATAGTCAGCAGGTGCATGAGGAGGTTGAATAAAGTTTCAGTACCAATAAAATTCATAATCTCATGCTTAGAAATGTATTTTTCCTCAAAACCCTGTTTTGAGGAAAAACAGAGTATTTTAGGTTTTTGTTGTATAAATTCATGTAATTTCTGTTCTCATATATGTAAAAACTTCAGTGGAAACCCTGGTCACCTTGCCAAGCTTTAGCTGCTTCATCTCCTGTAAGACAAACAAAAAATCAAGTCATTCAGTTCATCAAAGGCACAAATAAAGTAAACTGCCCAAAAAACAGAGTTGAAAAAGTAAGTTACAATGCAAACATTATAAAAGTGGGTTTCATGAATGAAAAATCAAAATCTCTTGTATATAAATCATTTTCACAATTCAAAAAGCTCATTGACATTCAAAGAAGAAATATTGAGCAAGAGAAGGTCGTGTTGAGCAAAGGAAGCAAGCTTGGAGTAAAACTGTGCAAGTTTGTGGGCGCGGTGCATTGGGTGAGAGGTGCGGCACATACAAGTGGCGGCACATTGAGTTGGCCTCCACAGTGTAAAAATACACTGGCGCGACGCATATAGAGGGCGCGACATTGGGTTTGTGGCACAATGCATAGAGCCGCAAGCCTGATTCCACCTATAAACTCTCTCAAACTTCCAAATTCGCTCAAATTTATGGTGGCTTAGTGTGAAAAAACTCAAACCCTACCTCTTTTCAATTTCTCAAAAAAACAATTGCCTAGGGTTTGTATTTGTGATTTTGCTGCCAAGTTCACTCCACCATTCCCTCAATTTTTGATTCCTCCATTTGTTTCCAAATTTCATCCACTCATTCCCTAACTTCCATATTCCTAAAACAAAAAGTCATTCACCCCTATCCCCAATTCTCATTTTCCCAAATCCTAACTACAAAATCCCCAAACCCTAATTGTTGTCCCTAAGCTTACATACTATTCCCTAAACCCCCTATTTCCCAAAAACTTGTCATAACATTCCCAAAACCCCTCATACTCTCTCCCTCCACAGTCCCTCATACATTCTTACCCTTGGTGGCAGAAAACTAAAAACACCATAAATCTCTTCATACTCATCAAGAAAACTCATACATTAGCAAACATGGAATCTGATCCTTCATATGACCGAGATGAGGAGACACACAGTGACTCTCCTACAAAAATGCATGCACCAAGGAGACCTCACAAGGGTGGAAAACGTATATGAGAGGAGCCTACTTCACTTGTTGAGCTGCAGGCCTGCCCTCTTGCTATCACATGCTTCCAACATCAATCCTGTTATCAGTTCTATGAGATGGTTGCTAGAGTCCAATATCATCATGAGTTAGCCCGATTTTTTGTGCTTCATCTACATAATGGCCAAACCACTCTAGCTGGTGTGGAATTCACCTTGACACCGGAGTCTATTTCTCTAGCAACCGACATTCCTAATGTCGAAGAGTAGTGGAATAAAAGGCAGCAGATTGACAGGGAACATTATGAACCATACATCAAGCGCGATTATTTGATACAACTCAGCAGAGTTTTTCCCTTTCGGTACCTGAAAGACTCATATGCTCCCTTGATGAAAGTCATAATGAAGTATTTCAGCTGTGAGGGCCGGTTTTCTCGCCTATATGCTTATCATATCAAATTGTTGATGCACTTTACCAGGGTGATAATGATGAATCTCCCCTACTTCATGTGCCGAAATATTGAGAAGATGACCACCTTAGTACAACAGAAGACTCTTCAGCAACAGTTTAACAATATATATCATTTTGCACTCATCAAAATTGTGGTCATGCATCAACTTGATTTGTAGGGCATCTCATGGGAGGATTTCATTTCTCTTGAGTTCTTCACAGCTCCTCAGGTACCTCTAGAAGTTTTTCATGAGACAAGTGGACCTTCACATCAGCAGGAGGATCATGAGACACAGACCACTAGTGTGCCGGTGTTTGTCACCTATCAAAAGGGCACCAGAAGGTTGTTTGCAGCAACAAAGCGAGTATTATCTCCACCCGTGGTGGAAGGGGTCTCACTTCCTTCATCAGCATAGCAGGTTCAGGACAAAGGCAAGAGGCCATTACATGATGAGGGGCCTTCAGGCGAGCAGGAGATCGATTTCATTCTCATTCAGGATGATGACATGGATTTGGGCCCACAAAGCTCAAACCTCAAGGAGGTCATCCAAGAGAAATAGGCAAACATCAATGCTTTGTCCCTCAACTTAGAAAGAGCTAAGTGGATAATAAAGTACCTGGAGCAAAGAAACAAGCAACTAGAGGATCAGCAAACCATTATGGAGTTGCAAAACATACAAGAAAACCACTAAGCTGCCAAAAGGAGGAAGGTGAAGCTCACATCACTTGAGCAAGAAATCAATGCTAATTGAGGGATAATATCCACTTAGAAAGGTTGTTAGAGAAGGCCAACAGGGAGAAAACAATGTTGAGACATATGGCCTATCATTACATGGCAAGAAACAAAAGTGACAAGGCAAGAATCAGAAGCTTGAAAGAAAAGTTGAAGAGGGCATCGATGAGGCAAAAGGAGCAAGATAGAATTCAAACATTGTCTGAGTCTTCCTTGGCCCAACATAGCACTTGATGGAGAACACTTAGCCCAAATTTCAAAAAATTTGGGGCAATTTTGCATTTTTGGAATTTTTGGGCTAAAACGCAAAATTTTCTGCCCAATGCGCCGCGCCACCTAGCGTTCGCTTTTGATGGAGGCATCCAAATGAGAAAAACTCAATATTTTTGGAATTTTCTTGGAAAAATATGCATGCCTACCAATGGCCAAGAAATTTTGATAGGTTTTGAACCCACAAAAAGGTCAAAAACACCCAAAAAATGACCTTAATGCCCCTATTTTGACACATAGGAAATAGTGTTGGGAGAACTCAGTTTTGGAGGGGCAAATGGAGGCCAAATTCAAAAATTCAACTTGTTCTGGAAATTAAGCAGGCATACCTTTCCAACAAGCACACTTGGAGAAAATTTTGACATCGGGAAGGCCTCCAAAAGTGGCTGCAAATAGGCGCTACGCATAGGGAAATCAATGCGGCGCATTGGGGAAATTTTGCTCAGTTTGACCAAGTATACTCTGTTTTTCGCCTAGTTGCTTGACAATTTTACTTTTCTCTTTCTTAATGTCAAACTTATGATGTAATTTAATGAAAATCGATGGATCTTGATGTAATTTTGTCAAATTTTCACTCATGGAGGTAGATTCATCTATCAAAAAGTAGTTTGCAACTGAATGAATCAGTTCCCTAAATTCTAGAGGCAAGTTGTTCCACTGCCTAATTTTTAGTTCTCGATTTAGAATTAGTTGGAAAAACTCCTAAAATTATGAGCTCGACCCCTAGAGGCTAGGATGAGTTATGTTTTTTCTATATCTTGTGATTTTTCAGTCTTTAGCATGGTTGGACTTTTGAGAAAGCTTGGAGCTTCATCGTATACTCATCTCAGCAGTTTTGGCTAAGGAATAGACCAGGGTTTGCAACACTTTATGGGATTCATGTGGCATCTTGCTTTCTTATTGTGTTTCCTTCTGTAAATTGTAAGTTTATATGTGTTTTATGTATGCCATTATCTCTCTTGCTTCTTCTTAACTAAAACAAACAAGGATAAAGGTAGAATCCATTGAAATTGCAGTGCTCTACCTAGGGTTTTCTTAGTTATTGATGTTTTCAACTGTTTGAAGAGGATCCCTGAGGTTTTCTTACCCTATTCAACTCCTCACTTGTCTAAATATCTCCATTGCATTCAATTTGAAGTGCCAAATCAGTTGCCTACCTTGCCCCATAGAGATCTCTGCAAAACTGAGCCTCATTCCCCAGACCCAAATTTTCCTTTCCATTTGAGCCAACAAAACATTATCAAATTTAATCAAACTCTTTTGCAAACATACCTAGCCTAAGATCACTATTCATATCAGTCATCTCAAGCCCTTATTGATCATATTTAGCTGAGATTGACAAGGAGAGAGCCCTCTCCCAACCTGGTAGGGCTAGCTACTAGGTTAAGCTTGGTTTGATGTTGTCCTAGATCCTACCTTTCTCAACCTAAGGTAGATTTAGGCACTAACATGAGCTATGGTGTGTGTAGGAGGGGTAGCATTCATGATGTTTTTTAAACTGCATTCCAGAAATTTCTAATAGATGTCCTGCCAAACCTCACGAGACATGCAACACTTCTCTCGGCTCAGACTTAGGTGCAAAAGTTCACAAGATTTCTTCAAGAGGCAAAGTTTTCAAATGTAGAGTGGGATGCCATATTTATAGCCAAATTAAAATTCAAATTCCTTGAATGCCTTCAGATCCTCCTCATAAATGCAAATTTGGTAGGAGATTTTCATAGATATGCTCCTTAAATGCACCTCCCCTGCTCCATTTAATGAAAAAATCACGGTCAAATCAACTGTAGCTTTTCCAATGGTCACATTATGGATAGGTTGTGTAGGATCCTCCCTTACAACATAGTTACATTGTCACATATTTCTCCACATATGACATCTCCCTAAACATCGCACAACCCTCCTTCGACAGAACCATTTCTTGGCAGAGTGGTTTAGAGTCATGCACTTTATTTTAGCTGCTGGAAGCACTAAGACATTCTTGTTGTCATATAGTCATTACGTCCTTGTAGGGGCAGGATCGTCCTTGTAGACTTTCAATTTACTTCCATTAATCCTTCTAGGAAGTAACTTCCCATTCAACTTTGCGAGTTGAACTACGTCACCATCCAAAATATTCTTGATCACATAAGGTCCTAGCCAATGCATTTAAAACTTCCTTGGAAACTTTGTGAACTTGCTGTCATACATCAAGACCAAATATTTGTTCTTAAAAGTTTGCTGCTTAATGTGGTGATCATGCCATGCCTTTTCTCTAGATTTCTACACCTGCTGATGAAAACCAACCAAAAAGAAATCCTCCTCCAACACAGCAGTTGCGCTAAGTGTTCCTACATGCAGTCACAATCTGACATCTCAGTTACTGTTGCGATCCTTAAGCTAAGAACTATATACTCGATTTTCATCACTGCTTCTTGTCCATATATTAGTCTAAACGATTTTTTCTCTGTCATATTCTTACAATTCATCCTATATGCCCATATATCTGCTGGTATGCGCACATCCCAGTCATTCCTATCACATTGCAGATCTTTGTTAAGGTATCCTCCAATATTTTGTTAAAATATTTGACAGTTCCATTCGCTTGAGGATGATACAATGTACTCTTCTGATGGTGTATTTTGAACTCTTATGTCAACCCCTTAATTGTTTCATTCAAGAAGTTGGAACCTCGGTCACTCATCAGGATATTTGCGCATCCAAACCATGACATAATAGACTCGAATATAAAATTTGCAGGAGTTTCTACGCTACAATCCTTCACAAGCTGTGCCTGGGCCCATCGGGTCAAGTAATCTATCACAGTGATAATATAATGTGCACCTGTCCTCTTCCCTGGTGGATTAATTGTTCCAACAAAGTCAATTTCCCATTTATCAAATGATTGTTGTGTGACCTGTAGATTTAAGGGAAATTCATCCTTTCGCGATGGTCTTCCAGTCCTTTGACACACATCAAACGCACTGTAGTACTCCTTAGAATCTTTATATACCTTAGGCCACCATAATCCTGCTCGTAGGATCTTCTGTGCAGTTACCTTACCTGCATTGTGTCCTCTTGCGACAACTCCATGTGCTTCAGCCATAATATTTTGCCATTCATACTCAGGTACATATCAGCGCAAAAATTCATTTGGTCCCATCTTATATAAGTGCCCTGCAATCACTGAAAAATTTGCAACCCTTACTACTAGTTCCTTCTTTTTCTACGTTGTGTATCCTTCAGGAGCTACGCTAGTAGACAAAAAATAAATAATGTCTGCAAAATGTTCATCAACAACTCTGACAGCAAAGAGTTGTGCATCAAGTAACCCCTCATCAATATTAGTGGGTTCTTCGCCATTCTCGATCCTAAAGAGGTGATCAAGTCCAACATTCAACCTCCCTAGATTAACTATTACCTCAAAATCATACTCCTGGAAGAGAAGCAACCATCTATAGAAATTCCCCCCAACACAGGCTTATTGACCAAATATTTCAATACAGAATGATCTGTGTACATTTTAAAGTGCGCACTTAGCAAATAATGCCTGAATTTTTGTAGCACATATACCATGGCTAATCCTTCTCTTTCCGTGGTTGAATAGTTTCTCTCATCCTTAGATAGTTTCCTACTTGCAAAGGAAATCAGATGGCCAAAATATCCTTCACCTGGTTGAGTTAAAACAATGCCCAACGCTATACAAGATGCATCCACGTGCACATGAAATTCTTTCTTCCAACCTGAGAATAATAGGATTGGCACAATAACCATCTTCTCCTTAAGAACATCCAATCTCTTATGATAGTAATCATCCCAAAAAAATGTAGCATCCTTCTTCAACAACTGCTCCATTGGCACAGTGATCTGCGCATACATGTTTATAAACTTCGTGTAATACCCTGTATGACCCAAAGTTGTGCATAGTTATTTTACATTCCTGGGTGGATCCAGATTGATAATTACAACGATCTTGGCAGGCTTGATCATCAACCATTGCTTGCATATGGCATGCCCCAATATTATTCCATAAGGTACACATAAAATACATTTCTTCAAATTCAAGGAAGTTTGATACTTCCTGCACATATCCAACATTAGGTGTAGACTAGAAACATGTTTCTTAACTAGCCCAAATATTGTCCAATCATAGAAGTAGACCTCCAAAAAATCGCGAATAAATTCCTTGAATGCTACGACTACCACCCTTGAAAATATTGTAGGTGCATTTTTCATTCCGAAAGACATAACTATATATTGGAATGAACCCCATTGTGTGGTGAAGGTAGTCTTGCTTCTATCCTCCAAGGCAATCTTAATATGGTGATATCCCAAAAATCCATCTGTGAACGAATAAGCCTCCTATCCACCAAAGTTTTTTAAAACTTAATATATAAATGGCGTAGGAAAGGGGTCACACACGCATGCATCATTTAACTTTCACAGATGTATGCAGATCCTTATATCACCCTTTGTTTTCTTTTCCTAGACCACCATTAGATTGACCCATTCCGACTCTTCTACTAACTCAATTATGCCCGCTGCGAGCATCTTATCCAACTCCTCTCTTACCTTTTCCTTGTACTTGGGGTTCAGTCAATATGGGCACTGCTTAAATGGCTTCACATATGGATTTAAATTGATCTTCATCACACCCAAATCACCTACTATACCCTTCAGATTAGATAACTTTATTGGAAATAAGACCTGATATTCATGCAGTAATTCAAAAACCTTTCTTACCATGTCTTCTTCCCCATAGTCACCAATATGCGCGAACTTTGTTCTGCTTCTAAGCCAATATTTACTTGTTTTGTCTTTATCGTTTGTGATATATGTTGAAAATAGGAACAAGAAATGATAAAAATAGAATCCAGAAATTCTAGTTTAATTTGTCCTTGAATTAAACTGAGAATTAAAATTGAATTCTATTCTCATAGCAACTTGTAATAGTTAGCTAGAGTGAGTTGACTTAGTTAACTTAGGAATTTCAAGTTGGAAGTCTTTCTAAAGTCATGTATATGTTCTCCCAATATTATAGGGGTACATGATGAGTTAATTGTGAGTTATAATTAGTTAACTCAGTTTACTAAGTTAAGTCCAGTTAAATTGGTTCCAAACTCTTTGAGGTGAGTTAACAATGAGTTGGTGCACTAATTCATTAACTAGTGCTATTCCAGTTAACTGAAGATTCCCTCATAAAAAACTCATGCATGTCGATTTTGAGAAAGACCTAGTTGAGACTAGAGTGCAGGGACAGTGTACTATTTGTTGTATAATTTTCAGAGTTATACATATGGTGCATGTAATCAAGAACTGGACCTAATTTTGGATTGCACAATTATGGATGAGGAATTTCCCTTTAAATACAGGCTAATTCTGTTAGGAATTGTGCAAAGAATTAGAAGCTTGGAGGCTTGGAAATTTGGCTAAGTATTGGCCAAAGGAAGTCATAAAGCAAAGGATAGGAAATACTTGTGCAGGTTAAGCTCAAGGTTGAACATAGCATATTGTATTCATCCAAATTATTTGACCAAGGTCGCAAGGAAATAGGGATCTTGGAGAGCAGAGAAGAGGCCTAGATTTGGCTTGAGCTTGCTTGTGAGCTGGGAGGTTGATTTTACTAAGTGCTGGGATTGTTCTTGTGAGAACACACATTGTAATTTCATCTTGATTTTCTAGATTAATACAATATAGATAGTGGGGTTTTGAGCTGTGGCTTTCCATGGATACTTATTGCATTATGTTCCATTGATGTTCTTCCTCTTGTAAATTAGTGTTTTGCTCAATATTTATGTGCTTCCGCTATAAAGAGTAGAAGTAGATTCTTGTCTCTTGTTTTAGTATATTACATGAGCTTGTGAATCTACATGATTTTCTACAATATATCAGGGATTTTTGCATCAGGTCTTGTAACTTCACACAGTTTCTCTAACTCAGGAATATTAATATTGCGTGGAGCCTCATTGCCTTCTTCTGTAGTAACATTGTAGCATTCCAACATATGCCGTAGCTATGTGCTCCAGTCATGCTGCATCCAAGTTATAGGTTCTATTGGTGTTCGAAAGATCACTGCCTTAATCACCTAAAGCACCCCATCAATGCATTTGAACCCATATTAAAAAATGAATGGCAACAACAAAGTTTCCTTCATTTCATCACAATCAAAATTCCCATTCCAGTTCATTCGTATAATGTCTAAGGTATGAATAAAGATATGTACCCACTCTGGTTGAGGTACCTCACCCCAAGCTTTCGTCCATCGAGCCAATTGTTCATGCAAGTCATCCTTACCTGTATACTTTTCACTAATCCACGTTGTTGCAGAGCCAAATATTAATCTCATTAGCCTACGATATTCCTCCCAATTAGAAATATTATCCTTGTGGGTTCCCCAACATCTTGGAGGGGTAACTCTTAAAGCCAAATCTAGAGCCTGGAACCTATCCTCCTTTGGTACGTCTCTTTCAAAATGGTCAAGTAAAATATTAACATCATCTAGCCCATCATAATAAGGTAATTTACATACCTCAGTTGATATACAATGTAGAGACTTTGTAAGTCTATTGCATCGTAGTGTAGATACCTCATGCAACCGATTATGCCAGTTTTCTAATTCTTCATCTGAGTCTGATTGGCACAAACTATCCTTCTCCCATCTGATTCCTCCATATGTAGTGGGATTAGTCTAGTCTTCATCTCGTGTAGTGAGATTATATATGTGATCAATGTCTGCATCATCATAATCATCACAGACTGGCTCTATGTATTGCACACCTTCTGTTATCACTGAAAATGCTGTTGTCAAAATTTTTTAGTCTAGCTTAAAGTCAGGGTATTTTCGCAGCGCCAGAATTCTTTTTAGCAGTTTCGCAGCGCTACCTGTTTGAGTGGTTTCGTAGCGTGCTACGAAACTGGGGATTTGTTTGAGTTTTCAGTGAAGGTCCAAATCCTAGCATGCTTATTGTACAGAGTTCTACTTCCCTCCAGGAATGTTGATGAGAGCAGTGGCAGTATGTTCAAGGAGACACCTTATGATGATGCAGCTATTGTAGGATTGCCATCAAATACATTAAGGGAGTTATCTCTGAATTCTGGCTCATGGGTGATTTTGAAAGATGTACATACTAATGTGGGGGACTTGCAGGAGATTTTGTGTTGAATCCTCTAGACAAAGAATCTATTAAATTTTATAAGTCATAGAGTGTTTGACATTTGGGATTGTCTTTTCACAATCTGTAACTTCTTTCACAAAGCAGGGTGCCACAATGGATTGAAAGATTTGAAAAATATTTATGATAAAGTTCATGTTCACACCTTGTTCATGCTGCGGAGTACTTAGTAATTGTTTTGACAGACCTTGGGACCAGTTTCAAACTTGTAGAAATTGTCCATGAAGGAATTCAGAAATACTCTGAAGCTCTAAAAGCAGATAGTTGCTATGTTGTTGCTTAGTATAATTTGGGGTGGTTTATTAAGAAATGAGCATATCGAGCCTAAATCTGGCTGAGGCATTGACAATGGATGGAAGAAAGAAGCCTTTGATATTGGCTAGCACCAATGGAGTTATTAATTCCGCCTTGCTTTCTGGAGAACATGATGGCACCATGGATGGATCTAAGAAATACAGGGGTTTTTAAAATGACTGATATAAATGAAAATGTCTTGAGTATTATCGAGCACATTGGTTCATTATTAATGCATATATTGAAGACATGAAAGTGCTCTTTTCAAATGCGGTGATTAATGCCAAGTGTCGAGTAGTTTTATATGCTACAAGGCCGCTATTATTAGTGGCACAAGAGCTGGTTTTAGGTTAACTGGCGTCGTTAAAAGGGTGAGTGCGCATTAAATAGAAATAAAAGAAGGATGGCGCAAATGGCAGAGTTCGAAATAGATGAATTTCCTTTGTCAAGGTGGATGGTATTATTTAGATATTGTCTTCTACAAACGTGGTAACGTGCCGGTTACATGCTCCAGCTGGCGACCAAGAAACTTCTCAAGCTGTAAGCAAGGCTTCATCAGAATTTGAGCTCAAAGTTTACATGCTAGGTGATGCCATGTCCTTTTTGAAGAACATTTCCTTGGATAATATCGCTGAAGATGTTGGTGATTTCCAGCCACAGAAGTTTTGGAGTTTAAAGAATTACCAAAGCACAAGTTAAATTCAGAGGGAGATTGTAAATATTCCAAGAACCATGGCTCTCAGAAGACTTGCGCTACATTAGATTACATTTATCACACATTTGATAAGTATGCTATTAGTTCTGCACTCTGTAGCGGAAGTGTTAGGGGGGCGATGTGTATTTTGTGGATCAGGGTGCTCACATTGCATTAGATAATGGAATTGTGCGAGTCACCATATCAAAACCAGCGGGGATAATTACAGGCATAGGTTATGGAGGGCTTGACAATTTGCTCGAAATTCTCAACAAAGAAACGAACAGAGGATACTGGGATCTCAATTGGAACGAGCCAGGAGGGAAGGATACGTTTGATGTGCCAAGTGCGATATTTTTTAAAGTGGTCGAGGCTAACAAGGATAAGGTTGAAGTCTCTTTCCTCAGGACATACAATCCTTCAAGCAGTTGGAAGATGGTGCCATTAAATATAGACAAAAGGTTTGTTTTGCTTCGAGGGAGTAGTGGGTTTTACACCTATGCGATATATGAGCGTCCAACGGGGTGGCCAGATTTCAATCTCAATCAAACTCGTGTTACATTCAAATTGAGGAAAGACAGATTTCACTACATGGCAATTGCTGATAACAAGCAAAGATTGATGCCATCCCCGGATGATCGGATGCCAAACAGATGCAACATACTTATATATCCTGAAGCAGTTTTTCTCTCAAATCCTGGGAACCCTAGCCTTCAAGGCGAGGTAGATGATAAGTACCAGTACTCATGTGACAATAGGGAGAACAGAGTCCATGGATGGATCAGCTTTGATCCCATGGTTGGGTTCTGGGTCATCACTCCTAGCGATGAATTTCGTAATGGAGGTCCAATAAAACAAAACTTGACATCCCATGTTGGGCCAACATCGCTTGCAATGTTTCATAGTGCTCATTATGCGGGTGAAGAGCTATGTCCTAAGTTTCGTTCTGGAGAAGCGTGGCAAAAGGTTTTTGGCCCAGTCTTCATTTATCTTAATTCTTCATCAAGAGAGGCTCACCCATTCTCCTTGTGGCAAGATGCAAAGTTACAGATGATAAAGGAGGTACAAAGTTGGCCTTATGGGTGGCCTGAATCTCCATTATTTAGAAAGAGACCAGAACGAGGATATATTACTGGACAACTATTAGTACATGATAAATATGCTGTTGAGGATGTTCACCCTGCTCGTTTTGCTTTTTTGGGATTGTCCACACCTGGGGAAAAGGGCTCTTGGCAAAAAGAGAGTAAGAGCTACCAATTTTGGAGTCAAGCTGATGAGAATGGGCTTTTCTCTATAGAAAATGTTTGCCCTGGTACCTACAATCTCTATGGTTGGGTGCCGGGTGTTCTTGGTGACTATATGAAAGAAGGCTTGATTAACATATATTCAGGTTGTAGGATAGATGTTGGGATTTTGATCTATGAGCCCCCAAGAGATGGCCCTACTATATGGGAGATAGGTTTACCAGATCGCACTGCTGCAGAATTTTTCATTCCAGATCCCAAGCCTTGCCACATCAACAAACTATTTCTCAATCATCCTGAAAGGTTCCGGCAATATGGCCTTTGGGAAAGATATTATGAAATCTTCAAAGACAACGATTTGATATATACAGTTGGGACTAGTGACTGGAGAAGGGATTGGTGCTTTGCACACACATGCAGGATTGAAAATGATGGAAGCTTTCGTCCCGCAACATGGCAAATAAAATTCCAGCTAAGAGGTGTGGAACAAAACAGTCTTTATAAGCTTCGATTAGCAATTGCATCATCAACCAATGCAGCCATTCAGGTTCGATTCAATGATGCAAATATATATAAACCACATTTTGATACCATGCAATTTGGGAAAGATAATGCCATTGCTCGTCATGGCAACCATGGTTTGTACCATCTGTTTAACATTGATGTTTCTGGAAACTGGATCTGTCAACTTATTTGTCTTGTACCCATCCAAATAGCCCGGGCTGAAAACAATGGATTACATCCTCTGCTTGATGGGTTTCAGATACCTCCCCATCACACTTATGCAGATAGCATATCTCTAGCAAACTTGCTCTGTTTTGGCTTATATGACGCTGTGTTGAGTCAGTGGGATGGTAAAATCATGGTGGTCTCATCAATTGCAGTTGGTTCATCTATTGGAGGTTCATGTTATAGGGAATGTGATTCTGAATCTCAGCATAGCAAAGGTGAAACTGAAGATTGGCAACATCAGCTATTCAATTTTGTGAGAAGTTTAAAGGAACACTGTGGTTTATTTAAATCACACAGCAGTTTCGTAGCGCGCTACGAAACTGCTGTAGGTGATGATTTTAAAGTGCAGAGCAGCTAGTGTGATACTGTGAGCGTGAGTTGAGGAAGAGAAGCACCTATCTATTAATATCACTTACAGCACATCTGAAACATGGCAGCATTCCATGTCTGGGGTTATTAAAAGATTTGGGAACAGGCTGCTATACTTTGGGAGAATGTGGGAAACAAAGACCGTGAAAACAGAGCATTCTTCTTGATCAATTAATAAGCATACACGTAACTAGAATCCAAAGCTAGTTCGTTCTATGTACTCTCCTTCAAAGATACTTCAGCCTAAACAGCTAAAGGACATGTGTGAAGAGCCAGAAAAGCATCATGCGACAAGGAGCAAAGATTTAGGATTTTGATGAAAACCATTTGTGATTTCAGTTTAGACATGTTGTAATTAATAAATTAGTTAGGCACTAGATAGGGATAGTGAATAGCCACCTTCGAGGCTCCCCTCATGCTGGAGGAGGAAGCTCGAGGTGGATAAGTTTGTTTGCCTATAAAGGGATCAGATTAGAAGGTAGAAGGGGTTGGAGATTTTATAGAAAAACAGAGTTGTTTTGGGCCATTGTAAGACTTTTTTGACAGTAATAGTAAAACAGTGTTGTTCTCTACTCAAGATTCTCGATGGATTGCTATGTTCAAATATAATGATGGTGTCTTATATTCTATGTTATTTTATAGCCTTGTTGTAACACAATCACTCAGAATTCATAATCTTATGCTCTGATTTCCTGTGTGTTTAGCAAGCTATGTTTTGATGGAGTATGTTTGACATGTGATGCAAAGAGCCTTGACTTCCATGAGATGACTATGTTTTCCTTGTTTACTTAATATTATAGACTCCATAGCCCAATGAGAACTAGTTTGATGTGTTTCCAACCAGCTTTGCTTTCATGAATAAATAAAGAGTTAGCCATCTATTGTTTGAAGGATTTTATCAAGAGTTTGTGAGAGAGCCCTCTCTGATCAAAGAGGCTAATCTTTGGTCTAAAGATAGGTTGAAATAGTTACACGAAATCTTGCTTGGTTGCAGCCCTCAATAGTGATTTTTTGATAACATTTTGGTGCGTCTGCCGAGAGCTTAAGATTGAATTTCTGAAGGTAGCAGGAGTTCAAATTATTTTCAAGGCTGCAAAACTACCTTGGCGACTCCATTGTTGAAGAATTCAAAGTTATATATTCATGGTGATTCCACTGGAGTTATGAAAGACCCAGAAGCTGCTCATCTTTGTTCAAGGTATGCATGCATTGATTTCTCAGGAATTCATGGTTTCCCAAATCATTTTCCCAAGGATGCATACTTTCTAAGGAATGGTCCAAAATTCAACGGTGAAGATTTAAGTTTAACCTTGAATCATATATCAGATTTTTGTGAATTTACACAGCTTCTTAGAGTTAAACATGAGGATGTTTGAATTATGTTATTCTATGATTCACTTCAAGGGAAATGCAAACAGTGGGTTGAATGCTTGCCTGCGGAATCCATTAAGTCATTTCAAGATCTTTGGCTTATGTTTTTGGAGGAATGGACAGATAGGACAGAGGTGGTGACAGAATCTCCCTCAGTTGAAGGTTTTAAACAATGGAATAGTGATCATAGTACAGAAGAAACAAATGAATCTTTTTCTTTGTCCTTATCTTCATATCTGAAATCCTTTGACTGCAAGTCAGAGGATAAGATGAAATTTTTTGATGAATTTGCCAAAGATATTGAGAAAGAAATTGAAGGTTTAGAAGGACAAATTCAGGCATACAGTTTTCATGATCATGATTATTATTCTCAAAAGTTTTCTGTGACAGAACGCAAGGAGACTATGCTGGTTCCTCTCTCTTTCATGATTGAGGAACTGAACACTGTGATTGAAGATCAGTTTGCACAGCTGGAAAGTTTCAAGGAAGGACAAGCTGATCATGTGTTCTGGGATCCTATAGCTGATTACATGGAAGAGTTTTACTCTCCAGTGTTTCAGTTTTCCTATGAAGATCAGAGATTATTTCAGTGGCAGCGGTCATTACACTGTCATATTGGATCTGAACTCCGGGACAGTCAAAGAAATCAAATGTCAGATAAAACAAATGATTGGATGTATTGGAAGTTTCATATTGATTGAGCTGAGGGAAGTTGGAATTGTTAGGGTAGGTAGGTAGGTAATTGCAAATAAGCTCAAGGTCAACTGAGCATTTTTCAGTAGGTATAGCTTTCTTTCTCCTACAGTCATGCTTGTCAAGCAAATTTTAGTTTGTCAAAAATGGATAAGGCACTGGAGCTACATGTTCTTAGTGCACCACAAGGGCACACTATCCCAAGTGGAGCCACTGTTATCACTGAAAATGCTGTTGTCAAAATTTTTTAGTCTAGCTTAAAGTCAGGGTATTTTCGCAGCGCCAGAATTCTTTTTAGCAGTTTCGCAGCGCTACCTGTTTGAGTGGTTTCGTAGCGTGCTACGAAACTGGGGATTTGTTTGAGTTTTCAGTGAAGGTCCAAATCCTAGCATGCTTATTGTACAGAGTTCTACTTCCCTCCAGGAATGTTGATGAGAGCAGTGGCAGTATGTTCAAGGAGACACCTTATGATGATGCAGCTATTGTAGGATTGCCATCAAATACATTAAGGGAGTTATCTCTGAATTCTGGCTCATGGGTGATTGTGAAAGATGTACATACTAATGTGGGAGACTTGCAGGAGATTTTGTGTTGAATCCTCTAGACAAAGAATCTATTAAATTTTATAAGTCATAGAGTGTTTGACATTTGGGATTGTCTTTTCACAATCTGTAACTTCTTTCACAAAGCAGGGCGCCACAATGGATTGAAAGATTTGAAAAATATTTATGATAAAGTTCATGTTCACACCTTGTTCATGCTGCGGAGTACTTAGTAATTGTTTTGACAGACCTTGGGACCAGTTTCAAACTTGTAGAAATTGTCCATGAAGGAATTCAGAAATACTCTGAAGCTCTAAAAGCAGATAGTTGCTATGTTGTTGCTTAGTATAATTTGGGGTGGTTTATTAAGAAATGAGCATATCGAGCCTAAATCTGGCTGAGGCATTGACAATGGATGGAAGAAAGAAGCCTTTGATATTGGCTAGCACCAATGGAGTTATTAATTCCGCCTTGCTTTCTGGAGAACATGATGGCACCATGGATGGATCTAAGAAATACAGGGGTTTTTAAAATGACTGATATAAATGAAAATGTCTTGAGTATTATCGAGCACGTTGGTTCATTATTAATGCATATATTGAAGACATGAAAGTGCTCTTTTCAAATGCGGTGATTAATGCCAAGTGTCGAGTAGTTTTATATGCTACAAGGCCGCTATTATTAGTGGCACAAGAGCTGGTTTTAGGTTAACTGGCGTCGTTAAAAGGGTGAGTGCGCATTAAATAGAAATAAAATAAGGATGGCGCAAATGGCAGAGTTCGAAATAGATGAATTTCCTTTGTCAAGGTGGATGGTATTATTTAGATATTGTCTTCTACAAACGTGGTAACGTGCCAGTTACATGCTCCAGCTGGCGACCAAGAAACTTCTCAAGCTGTAAGCAAGGCTTCATCAGAATTTGAGCTCAAAGTTTACATGCTAGGTGATGCCATGTCCTTTTTGAAGAACATTTCCTTGGATAATATCGCTGAAGATGTTGGTGATTTCCAGCCACAGAAGTTTTGGAGTTTAAAGAATTACCAAAGCACAAGTTAAATTCAGAGGGAGATTGTAAATATTCCAAGAACCATGGCTCTCAGAAGACTTGCGCTACATTAGATTACATTTATCACACTTTTGATAAGTATGCTATTAGTTCTGCACTCTGTAGCGGAAGTGTTAGGGGGGCGATGTGTATTTTGTGGATCAGGGTGCTCACATTGCATTAGATAATGGAATTGTGCGAGTCACCATATCAAAACTAGCGGGGATAATTACAGGCATAGGTTATGGAGGGCTTGACAATTTGCTCGAAATTCTCAACAAAGAAACGAACAGAGGATACTGGGATCTCAATTGGAACGAGCCAGGAGGGAAGGATACATTTGATGTGCCAAGTGCGACATTTTTTAAAGTGGTCGAGGCTAACAAGGATAAGGTTGAAGTCTCTTTCCTCAGGCCATACAATCCTTCAAGCAGTTGGAAGATGGTGCCATTAAATATAGACAAAAGGTTTGTTTTGCTTCGAGGGAGCAGTGGGTTTTACACCTATGTGATATATGAGCGTCCAACGGGGTGGCCAGATTTCAATCTCAATCAAACTCGTGTTACATTCAAATTGAGGAAAGACAGATTTCACTACATGGAAATTGTTGATAACAAGCAAAGATTGATGCCATCCCCGGATGATCGGATGCCAAACATATGCAACATACTTATATATCCTGAAGCAGTTTTTCTCTCAAATCCTGGGAACCCTAGCATTCAAGGCGAGGTAGATGATAAGTACCAGTACTCATGTGACAATAGGGAGAACAGAGTCCATGGATGGATCAGCTTTGATCCCATGGTTGGGTTCTGGGTCATCACTCCTAGCGATGAATTTCGTAATGGAGGTCCAATAAAACAAAACTTGACATCCCATGTTGGGCCAACATCGCTTGCAATGTTTCATAGTGCTCATTATGCGGGTGAAGAGCTATGTCCTAAGTTTCGTTCTGGAGAAGCGTGGCAAAAGGTTTTTGGCCCAGTCTTCATTTATCTTAATTCTTCATCAAGAGAGGCTCACCCATTCTCCTTGTGGCAAGATGCAAAGTTACAGATGATAAAGGAGGTACAAAGTTGGCCTTATGGGTGGCCTGAATCTCCATTATTTAGAAAGAGACCAGAACGAGGATATATTACTGGACAACTATTAGTACATGATAAATATGCTGTTGAGGATGTTCACCCTGCTCGTTTTGCTTTTCTGGGATTGTCCACACCTGGGGAAAAGGGCTCTTGGCAAAAAGAGAGTAAGAGCTACCAATTTTGGAGTCAAGCTGATGAGAATGGGCTTTTCTCTATAGAAAATGTTTGCCCTGGTACCTACAATCTCTATGGTTGGGTGCCGGGTGTTCTTGGTGACTATATGAAAGAAGGCTTGATTAACATATATTCAGGTTGTAGGATAGATGTTGGGATTTTGATCTATGAGCCCCCAAGAGATGGCCCTACTATATGGGAGATAGGTTTACCAGATCGCACTGCTGCAGAATTTTTCATTCCAGATCCCAAGCCTTGCCACATCAACAAACTATTTCTCAATCATCCTGAAAGGTTCCGGCAATATGGCCTTTGGGAAAGATATTCTGAAATCTTCAAAGACAACGATTTGATATATACAGTTGGGACTAGTGACTGGAGAAGGGATTGGTGCTTTGCACACACATGCAGGATTGAAAATGATGGAAGCTTTCGTCCCGCAACATGGCAAATAAAATTCCAGCTAAGAGGTGTGGAACAAAACAGTCTTTATAAGCTTCGATTAGCAATTGCATCATCAACCAATGCAGCCATTCAGGTTCGATTCAATGATGCAAATATATATAAACCACATTTTGATACCATGCAATTTGGGAAAGATAATGCCATTGCTCGTCATGGCAACCATGGTTTGTACCATCTGTTTAACATTGATGTTTCTGGAAACTGGATCTGTCAACTTATTTGTCTTGTACCCATCCAAATAGCCCGGGCTGAAAACAATGGATTACATCCTCTGCTTCATGGGTTTCAGATACCTCCCCATCACACTTATGCAGATAGCATATCTCTAGCAAACTTGCTCTGTTTTGGCTTATATGACGCTGTGTTGAGTCAGTGGGATGGTAAAATCATGGTGGTCTCATCAATTGCAGTTGGTTCATCTATTGGAGGTTCATGTTATAGGGAATGTGATTCTGAATCTCAGCATAGCAAAGGTGAAACTGAAGATTGGCAACATCAGCTATTCAATTTTGTGAGAAGTTTAAAGGAACACTGTGGTTTATTTAAATCACACAGCAGTTTCGTAGCGCGCTACGAAACTGCTGTAGGTGATGATTTTAAAGTGCAGAGCAGCTAGTGTGATACTGTGAGCGTGAGTTGAGGAAGAGAAGCACCTGTCTATTAATATCACTTACAGCACATCTGAAACATGGCAGCATTCCATGTCTGGGGTTATTAAAAGATTTGGGAACAGGCTGCTATACTTTGGGAGAATGTGGGAAACAAAGACCGTGAAAACAGAGCATTCTTCTTGATCAATTAATAAGCATACACGTAACTAGAATCCAAAGCTAGTTCGTTCTATGTACTCTCCTTCAAAGATACTTCAGCCTAAACAGCTAAAGGACATGTGTGAAGAGCCAGAAAAGCATCATGCGACAAGGAGCAAAGATTTAGGATTTTGATGAAAACCATTTGTGATTTCAGTTTAGACATGTTGTAATTAATAAATTAGTTAGGCACTAGATAGGGATAGTGAATAGCCACCTTCGAGGCTCCCCTCATGCTGGAGGAGGAAGCTCGAGGTGGATAAGTTTGTTTGCCTATAAAGGGATCAGATTAGAATGTAGAAGGGGTTGGACATTTTATAGAAAAACAGAGTTGTTTTGGGCCATTGTAAGACTTTTTTGACAGTAATAGTAAAACAGTGTTGTTCTCTACTCAAGATTCTCGATGGATTGCTATGTTCAAATATAATGATGGTGTTTTATATTCTATGTTATTTTATAGCCTTGTTGTAACACAATCACTCAGAATTCATAATCTTATGCTCTGATTTCCTGTGTGTTTAGCAAGCTATGTTTTGATGGAGTATGTTTGACATGTGATGCAAAGAGCCTTGACTTCCATGAGATGACTATGTTTTCCTTGTTTACTTAATATTATAGACTCCATAGCCCAATGAGAACCAGTTTGATGTGTTTCCAACCAGCTTTGCTTTCATGAATAAATAAAGAGTTAGCCATCTATTGTTTGAAGGATTTTATCAAGAGTTTGTGAGAGAGCCCTCTCTGATCAAAGAGGCTAATCTTTGGTCTAAAGATAGGTTGAAATAGTTACATGAAATCTTGCTTGGTTGCAGCCCTCAGTAGTGATTTTGTGATAACACCTTCAACTAGATCTAATGGAACAATTGTTCTGAGGCCATTCTTTTCAAACACCATGCTTCACTTATTTAAATTAATAATAACATTCATGATGAAAGCCCAATCAATTCCAAGAAATGCTGGGCATGGATTACCATCATCTGCTATTTCAATAACTTCAAAATCCATGAGCACACTAGCTCCCTTAATATATATAGTCACTCCATGCAGGCGAACCATCAGAATTATCTTTTGTTGGTTTGCCATGCGCAACTAGATTGGTGACCACTACAACTTAGGTTTCCCCATACATTCCCAAATCTGTTTTGGCAGTACATTAGCATCATATCCTAAGTCTAGAATTATCTAGTCCATGTCAAAATCACCAATTTGTGCTGTCAACCGCATTTCCCTACCAATCCTTTTCTTGCTTCGGTTCACCTTTTTCACTACGTGCTGTTCTGGTGACAACTTGTCCTTGCTAGCGTAGTTATCTATCAGTTCTTGTAGTCCTTCAATTTCCTTTTGATCCCTCAACAACTTCATTCATGTCTTTAAAAATGATTTCAACATCGTGGGATAAGAGTCCTTTGTCGCAGTACTTCCTTCAGATTTATCTTTTTGTGGGACTATTGGTATTTGAGTTTTAGACGTAGAAGCACCTGGATCCATAAAAAATTTTCTTGCCTCCATAAATGTCTCCTTTTCTCTTTGTAAGTCAAATCCAACATTCTTCTCACCAGCCCTGTGAACCCATGTATCCAATACTGATTACTTGCCTTCTGCCTTGTCTTCACCAGTGGCTATACCGCTTCGCATGACTATATTGACACAAGGATTGTCTTCGTGCAGCTCAGACCTCATCATATGAATGCTCTGTGTGGGCTGTTGGTTCTTATTTTCCTACATATTTTCTATTAATACAAGACACTCTTCTATAACATGATCAAATTTCTTACAATATTGACAAGAGGGATGAGTTGGATTCTGACAGTTGCGCGCAAAATGTCCTATTTCTCCACAGTTGTAGCAGATGATCTGGACCCAACCCCTTTCAACGCCTCCTCATCATCCTCTTACCTGTCCTTGGAGCCCTCTATGAACCGTAGGTGAGCCTTGATCGTTCTGCGTGCGGGTTTCAACCTGCATCCTATACATTGGGGTTTGGTCTATCATCAAGTCATAGCTTCAACAATCTCTTTCATCGTGGCCAATCAATTTACAAAACTTGAAAAATAGTTGCTTTGGTGATTGATAAAATTTTGTAACAAATAACAATTTTATATCATATGCATGCCTGACACTTGGCAGATACTACACCAGACACTTGAATTGGCGCTTGATCCAATAGGAGGCTCTAGTTTCAGCTGGTTTGGACCTCCTGCAACTATATAGTCCCGGTACATAGTGCATTGATCCTTATAGTGGCCTACAACTTTGCATTTTGTGCACCAAACTTTAGGGCATAGTCCTGATTGAACCTCCTTTCCCTTCTTCAGATCCTACAACTCCATATGCAGGCTTGCTAACTGTGACTGGATTTTTTGAACTCCTATATTAGTATCCTAGATCGGTGAAGCCTCCAACTCCATCGCGATATCTAATGCTTTGGCCTAAGATCCAATCTTATGTTGAGACAAAGGCAATCTTAAGTGTGGCAATAACGAAGCTATGTACCATTCCTTATGTTGTTCATTTGAAATCTGAATATTATCTTGTCTCATTAAGCACTTCAACCTATGATCTATATCCCACGTAGACTCATTAGTCGTCTTCTTGATATCCTTTATTTCAGTAACACATTGAGCTTCTGATTTCAACTTTCTAAATTCTGCATTCAGTGTGGTCTTTGTCTCAGCCAACGTAGCATTCATATTGGTTGTACTATATTTGATATACCATGTAAGTGCTCTACCCTGTAGCATTATAACCAATTGCAATTTCTTCATGTCATTATCATTGATCTGCTGCACCTTCCACATAGATTCTGCTACGAACCAAAACTGACCAAGATCCTCTGATCCCTGACTCTTGAATACAAGAATTTTCACTGTATTCTCCATACTAAAAAATGAAGGTGGAGGTGGAGGTGGAAGTGGAGGCATAGGTGTATGAGGTGGTGATGAAGGTGGAGATGGGGTGGATGGATGCGAAATCCCAGAAGTGCCCTGACCTTTTGTCTGCGATGCACCTCTACGTGTGTTTGGGCTGGTCCTTTCTCCTTCGTTGTCTGATTCTCCCAATAATGGACTGTACGCATCCTCAATATATTTATCCCAATAGGTTCTGAATCTTTTTTCGCTTCATGTAGATCTGGTCTGACCTCTTTTAAACATCAATTCAAAGACATAACATCCTTTTCACACAACAACATTTCAATCCAAGTTTTTAGTGATATCAGGTACTTACCTCTCAGAACCTTAAAGAATCAACATTCAACTTTGTTATAAGATACAAATGTTCAATTTCATTGATGAAACCACCCAAAATACTATCGATCCAATAGTCAACAACCCTTGCAACCTTATAATTAGACCTTTCAAGATGTTTGATCAGTTCAAGAGTCCACACAATAGGATCATCGTGTTTCCAAGTAGGTTCACTATCCACTAGCTTTGAAAGCCACTTGTGCATTTCATTAGGGAATGATGCGAAACATATCTCATGCTCTTTTGTATAGATATATCTCTGTAACAACCTCTCTTTTGAACAACGCAAATTCTGATTTTCTTGAGCTGAAAACTCGTGCAACTTTTGATCTATCCACTTCTTGATTTCTTTCTTAGTTTCTATCAATGGATGCCACATCACACATCCCTCATATAGATCCTGGTCCTAGCAATGAAACCATTTTTTGGCTTGAGGGGGCTTGGAACTAGGTTCAGAGTTAGCTATGCTAACCAAAAAAACCCTACACTACTGGCCCTTTTGGTAAAAATCCTCTTAGCGTTGACTGTAGTCTCACCCGAGGCAATATTGGGGGATGCTAGAACTAGGTTTCTGCATCCATAAGGCTATTGGATGTGACAATGAGGCTTTTCCTTAATCTAGGCCTGATTCAAACTTCACGAGCCCTTATCTTTAGAATCACAAACTTAAATCGATTTCTACTTAATTAGATCTATGAACTTCACCTAAGTTTTCTAACATGAATAAGTTAACATACAAAAGTATATCTGAACCTTCACGATGCACTTAAGACAATATTACAAAGAATCAAGTCATAATTGAGCATAAAACTCAAAACATATAAACACACAAAGAATGCACAAATTTTCTTCAATTATGCTTTATTACTTCAGATCTTCAATAAATACACTTCTTCTGACCCTGCACACATAGCTGCAGGGGCCCGCACACTGAACTGCGGACTTACCATGGTCTCCGCGTACTCAGTTGCATGAGACTTCCCTTCACCATAATACTGAATTACAGACTCAAAATCTTGTTCATCAACTATCCATAAGCTTCAAACTGTTAATGAATCCTGGATGACTCCCTTTTATATCTTTTACATTACATTACCATGGTCCATGAACCATGGGAAAAGTTAATTGTTTACTCAAAACAACCCATCCCTTTACAAAATAAGGGGCTTTTACCCGCCTAAAATCCCCTTTGACTCTTAATGTTCTGCGCTATTCGTGCTTTGCTCCTCAAAATGCAAAGACTTTACAATATTATAAAATTTGACTCAAAGATTAGAAAAACCTTAGACCTGGGGGTCCCCATCCCAACATCTGCCAATAGGTTAACGGCATCTTGGAGAAGTCAAATTCCAAGTATAAGTTGCGACATGATCAACATCGGGTGTTGCACAAGTTTCAGGTGGGTGACAAAGTTTGGTTGCATTTACAGAAAGAACGCCTTACCGGAGCCCATCAAAATCTCAAACCACTCCAATATGGTCCTTACACCATTACCAAGGCTATGGGAGACAATTATTTTGATCTCAACATTCCCCCATTCCTTGGCCTACACCCAGTGTTCAATGTGGACCGCCTTCGACCATACTTCCCACCATTACTAGACACATCAGACATTGCAGAACAACTCACACCAACAAAGTTAAACCCATATTGCATGGAACATGTCACAATTGATCAGATTATGAACACACATATCAAGAACACTCGCCAACAGAAGATCCAACTATATCGGGTTGTCAAATCTGGCCAACTCCTGCACCAAGACAAGTGGCTCACCAGGGACCAATTTTGGCAGAAGTTTCTCCATCTCATGAAGGCACTCAATGTAATGGGGACCATTACTCCCTAAGGGGGGAGGATTGATCCAGGTGGATGTTGGTGGCCACCCACCTACTCCACTTAGACCCCCACCACTGTCTCTTTCAATTTTCCAATTTTCTTAATTGTAGCACAATTTACTATTTTTGGTAGTTTTTCAAGTCTTAAACTTCCAGAGTTATTTTGAGGCCCTAAACGACGTTTTTTGGGAAAAACGAACAAAAATTTAATAAATAATTGATGTTTTTGAGTCTAAGGTTTTATTCCTCAGATAGATCTTTCTAACGAGGTATTGTGCACATCAAATAGAGATCGTATGCCAAAGTTACGACCCCGGGAAGTTGATGTACCAATTTACCCAAACGGGGCCCATAGTTTTAGCGCTTCATCTCCTAGGGTTAGGTTTTTGGATGTTTAGGGTTTTCCATTGTTTCTCAATAATAAGTATGCCTTCGAGCTTCATTGTAACACAGTTCAGAGGTATGTATCTACCACATCTCTTCCTAGAGATAAGCTACCATCGCTTGAGCTAGTCTTATTTCCATTATGTTTGTAAGCATATTTCAATGTTTGATATCAATGCAATGAAGTGTTATTTCTGCTACATCTCTGTATTTATGGTTATATCTATAATTTTTTCATTCCTTTTTAATTTCAGATCAACTTGTGCTGTAAATTTGAACATAAGGACTCCCCTCCGACATGCCTCTCAGAAAAACCCTACTAGGCAGCCCTAGAAAAGCTCCTAGAGAATCTTATGTGGAAAATATATAACTCGTCGATACTTGCTGATAGCCAATGCGACTCAAACTGAATTCATCCATTTTGTATGGTTGCTCACAAGTCATGAGAAAAAATATGTAGTGTGCCTCACTGGACACCAAACTTGTGCTAGAACATTCTCATGACGAAATTGTTTCAATTGTAAGAGTGCTTCTAACAAATGATGTCCAAACGATATTGGCCTAGATACAAGGGACTCGTTACAAGGATTATTCCCTGGAATTTAAATGGATATGTGTTTTATGCTTATAATTTTTCATCTCCTTCTACTGAACATATTGTTTATGGTAATTTATAGAGCTCGTGCTTCTAGAGGAGTCCTCTACAGATGATCTGATAATTAAATTTTAGCTCAAAATTGAAAGTACCTAGAATGTTTTGAAGTCAGTGTCAATTCGAAGGGTTTTTCATTTTGAATCCAACGACATTCGATTCACCTCAATCTGACATTGTATGCTCAAGTTATCACGTTTTGATCGTTTGGTCCAACAACTAGAAATTGAGTAGGTTTATTGATTGGGCATTTGACTGGGTTACTGTACTGTTGACATCATCCTGGGTAACTATGAAAGTACAGAACAATGAGTTTATGCCAAGTGGTAGCATCATATTGGTCAAATATCTCATGTTTTGATTGGGTCATGTTTTTCATGGTGGACCAATTAAGGTGTACCACATGGCCCAACCAGAGGCCACCACATGGCACCCCATGGTAGGCTAGAATTTGTTAACAGTTAAGATGGCCTAGGAAATGCTTGAACCCATGACCTGAAGTTAAAAATTAAAGTTCTCAACCAAGTCTCCTACATGGTGTTTCTTAAAACCATATGGTCACGACGCTTTATAAAATTTCATTGGCCCATATATGGGAGGAGGGGTCGGGTAGTCAACGCCGATCCCTGGTCGCTGCACCGCATACAACCATAGGTGCAAAGGTTAAGGGGATTGTGACCTTAGCTCAACCCATGGTCACATGTTTCCCACAAGACCGTCAACACTAACCGGAAGGTTCCAACAATGGAGGGGGCTTCAGACTAGCCCATGGCCTTGGTCGCATGATATCTACACAGGACCTCCGGTAGAGTCCGAAAGGCACTAGGTGGAGGGCACGATGGTAAGCTCCAGGCTCTAGGCGTATGGCACCCACATGACCACAAAAATTTAAGCGAGGGGGCTCCGATGGAAAGGGTGGGTTGTTGGCCCAACCCTCGGCCCCTTAGGTATTAATATAACAATGACTTGGAAGTTGAGGGTGTTAGAAAATTATATATTACAGAGCAATGGAACACATAAAACATTGCAAAAATATAAACACATAAAACACATAAAACAAGAGAGACACAGATATATGTGGTTCACCCAATTTGGGCTACGTCCACGAAGAAACAACCAATCCTTCCTTTTATATTATCTAGCAAAATGAAGAGATACAACCTACAACAGATCTGTTGTAATTCCCTATTCACTCTCACACAATCTCCTCCCTCTTCCTCACTTAGAATACATATCTACATAGACGCAATACAATTCCCTCATATATAGCGAGGGGTTACCTTCTAGGGAAAAGAACCCTAAATTAAACATAACTTCTACTGTCAGATCTCCGCCTAATGAATGTCCCAGATTGACTACAAAATTACAGCATTTTACAAGGCAATTTTACATCTATTTTTAGCTTCGGGGGCGCTGCCCCCGATCCCCCACCAGGGGGGGATCCTAAAGATCGCTTCCCCTGATCCCCTGTCAAGGGGGGCTCCTAAAGATTGTTTCCCCTTGGGACCCCCCTTACAGCGCACATATTACCGGCGGCATTGCCACCACATTACGAGCTTGGATCCAATGCGACGATACATCTGAAGAAAGAAGATAATCAGACTCCACACCCAACAATCTCCAACTTGGGCACTGATTATAGAAAATCCATCACTGCTTTATTTGCTAGAAAATGAATCCACTTTCGACCTGGTTGTTTCTCATCGTCTTCATTATACTTGAAGGCTAATTGAAACTGAGTAGAATCTCAGTTTCTCCCTGATTACAACTTTTGTTAACATATTTGCAGGATTCTGGCTAGTGTGTATCTTTTCTAGCTTCAGTTGCCCATCTTCCAACACTGATCGTATGAAATGGTACTTAAGATGTATATGTTTAGTCTTAGAATGAAATGCAGAGTTCTTTGCAAGATGTATGGCACTCTAGCTGTCACTGTATAACCTTCCCAACGCCTACTTCTTACCCAATTCATCCAGAAACCTTTGTAACCAAATCATTTTTATACTAGCCTCTGTAGCAGCAACATACTCTTCTTCCATTGTTGAGAGTGCAACAACACTTTGCAGTTTTGAAACTCAACTAACAGTTTTTCTACCTATAGTAAACACATACCCTGTTGTGCTCCTCCTGTTTTCTCTATCAGCCACCATATCTACATCAACATATCCCTATAGAGCAATGTTTGAACCACCAAAGCATAATTCTTGATTTGTGGTACCTCTCAAATACCTGAGAATCCACTTCGCCACCATCCAAGGTTCTTTTCCTGGATTATTCATGTACCTGCTTACAACTCCCAATGCATGTGTAATATCGGGCCTTATGGAGACCATTGCATACATTAAGTTTCCAACTGCTAATGCATATGGAACTTTAGACATATAAGCCATTTCTTCCTGAGTCTTGGGACACACCTCCTTACTTAGTTTGAAATGGCTAGCTAAAGGTATACTAACTGGTTTTGCATTCTGCATATTAAATCTTTTCAACACCTTTTCTATGTACTCACTCTGAGAAAATGTTAAATTTTTATTATTCCTGTCTCTAATTATTCTCATACCAAGGATTTGTTTTGCAGCACCCAAATCCTTCATTGAAAATGAGTTTGCCAATTTTCTTTTGAGCACATTTATTTCCTACATGTTAGAACCTGCAACAAGCATGTCATCTACATACAATAACAATATAATATAGCTGCCATCATTTTTCCTTTTGAGATAAACATAATGATCAGAGTGACATCTAGTATAACCTTGTTCAGACATAAACCTGTCAAATTTTAGATACCACTACCTTGGAGCCTGTTTTAATCCATACAAGCTCTTCTTTAACCTGCACACTAGTTTTTCCTTCCCTTTTACCTCATATCCTTGTGGCTGCTGCATATATATCTCTTCCTCCAAATCCCCATGGAGAAAGGCCATCTTTACATCTAACTACTCAAGATGCAAATATTCAGCTGCTACTAGACTTAAAATAGTTCTGATTGAAGTCATTTTAAAAACAGGAGAAAATATCTCATCAAAGTCTATACCCTTTTTCTGTGCAAACCACTTCACCACAAGTCTAGCTTTATACCTTTTTCTACCTCCATCTTCTTCCTTCAACCTGTAAACCCATTTATTATGCAATGTTGTTTTACCTACAGGCAACCTGACTAAGTCCCAAGTCTGGTTATGTGCTAAGGACTCCATCTCTTCTTTCATGGCTTGCTCCCACTTCTTCTTTTTTTCTACCTGCACTGCTTCTTCATAACATTCTGGTTCACCAGAATTAGTCAACAATACATAATATAATGAAGGAGAGTATCATTCAAGGGGTCTACTTATCCTTGTAGATCTTCTAACTCCACTTTCAGGTGTTTGAGGTGCTTATTGTTGTTGTTGTTCTGGCTGTCGATCATTATGATTTTCAGGCACCATCACTTTTCTGTGATCTGATCAAGCACTGTATATTCGCTGCTTTCTTTTTCCTGTTTCTTTTCCTGCATCTGATCCTTATACAAAACCTTTTCATTAAATATGACATCTCTGCTCCTAATGATTTTGTGTTTTTCATAATCATAAAAGTGATAACCAAAATCATTAACACCATATCCAATAAAGGTACATTTATTTGATTTTGCCTCAAGCTTTGTTCTGTTTTCTTTATTAATGTGGAAAAAGGCTTCACAACCAAAAGTCTTTAAAAATGAGTAGTTTACCTTTTTACCTATCCATGCCTCATCTTGAATACCGCCATCCAAGGAACTTGAAGGCCCTCTGTTTATTAGATAAACAGCAGTATCTACATCATCTGCCCAAAATTGTAAAGGCAATCTTGCATGCAATCTCATGCACCTTGCACGCTCCATGATTGTCCTGTTCATCTTTTCTGATACACCATTTTCTTGTGGTGTTCCTGGAATTGTCTTCTCTTTGCAAATTCCATTCTATGAACAATACCTATCAAAATATTTGCTGCAATATTCACCTCCATTGTCTGATCCGAGACACCTCAACCTTTTTCCTGTCTCATTTTCAACCAAAGCTTTCCATTTCTTGAAAGTATCAAATACATCAGATTTATTTCGAATACAATAAATCCAGTTTTTTCTGGTTACATCATCAATAAAAGTAACATAATAACGAGAGCCACTGAGAGATGATACCTGAGCAGGTCCCCATACATCTGTGTGCACAATCTCTAATTTTTCGCTCTTCTTTTATTTCCCAAATATGAGGAATATGACTGTCTTCTGTTTTCCATTAACACAATTTTCACATAATTTTAAATCAACATGCTTCAAACCTGGCAGCAAATTTCTTGAGTGAAGAATCTACATCCCCTTCTCACTCATGTGCCCGAGCCTATGATGCCACAATGTTGTATCTGCTCCTATAGAGGTTAAAGCATTAACATAATTAGAAATACCATTGCATAAATAAAATGTACCAACCTTTTCTCCCTTTTCTATTACTAGGGCTCCTTTAATGACCTTCCAGGTTTTATCTGTAAAAGTAGTCACACAACCTTCACCTCCCAACTACCCTGTTGAAATTATATTTTTCTTTAGATATGGAACATGCCTTACCTCCTTCAATAGCCATTGATTTCCATTTTGCTATTTTATGAAAACGGTACCCATTCCAATGATTTTACAGGGTTTATCTGTAAAAGTAGTCACACAACCTTCACCTCCCAACTACCCTATTGAAATTATATTTTTCTTCAGATATGGAACATGCCTTACGTCCTTCAATAGCCATTGATTTCCATTTTGCTATTTGATGAAAATGGTACCCATTCTAATGATTTTACAGGGTTTATCATCACCCAATCGAACCTGTCCAAAATCTCCTTGAACATAATCATGAAAATGTTTCCTATCAGGTGTGGCATGGAATGAGGCCCCGAATCTACCACCCAGGCATCAATAATATTTTCTAATGAAATAATCAAAGCATCTTGTAACACGTCACTTGTCACATTCGCTTCATGATTGTTTTCTTGTTGCGCATCTCCTTCTTTTCTCTTCCGAGACTTGCAATCTTTCTTCAAGTGTCCTTTATTTCTGCATTTCCAGCACACTATCCCCGATCTAGACTTGGATCTGACTTTCCTTGACTTACTGCGATATCCTGGGCTATTTCCTCTTTCCATTTTTCTTCCCCTAGTCTTTGCAGTCAAAGCATTACCTAATGCCTCACCGAAGCTTTTCTATCGCATTTCCTCACTAAGGATTGCACCGACAACATCATCAAACTTTAAAGTACTAGATCTAGAGACAGAGATACTAATGGCCATAACTAGACCATTCCAACTTTCCGGCAATGAGCACAAAAATAACAAAGCCCTAACTTCATTATCAAAAGTTATCCCTATAGAACTTAACTGACTGGTAACTATATTAAATTCATTTAAATGATCAACAACAGATCCACCTTCTGACATCTTCATATTAAATAAACGCTTAATAAGAAATACATTATTTGTGGCTGAGGGTTTTTCATATAGTTTGGCCAATGCCGACATTAAACCCTCCATTTTCGTTTCCTTTGAAATATTAAAGGCTACCGACATCGCTAAACACAATTTTATTGTTCCAAGTGCCTTTCTGTCAAGAATATCCCATTCTGTGTCTGTCATACATGTCGACTTCTTTGTCTTTCCACTCAATGGTAGGTACAAATCTTTCTGATACAGATAATCTTCCATCTGCATCTTCCATAGATGGTAGTTTTGGCCGTTAAATTTTTCGACCCTAAACCTACCATCTTCCGCCATTGCTCCCACTCGAACCAGGAACCCTTCTCTCCTGTGAGTTTATCAGCCAAATAGACCTTCAACTTTGATACCAGTTGTTAGAAAATTATATATTATAGAGCAATGGAACACATAAAATATTGCAGAAATATAAACACAAAAAACACATAAAACAAGAGAGACACAGATATACATGGTTCACCCAATTTGGGCTACGTCCATGTAGAAACAACAAATCCTTCCTTTTGTATTATCCAGCAAAATGAAGAGATACAACCTACAATAGATATATTGTAATTCCCTCTTCGCTCTCACACAATCTCCTCTCTCTTTCTCACTCAGAATATAGATCTACAGAGACGCAAGACAATTCCCTCATATATAGCGAGGGGTTGCATTCTAGGGAAAAAAACCTAAATTAAACATAACTTCTACCATCAGATCTCCGCCTAATGAATGACCCATATTGACTATGAAATTACAACATTTTACAAGGCAATTTTGAATAAAGAAGATATTCAGACTCCACACCCAACAGAGGGGTCAAGGCTGGTGGGGGCGGGGGTTAGCCCCGGCTGCATGGCCCATGTGGCTAGATTATTCTGCATAAGGTTTATTAGGAAATTTAATTATCCAACAAATTTCACCTTCGATTGGTGAATTTGTCACCTCCGTAGTGGAAAATAGGGCGAATTTGTAGGACAATTAGACTGTTACTTGATGAGCCTTAGAAATGGGTAATTATATGGACTCATTTTGCCTCCTAACTTAGCTTAATCCACCATTCTCATTCGTTTATAGCATGTTTTTTTATTATATTTATGCTAATAGAGTGAGTTGGGTTAGTCATTATGCCATGAAGTCTAATGTGTGCTTAATGCAGATTTTTGGTCAATTTTGGAGACAAAGTCAAAGGTTTAATGAGCATTTGGTAGCAAATATTCGAAGAATAAAAGGGAGAGGATTTGTAGGAGGGTGTCCCCCTCATTTATGACTCCCTCCTTCGAATCCTCCTTGAAAAGGTTTGGAGCACAAGCAGCCACATCAATGCATCAAAGAGGCAGTCAAGCAAGTGAAGAATAACTGTTGTCTATCTCAAGTCTTGGGAGCCAAGCCTCCTTGATTTTAGGGGAGATATTGGGAGCTCTAGTTGTATAAGTAGAGAGGCCTAGGGCCTCATTAGGTTGTTGGATGTTAGTCAAATTTTCACACTTTTGTTGCAGCTTTTTCTCAGCTCATTTCGAGCTTACTTTTGTGGACAGTTTCATGTAATGTGACTATTATTTTGATAATGAAGATGAAATATTTTTTGAGCCAGTACTGAGTTATCTCAGAGGGCTGAAGCTCTTGGGTTAAGGCCCAACCCAAGCCACCCAACACCTCTTTTTTTGTGTTTATATGTTTTGTTTCATTTTATGAATTAGTTGTTGTTAGATAGATTTCTTCCTTGGTTAGAATAGGTTGCTTTTGGTGATTTACATAGCTATTTCCATTTTAGTTTGCTGAAGTAGGTTAAATAGTGTTAGGAGAAAGATAAAAAAAGGCCATCAACAGAGCCTTGGCCTCCTTTCCTCCCTTTGGGACCATGAGCTGAGGTCAAGACCCTCTTGCTGCCACAAAAACACAAATTTTCCTTCTCTATGCAAATTCTGGTGTTATAGTTTAATTTAGAGGTTAATGCTTTGCTTCAGAACCATTTTGCCATACTTATTTCTGTTTCTGAAATAAATCTCTTTCCATGCTTTCCTTTCCATATAGAATTGTTCAACATTTTATTTTCCTAGATCAGAATTTAGGTTAACATGAGATTTAGTTCTGTTTTTTTGGTGCAACTAGTTTCTTTGCTTGCTCAGTTTCAGAGTTTGATTTGCAGCTCTCTTGTAGTACATCTCTGATCATAATAAGTCAATAAATCATCCATCACCAACTCTCTTTTCTACATGTTTCACAGGTCATTGACAGCCCCTCATAAATTTTCCCTAATTTTCTGCACTTTTCTCATAAACTTTCCTCTCGTCCCTTGAACAAGTCCAACCATCATTCCATTCCCTAATCCTACTTTATGAACCTCAGACACATTAACACATCCTTCTAACCTTCAGCTACCCTTTCCAACCATCTTCCCACCTTTAAAACCTCTAAAACAGCCCCCGGCATCCTTCTGTAGATCCCCTGCAGCCTCCTGTAGAATTTCCTGTAGGTGACTTTTTGAAGTCCGATTGCAAGGAAAGCCTCCAGAAGGTTTCCAAAGGCCTTCTAGGACCCCTCCACACCTTCCTACACCTCTACAAATCCCAAATTTTCCCTCCATCGCCACCTAATTGCTGCCACATCCACAAACAAATAAATTACATGCATAACAATTTCACATAAAATACATAAAAACCCAAAAAGATGTTTTTTTCTCATTTCCTTCTAGAAATAGCTTGAATAGATGTTGTTTACTTCCTAAGTAGGTAATGGCATTCATTTTATGGTATTTCATCTCAATTTCTGCAAAAATAGGGTTAGTTGGTTAACTAGGGTTTGCTAGGGTTACTTCATATTTCAGTCTTCCTTCTCTTTTTGCAAGTAGAATAGCCTCTGTAGAGTAAGCTTTTCTTTCTTTCATCACATATAAAGCTTCTTTTGGAATTCATAGAAGTTGGCTTGAGCTTCTAGTGATCTTGCATCAGTTGACCAAGTGACAGCCTGCAGTAAGAACTAGTACTTGTGCATACAACACCATCGCTTCCAAGTTTGTTACGAACTACCGGGTTGATAAAAGTAAAGTAGGAAGCCCCAGGAGTTGCAGCATTATTGTTGCAATACTGGTGCCCACCACTTTTTGGCGCCATTTCTAGGGAAGCGTCAAATTATTTTGTGATTACTGCTTTTCTTCTATTTTCTACTGCAACATTCTGCTAAGTAGTTTATTTTAGCAAAAGTAGATTAGTCCTTTCAATTCTGCAATTTCCATTTCAACAAAAGTAGATTAGTCCTTTCAATTCTGCAATTTCCATTTCAGCAAAAGTAGATTAGTCCTTCCAATTCTACAATTTCCATTCCAGCAAAAGTAGATTAGTCATTTCCTTGCTTTCATTTCAATTCTGCAATTTCCTTTCAGCAAGTTCATTTCAGTAGTTGCAATTTGTTTGTTCAATCAATTTCAGTTTTGCAGGTACAAGCAGAAAAGCACAAATCACCCAAAAAGAGATTTCCTTTCATGCCTCGAAGGAACAAAGATAATTCCGAAAAATCCCTACCCAACACCCCCACCACATCCCAAAGCCCCCCTTCTCTCTTCTTAGGTGGCAGTGATCCAGAAGAACTTTTAGGTGAACAACCAGAGATATTTGAAGAACCTGTTAGAGCCTAGATTTGTCTCAGGCTGAAAAGACAAGGTTCTAGGTCCACATCAAACCATGCTCAGCCTCATAGCTAACCCTACGAGGACAGGAGAGGGCTCTCTCTGGGTCAATCTCAGGGAAAGATACTCAATGGGCTGGAGATGACTGATTTAGCAACTGATTTTAGGCTAGATATTAAGTGCAAAGGATTTGATTTGAGTTTTTTAGGGTTTTGTTGAAAAGATGGGAAAGGCAAATTTGGGCTCGGGGATGAGGCACAGTTTCTACAGAGGTCTGATTGGGGCAAGGAAGGCGATCATTTTGATGCTTTAAAGTGAGTGAGATGGATAGATCAGACTGGTGAGAAGCTAAGGAGAGCAAGAGAGTCTCAAGAAATCCCCTTAAACAAATGAAAACATGAAAATTTAAACAAATTCAAAGGCAGAGCATAACAGTTATGGATTCTACCTTAATCACTCATTTGTTCAAATTCAGAAGAAGAAGCTTGAAAATGATACACATAACACTAGATAAACTTAAAATTACTCAGAGAAGCACACCATCAAAACATAAAGCCACATGGATCCCAAATAATGCTGCAAAACCCTGGTCTTTCCTTAGCCAAAAATGTTGAAAGTGAATATACAATAGAGTGCCAAACTTTTCCCAAGAGTCCAACCCTAAAAATGACTTAGAAATTACATAATATAGACAAGCCAACCTATTCCCTTGCCTCGAGGGGTCGGGCTCATATTTCTAGGAGTTGTTTCAACCAATTCTAAACAAAGCACTAAAATCTAGGTAGTTAAAACAACTTGCCTCTATAAGGTAGGAAACTGATTCATTCATTAAATTTTCACCTTTTAGAGAATGAATCTTCTAGAACAAGTAACTAAGTGCCAAAATTACATCATTTTTACTCAATTACATCAAGATAAGTAAAAAATAACATCACAAAGCAAAACTAGTCAAACTAGCCGAATTTCTGAGCTGGAAGGTGAAACATTGGGCAAAAAACCTTTGTGCGCCGCGCCAATTTCTGTATGCATCGCGCCACTTTGGAGCTTCTTTTGAGGCACTTTCTGAAGTCAACATTGAGCCCAAGTGTGCTTGTTGGAAATCCTACCTGTCTACTTTCCAACCCAAGTGGAATTTCTGAATTTGGTGCCCATTTGCCCGTCCAAAACGTCAATCTCTCAAGACTTCTTTCTGTGTGTGGAATTAGGGGCAGAGAGGTCATTTTTAGGGTGTTTTTGACCTCCTGAGGACTCAAAACTTGCCCAAACTTCTTGGCCATGCACCAAAATTCATGATTTTTCATGAAAAATCCAAAACTATAAACTTTTTTTCATTTGGAGCCTCCTATCGTAAGCGTGTGCCACGTGGCGTGGCGCACAGGGAGAAAAACCCTATTTTTTGCACAAAAATTTAGAAAAATACCAAAAATGCCCCCAATTTCTTGAAATTTGTGTTGGAGCTTCCTTATCAAGTGTTATGCTGATCTAAAGAGGCCTTGGCCAATATCTAAAGTCGATCGAGCTCCCTTTGCCTCTTTTGCTTCTTGATTGCCTTCCTCAATTTCGCCTTCAAATTCCTGATTCGGGCCTTGCACACCTTGTTTCGCGCCATGTAGTGGAAAGCCATGTGTCTCAGCAATGAATGGTCCTTGTCGGCCTTGTCCAGTAGCTTCTCTAAGTGCATGTTAACTCTCTCGAGATTGGCCTCCCGATCCTCATTAATCTCTTGCTCCAATGACGTGAGCTCAACTCTTCTCCTTTGTGCAGCTTGGCGATGCTCACGAATGTTTTGTAGCTCCATGATTGCCTGTTGATATTCAAGATGTTTGTTTCTCTGCTCCAAGTATTTCATGGTCCACTTAGCCCTCTCCAAGTCAAGGGATAAGGCTTCGATCTCTGTTTGCTGCTCTTGGATGATCTCTCTAAGTTTGGCGCTTTGTGGACCTGTATCTGTATCTGTATCATGAAGGAGAATGAAGTCGGTCTCTCGTTCACCTGATGGCTCACCTGAAGGCCCCTCATCCTGCATTGGCCCCTTGCCTTTGTCCTATACCTGTGATGCTAATGGAGAAAGCGAGGCCCCTTCCACCCCGGGTGGAGATAACACTTGCTTTGCCGCTGCAAACAAACGTCTGGTGCATTTCTGATATGTGATGAATACCGGCACACTAGCAGTCTCATGATGCTCATACTGATGAGAAGGTTCACCTTCATGCTTAACCTCTGATACTCCCCGTGAAGCTCTGAAGAAGTCATGAGAGATGAAATCATCCCAAGTGATGCCTTGCAGTCCAAGCTGATGAACCACCAAAATCTTAATAAGAGCAAAATGATATACACTGTTAAGTTGTTGCTGAGGGGTTTTACGCTGTATAAAGGTGGTCATCCTCTCTATGTTTCAGCAAATGAAATACGGAATGTTCATCATCCGTACCCTGGTGAAATGTATGAGCAACCTAATGTGATATGCATAAAGACGAGAGAACCGTCCCTCACAGCTGAAATATTTCATAATCAATCTCATGAGTGGAGCATATTCATCTTTCAGATATCGGAATGGGAACACTCTCTTAAGCTGCCTCAAGAAACTGGTTTTGATGTATGGCTCATAATGCTGCCGGTCAATCTTTTGTTTCTTGTGCCATGGTTCACCAATGTTAGGTATACCGGTTGCTAATGAGACAGATTCTGGTGTAAGTGTGAAGGTGACACTAGCCAAGATAGCTTGATCTCCGTGTAAGTGCAACACAAAAAGACGAGCCAACTCATGATGAAATTGGACACTAGCCACCTTTTGACAAAACTCATAGCATGACTAATGCTGAAAACACTACATAGCAAGAGGGCAGGCCTGCAATTCTGTAAGGGTGGTCAGTTCTTCCCTAACATGTCTGCCACTTTTATGAGGCCTCTGGGGTGCCTGTTCTTCCAAGGGAGAGTCACTTTGGGTTTCTACCTCATAGTCCGATGAATGCTCAGATGCCATGACTGCTGTACAAAATACCTTGAAGACGAAGCTATTGCTATATATAAACTGTACTTGGACTGCTCTTTTTGGTGTAAAAAACTGTTGTGTTGTGATTCTGCCACCAAGGGGAAAAACAAATGTAACCAGGGAATGTTAGGAAGGGGTAAACGGTAGGGAATTAGGGAATATTGAAATAAATTTAATTAGGGAGAGTAGGGGGATTGATGTATGAGAATAGGGTTTAGGGTTTGGGATTGTTTAATAGGGTTGAGGAGATTTTTATAAGGGCAAGGGTTTTGGAGTTTTGGGATTTGAATGTAATGTAGGATTGATGAGCTTAGTGGGGGGGGGAGGGGGGGGTAGAAAATGAGGAAACAAGGGAGAAATGGGGAAAAAGGAGAATCCTTGGTGAAAAATCAAAGATTAAAGAACCTATAGCAAACTTCCTTTGAAGGCACTTTGGAGGGAGGGTTTGGATTTTTGTTTCAACTGCTACCACCCATAAACCACCAACACTTATCACAAAATTTGAAGCAACAGCAAGAAGAAGGGCCTACCTGGAAAATTCACGCAAGGTATGAGCAAGTTGGTGAAGTTTCAAGCAATTTTTGGGCTTGAGGATATATGCACTGTGCTAAGAACCCAGTGCGCCGCGCCCGTTCAAAATAGCACTGAGCAAAACCTCCCAGTGCACCGCGCCACCTGTTATGTGCGCCGCGCTACCTTAAACTCACACAGCCAGCCTCTTTCAAACCAGTTTTGCTCTTACACTTTCAAAACACGATTTCTCCCTTGGATTCTAAAGGACACTTGTTGCAAAGGAATAAATAGCTTTGAGAAATATCTTGACAAGAGATGGTTTTGATTTTTACTTCTTCAAAACCCATTTTGTAATGTTTTGAATCTGGCACTTTTTCACAATTAATAGAACTCTGACCTTTTTTGTTTCCTCCTTGTTTTTTGGTTGAAATGATGAATTTTTGGCAATTTTTTGTAGGAATAGCTGACATGGAATTTGGCAAAGGAGACCAGGGCTGCGCCTGAAGAATTCAAGAACTGAAAATTTTGGAAAATTATTACAAAAAAAACAAAATGTCGACTTGTCTTCAAAACAGAGTTTTGAAGAAAAGTCATAATCCATCCGTATGACGATAAAAATATTTGAAATAATAACTTATCAAGAACCTCCCTCTGGCCTGCTGGCTTTATTAGACCTTGTGAAGACACAGCTTTACTAACCCTAGACCTAATGACTAAAATAACTGTTATGACCTAGAAACTGAAACAGGACTGCACATGACCTTTAAGATATGATTTTGATGAACAAACCTGAGCCAGCAGTGCAAAGCATGAGGGGAATGAATGACAAAAGCCCTTCTGATAGATTTATGGCATGCTCCTAACGGGATTCAACTGATCGAGTGAGACGGGACACCTAAACATGAAATGAAAAAAAGAGTTTTGATCTTTGATGGAGGGATGACCAGACCGACTCTAACATTGGCTCCAATGGGGATGGTAGCTCCTTGGAGGTGTCAAGAATGGCAGATCTCTGGAAGAGCTAGACATTGCCTCCGTCCATTGGGCTATGGAGTCATTATTTCGACAAACAATACAAGATGTTGACTCAATTTATTTGACTGAAACTTAACTCAAAATGACTTGATAATAAAACTAACATGACTGACAAACTAACTCGACAAACTGAACTCAAGACTGAAATATTTCTTCAGAATTATAGCCTTCACTTCGGGCCCCAGACTGAAGAAAAGATCACAGCACACACTTTCAGTGAAACAGAAATAGAATGGTATTTACAATGACAATGAAAATAGCAGAAATAACTCAGAAAAGGTACCGCTTGAGCAGCCTACCATTGACCGCCCCTCCTGGACAATCTTCCTCGTTCATCTCCTTCAAAAGAAAGGCATTCTGACCCCGATATACTGCAATCTTAAAAGGACCTTTCCAGAGATTGTCAAACTTACCATGCTAGCCCTTTTCGTCATTCCTTGCATCCCACTTTAACACCACATCATCCAACTGAAATGTGTCCGCCTTTGCTTTTCTGTCATATATCTTTTTAATTCTCTCCTGCAACTTGAATGTGTTTTGAAAAACGTCTTCCCGTGTCTGCTACAAGTGGATCATTTGATTTAGTCTTCTCTGCATTGGATCCTCTTCACTACCAGCCTCCTAAAGAAGTTTGACTATCGGAGCTGCAAGAAAGGTAGGGAACTCTGTGTCAACTCCATAAACTAACTCAAAGGGGGACATACCAATGGATTTCTTTTGACTCACTCGATCTGCCCAAAGTGCATGAACCAACTTCTTATGCCAACTTTTCTTTTTTATTTCCAGCATCTTCTTAACGATATTAACCAAATATTTGTTAGAAGACTCTGCCAATCCATTGCCTTGCGGATGATAGGTGGTTGAGTGTCCCAAAGTAATATGATATTTACTACAAAACTCAACCATCCGCTTTGACTTGAAGGCTGCTGCGTTATTAGTGATTAACTTATTCGGGCAACCAAAACGAGACAAAATATTATTCTCAAGGAATGAAATTATTACCGCATCCGTAGCTTTCCTATTGGGAATTGCTTCGGTCCACTTCGTGAAGTAATCTGTCGTTGTGAGGATCCATCTATGCTGACCTGAAGAAGAAAGATGAATTTCACCAATGAAATCCAACCCCCACTATTGAAAAGGGGCACTCACCTCAATGGGCTTAAGCAGCAAAGGCTGTAATTTCTACTTTCCCTAAAAAATCTGGCAGTTATGACAGCTCTTAACAATCTTGAACACATCAGCAAACAATGTCGGCCAATAGTATCCAGCACTCAAAATTTTATTTGCCATTGTTTTCCAAAAAAGGTGACCGCCACAATCTCCTCTATGGAAATCCTCCATGACCTGCTTCACTTCTTCTTCCACCAAACAATTTAACAAAATGCCACCGGGATCTTTCCAATAAAGTGCAGAATTCAAAATACAAAATTTAGCAGCGTTTAACTTAAGAGTTCTAGCTTTGTTTCTAGCCATACCAGGTGGCGCGGAAAAATTCTGAAGTACATATATGATATCTGAATACCATGGAGAAAGAACAAACATTTCTGATACTTGAAGTGACGAAATTTCCTCATTTTCATCGGACATAGCAGTGATCAGATTTATGTCTAGGACGTGCAGATTTGATTCAGCCATCAACTTCGCCAATCCCTGACCTTTAACAAGACTTATGGGCCTTATCTCCACATCATATTCCAGCAAAGCTGCTATCCACTTGCCACGTCTTTCTTCAGGATCGGTCTGGACCAACACATCTTTGATAGCAGCGTTAGGAACATAAGCTAAAATATGGGAATGCAGAATGTACACATGGAAATCTTTTAGTGCTTTTACAAGTGCAAGGGCTTGCTTCTCGATAATGTTGTATTTCAACGCAGCATCTCTTATAGTCTGACTGAAGAAAGCAATGGGTCTTTCATGCTCATCTTTTTTTGCATTAACACAACTGCCATAGTATGCTCTGAAGCAAATGAAAACAATATAAAATCCTGAGAATAATCCGGGCTGATTAGAACCGGAGCTGAAGAAAGATCCAATTTTACTAAATTGCAAGATTTTACAGCCTCTTCTGTCCATGACACTTGGTTGTCCTTCTTAAGCATGTTTGTAATCTCCCTTGGACGTTCAGCAAGATTAGGAACAAAGCGGCGCAGAAAATTCATCTTACCATTAAATGATTGAATCTCCTTCTTATTCTGGGGCAAGTCAATTTGCTGAATTGCTTCCACACAGGCTGGATCAATACGGATGCCATCTTTTGAGATAATGTGCCCAAGTAGTTTGCCTTCATCCATGGCAAACAAGCTCTTCTTAGGATTCAGCGACACACCATATTTTTTGCACTTTTCAAAGACAATTTTCAAATGATACAAGTGTTCTTCATCTGATTTGGAAAACACAGTCAAATCATTGAGGTACACAACCAAGAAGACATCCTTCTCATTTGTGAAAGACAAGTCCATTGCCCGCTGAAAAGTGGCGCCCACGTTTTTCAAACCGAAAGGCATTTTTGCGTAATGAAAGGATCCCCGCGGAGAGGTTAACACTGTTTTGTCTCGGTCATCTTCATGGACTAAAATTTGGTTATATCCGGAATAACCATCGAGTAGTGACATGTGAGATGCTCCAACTACTCACTGAAGTATGTGATCCATTTTTGGCAGCAGATAATTATCCTTCTGTTAGCATTTTAAATTTCACCTCCGGCTGAGAAAGGCAAACCTCAAAGCTACATCAAACCATTCAGCCTCGTAGCTAGCCCTACGGGGCAGGAGAAGGCTCTCTCCGGTCTCTCTTGGAAAATATTCAATTAGGGAGATGACCAACAAGGTAACATTGATATTAGGCTAGTAAACTGATTAGAAAGATTGATTTTGGGGTTTTTGGGTTTTTGGTGGCAAATTGAGGAGAGGGCAATTTTGGGTGCGGGGATTGGACACAGTTCCTGCAGGGGGTTCCTTGGGGCGAGGTAGGAGACAGTGTTGATGCCTTTGACTGAAGTGGATGGTCAGGAAAGAAATAAAGAGAGCTAAAGAGAGCAAACAATGACTTTGAATTCTCTTTAGACAATAGAAAACACTGAAATTAAACAAACTTAAAAGCAGAGCATGGCAAGCATGAATTCTTACTTTAACACTTCATTTGTTTAATATGCAGAAGTATAGAAAGGAAATGAATCACATAACAAAGCTTACAATAACATGGAGAAACACACCATCAACACATGAGTCCACAAGAATCCCAAAGATGACTGCAAAACCCTGGTCTTCCTTAGCCAAAAATTGCAGAGATACAGTGAAATAATACAATGATAGCTGCTCCCTCAAGAGTCCAACCATGAAAATGAGCAAGAAAGTACATAATATAGATGATTTAACCTCTTTCCCTGCCTCCATGGGTCGAGCTCACTATCCTAGGAGCTGTTTCAACCACTTCCCAACTAAGCACTACAATCTAGGCAGTCAAAACAACTTGCCTCTATAAACTTGGAAACCAGTTCATACATTCAATTTTTACCCTTTACATGAAAAAATCTTCTAGAAGAGTTATAAAAGGGTAAAAGTATCTAAAAAGTGTCACAATTACATCCAAGAGGACCATCATTAACCTCAAAAAGTCAAAAAGAGTCAAATCTGCGTTTTCTGGGCTGTACAAGTCAATTCTGGCAAAAACTGCCCAACGGGTCACGCCCCCCTGCCCAATGGGTCGCGCCCCTTTGGAGCTCTGTTTGAGGCACTTGCAGGTGGCCAAATTGAGAAAAAGTGGGCTTTTTGGAAAGTTCTGTGAGTCTACTTTCCAACCCAACTAGAATTTTTGAATTTGGAGGTCATTTGCCCTGTCAAAACTTCATTCTCCCAAGACTGGTTTCTGCAACTCAAAAAAGGGGCAGAAAGTCAAATTTTGCATGTATTTTGACCTTTTGGAGGCCCAAAACTCCATAAAAACTCAAGTCCATCCACAGGCATATGTAACTTTGCATGACAAATCCAGAAATGCTGAGTTTTTGCAAAAAGAAGTTTCCCTGATGAAGGGTCGCGCGGGGGGTGAGACCCGTTGAGGAGCCAAAACCTGTAAATTTCCAAAAATTGCCAAAATTACCCAAAATTCTCAGAATTTTTTGGGATTTGAGCTGTGGCTAGGCTAATGAGTGCCATGATCCTTGAGTGAAGCCTCAGCCAAGATACGGAGGGGGTTTGGCTTCTTTCTCCGTTTTTGAGCCTCGGTCAACCTCCTTTGAAACACTTTCATTTTGGCTTTGCACACATGCATCCTTGCCCAATAATGATTTTTCATATTCCTCAGCAGCTTTTTCTCTTGGTTGGCCTTAGCCAACAGCCTTTCCAAGTGTGCATTTACCCAGATGAGCATGGACTCTCGCTCAGCAGGCAATGGATCACCGGGTCTCCTTCGGTTCAGGATTCGGTCACTTCGAATCCTCCATAGCTCATCAAGTACTTTCTCCTCCTCCAACTATTTGTTTTGCTGCTCCAGGTAAGTGATAGTCCATTGGGCACCCTCAAGTCTCCTCTGCAAAACATCATTTTCAGCCCTGAGATGCTGAATGATCTCCTTTGCCTCTCGGCTAGGAGAACTGGCCTCAAGATCAATCACCTCAGTGTCTGGAACTCCTGATGGACCCTCATGAATCATGGGCTGTTTGCCCCTCTGTGGTACCTGTGCTGGTGAAGAAAGCGAGGCCCCTTCCACCTGATGTGGAGATAACACTCGCTGTGCTGACGATGAAGGCGAGACCCCTTCCACCTGCTGTGGAGATAGTACTCGCCTGGCTGCTGCAAATAAGGCCCTTGGGCCCTTCTGATAGGTGAGCTGAGGTGAGGAACTGACATGTCGAGTGACTGGAATATCAGGCTGCTGAGATGGTCCTCCCTCCTCCTGAATGACCTCAGGATGTGGCTGGGGTGGCGTTGTGAAAAACTCACGGGAAATGAACTCCTCCCATGAGATGCCCTGCTGAGTCAACTGATGCAAGACTATGAGCTGAATCAAACCATAATGACATAAGCTCCTGTACTGCTGGGCCGGGGTCTTCTTCTAAAACATGGGCACCATCCTCTGAATGTTCTGAAAGAAGAATACTGGGATGTTCATCATCCTCACTCGGGTGAAGTGCATCAAGAGGCGAATGTGATATGAGTACACCTGTGAAAATCTGCCCTCACAGGTAAAATAGTGCATAATAAGCCTCATGATGGGAGCATACTCACTCCGGAGAAATCTGAATGGAAAAACACCCGCCAAATGTCTCATGAATGGTGGCCGGACATAGGGCTCAAAGTGAACAGTATCTAGCAACCTGCGCTTGGGCCACACCTCACCAACATTAGGTATCCCTGTAGCATGTGAGATCACCTCGGGTGTCAATGTAAATTCTACCCCTGCTAGGTTGACATGTCCATCATGCAAATGTAAAACAAAGAGGCGGGCCAACTCTCTGTGATGTTGAATCCGAGAGATCCTCTCACAGAACTCATAACAAGACATGTACTGAAAACAAGTGACTGCCATAGGACAGGCCTGTAATTCTTCCAAAGAGGTGGGCTCCTCTCGCTTATGATGTCCACCTTTACCACCCTTAGGAGGCCTCCTCTGTACCTCAACCTCTGTAGATGATGAATGGTCATCACTTTGCTCATAAGTTTCGGTTTCTGACATAGTTTAGGAGCAAAGTGGACAAACTGTACTGCTGTCTCTGCCTGTAAAAAATGCTGAATTCTATGTTGTTTCAAGGGGAAAAAGACATGAGGGAAATGTTAGGGGAGGGATATTTTAACAAGGAATGGGAATATATAAATATAACAGGGAATTTTTAAGGAAAATGTTGCAAATCCTTATGCATATAGGAGTACATATTTATAATCAGGGATATTGGGAAATCATTTGCAAAAATCACTGCATATGGGAAAAAAAAAAACATGTATGAAAGTGAACAGGGGAATATGCATACATGTATTAATAGGGGAGATAGGGAAACATATGCACAAAACATGCTGACATATTCACCAACATTTTTTGTTATTTACAGATGCATATGGTGGAGGGAAATTAGGGTTTGAATTTTTGATGCTTTGGGAAAGGGGTAGGGTTTTCATTTTTAGTGATTAGGGAGAGGGGAGGATTTGCATTTCATTTATAAAATAATATGGGGAAAAAGAGATGTACATATAAGTGTGAGTGAAAGGGGAAGGAGGGAAACAAATACAAAGGGAAAAACACCTTGAAACAACACAAACCCTAGCACAGTTTGCTCATTAACATTGCAGCCATATAATGTCTTTTCACTTGCTTGATTTGAGGTTAAAATACAAGCATGAGGGCTTACATTCATCACCAACCACAAAAAGGATGTGTAAAGAGCCTACCTCGAACAAATTTGATGATTTGGAGGAAGATTGGAAAATTTCTTTGAAGTTTGCAGCAAGACAGTTCAACATGTCGCGCACCACGCCCAACGGGTTGCGCCCCACCCAACGGGTCACGCACGTTGTTTTTCTGAACTGTGTGAGACCTTCTGACAGGTCGTGCACCACCCAACGGGTCGCGCACCTCTCTCGACGGGTCGCGCCCCTCTCTGCTGCCCGAAATCGCTCTGCCTTTGCTCCTTTCTCTCAATCACTCTCTCAAACCTCTCTTGCAAACGTTAGGATGCACAATGAGAGTGAAAGGAGGGAATTTGAACTTTTATAAACTCCATTTGAAAAAAATTCATTCATAAACCCACTTTCTAAAGTTTATCTTTGACACTTTTATAACACTGATTTTTTGGTTTCCTTTATCCTGAATTTGACTCATTGAGTGCTTTGACTTGATTCTTTTTGCAGGTAGATCATCTGAGGGACCTTGGCAAGGGGACCAGGGTTGCATTTTTTCCGCTGAAGATTTTTGAAATTTCATCACTTATTTACAAAAACTGAGAAAATGACCTTGGCTTTAAAAACAGAGTTTTTAAATCCAAGGTAAAAGTTCACTGTACAAGATAAAAATATCGAAGAAACATGTTTACAATCCTCCCTCTGGCTTGCTGAGCACTCATGGATTTTCAGAGACATGACCTTGCAGAGATAAATGACCAAAACCCTAGACCTAGGACTTTGACCTCAAGACAAAACAAGACAATCTTGAAAAAACTTAATGACTGATATAACCTGATCCATCAAAGCCAAGAGGGGTATAAATAGACCATCTCCTCCATCAGGGTTATGGCATGCCTAACGGGATGCAAAATTTGACACTGATGAGACACCTACTAATGCAAATGCAAAGAGCTTTGATCGCTGATGGAGGGCTTTCAAGACCGACACTAACACCTTCAATGAAACTTTGTTGAGATTTCGAAAATCAATGCACAGAAAAATTTCACCGGTCTTCTTTCGCATGGGCAACAAATTAGATATCCAATCAGAAAAATGGATGGGAACAATGATTCCTGATTTCTACACCCTGTTTATCTCCTTCTCAATTGATGGCAGCAATTTTGGATTGAGCCTTCTTAACTTCTGTCTGAAAGGTTTTTGATTAGGCTTAATAGGAATAGTGTGCTGAATTATATTTGTATCGCATGTCTTCAAATCAGAATAGTCCCAAGCAAACACATCGGTAAAAGATGACAACAAACTGATATATTTGGCCTTTACCTTCGGTGGCAATGTTTTGGACAACTTTACCATCTTCGGATGCTCGGTTGTTCCAATATTCACGTCTTCGACTCCCTTCTCTGTTGGCTGCAATGTTGGTTTGCGGGCTACGTCATCGTGATCAAAGAGCTCTTCTAAAGGTATCAAGCCTTTAGGAATCACATTATCCTTGAGCTGTAATACTTCCATTTGATTGATCTGCACATCATCTTTACCATCATCATGATGTACGCCAATTGAGGTATCTTTGAATTTACCTTTGTTTTGCAGAAAATCATTAATCTCTTCATCATCTTGGAAAACTTGCCAATATCTTTGATTGTCCGGGACAGTCGGATGATACTTCACATGGATTTCAAATTTATTGCTTGAGTTCATAGTAATCTTCAAATTACTTGTTGCCTTAGCAAGTGCATCAGCAATACTATTTTGAATACGGGGCACACACGTCAAGGTGTAATCTGAAAACAGCTTCAAGATGTCTAGAACAGCATTTCGGTATGCCTGCATCCGAGGACGCTTTTCTTGATATTCGCATTTAAATTGCTTAATCACCAATTCAGAGTCACCATATACAACAATCCTCTTAGAATTCAGCTTTCTTAGGATCTTTAGGCCAACAATCAAAGCCTCATACTCAGCTTCATTATTTGAGCAATCAAAAGCAAGTTTATAAGAACATACCCGAACATTACTCGGCACTTTGTTTGGAGCAGAAAAAGGACTGCGTATCCAAATTCCAATTCCAACACCATCATTACCCACAGCGCCATCAAAATCCATGGTCCACAGGCCATCTTCCTCTTCTTCTAAGTGTTGAAACTCTTTTTCCTCTGTTTTTTCTGCTTGTTGTCCATCATCTTTTTCAGATAGTTGAACGATATTTCCATGTTCTTGTCCTTCTCTCTTCAAAACTTCTCTGAAATTTTCTGCTATTTCTGGAATATCATCTACTACAACGAACTGACTATCAATATCATTAAAACTATCTAAATATAAAACAAAAGACTATAGATCTGTATGTACATAATTAATCAGATGATTAATTGGTTTCTCCTTGCTTTTAATCATGTATTTCATTTTCTGTTCACGATACAATTTTCTCATTTGGCCAAACACTAGAATTGTTGCATAGGGGAAATCAAGCTGCATAGTTCCTTTGATCTTTGCTCCCCAAGACCTTGAAAGAAGCATACCAAATCGGGGAGGAATGTCTGCCACAACAACACCCATCAAAATATTCTTAGCCGGAATCTGATCCAAACTGACCACCAGGTCTTTAATAAGCCCAATACATCTCACCCTACTGGAATCGAACGAATAGAGATCATGGTACTTCCTTGTGATGTCCAAACCCAACTTCTCCACGATAGCTTTTGGCATAAGATTGTGGGAGGCGCCGGAATCAAACATAGCATTGTGCAACACAAACTCATGCACTCTCAAACTGATATAAAAAGGAGGCACATCACTATCTAGAGACTCACCATTCAATGCTGGTCCAAAAATTAGCTCAGGTTTATCATCTTCCACACTCACCATATCAGACATTGGATCAAAATTCAAAATCTTGGAAACCTGACCTCTATAACTATTGTTCCTCATCAACTTTGTCAAGGGAATAGATACCTTCAATTTAGAAATTTCATTTTCTAAACTAAAAGTGGAAGTCTTCTCTACCTCTTTGGCTAGAACCTCTTTTTCTTAGCTTTATCAATGGGTTGATTGACTCGTTCATTTGCTGGTGGAGATTTGTTAGGCATAGGATCAGCAACTTCTTTTCCTTTAGTTGGTGCAACCGGTGGCTCATTCTTAGATGCTGGACCTTCCTTTCTCTTTTGGATTGGATTGATGGGGACATTTCTGTTTCTTAATGAATACTGACGCTGTTGGACAGACAAGGCATGCATATATCCTCTTTGATACTCATCCGACTCCTCTTCCAGAGCTGTGTCATTTGACAAGATAAAATCTGCATCATGCTGTACAGGTGAACTTTCTGCATACTCATCATATTCAGTGATAAATGTGGGCATATCATCAGGAGTAAAGAAGTGATTTTCTTGTCCTATTACATGGTCTTCATCATCAGATTCAGGGCCAACAAAATTCTGTTGAAGAGGTGTCTTTACTTGTTGTTGTTGTGATGCCGTTTCTTGTGCTCACTGTTCACGCTGTTTGATCCTGAATTGTGGCTACTGCTGGCCACAGAAATTGGGATTCCAAATCTGTGGTTCAGGCTTATCAAGCGTCAACCTTTCAATCATCTTTTCTACCTTATGGAGCACCTGATCTGAGGTATAAGCCTCTTCCTTTATTGAGACTTTCTTTTCAGCTTTCATTCTAGCTCTCCTGTCATTCAAATTTTCCTCAACACTAACGACAATTTTCTACATTTCTTCTAAGGTAGCTGGATCTCTCTCCCTTAACTGATAAGCCATGTCCGGATCAAAACCATCTGGGAACTTAAGCAAAGCTCATCTTCTAGTTGGCTTTAAATCATCTGGAATTGCATTATAAACCGCATTGAATCTAATACAATAGTCTTGAACGGACTCACCAGCATTTCGCTTGATCTTGGTATATTCAGAAGTGATTTGCAGCGGATCTTTCTTTACTTCCCAGTGTTCCAAAAACTGTCTTTTAAGCTCTTCTAATGTAGGAATACTTCTGGCCAGCAAAGCTCTGAACCATTTTCTTACCTCACCACCGAAAGTCTGCACAAATAACCTCATGGTCACATTTTCTTCATCGATCTCATGGAGATCAAAGAAATCCGTCATTTTGTCGACATGTTGCTGAGTTGTGATACCCTGAGGCGTGCCATCAAACAAAGGAATTTTGCTCTGATAATCTGCGGGCATGTCATTCAAAACTTGAGGCAGCGTGAGAGGTGCAAACCGAGCAGCCATTGCTCTTGGTGGATTTGGTCTGGGGGATGTTGGAGGAGAGGGTGCAGCTGATGTGTGAGGCGTATGAGGTGGTGTATGCGGAGGTGAAGCAATTTTGGATGTAGAAGGAGTAGACGGAGGTGAATTTATAGCAAAATTTTGATTAGCAATGTTAGGCTATGGAGGAAGGGTGGGAATGAAAGGTGGCTCTGTTGGAACCCTTGAGCGAGATGGGGCTGAGACAGCTCCAAGAGTTGCAGAAGCAGCTTCTAGGAAATCAATGATATTTGTAGAAATTTTGAATAATTTAACACATATTCAACAGAGATTATCCTGATCATGTACTATTGCGGAAAACATACACAATACATAAGCTCCTCTACGTTGATCATCAATATAGCAGCATCAATAACAATAAAACATCAAGAGCATTCACACATTAACACAGTATGTATCCCGGGGAAAGCATCTCGCTAAAAACCCAAACTATCTGTATATTAATGATTGAGTCATGTAACATTACACAGCATAATACTTCTCACAAGTATCTCCACCTCTGTTACACACAATACAGCTCATATCTGATCTCCAAATCTCTTCCACTGCTTGTCTGCCTCCACTGCTCAATACCTGCTCAAGAACTGATGAGAATGGCTTCCCAAACTCGTTTTTCACCTGCAAAATAGTCACTCACTCTTTGTGGACGTGAGCAAAGGCTAAAATGTGGGAAAATATGTGAGCAAACTCATTGGCATACTCAATCCCTTGATTGTGCAAGATCTGGTGGACAACTATAGTCACAACTGATAGCAATCTGATTCTCTACCACCTGTCCCTGTTGAACTGAACATGCACTGACATGCAACTGAGTTAACTGATGTATTCATTAGTTGTATTATGAGTTAATAACTTGTGAATTAATTAATAACTAATTCACCCAACTCATCTCTAGTCTATTTTCCAGTTAGACTAAATACAACCAGTTTAACAAAGCTAAACTGAACACAACTCCATCAACTCCACAATCAACTCCACCAAACTCAACTAATTGAGTTCTAACTGAAGTCATGCATGCAACAACTCAACTGACTCATAAGAAAAGCGTATTTCCTTCTGACAGCTGCATGTGCCACCTCTGTAGCTCAAACTGAAGTGCTCCAAGAGAATAAGATTAAGTTTATAGTCCAAATATTATTGTGAGATAATAATATTTGACTTTTCTATTTTTGACAGCCAGTCTAAAAATAGACTTTGATCACTCACACTGTGATCACTCACACTTTCATCAAAAATAGAAGTCCATCTATTTTTCCCAACTTGATCAATCATCCATAAACAGCAACCTGCAATCCATAGACATGATCCATATGTCTAAAAATAGACATAGTCTAAAAATAGACTTGCGCCAAAAATAGCCTGCGGGCCCACTTAGTGAAGGCGACTCTTTTCACTAAGCTCCATCATCTTGTTGCAATCTCAACACTCCCTCTCGACAAGATATGGATTATCAACAACCCCTATCCTACCTCGGTGGTACTCGAATTTGCTCCTAGTGAGAGCCTTCGTCAGAATATCAGCATCCTGATCCTCCGTTGGAATGTACGAAAGTAACATGATCCTCCGCTGCACACAATCTCTGATATGATGGTAACTGATGTCATCCGTTGAGCTCCCTACCCAATTTACATCCTCCTGTCTGTACCAAGATCCATATCCCGATGTGCCTCTCAAGTAGCTCAATACATGCTTGCCTGCCTTCCAGAAGAGCTTGGTAGGCTTAACCATAGCTTGTGAAAGCTGGTTAACTGCATAGCATATATCAGGTCGTGTATTGACCAAATACATCAGCGACCCCACCAACTGTCGATAAACAGTGGCATCCACTTCTTCTCCCGAAGTGGCATCCTCCTTCCTCCAACCTCCAGGAAGAGGAGTATCAACAGGCTTGCAGCCATGCATGTTGAACTTCTCCAGTATCTCCCGAGCATACTTGCCCTGAGAAACAAATAGTCCACCACTGCGCTGCCATATTTCCAATCCCATGAAATAGTGAAGGAGGCCCAAATCCTTCATCTCAAACTCTGTAGCAAGATCCTTCTTGCATGACAGTATCAACAGCTCATCACCCGTTAGAATCAAATCATCAACATACAGTACAATGATAAGCAACTTACCCTCCACCACAATCTGGTATAGGTTCGGATCCGCCTCGCTCTTGGAGAATCCAAGTCCTGTGAAATAGCTGTCTATCCGTGTGTACCAAGCACGTGGTGCTTGCTTCAACCCATACAACGCTCTCTTGAGCCTGCACACATGCGACTCGCTGCTGAAGACTTCAAAGCCTTCGGGTTGCTCAATGTACACCTCCTCCTCAATGACTCCGTTGAGGAACGCAGTCTTCACATCCATCTGATGAATGTTCCATCCCATCTGCGCTGAGAAAGCAAGAATCGTCCGTATGGAAGAATACCTTGCGACAGGTGCAAAGGTCTCCTCATAATCGATCCCCTCAATCTGTGAAAAGCCTCGGGCAACAAATCTTGCCTTGTACTTCTCCACACTCCCGTCAGCTGCCTGCTTAACTTTGTAGATCCATCTCGAACCCACCACTGATTTCCCTTCTGGTCTAGGAACAATCTCCCATGCTCTGTTTCTGACAATAGAATCATACTCTTCCACCATGGCGTCTACCCATGCGGGATCCTCCACAGCTTCCTCGAAAGAGGATGGCTCAGTCACAACACACTTGCTCATAAGAGCCATGTATCCAGTGTACCGATCAGGTGACTGTCTCTGCCTGCGTTGGGCTGTAGGTGGTCCTACAACTTTCTCTGCATCTTGAGCCAGTCGCTTAGCTTCTGTCAAGCGCTTTCGCCCTCTGATGGTTGGCGCTGCATGAGTGGACTCGTCCACTCCATGAACCTCATCCTGTGGCTGATCCACATCCTGAAGCTCATCCTTAGAAACTAATAGCTCCTCATCTGCATGCAAGTGTAGCTCCCTCTCAAGCGAACACTTCATGGCTTTCTCCTCCTGAAATTTTATATCCCGTCGCACAACAGTTTTACCACTGTCTGGCAAATACACACGATAGTTGTGGGGCGTATCAGTGTACCCCACAAATATCCCAACCTCTGCAGTCGGCTCCAACTTCTTTCTGGCATCCTTCGTCACATGCATGTAAACGTTAGCACCAAAAATCCTCAAATGAGAAAGATCAGGCTTCTTACCAGAATAAGTCTCCTCAGGTGTACTCATGCCAAGTATCCTATGAGGACAACGGTTCTGCACATAAAATGCTGTATTGCATGCTTCCGCCCACAAGTGAAGGGGTAGGCCCTGATCATACAACATTGCCCGTGCAGCACCCACAATCTTTCTGTTCTTCCGCTCAGCTACCCCGTTCTGCTGTGGGTTATGGGGAGCTATGAGCTCTCTACGAATCCCTTCTGCCTTGCAGAAATCCTTGAACTCGTCCGAGATGTATTCACCACCATTATCGCTCCTAAGAGCCTTCACCTTCTTCCCTGACTCCTTCTCGACCAGTGCTTTGAATTCACAGAACTTTGAATATGTCTCGCTCTTCTTCTACATGAAGAAGATCCAGCACTTACGAGAGAAATCATAAAAAAAAATCACATAATACCTGTGTTTTGCTGTCGAAGCAACTGAGAAAGGTCCACACACGTCTGTGTGAATTCTCTCAAGGATCGTCGTGGCGCGACTATCCTTCTCGTGAAAGGTGGCTTTCACAAACTTCCCCAAAGTACACCCCTTGCACTGATCTGACTGCGCAAGTGTGCCTTTAGGAAGCCCTGTAGTGATCTGCTGCAGTATCTTCAAGGCTCCATGGTGAAGGTGACCCAATCTCCTGTGCCACAACTCGCCATCATCCCGGCTCACCAATCCTTCTGCCTTGCCTGCCATTGCTGCACATCCATCTACATGCAACTGATAAAGGTTCCTCACTCGAACCCCTATCTTCCGAGTCTCACCAGTTGTCTTGCTGCGCAGGAAGGCCTTTCCCTCACTGAAAACAACATCATACCCCTTGTCTTCTAACATCGCCACTGAGATGAGATTCTTCTTCAATCCTGGAACATGCATGACTTCCTTCAATACAAAGGGTTTACCAGACTCCCTCTCAAAGGAAATGGTACCGATACTGGTCGCACTGTATCTACCATCATCGCCCATCTCAATGTGCACTCCAAGATCTTTGTCCTCCAGATCAGAGAACAAATCTCTATCTCCCGTCATGTGAAAAGACGCACCACTGTCCAAGAACCACACTGATCCCATCACACTTGAAACCAAGCATGCGATCAATGAAAAATCAAGCTCAAACTGAGAAGCTAAGGCCTCTCCCCCTGCAGATCCAGCAGCTTGCTTGTTCTTCTTCTTCTGCGGACAATTTGTGGCATAGTGTCCATGCTGGTGACAGTGAAAACACTTCACCTTGGACATATCCTGCTTCTTGCCTTTCGCACTAGAATGAGAAGCTTTCTTGCTCTTCCCTTTCTTTGCTTTGGCAGCCAAAGAACAATTCTCTTCATCAGCTCCCTTTGAAGAAGATCTGTCCCTGGTACTCCGCCTGATCTCCTCCTGCACACGATCTGACCATAGTCTTTCCCATCCTGGCAACTTCTCCCGACCATTGACAGAGTCCTGATAGGAATGCCAACTCTTTGGAAGACCAAGGAGAGCCAAGCTCACCAATTCCTCATCATCGACAGTAACCCCCACACTTCCCAGCTCATCTCGACACTGAGTGAACTTCGTGAGATACTTGGGAATACTGTCACCCTTCTCGCATTTGATGTTTCTGAGTTTGTCTTTGAGCGCCAGCTTCCTCTGATCGCTCTTGCTTTGGAATAATTCTGTTAATGATTTCCACATCAAATATGGAGTAGCCTTTCCATGGAGGCTGGACACAACGTGATCCTTCACGCCCTCCAACAGAATCCTTCGACATTTTGCGATCTTCTTTTGCCAAGCATCAGCTTGAGTAGCATCCGTAGGCTTTGGGATATCCGTATCTATGAACTCCTTCAGCCCGTTATCATCCAATACTGCCTCCATCCTGTCCTTCCATGCAATATAGTTTGAGCTGCCCTCAAGAGCATACTCCAATCGCAATCCGTTGAAAGACATTGTTGTGTTGTCACCAAGAAAACACTGCTGCAAATTCGAATTCCACCAGCAACCAACTCAACCGCCTCGGATCTAAGATTCGTGAGAACACAATATTTCTTGTACAGAGATTGACTGTATGGGCGTTTACCAGATATTTCACCTTCCAAAGGAAGGATGAATCCAGAGGCTACCTGGCCCGATTACAGGCTCTGCCTGAAGAAATAGAATGTAAACACTTCCTGAATAGTAGATCTGATGATCAACAGCTCTGATACCATGTAGAAACTTTTTCTACAATTATCTAGCTCGCTCTGATACCATATAGAAATTTTGAATAATTTAACACATATTCAACAAAGATTATCCTGATCATGTACTATTGCGGAAAACATACACAATACATAAGCTCCTCTACGTTGATCATCAATATAGCAGCATCAATAACAATTAACACAGTATGTATCCCGGGGAAAGCATCTCGCTAAAAACCCCAACTATCTGTATATTAATGATTGAGTCATGTAACATTACACAGCATAATACTTCTCACAAGTATCTCCACCTCTGTTACACACAATACAGCTCAGATCTGATCTCCAAATCTCTTCCACTGCTTGCCTGCCTCCACTGCTCAATACCTGCTCAAGAACTGATGAGAATGGCTTCCCAAACTCATTTTTCACCTGAAAAATAGTCACTCACTCTTTGTGGACGTGAGAAAAGGCTAAAATGTGGGCAAATATGTGAGCAAACTCATTGGCATACTCAATCCCTTGATTGTGCAAGATCTGGTGCACAACTATAGTCACAACTGATAGCAATCTGATTCTCTACCACCTGTCCCTGTTGAACTGAACATGCACTGACATGCAACTGAGTTAACTGATGTATTCATTAGTTGTATTATGAGTTAATAACTTGTGAATTAATTAATAACTAATTCACCCAACTCATCTCTAGTCTATTTTCCAGTTAGACTAAATACAACCAGTTTAACAAAGCTAATCTGAACACAACTCCATCAACTCCACCAAACTCAACTAATTGAGTTCTAACTGAAGTCATGCATGCAACAACTCAACTGACTCATAAGAAAAGTGTATTTCCTTCTGACAGCTACATGTGCCACCTCTGTAGCTCAAACTGAAGTGCTCCAAGAGAATAAGATTAAGTTTATAGTCCAAATATTATTGTGAGATAATAATATTTGACTTTTCTATTTTTGACAGCCAGTCTAAAAATAGACTTTGATCACTCACACTGTGATCACTCACACTTTCATCAAAAATAGAAGTCCATCTATTTTTCCCAACTTGATCAATCATCCATAAACAGCAACCTGCAATCCATAAACATGATCCATATGTCTAAAAATAGACATAGTCTAAAAATAGACTTGCGCCAAAAATAGCCTGCGGGCCCACTTAGTGAAGGCGACTCTTTTCACTAAGCTCCATCATCTTGTTGCAATCTCAACAATATTTGCAGCCTCAATTTCAGTTTGGAGTTGTCTTAGAATGAAATTCTCAATGGACTTATTGGATGTTTCAATATTTAGAGCAGCAAGAAAATCCGGATTTGGGACAATAGACTCAAGAGCATTTTCAGACTTGGTTTTAAATAATGACAATTCAAACTTTTCATCAAAATCAAGCTCTTCAAGATACTCAAAAATTGCCGGGCATGAACGAGATCTAAACACGGGAGCCAAAGAGCTCTCTTGGCGAACAATTCTTGAAATCAAATTGGGATTTTCGTAGAAAGGAGGAGGATTTGGATCTGGATTAGCTCTGGTATATCTCTTTGAAGCCAGCATGTTATTTTCAAGAAATCAAAGGAACAAAAACAACTTGATCAGCCTGTAAAATTCTAAACCTATCATCCAAAGTTTAGAATTCTTCAAATGTACTGGGGTGATTTACAAGTCAAGTGTCACGATTACAAGCTAGACCGGAGATTGACTGAAGCAACGTTTATCTACTTGCGCTAATGCAAAGCAAAAGCATTTCGAAGGCTACCTGGCATAACTTCAGGCTCCGTCTGTAGCTTAGAAAACCAATGAAATCAACAAGCAAACCATTTTCTCCCCAGTATGGTCGCCACTATGTTAGAGCCTAGATTTGTCTCAGGCTGAAAAGACAAGGTTCTAGGTCCACATCAAACCACGCTCAGCCTCGTAGCTAGCCCTACGAGGACAGGAGAGGGCTCTCTCCGGGTCAATCTCAGCAAAAGATACTCAATGGGCTGGAGATGACTGATTTAGCAACTGATTTTAGGCTAGGTATTAAGTGCAAAGGATTTGATTTGAGTTTTTTAGGGTTTTGTTGAAAAGATGGGAAAGGCAAATTTGGGCTCGGGGATGAGGCACAGTTTCTGCAGAGGTCTGATTAGGGCAAGGAAGGCGATCGTTTTGATGCTTTAAAGTGAGTGAGATGGATAGATCAGACTAGTGAGAAGCTAAGGAGAGCAAGAGAGTCTCAAGAAATCCCCTTAAACAGATGAAAACATGAAAATTTAAACAAATTCAAAGGCAGAGCATAACAGTTATGGATTCTACCTTAATCACTCATTTGTTCAAATTCAGAAGAAGAAGCTTGAAAATGATACACATAACACTAGATAAACTTACAATTACTCAGAGAAGCACACCATCAAAACATAAAGCCACATGGATCCCAAACAGTGCTGCAAAACCATGGTCTTTCCTTAGCCAAAAATGCTGAAAGTGAATATACAATAGAGTGCCAAACTTTTCCCAAGAGTCCAACCTTGAAAATGACTTAGAAATTACATAATATAGACAAGCCAACCTATTCCCTTGCCTCTAGGGGTCGAGCTCATCCTTCTAGGAGTTGTTTCAACCAATTCTAAACAAAGCACTAAAATCTAGGTAGTCAAAGCAACTTGCCTTTATAAGGTAGGAAACTGATTCATTCATTAAATTTTCACCTTTTAGAATATGAATCTTCTAGAAAAAGTAACTAAGTGCCAAAATTACATCATGTTTACTCAATTACATCAAGATAAGTCAAAAATAACATCACAAAACAAAACTAGTCAAACTAGCCGAATTTCTGAGCTGGAAGGTGAAAAATTGGGCAAAAAACCTCTGTGCGTCGCGCCAATTTCTGTATGCATCACGCCACTTTGGAGCTGATTTTGAGGCACTTTCTAAAGTCCAAATTGAGCCCAAGTGTGCTTGTTGGAAAGCCCTACCTGTCTAATTTCCAACCCAAGTGGAATTTCTGAATTTGGTGCCCATTTGCCCCTCCAAAACTTCAATCTCCCAAGACTTCTTTCTTTGTCTGGAATTAGGGGCAGGGAGGTCATTTTTAGGGTGTTTTTGACCTCCTGAGGACTCAAAACTTGCCCAAACTTCTTGGCCATGTACCAAAAGTCATGATTTTTTATGAAAAATCCAAAACTATAAACTTTTTTGCATTTGGAGCCTCCTATCGTAAGCGCGCGCCACGTGGCGCGGCGCACAGGGAGAAAAACCCTGTTTTTTGCACAAAAATTTACAAAAATACCAAAAATGCCCAAAATTTCTTTAAATTTGGGTTGGAGCTTCCTTATCAAGTGTTATGCTAAGCTAAATAGGCCTCGGCCAATATCTAAAGTCGATCGAGCTCCCTTTGCCTCTTTTGCTTCTTGATTGCCTTCCTCAATTTCACCTTCAAATTCCTGATTTGGGCCTTGCACACCTTGTTTCGCGCCATGTAGTGGAAAGCCATGTGTCTTAGCAATGCATGGTCCTTTTTGGCCTTTTCCAGTAGCCTCTATAAGTGCATGTTAACTCTCTCGAGATTGGCCTCCCGATCCTTATTAATCTCTTGCTCCAATGACGTGAGCTCAACTCTTCTCCTTTGTGCAGCTTGGCGATGCTCACGAATGTTTTGTAGCTCCATGATTGCCTGATGATCTTCAAGCTATTTGTTTCTATGCTCCAAGTATTTCATGGTCCAATTAGCCCTCTCCAAGTCAAGGGATAAGGCTTCGATCTCTGTTTGCTGCTCTTGGATGATCTCTCTAAGTTTGGCACTTTGTGGACCTGTATCTGTATCTGTATCATGAAGGAGAATGAAGTCGATCTCTCGTTCACCTGATGGCTCACCTGAAGGCCCCTCAACTTGCATTGGCCCCTTGCCTTTGTCCTGTACCTGTGATGCTGATGGAGAAAGCGAGGCCCCTTCCACCCTGGGTGGAGACAACACTTGCTTTGCCGCTGCAAACAAACGTCTGGTGCCTTTCTGATATGTGATGAATACCAGCACAATAGCAGTCTCATGGCGCTCATACTGATGAGAAGGTTCACTTTCATGCTTAACCTCTGATACTCCCCATGAAGCTCTAAAGAAGTCACGAGAGATGAAATCATCCCAAGTGATGCCCTGCAGTCCAAGCTGATGAACCACCAAATTCTTAATAAGAGCAAAATGATATACACTGTTAAGTTGCTGCTGAGGGGTTTTACGCTGTATAAAGGTGGTCATCCTCTCTATGTTCCGGCAAATGAAATACGGAATGTTCATCATCCATACCCTGGCGAAATGCATGAGCAACCTGATGTGATATGCATAAAGACGAGAGAACCGTCCCTCACAGCTCAAATATTTCATAATCAATCTCATGAGTGGAGCATATTCATCTTTCAAATATCGGAACAGGAACACTCTCTTAAGCTGCCTCAAGAAAGTAGTTTTGATGTATGGCTCATAATGCTAACGGTCAATCTTTTTTTTCTTGTGCCATGGTTCACCAATGTTAGGTATATTGGTTGCTAATGAGACAGATTCTAGTGTAAGTGTGAAGGTGACACCAGCTAGGATAGCTTGATCTCCGTGCAAGTGCAACACAAGAAAACGAGCCAACTCATGATGAAATTGGACACTAGCCACCTATTGACAAAACTCATAGCATGACTGATGCTGAAAACACTACATAGCAAGAGGGCAGGCCTGCAATTCTGTAAGGGTGGTCGGTTCTTCCCTAACATGTTTGCCACTTTTATGAGGCCTCTGAGGTGCCTATTCTTCCAAGGGAGAGTCACTTTGGGTTTCTACCTCATAGTCCGATGAATGCTCGGATGCCATGACTTCTATACAAAATACCTTGAAGACAAAGCTACTGTTGTATATAAACTGTACTTGGACTGCTCTTTTTGGTGTAAAAAATTGTTGTGTTGTGATTCTGCCACAAAGGGGAAAAAAAAATGTAACCAGGGAATGTTAGGAAGGGGAAAACAGTAGGGAATTAGGGAATATTGAAATAAATTTAATTAGGGAGAGGAGGGGGATTGATGTATGAGAATAGGGTTTAGGGTTTGGGATTGTTGAATAGGGTTGAGGAGATTTTTATAAGGGCAAGGGTTTTGGAGTTTTGGGATTTGAATGTAATGTAGGATTTATGAGCTTAGTGGGGGGGGGGGGGGGGGTAGGAAATGAGGAAACAAGGGAGAAATGGGGAAAAAGGAGAATCCTTAGTGACAAATCAAATATTAAAGAACCTATAGCAAACTTCCTTTGAAGGCACTTTAGAGGGAGGGTTTGGATTTTTGTTTCAACTGCTACCACCCATAAACCACCAACACTTATCACAAAATTTGAAGTAACAGCAAGAAAAAGGGCCTACCTGGAAAATTCACGCAAGGTATGAGCAAATTGGTGAAGTTTCAAGCAATTTTCAGGCTTGAGGCTATATGCGCCGCGCTAAGAACCCAGTGCACCGCACGCTCTCTGTGCGCCGCACCCGTTCAGAATAGCACTGAGAAAAACCTCCCAGTGCGCCGCGCGCTTCCAGTGTGCCGCGCGCTTCCAGTGCGCCGCGCGCTTCCAGTGCGCCGCGCGCTTCCAGTGCGCCGCGTGCTTCCAGTGCGTCGTGCCACCTGTTATGTGCACCGTGCTACCTTAAACTCACACAGTCGGCCTCTTTTAAACCAGTTTTTCTCTTACACTTTCAAAACATGATTTCTCCCTTGGATTCTGAAGGACACTTGTTGCAAAGGAATAAATAGCTTTGAGAAATATCTTGACAAGAGATGGTTTTGATTTTTACTTCTTCAAAACCCATTTTTTAATGTTTTGAATCTAGCACTTTTTCACAATTAATAGAACTCTGACCTTCTTTGTTTCCTCCTTGATTTTTGGTTGAAATGATGAATTTTTCGCAATTTTTTGCAGGAATAACTGACATGGAATTTGGCAAGGGAGACCAGGGTTGCGCCTGAAGAATTCAAGAACTGAAAATTTTGGAAAATTATTACAAAAAAAACAAAATGTCGTATGACGATAAAAATCTTTGAAATAATAACTTATCAAGAACCTCCCTCTGGCCTGCTGGCTTTATTAGACCTTGTGAAGACACAGCTTGACTAACCCTAGACCTAATGACTAAAATGACTGTTATGACCTAGAAACTGAAATAGAACTGCACATGACCTTTAAGATATGATTTTGATGAACAAACCTGAGCCAACGGTGCAAAGCATGCGGGGAATGAATGAAAAAAGCCCTTCTGACAGAATTATTGCATGCTCCTAATGGGATACAACTGATCGACTGAGATGGGACAGCTAAACATGAAATGCAAAAAAGAGTTTTGATCTCTGACAGAGTGATGACCAAACCGACTCTGACAGAACCTATAGGAGAAGAAGAGGAAGAAAACATCCCTCCTGAGACAATGGCTGAAAATAGAAATGCTAGGGGAAATGGAGAGAGAGTAGAGGGTACTTTTCCCATCTGAGAGACCAATGGGGACACTAAAATGAAGAACATAAGCCCTTCAGGCCTACCTCACTTCCATGGATTGACTATAGAATATCCTGACACCTTTCTGTTTGAGTTTGCTGTTATTTATCGAACCTATGACTATGCAGAAGATGAGCAAAAGTTGAAACTATTTCCTTCTACTCTCAAGGATGCATCATTGCGCTGGTTCATGGGGTCACCTGGCAATAGCATCACAACTTGGGCTCGGATGCAGCAAGCCTTTAATAACAAATATCAGGACTACTGTAGGCCAAAAGATACTAAGGAAGAAATCTTCCGAATGACCATGGGAAGTGATGAATCTTTGGAAGATTATGAAGAGAGGTTCTAGCTCAGTTATAAAGGGCTAGGTGCACACTTGACCCCGAATCTCTGAAGTTGGTCCTACTCAGGGGAATTTCGGAAGACCTTCTAGACACCCTCCATTTGCTGTCTAGGGGAGACATCTACCAACTACCTTATGAAGATGTAAAGAATGTTTTTAGAAACCATTCTAGGGCAGCCAGAAAGAGAGGTAGGGGGAGTCAACCCACAACCAATACCTCCTCATCCAGTTCATCCCTCAAAGGTGAACTTGGAAACATGTTGGAAGACTTCAAGAGTGAGATGTTGCAGACTCTTGCCATGCAAATGGATTCCTTCCATATCAAAAGGAAACAAGAGGAAGCAAAGAGGGATTTGGACATTTTTTGTCCTAGGTGCACCAGAAGGAATCCTAGGAATGAATGTCCATTGAACTCTATAGAGGTTTGTTCAGTCTGTGAAGAAGACCATTCTACAGATAAGTGCCCTTCCTTGCTTAGACTTAAAGGTGTATACCAAGGGGCCAAAGGAGCCACTGAACCACTCTACTTCATGAACCAAAGGAGACCGCATGGACCTAGACCATACCAGCAGGGAATGCAAGGGACTTCTCAGGCATACTACAAACCCAATCAAGCCACTTCCATACCTTCTTGGGGCCCCCCTGCTCATCCTTCCCGGTCCACCCCTCCTCCTTGGTCATATCCATGTCAATATCATGCCCAACCAGCTGCTCAATCATTTCACTCATATGCTCAGCCACAACCTCAGTGGAATTCATCTCATCAGGGGTGGAGGCCTCAGTACAACTATCCTCTCGCTCTTTTTCCTCCACCACCTGCTCAACCGCAACCATTTCCTCCTTCTCCACCAAGGCAACCCCAAATGACTACTCAACCGAACCCGAACACGAACAACAGAAAGGCTCAGCAAGTATATAGTGGGGAACCGTCATGCCCAACCTATGCCGTGGAGATTCAAGAGATTAAACTGTGATCTGGGAAGGTTCTCCCAGATAGCCAGCCTCCCCCTATGGAGGATGAGGAAGATAAAGAAGAAAGTGAACTGAAAGCAATTCCACCCTTTCCTGAGAGATTATCTGGGACAACACAACCCACCCCAGAAGAAACTGAACTTCTGGGAGAATTGAAATAATTATGTGTAAATATACCACTTCTCCAAGCCATAAAGGATGTGCCTATATACAATAAGATGATCAAAGAGAAGTGCTTGAGGCATCCAAGAAAGCGCAAGAGAGATGCCCCAACCATCAATGTCATAGGACAGCTGTCCGACCTGATGTTGGGGCAGGTAATCTGTCTGAAATATATAGACCCTGGAAACATAGTAGTTGATGTCCACATCAATGGTACCATTATCACACAAACCTTGATTGATCTGGGGGCTGCCATTAATGTGATTACAAAGGACACCATGCTCAAACTCAACCTCCAGGGCTCCTTGAGGAAGACCATGATAGTACTGCAACTAGTAGACCACTCCACCGTGACCCCTAAAGGGATTGTGGAAGATTTGATGGTCTCCATTGATTATCGGGAGTACCCTGCTGATTTCCTAGTTCTCTAGTCGAAGGCAAAGCTCACTGGGTATCCTCCCATCCTGTGAAGGCCCTGGTTGGCTACTGCAGATGCCTACATCAGCTGTCGAGCTGGGAACATGAAAATCAAGAATGGGCATATGTCCAAGTAGCTAGTCCTATACCCTCCTGCCCAACCCCTGTTAGAACATGATCTACCTCTTTGGTTGGAGGAGGAGGATGAGGATGAAGTCTATTCTGCACCACTATGTACAATAGAAACTGTTATGGGGGGGAACCGCAAAATGAGGATGATATCATTGAAAATTTAATTCAGAATCCACCCCCCAGTATTTTGCCATTAGAAGATCTAGTGAAAGAAACCCAAGACAATCCCTTAGCTGATCTCTGTGTGGCCAACCCGACCTCTCTCTGTGTTAAGAATGTGGAGTTCGGCCCTAAAAGAACCCTGAAAATCAACTCATCCCTATCCACCTCCTAGGAGAAGGAACTGTGTAGCTTATTGAGAAAACATTTAGATGCCTTCGCCTGGAGCTATAAGGAGATGAAGGGAGTGCACCCTTCAGTTTGTACTCATCACATATACATTAAAGAAGATTGCAAACCAGTCAGGCAGCCTCAAAGGAGGATGAATCCAGCCCTTAAATACATTGTTAAGGAAGAATTGCAAAAAATACTTGATGTAGGATTCATCTACCCCATCTTTGACAGTGAATGGGTCTCTCCTTTGGTGCTAGTGCCAAAGAAAAATGGTAAGTGGAGAATCTGTGTTGATTATTGGGAGCTGAACAAGGCCACTAAAAAGGACCATTTTCCTTTACCTTTCATAGATCAAGTGTTAGATGGTCTGGCGGGGAAAAAGTTTTTCTCCTTCCTAGATGGGTTCAGCAGTATAATCAAATCCAAATCAGCCCAGAAGACCAGGATAAGGCGACTTTCACTTGTCCTTGGGGTACCTTTTCATATCAGGTCCTTCCTTTTGGTTTGTGCAATGCTCCAACCAATTTTTAGAGAGCAGTATTGAGTATATTTTCTGAACTGGTTCATGATGCAGTGGAAATATATATGGATGATTTTACTCCTTATGGTTCTAACTTCTAGGAAGCTTCATCGAACCTAGGAAAATTTTTGGACAAGTGTATTGAAATGAACCTGTCCCTCAGTCTGGAAAAATGTGAATTATTGATGACTGAAGGGACCGTGCTCGGTCATGCAATATCTCAACAAGGATTGCTGGTGGACCCCAACAAAATTGCCATCATCCAAAGGGTCCCAGCTCCTCAAAAGGTGAGAGATGTCCAAAGTTTCCTAGGCTTAGCAGGATATTACAGAAGATTCATTAAAGATTTTAGTAAGTTAGCCTCTCCGTTGTTTGGTCTTTTGGGAAAAGATGTCGAGTTCATATGGACTGAAAACTGTCAAGAAGCCCTAGATACCTTGAAAAGCAAACTTGTGACTGCCCCAATTTTGAGAGGCCCAAACTAGGCCCTACCTTTCCACATTCACACAGATGCCTCGAAAAAAGAAATAGGATCAGCCTTAGGGAAATTTGATAAAAAATTGCCTTATGCCATATACTTTATAAGTAAAAATTTGTCCAAGGCAGAGTTAAACTACACGGTAACCAAGAAGGAACTCCTAGCTGTAGTACATTCCTTAAATAAATTCAGACATTACATCACATGCTATCAAACCTTTGTACACACTGATCATGCTACAATTAGGTATTTAATGAACAAACTAGATGTAAATGCTTGCATTATTAGGTGGTTGCTTTTATTGCAGCAGTTTGATCTAACTATTGTTGATAAGCCTGGTAAAGAAAATGTTGTTGCTGACTTCTTGTCTAGAGTAAATTTGCTTGCAGGTGAGGAAGGAATGGTGGATGATAAAATGTTCGATGAACACCTATTTGTGATCTCAGTACTCTTTCCATGGTTTGCTGATATAGCAAATTATTTTGTTCTAGCACAGTTCCCACCACACCTGTCCTCAAAGGAGAAGAGAAAGATCATGAGGAAAAGCACCCCTTTCACCTGGATTGGGGGCAATCTCTTCAAACTTCACCCAGATCAGATCTTAAGAAGATGTGTCAGTGAGGAGGAAGTTTTTGACATTCTCCTGACCTGTTATGACGGGCCTTGTGGAGGCCATTTTACAGCAAAGAGGACTGCCTTCAAAATTTTGCAAGCAGGTTACTATTGACCCACTCTTCATCAAGATGTGAAGAGATACACTAGCCATTGTGATCAATGCCAAAGGATGGGGAAACCTACTCCAAAGGATGAGATGCCCATGCAACCTCAAGTGACTTTTGAGCCATTTGAGAAGTGGGGCATGGACTTTGTGGGTCCTATCAACCCTCCTTTGAAACAGAAACAATACATCATTATGTGCACCAATTATCTGAAAAAATGGGTAGAGACAAAAGCAATCAAGGTAGCAACAGAAGAAAGAGGAGCTGAGTTTTTGAGAGAAAACATATTCTACAAGTTAGGGTATCCAAGAGAATTGGTTACAGATCAAGGCAATCACTTCACTTCCAATTTGATTGAAGACCTGCTCACACATCACAAAATCAAGCACAAGACTTCCACCCCTTACCATCCACAAGCCAATGGGCAGGTGGAAGTCACTAAAAGAGCTTTGGAAGGAATTCTGACCAAGGTAGTGAGTAGCAACAGAAAAGATTTGGTGGATAGACTAGTTGAGGCCACTTGGGCTTACAACACAACATGGAAGACCACCACAGGTTTCACACCCTATGAGCTAGTCTATGGGAAGAAGACTTTGCTGTCAATAGAGTTTGAATGCAATACACTAAGGATGGCAGCTCAACTAGACCTAGACCTCAGCCATGCATAGGAGGAAAGACTACTCTAGCTTAATGGTTTGGATGAACATAGATTGCAAGCCCTTCTCTACATAGAGGTAATCCAGCTTCAGAGGAAGATATGGCATGAAAAAAATATTAAGGATAAGTAATTCCAAGAAGGCGATTGGGCGCTGCTCTATGACTCAAGGTATAAAGACTTCAAAGGCAAGCTGAGGACAAGATGGCTGGGACCCTACACTGTAGAAAAATGCAATGACAATGGTTCAGCTCTGATTAGAACCATTGATGAGGAAGCCATCCCCATGCTTATCAATGGACATAGGTTGAAAATTTACAAGAAGCCCCTCTCCAAGCGAGAGTTCATTGAAGATCTGAATAAGACAGTGTTGGTAGTGGAGCAAGTCTCAACATCCAATCCACCCACTCACTGAAGAAAAACAAAAATAATAAGGACTGAAGTTGAAACCTCTATGAGGCACTTGAGTCCCATCATTGGGTTGAAAACCTCTTTTGAGGTGGCCCAGTGATGACGAAAACAAAAAAAAGAGAGAAAATAAGATCCTTGGGTGAAAACCTCCCTTGGAGGCGCCCAACGTAGGTAAGTAGGGTGAAAACCTCTTGGAGGCGCCCTCGTTGTCTTTAAAAAAAAAAAAAAACAAAACAGAGAAACAAGAAGAGGAAGTTGACTTTTAAAATGCATTGCAGGTTACAGGTGGACCACAAGAAGCAAAAAGGAGATGCCACAAAGCCTATTACACATCCTCTACACTCTTCTCCATCACTCCTGACCTTTCTTCCATCTCACTGTGTGTTTTTTCAAAACACTGTGTATCATATAGGAGGCCTTGTGTGTTCTACAAGAGGCTCCTGTAGAAATCACAGAGAACTCGAAATGGAATTTAAAAATAGTTTGAGGAGTTGGGAATTTTCATAAAGAGCATGTAGGCTGTCCTATGGCTATCCACCATCCTAACCCTCCATCCCACACATGCACCACCTCATTTCCATTGATTTCTTTCCTTCCTACAAAAAAAACACAGAAACTAGTTTTAAAAAAAATAAGGAAATAAAAAGAACAACACCTCCAAAACTCACCTGCAGCTTACCAAATCCCTCTCCAACACCATCAGTATCTCTAGTAGCATCCTCACAGCTCCCCAACACAAGAATCAACTAAAAATTTTAGAGGGAGAAGCAGCTATAGGAGCTCCTGTAGGATTTCCTGTAGCAGCTGATCCCCTTAAAATCAAGCTCCAACAACAAAATAGGTGCAGCCACAGGAATGCAGAGGATGTCCGAAGCAAGATTCAGTTAAAGGGTACCTGTACAAAACAAACAAGCCACATATCAAGGAGCAAAAAGCATATAGCAGAAGGGATACAAGCATGCAACACTAAAATCTGAGCATGCAACAGTAACAAAACCAAGCAACACCGCAGCACAAACATTCAACCTGCAGGTAAGTGTCTAACCCTCTCCTCTATTTCATCTGTATAATTAAAAAATTGCATGAACGAATGAGATGGTTAGGGTTAAACTAGAAAGGTGGCCAGTTAACTGGCCACCCTCATCCAGTTCGACTGCGCTCATCTGGAGATCCCACCACACGTGTGCCTAGTCAACTCACAGAAAATCCAAAAGACAGGTAGTGGCGGGTGTATAAACTCCGATGCAAATGATGGGAAGTGATTGCGGGCAGAAGTCATGAGGAGTCATGATGACACAGTAGTGGGGACCAATGGTCCGAATAATGGCAACATACCCTTTTTTCCAACTCACATCATTGCTGGAAATATCTCAAAATAGACATAAGTACTCCCCCTCGAACTCCTGCACTTCCATTTCATCATCGTCCCCATAGCTGCAGCAAGATCCATACCACCTCCATAGCCTTGAAACCATCGTTCTCTGTCATTTTCAGTCCTCCTCCTCCTATCGGCATTCTACAGGAGCATTATCAAGTTCTACAGGAGCAGTAACAAGTTATACAGGAGCAGTAACAAGTTCTACAGGAGGGGCAGTAAGCAATTTTTCAGGAGAAAACATGGGGTTTTCACTCAAATTTGGACTTGAAGAGGTAGGCTCTATACAAACCCACCTTGGATATTAATATGTGCAAGGAATGATGCAATTTTAAGGAAGAATTAAGCCTAAAAAAGAAGGGGAATTTCATAAAAAAGTTCTGCATGTTTCTTAAAAAAAAAAAAAACACAGTTTTTCTCTGTTTCCTGTTTCTGCAAAAATTCTTGTCTCCTTCTCCACTTGGGGTGTTCCAAAAGGGTGCAAGAAAAATGACAGGGGGATTCATGAGGAAGGAACCCACAAATTCAGTCAAGCTCCATGAACATCCTGAGGTAGTAGCCATTTTCACTAGAGCCAATTGGATGCCATTTTTCGAAAAATTTCGAGGGTTTGATGAAGAAGTGGCTCAGGAGTTTTCCCTTTCCTTGGTACCCCACTCAAAGACCCATGCCACTGTTACTTTTAGAGGTCTCACCATGGAAATCACCCCAGAATTTATCAGTAGGGTTACCAGTCTTCCACTTGGATTACCCTGGAGCAAAGATGAAAAGCCACTGGGTCAAGTTGCCAAGAAAACCTTCTTCCAACCAAATGAACACCCTATAGAAGACAAAAATGGCATTAGAAGAACAAGCATACCTTACCCTTGGGATGAGGTCAATTACCAAATCATCAAGTACATTTCATGTGAAGGGAGGTATAGCATAGTTTATGGCTACCATTTTAGACTTCTCCATGAGCTGAGATATGGCATGGACACTCCCACACCCCAAAAACTCAGCATTCCCTATTTTCTCCTATAGTCCCTTATAGACTCTAGCATTAAGTTGAAGGCAGGGGGTCCAGATTAGTTGGCTCACCATGGGTTGATTAAACTATTAGTGGAAGAAGCCCTTCACACCTTCACAATCCCCATAGCCTGGGAAATATTTAGAAATATGACAGGAGAAGATGACATAAAAGCCCTCACATATGACCTCAGTCCTTCTGAAAGTGAGGGGGAAGAACAAAAAGGGGAAGATGAGGAGAAAACCAAAACAGAGGAAGAGGACACCAAAACAGGGAAGGAAGAACCTAAAACAGAGAAGAAAAAGACTAAAACAGAGAAGGAAGAACCTAAAACAGAGAATAAAAAGACTAAAGCAGAGAAGGAAGAAACTAAACAAGATGAGAAGGAAACCAAAACAGAGCTAGAGGAAACAAAGCTAGCAGAGGCAGAGAAGACAAAAGAAGAGGAAAAGGGGCAAAGAAGACAGAAGTGTCTCCCAAGACACTAGAAAGGGAGGCAACAGCTGTTCTTGCTGCCCTCAGCACCCCAGTTAAACCCAAACAAAAGAGGAAAAGGCAACCATCAATGTATTTCAAGGCTCGAAAAAGCACAAGGATAAAAACAGGGAAGCCACTGCCATCCTCAAAAGAGCCTATCATAATTGAAGATTCCCCTACTGTCAAAAGGGAAGAATCTCCCTCCAAAACCCCCATCACTTATGAAAGAGGAAGTCCTAGATCTTCCACTTGGAAGGAAAGAATAAAAATACAAGACTCCAAATCAATCCTACAGGAGGCACAAAATGCTCTACAGGAGACCCTAACAAAGCTACAGGAGACCAAAAAACTTGAGAAAAGGGCAGAAGAGCAGACCAAGGGGAAGGATGAAACAACAGAGACACAAGAACTTGACCCCCAACCTAGTTTGGGCTCTTATTACAACCTTCTTGAAGGGGGGAAAATTATTCCACAAAAATTTGTAGTCCCACTTTTCTTTGAATTGGAAAAAGAAAGGATAAGGAGCCATAAATGGATGCAGATCGCCAAGTCCAAAGGGGTGGAAGATATTGGCCACATGGAAAGAAAGCTTAGAGAAATGGGTAAGGAGTTAAGCACTGTAAGACATACAGAAGCAATCAGAAGATCTCACTTGGAAGTAGAAAATGAAATGTTAAGAAAACAGCTACAAGAAAGGGAAATACAATTGGCATGCATGGCCAGCTGGTCTATAGAGGCACTACAGTGTAGGACACCAACAAAATCATATGGAGTATACCTCAAAGACCAGTGGCTACAGTTTTAGATCAAGACCTTGGCACAGAGAGGCACCATGCCTTTTCAGGATTATAGACAGTTCATGGACCTATGTGACCACAGTTCAGCAGAAGACAAGGCAAAGATAGCAGAGTTCTATTTTCATAACATGGCCCTAACTGATATGAACCTATGGGACCCCAATGCTAGGTTAGGGGACTTGCAGCTGATGGCCATGGCATCATGGATGAGTCATGAGGAGAAAAGGGCAACAGAAATCAAGAAGTTGATGGAAAAAGAACAAAATGAACCCCTCATGATTAGAGCAGAGCCATCAGACCCTATGGCTCTCATTAGCACCCACCAGCTACTTGCAAATAATCCTCAAATTGCCCTTAAATATGTTAATGATCAAGCTCAGGCCATTGCACATTTTGAGGACATGGAAAGATTTCTTGGAGATGACTGTATTCATGCTTATATGAGGAGGTGGAATACACTGCCACATAGCTTGCAGATCAGGGAGTATCACTCCCCAACCAGGATGAAAGAAGCATTAAGGAGAGTGCCACTGTACAAGCACTCTATGCAGAGTTTGAAGGTCAATTGGATTGGCCTCAAACTAAGTCCCCCACTGCTACTAGGACTGCTAGAGGGCAGAAAAGAGGAAGAAGAAAAACAACAGTGGGAAGAAGTGGACAGAAAGGCAGGATTCCATGATAAAGAAGAGGATCTCACATCAGAAGCATGGGATGTCAGGGAGGCCATCAGGGCCATCAAAGATGAAGAGATGGACTAGTTGCTCAGAGGATGAGCAACACATTCAGTAGGGGGGTGATGATGAGCCCCAGAAATGGGTAATTATATGGGCTCATTTTGCCTCCTAACTTAGCTTAATCCACCATTCTCATTAGTTTATTGCATGTTTTTTATTATATTTATGCTAATAGAGTGAGTTGGGTTAGTCATTATGCCATGAAGTCTAATGTGTGCTTAATGCAGATTTTTGGTCAATTTTGGAGACAAAGTCAAAGGTTTAATGAGCATTTGGCAGCAAATATTCGAAGAAGACAAGGGAGAGGATTTGTAGGAGGGTGTCCCCCTCATTTATGACTCCCTCCTTTGAATCCTCCTTCAGAAATCTCGGAGCACAAGCAGCCACATCAATGCATCAAAGAGGCAGCTGAGAAAGTGAATAATAACTGTTGTCTATCTCAAGTCTTGGGAGCCAAGCCTCCTTGATTTTAGGGGAGCTATTGGGAGCTCCAGTTGTATAAGTAGAGAGGCCTAGGGCCTCATTAGGTTGTTGGATGTTAGTCAAATTTTTGCACTTTTGTTGCAGCTTTTGCTCAGCTCATTTCGAGCTTACTTTTGTGGATAGTTTCATGTAATGTGACTATTATTTTGATAATGAAGATGAAATATTTTCTGAGCCAGCATTGAGTTACCTCAGAGGGCTGAAGCTCTTGGGTTAGGACCCAACCCAAGCTGCCCAGCACCTCTTGTTTTGTATTTATATGTTTTGTTTCAGTTTATGAATTAGTTGCTGTTAGATAGATTTCTTCCTTGGTTAGAATAGGTTGCTTTTGGTGATTTACATAGCTATTTCCATTTCAGTTTGCTGAAGTAGGTTAAATAGTGTTAGGAGAAAGATACAAAAATACCATCAAGAGAGCCTTGACCTCCTTTCCTCCCTTTGGGACCATGAGCTGAGGTCAAGACCTTCTTGCTGCCACAAAACACAGTTTTGCCTTCTCCATGCAATTTCTGGTGTTATAGTTTGATTTAGAGGTTAACGCTTTGCTTTAGATCCATTTTTCCATACTCATTTATATTTCTAAAATAAATCTCTTTCCATGCTTTCCTTTCCATATAGCATTATTCATCATTTTATTTTCCTAGATCAGAATTTAGGTTAACATGAGATACAGTTCTTTTTTTTTGGTGCAGCTAGTTTCTTTGCTTGCTTAGTTTTAGAGCTTGATTTGCAGCTCTCTTGCAGTACATCTCTGCTCATAATAAGTCAATAAATCAACCATCACCAAATATCTTTTCTACATGTTCCACAGATCATTCACAACCCCTCATAAATCTGCCCTGATTTTCTGCACTTTTCTCATAAACTTTCCTCTTGTCCCTTGAACAAGTCCAACCAACATTCCCTTCCCTAATCCTAGTTGATGAACCTAAGACACCTTAACACATCCTTCTAGCCTTCAGATACCCTTTCCAACCATTTTCCCACCTTTAAAACCTCTAAAACAGCCCTCGACATCCTCCTGTAGAATTTCCTGTAGGTGACTTTTTTAAGTTCGATTGCAGGGAAAGCCTCCAAAAGGTTTCCAGAGGCATCCTAAGAACCCTTCACACCTTCCTACACATCTACAATTCCCAAAGTCACCCTCCATCGCCACCTAATCACTGCCACATCCACAAACAAAGAAATTACATGCATGACAATTTCACATAAAATTCATAAAAACCCAAAAAGATGTTTTTTTCTCATTTCCTTCTAGAAATAGCTTGAATAGATGTTGTTTACTTCCTAAGTAGGTAATGGCATTCATTTTATGGTTTTTCATCTCTCTTTCTGCAAAAGTAGGGTTAGTTGGTTAATTAGGGTTTGTTAGGGTTACTTCACATTTCAGTCTTCCTTCTCTTTCTGCAAGTAGAATAGCCTCTGTAGAGTAAGCTTTTCTTTCTTTCATCACATATAAAGCTTCTTCTGGAATTCATAGAAGTTGGCTTGAGCTCCTAGTGATCTTGCACCAGCTGACCAAGTGACAACTTGCAGTAAGAACTAGTACTTGTGCATACAACACCATCACTTCCAAGTTTGTTACAAACTACCAGGTTGATAAAAGTAAAGTAGGAAGCCCCAGGAGTTGCAACATTATTGCTGCAATATTGGTGCCCACCATTACTCTAATTTGTAGGACATATAACATAGAAACTTCATTAAGAGCTAGTTGGAACTATAAATTGGTGATTTTTTGGACTTTTGGAGCTCAATAAGAGTCTACATAGGGGTTTTTGGACATTTTGGATCCAATGGTGACATCTATTTGTTGATTAGAGCATATTTGAATAGAATTTTTATAGGTTCAAGTCCATGAATGTATGGATCAATCTGTGTTTTGAAGCAGTTCTTGAAGGTGTTTGAGCATGGAGAAGGCCTTGTAGGGATTTTCTTACCTTCAAACGTTTACTACAACATTTGTTTTTTTTTTTTTTCTAAGTTATACTAATTCTATTAATGAAAAAAATATATCATACACTGAGGCCGAAGCCTGTACTTAACCATGCTAGAGGAATGGCATCAACCAGCAAAAGTCTAGATTTGAACTTCCTAGAAGGGAAACCAGTCCATAACCAAAAAAGTTTAGAAAATTAGCTTGCTACCCACGCAGGGTAAACCAGCAAAGCATCCAGTTTTGTATCATTGTATCTAATGAGACCAAAAAATAAAAACCCAACTAAAGAGTTGAAAATTTTATAGTTTTTTTCCTCAAAATCCCATTGAAAATAGAAAGCTAAGAAGCAAAGTCCCAATGAACCTGAGACATGTGGCATGTTGAGTGGCAGACTATGTGGTGGACGCGTGGCGCGCTGAGTGGCAGCAAGGTGGCAGACAAAGAGGTTGACACACAGCATCGAGGTGGAAGGCTAGGGACGTGGCAGCGACGGAGGGTGCTCCTCCATGATGAAGCATCTGTACTTGTCCATGTTGCCACTTGCTAGTGGCGATGTCTCCGTGTCACCAGCCTGCAATGGCGGGTGTTCTTCCTCGATTATACAGCAGTATTCGTCTATTACCCAGTTAGTATGCGGAGCCTTGTTCACTTCCTTCCCTGCGCGTCTGGTTTGTTGCACCTGGCTCCGCTCCCCTGCACCTTGAATGCTCGTCTGAGCCAGTTCTGGTTTGGCTTTGGTGTGGCTGCCCCCTGCTGTGGTGCACCCACCACCAGCAATGTTCGATATCCCAATTGCCCTGGTTCGGCCACCTCCCATCATTCCTTGCTCCTCAGTCGCTGTGATGCGTCCACCAACCTCGATGTCTTGTGCCTCAGATCTCTGCTCTTCCTTGTGAAAGCGTATGGTTATGGTGGTCGTGATGAGGGGTTTGTTCAGTGTGGAGCGGAAGGTGAATTGGAATTTTGGGAATGCATATGAGGAGTGGGTGGAGTGCCTTTGGGAGATGGGCCAGAAGTGGAGGGGAAGCTGTTGGGAGGCGAGGCAGAGGAAACTGAATGGAGGTGACCTCTTCCACTGTGCGTATTGGGGTAACGACCTAGGATTTTCTCAGCCAAAGAGGAGGTGTTATCCACGAGAACACTGGGAGTGACTCAGACTCCCTCGGTTCCCACCCCTACAGCTGCGCATCCTGTGTCACACCATGCTGTCTGCAGGTGGATACGAATTTCGTCCAGAATTGGGCACAATGGGATCCAACGTCATAGTGGAGCTTGCAGACAATTCCTCAAAGGGATGAGCAACCAGGACCGTAGGGGTGATAAAATGACAATCCGAGCTATGGGTGAAGTGGATGCCTGAGCCAAAATCAATACAACAAAGGAGGTTGCAGCATCTCCTTGTGGTTGTGCAGGAACTGGGTGTAGTCACTGCATGAGGGCAGAGGCATTGCAGGGGCCGAGGTTGCAGGAGTGGATAGGTAGGAGCAGAGGTGATATTCCCCCGAGAATGCATGTTTGCCTTGAGCTGAGGTTGATGGCGGTTATTAGAATGGAGGTAGCGCTCACATAAGGTGCATTTATGGCAATTGTAAATGCCATTTTTGGACCACTGTGCCGACCTGCGGGAGGCCATGTAGTCTCGCCACACGCCAACCCAGTTGGCGGCCACCTCACTGTCCTTAATTGTCACCCACATCTAGGAGATGGGCGTCCTTGTGCACCAGGTCAGTGAAAGCTTGCAAATGAGATTGGTCATTTAGAATGTTGATTGTGCCAGAATGTAGGACTTGATCCTGTTCAACCCCGATATTTTCCAGGAGATCTGCTACCTTGTTGTTGTCCCTTTTAACATGAATAAATGTGGTTGCTCTCCTATTTTTCATCCATTGCTCTATTATTTCAAGCCTTGCCACTAGTCGCTAGCTTTTGGCAACTCTCGAAGCAGTGCTTCCTAGTTGTATTTGAGTGACAATATTGATTAGAATTTGGGAGTCCCCCTCTATTATGATGGGATAAAAATTATGTTGGTGTGCTAAGTTTATACCTTGCCATAATCCTTCCATTTTTGTGGAGTTGTTCGTGTCCCAACCAATGGAGCTGAAGTATATTAGCAAGGGTCGACCTTCATGGTCTCTGAATATGCCACCATGTCCTGCTTTACCTGGGTTGCCCTTTGAGGCACCATCAAAATTTAGCTTTATCACCTTCTGTCGGGGGGAATCCAATGTGAGAGCTGCTTGGGGATAGTACTAAGTCTGTTGGGATCCAGTTGGACCTACTGGAGCTTGAAGTTCCAATTTGCCCATATGCTCTGTTCCTGTGTCTAGGTGGGAAAGTCCTCAGCACTCCACTGTTGGAGAGATAGATTTTCTTGAATATTCTGACATAGGTTGGTCCATATGATCTATAAAGTAGTTCTTTGGTTTTTGAAAATTCATTTGTTTCTTTCCTTCCAAAATGTCTAGAAAAGGAAGCCCGACAGAATTGTCCATAGCTTATTGAGAATTTTGTTGTTATAAGGCTCTGGAGTCCTATTGCGGATGGTGCTCTTTATATCCCTTAGAATTCTGCAAGGTCACTGACATTGGAAAGTAAGCTTTTCCCATAGTTGGTTAGCCATGTGGCAGGAGTCCATGAGGTGTTGAATAGTTTCTTCATGATTTTGACAATTAGGACAGTAGGAGGGTCCTTGGAATCCCCTTTTGATTAAGTTGTCCCAAGAGAGAATTCTTTGATGATATAGTAGCCATGTGAAAGTGGAAATTTTTGGCCAAATTCTTGTAGTCCAAATGCGATTCCAAGCAGGATCAACTAGTTCCTGCGTTTGGAGCATCAGCTGGTAGGCTTCTTTTGTGGTGTATACTCCTTTCGGTGTATATCCCCATCTTAGAACATATTTTCTGGTATTATATCTGATTCTTCTGTTGGTGAGTTCTTTGTGTAGCTCCAAGTTATAAGCTTCCGTTTCTTGTTGTGTTATCTGTGCAGAAGGTTTCCATTTCCTGAAGCCTTGATTGGTATTGTGAGTCCAGAATTGTGCTACATGGTCCGTCTAGTTGATGTTGTTTCCATTGTGATTTGTGCAAGGTAGAAGTTCTGCAATTTTTTGTCTCTATTGCCATGAATCCGTCCAAAAATGCGCAGTTCTCCCTTCGCGTATCTCCCAAAATCTATGCTTTTGGATGATCTCTCTGTGCTGTTTTGCCGCATTCCAGATTAGGGATCCTATGGTCGTGGAAGTTATTCTTATCAGCTCTTGTCGCAGTCAATTGTTTGCATATTTTACAGTCCAGAGTTGTGCCCATGGCTTCTGTGAGCATGAAACCCATTGCCACCATATTCATGCTCCCATTAATGTGTTGTTATGTTTCAGGTCACGTAATCCTAGACCTCCCTGCTTTTTATGTGTACAAACCTGTCCCATTTTACTAACGCCCATTTTTTGTTTTTCCCTGTGGATCCCCATAAGAAATTGTGTTGCAGATTTTTGATTCTCTTTAGCACACATTTCAGCGCAGCAAGAACCGAGAAGAGATATAGGGGCATGGATTGTAGGACTGCCTTTATTAGGATGAGCCTGCTTGCCATGTTGAGAGTTCTGTATGTCCATGACGCTAGGCAGCTTTCAATTTTCTCAATGATTTGTTGCCAAGAGGCATACTTTAAGGCTGAGTCTATCAGTGGAGCACCCAAAGAATGAGATGGGAGTTTGGCTTGAGAGATTCCAATGATTCAGGCAATGATTCTTTGAGTGGCTATAGGAGTACGGAAGAAGAATATTTGTGATTTGGCAGTATTTATAGTGGTTCCAGAGGCTTTTGAGAAAGTTTCTAGAAGAGCTTTGTAGGTGTGGGCTTCACTGACGGAGGGATGTCCAAAAAGCATATTGTCATCAACAAGTTGTTGATGTGTGATTGCAGAGGTTCCATGTACATTGTACAGAGATGCCTCTAAGGTCATGAGATTGAACAACCTGCTTTATAAGATGACCCAGACCTTTTGCCATAATAATAAAGAGAAATGGGGATAATGGGTCACCTTGGTGGATTCCTCTAGAAGGGGAGTAGGGTTTAGAGGGGATTCCATTAACTAGAACAGAGAAGAGGGGGGAAGTTATTAGATTCATAAGCCATCTAACCCAGGTCGGGCTAAATCCGAAGGCAGTCAACATATGTTTTATATAGGACCAGCTAAGTTTGTCAAAGGCTTTAGAGAGATCGATTTTCAGAAGCATACCTGCCTGTTTGTTTCTCTTTAAGGAATGGATGGTTTCATGAGTCAGAATAATGCCGTCCAAGATTTGACGTCCTTCGACATATCCAGATTGTTCCGATGAAATGAGAAGAGGGAGGAGAAGTTTGAGGTGATTTTCAATTACTTTCGAGATAATTTTGTATATGACATTGCATAGTGCAATGGGCCTGAACTTCTCCGGAGTGCTTGGCTGAGCTTCTTTGAGAATAAGTGCAAGGAATGTCGCATTGAGAGAGGGAAGTATCCAATGCATAACTCAGGATTCTTCGACCACATTCCAGACTTCTACTTTGATTAAGTCCTAGAATTGATGGTAAAAGTTAGAGGTGAAACCATCAGGTCCTGGAGCTTTCCCAGCTTTCAATTGATTTGATGCCTCTTCTACCTCCGTCAGGGTGACCGGTCTTAGAAAAAGCTGATTGTGCTCCTATGTTATAATTCTGGGAATATGCTGAAGTATCTCATTTATTGCAGGCTGTCTATATGTAGGCGGCTCTTAATGTATTGTTTTGAAGTGATTAGTGAGCTCTTTCTCGATATCTTCCTGTTTCTCGATTCTGTCTCCCTGTGGATTTTGAATATGCGAGAAGGTATTATTCATTCTTCTTTGAATGGTTGTGCGATGAAAGAATTTGGTATTTCTTTCACCTTCTTTTAGCCATCTGATTCTTGACTTTTGTTTCCAGAGCAGTTCCTCTTGTTTCCTTCTTTCTTCTAATTGTGTTAGTAGAACTTGTTCTTGACTTGCAAGTTCCTCTATTCTGCCTCCTATGATGATCTTCTGCTGTAGCTCTTTCATACTTTGCTCGAGGGCTTTTTGCTCTTGAAATATATTATCGAATGTAGTGTAATTCCAGGTTTTGATTTACCTTTTGATGTGCTTCAATCTCTGTTGGAATTGATACATAGTTGAGCCACCATTGGGAATGAAGCTCTCCCACGCTGATTTGACCACTTTTTTGAACTCAGGGTGGGTGAGCCAGAAAGCTTCAAATTTAAAAGGTTTCCTGTTTGAATTTCTAGGATTCTTCCATTGCAAGGAAATAGGCCAATGATCCGAGCTGGCAATGGGGAGTATGGAGGCGCATATATCACCACCTAAATGGACAAAGTTGTCTGAGATTAGATATCTATCCAACTTGGAGGAGATTTGTTGAGAGCCCATCCATTTGTTATTCCATGTGTAAGTGCCATTATCAAATGGTAAGTCAATTAGCCAGTTGTTTTGAATGTATTCTTTGAAGCTATTGCTTTCATTGTCCAACTTTCTTCTACCTCCAAGTTTTTCCTCCAGCCACGTGATCATGTTGAAGTCACCGCCTGTGATCCAGAGTGGATAAGTTCTTGTAGAATTGAGAATCTCCAACGTTTTTAGCAATGTAGTCTTTTGCATTACATCTTGAGGGAAGTATACATTGGTCAAATGGCCATGCATGTTGGTTCCAATAAGGTGGAAAGTTGCTTGAATAAAATGGTGTGAAGCATGGAAATCTATTAGGGAGACATACTGAGTATTCCATGTTATGGAAAGCCCTCCCGAAGCGCCTGTTGCATCTACTGTCACCATCTGACATCCCGCCCAAGCTTTGGATAATATGGAAGATAAGGTGCTAGTGTTGTAGAAATTTTGAATAATATGACACATATTCAATGGAGATTATCTTAATCATGTACTATTGCGGAATACATACACAATACATAAGCTCCTCTACGTTGATAATCAATTTACAGAAGCAGAAACATTCACAGGCGTACATAGAAGCATCAATCACACATATCAACACAGTATTTTCCCGGGGAAAGCATCTCGCTAAAAACCCCAACTATCTGTATATTATAGTGACTGAATCATGTAACAATACATAGTACAATACTCCTCACAAGTACTCAGTACTATCTCCACATGCTACACACAATACAACTCAGATTTGATCTCCAAATATCCCCCACTGCTTGCCTGCCTCCACAGCTCAATACCTGCTCAAGAATGAATGAGAATGGTTTACCAAACTCGTATTTAACCTCCAAAGAATCACTCACACTGGGAAAGACGTGAGCATAGGCTATAATACTTGGTATTGGCCAATTCATTGGCATACTCAATCCCTTTGATTGTGAAAATCATCATGCACAACTATAGCCACAAATGATAGCAATCTGATCCTCTAACACCTATCCCTGCTGAACTGAACATGCACTGACATGCAACTGTGTTAACTGATGTATTCTATAGTTGCATTATGAGTTAATAATTAGTTTAACAACTCATCATTAGTCTATTTGCAGTTAGACTAATTACAACTAGTTTAACCAAGTCAAATTGAACACAACTCCATCAACTCTACAATCAACTACACCAAACTCAACTGATTGAGTTCTAACTGAAGTCATGCATGCAACAACTCAACTGACCCACAAAGAAAGCGTACTTCCTTTTGACAGCTGCATGTGCCACCTCTGTAGCTCAAATTGAAGTGCTCCAAGAGAATAAGATCAAGTTTATAGTCCAAATATTATTATGAGATAATAATATTTGACTTTTCTATTTTTGACAGCCAATCTAAAAATAGACTTTGATCACTCCTGCTGTGATCACTCCTACTGTGATCACTCCTGTTGTGGTCACTCCTGTTGTGATCATCCCTGCTGTGGTCACTCCTGCTTTGATCATCCCTGCTGGGATCCAAAAATAGAACTTGCGCCATAATTTACCTGCGGGCCCACTTAGTGAAGGCGACTCCTTTCCACTAAGCTCCATCATCTTGTTGCATTCTCAACAAGCATTTCTTGTTGCACACTTTCCAACAAGTGTTACATTTTGTTTCCTGCATGAATACAATGTGTGGTTGTTCTTGCTGAGTCATGTTCTTTAACATTCTGTATTTCCCCAGACCATTAAGTCCTGACATTCCATGAGATGAGCTTCATGGTTGACCTGTAGGTAGAGAACGGTAGTATTTAGTCAACTTGGAGCATCTTCCAGACTCCACTAGCATTTCCCTAATTAGGATGGTGCACTGTAGATCTATCTTTCTCCCTCTCTTCTTCCCATCTTTGATGATATGTTTCCCGTCCCATTTACCTCCTTGTTGTATGCCCAATGTGCTGTGCTGATGCACTCTTGATAATACTACTTCCAAATTTTCAAGTTGCCTATCTGGTATTGTGTCAAACTCTTTCCTCTTACAAGCTTGTTCTAGACTGAAAATGTCTATATCACCTAGATCAAAGCTTTTAGGTTCTTCTTCCATTAAACTTTGTTGACTACTGTCCTCCATGTGGGGTATTGGCTGAAGAGGGTCTGTCAACAGATTATCAATGTCCATTACTTTGTCAGACCAGAGGGCTGGGGATGGGTTGCGTGGTTGATGCATGTGGATCAGAGGAGTTAACTTTCGATGGTTGACTGGCTTCATTATGAATAGGTGTAGAAGAAAGTTTGGTGGATGGAGTAGAGGTTGGCTTTGCTGTCGCAGGGGGGATCTAATTCAGGCATATCTAGGTTTGCCAAAATATCAAAGCTATTGCTTGAGGATGGCACATCTGATGATGGAGTAGCATTTTTTGGTGCTGTGGGTGGTTTTTTGGTATGCTTCTTTCTGCTAGCCACTTTGGTAAACCCTTCCAGATCAGACCTTCCCCCATTGTCTATGGATTTAGGAGGAGCATTTAAAGGACAGTCACGAAATAGGTGTCCATGGGCATGGCACCTCCTGCACCTGAAAGGTACATGTTCATAATCTATGGGTTGTGTTAGCGCTTGAGATTTCACCCTAGGCTGAGGAAGGTAAACCTTCAAGGCAACATCAAACCATTTCACCTCGTAGCTAGCCCTACGGGGTATGAGAAGGCTCTCTCCGGTCTATCTCGGCAAATTTTCAATGGGATGAGATGACCAATCAAAGGTAACACTGATTTTAGGCTAGTAAACTGATTAAAAGGTTGATTTGGGGGTTTTTGGGGTTTTTGGTGGCAAATTGAGGATCTGCAATTTTAGGGTGCAGGGATTTGACACAGTTTCTGCAGGTGGGTCTTTGGGGAAAGGTAGGAGTTTGTGCTGATGCCTTTAGCTGAGATGGATGATCAAGGAAGAAAAAAGAGAAGCTAAATAGGGCAAACAATGACTTTGAATCCTCTCTAGACAGTGGAAAACATAAACATTAAACAAATTTGAAAGCTGAGCATGGCAAGCATGAATTCAAACTTTATCACTTCATTTGTTTAATAAGTTGCAGTAAAGAAAGAGATGGAACACATAAACACACTTACAATTAAAATAAGAGAACACACCATCAACACAAGATTCCACAAGAATCCCAATGATGTCTGCAAAACCCTGGTCTTCCTTTTCCTCAAATTGCAGAGATACAAGTAAAATATACAATAGGAGCTTCTCCCTCAAGAGTCCAACCTCTCCAACCATGAAAATGATTGAGAAAATACATAATATAGGCAAGCCAACCTCTTCCCTTGCCTCTAGGGGTCGAGCTCATCCTTCTAGGAGCTGTTTCAACCAATTCCAAACTAAGCACTAGATAATAGGCAGTCAAAACAACTTGCCTCTAAAACTTAGGAAACCTATCCATGCATTAAATATTTACCATTAACATTCAAGAAACTTCTAGAAGTGATCAAGGAGAGTAAAAGTATTTTAGAGCCATGAAAGCTACATAAAAATCCATGATTTACATGCCCAAAACATTAAACCAAGTGAAAACAGTGTTTTTCTGACCGAACTGGTCAAAATAGGCAAAATTCCCTGACATGCAGCGCACATGTGCCTGACGCGTAGCGCACATTGAGAGGCCTGTTTAAGGGTCTTCCCAGTGTCAAAATTAGGTGAAAGATAGCTCATTGGAAAGGTCTACGAGTATATTTTCCAACCCCACCGGAATTTTTGAATTTGGAGTTCATTTGACCCCTCAAAACTCAATTCTCCCAAGACAGCTTTCTGCAACTCAAAATAGGGGCAGAAAGTCAAAATTTGCATGTATTTTGAGCTTTTGGAAGCCCAAATCTCCATAAAAACTGAAGTCCATCCATAGGTAGGTGTAACTTTGCATGAAAATTCCAAAAATGCTGAGTTTTTCCCGTTCTGAGTTGCCCCCATGTAGCGTAGCGCACGGGGCGCTGCATGTCAAAAGGCCAAAACCTGTCAATTTCCCAAAAAATTCACAAATGACAAAATTTTCTCCAAATTTCTTGAAATTTGGGCTGGGAGTCCCCAATCAAGTACCATGCTCAGTCAAAGAGGCTTTGGCCAAAATTTGGAGTGGATCGGGCGTTTTCCTTCGTTTTTGTGCTTTGGCTAACCGTCCTTGGAGCACCTTCGTTCTCGCCGGAATTTTTGACATTTCTCTCAAACCATGACACCTGTGAAAAAAGTGAAGGAGGTTTTTCTTCCTTGGCATGTTGTGGAAAAAAATCTCTCTCAGTTTTGAAAAATTCATCTTTGATTGCTCAGAAACAGCTTTTGATTGAAACTTGTCCCGATGTGTGAAACAAGGAATTTTGTTGAAATGAAGCAGAATGAAGGGGATAGAGGGCTTCTAAATTCTTGGGAAATTTTTGGGAGTGGGGAGGGATGTTAGGAAGCAGGGAAAAGTGGAATCTCAGAGATTGAGTGAGGGGAAGGGGTCCAAAAGGGCAAAACACAGGCCCAACCTAGAAAATTGCCAGGTTGTAGCTAGAAACTAGGGTTTGTGCAAAAATGAGGAATTTGGCAGATCTAAGGGGTGGGAAGTGTTTGATAAGGTACTTTAAGGATAGGGGAAGGTGTATGAACATCAGGAAACAAGTTTTTCCAGTGATTTGACCATCCAAGAGAAATTTCCTTCAAAACCCTAGGAGAGGGAAATGACCTTGCCAAGGCACAACTGAAGCATGAACACGGTGTAAAATGACCCATTAGATACTGAAATGACGATGAAAAACCTATGAATGATGATAGGCTCAGCTGAATGATGACATGGACTGACATTTGGGAAAACCCTAGGCCTAATGCCTAGTGACCAAATTTTTCTTGAAGACTCACTGAAATGACAAAATTTGACCTTGACACTCTGAGACCACTTTGTAAGAGCATATTTGATCACTGTAGGAAGGCTGGAAAGACTGACACTAACAGGTTGTATCCATTCAAAGTCATCGTGAAGGAGACTTACTGAATCTGTGAGTGCCTTGCCCAGCTTCATGTAAATGTAGATACGAGCATAGGAAGTGTACCAACAAAGCTTTGTTTCCTCTGCTGCCTTTATGAACTCGCCTAATCCATTAGATAGAGACTTGCTGCTTTAAAGAAATAGGGTCCTCCATCTAGGATGCGATTTATGTCTTCAAGACAATTAAAGATGGCTGTGAAGAAGCCTTTGGGGCCTAGGTGTAGGGTAACGTGTCCTTTGGGCTTCTACTTTGAGGCTATCCAGCCTTGCAGAGCTTTTTCAGTTGGCCAATAGCCTATAAATTTGCCTATTAGTGCATGGTCTTTCATGTATTCTATTTGTGCATTGATTCTGTGACTGGGGAGCTCAATCTTGGGTCGTTCTGTAGTAATGGACTTGCAAGTGGACAACGATTCCTTCTTTGGTTGCTCAGATACTGTAGGGTTATATCCTTTTTTGTTTTCCATATCCTCTTGGGCGTTCTTCTCCTACTGCTGCGCAGGTCATACCGTTGGCTTCTCTGCATTCTCAGTTCCGCCTTCAAGTGGGTCTTCATTGTTGCAGTCTTTGCGTGGAGGCACTAATGCCTCCCCCATCGAAGTATTCATTATTTTTAGCTATCAGATGCGCCAAGCCTGAACTGGCAGCAGTCCTGCTTGGGCCTAAGAGGCTGCTTGCTCTGTTTCTTCTCCGTGTAAGGGTTTGTCAGAAACCCTAGTTTGCCATTTTCCTTCAGCTTGAATCCGACCCTTTACACCAATTACTTAATACAACAATTGTTACTTGCAAGGTTCAACTCATTTATTCTTTTATCACTATTTTTTTGAGGAAATATTTCTTTTGTATTTCAATGTGGAATTGAAGTGATTGTATGCTCATTATTCTCATTTTCAGATGGAGTACAAGGTCTTTGTAGGAGACACCTTGTGTTGTTGATGGTTACATGATTGACTGTAAGCTGCCATGATGTTTATAGTGAGAGCTCTTTGAAGGAGAACATTTCCTTAAAGGGGAAACTAGCCATTTGTTTTATCAGTAAAATTTTCCTTGAAGGGGAAACTAGCCACTTGTTTTATCAGTAAAATTTATGTACTCTTTTCCACTGAATACATGGAGTGGTCTAGCTATGTTGGTAGACTTGGAGATGTAGCCCAGTATGGGTGAAGTCCGTCACCAAATTCTTTGTTGTTGCTCTTCATGAATGTCTGCATGAGTTAAATGATGAGACATTACTTATGTTTTAAGTTTACATGAAAAACTAACCCATAACTTGAAGAGGCCTTTGAAAACATGTTTGTCATAAGACCCATTTCCTTACAAAGCATCCATAGAACGATCACTTTTTAGGAAGGAGAAGTTCTCCTCCAATTTATATCAAATTGGTCTAATATCAAGGCTTGACCAAGTTGCAAGAATGGGAAAGAAGAGTTTCCAAGAGCTTGAGAAGATGAATTTTTCTCTTCGAATGGAGAACATTGAATTGAGAATAATGCTAGGAATTGTTGAAGAGGATAAGAGGCATATGCGCCTTTAGTTGCAGCATGTGATTGAATAAAAAGTTGTTGAAAGTTCCACTCCCGTGACTGTGAAAAGAAACTTCCAAAGTGAAGCCAATATGTGAGCATGGTTCAAATAGAGGTTATGGATCGTATCAGGAAAATGATGCATGTTAATTTTGTAAGCATCTCATAGATTCTCATCATATGCCGATTGGTAAGAGTGGATAGCTAGAGTCATCTAAAAAGTTGTCATCCTCATTTGAAGTAGAAAAGGAGGATGAAAAGTTCAAGGAGGTAATAAGAATATCAATTTCAAATCCTTCTGTTTATGTCCATAACACCTCTTTTTCAACATTTGAACAACATACTAGAGGCATTGATATGAAGTTCCAATATAAAATGGGTTATGAAGGAGGTGGCATCAACATAAGTGGCCAACTTATCACCAATCTAATCATGGTACAAGAGAGACCAAAATATCAAGGATTGGGATATAGTCAAAGAGAGTTTGGAGAATGCTCTAAATGGTTTGAGGAAAATTAGTCATCAAAGGATGATATGTCACACCAAGATGTTGGTGACAATGTTCATTTGTCTTCTAAGAGAGATGAATGCCTTAAAGGAAATTGCATGTCATCGTCCACTCTGCATCATCAAAGGTACATCCCAAGGGACATGTATAAATCTCATGGGTGTTTTCCAAATGATGGTAATTTTGACCATTTGTGGAACATGTATCCTTGCACTTTCTGTGATGCATTTGACCATTGTGTGGTTGTTTGTGAGAAACACATGGTAATGGTCAAGAGAATGGATCAGATTCATCATGCTTGATGCCAAGAATCTGGTCCATTCTTTTGACCATTACCATGTGTTTCTCACAAACAACCACACAATGGTCAAATGAATCATAGAAAGTGTAAGGATACATGTTCTAGAAATGGTAAAAATTACCATCATTTGGAAAATACCCACAAGATTTATACATGTCCCTTGGGATGCAACTTTGATGATGCAGAATGGACGATGACATGCAAGTTCCTTTAAGGCATTCGTCTCTCTTAGAAGACAAATGAACATTGTCACCAACATCTTGGTGTGACATATCATCCTCTGATCACTGATTTTCCTCAAACCGTTTAGAGAATTCTCTAAACTCTCTTTGACTATATCCCAATCCTTGATATTTTGGTTTCTCTTATACCATGATTGGCTTGGAAATCCATTGGCCATTGATGTTGAGGTCTCCTCTTTCGTAACCCATTTTAGATAGGAACTTCATACCAATTCCTCTAGTATGTTGTTCAAATGTTGCAAAAGAGGTGTTATGAACATAAACAGAAGGATTTGAACTTGAGATGCTTATTACCTCCTTGAACTTTCCATCCACATTTTCTACTTCAGATGATGATGAAAACTTTGTAGATGACTCTAGCCACCCACTCTTATCAATACGCATATGATGATAATTTATGAGATTCTTAAAAAATGCACATGCATCATTTTACTCATATGATCCATAACCTCTATTTGAACCATGCACACATATTGGCTTCACTTTGGAGGTTTCTTTTCACAGTCACGAGAGTGGAACTTTCAACAAATTTTTCCTCAATCACATGCTACAACTGAAGGTGCATATGCCTCTTCTCCTCTTCAGCAATTTCTAGCATTATTCTCAATTCAATGTTCTCCATTCGAAGAGACAAATTCATCTCCTCAAGCTCTTGGAAACTCTTCTTTCCCATTCTTGCAACTTGGTCAAGCCTTGCTCTGATACCAATTTGATCTGAAATTGGAGGATAACTTCTCCTTCCTAAAAAGTGATCATTCTCTTGATGCTTTTCAAGGAAATGGGTCTTATGAAAAATAAGTTTTCAAAGGTATCTTCAAGTTATGAGTTAGTTTTTCATGTAAAATTAAAACATAAGCAACATCTCATCATTTAACTCATACATGCATTCATGAAGAGCAACAACAAAGAATTTGGTGACAGACTTCACCCATCCTAGGCTACATCTCTGGGTCTACCAACATAGCTATACCACTCCATATATTCAGTGGAAAAGAGTACATAAAGTTTGCTGATAAAGCAAGTGGCTAGTTTCCCCTTCAAGGAAATGTTATCCTTCAAATAAATCTCACTATAAACATCATGAAAACCTACAGCCAGTCATGAAACAATAAAAAACACAAGGTGTCTCCTACAAAGACCCTGTACTTCATCTGAAAATGAGAATAATAAGCATACAAGCACTTTAATTCCACATTTAAATACAAAAGAAATCTTTCCTCAAAAAAACATAGTGAGAAAAGAATAAATGAGTTGAACCCTATAAGTAGCAATTGTTGCAGTAAACTTTTGAAGGTAAGAAAACCCCTACAAGGCCTTCTCCATGCTCAAACACCTTCAAGAACTAGTTCAAAACACTAATTGATCCATACATCCATGGACTTGAACCTATACAAATTCTCTTCAAATGTGCTCTAATCAACAAATGGAGGTCACCATTGGATCCAAAATTTCCAAAAACCCCTATGTAGACTCTTCTTGAGCTCCAAAGTCTAAAAACTCACAAATTTATGCCTCCAACCAACTCCCAATGAAGTTTCTATGTTATTTATCCTACAAATCAGAGTAACAGTCTATTGTTCTATAAATTTGCCCTATTTTCCATTGCGGAGGTGACAAATTCACCTACTGAAGGTGCAATTTGTTGGATAATTAAATTTCCCAATAACCCTTATGTGGAATAATATGGCCACATGGGCCATGCAGCTGGGGGTCGGGGCTAACCCACTGCCCCCACAGGCCTTGGCCCCTCAACTTTTAGGTCGTTGTTATATTAATACCCATGGGGCTGAGGGTCGGGCCAACGACCCACCCTTTTCATCGGAGCCCCCTCGCTTCAACTATCACAGTCCTGTGGGTGCCATACGCCAAGATTCTGGAGCTTACCATCGTGCCCTCTGCCTAGTGCCTTTCAGACTCCGCCTAAGGTCCTGTGTAGATACTATGCAACCAAGCCCATGGGATACTGAAGCCGCTTGCGTTGTTGGCACCTTTCGATTAGTGTTGATGGTCTTGTGGGAAACCTGTGACCAAGGTCAAGCTAAGGTTTCGAGCCCCTTAACATTTGCACCCAAGGTTGTATGCGATGTAGTGACTGGGGGTCGGCGCTGACTGCCCGACCCCTCCTCCCATATATGCTCCAATGAAACTTTATAAAGCGTCATGGCCATATGGTTTTAAGCAACATCATGTAGGAGAATTGGTTGAGCACTTGAATTTTTAACTTCAGGTCAGGGGTTCGAGCCTTGCCTAGGCCATCTGAACTGTTAACAAATTTTGGCCTACTTTAGGGTGCCACGTGACGGCCTCTGGTTGGTCCACGTGGTACACCCTAATTAGTCCACCATGGAAAACATGACCCAATAAAAACACGAGCAATTTGACCAATATGAACCTCATTGGTCTATACCTACATAGTCACCCTGGATGATGTCAGTAGTACGGTATCCCAGTCAACAAACCTACTCATTTTTTAGTTGTTGGACCAAATTATTAGAACACAATAACTTGAGCATACGATGTCGGATTGAGGTGAATCAAATGTCGTTGGATTCAGAATGACAAACCCTTCACATCCATATACTTTAAGAGGGCACCAAACAATTATTGTTGATCCATGGGATCCAAAAATATGCTCAAAAATAAAAGTTCTCAAAATCTCCCGAAGCTAGCACTAAATCATAGATCTCATCGTTTCGACTCCAATAACACTTGAATCGACTTAATTCGACACCATATGGGAAAGTTGTTGCATTCAGAATTTTTTGTCAAACAACTAAAAAGTCATCTTGCATGGTTGATTGGGCAGACTGTACGATGACATGACGCTGATGTTAGTAGGATGACTGGGAGGTATGGAGTTAAGATGGGCCAATCCCATGAAGATAAGTGACATGTTTCTATTGGCAGATGAATTTTTTGGGGTCCAACCACAGGCCACCGCGTGGCCCAATGAAAGCCTGCCACATGGCCTTATGGAAGGCTGCCACGTGGCCTAGTTTTCGGTGCTAAAATTTGTTTTGTTCAACTCACCAACCTCCCCAAGGTTCAACCCCACAACATCACCACCACAAATCATGTGCCTTACCACTACATCGTCAAATTTGCTTTTTAACACATGGTGACCAAGTTATTGTTAAAGTTATGTGTTAGCGCCATTGTGGGGAGGATTAGGCCGATGGGCTCGCCCGACTAAGTAGCTCCTAGTCATATGATGGTATGGTGACCGTTGTGAAAGATGGGAGGGGTAGGGCGTGTGGCCCTAGTCCTGGGTTCTATTACATTACCGTAAACACCGACGAGAAGATTATGAGGTGTGGGCACGTGACACCCTTCCTGTGCTAACACCCTGTCACATTTAATTTCAAATGACCAAGAGTGGGGTGGGTGGGTGTGTTGCCTTTGGCCTGCACACAATGATCACATTACTTGCCACATGATCTACTAGATGGAAGAGAATAGGGGTGTGGAGGCCAACTAATGGTTCGACTAATTGCAAAAAAAATGATGGGTTTCGTGGCTGATCCCGCTGCCTATAACAACCAAATTTTCTCCTTGTAATGCCGACAAAGCCGAATTTTGTTGCCATTTTGGATAGAGGGACAAAGTTTTAGAACAATTAGTAGATAAATGAAGAAGGAGGCCTAACTTGGCCATTTTTAAGCCTTTTTGAGCCTAAGAAGAGCCTACATAGGGGTTTTTGGGTGTTTTGGACACAATGGCAGTGTTATTTTTGCAATTTTAGCATTGTATGTTGATGTAATTTGAAATTTGAGCATGTAATTTAAAGGGCCAACATTGGAAGTTGGACCTAAATATGTAGCCTAGGAGGGGTGAATTCCGTCATCAAATTATTGTTTTGTGATGCTGCTTGTTGTTTATTTTTCACTGTTTAAATCTGCAAAAATTATCTTAGTTTGTGTGAATTTGCAATATTGATCCATTTCCCATAAGACATAAACTAGCTTGCAAAATTTTACAAGAAACCTTCAATTTTAATTTTAGATCAGTTTGGTATCAGAGCATGGTTGTTGTGAAGGTTTGAAATTTTTTGAAAGTGTTTTATTGAATGATTTCAAGGTATAAATTGAGAAGAGGAGAAGGAGTGCTTGAAGAACCAAACCCTCAAATTGGTTCGAGGAGGTCACAAAATCCATAAAATCCACCAGTCATGACACATGAAGAAGGAGAGGAACTGATGTCTAAGGATGAGAGAGCTTTTAAAAAGGATTTATATGATATGTCTAAGATGGTGAAAGTGTTGTAAAATGAGAGGACAACAAGGTTGCAAGGAGAGAGTTCAAATCAACCAAAAGGTAATGGTGGTGATGGGAGAAAGCCTCCACCTCCACCTCCTCCTTCACCTCTATCTACACCTCCAACCTCAACTCCTTCTTCACCTCCTTCATCTCATAGACCTACTCCTCCTCCATCTCGAAAAGGACATGCTAAGTCTCCTTTAATTAAGCTTGATATCAAGTTTGAATTACTTATGTACAATGGGGAAGTAAATACTGAAAAGTTGGATAATTGGGTTTGTCAAATTGAAGTGTATTGCAGGATTCAAAAGATTAATGATGATGTTACAAAGATCCAACTTGCTTCTCTTTGCTTGGAAAGTTCACCCCTCATCTGGTGGGAGGCCAAAACTCAAGAAGATTTGAAGAAAAATGGTGAAATTATCTCTTCTTGGAATGATTTTATAATTGCATTAAGAACACAATTTTATCCATTATCTTACATGCAAAAATAAATTATGGATTAGCAAAATTTAAGACAAACTAAAGGTCAGAGTGTCCAAAGTTACACACAAGAATTTAGAAGAAGATATTTAATCTTAGGTGTTGATTTGTCTTCACAAGATACTCTCCTTAAATACATAGGTGGATTACATATTTATTTGAGAGATACTATACTTATGTTTAATCCCACTAATATATGTGATGTATGTGTTCATGAAACTCATTTAGAATCAAGAGGCAAGAATGTTCCTCAAGAGACTAGCAAGAAACCTTCCAAATATGGAGACAAAGGAAAGGGGAAGTTTAAAGGCAAAGGCAAAAAGAATGCTACAATAAAGAAAGAGGGAGAGAAACTTACCTGTAAACATTGTTCAAAAGAAGGCCATGATGAAGACCACTGTTGGAAATTACATCCAGAAATGAGACCAAAGAAGTTTAATAACAAGGGGAAACAAAAGACTGCTACTACAACTCAACAAGATCTAGGATCTGATTCAGGTGATGAAACCAAAATCATAGCCATGGGAATGAAAGGTATAACTTCTAATGCAAGTACTAGTTCTTCTAGTAAGCCTATTGAATCCTAAAATACAAAATAAAGAAGTGAGATTTTCCATATTAGAGTCATTACAAAACATACAAAAGTTGATACATTGTTTGATAGTGGATCCCAAGTCAATCTTATCTCTAAAGCAATTGTCAAGAAACTAAATTTAGAAACTACACCTCATACTAAACCTTACCCTTTGGGTTGGGTATGTGATGATGCCAAATTACAAGTGACAATAAAATGTAAACTCAAATTAACCATCAATGCTAATTTTATAGATGAGGTAGATCTTGATGTTGTACCACTTGATATTTGTGGGATTGTTTTGGGGAGTCCATACTTGTATGACCGAAAAACGATATTTTGTCGTCATGAGAAAAAATATAATCTTTTTAAAGATGGAGTTGAGTATATTATTAGAGCACATCACAAGAAGATGAAATTGTCTCTTGTTAGTGCTCGTTAGATGAAAAGACTTGTAAATGATAGTAAGAATTTTTTGTTGTTGAGGATTAAAGCTAAAGATAATGCAAAATCTGAAGCTTTCACAAGATGTGATTCTAAACTCAAGCGTGAATTAGTTGAAGTTGTTAACACTTATGGCAAGATGTTTCAGGAACCTGAAGGGTTTCCTCCAAAAAGAGGAATCCAACATGAGATTCACTTTTAGTAGGATGCAACACTTCCAAATATTGGCTTGTATAGAATGTCAGTTTTAGAGAATGCAGAGATCAAGAAGAAAATTCAAGGGCTGCTTGACAAAGGGGTCATAATGCCTAACACATCTCCTTGTGGGTCTCCTATTTTTTTGGTTCCAAAGAAAGATGTTACATGGCACATGTGTGTGGATTTCCAAGCTTTGAATAAGATTACGGTAAAGAATCACTATCCTCTTCCTCGTATTGATGATTTTCTAGATCAGTTAACGGAAGATGTTTATTTTACTAAGTTAGATTTGAGAAGCGATTTTCATCAAATAAGGAATGATATTTGGGAAACTGCTTTCAAGACAAAACAAGGTTTGTTTGAATGGTTATTTATTCCATTTGGGCTTTGCAATGAACCTGCCACATTCATGAGAGTTATGAATTATGTGTTGCGACCATTCCTTGATGATTTTTTCATATTCTACTTAGATGATATCGTGATTTTTAGTAAGACTCGTGAAGAGCATGTCAAACATGTTTCAGATGTCTTGAAAAAAGAGAACTTGTATTTGAAGATGTCTAAGTGTGAATTGGGGAATACATATTTAGTTTGTTTGGGTCATATTGTAGGACGGGGTGAATTAAAGATTGATCCCTCAAAAGTTGATGTAATTGTGAATTGGCCTAAACCCAACATTGTAACAAAAGTTAGGAGATTTTTGGGAGTAGCCCAATATTGGAGAAAATTTATCGCTAAGTTCTCATTCATTACAACAACATTACATGTTTTGACAAGTGTGAAACAATTCTTTCAGTGGGGAGGCAAGTAGCAAAAATCCTTCGACACTTTGAAAGAGAAAATCAGTAAATTCTATCAATTCCAAATCTTAAGCAACCATTTGAAATTCAAACCAATGCAAGCGAATATGCTGTGGGAGCAATTTTGATGCAACAATATAAGCCAATATGTTATCATTCTAAAACCTTTACCAATGCAGTAATTAACTATCCAACTTATGATAAAGATTTGTGTGCTTTGGTACAAAGCGTGAAGAAATGGAAACATTATTTGATGGGTAAAGAAACGATTATTCAAACTAACCATCAACCTTTGCATTATTTACAATCTAAAACTAGGCTACAACAAGTTAGCCATTTCAGGTGGATGGGATTCCTACAACAATTTCATTTGGTAATTAGGTATAAGAAAGGAATATACAATAAAGTTGCAGGTATGCTATCGAGGTGTATTGTTAATGAATCTATTATTCTTACACATAACTCAATCATGCATGAAATTTATATTGAACAATATGCTGAAGATGAAGATTTTAAAGATGTTTATGCAACTTTGAGTCAAGGCAATTGTTGTCCTTTGAGATAATTCTAGGTTAATTAATTATTCCAGAGCATCTAAAATGTTTTGTTGTTTTAAAAGTTTTTTGGATGACCAATGTGATGAGCAGGTTAAGGCAAATGCTTAAACCTTATTAATACTGTATATTATGAAAGGGCTGATTCTTCACCTCTGACAGTAATTTGATTTAGAGTGTATGGAAAGGTAGAATTGTAAGAGGTTATGATTTCCTAAATATTTAGACTAAATATTTAGTTTAATCATAAGGAAGCATGCAAGTAAACAATGTTTACAACCCAACAAAATATATTTAACCTTATGAAGATGGTTGACAATCTATAAATGTAGAGGAGCTTATAAAGACAAACAGTCCAATAAATTATTCCCTAAAATACATTATAACTTCATGGGGCTTGAAGATAGACTGATATTCAGTTTTCACTTACCCAATTATCTTCATAAAACTTAAAGATATGTAGAATAACAAAATTAAGTGAAAACATTAAGACAAACTCACAAAGTAACAAACTGTTTGAAACAAATCCAAAATCCTTTTAGTAATGTGAATTCAATTCAGTCTAATAGAATTATGCTTTAAAAAACACATACAAGGGTTCAACCCTTATTACATCGAATCACTACTTATTATACAAAGTATGGATTCTAGAAACATCTGAACTAATTTACAAAAATAGTACTAAAATATAGAATTGCGTAAATTGTTGAGATGTTGGCACTATCTTCAAGGACGTTGTTGATGACTTGGCCCCCAAATGATGTCTTACTGTCTGTCAGTTGGAGGTAAAACATTTTATTCAATGGTATCACATAACTCATCCCATCTTTCATCACTTGGTATAGAAATATTTAATAGCTTTCTATATGTTGAGAAATCTAAGGGCTTGTAATGTTAATGATTTCTCTGTTATGATAACTTCTTGTGAAGTAATTTTAAACTTTGAACAATTCAAGAATAGTGAATTTTTATATGTTAATGATTATTTGTTTCATCAACTAGCTACCATGCATAATAAATAAAAGAATAGTAACACAAGATATAGGCAGCAACTAGTGAAAAACCTCTCCAAACGTGAGAGAAAAACCCACAATAATTCTTCTTATAGTTTCTTCTCTTGATAAAATTTCCAAGACCAATACAAAGACCCTTGAGACCAAGTGACTCCAAGATCAAGGCTAGAATCTCTTCTTACTGCTGCAACATGGATCTAAACTGCTATGACCTGATCCCTTCAATTGACTGTCTAGAAACCCTTACTGCAGTCCTGAAGCTACTGTAGGTTCTCCACGTGTAAGTGAACAATTTGCTCCTATAATCCTTCTCTTGCTTCGCTATGATAGTGGCTCCTTCCTAGCCCATCATTTGAGCCTTTTTGGATCTGGAATCAATTCTTGTTACAAAGATATTCTGGCATTGTATCACTGCCCTAACAAGAATTAGGTTCTCCATACGTGTGAAGGGTTTGGGATATTCTAGCCTTACTAACCCTTCGCTCTACTAGCCAGACTTCCTCGCACAGATCTGTCTCCAAGCTAGACCCAAAAACGAGATGTCTCCTTGATATTGAAGGTAGATTGAGTGAATTCCAACCTTCGCACATGAAGCAGACTTCTGGGGTTTTGACTATGTCTAAAGACACCTTGACTGCGGCTCCTTTCTCCTCCTTATCCTCACACCCACGAACAATATCCTTCGCATAGAATCCATGGGGTTATGGACAGTAGAACAGACCTTCTACTTATGGACCTGCGGCTCCTTGAGATGATCCCTTCTTCGCACTTTTAACAGACTTCTTTGCATACGAAAGAGACCCAATACATGTGCTGAGATGGTATGTTCGAATGAGTGAGGAGAGGGCTATATTTATAGTGTATGAGGGCTTGTTCATCAAGCCGACATGTCATCAAGCCGACATGAATATGATTTAAGCCGACATTAACATGATATAAATCCAACGTGAACATTCATATATATATATATATATATATGCCGAAAATACATTATTTCTTTTGCATTCGTTTGGAGGGATTATTTCGTAGCTCTTTTGATCTTGCCTTTGAAGGAGTTCTGCCATACGATTCTGCCCTTGATCTTGGAGTCATGCTTGTACATTTTTCAAGTGTATACATTTACATAAATGACACAACCTATCACCTAGCCTATAGCTCATAATGAGAGCTACTAAAACAAATATTTTGATCATGAAACCCATGATTCAAATACACAAAAAATTTCTAGATATAAATTACATCATTTACATTGGCTTGTGTCATTATGAAGACCGATCCTAGTTACACTTTCTTCAACACTCCCTCTTAACTAGGGAGGTATTCATACATACATGGACCTTGGACAATTTTTCAAGTTCACAGAAGAATTCTCATAAGAAGATCGGATTTGCAATCCATCTGTTATAGCATCATTTCAACCAACATTGTTTCCATTTAGCAAGGCCTTGACTGACAACTCTATCTCTCACTTAGATCAGAGCACAAAATGTTGGCGAGACCAATGATTGATAGGCACACATCATCATTGTCTCTCTTAGGGTCATACCCACCTCGGTGTTGTTTGAGTATGCCCTACTAGGATTATTCTCATCTTGGGTTCCTAACCCTCAAGAATATCAGTCCTCTTTCCCACTCTTGTATTGGATGCCCTACCGCATCCTCAAAGAGTGTTGGATGCTAGATGATTACATAATCCTCCATTCTTTATTCCAAACTGAAAACAAGAATGTTGTGTCTAACTCTCCCTTTTAACCAGGGACGAGTTCCAAGTTTCTCTTTACTCAAAAACTTGCTCAAGTTCCTTTGCTCATAGGAACTTCCCAGAGCTCCTTGTTATCTAGGGACTCTATCATTAGTGCTTTATAGGGTCTTTGATGAGCCTCGGTATTGCAACAAGAATTCCACAACTCCCAAGGCTACCGACTTTAATTATCAACCTGAGGTTCGTACAAACTTAAGAGGTGTCGACACTATATGTGCAGCATACAATGTGTCCTTCCTTTGTTGTCATGATGTAATTGAGTGCATGTACTGAATTCAAATTCTAAACTAATTGCATAAAATGAAATGTTCGAAATGGAACCTTAACCTATTGCAGGAATGAAAGTACAAGGAAAGAGACATAAATTCAATGCTAAATCACACCATTTCCTAATTAACTGCCAAGAAACTATGCTTTGCAATAATGCTAAATTATCATGAACCAAATGCTACTATCTAAGCATGTAAGTAAGAAGCATAAAAAATCACTAATGTGCAAGTAAAGGGACTGAAATAAATCTATTTTTGTCTTTTTTCCTTTTCATGCAAAATCAAGTATGCAAACTAATTTCTTTTGGTGATGTGGCAGGTGAATCTAGGATGTTGGAGGATGGATGGAAGGGTTAGGAGATGGTTTGATGGTGTGTGAATCCCTTGGGAGGATTTTGGTGACTTCCTAGAGGTTTTCTCTCAATTCAGCCTCAAAACAGGCCATTTCAGGAAAACCTACAGGATGTACTAAAAACCTACAGGATCCCCTGAAAACCTATAGGATACAACTGAGAGAAAAATGGAAGGTGTTGGAGGTGATGGAAGGCTTAGGGAAGGTGGTAGATGGGTGGAATGGAGTGAGAAAATGCCTAGGATCACTCAGAACTCAAAACCAAAGTTGGGAGATGGATGGATTTTCTCAAAAAGCTTGGAGAAGTTTCCTATAGGATGTACAAATTCACTATAATTCATCGAATGACCAAGAAAATCAAATCCAAATTGGATGGGAAATTTTTTTTATTAACTAGGATGTCTTAGGTCCCCATTCCAAGTGGAATCAATTAAAAATAGCTCTGTTAATCCATTCTAAAAAAATAAAAAATATTACTAGTCGGAAATCTAGAAATTCGAGAACTAGTGAGCTAGTAAATCTAAAAAATGCCTAACCAAATCAAGTGAAAATGAAATGGGGTAATTTTTGTTATGAAATAGAATGTTTTTTTGATCTAATGCAAGTGGAATCAAGTTGATTGAAGCTCGTTAGCATGGTATAAAAAATAGCATAAATTTATTGTTCTTCGCTAAAAACGAGGTCCAGTAATCTAGATTTGGGAATAAGAAGACTAATCCAAGCAACTCAATGATTATTATGAACTTCAAAATATTTTCCAAGGATGAAATAATTCTTTTGATCCTGAAAATGAACTTACATCAACCATTTAACTCAATCCTATAACAAGAAATCATTAATACTAAATGCAGAAATAGAAATAAATAAAAACTGGAGATGCATGTGAATAAGCAATGAAAAGAAGGAAAGAAAATGATACAAAAGGGCTCTAAGGTTCCTGGGATGGAAAATACCAAGGAAAATCAGAAACCTATGGATGAAAACAAGATTTAGAAGCTGAACATGACACCACTCTTCATTTTTCCATCAATACGATTACATCCCTACAAGAAAATACAATGGAGCTGCAAAAATACAAGCTCTCTCCATAATAACACTAATAAAAAATCTCCCCCTAGAGGAAAATTCGACTTGGTACTTATAAAAAATGATTAGTAATCATTCCCCATGAATGGAGGAATATTTTCCCACCAAAATCCCTTGATTAGTGGATCTAGTCCACAATACTAGGAATTTGCACTAAATGGCAGGGAACACATTCCTAGATTTTCTCAATCATTCCCTAGAGGAAAATTCAACTTGGTACTTATAAAAAATGATTAATAATCATTCCCCATGGATGGAGGAAGCTTTCCCCACCGAAATCCCTTGATTAGTGGATCTGCTCCCTTGATTGGTGGATCTGCTCCCTTGATTAGTGGAACACATTCCTAGATTTTCTCAATCATTGGAGTTCCACAATTTGTGCCATAATTCCATAATATCTTGTTGAATTATTATTTATTATTGATCCTCCAGTAGTAGGGAACAAGTCCCTAAATTATCTCCTCCTCCAACTCTTCATAATCTGCCCAATATTCTCATAATATTCCACAAAAAATAAATAATATTAGGCACAAATATTCAATTATTCATAAACCTTCCTAATGAATATATTAAAGTTAAAAATAAATTATCTAATGCAAAAAGAGAGGTTTAATGTGCTGAAGGATGGTCATAGGCCTTAATTTATGTTTTAAATTAGAGGCATGGGCCTTAATTTATGTCTAATTTAGAGGCCCATCAGTCTTCTAGTTGACTGATGATTCAATACTTCGATGTCATCAATTTCTTCACATATAGGGTCAGCATCCACTACTTTCCTTCATCACGTTATTCCTTATTTTCCGAAAAGTATCCTCCTTGGCTTCATATCTTGGGCTTCCTTCATAAGCTCATCTGTATTCACTTTCCTTCAACAGTGATTGCTCTGGATCACAAGGTACATAGTTGTGACATCCTTCACAACTCTTCTTTCCTTGATCCTGCACACATACCAAAACTTTTCCAAGAGGTCAGGCACGAAAAACAAATCACATATTACCTTTTGGTGATGGCATTCTTCTAGTGACATCTTCTTGTAGGCATCATTCATCCTGCATACATGTTGACTCATCTCCCAATGATATCTGTTGTCAAGGGTCCTCATCTTTTCAGACTTCCATCAAAGTCTTCACATCATTCCAGGAGGTTTCATGGTCAAGTCTTCATGATCCTCTAGATGTTGACTGCCTTCATCATGGTTGCATGCTTCATGATCTCTTCTATCCTCTTTTCATTCCCAAGAGATTTCATAGTTCTTCAATGGTCACCAACTACCTCATGCCTTATTATGAGGACATATTATGTTGATTTCATCTTTAAATCTTTCATAGGAGGAGATCTTGATCATGCTTGATCCATGCTACCTACAACCATGTGACATGATATTATAATATCAAACAAAATATACATACCTCATTTGTCTTGAATCATATCATGATTCTTGCAGTGAACTTCTTGAGGGATCTTTGACCTACAATGTAGTTGATAAGTACCATTGACCTAGATTCTTTACAGAGGATATTTTCTTGTAGAAATTCTTCAAAGATTCGGAGAACCAAGATGTTCTCATCTTAGAATTTCCTACACATAACAATTTCATTTCTACCTAGAATCCTTACATAAAGAAATGCAATGTACATTAATCATAACAATTAACAGTATTTCCAAAGGATTCAACATATCCTCATTCATCAACGATCCATCCATGGATGTTACCAAATCAATAACCAGTTCATTCTCTGAAAGAGTTATTTAAACAACACATAAGAATGTTCATGATTCACAACATGCTACGCTAACTAAGACATATGAAAGAAAAACAGGAGGTGATCCTTTAATCATAGTAAAGATCCTCAGGCTCCTCCTTCTTCGGCTTCTTTTCATTGTCTTTTGTTTCCTGAGCGACATGAGCTGCTTCATACTTCCTCTTGACATTCTTCTTTTGCTTGGGACAATATCTTTGGTAGTGTCCATATTCATGAAATTCAAAGCATTAGATCTTTGACATGTCTTTCTTGGGATGTTGTTGGTGGCTAGTTCTTTCAAAATTTCCAAACTTCCCTTTTATTTTAAACCTGGTAGAGAATGCTTGCTCTTTGGATTTGACTACAATATCTTCCTTAGCCTTTAATCGCACTTCTTACACTTTTCATATTGCCCATAGATCATTGAGTGAGGATGCCTCTTTCTTGGCCCATATGCTTGCTGTAAAGTTTCCCCACTCCTCAGGTAATGCATTCAGCGTGGTCATCACTTGATCAAACATGATTTCTCCTCGTTCCTACAACTGATCTCTTATTTCAAAGACCCTCATGAAATATGAAGTTATACCTTCTTCTTTTCTGATATTCATTTTGTATAATTCAGAGAGATCCCTTCTCCTGCGGTGTTGAAGGAGAATAAATCTATCAGTTTGTCATAGATATTTTTGGCTCTTTCAAGTTTGGCTACATAAGGAATCAGAGAGTCCTTGATAGATTCTATGAGAATCTTTTAATCTCTCACTTCGTTCTTGTTATGCTTGGCTAGTTCTTGACTATCAGACGGAGCAACAATTTTCTTTTGTACATAGTCAATAACTTCTTGTTCTTTCAAGGTGAGATCAGTTATCTTCTTCCAAGCAAGGAAGTTGGCAACTCCAACTAACTTATTTCTTTCCTTGCAATAAGACATCCCTTTTCAAGATTAAATTTGCTTAAATCTATAATATACTTACTTGATGCAACGACCCTTGAAGTTTCACTGTAGATGGCTACCTTGAAAGAGTTTGAGGAAGCTTACTTGACTGCTAGGGAACCTGAGATCTGCTTGCCTTATCCTTGAGGATTTGATGTTTAACTGAAGTAAGAGGATTATAGATCCATCACTTTGATAGATCTTGGAGTTTCAGAATGTGGATCTGAATTTTGTATCTTTCTTTGCCTTCAACTTCAGCTACCTTACCTCTTCCTAAAAGTTCTGTATCAATCCTTTCTTGACCCGCTACCATCCCTCTGATACCATGTTGAGAAATCTAAGGGCTTGGAATGTTAATGTTTTCTCCGTTATGATAACTTCTTGTGAAGTAATTTTAAAGTTTGAACAATTCAAGAACAATGAATTTTTATATGTTAATGATTATTTGTTTCATCAACTAGCTAACATGCATAATAAATAAAAGAACAATAACAAAAGATATAGGTAGCAGCCAGGGAAAAACCTCTCCAAACCTGAGAGGAAAACCCACAGTAATTCTTCTCATAGTTTCTTCTCTTGATAAAATTTCTAGGACCAATACAAAGACCCTTGAGACCAAGTGACTCCAAGTTCAAGGCTAGAATCTCTTCCTACTGCTGCAACATGGATCTGAAATGCTATGATCTGATCCATTCAATTGACTGTCTAGAATCCCTTACTGCAGTCCTGAAGCTACTGTAGGTTCTCCATGTGTAAGTGAACAATTTTATCCTATAATCCTTCTATTCCTTTGCTATAACAATGGCTCCTTCCTAGCCCATCATCCGAGCCTTTTTGAATCTGGAATCAATTCTTGTTACAGAGATATTCTGGGACTGTATCATTTCCCTAACAAGAATTAGGTTCTATGTACGTGTGGGATGTTTGGGATCTTCTAGGCTTACTAACCCTTTGCTCTACTAGTCATACTTCCTCGCACAGATCTGTCTCCAAGCTAGACCCAAAAATGAGACGTTTCCTTGATATTGAAGGCAGATTGAGTGAATTCCAACCTTCGCACATGAAGCATACTTCTGCGGCTTTGACATCGTCTAAAGACATCCTTGACTGTGGCTCCTTTCTCCTCCTTATCCTCTCATGCACAAACAATATCCTTCACATAGAATCCCTGTGGTTATGGATAGTATAACAAACTTTCTACTTATGGACCTGCGACTTTGTGAGATGATCCCTTCTTTGCACTATTAACAAACTTCTTTGTATACGAAAGAGACCCAATACACATGCTGAGATGGTATGTTCGAATGGGTTAGGAGAGGAATATATTTATAGCGTATGAGGGCTTGTTCATCAAGCTGACATGTCATCATTTTAAGCTGACATGAATATGATATAAGCCAACGTTAACATGATATAAATCCAACTTGAACATTCATATATATATGCCAAAAATACATTATTTCTTTTGCATTCGTTTGGAGGGATCATTTCGTAGCCCTTTTCATCTGTCCTTAAAGGAGTTCTTCCATATGATTCTGCCCTTGATCTTGGATTCATGCTTGTACATTTTTAAATTGTATACATTTACATAAATGACACAACCTATCACCTAGCCTAGAGATCATAATGAGAGCTATTAAAACAAATATTTTGATCATGAAACCCATGATTCAAATACAATTTTTTTTTATAGATATAAGCTAAATCATTTACATTGGCTTGTGTCATTATGAATACCTATCCTAGTTACACTTTCTTCAACTATAGACTTCATCTACTTTAGTGTACTTCTCAAAAGTTGGCTCGTTGATGAAGATATGCTTGATGGTTAAATCAAACTCTAATGATTCAATAAATGATTTCCATGTAACATGTCCCTTAATGCTTGAAAACTTTGATGTATCTGTTGAAATGGTGTAAAGCTTTTCACAGTAATCTTCCAAGATAATTAACCTATCATTTGGTGCTACTAGCCCTAGCAGTCCTCTTTGATTCAACAAATTGAATTTAGTGTGAAATCTCTGGACAACATTTTCCAAAGCTTGAGACTTATTCTCCAATTGGGTCATTAAATTCCCTTTACGTAATACCTTTTTGATCTCCATAATGGTCTCTGTTCTATCTGCAATCTGAATCTATTCCAACTCTGACCTAGTCTTTGAATTCAATATTCTGATCATGGAAGTAGCCTCTGTTGGTTTCTGTCCTAGTGTTATTCTGACCTATTCAATAACTTTTTTGCATCTATCAATTAACTCTTCTTTCTCAAATATAATCTGGATAGATGGCCAAAATTCAGTTATGGCATGATTTATATCCACCTAGATCCTTTCCTTGGCTTGGGCCAAGGTGTGAGCCATTAGTGACTGATTTTCCAATTGGTCAATCTTCTTGGCCAATTGGTGATATTTCTGCATCTCTTCCACCAAAAGAGAGTCATTTTATTTATTATCTTTTGGCTTGAGATTTTGCTAAAGCCTGTCATTTTCTTGTCTATGAAGAGATGAGTTCTGCACAACTTTATTTAAATCATCAGGTGTTGATGTTGAATCATCTATTGTGTCTGAAACTATGATTGGTATGGTTGTCACCAGAGTTGTAATTAATTTTGCAACTTCTTATTTTTTTCCTTAAGGAGTTTCTCAGTCTGTTCTTCCATCTCCTTTATCTGTATATTTTTCTCAATGATCAGTTTGAGCATGTCTTCTTTATGATGTTCACTTTCTTCAATATCTTTTGTCAAGGGATCTTCTGTATAAGGTAATTTCAACTATTTCCTGAGTGTTGCAATGTCTGTATTCTTTTTCTTGATGATCTCCTCCATTGCTTTGACATCACTGAGATCATATCCTAGTTTGATCACCAAATCTTATAATTTTTTGATTTTGGTGTCTTTGGCTAATGAAGAAATTTTCTCCAATTTTAATTGTGTCTGGACATTTACAAGAGATATCCTTAACTTTGAAATCTCTATGGTAGTATTTTTCATGGTGGAGAAAATCATTTCTCCAGACTGTCTATGAATATCCATTTGATCAATGGGATGTATTAACTTTTCATACAATGAAAAGATGGTCTTCTTATAATCTACAGAAGTTTATGGAGATGGTACTTGAGCCTGTAAGAATTCCATTTGAATTCTTCCTTTTTCACTGTCAAATGTTGTTAACAACTTGTGCTGGGAGGTAGAATTATGCTTCCAAAACTAAGCATAGGTGCTGGCCTTTTATGTTTCATTCTTCTGCTTAATCTGCAAAAACTTGCTGAAGATATTAGGATTATCAAGTTCACCCAATTCTGTTGACTGTGATTTGTCTGAAGGATTCTGTGAGGCCAAAGAGGATGTGGTGCTAGGGAGGTGTTCTTATTACCTTGTGGAAAACTATAAACCATTCATAACAATAGATTGTTTCTCTTCCTCATTTTTAGTGGTGGAATCTTTGAGCTGTGCCTTTTTCTTCATTTGCAGAATAATGAATTATTGAGCACTTATTTCTATACATGTTGGAGATGAAGTTTCTTCTCTTGGCCTTTTTCCCTGTTTATCTTGAGGTAGTGCAGTGTGGAGGGTAGTTGTAGACAGAATATACTCTTATGCTTCCTATAATGTATTCTCCTCCCACTGGTCCTGATTCATAAACTTTTCGATCTCTGGTTTGGGGGTATGATTATAAGGTGTGGTTTTGAGTTCCACCCTTAGATTAGAAATAATGCTAAATGGATCATATGACCAGGTGAAACTAGGCTGAAAGTTGAACTGCTTGAGAATCGAATATGCTTCATCACTTGTTGTTCTAGTATTGCATATAAATGGTCCTACTTGAGTCTTGATTTTAAATTGTGATTTCCTTTTCCCTGAAACAAAATGGATTTCATCCATGTTGATCATATGCCTTATGTATTCCAGAGAGAAAATCCTCATTGGAACATACTTAGGCAGTTTATAGGGAGCTATCTCGCATCCATATACTCTTATTTCTATATAATTCTAGTATAAATACCAGTCTCCAGTCTTTGTCTGCTCACTCAAGTGTAAAACCTTTTTAATTTCTGCACTAATCCTTGGCTCATTCTAACTACTAAGAAGCCCGAAAATTGTATGAACAAAAATTTCAATGAATTCTGAAAATGTAAAATATTTTGAGTTTCTCCTGAATAATGAGGTCCATTGCATCATTGCTTGATTGATTCCCTAATCATATTTCTTGTGTAGATTTATTGGAAAATTTTCTCCCTACTGAAAAAGAAACATGTACACTAGTACAAATGCATAAGTAAATATGCCTTATGTAGTAATCTTCATCATTTTTTCATGCATATTATCAGCCAAAAACTGGCTAAAATTATACATGAATGTTGTCTTGTGCTCATTGGAGCCTAAGATAGGCTCATCTACCCACTGGTTTGATGAATACCCTAAAAGGCAAGAAACTAAGGCAATTATCTTCTTGGCTTTCTCATGGAACATGGAAGATGGGTAAGGGGGAATTTTCTTAGGAAGTCGAGAGCCTTTTGGGAGAAAAATATCAAAACTTTGAGCTCTCTAAGGAAAGGTTAACTTATGATACAAGTCCATTAGAACAACTACAGAAAAATGGCTAAGGGAGTCATTACGAGGAATCAACATCATTTGGTTTTTGGTTTTCTGGTGTAATGGAGATCAGAATGTCTCCATTCTGAGCCACAATGGTCCTTTGTAGTGGATTATACCTGGCTTGACACCACATGACCAGATCAAGGAAATGATGTGTCTGAGGAAAGATAAACATAGGTAACATGGATTCCCAAAGATTAATGTCGTCCTGCTGGTCTAGGTAATTTTTCTTTAACTAGTGATGTAATTTGAACAGGTCGAATTCACACTCAATGTCAGCAATATTAAAGTATTGGTCAGCTAATGACATATGATCTAGGTCTAGGGTAGCAGAGGTCTTAGGGTTGTCATCAGTTTTAGATTTACTGCTAGAAGACTGGGCTTTTCCCTTTGGTGCCATGACTGAGGCTTTTGAGAAAGAAAGAAAGAATGAGGACATAATTTGGCTTTAACAGGTACCTGGATAAGAAAATAAATCTCTGTCAAGGATATCTGGGCTCTGAATTGCCAAAATTGATAAGTGTTGGATAGTAGGAGTGCAGAAACTTTGAACAATACCTGCAATTGAAAACAATAATCAAAGTAGCTAGGGGAGCCACACGAAATGTGTCAAAGTGATTTTATAGGCCTCAATCGATTACCGTTGGGATGGAACCATTACCAAACGAGATTTAGGTGCATTAATGGATAATAGGAACTTGGTAACAGATAAGCAAGATTAATGAGCAAATGATACCGGGAATGTGGTAATAGATAATAGATGGACAAGTGGCAGAATATGATTAGCAGAGGGAAATGCACAACATTGAATAAGAGCACAACATTCCATCCACAAATCGATGACTAGATAGAAGTAGTGAATAGAAAAATAGTGCATCTCCTTTGAGGATATTCTGGTAAGCATCCTAAAATTTGGGATGAGCATTTGCATTACATTGTTGGGTCCCCATAATACTAGTGATTACCCCATTACTATTTTAGTTATACCCCTTATTAATATTGTTGTGCCCCTATTGCCCCCATATTGTTATTTTTTATTGTTAGGTCGGCTGGATTATATTGTGACTCCTTAGACTCCTATATATAGAAAGGAGGTTTTGTCATTTGAATCATCCAAGAATTGTTCATTTATGTAATGTAAAGGAGGCTTCCCCCTCGAAGAGGCTGAATTCTAAGGCGTTGATCTATCTTTTCTATCTTTTCTTGAGCTGGTTTCATAACATACATCCAATATGCCTACAATCGTGCCAAGCATTCATCTAAACAAGTATCTTAATTTGAAGCTTGTTTTGGCTATTTGCCAAAGTCTCCTTTGGATTTCATCTTTGGTAAATATATTGCAGTAAATGGACATAGTGATGTGGGAAAATCCAAGCACTTCATTGAAACAATCCAGCTAGTGCATCAAAGGGTGTAAGAACAATTAGAGAAAAGCAAAGCCAAGTACAAAGCAATACATGACAAGCATTAGGTTGATCATGATTTCGAAGTGGGAGATCAAGTTTGGTTGTAAATTAGCAAGGAAGTACTACAAGGTGAAGGTAAAAATCTCAAGCCAATTAGATATTGTCCTTTCAAAATCTTGGAGAAGATTGGTAACAATGCTTTTCGATTAGATTTTCCACCTTACATGCAAATTTATTCTATTGTGAAGGTGGAAAACTTGAGATTATATGAGTCTCCAATGATTGATGATCGAGAAGAGAATTTTTCGATTCCATATATAGAATATTTTTCTCTTGAATATTTAAATGAGTTGTAGGAAGACCCAATTATTGATTGGAAGATAAAGACTTCACACAGAGGTAATGTGGAGTATCTTCGAGTGGGGTTCAAAGGTACCAATCCAAGTAAAGCAAGGTGGATTGTGATCAAGAAAGTGATGTAGATGTATCCTCACTTACTTGCTAAGTAAAATACACTTTTGGTGGTCCAAAAGCTTCTAGTGGGGAGGAATGATCTAGAGGATCTAAAATATGCTAAAAAATCAGAGTGCTCAAAATCTCCTGAAACAAGCACCAAATAATAGATCTCCTCATTTTGATTCCAATGAGACTTGAAATGTTTCAGTCTGACAATGTATGAGAAAGTTATTGCATTATGAAGCTTTTGACAAACAACTAAAAAGTCAACTTGCAGGGTTGACTGGGCATACTATACGATGACATGGCACTGACGTCAATAGGTTGAATAGGTGATACGGTGGTCAGATGGGCCAATCCCATGAGGACAACTGGCATGTTTATATTGGCAACTAAATTTGTTTTGGGGCCAACCATAGGTTACTACGTGGCCCAATGAAAGGCTTCCATGTGGCCCAATGGAAGGCTGCCATGTGGCCTAGTTTTTGACACCAACATTTTATTTGTTCGATGGACCGACCTCCCTAGGGTTCGACCCCACAACCTCACCGTCACAAGTCACGTGCCTTACCACTACACTATCAAACTTCCTTATTAATATATGGTGGACATGTTATTGTTAAAGAGATGTGTTGGTGCCATCAGGGGGAGGGCAGAGCCGGAGGGCTCACCCGACCAGTCCAACCCCTAATCATATGACGATATGTGACTGTGGTGAAAGGTGAGAGGGGTGGGGTCTGTGGCCCTAGCCCTAGGTTCTATTGCATTACCGTAACCACTAACATGAGGATTTGGAGGGGCAGGCCAACCGTTAGCTACATTTAATTTCAAATAACTAGGAGCAGGGATGGCAAGCGCATGGCCTCTAGTCTGCGCCCAATGGTCACATTACTTTCCATGTGACAGACTGGTGGGCAGAGAATAGGGGCGCGGACGCCAACTAACAGTTTGACAAATTGCACCAAAATCAACAGGTTTCATGGTTGATCCCTCTACCTGTAACAACAAAATTTTCGCCTTGCACTTTCGCCCAAGTTGAATTTCATTGCCAATTTTGACAAAGGGACGAATTTGCAGAACAATTAGCAAAGAATTGAAGGAGGCCTAGCTTGGCCATTTTTCAACCTTTTTGAGCCAAAAAAGAGCCTAAACAAGGGTTTTTGGCTGTTCTAGACACAATGTCAATGTTATTTTTGCAATTTGAGCATTGTATGTTGATGTAATTTGACATTTGAGCATATAATTTAAAGGGACAACATTAGACTCTAGACCCAGATTTGTAGCCTAGGAGGGGTGAACTTGATCATCAAATTGTTGTTTGGTGATGATGCTTGTTGTCTATTTTTCACTGTATAAATATGAAAAAATTAAATTAGTTTTTGTGCTTTTTCAATATTGATCCATTGCCCATAAGACATAAACTAGCTTGCAAAATGTTACAAGAAACCTTCAATTTTAATTTTAGATTATAGGTGGAAGTGGAGCACCCTCCATTAATGTTGGAAATCTCAAGGGATCAAAAGACTTTGATAGAGGACCTCCAATATAGGACCTTACTAGGGAGCTCCAGAATATTAGTCTCCTAGAGTTTGTTGGAGGTCATGCCAGTGAACGAGCAGAAGCCTGGTTAGAGGGAATGAGAAGGTGCTTCGCACTAAGAGATTATACTTCCAATTCAAAATCTAAAATAGTAATATTCCAACTTAGCGATAGTGCCTTGAACTAGTGGGGTAACTTAGAGCAAGAAATACACCTCACTTTTGACATAGTTACCTGGGATTTATTTGAGGAGCGATTTAGGAAAAATTACCTACCAACATATTATGAAGAACAACATGTAGGAGCCTTCCATTATTTGGTACAAGGAAACTGCACTGTAGAGGAATATGAGATTAGATGCATGGAAATGGTCAAGTAAGTCTCTTACATGGATATTGATTAATGCCAAGTAGATCATTTCATTTATGGATTGAACCCTAATATTAGGGAAATGGTGTGAATGTGGAAACCATCCTCAGTTGCAAAATTTTTTGAACTTGCTTGCTATGTTGAAGAGCACTTAGACTTAAAAGGTGGAAAAAAAACCATTTTTCCACAACAACAAATGTTTACGGGGAAGGCCTCTCATACCTTCTCCAAGGGAGGTAGTTTGAGGCCACTTCCATATAGAAACAAGGTTGTACCTAGAGCACCAACAATGGGGATTTCAATGGTCACCAATGAAGCTTAACCCATAGCTTTTAGAACTCATTCAAATAGAATTCATACGCGAGGATCCATAAGTATGGGCAGAGGTCCTAGGGGAAGGAAATCTTTCCAAATAACTCTAAAAAATTTTGTTCAGAGTCTACCATGCATGACTTTTTGGGGATGCATGGGACCTCATTACTAGAGTGACTATCCTAAGTTACAAACTGGTAACAACCTCAGAGAAGGAAAAGCACCAATAGGGGAGTGAGCAAACACCATCAGATATATGCAACATTTGATAACCAACAAGTTGAGCACCAATCCACCGTGGTAGAAACCTTGGGTATGATAAACCATTTAAAAGTTAAAATTTTGTTTGATTTAGGAGCTACAGATAGCTTCATTTCACTAGTTGCATTAAAAAAATGTGGGTTGGAAACCTATGAGCATGATGACTTTAAACAAGTCGAAATGGCTTTTGGGATAAAATAAGAAGTAGGACCTAGTGTTTACCAATGTCAAGTGAACCTTAGGGTCTGAAGGCATATGTCACAACACTGAGGATGTATGATGTAATCATGAGAATGGACTGGCTAGAAGCTCAAGGAGATTTGGTAGACTGTTTAAAAAAGACGATGATTTGTTTATATGGTGAAGGTAGGTCAATTGATAGTTTTGGTATCAAAAGAGGAGTGTCCCTATGATTCATCTTCACAATGAAGCTAAGACATTGTCTCTGACAATGTTGTAAACTATATGTGGTGAAGGTTGTAAATGACCAAAAAGGACCCTCCCTAGATCAACACCCAGTTTTGTTAGAATTAGAGGATGTTTTCCCTAAGGAATTGCTAGATTACTTCCTGTGAGGGAGAGTAATTTCACAATCGACCTAAAACCTAGTGTAGAACCAATATCTAAGACACCCTACAAGATGACAACTCTAGAACTTTGTGAGTTATAGGTGTAATTAAAAGAGCTTTTAGGCTTGGTATTTATTAAACCTATTTTTCCATCTTGGGGTGCACCAGTGATTTTCTTCAATAAGAAGGATGGTTCCTTAAGGCTATGCATATATTATAGGGACTTCAATAAAGCCACAATAAAGAATAGGTACCCAATACCTATAATATATGACCTATTTGACAAAATGAAGGGAGAAACTATTTTCTCAAAGATCGATTTGAGATTTAAATATTACCAATTGAGGATTAAGGAAGGTGACATCCCAAAAACTACATTTCAGAATCATTTTGGGCACTACGAGTTTATAGTTGTACCATTTGGTTTGACCAATGCACCATATGTATTCATGAGTCTCATGAATGGTGTATTCATGAATTATTGGACCAATATGTGAAAGTCATTCTAGATGATATTCTTGTGTATTTCAAGAACGAAAAGGAGCATGAAGAACACCTAAGGGTTGTATTGACCTGCTTAAGGGAAAATCATTTGTATGGAAAACTGTCAAAATGTTCCTTCTTTCAGAAGAAAATTCATTTTCTTGGGCACATCATTTCAGAAGAACGGATTTCAGCTAACTTGAAAAAGGTAAAGGCCATAATGGATTGGTAGTACCAAAAAATTCTCACGAGGTGCATAACTTCATGGGGCTAGCAGGTTATTATCACAGATTTGTGGAAGGGTTTTTAAAGATTGCAAAACCAATCACCACATTATAGAAAAATAGGGTTAGGTTTGAATGGACATATGAATGTGACACTACATTCACTGAACTAAAGGGATTACTAACTAGTGCATCGGTCCTTTGAGTGCCAGACATGGAAAAATACTTCATTATCTGCACCGATGTTTCGAAGCAAGGATTGGGAGCAGTGTTGATGCAAGGAAAAGTAATAGCTTATGCATCAATAAAGTTGAAGAGACATGAAGATTTGTATGCTAGCCATGAATTAGAGTTAGCAATAGTGATACTAGATTTAAAACTATGGAGACACTACCTTGTCAGGAGAAGCTTTGAGTTAATAACTGACCACCAAAGCTTGAAGCACCTCTTCACTTAGAGAGATTTGAATGATAGGTAGAGGCGGTGGAGTGAATTCATGAGTGAATATGATTTTGGGATCTCATACATTAAGGGAAGGGAGAATGTGGTTGCCGATGCACTGAGTAGGAGGTCAAGAAACTTCTCCCTAAATCCTTGATGGTAAATTTGAGGGAACTTGTGTTGGAGAAACTCTTTGAAGATAGTTGGTTTTTGAATGTTATATCAACACTCTAGAGTGGGAAGTAGATAAAACCAAATTTTGAGGGTTATGCCCTTAAAATAGATGGACTATTGAAATTTCAAGGGAGAATGTACATCCCTAAGAAGGGGGTATATAAAGAACCATCCTTGAAGAGTTACATAGAGTATTCTATTATGCACATCATAGAGTGAAGAAGATTGATGCAGACATGAATAAAATTTTCTTTTGGGCCAGCATGAAACATGAAAGAGTCTAGTTTGTCGCAAAATGTCTTGAATATCAATGAGTGAAGGCTGATCATCTCCATCCAGCAGGACTCCTATAACTGTGTGACATCCCTATGTCTAAATGAGAGTGTTGGCTCGAAAGAGTCATCAAGAAAAAGACCCTGGGTTCAGGCATAGGAGGCCAACAGTGGTCCACTGTAGTCTAGGAAAACCTCGACATTTTCACCTCACCCCGAAGGGCAAGGAGTCTCACCCGAGGCGTGCCATGACCAAAAGGGAGAAGGTTTCAGCATAGGGTTGAGGGAATATCAATCGGGCACAGGCGTTCACGCACATATGTATTCATAATATGTGAAACAAAGATAACAATATTCTTAACTCATATGCATAGATCCATTGTAAAGAACACAAAACTAATAGTATCCTGACATCAATCTATGAATTACCATCTACATGCAATCAGATAGACTACTAAAATGTTAATGGGCCCACTAAGCACGATACTCAATACATTAGAAGTCTCAACAACCATCAACTCTAGCTTAAATTATCTTAGCATAACAAAATACATCATAATTCGACATTTTGCCATAAACACTACATAAAATACCTGGCTCAATCGCTCGGGTTAGGTCAACTCCGCAACCCAGTCCCTCGGGTCCCGACACTCTCTCCTTCAACATCTGCACCTATGCACCTCTTATGCAACCAAATCCTTCTTCCTCTGGCGGGTTCAAAAACAGCCTTCTTCCTCTCTTTTCTTCCCCTTTTATGTCCTTCTTGGCTGCCTGGACTGCTAGTTCTTGCTTGACTACTTTCTCTCTTGGCTGTTTCTACGCCTTCTCGTCTCCTTGGTTGCCTTTGCCTTCCATTGCCACCTTGCCATCACTCCTCCACAACTCTTCATTCCACCACCCAACCGTTACTGCCATTTGTCTCTTTCCTTCCCTTCGGTCAGTCAAAACTGGTTAAAATCATTCAAAATTAACAAAGGCCCCAACAGGCTCCGACCACAATTTCTTGACTTGTCCCCGATTCAAGTCATTTCAACATTTGGCGGTCCTGCTACTACTTCCACGTGCTCTACAGGTGGTGACTGCATTACTACTGGCACTGTCTCCACTTTCTGCTGTGCCGACACTTTTTTCCCTTGTGTCTCCTCCGTTCCAAATGAAGGCTCCAACTCTAGGACTAAGGTTGTTGTTTGCTGCCTAAACTCAGTTTATCTTTGAATTTCCAGGTCCCAATTGGCGAGGATTACATCAGTGCCTTGAGTCAATGCCTCAATCGATTTTGATGTTAGAGTTGTTGGCCACTGTCTCTCCAGGTCATCCCATTGTTGGCCGCTTGAGTCACATGCCTCCTTCAAGAGTAGAACCTACATTCGAAACAGGGGCCATAGGTCTCTGATTATCTTTTTCGTCCTTGCTAATTCCTCCTTAATGCTGTCAACCTGGGCCTGGAGGATGTCGATTTTCTCATTGATTTGTTGTAGCTGAGCATGGTCTGTGCAATCCCTTGTGCTGGCAAACAATGACTGAATATGTTCTCTTAATGGGTAAACTTGGTGGTTCTTGAGTGCTAAACTGCCTGACCAGTCGTGGACCTTGCCCATTAGGGCATATCCATCAGTGAGGGCTTCGGCCAAGGCTTTTTTCTTCACTTCCAGTTCCCTGACCTTTCCTTCAACCGTCCACGTGTAGATTTCCATGGGATCTGGTAGTGCGGACCTTACCATCTCTAGCTTCTGCCTCATCTCAACATTTGTGGTTGTTAGGCACGTGCACGTTGTCTATATGTGATCATAGTAGTCAATCAATGTGTAGGCGGACATGTCCGCCGATGCTTTAGTGTTGGCTTTGGTGATGGTTGGCCATATGGATTGGAACCATTGTGTAATCTGATCCACCTAGGCTTGCAATCCTGTGTTTGCTTCCCGTAGGTGATATCTCTCTTCCATCACTATGAGCAACTACATCTTCTGCTGCTCATGTTCTTTGGCTAGGTATTCATGGAGGCTCTTGGCCTTGTGGGCTGCTTACTAAATAAAAGAAAATAATTGGGCTAATGACCAGTGATGGAGTGTATCATCTTGCATTGTGCTTGGTTCCAGGAATTGTTGTTGTAGGGGTAGGCCACTTGTAATGGACTTATTTGAATGGGAGGTGGGTGAGTGTTCTTGCTGGGATGGTGGAGTGAACTGTGGTGTGGCTGGAGTAATGCTAGGGTTTGGAGGGACTGCGAGCTTTATAGGGAGAGCGGGCAAGTATGGGTTAGTCCTTTCTCTCTGCCAAATGGTATCCAGGCATCTCCCTACTGGTGGGTCCAACCCAAGCATTGTTGCTGTACTATCTACTGGTGGCATCCCTATGGTTGAGGTGGTGCCCTCTGTCTGGTCAGCCGACTAAACTTCTACTTCTGCAGTAGTCCTTCGGTGGCTGAACGGGAGGATCTTGGACAAGGTTGCAGAAGTGGAAGTGGTTTGCGGGGATGAATCTCGCGATGGCTATACTGTGGTGGATGTAGTGGCAGGGATCTCCTCGACTATGGTGGTTGCGGGAATTGGCTGTTCGACCTCAACAGTGAGGTTGATGACTGGAGTTGGTGGGTTAATTTTCAGCTTTTTAGTAGCCGGCTTTTTGACTTGTGGGGTTCAGATGACTCACTTCTTCTACGGTTTGGGGACTGTCATTTGGGAGGGAGCCTGAGCTGCTCCTCCGAGAAGTGCCATAGTGAGTGGTGGCATTACAATGGGGAAAATCATGGTGGAACCTTGAAAGTGCTCAGGATAGTCACTCTCACCTGGCTCGGAGCTAGTGACTATCCTTCTTGCTTCGAAGATTTTTTCTTCCTGTTGGGCATCAGATCCCCCGCAGCATGTTTTTGGGGCTCAAAGCCCAGGTTTTGGTCAAGTATATTGTAAAGACTCCGCAAAGTAAGGGCACAGAGCACAAACTATATGATTGAGTCATAGGGTAGTCCACCCTAAGTTATGTAAAACAATATGATGTAATGTCGGCCTACCCATGGTCCGTGGACCATGGGATTGTATAAATAAAACAAGGCTCTAAATTATAAAAGAGAAGAACAATGAGAAAGGATGGAGAATCAATAGGAGAAGTCTGAGTTGTAAGTTGAAGTCTTGGGTCAAAGAGTAGGAAAGGGCTCTATAGCGGAGTGCGCAATGACCTAGTAGAGTCTGTAGCTAAGTGCGCAGATCCCTGCAGCTAAGTGCGCAGGGTGGAGTTGAGATTGTAATTGAAGGAAGAATTAATAAAGATAAGGTTGATTCTAAACACTATGTATCTGGGTTTCCTTTTACTTTTATGCATTTATACTGTTTTATGATTGCGCACACTTATATGAATGTTGAATGATAAAAAAGAATACTAGGCCCACACAGATAAGTTAAGTACTATAATAATAATGCAGTAAGTATGAGGAATCAAGGAAATACTTTATTCACGCTGTAAATAGAGCTGCGCAAAGGCAGCTTCCCGGTTGCAAGGGATAGATAGTTGCGCAAAGCAGTGTGTGTGAAGGGTCGAAACCACGAACCTCCCAAAAATCATCAAGACATCCCTAGGGTGCAAAAACTTGGTTCTAGCACCCTCCCATACTACTTCGAGTGAGACCTCAGTCTATGCTCCGCGGACTATTACCGAAAGGGCCAATAGTACCGGGATTTGTTTGGCTAAATCACCCCCAAACCTAGGTTAGGCCCCAACAAGCCAACAAATGGTTCCATTGCCGGGACCAGGATCTACATAAGGGATGTCTGATGTTGTACCACTGGAACCCAACAAAGAAAGAAATTGAAGAGTGGTTGGATAAGAAGATTCACAAGTTCACGACACAGGAAAATAGAACTCTACGAGTATCTAAGGAACAATGGTTGGAGCACTACTTGTATACGGAAATCCATGAAATTTTCTTCGCATCCTTTCCTTCTGAGCTGTATGAGTGGATCGCAAAGTTAGCCAACAGCTAGGGAAGGTGTAGGCTCGACAAACCAATAGTGTGGACTCCAGAATTAGTGTGCATACTAGAAGCATCAAAAGATAAGATTGTGTGAGATGTGGACCATTGGCTCGACCAGATAATAGGAGGATTTATCACTAAGTTTGCAGTAGACACGACCGTTAGCTACAGTGAGGCAGAATGACATTTTCCCAAGGGACCGTGAGGTAAGTATATTAAATCTTTGAACACTTGGATTAAGATGTTATTGTGTGAAAAGCGGGTTATGTGAATAAATTAATGTTTGGGACTGCGCGGATCGGGAAGATCTACAAAAGTGAAAGTAGTGAAGAATTAGAAAACAGTCCCTTAATTTCACCCTCGCGAGAGAGCAGGGACGAGCTTGTGAAGGTTTGTCCGAGAAGCGCAGTCAGTTTGATAGGGAAGCGAATTTTGCATTTACCACGTCCACCCACACCGCCACCCGTTTCACCCCCCTCACCTCCATCTCCACCCACTACACCTCCACCACCTCCACAGTTCAGTATGGCAAGTGCGATCAAACTACTAGTATTCAGAGGAGTAGGGAATGAGGATCCAGACCAATTTTGGTTCATGGTAAGAGCAGTATGGGAAGCACAAGGTGTCACAGATGACAATATTAAGAAAGCCACACTAGTAAGTGCGTTGCAGGATTGTGCATTAACATGGTATATCAAGCATTCTAATGACCACCCAAACACAGGAATTGTAGAAATCCAAGCTACGCTGAATAGGGAATTTAGCAGGCCAAAGTCAGAAACCCAATCAATCATTGGGTTTAAAGATATCACAATGCTCCCGAGCAAGACCCCCTCGGATCTTGATCAATGGCTGAAGAGTATGATTCATGAAGCCAATATGACATTGACGGATGGAAAACATTGCGAATGGTTTGTAGCATCTCTGACACTACACTTGAGGATGAAACTATCACAACAGAAACTTTCCACCCAGGCCGAAGCATTGGAAATGGCAATGAGATTACATGAGACCCCTATACAAGACCCTGGATTGGGAGTCCAATAGATCCATGCACAACTACAGAATCTGTGTCTAGAAATGCAGAGTTTGAAATAGGATAGGGCACCTCGACCAGAGGTGTGTGAGGAAGTATGGTGCATAAAATGCAAAGGCCAGGGCCATGAAAAAGATCACTGTCCAGTGTTCGTGAAATACTTGGCAGGAGGAGGGCCGATGCCGTTGAGACCGAAGGCACAGGCAAGGCCGAGCGCGACACCTGCTTTATGGTGCACAATCTGTCAGATAGGAGGGAAACACAATATGGATAATTTCCATTTGTTGCAAAAGTATACGCAGACATCCCAACAATTGTTTTGCAATTTCTACAGGTCGGTAGGCCACGATGAATGCACTTGCCACAGTTACGAACTAATGATGGATCAAACCCCTGCCTATAGGGTGCAAACCGAAACACGAGCCCTCGACCCAAATGCAGGGATGGTGCATGCTGGATTTCAGGGGTGCGGTTGAGGACGAGGTGGAATGGGACCAGGAAGGGGTCGTGGACAACTAATTTGTTACAATTGCGGAGGGCCAGGGCACTATGCCCGCGATTGTACCAACCCAACAAGGATATCATGTTTGTATTGTACTTAGTTTGATCATGAGACAGAGGACTATCCTTCATTGATCACAAGGATGTGCGAAAAAGGGGTATTCCAGCCCCCTTCGACTCAGAATATACAAATGATGAGGTCTGAGCCGCGCGAAGAAGACCTAAATGTAAACATGATGCTCAGAAGTGGTATGACCACGGGAGATGATAAGGGGAAGCAGCCAGAAGAAAGTACGTGGGTTCATAAGGCTCCTACAAAGGAACCCAAGTTTGACTTAGAACGTGCAAAGGAGACATTCATGGAAGCTAAGAAGAGCTTCACGGAGGCCTCCACTTCAGGTAGTAAGGATTAACTAGAACCCGAAATGGATCCTTCAGTGCTCACTACCTTTCTGGAGGCATGCATGAAATTGTTGCGCGACAACAAAGTAGTTAAGGGACTACAAGAACTGATCAACAGGTGCACGGGGTTAGGAGAACCGTGCGTGGTCCGGAAACTGGGGAAGCATGCATTGCACACTGGAAGGGAAATGAGGTTGACTGTGCAGATTGGTGAGTATGAAATGGATTGGGTAATCCTGGATCTGGGTTCGGACGTGAATGTATTATAAAAAAAAACATGGGAATGCATGGGTAGACCCGTGTTACAATGGTTCCTTATTCAACTACAAATGGTGAACCAACAGAATATTTTTCCCATGGGGAGATTGCAAGGGGTAACTGTGGATATTGAGGGTGTGAGCGCGCAGGCAGATTTTGAAGTAACAGAGATTGTCAATGATAGAAACCCCTATCCTGTGTTGCTAGGGATAGACTAGGCCACCGATATGAACGGAGTCATAAATCTGAAGAAGTGCAAAATGATCTTTGAGAAAAAGTCACTACACGTAGTAGTACCACTGGATCTAGCCGAAGGAGCACGCTACACTAAACCAGTGCGCAACGATGATAGTGATGAAGATTTTGATTGTATTTACAAGCTAACTGCATGGGACCAGGATTGGGTGAATTCGACTGTAGATGGGAGAATCTTGTGGGAGAACGAAAGCTCCTACACTTCGAATTCAGATGAAGAAGTAGAGCGATGGCAGAATCAGCTGCACGAAGTAACAACGCTTAATTGCAACATGATGGTTAGATCACTGCGTTGCGTGACAACAAAGGCAAGGGAGCTGCCGACATATGATGGATTGTCAGTGGTGGATGAATTTCTGAGAAAATTTGAAAGCGCAGTACCAGAATAACAGTGGTTCAATGCGCTGAAGTGGGAACTGCGTGCAACACCCGCACGATGGTGGGGTATGCATCAAGGAAATTTTGAGGACTGGTGCGGATGTAGAAGGATGATGCGCCTACATTTTAGAAAACCCCAGCTTCGATCGAAAGTCGGTTATTAGGGGTGGAACAACTTGAGCGCCCACCTTTCTCAATGGGTACAGACATATGTTGTACAGCCCGCATAAGTGCACCCCAACCCCAGAATAGAAAGTCAGAGCAAATCGCAACAGCACGAAAGGCAACATGCACCACAAATTTTCCACGTGGAAGCATTCAATGGGGTGTGCAAAGTCCTGAACAAGGTTCACCGGGCAAGATGAAATGATTGGGACCTGCACATGCCAGCAGTTTGATGGGCCTATAGGACCATGTGCAAAAACCTGAGCATGGAGATGATTCCAAAGATGTAGAACAGAGTCGAAACCGTAATTTTGAAAGAAAGGAATCCTCACGTAATAGCTCCCACAGTTGGGGCAGTATGCGAAGACTAGGACGAAGGAATCACACAACTACATGAAGACGAACATATAAGGATTCAAGAAGCCATTCAGCGAGGGAACCTTAGACTTCACAAACTCGAAGAAGATCAGGTACGATTGAGGAAGAAAAGCATGTTGATGGACACTAAGATCAAAAAACTGGAAAACGAGATCGCGCAAGCATGTCTTGTCGATAAACTAAGGGTGACATGGAAAGATACAGACAACGATACTGCTGCATTAGAAGCTTGTCACCGAGAATTTATGACTCTACTACCATGGTTGCGACTGCACCTTACCAACCATAGTAACCAAGGGAGCGTACCACATAAGGTAGGACGTGCGGCACTAACTGTCATGAGGGTAATTGAGGAGTGACAACGAAATTGACTGGAAGGCGAATTGAAGTCTCATACAGGTGGTGCGACCACTTGACTAGCCATAGGGAGCATAGTGTCAGTGCTCCAGGTAGTTGAAAGAGAGCGCGGGACTATAAAAGAGTCTATGTGGGAGTTGCGTGATAAGAGGGTTGTGCGCAAGATCAACATGTCACAAGGGTCGCGCTCGCGCATAGCGGGCTGCACTGCTAAATGGGTAGGCTAGGAAGTGACCGTTGGTGTCACTATTCATGACGAGATGTCCAATTTAAGGCAAAAGGGAGTGGGCGATGGACAATTAAGACACAAATTAAGAGCTAGATTTGGGATTTGCCACCAAGAATGCATTAATGACTCAAAACTAGGGGGATTGGTCAAATTCAAATTCAAAAGACACTATAAAACTCCAAGGACTAGCCACAAGACAACACTTGGTTGTTTGAGATTTAAGCGGTTGCAGAGTATTGAGTGCCAAACAATCTTACCATCTTTGAGTACATGACATAACATATCCTGTGCAGACATGATGATTGCTACCAAGCTAGGTGTGAGATTTGTCGAAGATACCGCTGGCGAGGTTGCGCAACCGCATATGGTCCATGAGGAGCCCAGAGATGTGGCGGTTATGCCAGAAGTTCCAAAATCACCACGAATGTCGCAGCCAAAGAAAGATAAACAGACTATGGGACCAGTCCGTGTGTCCCCAAGAAACCCGCGGTTCGGCAAGATATCAATGGAAGAAAAAGGCAAGGCCGTCACCATTGAATCGGACGAAGAGGAGGAGGACTTACAGGCTCTAATTGATCAAATAGAGGAGCAAGAAGACATGGAGGAGGACGTCCCACTAATGCCTTCCACAGCGAAGTTACCCACGTACGTCCCTCCGCGGAAAGGGAAAGATATGGTGCCCAAAGACCTAGAGGCCACGAAGAGTGCGCTCCAGACCCTACTCCTTGCCGAAGAAATTACTTTTGAAGGTATGCTCCTAGGCTGGGTACCTACCCTGAAATTTGAAGATTGGGACTTCGCGGACAGCGAGAAGTTCTCGCACCTAGCGACAGAGAGCTTCGTGAAACAAAACTGGAAGGGGCCAGTAATCATGTTGGAGCCACAAAAATGGCTGCGCAGTGTGGAGAAGGCCAGGTTGCTTCATCTACGATGGATACCCCACTTTCACCACGCGCCCATCACCATTTTCGTCATTAGGCAACTGCTATGCTTGGTGCATGATGGATATCTATGGCTGGAGGAGCCTATTCCCATCATGGCCACTCTTATTCACCAGATTTCTTGACTCCCCTGTAAGGGAAAGGACCCCGCGATGATGGTGGGCAAAAGCAATGATTTGGCTCTCACAGAAGCCATGAAAACTAAATACAAGCTGGAAAAGAAGAAGCGAGGCTATGCAATCGCGAGTATCAAAGACAAAGGGGTGCACGTAGCCACCTAGCTCCTGGCTAGCAAATTAATGCAGAAGTGTCACGCCAATGAAGTACCAGCGCCTGTGGTTGCGCTGGCCGAACAATGCGTGGAGGGGGTCCAGTTCAACTAGGCTGAGTTCCTCTGTGAGGAGTTTTTGACAAACTGCAAGGAGGCCCAAGAGTAGGGTAAGACCTTCCACTACGCATGGTTTCTCTTATCCATCTTGTTGGTAGTGAGTGAACTACTGGAAGATAGCTAGTTCCTGAATATCGACCAGGACCTACCTAAGGCCACGAAGTACGCTTCACTCTGGGCCACTGAGGACGCGAAGCGGATTCGCGAAACCAAGCTTTTTTGGGTGCTGATGGAGGTGAGCATTCGGATGTGGATCAATAGAAGACCACGGTTGTCTCCCACAGTGTATGCCACTCTGCAGAGCTTCGAAAAGTTTAAGGTGGACATGCACAACATTTATGTCCAAGTGCGAAAAGATCCGGCAAAGGAATGGACGAAGCTCCCATTCATTGCTACTTATGATGCCATCTTCACCGTGTTGGAAACATGGCCTCCGGAGTGGCGTGCCCCGGACTTGGCAGGAATGGAAAGGGCCACAACTCAACAAAGGAAGGAGGACATCGATGCACAGCTGACCAAAAAGAGGGGCTAGGAAAAAGCAGCAGTAGAGGCGGTCATACAGTAGAATACGACCGATGCAGCAGTAGCATCACAGACATCAGAAACAACAATAGTGACAACAGAAGAGGCCGAGGAGGGTCGTGAGATGTCCACAGGGCAGGGGGCTGATGAAATAGACCTGGATGAAGAATGCATGGACCTAGAAACCACCTTGTAATAGTTGAAATGATTGTGTGTCCCTAAGAAACTGGTCCCTAGAAAGAAGATTAAGGCATCGAAGACGTCCATCAACCCGATCACGCTTACAGAAGGTGATATTTTTGACATCGGCAAAACGGTTCGCGATGTCACTAAGGATGCGCTCCAAGAGGTGATGATGGAGCATAGCACTGTGTTGGGGGCACTAAGAGCACAGTTACAGGAACTATAGGTGTGAACCCCACAAATAGGAATGATGACCCCATATGTCGCAATAGGTATATCAGAGGCGAAACAGATGCTGCGTGCCCGAATGACCAACACTTTCGTGCTCCCCAAGGGCATGTTAGTAGCAGCGAACGAAGTTGACTGAGCCGTGGTGGGTAGGATTAAGGGACTGAGCTTAAACTTAGCTGCCCTTCCGCAAGAAACCATGTACCAGTTACAGGATGGGGTCACAGCTGAGCTCCATGCTAGAGAAGGCCGCACGCTACAGGTATTAAGCAAACAAAAGATCAATATGGAACAAATTATCCTGCAGCATGATTCACTGGTTGCGCAGAATCAAGGACTGGAGCAGGCAGTAGACAATGCTTGTAGAAACGTCCCGGAATTGGCCATCCTGGCAGATCTACCAGTAGCGGAGCAGATCCACCAATTGGTGACTGGAGTCTGCGAGGCCAAGGTCAAAACGATGAAGGTTCAGTTGGAGCTAAATCTACAGATCACCGAGCTGCGGTTGAAGGCACAGCCATCAACACCCCCAGAAGTTAGAGAGCAGTGCACCTGCACTATCCAAACGGGGTTGGAAGAAATAGTACGGGCGATACAAGATTGTACTGGTATGTTGGATCAAGCGCTTTCCACTCTTACATCATTGCAGGAGGATCCCAACATACAGTGCCTGGAAATAGAGGTGTGTGAGCTGCAGGAGCAGTATGACAGTGTCTGAGGGACTGCATAGACAATCATCCTCACTCAATGATTTGCGAAAATGCAGCAAGCAAGGGCACTGAAGGAGCAGGTGGACATCACGCGACAAAAGGAAGCAGTACTTAAAGCGCGCATCCAGCCATGGATTGATGAAGCTTTCACGATCACGGTGAATATTGAAGGAAAGCTCACACAGATGCAAGGAATGTATGTGCTTAGGTAGGTATGTGACCCTGCTAAGGAAGCTTCGGAGAAACGCGTGCAACAGATACAACAAACAGCAGAACAGTGTGTCGCGGACCTCCAAGCAGCGCAGGACCTGCTAGATGGACTCCGTGCCAAGATCACCACACTAACTGAGTGACTCGAGGACGAGTCACGATGTTTGTGTTGGGGGCCTGTTGGGCATCGGATCCCCCGCAGCATGTTTTTGGGGCTCAAAGCCCAAGTTTTGGTCAAGTATATTGTAAAGACTCCACGAAGTAAGGGCGCGGAGCGCAAAATATATGATTGAGTCATAGGGTAGTCTACCCTAAGTTATGTAAAATAATATGAAGTAATGTTGGCCTACCCATGGTCCATGGACCATGGGATTGTATAAATAGAGAGAGGCTCTAAATTGTAAAAGAGAAGAATAGTGAGGAAGGATGGAGAATCAATAGGAGAATTCTAAGGTGTAAGTCGAAGTCTTATGTCGAAGAGTAGGAAAAGGCTCTGTAGCTGAGTGCGCAGAAACCTAGTAGAGTCCGCAGACCCTTGCAACTGAGTGCGTAGGGCGGAGTTGATATTTTAATTGAAGGAAGAATTAATAAAGATAAGGTTGATTCTGAATATTGTGTATCTGGTTTTTCTTTTAAACTGTTTGATGATTGTGTGCACTTATATGAATGTTGAATGATAAATAAGAATATTGGGCCCACACATATAAGTTAAGTATTATAATAATAATGCAGTAAGTATAAGGAATCAAGGCAATACTTTCTTCGTGCTGTAAACAGAGCTACGCGAAGGCAGCTTCATGGTTGCAAGGGATAGATAGCTGTTCGAAGTAGCGTGTGCGAAGGTTCGAAACTGTGAACCTCCCAAAAATCATCAATACATCCCTAGGGTGTGGAAACCTGGTTCCAACACCCTCCCATACTACTTCGAGTGAGACCTTAGTCCGTGCTCCATGGACTGTTGCTGAAAGGGCCAGTAGTACCGGGACTTGTTTGGCTAAATAACCTCCAAACCTACGTCAGGCCCTAGCAAACCAACACTTCCATTTGGATCAGCATTGGTTGGAGTACTTCATCGACTTCCCGCTTCAGATTTCTTTCTGCCCCATTTCCCTCTCAGTCTTGTGGCATCAGAGCTCCGAAAAGGTACCTTGGCTTCCCTTCTCTTACCTCGCAGGCCACTCCTGGCCAGGACTCCACTTCTCTACGTAAGGCTTCCTTCGTTAGGCTAAACCTCTGCAGCCTCAATTTGAATGTGCTCAGGTTGACACATCACGGTCTTAGATAAGTGTGCACATGGGAGGTGCCAAACTAGAGGTTGCCTGAGAACTCATCTAAGAGAGCCTTGGGTATCCTCTCAGCAGACTGAATGGTGTCCACCATCTGCTCGTACCATCTCTTGAAATCCCTCTCGTTGATCTCCTTTGTGTTGGGATCCCCCGATGCCTTCCATGGTTCATACCTGAGCATAATTGGCTGGTCTTCAGTAATGGTTTCCATTTTCCTTTCTGGTGGTGGCCTCCATTTCCACATTGCTAGTGCCATTACCAAGTATCCAAACACAAAGCCAGTGCTCCTCCTGTAGACATCTTCACAGGCCTCGAATAGTTCATTGAGCATGAAAGCTGACCAGTTGAGTACTTCTCCTTGGCAGCAGTGTTCCGCAATCGAAACAATGTCCAAGGTGCACTCGTTCCTCATGAAATGCCTCATTGTTTTGCTTGCGATAAGATAGCAAGAAAACTTGATATTATCCTTGTTGATTTTTTCCAGCTTTGCGCCCCTCCCACCTCGCTCTGTCCTGTATCTGGTGTAGATGTTGTCCTTCGTCTGCTTCTTTCCCCGCTTGACCCTGGCCTAGAATGTTGTGCTAACTGCATTCCCAACTTCTGCCAGCCCAGTGAGTCGATAGATGTCCTCGACATGAATGGGGTATTCCTTGTCCAACCATAGTGACCCACCATGCATCCTACTTGCCAGTAATTTTGTGCACTGCATGGCGGAAAATTGGGTGCCGAATACGGGCAAATTTCGTAGGTGGAACAACGTGGACCTCTGTATCCCTATGAAGTCATCTCTGATTCTGGAGGCCCTGGTGCCATCTGTTAGCCTCCTATTGCAATAGGTTTCATATTTCATGATTGACTGTTTTACATGCCAAATATGTCATCTTTTCATGCTGCAAGGTTCCATATTTCCAAGAAGTTCCATTTTGAAGAATCATACCATTTTTGAAGAGTTTTACAGTTAAGGGAAAGCCAAACAGCTTAATCTTGGCTCCCCTAGGTTTAAATTGCTTGTTTTAGAAGATAGAGAATCAATATCTGTCCAAACATATTAAGCTTGGCAGATGAGTAGCTAGGTAGAGAAATGAAGGAGCCCAATTGCTTAATCCGGGTCCTTGGAAGAGATAAGGGTACATTTAGATAGGAGGACAGTCAAAAGAAAATAAGATAATCAGGGTCTGCAAGTCTAAGTGCACCCATTCAAAAGGATGAAAAAATGTTAGGTGTATTAGGCTGGGTAGGTAGTTAAGGTTGCAGAAGCAAGGTTTTGATCACCTCATGTATTGTCAATTAGAGCTCCTCTCATCAATGACAGAAGTGTCAAAGCAGCTATTTTGATGGCAGAACTTTGGAAGAATGTCTAATTCCCCTTCTATTCCCCCATAAATCACTCACTAACATCCCCTTGAGGACCTTGGGATCTGCCCAACCAGTCCTGTTATCACTTCATTTTTGTAAAATACTAAGTCAAGCTTTGACTTTCTTCAGTGAAAGAAGCCACATTTCTTGTGTAAAAATCATTTCTCCACGTTCCATTCACTTCTTATTTCTAAGTTTTAGTCCATAAACTTAACCTTTGCCCTACTCTTTCACCTCGCAAACTCATATTAACTCCTAACTCTATTATCTAGCTCCCTAGCTCATTTCCTTATCCCCTATTATACAAAAATTATATAAAATCCCAAAAATAATACATATTCCCATCCCTTGGCACTATAGCCCTATAACATCAGTTTGGGGAAATGCTAAGTTCATTTGGGACTTGGCATTAGCCTTTCTGCGTTCAAACCTGGAATTGATTTATCATTTGGTTAAATTAATAACCATTCCCTTCCCTTTCCTTACCCATAACCCTTAATGTTTTACCCTGCCCGCTCACATTTTCAGGTTTTGTTTAAATATTTGATTAAACAGTCAAACTCTACCCCTGGTGCACATACCATAACCCACAAACCCAAAGGTGTAAACCCCCGCAGCATTGTATAAATATTCGAATATTCGGGCGGGTTCTGTATGTTAACAGCCCACCAGCTCGCTGTTCTATCCACCGTTGGATCGGGTCCTCCCCATCCGACGACCCTTGGCAATTTCAGAGCCACCCCGACGTTCGACAGTTAGCTTTCGATAGCGTAGCGGTTTCTCCGCCATACAGAAGACAGGTGTCCCGTTTTGATTGTATCGGGCGAGCTCTGACAAATACCGCCCCCGTACAGAAGGCGGTCTGATAAAACCACAAACCGCCTTCTGTCTCTCCGCCCCTGATGTCAGCGCCACGTCGCCGCTCACGTCACCTCTGCGTCAACCCGCCGCTGCTCCGTGTCACCACCAGCTCATCTGTCAGCGTCCCTACACCGCCTTCTATCCTGTGCCATGTCGTCTCACTGGCATCACTGCCACGTCACCCTGCCATATTGCCATGTCATCTGCCACCTGTCCTCCACTGACGTCACTGCCACATCACCCTGCCGTACCTGGGACCTGCCGATGATGTCATGCTGACGTCATCACAGAAAAGGCGCAAAGGGCGAGAATCACGTCAAAGAATGCCTGAAACGAGAAACAAAGGCAGTTTTCAATGCGCGATTAGCGCTTAGCGTTAATAGTGCATCGCTAAGAAAAATTACTCAAAAAGGAGAGCTTCCTATTTGCTCGGCTACCTGCAAAACCCAAAAATTTGCAAGAGGCAACGCTGGAAACAGAGAACTAAAGAAAAGGTAGCAGGCAGAGGGAGTCAAGATATGACTACGACAATTTTATAAGAAGGTCAAGTATGCATACTGAGAGCAGGATAACAAAGCAGTGACTCAGCGAAGCACCAGGGCAGCAGGCCCAAAAAACACAAATTAAAAGTACCGCCTCAGCTGACTCAATTGATCCCAAAAGTCTAAATTCTCTGACAGAACGAATAGCTATTACCCTAAATATCTACTGCATCATTTTCTCTTTCATCTACTATTCCTAAAGAGTTGGTAAAAAAGGTTATGAGTTATTAACTCATCAACTAGATATTTTGTAACTCATTTTTTGTATATATACTTCGCCATAGAGCATATTTGGGGGGGTTGGTTGATAATCTTCATTCTAGACTTGCGCTGTATACTTTGAGAGCTCTATAATCAAAGACTGCTGAAATGCTTTGGATGAAGAACTCTCTGTTGTGTTATTTAATGGCCAAAGAGTGACTCTGGAATTCCTGTGCTACTACATGGCTCAATAAGTGTTTTCTTACCTCTGTTTACAGTTTATATATGTTTACGCCACCATTGTGTTACCATGTAAATAGCAAGAAAGAAGAATAGCTTAGGCTTTGCTTGACTGCACTCTATGCTCAGTTCTTGTTATTTATATATGTTTTCTTCAGAAATGGTTATGAATATGCATACTTAAATGATCATGTTTACCCTGTTTCTTTCACATATGACTGTTATTTAGGAATTCTTGACTGCTCCTAGATAAGCTTTCATTCACCTTCCCTCTCTGTTAGCTAATGAAAGATTCTTAGTTGCCTTTCATCTCTGACCTTCATTCCATCTTTATTCCAGCCTGATATTGCTCTATGTGTAGCTATCCTGCTCTGTATTCCTCTTGTGACCAAGAAAACGCAACAACAAGCCCTAATCCATGACTCCATGCCCAATGGTTTGAACTCCTCACACTATGCATCCCAACTCTGCTTGAAAACATCATCCTTCCCACCAAAATCAAAACAAAACCCATGTACACCATAACTAGCCTAAAATCAACCCAAAACAAAGCTAAATTTTAAAGAGAGAGCCCTCTTTGACTGCAGGTAGGCTAGGACCTGCAGCCCAAAGATTGGTTTGTGGTTACCTTGGTCGTATCCCTTAAGGAGCCAAGGGACAACCTGAGTGATAACATCATTGGCGACTCCACTGGGGACCTTATTCAGAAAATTCCAAAAAACAAGTTAGAAGCTGGCTCCAAAGAAGAAAACTCGTTATACCAGGTCAAATCCTGACCCAGATCCTCCAACTATTTTTGAAAATCCCAATTTAATCTCTAGAAACCTTAGCAAACAAAAACAAGAAGAGTTTGCTGATTCTAGTCCTGAAACAGTTCAGCCAAGCTGTTTTACAACCCCTGTTAAAGTTTTGTTTTGTTCAACCCCTACTTCCCCTTGTTCGTCATCCACCTCTCCAAGCACCTTTTCCACACCTCTATTCACTGCGCATACTACCACTACCACCACTGTTATTACAGCTGTTCCAGCTATTCCAGTCGTTCCATTTATCCCTGTAAATATGGCTAATAGATATGCACCTTTACAGTTACCTGAAAATCCAGGGGCTATGCCTCAGGATTATCAAACCAAAATCACATATTTTGATGCTACTGGTTCTGGCACAACCCTACAACATACCATGAAAATGCAGGACTATTTTGAGAGTTATGAAATTGATGATGATAGTGTAAGAATGAAGATTTTTGTCCAAAGTTTAACAGGAGATGTAAGGCCCTGGTTTAGAGCTCTTCCTGCAAATTCCATAGCTGACCCAGAGGCCCTTTACCAAACATTTCTTAACAGATGGGAGAAGAAGAAGGACCCTCTACACATATTATCCGAGTATGACACTATCAAAAGAGGCCCTCAAGAAGCTGTCTTAGACTATTGTGCCAGGTTTAACAATGTTTACAACGCTATTCCACAAAACCTTAGACCTCCACCTGATCTTGCTTTATACAAATTCCCTGATGGATTTGATTCAGACATGGCTTATCAGTTAAGGGAAAGAGCCCCTCAAACCTTAGCAGACGTGTAGATTGTAACTGTTAGTGTGGAGGCAAATCTGATTGCCAAGCGAAATAGAGCAAGAGTTGAGAGAATAACCACTTTTAAAGATGAACCTTCAGCCTTTGAGCAAAAATTGGACACAATCATCAAAGGTATGGACAGCTTTGAAAATAGAATGGGAACTATTGAAAGAAAAGCCTCATGGGAAGGACAACAAAACAATCCTATCAGAAATCCAAACTTTAGAAAAAATCAGAACCCAAACGTTGGAAGGGCAAGTCTTGACCATGATATAAGACCTCCTTTTCATGAAAACTATGTTGAAGCATCCACATCTAGTGAGCAGATAGAGGACACTCACATAAACTTGATGGGTTTGAAGAGTGAAAAACAAGTATTTCTGACCCAAGAAGACCAAGATGACCATGATATAAAATTTCAGACCAAGTCTGGAGAGTCATTTGACTTCAAACAAGGCTATGATTCAGTTGTCTACGAAGTCCATAAACAATACAAATTGAGAACAAGAACCATTGATGTGTTTGATCCCATCAAGCCAAAGGATGCCAAGCAACCTAAGAAAGTAAAAGACAAGGCCGCTATCACAGAACCTGCTAATAAAATAGACCCAAAATTAAAGGAAGTGACCATAGAGGATGTATTTGACATGCAACCCTCTAATAACCAGCCTTTTGTATCCTTTCCCTCAAAAGACAATGTAAATAGCACTCCTCAAAGCCTTCCCAAAACAGAACAATCTCAAGAAATCACTGATAACCAAGAGAATATCATTGAAGATACAATTGAAAAGGGAAAATCTGCCAGTCACAATACTAAAACACAGTCAGAAAAACCTTTTGATTTAGAAGCAGAAATTGGTAAATTAAAGATATCTATTCCTCTCTCTGAGCTTGCCAAACATGATGTGTACAGACAACAAATCAAAAGATCACTGCAAATGCCAGAGAACAGGGATGATGTTAATGTCTTAGATGATCAACTTGAATTACTTTTTGGTCCTGAAGTCAATGGTAAATCAGGACATGGAGCTGTTCTACCCTTTTATGTCAGTTTTCAAATTTATGATAAAGTGTTTCACAATGCTATGTTTGATTCAGGTGCTCCACACAATCTAATGCCCAAATCTGTCATGGAGAAGCTAAACCTTGATGTCACTAGACCCTACAAAGACTTATTCTCATTTGATTATAGTCAGGTCAAGTGTTTAGGACTAATCAAAGACCTTTGTGTGTCTTTAGTCCAATTTCCCAACAAAACGATCCTAATGGACGTGGTGGTTGCTGACATTCCACCAAATTATGGCATGCCCTTATCAAGATCTTGGGGAGCAAAACTCCAAGGATCTCTCCAACTAGACCTCTCCTATGCCACTATTTCAGTCTTTGGGCAACCAAAGAGACTGTATAGAGAAACACTGATGAAGTATGTGGTAAGTAGTGAGGAAAAACCCCAAAACTTTCCCATTTACTCAATCCATTTTGATATGGATTCCTTGATATTGTTCAATGATGATAGCTGCCCTCCCACTGATGAGAAGCCTTTGCCTTTAGAACAATATACATGCATCAATCAAGAGTCGGTTTCCCATACCCATGAAATTGTTAAAACAATTAGTGCAACCAACATACAAGAAGAACCACATGAATCACAAAACCTAGGTCCTCCCAATCCTAAAATGACTGAAACTCTTAATACTAACCACAAGCAAGAAATCATATGGTATTTAGAGTTTGATGGTTCTGTTAATAAGCTAGGAGCAGGGGCAGGAATATGGATTCACAATACACATAACAACCATGCAGAGGGTCATGCTTACAGACTAAACTTCAAATGCACCAACAACATGGTAGAGTATGAGGCTCTCCTTTTAGGCCTTAAAATGCTCAAAGCTCTAGGAGCTGCAAAAGTGTCCATTCTAGGTGACTCTGATTTGATCATTCAACAGATGAAAGGTAACTTTGTTACTAAAGACAATAGGCTAAGATCTTATAGGTCTGCTGCCACATAAATACTCAATTCCTTCACCGAATCCAAGCTTGCTAAGATTTCTAGAAGCCATAACATGCATGCTCATAGTCTAGCTACTTTTGCTAGCACTTGCAAGCTACCCTGTGAGCCCAATCACCACTTTACTGCTGAGATAAAGCACAAGCCTGTTGTCCCTAACAATATCAAAGATTGGCAAGTGTTTGAGGATGATGCTCAAATCAACAATTTTCTTACCTTACAGCAAGAATTCTCAAGCTTAAACATTGATGTAGATGCCATGGATGACCCACAACAGCAAATGAGCCAAAATGAGCAAACTATAACAGCTGAAGCAGCAAATCAAATGCTGCACCCAACCATTTTTATGAGAAAAACATGCAAGAGCTGAAGCAAATGCATTTAGATGAAATAGCTGAAGCAGAGGCCGAAGTCATTGATTTAAAAGACAAATTTTCTACCTATTGGCCTCACTCCATTAGAAGACATATTTGATTCAAACGATGTCCCCAAAAAGCCAAAGATGTAGCCCTTAAACGCTGCTGTGGAAGACTGTAATATTGGGACAGCAGAGAAGCCCAAAATGATTAAACTGTCCAAGTCTTTGCCTCCCGATGAAAAACCAAAATATGTTGATTTATTTAAAGAGTTTCAAGATGTATTTGCCTAGAGTTATGAGGACCTTAAGTCCTATGACACATCTGTTATTCAAAATACCATTCCCTTAAAGCCAAATCAAAAGCCCTTCAAACAGAAACTAAGGAGAATCAATCATGTGCTTCTCCCTTTGATTGAGAAAGAAGTGAAAAGAATGTTTGAGGCTGGTATCATAGCACCCATTAGATTTTCAGAATGGGTATCCAATCTTGTTCCCACAAGGAAGAAAACAGGGGAGATTAGACTATGTGTGGACTTAAGAAATCTGAACCAAGTCTCCCTTAAAGATCACTACCCACTGCCAAAAATGGACCACATTCTACAAAGAGTAGTGGGGTCTTCAAGAATTTCTTTCCTAGATGGCTTTTCAGGTTTTAATCAAATACTTGTTCACCCGGATGACCAAGACAAGACAACCTTTAAAACACCGTGGGGAACCTTTAAATATGTGAAAATGCCTTTTGGACTAAAGAATGCAGGTGCTACCTTTCAAAGGGCCATGGACATTGCATTTGCCAAGGAAATCCATTATTTCCTAGTGGTTTACCTTGATGACCTTACTCCTTTCTCAAAATCTGATCAAGAGCACCTTAAACACCTAAGGCAAGTGTTCCTAACCTGTAGGAAATATGGCATTTCCTTAAATCCTAAGAAATCTCACTTCGGCCTACAAGAAGGCAAATTACTAGGCCATATCATTTCAAAAGATGGAATTAGAATAGATCCGGAAAGAATCCAAGCCATTTTTCAAATCCCTTATCCGAGAAACATCAAAGAATTGCAAGCATTCCTAGGAAAGATCAATTTCCTTAGGAGATTTATCCCAAACTTGGCCGAGCTGATAAGAATGCTAAATAAAAAGTTAAAGAAGGATTCCAAGGTAAAATGGACTTTAGAGGCCAAGCAAGCCTTTGAGGGCATAAAATCTGCCTTAACCCAAGCCCCAGTCCTCACAAGTCCTCAATTTGATAAGGATTTCATCATTTTCTCATTTGCATCTGAACACACCATTGCTGATGTCCTTTTGCAGAAATATGATCAGGGAAATGAAAAGCCAATTGCATTTTTTAGCCGATCCCTTAGAGATGCACCCTTGAAGTACCAAATCATGGAGAAGCAAGCATATACCCTTGTTAAAGCAATCAAAGATTTTAGAATTTACATTTTATATTCACATGTGATTGCTTATGTGCCAAATGTTGTTGTAAAAGACATATTAACTCAAGAGGGCATAGAAGGAAAAAGAGGCAAATGGATTGCCAATATCCTTGAGTATGACATTGAGATAAAACCCACCAAGCTGATAAAGGGACAAGGTTTAGCCAAACTGATGTCCGAAACCAATTTTCAAGCCTTAGACATTAATCAACTGGACAATGAACAGGAGCTGGCGACTCCATAGATCAGTGAAGCTTTTTTGCAATCCCCATGGTATGCTGATATATGTTTTATATTGTTAAACGTGTGTGCTCCTCCAGGGTTGTCCAGAACCAAAAAGAGATTTTTAAATATGAAAGCATCAAAGTTTTGTGTCTTAGATAGTGCCATGTTTTGGAAAAATCATGAAGGAATATTGTTGAATTGTCTAACTATGAAAGAAAATGACAGTGTCATGAAAGAATTTCATGCAGGGGACTGTGGAGGGCACTTATATTGGAAGTCCACTACTGATAAGATACTAAGGGCTGGTTTCTATTGGCCCTCTTTGTTTGCTGATGTGAGAAAGTTTGTTGTTTCATGCCACAAATGCCAAATCTTTGAAGGCAAAAGAAAGCTTCTGCCCTTGCCCCTTAAGCCCATTTCAACCGAGAAGCCTTTTCAACAATGGGGTCTTGACTTCATTGGAGAAATCCATCCATCCTCTTCTGGCCAGCATAAGTGAATTCTAACCGCCACAGATTACTTTACCAAGTGGATTGAAGCCATGCCATGTAGGCAAGCCAATGACTCCACCATCATCCAATTCCCTGAAACAAACATTTTGTCCAAATTTGGCTGTCCTGAGAAGATCATTACAGATAACGCTGCTGCCTTCAAATCCAACAAAATGATCAGTTTTTGCCACAAATTCCACATTACCTTAGGTCACTCCACAGCCTACTACCCTCAAGGTAATGGCTTGGCCGAATCATCCAACAGGAGTCTGATTAACATCATTAAGAAAGTCTTGGAGGAGAACAAGAAGAACTAGCACAAAAGGCTTGTAAATTCCCTATGGGCAGACAGATTGTCAACCAAGAGATCCATTGGGATGAGCCCATATGAGTTAGTCTATGGCATGGAGGCCAAGTTCCCCTCTTCTTTGGGAATCCCTGTTATCAAATTGCTGCAAGAGATTCAGGCAGAGCCAAATGATATCCAAAGAAGAATAAACCAAACCATCCATTTGCAGCAAACAAGAGAGCAAGTGTACGACAGAGCTCAGATTTTACAAGAGAAGCTCAAGAAAATGTTTGATAAAAGAACCAAGGCTGAAGATTTCTACATAGGCAACAAAGTCTTAATATGGGATTCAAGAAGAGAGGACAAAGGAAAGTATGGAAAGTTTGATTTCCTGTGGAAAGGAACCTTTATTATTTCTGCTGTTCAAGGCAACAACACATATTTTCTGAAGAGTTTGGATGGCAGCGCAGCTGAAGAAGGCCCTGTCAATGGCCGAATGCTAAAGCATTATCATGATCCCTTTTGTTGAATGCAACACAGCTCTGTATACTATCCGTACATTAATATTTGTATTTTCAACACTTTTTCTTATAGCAGGCTAATAAGAGGGAACAACACAGCAAATTTTGAAGGGAAGATCAAAGAAAGCTCTATTTAAGATCTTTTTTTTTTGAAATAATTCCAAAGAAGTGCTCAAGCAGATTTCAATATGTTTACAAGCACCCAAAAGGCAAGAAGAAGAGCTATAATTTTTCTGCAATTCATCTCAAAAGGATACTGCATATCAGCTTATAATAATTTAGTCAAAGGCATTGAGAAGAAGGAGAATTTCAATTTATAGAAACAATTGAAGATCAAGGCACTCTGACCTGCTGTTCTTGGCTTTTCATCTTGAAAAACTATCCCCAAGTGGAGCCACTGTTAGCCTCATATTGCAATAGGTTTCATATTTCATGATTGACTGTTTTACATGCCAAATATGTCATCTTTTCATGCTGCAAGGTTCCATATTTCCAAGAAGTTCCATTTTGAAGAATCATACCATTTTTGAAGAGTTTTACAGTTAAGGGAAAGCCAAACAGCTTAATCTTGGCTCCCCTAGGTTTAAATTGCTTGTTTTAGAAGATAGAGAATGAATATCTGTCCAAACAGCTTAAGCTTGGCATATGAGTAGCTAGGTAGAGAAATGAAGGAGCCCAACTACTTAATCTGGGCCCTTGGAAGAGATAAGGGTACATTTAGATAGGAGGGCAGTCAAAAGAAAAGAAGATAATCAGGGTCTGCAAGTCTAAGTGCACCCATTCAGAAGGATGAAAAAATGTTAGGTGTATTAGGCTGGGTAGGTAGTTAAGCTTGCAGAAGCAAGGTTTTGATCACCTCATGTATTGTCAATCAAAGCTCCTCTCATCAATGACAGAAGTGTCAAATCAGTTATTTTGATGGCAGAACTTTGGAAGAATATCTAATTCCCCTTCTATTCCCTCATAAATCACTCACTAACATCCCCTTGAGGACCTTGGGATCTGCCCAACCAGTCCTGTTATCACTTCATTTTTGTAAAATACTAAGTCAAGCTTTGACTTTCTTCAGTGAAAAGAAGCCACATTTCTTGTGTAAAAATCATTTCTCCATGTTCCATTCACTTCTTATGTCTAAGTTTCAGTCCATAAACTTAACCTATGCCCTACTCTTTCACCTCGCAAACTCATATTAACTCCTAATTCTATTATCTAGCTCCCTAGATCATTTCCTTATCCCCTATTATACAAAAATTATATAAAATCCCAAAAATAATACATATTCCCATCCCCTGGCACTATAGCCCTATAACATCAGTTTGGGGAAATGCTAAGTTCATTTGGGGCTTGGCATTAGCCTTTCCACGTTCAAACCTGGAATTAATTTAGCATTTGGTTAAATTAATAACCATTCCCTTCCCTTTCCTTACCCATAACCCTTAATGTTTTACCCTGCGCGCTCACATTTTCGGGTTTTGTTTAAATATTTGATTAAACAGTCAAACTCTACCCCCGATGCACATACCATAACCCACAAACCCAAAGGTGTAAACCCCCGCAGCATTGTATAAATATTCGAATATTCGGGCGGGTTCGTATGTTAACAGCCCACCAGCTCACAGTTCCGTCCACCGTCGGATCGGGCCCTCCCCATCCGACGGCCCTCAGCAATTTCGGAGCCACCCCGACGTTCGACAGTTAGCTTCCGATAGCGTAGCGGTTTCTCCGCCGTACAGAAGACAGGTGTCCCGTTTTGATTGTATCGGGCGGGCTCTGACAAATACCGCCCCCGTACAGAAGGCGGTCCGATAAAACCACAAACCGCCTTCTGTCTCTCCGCCCCTGATGTCAGCGCCACGTCGCCGCTCACGTCACCTCTGCGTCAACCCGCCGTTGCTCCGTGTCACCGCCAGCTCATCTGTCAGTGTCCCTACACTGCCTTCTATCCTGTGCCATGTCGTCTCACTGGCGTCACTGCCACGTCACCCTGCCGTACTGCCATGTCATCCGCCACCTGTCCTCCGCTGACGTCACTGCCATGTCACCCTGCCATACCCAGGACCCGCCGATGACGTCATGCTGACGTCATCACAAAAAAGGCGCAAAGGGCGAGAATCGCGTCAAAGAATGCCTGAAACGAGAAACAGAGGCAGTTTTCGATGCGCGATTAGCGCTAATCGCGCATCGCTAAGAAAAATTACTCAAAAAGGAGAGCTTCCTATTTTCTCGGCTACCTGCAAAACCCAAAAATTTGCAAGAGGCAACGCTGGAAACATAGAACTAAAGAAAAGGCAGCAGGTAGAGGGAGTCAAGATATGACTACGGAAATTTTATAAGAAGGTCAAGTATGCATACTGAGAGCAGGATAACAAAGCAGTGACTCAGCGAAGCACCAGGGCAGCAGGCCCAAAAAACGCAAATTAAAAGCACCGCCTCAGCCGACTCAGTTGATCCCAAAAGTCTAAATTCTCTGACAGAACGGATAGCTATTACCCTAAATATCTACTGCATCATTTGCTCTTTCATCTACTATTCCTCAAGAGTTGGTAAAAAAGTTATGAGTTATTAACTCATCAACTAGATATTTTGTAACTCATTTTTTGTATATATACTTCCCCACAGAGCATATTTGGGGGGGTTGGTTGATAATCTTCATTCTAGATTTGCGTTGTATACTTTGAGAGCTCTATAATCAAATATTGCTGGAATGCTTTGGATGAAGAACTCTCTGTTGTGTTATTTAATGGCCAAAGAGTGACTGTGGAATTCCTGTGCTACTACATGGATCAATAAGTGTTTTCTTACCTCTGTTTACAGTTTATATATGTTTACGCCACCATTGTGTTACCATCTAAATAGCAAGAAAGAAGAATAGCTCAGGCTTTTCTTGACTGCACTCTATGCTCAATTCTTGTTATTTCTATATGTTTTCTTCAGAAATGGTTATGAATATGCATACTTAAATGATCATGTCTACCCTGTTTCTTTCACATATGACTGTTATTTAGGAATTCTTGACTGCTCCTAGATAAACTTTCATTCACCTTCCCTCTCTGTTAGCTAATGAAAGATTCTTAGTTGCCTTTCATCTCTGACCTTCATTCGATCTTTATTCCAGCCTGATATTGTTCTATGTGTAGCTATCCTGCTCTGTTTTCCTCTTGTGACCAAGAAAACACAACAGCAAGCCCTAATCCATGACTCCATGCCCAATGGTTTGAACTTCTCACACTATGTATCCCAACTCTGCTTGAAAACATCATCCTTCCCACCAAAATCAAAACAAAACCCATCTACACCATAACTAGCCTAAAATCAACCCAAAACAAAGCTAAATTTTAAAGAGAGAGCCTTCTCTGACTACAGGTAGGCTAGGACCTGCAGCCCAAAGATTGGTTTGTGGTTACCTCAGCCGTATCCCTTAAGGAGCCAAGGGACAACCTGAGTGATAACACCATCCTCCCTTTGAAATTCTTCCGCATACACCTCCCTCTTCATGGCTGGAAACTGGAATCCATCGGTGAAGTCATTGTCGATCAGATTCGACCTGTCATACTTCCCATATAGATCATCCACTGCTTCAATTCATGCATCAAGAGCATTTTGTGGGACTGATATTATTCCTTTTTCCATTGCTTCTCTTCTGCAGTAAACAATCTGTACTGGTGGTTTCTTGCTTCTCTTCTGAACCTGTTCTTCCAAGTGATCCTAGAATTCTTCTATGGTTTGAAACTCTAGCGTTCCCTGCATCCTCCTGCGATTTATGTAGCCAACTCTAACACGACGTCCCTGATTGACGAGGCTTTAATCAACTATTTACTCTGGCAACCTTTCCATGTATTCTACTTATATTTTTCTGTCGCTGGGCGACTAGTACGTGACAACTATGACGTGGTCTGGAAGGTATAGAGTGGGCTACATGGCGTCTTTATTTGGCCGTGATGGGTTTATTTATTAAATAATTATATGCTTAACAAGTAACATTTTATGACCCTATCATGACAGTTTCCTTATTGATTACTTAATTGGGAAATAACTACTAGTACGGTGGATGGGATGGGTACTTGTGCGACCATCAATTCTGGAAAAGGTTCGGACCTACATGTCTTATGCTGATGAGGGTGACATGTGTGGCTACTGTCTCACTGACTAGGCCTACCAATGTGACCCCTGACACTATCCACCCTCTGGTGACTTGGCCTCCTTATATGACCACTGAACACTACCCCCCCCCCCCCGACCACAAATGGGTTGTGGTATTCCAAGCATGGCTACAACCTTATTATTCGATTCTTTTATGTTTTTTTTACTTGCAGAAGAGTTTTAGGCATGCGCCATTCACCCATCCCTATAGTAGGATTCCATCCAGTTGCGCGAGTCTTACCACGCCCGATTATTTTATTTCTGTGATTATGAATGGGCCTAACCAATGCATTAGTAGTTTTCTTGGGAACTTCAGGAACTTGTTGTCATAAAGGAGCACTTGGTCTTTGATTTCAAATTATTTCTTCTTGATGTGCCTATCGTGGCAAGCCTTTTGTCTTCATTGCTCGACTGATTGATGGAATTCTGCTAGGAAATGGGTTTCATCGAGTTCCATCAGCTGGATAAACCTGTTTCGCAAGGCACTGCTATCCATCATTCCTGTAGCCTCTGAGATTAGCATGCTGGGCAGTATAAATTCCGCTGGTACCACCACCTCTCTGCCGTACATGAGCTGAAATGGAGTTTGTTTATGGAGTCTTTTGACTGTTGTCCTATATGCCCACAGGGTCACTGGAATTCTTTCATCCCAGTCGTCCCAGTTGGCAGATACGACTTTTGTTAGCCCTTTCTCCAGTATTTTATTAAATGCTTCTACTGCATTGTTTGCTTGCGGATGATAAGGACTACTCTTATTATGCTGGACCATAAAAGTCATTAGTAGAGCTTCAATTGTTTCATTTAGAAATTGGGTTCCCTAGTCACTTGTGAGTCTCCTCGGGCATCCAAACCTTGAAACAATATTTTCAAAAATGAATCTTGTCATTGTTCCTACTATGCAATCTTTTATTGGTGTGACCTCTACCCATCTTGTGAGGTATTATGTCACTGTGATTATGTAGCAGGCTCACAAGTGTCTTGCTAGTGGAGAAATTGGCCCAATGAAGTCTACTGCCCACTTATCAAATATCTGCACCAAATGGACCAGGTGTAGTGGTAGCTCATCGTGTTGGGAAGGCTTACCGACCCTCTGACAGACATCGCATTCTTTGGAAAATTCTTTAGAATCCTTATGGATAGTGGGCCACCATAATCCTGCGTGTAGTATCTTCCTTGCGGTGGCCTTACCTCCTACATGGCCTCCTGCGACCCCTGCGTGGCACTCCCATAGGACGGCCTTTCTTTCGTGTTGCAGGACACAACGTCTGAGTATTTGATCCAAGCCCATTTTGTAAAGGTGTCCCGCGATGAGCTGGTAATCTGCTGCTCTGACCACCAAGTGCCACCTCTGTGTTGCCGTGTATCCCTCTAGGAAACGACCTGTTGTTAGCAAAGTAGCAATCTCTTCTAGGTGATCAGGAATGGCTTCTATCCTGAATAGGTCGGCATCAGGCAACCGATTGTCTATTGCTCCGTCATTCTCCCCTATTTCTAGGCGCGATAAGTGATCTGGCCCTACATTCAATCTGCCTGGCTTAACAACCACTTCAAACGTGAATTCTTGAAATAGTAACAACCACCTGCATATTCTTCCTTCTAGTACCAGTTTGTTTACTTACTTCAGCGCGGAATGGTGTATAAAGAATAGGTAGTGCCTAAACTTTTGGAGAGAGTAGACCATTGCCAGAGCTTCCCATTCTGTTGTTGTGTAGTTCTTTTCTACCGTAGAGAGCTTTCTGCTAGCGTAGTATACTGGATGGTCCATCTTTTCTCCTGGTTGCGCTAAGACTGCTCCTAGCGCTATTCCAGACGCATCGATGTGTACGTGGAACATTTTGTTCCAGTCAGGGTACACTAATATGGGGGCACTTACTAACCTTTCTTTCAGTTTATTCAGTGCTACTTGACAGTCTGTAGTCCAGATAAATTCTTCCATCTTCCTTAGTAATTTCTCCATTGGGGTTGTTATGGTTGCATAGTTCCTGATGAACCATTTGTAGTACCCTATGTGGCCTAGAGTTTCCCTTAGTTGTTTCATGTTGCGCGGTGGTTCCATGTGGAAAATTTCTGCTACCTTGGCAGGGTCCACGCAGACTCCATCTTTGCAGACAATATGGCCCAGTAGAGTTCCAAAGGGGACTGCGAAAATACATTTTTTTAAATTTAAGGAGATCTGCAGCTATCTGCACCTCTCGAACATCACTCTCAATAAGCTGGTATGATTCTTCAGTAGGTTGTATATTGTCCAGTCATCCATGTAAACTTCTAGGAATTTGTGAATGTAATCTCGGAATGTGGCTATTACAATCCTTGAGAAGACTGTTGGTGCATTCTTTAATCTGAATGGCATTACATTGTATGCGTACGACCCCCACTCCGTTGTGAAAGTTGTTTTCCTTTTGTCTTCCTTGGCTATTTAGACCTAGTGGTGGCTTGAGAACCCATCTGTGAATGAGTATGCCTCATTCCCCACTACGTTTTCTAGGACTTCGTCGCTGAATGGCATGGGGAATGGGTCATGCACGCATGCATTGTTTAGGCTTTTGTAGAATTTTGGTCGCATCCTTCTTGTTCTGAATTACTATGGGGCTTATCCAATCAGCTTCATCTACCGAAAATATGATCCCTGCATCCAACATTTTGTCAATTTCCCTTTTAACTTTCTCTTTTACCCTTGGGTTCAGTCGGTATGGTTTGTGCTTTACTGGTCGGACACCTGGTTTCAGAACAATTTTCATCTCTCCTAGGTTACCTTTTATCCCCTTGAGTTCTACCACTGAAGCTGGGAATAGGTCCTGGTATTCTTGTAATAAATCAAAAATTTCTTTGGTGGTTTGTTCGTCCTAGTAATCTCCCACTAACGCTATCTTGGGTTTATCTTCCGTCCCTACATTCTATTTTCTCAGCTTCACTGGTAGGAGATGGGCGCCTTCTGTCGAGGGGTTCTCCCAAATCCCTCTTTCTCCCTCTATTTCTTCAAAGGCTAGGTGTCTAAGCCCCTCCAATCCATCCTCCTCTAGTTCTGCATCAATTTTGTCGTAGGTCACAAATCCTATGATTCCATATCATACAAGCACTATAGAAAGTTTTCTTCATGCTCCCCTTCAACTAGCGTCTCTAGGGTGAACATAACCCCCTTCACCACCTGGAGTACCTCTGTCATTTGTGCCTCACTGCTTTTGAATGAAAAGTCGCCGACAAACTGTGCTTCCAAGGTATCCCAGCTAGCCGTTTGTCGTCGTAGCTCCTCCTGGATATACCAAGCCCAGGGGACAGTGCTGAGGGTATGTATAAAAGCATGTACCCACAGATTCCTTGGCAGTTCCCAACTTTCCCAGTTGGTCATGAAATTTTTGATGTGCTCCTCGGGACTTGAATTCCCTGTGTATTCCCCTTCCTCTTGTGGCCGATCTTCTTTCCTGCCAAACATTTCCTTCATTTCTTGCTTAGCATCCTTCCAGTCTTTTAGTACTTGGCAATGCGCCTTCCACCATCTTGCTGGCGTTGCCATAAGTGCAATGTCTAGAAAGGGAATTCTCTGGTCTTCTGGTACATCCTGGTCCACTCTGTCTAAGAACCGATCTATCGGCTCAAGGCCATAGTACTTTGGGTTGTCGCCCCTTCCCATGTCTCCCCAGTTTACTCGACTTATCATTGCACATTGTCGAGTTGTCAGTTTGTATCCACCCTACTGCCATGCATCCCATGCAGCTTCTGAACCAGCTTCTGAGCTTTGAATGCTTCTCCAGCTAACAGATCCTCCGGCTGTAGGATTTATGTAGTCCTCCCTTTTCCCTGCTGTGAGCGTATATAGCTGGTCTAACACCCCTGGTTCATCCCTGTCATCTGTTGGCTCTATAAACCTAGGTCCTTGGTAGGGGTCTAATGGCTGGATCACCCTTAGCCCATCTGCTTCAAAAATCATCAGCTCCTTCTTCAAATCTATGACAACATAGTTTTCGTATGCCCAGTCAATCCCCAAGAGTGTTGGATATGGATCTTTATCCCCCATAATGTCAATTACTTTGAACTTGGTGTGCGTTTTCATCCCTGCTACATCAACCTCTACATTTTCCAATCTCCCGATGGCAATATACAATACTGATTCACCATTCTTAATTGAATTGGTGAGTACTTCAGTTGTGGCTTCCCCATTGCCTCCCAAGTCTTCCTGGGTAGGATGTTTACAAATGATCTTTATCCAGCATCCATGGTTGAATGGTTAAAGTGCCCAACTCATAATTGGTGAACTCGCGGGTTCCGACCCCAAATCTAGCATGGTGTCCCTTATCTAGAATCCTGCCACTTGCACATTGATTCAGAACTCCTTTCCGCTTCACTCTCTCGGAGGATTTCTCTGGCCAGGTTTCACATGGTTGTCCTGCTTCCTCTTTCTCCATGGATACCACGACCTTTAAGCTTTTCCGCAATTCCTTCAACATGGCCTCATCTTCAACAACTTTTAAGAATAATTTAAACCATTCCCCAATAGGCTGGGTGGGAGCGGGCTGTGGACTTGCGGTCTTTGGGTGTCCCTATCTTCGGTCATCCCCTCGAATAATTTGGCTACTTCTTGGTAATACTATTTTTGGTGCTCAAGTAATATGCCCTTCGTGGTGACATTGCTTTAATGATCACGGGGGGTTCCTTGGCATAGCGATCCTCCCCTGTCTTCTTCCCTCCTCGGGTGACTATATTAATATTTGTCACGGGGAAGCCCCCATCGGTCCAAGGCTCAGCATTCACTAGGTTGGTCCCTCGCTATCAATTTCTCTCTTCCCACTTCGCAATTACCTCCAGGCAGTCCTCCGTTGCATGGGTGTTAACTCTGCACTACAAACACCAGGGTCTTCTCGAGAGAAGGCATTCCCTTTCAACATGTCCTTCTTGATCACAGTTGTAGCATCTTAAGGGTCCTCTACCTCTCGTTCTTCCTCTGTGTCCATTTCCTCCTTGCCCCCCTCGGCTCGCTTCATTGACACTGGATGTGGATCTGTCTAGTCTTTCTGTTAGAGCGTCCAACGCTCGGCACTAATTGGTGTGATGAGTGGTCGATGCGTAGAATTCGCAGTAGTTGTTATTGGGGACATTAGAGTACTTTTGCAGAATTGGACACATTCACGGCAGGTATCCATATGTCCTACAAATATCATAGTAGTATGCATTATTCCTTCCTGGGAAGGGTCCTTGTGCTCCGATTGCCGCCACTCCTGCAATGGGAGGGGTCCTAGAAAACCCTGCCACCCCACCTAGTTGATTAATTCCCCACAATCGTGGGCACTCCGTCACAACATGCCCTTCCACCAAGCAATGGGTGCACCAAACATTGGGCCTAGCTGGTCATATGGGTTGGAGATCCCTTAGCTTCTGGGTCAAGTTTGCGATCTGGCTTTGCAGGCCTGTGATCACTGTATCTTGTAGACTCGTACCTCCCGGTATTCGTGGGGATATCCTGCCATTGCTTCTATCCGGGAGGCTTGCTCCAATGCATCCTGTAGGGTTCCTATCTTCTATTGGGTTAGCGGTGTTCTGGTTAGGGGCAAGAGTGCCTTGATAAACTAGTCCCGCTGGTGGTTTGGGTCCAGGGTGTAACTCAGCTTGGCGATGGCATCCTTAAACCTTTGCATGAGTTCCCAAGCCATCTCACCCTCCCTCTGCTTAATTTCCCACAGCTTTGATAACCCCTGTTGATCTGTCTGTGACACCTTGAATTCCTGCACAAATCCCCTCTTAATATCATCTATGGTGGGATTCTGGTTCTGCTCTGCCCACTTTATGAACCAATGTAGAGCCCATTCCCTTAGTGTGGTCTGGAACTCCACTGCCTGAACGTTATCTGGAGTTTGACGAGCCCTCCAGATGGCTTCGCAGAGGTACCAGTGTTGCTCCACATCCTCGTTCCCCTTTCTTGCAAATTCTGGGTATCTAGTAAATGATCCCACCATACTGCTCTGAGTATGGGCTAATAACACAAAACCTTTGCTTCCCGACTGTTGGGATCCCTGTAGTCCCAAGTTACTGCTATAGCCGGTTCTTGTACTACTTCCAATATTGAGACCAATCCTATATTTCTCCCACGCACTATATACTCGCGCTGCCTTGGCTAAGCTAATGACAAATTATTTTGGTTTGTGATAAAGTACCAGGGGAAAGTCGGGAAAATGCCACTTATATTTCAGCGTTAGGTTTGTTGAATTCTAATGGATGCTTTTTCCTTGTCGAACAACCTCCCCATCCCATTGCCCACATTGTCGTCATCTCTTTCCTCATGCCAACATGGGTGCTGATCTGAGGGGCGTACTTCCGCAACCTACAGGGAGGATTCCTCGATCGTTCCCTGTTGTGATTCCATTTCCGCAACCTTCCTAGATGGTCCTCCTCTAGTCCCCTGTTGCAATCCTATTTCTACAACCTGCAGGAAACATCTTTCCTCCTCTTCCTGGTTCCAACATTTCTCTCTCCCGTACTCAGGTTGCCTAGCACCGTCTTCGCTCCTCGTCCCAACTCGGGGTTTTCCCATCTCCACTCCTATTTGGTGGGGTCCCTTCCTTCTTTTCCCTAGAGCCTAAGCCGCTCTTGCCTACTACTTGTCTGGTAGAAACACCCTCCTCTGTGTTCTAACATCCCTAGCCCTCTTCAATCCTTCTGCATCCATCCCCTCACAACATCCCTATCCCTTTGTAGGCAGCATTTCCCCCTCTAATTCCTTCCCCCGATACTGGGGTTTTACGCTTCCATCCTGGCAGTGGGTAAAGATAACAGTCCTTCCTCTACCAAAAACATCTTAATCCATGTCGGGACTTCCCTTATCAACTCCCCCCTCAGCTCGGAGTTGAACACAACCTCTGCCTTTGAGAAGGACTGGTAGCTCTCCGCAGCAAACTCGACCACGTACCCCTCCACCGTAGTCTTCACCCAGAAATCGACTACTCTCATCCGATCGTTATCCAGCTATTGTAATAATGCAGTATCAGACAGAGTCCAACTATGGCGAACTGTCGTTGAGCCACTTGACTGACTCTGCCTCTTCAGCTCCCTCAACCAATTGTATAGGTCCTCAGGGAACTTGCACCAGAAAATTTCATATTGGTCATCTATGCTATCAGCATATAAAATCCCCTCATGTACTTTGCCAATTGATTGATTCCTGCGGAAAACCTTCTTTGCCACAAATTGATCTATTTTATGGTTCCACCAATCTCTGATCTCTCTTTTAAATACCCTTGACACCATATTCTGAACCAATTCTCTCAACTTCGGGTCCCAACAACAGAACCATTTGTTGGATTGAAAGAGTCATCAGGGAAAAGACCCTGGGTTTAGGCACAGGAGGCCAACAATGGTCCGCTGTAGTCTAGGACAGTGCCAACATTTTCACCTCACCCCGAAGGGCAAGGAGTCTCACCCAAGGCGCGTCACAACCAAAAGGGAGAAGGGTTCAACATAGGGTCGAGGGAATATCAACCGAGCATAGGTGTTCACACACATATGTATTCATAATACGTGAAACAAAGATAACAGTATTCTTAACTCATATGTGTAGATCCATTGTAAAGAACACAGAACTAACAGTATCCTGGCATCAATCTATGAATTACCATCTACATGCAATCAGATAGACTATTAAAATTTTAATGGGCCCACTAAGCACGATACTCAATACATTAGAAGTCTCAACAACCATCAGCTCTAGCTTACATTATCTTAGCATAACAGAATACATCATAATCGGGCATTTCACCATAAACATGACATAAAATACCTGGCTCAGTCGCTTGGGTTAGGTCATCTCCACAATCAAGTCCCTCGGATCCCAACACTCTCTCCTTCAGCATCTGCACCTGTGCACCTCTTCTGAAACCAACTCATTCTTCCTCTGGCAAGTTCAACAACAACCTTCTTCCTCTCTGTTCTTCCCCTTTTATGTCCTTCCCGGCTGCCTGGACTGCCAGTTCTCGCTTGACTACTCTCTCTTGGTTGTTTCTGTGCCTTCCCGTCTCCTTGGCTGCCTTTGCCTTCTGCTGCCACCTTGCCATCACTCCTTCGCAACTGTTCATTCTGCCACCTAACCATTGCTGCCATCTGTCTCTTTCCTACCCTTCAGACAGTCAAAACTGGTCAAAATCATTCAAAATTAATGAAGGCCCCAATAGGGAGGTCATTTCTATGGATTTTGTTGTGGTTTTTCCACTCACTTCACAGAGGCACGGTGGTACATTGGTTGCAGTTGATAAGTTGACCAAAAATGACCATGCCATCCCAGTGAGACACTTACGATGTTGCTGATGTGGCATGAGTTTTTATAAGCGAAGTTATTTGGCTACATGGGTTAACCACAAAGATCATTTCCAATAGAGACTCTCGCTTTACATCTAGGTTTTGGACAAGTTTGTAGTCAACGTTGGGGACTCAGTTGAACCTGAACACTACATATCATCTAGAAATAGACGGGAAGAATGAAAGAGTAAATTAGGTTATGGAATACATGCTTAGAATGTACATCACTCAATGTGAAAGGGAATTACCATTGGCAGATTTTTCCTATAATAACAGTGACCACAGTTCAATCAGGATGCCTCCTTATCAAGCTCTATATGGGAGGCCATGTAGGATGACATTGAGTTGAGAAAAATTGTTAGACAGAGTAATAGTTGGGCCATAATTGATTCAAGAAATGGAGGAACAGGTAAGAAAAATCCGACAAAGGTTAAAGGAGGCATAAGATAGATAGAAGAGTTATTCCAATACAAATAGGATTGATCGAAGTTATGGAGTAGGAGAATAAGATTTTATTCATGTCCGACCCAAAAAAAGCACCATTCAGTTTGGGAAAGGGACAAAGCTATCACCTCGATTTATACGACCTTTTAGAATTAAGGAGAAGATTGGACTAGTTGCCTCTCGTCTTGTACTGGCACCCCATTTGCACAAAACTCATGATGTTTTTCATGTATCTATTCTATAGCATTATCTTTCTAATGTATATCACAAACTTGATTGCAGGGAATTATAGGTCTCTGACGTGGGAACCGTAATGGTCAATCCATTATGCATATTGGACCGTAGGGTTTGACAAATCAGATGTTGCAAGGTGGACCAAGTTAAGATATAGTGGGACAAGCATAGCCCAAGATCTTCTACTTGGGAGAATGTAGAGACTACGTTCTGACCACCCCTCACTTTTTAAGCATCTATGATACCCATTTTGACTTAGATAACTACCTGTGCTAAGGCTCTATTTGTAGTTTCATGTTGTTTTATTTATGAACATTGTGTAATATTGATGCATTTTAGTTGGACAAATGGAACTACTTATTAAATCATTTGATGGATAAGGTATTGTTGATTAAAATATTTGATGTATGGATTACTTAGTTATGATTTGTCCAGTGTATGACTTATCAGGGTTATTGTTGTTTGATGTATGGCTTAACGAGATATGATTTATCTAATGAATGACTTGTCAAAATTATGATTTATCTAATATAAGATTTACTTCTAGTATGTTGTTATGAAGTACAAAATTGGCACGTGGATACTAGACTTAATAACATGATGATTAAGATCACTTGTCTAAATATATTTTGTTGTTATGCATATGCATGAATGAGAACTAACCTAAAAATTGGAAAGAACTATATGATAACTAGGATCTATGCTTCCGATTGGGGAATGTTGAGACATCCAATGAGGAAAGGTATGATGTAAATTGTTTTATTACATTATGTATCTACTTGATATGCACTATTATGACATGGGAAAAGTGTAAATGGCATGTGACATGACCGCTTGACTGGATTATTCGATGAAAAGCATCCAACCAACATCGTAGTGTGGTCCATATTAGGGTGTTAACCCTATTTTCAAGGAGGAGTGGAGGCATTTACGACCATGTAACCTCCAAGTCTGGAATCATGGGAGGGAAGTGATGGAAACGCTCCCCTAGATGTGTGATGATGATCGCTAGTTTCCTATTGGGGAAGTTAGGTCAATATAGTCAATGCTTATGCCATATTGGTTTTATTAGTGGTTAGATCAGTATAGGCGATGCCATAGTATATTGCAGTAGAGGATGGATAGGATGGGAGTAGAAGTAGGTTAGGGAGGATAGGAGGCTATAGGTTAGTTGGAGACTCTTGATGGGAAGTGGTATCCTTGATTGACTTACTTAATTTGACTACTATATCTCTCTCTATTTTGTTATGCCTTATTGTCAAAATTATTTCAAACTCCTTGTGTCATTTTCACTCTAACTTCAGGATGAAGTTTTCTGAAGGAGGGGTGTATGTAATGCCCTACTTGATTCTATCATGCTGATTTTGATTAATGTTTAATTAAACTAAAAATATTGACTTATAATTATTAAGTAATATTGGTATATACCTACACTTGTGAATTTGTAATTTTATTTTACTCATATGACTTTTTTATTATTTGTTATTATTTAATTATTAATCAATTCCCAAGGTTTTCCAAGCTGTCTTTTCCAATTTATTTATGAATTAAATATCCATATTTCAATTCCCAAGGTGTCTCCTCAAATTTATTTTTTGATAAGATATGGTCTTCTTCAATTTATTTCTAAATTAAATATTAATATCTCAATTCCCAAATTTTTCCTAATTGTCTTCTCCAATTTAGTTATGAATTAAATATTAATATTTCCATTCCCAAGGTGTCTTCTCAATTTTATTTTGGATAAGATATGGAAAGGAAAGTCAGGGTCATTAAATTAAAAGGATGGGGGGGTATTCATGGAATCAATGGTAGGTGGTTGAGTTAGATGAGAGGAAGATACATAAAGGGAAGGAGGATGAGAGGAGAAGGGGAAGATCCTTGTTCTTTATTTTGGCATTGGAGGATTTTATTTGGGGGAGGAATGTAGAGAAGGAGAATGGAGAGAAAAATGAGAGAACTCAAACTTGGATCTATTGGAGAGTGTTGGTTTTAACTTGGACACACTACAACTGGTTGGACTTGGACTCGAAGGGCTAGGGAACCTGTGGAGGTTCCTTGGGTTAGGAAATCATTCCTAATTGGATGGGAGGTAAATTCAGTCGGGTAACTTGGAGGAGCATCCCAACCAAGACACTGTAACATGTATTCTTCCATTTGTTGTTTTATTTCTATAAATGGCTGCAAATGAAATTTATTACATGTTTAATATGTTGTTAATCAAATTTTACTTGTATGCTTTTATCAAACAAATGTTGAGCTATAAACATGCTATTTTTCTTCTTATTGTAATTAAATTACATGATAAATTTGGTTTAGTTAGAAGACCTAGGTTAGGTCTACACACACAAATATATAGGGACAAAAAAAGAATTTATTATAATATTTATAAATTTATACTTTAGGGAGAAAAGGATTGACTGTAAAAGTATCCTTTAAAAAATAAAATAATATTTATATCACAAAGTATTAAACTTAATATTACAAGTGTTGATGAAAGATTAAATGGAATCAATCATTAAGGAGAAAGGAGCAAAGTCTATAACTGAGAAGAAAAAAGATTTTTAGAAACCTCACATAGCTATGCTCCAATGCTATTTATAATTAAATTGGGTAATCTGGTAAATATGTTACTATTTCTGTCTCTCCAACTGAAAATAAAAAATTATATAACCCTAAAGTTGCAAACCAATTGGTGATTCATGAGTCAAATATAATTGAAAAATTAGACCATTTGGGAACAAAACAATATGGCACAATGAATTTACAATTAAACATTGGGGGATTATACATTTATATTGCAATTCACTGTTCGATCCCTATGGAGTGATCAAGGTGGCATTATTCTAGGTTCACTTTGGATGGAAACAATAGGGTCCTTCATCTTAGATATGAAGAAGAAAATTTTGACATTTTCCTATAAGACGAAAAAAATAACACTACAATATATTAATTTGAAGCCAAACTTGGTAACACTAGAAGATACAAAAGATATCTCAAAAGTAAATTTTCAAGAGAATAAAAAATCAAGGCAAAACATGTAAAAATAAGTTGACAAAACTATTACAGGCAAAAATGAAGAAATTTTTCATCTTAAGGACTACAGTGAAAAATTACTTATGCAAATTAAGAAGCCAAAGAAGAACAAGAAGTCATTAAAAACAAAATACAAAATTTTATTGAAAATAAAGTATCAAAATATTCATATGTGAAAATACAAGTTGAAGAAAAGGGAACAAACAATGATCCAAATAATATTAAAATTCATAATGATTTGAATCCAATTGAAGTGAAAACCTAATTAGAGTTTGCAGTTCAAATGACAAATATTTCAAGTAAAGATCAAACGATTAACCAAGCGAATTTTGCATGTGAAGGAAAACATATACCTTAAGTAAATCAAGAAATTACCACAAACAGGTTAAGGGGAAATCAAATCAAAAGAACTCCTTATTGACACACAAATCATAAAAGAAAACATCTCAACTAGTTTGCACATCCTTATCACTCAGACCAGAAACAAATGATGTATCTTCCCAAGAATATCGATGTCACCATGATTGAGTCTTATGATAACAATTCATCCCAAGTTTCCATTAATCACAAGATTCCACAAAAGATTAATTTGGGATGGTTAGAACATTTAACTGTACGACAATTCTGCACCAAACTCAAAAGTTCATATCGTCTTGTATCATCGAAGATGTCAATTTCGAGATCTGAGAAAGGTGAGAAGAAATTATGAGATAGAAACAAGATATCAAATATTCCCATCAACAAACTTTGTGAAAAAAACTTTTTTTAAAGGGGAAGGCAATGTTATGAACATAATATAATTAATAACTAGTAAATAATTAGCATATTGAAGAGACATGTCCTAAAGCACAAGACTATTTGTGAAGGGGCACCTTTCCTTGTGTATAAGAAAGGCCCTCATTTATAAACAAAAACATATCATATTATATCATATCTCTTGTACAATCAACATTCCTACATATAAATATTACTTGTCCTATAATGGATATTTACATGTTTGTAACAACCCTTGGTTCATTTTCCATGTAAATAAAATAAGGCCAAGGTCATGGGACACATATTCCAAGATGAATGGTGGGTGAAACATTATAGCGGGTGTCACTTGTGATTAATTAATGGCTATGGAAATTGGAAAAGGCATTGGCAAAGAAAGAGAGGCAAAAATTTGCATTTAATTATGAGAAATAAGGAAAATAGGAGAAAAGGAAAATGAAGAGTCACAAATTTGCATGCAAGGGAAATTAGAGGAAAAATGAAGTAAAATGAAGAAAATAGTGGCATCAATTATAAAAAGGCGTCAAAGAAGAAATTGATGGCTTTTACCAGTCTAACATTTGGTCAGTTCAGTTTTGGCTCTCTCCATTGATTCTCTCACTCTCATACTCATACACACTTAGAGCATTCTCAGATCATGCTTGGAGCCTTCTAATATTCTCTTGAATTTGGAGAAAACAAGTAAAGGACAAGCAAGGAAGGTAAGGAAGTGCAAGGAAATAGTTGGATCGACTACCACAACTGGATTGGTTTGCAAGTAACAGGTTTGATCCAGGTGGATGTTGGTGGCCACCCACCTATCCCATTTGGACCCCCACAACTGTCTCTTTCAGTTTTTCTGTTTCCTTAATTATAGCACAGTTTACTATTTTTAGCAGTTTTTCGGGTCCTAAACTTCCGGAGCCGTTTTGAGGCCCTAAACGACGTTTTTTGGGAAATCCACCGCCAATGATTTTTCTATCTGAAAATCGTCTTTTATGTCGTAGTCCTCGGAGAGATCTTTCCAACGGGCTATCATGTGCGTCAAACGGAGATAGTACGACCAATTCGCGACCCCAGGAAGTTGATGTATCAACTTACCCAAAAACAAGGCCCACAATTTGGCGTTTCATCTTCTAGGGTTAGGTTTTGGAATGTGAAGGGTTTTCCATTGTTTCTCAACAATAAATAGGCCCTCGAGCCTCATTGTAACACAGTTCGAAACAGTTCAGAGGCATGTAGACGACACATCTCTTCTCAGAGATAAGCTACCATCGCCCTAGCTGGGTTATTTCTATTTGTAAGCATATTTCAGTATTCTCCATTAATGAAATGACGTATTATTTCCGCTGCATATCTGTTTTTATGGTTATCGCATCTCTGTATTTATGGTTATCTCTGTAATCTATTGTGTTCCTGCTTAAATCTGGATCAGTGGTATCAGAGCGGTCTGCTTTTTCTCTGTTTTTCTTTGCATGTCCCCAACGAGGTCGGGATATAAGGAGTTAGGGCTTGAATTGGTCGAACCTTTGCAAGACCAGCCTCGCAAATCTCGACGACCTCCCATGGCGGATGAGAAGAAAGACGAGGGGGCAGGAGATCCTATCAGAATCTTGCTCGAAGAAGCCCTCGAGCGGCAAAGGAACGCGATGATGGATAGCTTTGCGCAGATCCTTCAGCGGCTACCTAGAGGCGACGCATCGGCTTCCAACAGCTACTCTGGAAATGCCACACCATTTAAGGTACAAGTTAATTTTGAAATCCCCATCTTCGAGGGTCAAATAGACGCAGATGTCGTAGATAAATGGTTAAATCTGCTCGATGGGTATTTTTCTGTTCATGAATTTTCAAGTCGGGAAAAGATTGTTTTCGCTCTTCTCAAAGCAGCCCCCCACGTCAAGGACTGGTGGGAAACCTACTGGGAACAGAAGGATGAAAGTACAAGCTCACTGTTTTCAGCCGCACCCACTTGGAATGACTTCCGGGATGCCATCAAGGAGCAGTACTACCCTGTCAAAAGCTATGAGGACAAATACATCAAATGGACCACACTGCGGCAGGGACAAGACCAAGATGTGCCGGAGTTCACAAAAAATTTTCATACCCTTTGCACACAATTGGGTATCAAAGATTCTGAGCTGCATCTGGTACTCAAATATCGCGGCTGCCTACACAGATACATCCAGGAAGAGATGGAGTTCTTGAACATCTCCTCACTCGGCACAACATACCGATACGCTGTCAAAATCGAGCAAAAGTTCAAACAAAAGAAGCGAGACTTTGGATCTGCAAATCCAAATCCCAAAGGACAAAGCCAAGGTGGGGTGACCCAAGACAACCCGTCGAAGCCGCAAGAAAAGAACAACACCACGAAGCCGAAGAAGGACACAGGAAAGTGGTGTGAGTTCCACAAGAGTCCCACTCATAACACAAGTGAGTGTCGGACCAAGCAGTCGCTGGTGGCCAAGTTAAAGGCTTCCGAATCAGATGCATGTTCCGACTCTGAGTCAGAACCCAACAAGGGGAATGACAAAGGGAAGCAGATCATTGATGCGGATCCCAGCGCCACTGTTGCTACTGCCAAGATCCAAAAAAATGAGCCCGAAGATGCAGACGAGGGGGAATGTCTTTTCCACTCACAGATGTGGGTGAAGGGTTCGCCGCTGCAATTCATTGTCGACAGTGGCAGCCAAAAGAACCTCATTTCAGCAAAGGTCGTGAAGCGGTTGGGCCTACCAACTACACCACACCCACAACCGTACAGTATTGGTTGGCTTCACGAAGGACGAGATCTCAAAGTTTTCCAGCAGTGCCGCCTTCCCTACAGCATCAAGCCCTTCACAGACGAGGTATTGTGTGATTTTACACCTCTGGATGTTTGTGATGTACTATTAGGCCAACCATACTTATGGAGGCGACATGCTGTGTATGAGTCAAGGCCTCGCGCTGTCATCATTTCTTTGGATAATTCATTATACAGGATACCGGAGGTAGCCCCACCTACCGCCACCTCTTTGATCACTGATAAGAAAGGCAACAAGCTCATCTCACAGACTAGGAAATTTATTTTCTGTCTGGTTCGCTCCCAAAGTAAGGGGAAGATCGTTGCTACATCCATGACCCCTGCAAAGGGTTCCTCCACACAGCAGCAGCAACAGAGGGATATAGTCATGACAGAACATAGGAACAACTTCTCCTTACCCGGAGGGGTACCACACAAGTTTCAGGTGGCCGACAAAGTTTGGTTACATTTGCAGAGGGAGCGCCTTACCAGAACCCATCAGAAACTCAGACCACTTCGACATGGTCCTTACACCAGTAACAAGGCTACGGGAAACAATGCTTTGAAGCACAACATTCCTCCATTCCTTCACTTGCACCGAGTGTTCAATGTGGACCGTCGCCGACCATGCTCCCCATCATTTCTGGACACATCAGAGATTGCAGAACAACTCACCAGAGACCCAGCTCAGCAGAAGCTTCCTCATCTCAGAGAGGAACTCAACGCAATGGGGACCATTTCTTCCTAAGGGGGGAGGAATGATCCAGGTGGATGTTGGTGGCCACCCACCTATCCCATTTGGACCCCCACAACTGTCTCTTTCAGTTTTTCTGTTTCCTTAATTATAGCACAGTTTACTATTTTTAGCAGTTTTTCGGGTCCTAAACTTCCGGAGCCGTTTTGAGGCCCTAAACGACGTTTTTTGGGAAATCCACCGCCAACGATTTTTCTGTCTAAAAATCGTCTTTTCCGTCGTAGTCCTCGGAGAGATCTTTCCAACGGGCTATCATGTGCGTCAAACGGAGATAGTACGACCAATTCGCGACCCCAGGAAGTTGATGTATCAACTTACCCAAAAACGGGGCCCACAATTTGTCGTTTCATCTTCTAGGGTTAGGTTTTGGAATGTGAAGGGTTTTCCATTGTTTCTCAACAATAAATAGGCCCTCAAGCCTCATTCTAACACAGTTCGAAACAGTTCAGAGGCATGTAGCCAACACATCTCTTCTCAGAGATAAGCTACCATCGCCCTAGCTGGGTTATTTCTATTTGTAAGCATATTTCAGTATTCTCCATTAATGAAATGATGTATTATTTCCACTGCATCTCTGTTTTTATGGTTATCGCATCTCTGTATTTATGGTTATCTCTGTAATCTATTGCATTCCTGCTTAAATCCGGATCAAGGTTGCATGTGTGATTTCCTTGCTAATTTATGGATTCATGGTATATGCATGTGGTTCTTTGGTTATGTGTTGTCATTGGCATGGATATTTTCTTGGATTGAAAGTGGTTTCAACCTTTCATTGCCATTTCCTAGATAACCATGATGTTGTGGGTTTTTTTCCACTTGTAACCATTATCCAATACAACATCAATGCCACTCCAGTAAAGACTTAAAAATTATCCTCTTTGAGGGGGAAACATCCTTTACATTACATAAATGAACAATTATTGGATGATTCAAATGACAAAAACTCCTTTCTATATATAGGAGTCTAAGGGGTCACAATATAAGCAGATCCTACATAAAAATAATAATGTAAGGGAACAACAATAACATTAGTGAGCTTTTATGGGGCACAATGATAACAATATGGGGACTACATGGGCACAACAATAACAATAAGGGGTCTGCACTTACAATAACAATAAGGGGATACACTAGTATTATAGGGACCTAACATGCCCCTCTCCTTTAAAAAAGTGTTGTCCTCAACAATTGAGTAGTTATGGATGCTTCTGTATAAAATTCTCATCTTCCCATATGGAATCTTCAGCAAGTAAGTTCTTCCACTTGATGAGATACTCTGAAATTGATTGATTTCATAGCTATCGATTTCTGTTTCTGTTACTTCTTCAAGTTCCGATATGATTTTTACTTCCTCACTAAGTTCTAGCAATATTGTTTGAACTGGGAGCTTGTCACCCATAACCTTATTTAAGCATGAAACATGGAAAAGTGGGTGCACTTAGGAAGATGCAGGAAGCTCCAATTTGTATGCCATAGTACCAATATTTTGCAACACCTTGTAAGGACCATAGTACTTTGGTGATAATTTATTATCCTTCTTAGCTTGCTTGAGGGACATTTGTTTGTATGGCTGTAGTTGTAAAAATACCTAGTCACCCACATCAAAACTTCTTTCCCTGTGATGTTGATCTGCTTGTTGTTTCATTTGATTCTGCGCCAAAGTGAGGTTATCCTTTAAGAGTTGGAGAACATGTTTTTGATACTCGATGTGATCTTCCACTGCTTTAGCCTTATAATTTTTTCTTAAAGATGATGTGATGGATGGTGGACAATATCCATAAAGTGCCATAAATGGGGCCTTTTTCACTGCAATATGGAAGAAAGTGTTATACTATCATTCAACTAGAGGTAACCACTTGACCCATTCTGTTTTTTTATCAGATACAAAGAAACGAAGATATCCTTCCAAAAATTTGTTCACTATCTCAATTTCCCATCAGATTGAGGATAATAAGATGAGCTATGAGTTAATTGAGTACCCAAGCAAGAAAATGGTTTTGTCCAAGAATTTCTAGTGAAAATGGGATCTTTGTCGATTATAATAATCTTTGGGTTTCCATGTATCTTTTGAATTGTTTCCATAAATTCAGTAGAAAATATACTAGCTTTAAATGGATGAGATAATGCTAAAAAGTGTGCATACTTGGTAAGTCTATCAACTACAACCTATGTCACTCTTTCCTTCAAAATTGGGTAAACCTGTAATAAAATACATTGAAACCTCCTCCCAACGTTGACTTCTAATGGATAAAGATTGTAACAGACCCGAGGTCTTAATTGTCTTAACTTTATTTTGTTGGCAAACCAAACATTCCGCCACAAACTTTTGAATGTCATATTTAAGGCCATCCAAAAAAAATTCCTTCTTGACCCTATGGTAAGTTTTTAAAAATCCCGAGTGCCCTGCTAAGGGAGAGGTGTGCAATTCCAAAAGAATATTTTGTTTGAGGTGGGAATTCTTACAAAGATATAAACAATATTTGTACCATAATGAATCATTTTTCCATCTGAATGTATGAGATGTACTGGGATCTTGCTGCAAATTTTGAATGAGTGTCCACACTTCTTCGTAATTCTTCCATTCATCCCTTGCTTCGGTTATCCAATCCGGTTGGATAATAGAAATGACACAAAGCAATGCTTCAACATCCTCATCCTTTCTTGAGAGTGCATCTGCAACAATATTTTTCTTCCTTTTTTTGTAGACGATTTCAAATTCCTAACCCAACATTTCTATGACCCATTTTTGCCACTCTTTTGAACACAATCTTTGTTCCAAAAAGTATTTAAGACTATCATGATCTATTTTTACCTTGAAGTGTCTTCCCATTAGGTAAGTTCACCATTGCTTTAGTGCATGTAGTATTGCCAACATTTCCTTCTCATAAATAGGTTTGTGTAAATAATTTCCTTTGATTGGACGACTTTCAAAAGCAATGGGTCTTCCTTCTTGAATTAAAACAACACCAATTCCATTTCTTGAGGCATCACATTCCACACTTTTTTTTTGTGATGTCTAGCGTAGCTAAGACCGATTCTTTGCACATTGCCTCTTTAAGATGTTCAAATGCCTTAGTTTCTTCTGGAGTCCAAGAAAATTCATCCTTCTTCAGTAATGTTGTTAGGGGTGCTGCTATTCTCCCATAATTATTAACAAACTTGCGATAATACCCTGTCAACTCGAGAAATCCTCGAATATGCTTTATGGTTGTGGGGATTTTCCATTCCTTAAAGGATTTAATTTTGTTAGGGTCTACCTTAACACCCTCATGAGATACAATATGACCCAAATATTCCACCTCCTTTACTCCAAAGAAACATTTGGAGGTTTTTTCATATAATTGTTTCTCCTCCAATAGTTTGAGCACCCTATCAACATGTTGAACATGATCCTTCCAAGACTTACTATAGATTAGTACATCAAATTTTCTAAGGAAGGTTTTGAAAATGGAATTCATCAAAGCTTTAAATGTAGAAGGTGCATTGGTAAGGCCAAAAGTCATGACAAAAAATTCAATGACCCTCATGAGTTCTAAATGCTATTTTCAGAATGTCTTCAGTCTTCATTCTAATTTGATGATATCTTGAATGAAGATCCAACTTGGTGAAGTAAATTGCTCCATGTAATTCATCCAATAATTCATCAATGGCAGGAATGAGAAATGTATCTTTAATAGTGATCTTTTTAAGCTCCCTATAATCTGGACACATACACCATGATCCATCCTTCTTGTGCACCAATACTACTGGAGCTGAAAAACAACTTTGACTAGGTTGAATTATACCGACCTTTAGCATTTCTGCAACAATATGTTCAATTTCACTCTTTTGGGAATAGGGATATTTGTAAAGCGTGGTTTGGAGGAACACTTCCTGGAATGAAATGAATAGCATGATCATGATCACAGTGGGAGGACTTTTGGAGTCTCAAATACCTTGGAATGGTTGTCCAAGACTTTTTTGAGATCTAGAGAAATAGATGATTTCGATGTTTGAACATCTAGTGAGCATAATTGTGAAATTATACCCCGTTTTTATTTCTTTAGAAGATTTGTCATGCCATTAGAGATAATTATCTTTCTTGGTTTGCCTACGATATCCATTTATTCAACTTCCTTTCCTTCCCAAAAAAAATTCAAGAAAAGTTCTTGAAAATTAAAAGCTATCGTACCCACCGATTGTAACCATTAGACTTCTAGTACAACATCAACACCACCCATTGGAATAGATATCATTGGATTATTCAATACATATTCCGACATGGTTAGCTTGATATTATGGCACTTTCTAGAGCAATTTATAATTCCTTCATTTTCAGCCATCGCTTGACACTTGGGTGCTAGGTATAGAAAGCAATTCAATAACATTGTTATTTTACAATGAATAAAATTATGGGTACTACCCGAATCAATCGACACTATTACCTTTTCCTTCTTGATATGTCCTTCTATCTTAAGAGTTTAAGGAGTGGTAATTCCTACTAATGAATTACAAGATATGGTCGGACCTATTTCTTCTTTCTCTAGGGTTGGTTCTTGGTGTATACCCTCATATTTTGAAATTTCTTATTCCTTTTCTTCCTCCTCTTCACAATCTATGTAAAATAATTTCTTCTCAACACACTTATGACCTTTAGAGTATTTTCTATCACAACTATAGAAAAGACATTTTGCTCTTTTTTCTTCCAATTGTTGTGGTGTTACCTTTGTAGGTTGTGGATGGCTTGGAGCAACAACACTTCCATCTTTATAATTGTGAGTGGTAGGCTTCCTTGTTGCCATAATTTTGCTTTTAATTTTTCTTTCCAACCTAAATGCCTTCTCCAATGAATCAAGTTCCCAAAGGCGAACCTCATGTTGGATGTTATTCTTTAAAGTCCCTATGAATAAATCAAACTTCTGCTCCTCTAAAATATCATTTACCCTTATATTCAATTTTTGGAAGTCCTTCTTGTGCTCTGCCATTTAACCATTTTGTTTGAGATTTATAAATTGGCTAAAGAAAGTGTTTCTCTTTGTATCCTCATAATGTGCTATTGTTTCCTCTATAAAAATTGAACAAGTGACAAGTGGTTTATGAAAATAAAGCCATTAATACCATACAAACTGATTGGGTTCTAAATATAAAGTTGCAATGCGTACCTTTTGTGTGTGTTGCACATTATGCAGATCAAAATATTACTCCATCTGTAGTATCCATGTTACCGGATCATTGCCATCAAACTTCCTCATATCGATCTTTGGAATATGATGGGTATTCAATCCAACATTAGAGTCTATGAAATCATGATTAAAATTTCTTTTATTCTCATCATGAGTTTCATTTTCTTGCAGCATCTTTATCAAACCTTTCTTCAAACCTTCCATGTCTTCTTTTAAACCATTCTTCAAATATTCCATGTTTCCTTTCATTTTTTCTTCTATACCATCCATATTAGCTTTCATGCCATCCTTTAAACCTTCCATGTCTGATTTTAAACTATTCTTCAAACCATCCATCTTAGGTTCCATTTCATTTTTGGTTACTCTTTGGGAGAGCGAAATTTGTTGCACTTGATCTCGTAATTTTGATATATCTTACTACATTTCTTCCTCTTCTTCATGTGTAATAGAAGAGCTTTTTGGTTGCTTACTAGGCGTGTCCATTTTTTATTATTACTTTTATTTATTTTATTTTATTTCATGTATGTATATCTATATCTATATATATATATATCTATATATATATATATATATATATATATATAGATATATATATATATATATATATAATTTTATTTTATTTTATTTTATTTTATTTTTTCCAAGGCATTTTGAAATCAAACAATGATATCTATATTTTTAAATCAAAAAATGATATCTATGCTTCACTATGCCCTTTGAATCACTTCAAATTGATTTTTCAAACAAAAGTTATGCAAAATTTAAAAAAATACACACCTTTTTCTTTCCTTTTAGGATCTAGATATACACAATGCATTAAACTCACAACAACCATCCTGACGCAAGATTCCTGCACTAACAGTTAAGAAATCCTTGGAGTGGGTTTGAAGAAAAAGACGACAACACCCACTATCCTCAAGGGTCAAGGGTGACAACTTTTGAATGAGAAGAAGAAGGTCAACATGCAAGAGAATAGGGGGATGGGGGTGTGTGTGGTAAGGGATAACAAGAAAAGAAGAAGAGAAATGATTGGAAAAAAGCTACGTAGAATATCATGTATGGATATAGGGAAAACACATAACAAACAGAGGAAAACCCATGGATAAGAATTATTCGGACTTGACTGTGTGTCTAAACATGTATGGCCAGTGGGAGGCTGAATGGAGAATTAAACCACTTAGTGCTTGTTGAGTAAGGTGATAAACCACTAAGTGCTTGTTGGATAAGCTATGAAACCACTTATCTCTTGCTAAATGGGTTGATAAACCACTCGGGTGCTTGTTGGAAGGCTAATAAACCACTAGGTAGGTAAGCTAAGCCACTGTGGTGCTGGATAAAAGAGTTGATAAACTACTAATTTCTTACTTGGAAAGTTGATAAACCACTTAGTGAATGCTAAGTAAGTTGATAAACCACATCGAAAGTGGGCTACATGCTAATGCAGTTCTTTCCTTGAAAATTAGGCTGATAAACCACCTATACAGTGGATTCAGTCTCCTAGAACTGAGCAATACCCCAACTGAGCCTTGGGTGAAGTCCTATGTTTTGGTTTTGGAAGTAAGAGGGTCATTATGGTGCTTACTACCTAGGGGTAGTTGATAAACACCTAAACAATGGGATCCTCCTCTTGAAGGTTTGGTATCCTTGGTGTGAACTTTTTGAGCCTATACACCCCTCAAACTTTAGATTCATCTCGGGGGTTGTTAGCTGCAAGAGAGTTTGCAGTGCGGCTAGCCTATGTTTGGGTGGAGAGATGAAGTCCCTCCTCTAGTTGTCAACCATTTCAATTCACTTAGATAAATATAAAATTGTGTATATTGGCTTTTAAGTTGTGATGATGTATGTTGCTATGGTCATGTTTATTCATGTATGGGTGTTGAATGTTGGTTAAATGTTGTTATTAAACTTTTTATTGACTATATTGAATATTGTGTTTCACTGATTGGTAGCACCATAGAGATGCTACTCTGTTTATAATCTATTGTTTAATTGTATGCTAGTATTTGAGTGGTTGCATGGTTGTAATGGCAGGCTTATAACTGATGGAATTGTTTAAATGCTCTATGTCTTCGAAGTAATTGTTCTAATTGTTATTAGCTAGAACAAAATTTTTGAATGATTCAGTCATAAACCACCATCATGAGAAAAAAATCATATCAAACTCATGAGAATGAATATTTATGCTTGTTTCACTTGTGAAGGCCAATGTTTAGGCCTTCTCTGTCTCCTGTAGCAAATTTGGGTAATTGGGACAATGCCCCAAGTCTTAAGATAGTCAACAATTTGTAGCTTTGTTTGGATGTGCACCGAAAGTGTGCCAGATGTGTGATGGATGTGCGTCGGATAGGCACTGGAAATGTACATGATGCACTATGGGCGTACACCCTGATGGAGGCAAAATTGGCAAGGGATCAAATGGATTTCATCATGCACCACCCATTTCCCTTCACCGTTGTTAGTTTGGAGTGTTGCGATGGTAAACAACCAGGTGACATGACATCGAGTTGACCCAATGAGCCCTTTATGTTGACTTGTTGAGAAATGTTGGGACCACATATGCATGACTATAACTCACTACTCATCATCATGTTCTCGAGCACTTACAAAAGATTGTCAGGTGGCATGGTGAGGGGTAGGATGGACCCAAAATTATCATAATGGGGAATGCCCCATAAAACATGACAAGGAGTCTATGTGGACCCTACATCCGAGACAACATGGCAGTTCCCAGGGAATTCCATGTTGGATCCTGTAATGACATGGACCTAATTTTTGATGATGTGTAAGTGTTGTGTGGATTGCATGTGGATGCCATGTGTTAGTCCAATGTTGTGGCAGCATATTTTTATTTGTCAAACTTCAAAAGGGCATAACTTTCGATCCTTGCATCGGATTGAGATAAATTTTATATCGATGGAAATATCTTGATGGGATAAATGCAATGATGGCATTAGTTTCTACTTTTATGATCATTGGAAGGATGGGATTTTTGTGACCCCATATTCATAATAAACTGTGGAGGTTGGGTCAAATGATAGGTAACACCTCCCACAACCCAAGATTGGATAAGGGGATGGGAGGGAGTGTTATATTTGTCTTGGTGTCCATAACTCGACACATTATAGAATGCTCAATGAAATCACATTTTAGTTATGTGTAGGCCAATTCTCAGCTGCCTCCAATGTGTCGAACAAAGGTGGAAAATATGGTTGAAACAGTTCCAAATTAAATATTATGTGTAAGCCAAGGAAAGAGGGAGTACCCAATTCAAAAGTTTTTTCACCCACAACCTCTGTGATTATATAACGACCATATTATAGTGGTATGTACTACCTATCAGGGCCTATAAGCTTCTCTTTCTATAAATGCAATCACACCTTATCACAAACCTGAAACTTTTGTGGAATACTATGTTGGTCATGTCATTGCTTGTACTTGGCATCGGCTTTTTGCAGGATATCATGAACCTATTGTTGGAGGTGTTGGACCCATTCAACAAATTTGGTTGCTCTATCTACCTCAACTTGAGCATGAGAGGAATCTTCTAATGAATATGAAACGAGCATAACTACATTAAATAGGGCCAATGGTTGGAATCCAAATCATACTTGAAAAGGATTGTGGCTAATAGAGTTGTGGAAGGCTATATTATAACAATGCTAAGCATACAAAAGGCTTTTGTCCCATGTACATGAATGCTTAAATTGTATATACGTAGGATATGGATAATAATCCTATTGACCACTTGTGTTTGCCAAGTTTTTTGGGGATGAAAGGTAATCGATTTGGTCACCTTTGTTAATTTCTTTAAACCCAATTACAAATTTATCATCTTAACAAATAATTATAGATATGAAATAAAAAATTCTTTCTAATATGATTTGAAACAATAAATATTTTAGGTTTTTAACTAAATAAACAAGAAAAGAAAAAAATACTCGAAACCAATTAGATGCAATCACATGCAACAAAAAATAACACAAATATACACTGGAAATATAGTGTTGTGAAAACCAACAAATGTTGGGCTTCTCATTTAACTTAAGGAGAAATATTTTCTTACAACTGTTACACAAGAATTTTCTCTAATAAATACACAACAAAAGATCCCAACTCTCATTCTCTCACTCTACTATTGTGTGATCCACGTGCGCGGCCTACTAGAAAACTTCTGCATATAAAGAAAGTCAACCTCTTGGCCAAAGAGAAAACTTAGCCTCTCTATTGATATTTCTTTTTGATGAGCACCAGTATTGCAACAAGAATGCTACAACTCCTAGGGCTACCAAATTTATTTTATAAACTCGGGGTTCGTACAAACTTAGAGGTGACAGTGATGTATACACAAGTAAAAGTGATGGGTCTGCTCTTTGTCACTGCTCAGATGGCGATAGACCACTATTTTTTTCAAGCCAGACTTCTATGGATTCAAAAGAAGCTTGATTACTCATGAGAGAAAGAGAAATCTACTCTAAGAGAAAGTTTGTCTACTGCAGTAAGGAAAATGACTGAAATCAAATGCTAAAACACACCATTTTCTAACTTACTGCTAAGAGGCTATGCTTCAAAAGAATGCTAAGCTAACATGTATGCAATCCTATTTTCCTAAGCATGCAAATTCAAAGCATCAAACATTCTACTACTGTGCATGTAAATGACTAAAATAAATATGTTTTCCTTTTTGTCCTTTTTTTATGTGAAAGTGTGAAAGCTAATCTCTTTTGGTGATGTGGCAGGGGGCTTAGGGATGATGGAGAATGGTTAGAAGCTTGGGGAGACTAGTAGGTGACCTTTTTTGAGCTTCCTAGAGGCTTTTTCCTCAATTCAACCTCAAAATAGGCCACTACAAGAAAACCTACATGATGTCTTAATGCGTTCTACATGATGTCCTAAAAACCTATAGGGTCCCCTGTATTTCTACAAGATGCAATCGAGAGCGAAAGGATGGGTGTTGAAGGTGATGAAAGGCATAGGGAAGGTGGTTTGTGGATGGAATGAGGCAAGGGAGTGCCTAGGACCACTTCATAACTCAAAACCAAGGTTGGGAGATGACTGGATTTGCTCAACAAGTTTGGAGAAGTTTCCTTGTAAAATGATGAAATTGGTGAGGGTCTTAGTGAAATCAAAGAATGATCATGGATGGATGAAGTTGGAATGAGTTTGATGTATATGAAATATATCTACACTTCTGAAACACCTGTGCTACATCAAACATTGACATTTACCCAAAAATCATGTAACCAAGAAGAATTTCAATGATCTAGGAAAACATAATTTCATGATCTAACTGCCTACTTCATGCATGAGGAAAACTTGCAGAATAAGATGGAACATGTATGAGATCTAATGTAAGACTGAATATAGAAGAAATGATAACTAAATCCTACTCTTTCAAACTGATCAAATGTTGGCCTAAGTACAGAAAACCCTAAATTCCATGAGAAACTAGAATTCTGTCTTTTTGGGGCTGCATAGGAGTTCTTTCCTCAAACCATGATCCCTAAAGGAAGGAGTGAGGCCAAAACCACCTATTGATAGCATTTTTATGTTCCTTTATCTCTTCTAAACTACTACTGAAGTAAAGCACAAATGGAAGCAAACTAATCAGATCTACACTACTTGCAATGAAATAATTCTAAAGACAATTCAACCATTAATCTATGAAATCAATCTGAGCATACAAATAAAATAAGAGGACCCTTTGCTGCTAGGTTTGGGCCCTAACCCAAGAGCTTCATCCCTTTGAGTTAACTTAGTGCTGGATCAAGGAAATGCTCATTCTCATTATCAAAACAGAAAATTACATAACAATGTCTTCCACAAATCTTGAACTCTAAAATGACTAGTGTTTTTATAGCCAAAATTTGAATCCTAGTGAGGCTCTAGGCCTCTTTATTTATACAACTGAAATCTCCAACGACTTCCTTAAATATAGGGAGGCTTGACTCCAAAACTCAATATAAACTAGCTCTTTGACTATCACTTGCTGGGCTTCCTTTTGATCTCCATGACTTGGTTGCTTGTACTCCAAGCTAGTGTGTTTGATGGAGGAATATTTGAATGAGGGAGGAGTAAATGAGGAGTATCTACCTCCTACAATGTCTCCTCCTTGCCTCATTCGAGTTTTAGCCCTTATTAGCCAAAAATCCATGATTTTCTCTCACAGACCTGCATTCAATTCACATTAGTCCACTAGGCATAATATCTCACCTTAACTCATCTCATTAAACAAAATATAATCAAAATATGTAATAAATTGTGAGAAGAGTTGTTTTGACTAAGCTAGGAGGTGGATTAAGGTCCATATAGTTACCCAATGGTGAGGCTCATCATCACCCCCCTACTGAAAGTGTTTCTCATCCTCTGAGCAACTCAATCAATATCCATGTCTTTCATAGCTCTAGTGGCCTCCCTGACATCCCATGCTTTTGCTATAGTTTCCTCTTCCTGTGCATAGAATCCTGCCTTCCTTTCTATCTTCTCCCACTGCTTTCTTTATTCCTCTTTTTTCCTTCCTTCTAACATCCCTAAGAGAAGTGGTGGACTGAGTCTCAAGCCAATCCAATTGACTTTGAGTCTTTGGAGGGTTTGCTTGTACATGGGTGTCCTGTTTAGTGCTTCTCTCATTCTTTGAGGAGAATGGTACTCTTCGATTTTCAAACTATAGGGAAAATTATTCCATCTTCTTTAGCAAGCTTGCATGTTTTCATCCCCTAACAACCTAAACATATCCTAAAAATGTGTAATTGCTTGCTCTTGGGCAGAAAGATACCTAGGTGCAATTTGAGGTTCATTTGCAATCAAGTTATGTGTGCTGATGACATCCATTGGATTTGACTGGTCAACTCTTATCATGAGAGGCTTTGTTTGTTCCCTTGCCATTATTTTCTTCATTTCTACAGCCCTTGCTTCCGCATGATTCATCCATGATGCCAAAGCCATCAACTATAAGTCCCCTAGTTTTCCATTAGGGTCCCATACATTTAGGTCTGTCAAGGCTAAGTTATGTAGGTAGAACTCATACATCTTAGCCCTATCCTCCAATGTGTTTTGATCACAAATATCAATGAACTATCTATAATCCTAGAATGGCATAGTGCCTCTCTATGCTAGGGTCTTGATTTGGAACTACAACCACTATTCCTTAAGGTATAATGCATAGGACTTAGTTGGAATCCTGCACTGGATTGCCTCTAAGGATAGACTGGACATGGATGCCAATTGATTCTCTCTTTCTTGTAGCTGTCCTTTTAACCATGCATTTTTTGCCTCCAACTGAGCTTTCATTATTGCCTCTCTGTCCCTTAGGCTGCTCAGTTCTCTGCCCATCTCTTTAAGCTTTTCCTCCATGTGACCTATGTCCTCCACTCCCTTGGACTTGGAAATCTGCATCCATCTATGTGTTCTTACCCTTTCTTTCTCAAGCTCAAAGAATAATGGGATGGCAATTTTTTTGTGGAATGACCCTACCCCCTTCAATAAACTTGTAGTAGGAGTCAAGGTTAGGTTGAGGACTAGTTTCCCTTAGCTCTGCATCCTCTTTCTTTGTTTCTTGTTGCACACTCCCTTCTTTATCCAATTTTTGAGTATCTTGTAGGTTTAGCAAAGTTTCCTGTAGAATTTCCTCTACTTCCTGTAGGTACTTTGGTGTATCATGTAGGATGCCTTTTCCTTTGGACGAGGCATATCTAGTCATAGACCTTCTCACATAAATGATAGGAGACTTGGGGGAGGTTTGTCCTCAGGATCCTTCTCCTTTAGTTTTCATAAGAGGAGCCATCTTCTCCTATTGTTTGGGTGATTCTTCAATAACAATAGGAACCTTGGTGGGAGTTTTAGGTTTTCCCTGCTTTATTCTTGTACTTTTTCTTGTCCTAAAGTGCAATGGAGCTTGTCTCTGTCTTTTGGATTTTTGTTTGATAGGGGTGCTAAAGGTAGTGAAGGTAGTTGTTGCCTCTTCCTCAGTGGGTTTTGGAGATACCCTCGGTGATTCCTCCTTTTCTTCTGCATCCTGTTTTCCATTCCCCCTCTCATCTTTGTCTTTCTCCTCTTCTTCTCCCTCTAGTTCCTCACTCTGTTCATCATTTTCCTCCTTGGCATCTTCTTCTATCTCTTCACCACTTTCCTTCTATTTTTCTTCCTCTTCTTCCTCATCTATTTACTCTTCATCCCTCTCTGTTTCTTCTTCATCTTTGTCATTTTCTTCTTCATCCCTTTCACTGGCAGTAGGGCTCTTGTCATATTCAAGGGCTTTTATATCCTCCTCTGTTTGCATGTCTCTGAAAATTGCCCATGTGATAGGAATTTTGAGGTTTTGAAGGGAATCTTCTATGATAAGTCTAATTAACCCATGATGGGCTAGCTGTTGGTGGTTTCCTTCCTGCACCTTCATGCTCATATCTATTACTGATTGAAGAAGGAAGTAGGGTACGCCAAGTCTCTGTTGAGGAGGTGTATCTGCTTCAAACCTTAACTCTTGTAGAAGCCTAAAGTGGTATCCATATACCACACTGTACTTACCTTCACATGATATATATATATATATATATATATATATATATATATATATATATATATATATATATATATATATATATATATATATATATATATATATATATATATATATATATATATATATATATATATATATATAAGGTGGTAGCTTATTTCATTCCAGAGATATGGTAGGCTTGCTCTTCTCACTCCATTTTTGTCTTCCATGGCCTCCTCTCCTTCTAAAAAGAATTTCTTCTTTGCAGTTTGGCTATTTCCCTTGTCCTCCTTTCTCCAAGGCACTCCTAAGGGAAGTGTGGTAATTCTGCCTATGATTTCAGGGGTGAGCTCTATGGAGAGGCCTCTCACCACAACAGTGGCATGGGTCCTAGTCAGTGGAATGAGGGAGAGAGAAAAATATCTAGCTACTTCATCATCATACCCCCTCAATTTCTCAAAGAAACCCATCCAATTGTGCCTTGTGAATATCTCTAGCACAGGAGGGTGCTGATGAATCCTCATTGTGTTGATGGGTTCCATTTTATTAAACCCCCCTGTCATTTTCTCTAATGGATGGAGGAGTGTATATGTCTGATACAAATTTTTTAATGAAGGAGGAAATTTGAATGAAAATTATGTGTATACAATGCCCTTATGCTGCAATCACTTTCAACAAACTAGAATATATTTTTATGTTCCTTTAACTTGGAAAAATGTGGGGAAATGTAGAGCCTACCTCCTGAACATTGCTTGATGAAGCCAATCCCTATTTTTCTCCCTCTAAAACTTCTCATTTCCAATCCTGTAGGTGTTGGACTGTATCCTATAGGATCCTATTGGATTTCCTGTAGGATTCTATAGGTGGTCCCGCGTAGGAAAAAAATGAAATTTGCCTTTCCTGTAGACTGCTTGAGGGCCGAGAGCGACTTTGCTAGTGTGAGCCTCGAGAATGTGAATGCTTATATGTATGGGTATCAACATTTATTTCCTCATATGGATGGTTTGGGTGAGGTGGTGTGCTGGCAGCTGAGGTACAAATATCTATTTTTGGACCGTTGGTCCCACTACCACATCATCATTCTCCTCACCTCACAATCAACTCCCACTTTGGGCATTCATAGCTTAACTACTTTTGACAACATCCTTCTATTCCTTGACTTGACTACTACCACGTGTGTGAGGACTAACTACTTTCTCCTCGTTGACTCAACGAAGGTGGCCAAGTTAGCTGTCCATATTTCACTTATAAACTGACTCCTTCACAACTTTTACATCTTTTGATCACATTATGCTAATGAGGGAGTGGAAGCGAGATACTTACCTGTGGTAATGATGCCTTGATGCAGTTTGTTGAAGAAATGAATTCTTTGATGTGTGTTGGTTGCATGTGATTTTGTCCTTTTTTCATTGTCCATTGATGATTTTCTTTGATGTGCAGGTACTTGGTGTTGATGATGATGATGTTGATGCTGCTACTAGGCTCTGGAGGAGCCTCTTCTACCTTTGGACCTTCCATGCTTGAAGATGACTGCAACCCGTGATTTCTATTTTGTGGGAAAGGATCAATGTTGCAGTTATTGTTATCTGGATATATCTACAAAGGAAAAAATCCTAAAAATCGGGAAAAAATCGAAAATACAAAAATATTCTTTTTGTTTTCAATTTTTTTAATATCCAAAGCATCTACAACATAAAATAAATACATTGACACATAAATATGATAAAATAACTAATATATAAGATGTGTAATATCATTTCTAGTGCTACATCATACATAACAGTGAATCATGTCCTGAATAGTAAGTCGTGACTCCTGAGTCCCAACTAAGCCTCAAAATATCAACAAAAAATATAATAATGTATCTCATATCATGAGTCATAATGTCATATAAAATGAAATGAACCAAATAACTAAAGTCTAATACTATTGATTTCCTCTGCCCCTCTTGTGAGAAAATGCATTAGCTTTCCCTTTCCCTCTAGATGTAGATGTCGGTGGAGTTGGCCATGGAATCTGTTGTTCTCTAGAAGCTGAAGAAATAGGAGCTATAGGAGGTAGACCACATCCTCTACAAGTGGTAGGGGTAACTCGGGAAGGTGGTGTCACCTCCTCCTCCCCCTCTATACCTTCCACTACCTCCTGCTCTAACCAATCATCAGCTGACTCCATGAGAGGCATCTCGGCCTCAACCCTCCATGCAGCAGTGATGTCAATCCCATCCAATGAGATGGCCTCCATATCAGGTATCCTATCAAGTTGCCTCACCCACAATCAAATATTGTAGTAGACGTAGACCATGTCATTAAGTCGCTGGGACTCCAACCTGTACAAAGATCATGAAATAATAATTATAAAAAAAATATTGTTTAATGAATTCAAAAATTTATTTGGAAATTTGTAATATTTTAAGTTTTAAGTTTAGCCTATTGCGCTTCTTGTTGTGTATTTTTTAAAATATACTCCAGTTGCACTCGCATCCTAAGGAGCTACATGTTTGGCTGAGGATTCGAATGGAAAGCTTTTGCAGAAGGGGTACCCTGGCACCATACGTTCTCCACCACGCATATACAACAAAATTACAAATAAAATTTTAAATGAACATAAGAAAAAAAATGAAATTTGAAAGTTGAAGCAAAGTATGAAGTTATGAACTTAAAGAGACAATGAAATTTGAAACAAACTAAAAAATACCTGGCATTTTAGTCGTCCTATCAGTCACATCCATGTCAAAGCGAAATGTGCCACCTGCCATCCTATATGTCTCAATTTCTTTGGAGATTTTTGTATGTTTTGCTGGAGATCGTACCATCCTCTGAACACAGGTTTAGAATTCATCCATGATCTCAGCATCAATACTAACCCACATGGGTAAGAAAATGCGGGGTTCAGGTAGATCCCTGCAGCATGAATGGGACAATGGAGTGTTTTGTTCCATCGTTCATCAATCACTTCCAATAGGAGTTGTTCCTGAAACCCCTCATCTCCCTTATCATCATAGTAGGCCCGAATGGATTCTTTGGCCCTGTCCATGGCCTCATACAAATAGCCCATTGCGGGCTTCTCACCATCAACTAATCGAAGAACCTTTACCAAAGGTTCAATAACAGTGCACACCTCCTACACTCCCGCCCAGAAGTCTTCCTGGTATGAAACTAATCAGCATATGGCCTCTCCCTTTGGTTTGCGTCTCATTGTCAAAGCACGCCACTCCTTTGAAAGAAACATTCTCTTCACATCCCACATAGAATTCAAGAGGGATTGAAGAGATATGAAACTGGTGGTAAACCATGTAATGGTAGGGCGCACCAACTCTTTGTTGTTAGTGAATTTTCTCATCAAGCTAAGCACAGAGGTATGATTATATATATATTTTGTAATGCTTTTTGATGACTCAAAAATATCTTTGACAAAGGAAATTTTTTCTATGTCCTCCAACATCAAATCAATACAATGTACATCACAAGGTGTCCAAAATAAAGTAGGATGCCTCTCCATAAGCATCCTGCCAGTAGCAACATAATTTGCAACATTGTCCGTTATGACTTGGACAACATGTTCTGCACCCACCTCCAAAATAAACACATCCAACAAATCACATAAAGTTTTTGCATTTTTGATATGTGAATATGCACCAATAGATTTCATAAACATTTTCCCCTTGAGACAACTAACCAAGAAGTTTATAAGGGTTCTCCCCTTTTGGTTGGTCCAACCATCTGACATCACAGTGCATCTTGTTTATGCCCATGATTCCCTAAACTCCTCCAATCTTTTGGTGTAGCCAGCCTTTTCATTTTGAAGAATCCGACCTCTAAAGTCATCATAAGAAGGGATTTTGTACCCTGGGCCAATAGTTGCAATAGCATCAACAGCAGGCTGGAAAAATGGATTATTCCTTGCAACGCTGAAAGGAATATCACTCCAAAGGAGAAATTTGGCCAACAACTTGTCAGCTTGTTCTTTCTCAGTTTTTTTGAGCATTGAAGTGATAGATGGTTGTGAACCAAGAGTGGTTCTAGGAACAAAAAATGAAAAGGCAACTACCGGGTTGTCTGCAGATATTGATGCTGAAGTAGAACCAGTGCCACTTCCTTGTTCACCTGAGCCTAACACCCTATTTGCTAGTTGCTTCTTCATTTCTTCTTTGGCCTCTCTATCATGCTCTAAATTTTCCAATGATCTCATGGCTCTTCAAATGATTTCCTGATTTGTATTTGTGCAAGGCCCTACATCAAATCCAGGGATTTGTGCAAAATGACACTTCAATCTATAAACCCCCCTGACATATGGTTCCCACACAACTTGCAACTCAAGTTTATTCTATCAAACCCTCTATCAGGTTCACCATATTCCCACAGAGGGTCCAATTTCTTTGGCATGTTTGTAACTTGGTTGAACTCTTGACTCTTGATTTTAAATTTGTAAGATGAAGTTTGAACTTTGAACTTTGAAGTTGAATGGTGAACCTATGGAAAAATAAGGATTGAAAGTTACAAAAATTAAAAAAAAAAATACATACATGAGTGAAATGACAAAACACATTGAATTTTTGACAATTTAACAAATAAAAACACCATCAAATCAACTCAAAAATATTTGATAAACCAATGGGTTATCCAAACCCAACCAAAAACAAAAAAAAACCAAAACAAAACACATAAATTTGGTGCCCATACCAGTTTGCCAGAGAAAATTGATCCTCTCCTCCTCAACTCTCAATCCACTAGGGTTTTTGAGTCGTTTTCTCCTCCAATCAGTGCCCAATCGACCAAGGTTTTTCTCCTAGGTCACTCCCAATCCACCACTATCGTTGTCTGTAGAAATGAATCAAAAACATCTCGTTTTTTGGTGTTATAAACCTGTTGTCCATCGAGCTGACGATAAAAATGCCATCGAGTAGCGATAATTTCATTTTTATAGCGATTTTTCCGAAAAAAATTGCGAAAAAAAAAATAAAAAAAATAAAAGAATAAAAATAAAAATAAATAAATAAATAAAAAAAAAATAAAAATAAAAAATAAAAAAAAATAAAAAAAATACGCATAAAAATCGGGCGATAATATCGTTGTTTTATAAAAATTGCGATAAAATCGTGATTTTCACATCACTAGAAAGGATGCTACAGGATTTCCAACAGGATGTCCGGTAGCTGCTTCTCCCTCAAAATTTTTAATCATTTTCTATTGTTGGAACCTGAGGATGGCTGGCATGGGGTCTAGGGATTTGTGCATGAGGAAAATAGCCTTCAGGTGTTGTCCCCTTGCTCTTTGTCTTCATCCTCTTTTCTCTGTGTTTTTCTTGAAAAGTGTAATTTTTTTAAAACTGACTTTTTTTATGAATGCAGGGGTGATCATGGTGGAGAAAGGTATGGTGATGAGATGGTGAAGTAGGAATTTTTTTTTTTTGATATGGGTAGGTCATCCCCTTGCTCTAGGGTTACTTTTTTTTAGGATTCCCAAGGCACTGTAATTCCTACAGGATCATCTTGTAGGTTTTTAGGGAATCCTGTAGGTTTATCGGGAATCCTGTAGAAAACATAGAACCCTTGCAAACTGAGGCAAATGAGTGGAAAAAATGGAAGGAATAATGGAATGATGAAGGATAATGAATGGAGAAATAAAAACATGAGCTAGATAGATCCCTTTTGATTCTCTTTTGTTGCTCTGATCGTCCTCCTGCTGACCTACAAACAATATTTTCATAATTTTTCTTTTCTCTATTTTTATTTATTTTTTAAAATTTATTTTAGTGAAAACAACTATTCTGCCTCCAAGAGGTTTTCATCCTAGCTGCTTTCCCTCAGCGCCTCAAGAGAGGTTTTCACCTAGAGATATTTTTATTTCTCTTTTTTTTTTTTGACACCATTGGGCCACCTCAAGAGGTTTTCAACCCAACAGTGGGACTCAGGTGCCTCATGGAGGTTTTCACCTGAGTCTCCTTATTTTTCTCTTTTTTCTTTTTGCCATTTTTTTTTCTCTTTTTTTCTGAGTGACTTAATGAGGTAGGAGCTGAGACTTGCTCCACCACCATCATTGTTTTGCTGATACCATCAATGAACTCTTGCTTTGACAATGGCTTCTTGTAAACCTTCAATCTGTGCCCATTAACAAGTAAAGGAATGGCCTCTGCATCTATGGTTCTAATATGCACTGAACCATTATCATGACATTTCTCTATGACATAAGGCCCTAACCATCTAGTCCTTAACTTTCCCTTAAAGTCTTTATATCTAGAATCATATAACAAAGCCCAATCACCTTCTTGAAATTGCTTGTCCTTGATGTTCTTATCATGCCAGATCTTCCTCTGAATTTGAGTTACCTCTGTGTGTAGGAGGGCCTGCATTCTGAACTCATCTAACCCATTCAACTAGAGCAATCTCTCTTTTTGTGCACTGTTGAGATCTAGATCTAGTTGGGTTGCCATCCTCAATGTATTATACTCAAACTTAATGGAAATTAGGGCCTTCTTCCCATATACCAACTCATAGGGTGTGAATCCAGTGGTGGTCTTCCAGGTGGTATTATAGGCCCAAGTGACCTCAACTAATCTATCTTCCCAATCTTTACTACTGCTGCTAACCACTTTGGTCAAAATTCCCTCCAGCGCTCTATTGGTCACCTCCACTTTCCCATTAGCTTGTGGGTGATAGGGATTGGAGGTTCTATGCTTGATCTGTGCTGGCTTAACAAGTCTTCAATCATGTTGTATGTAAACTGGCTGCCTTAATCAGTGACCAATTCTCTAGGGTACTATTGACGGGCTGGAATCTTCCACCAACAATCAAGGGGATCTCCCTGGTGTAGGTTCCTAACAAGAGTCTACACTGTTTGTGATAGGGATCCCTTCCGGTGTGTAGGCCTGGATTCTGTTCAGTTTTGTAGAGCTTTCTTCGAACAGAGGTGAAATATAGACTTAATTGAAAGCATGAACCTCAATAAATACAAGGAAATAATTGACAAATATCTTATGCCACATAAACCATGAATAGCCAAACCATAAACAACATAAACCTTATGTAAATTTATTGTTAGAAGGCTTCAGATAAGACTCATGTATTCTAAGATAAAATTCTTAACAAATGTAAATCAATTCACAACTATCAAACATTTACGAGCATACATAACTATGTAGTCAAAAAAAAATTATACCAATACCAAAGAAATAGTTCACCAACACAAGTATAGAGTTAGCGAATCAAATACCATTCATACAAAGCAACACAAAGTTTGGAGTATGAAACAACATGTGAGAAGACCGCACATCAAATAGCTTTCAGGAACATTCGATCCATCAAGTGAAGAAAATACTCATGGCATTAGCACATAAAAGATTTGAAGAATCCAATAGTGGAAACGTACAATCACTCCTTGCATAAATTAGAAGGACATAAATTCTCTCAAGCAATGTATATATCTCCAAAAGAGTCCTCAGCAAAAGGTCCTTACAAATGAGGCATGAGGGTATATTTATAGGGTGAGAGTGACTCTTGGCCTACCCTTGACTCTTGAACTTCCTCATGACTCTTCATCTACCTGGTGAATTTTGGTATTCCGCATGACCTTTCATATTCCAAAAATGACTTTTTGTATTACATTACCTTTCATATTCACAAAGTGTTCTATGCTACTATAGAAAATACATCACAAAAATAGCTATCAATCTAATTCACTAATTTAATAATGGCAAGTTCTGGAATGTCAAGCCCGAGCTGTTCCATCAAATATGTGTGCCAAAGGTTGTATTCCGCTGCAATGGGAGTGATCTATGGCTGATCTTCATCATGTCGGTGCAGGCACTCGAGTGCATCTGGGATGAGGGTGGTCCATTTGGCGTGCACCTGATTGTTCAAGGTTACCAGTTTGGTGTAGAGCCTCACTGGTTCTACCACATAATGCGTGATATTTTCTCTAGTGATTGGCATGTATTTCATAGGGGCTGCTTGTTTGTATGTCTCTACGAACGCCTGTACTTCCTTGGAGATCTCATCCTGCTTCCTTACCTACCCGACTTCCCCTATAGAGGGAACCCCATGCAATTGGATCACTGATTCCAAGCCGCTGTACAGATGCCTGTAGGATGCCAGTGCCCTTTCCACATCTTTGGTTAATTTTTCCTTAGACTGAATTTTGATGTGGAGTTGAACCTTCGTATTCTGCATGGTGATCCAATCCTTCTTAGGGACCACTTCCGGCACTCCTGGGTACTTGACTTACCATTCATGTATCTTATCCAAAGAAGTCATGCCTCCTTAAGCATTGCGACTCTTTCTTTTGTGTGGGATTGGATGGCCACGATTGGGGCTACTGTGTGGTGCAACTTAGACATCTCTTCATAGAATACTGCCATGGCCTCCCCCGAAGTCTTTGTTTCTACTTCAATTGCTGCCTAGAATTCTGCTGCACTTGTGTGTACTAAATGGAGTGCCGCATTCTCTTCCTCCATATTCCTTTTCTCCTGTTCCACCATGGCGACCATTTGTTCGGATGCATATAGCCTGTTCTACAGATCGGTAATCTGTTTTCTCATTCGGGCCACATTTTGTTCTATGGCAGCGACGAAAACTGTCCCAGTCGAGGCAATCATTTGCGGATTTGTTGTAATGTTAGGAACAATATCCTACCCGTGGTTACTGATAAAGGTTCGGTTCGATTCTTGCTGCAATAATTTTTCCTTTCTTGTACAATCTTGAGGTTTATTTGATCGAAAGTGAGTCTGGTGAGATCTAGGACTTCCTCGTCCTGCTCCTCCGAGATACCTAGCTCTTGAAGGGGGAGGTGTCCACCAGTGAGGGGAGTAGTAGGAGGCATGTCTAATGGGGGAAGTTCACTTTGTCCTGTGCCCAGATCAGCTGCTTTGCTAGTCTCACCTTGTTCAATTTCCCCGGCTTCCCTCTCCTTGTTCCTCCTTAGCTCTTCTTCCCATTGTCTTTTCTCTTCCTCTGCAAGCGCTCGTTGCCTCTCTAGCTCATCTTCCATCCTTTTCAGCTCTTTCTCTAACCTCTTGTTCTCCTCCTGCCTTCTCTTCTCAGCTTCTTCCTCCTGTTTTTTCTTCTCTGCTTCTTCCTACCTTCTCTTCTCTGCTTCCTCCTGCACTTTCTTCTCTTCCTCTTCCTACGCTCTCTTCTCTACCTCTTCTTGCGCTCTTCTTTCTTATTCCTGCTGCTTTTCCCATAGCTATTTATCCTTTTCTTGCTCTTCCTGCTTTCTCCTTTTCTCGCTCTGGCCCTGTTTGCTCAAATCTTTGGGTTGTTTGCCTCTAGCTCCCTTTTCCTTTTAAGCTCTTTCTTTCTCTTTGCCAGGTTGGTGTTCCTTTGTTCCAACGTAGTATCTTCTTCTTCATGGTCGCTCGAGGCGTCTTCTACTTCTTTTCCTTTCCACCTCTCAGATCCCTTAGTGCCTTTTGGTGCATCGTGCTGCTTTTTCTTTATGGTGGAAGCTCTTTCCTTGAGGCTCACATCCTCCTAGGAATCGTCAAGGAGCTCATCTTCTTTGGCCTGCTACTCACTTGGGCTGAGTTCCCTTGTAGCGTTATACCAATTTCTAATCCCATCCTTGAGGTCCTTTTTGGTATGGGAATAAGACCAGCTGAATTTTACCCTTTTGCAATGGGCGGCCATGACTTTCTCAGGATCATATGTTTGGTAATTGAGGGTCACGAAGTGGCTTCCATTCAATGCCTCAGATTCTGCCTCTACCTGTTTGAAATTTTCCACCACATATGCCCTGATGGTGAGAGGGAAGGCAGGCCACAGTTTCTTTTTTCCTTTGTTCAATACTTTGAAAAACCATGCTTCATTTGGTAGGAGACCTCTCGCAAGAGCGTCTTGTCTGTGACGAACCTGGGTAGGGTGTGAGGAGCCTTGTGGGTAACGAACACTCTGATGAATATTCCTTCTTCAATAGGAAACCAATGCGCTACCTTGACCACAGTCTTCATAGCCCTCTTTGACATGCATGGTGGTTCTTCCCCAAAAAGTAGCTGGTACAACGTGTTGATGAAAGTCCAGAGATTACATGTAGCATGCCTTTGTAAGATGTATCCCAGTAAACTTTGTAATGGCAGTGAACGGGGCTGGCTGCTAATGGGTCCTAGTTGCAGCTCCAGTGCTCAAAGTAGCATCTCGAGTAGACAACATTGAGGAGGTAAGAAGACATATAGAATTTTGGAGGTTGTTCCGGTTGTGGGAGCTTGGCATCATCTATGTTTGTTTTCAAGGACGATGAGAGGATGCTTACCCAATTAAAAATGGTTACTTGGGTGGCAACGAAATACATGAGGGAGACCCATGTGCTATAAAAAATGTCGCAGTACACCTTTCCATATAACCAGCACATCATTGCAACAATTAACTGATATACCTTGTGCAATCCCTCGATCCTATATACTTGATCTATTTTGACCCGAAATTTTGACAGGTCTTGCCACCATTCCCTTAGGATGTCCTTCGTTGGGGTCACAAACTCAGCGAGACACCTAATATTAGAAATCTCCTGTCTCTCAGGGAGTCTGTAGTAGGCGCTGATATTTATCAGGGAGATAGTGGCTATGGGTGCCCGTCATGGCCTCTAATCATCCAAGGATCTGTGTCTATACACTACAAGATCCATTCAATAGTTTCTATGCATGGGAAGATCGGGGGATGCGCTGCTACCTTGTGTAACCTTGACTTCTTGACGTTTATGTATACTTGGAAGTCCTCATGGGTTTCTGGAATGTCTTTATTCGTAAACTCCTCATAGATGTTGTACCAAGAGAGCCTTGTGGTTTTACTGATGCTGCAAGCAGTGTCTCCGAAGATGGGTAGCTCCTCTTCTTGGTCGGCCTCCCATGACCCGCTTGTTGGCATTATGATGCATATGTTGTACTTGATGGCAACACTCTCATAAAAGACCATCTCACTTATATACATTCAGATGAATCTACAGAAGAGATACCAGATGTGACATATTACAGGATAGCTCAAAGGAATCAAATGGCAAGCTCTTTGTAAGCAGAGGTTCAAATATTGTTGAAATTATGAAAGACGCAGGTACACCTTACAGAAAGTGCGACCCCGTAGGTACACCATGCAGAACCCGCGTCCAGGGACGCAGGCCAGCCGTTCAGAAGGTGCGTCCTCCCAGTGCACTCATTTCAAGGCAGAGAAAAGCACGTGGGGGTTTCTTGTGTGGTATCTAGCCGACGGTTTTGTGTTTCTATGGTGTCGGCTCGTGGTATTGTTCCATGTTTCAAGGAGGAGCTTGCCTATATAAAGCAGAGGAATTCATTTGGATTAAACACCATCTTAGTTGAATATCTTTTGGTGAGATCTAGTCCAGATCTATGAAGGCGAATCTTCTAATGGACTATGATCGCTATGGCGCACGATCAGATCTGTAGATCTGACTGTTTGGGTTAACCTTGAAGTGTTTATATCTTTCATATCTAAAAAGACGCAGGTGCAGTAAGGGCTCAGGTGCGTCCGGGACGCAGGAGCGAACCGGTTCAGGTGCGCCGGACGCAGGCGCAGAGAGGGTTCAGGTGCGCCGGGACGCAGGCAGTTCAGTAGACTCAGTGCGAGGGACGCAGGCTAGTAGTTGAGCAGAGTGCGTCCGGGACGCAGGCCATCAGTTGAGCAGGGTGCGTCCAGGGACTCAGCCCAGCAATTGAGCAGAGGGCTTCCTACTCTTAAAATCCGTGTTGTTGTGTTCTGGGTTTGGTCCTATTATTGTTGATTTGGTTACTTCAGTTTATGGGTTGTGCTTCAGTGTATCCAGTATGAAAATTGATGAAACGTGGTACTTGAAGGAGCAAAATTGTAGGCCGGCACCTACGTACTAGTATCTAAGCTAGTACAAGAGCTAAAGGAAATCTTTGGAGCATTGTAGCAGGTAGTAGCCTGCGTACTAGTAAATGGATCAGCTAGTACAAGAGCAAAGGGGGTTGTAGCTCCCGTACTGGTATAAGGCTGCACCAGTACAAATATTGTAAAAGAACTTTCTTATTAAGAAGAAGATTGAGATGACTTGCAGCAGGTGGTTTTCTCCCGCATTGGGTTTCCATCTTATATCATTGTGTTAATGTGTGTGCCTTATGTGTGATGATCTACTTTATGTTACTGCATCTGTTAACTGATAATATGGTTGATAATGTCCTAATGCACTCATTGAAGATCGATTAACTTAATGTTAAGAAGTTGTGGAAGTAGCATATACGAATCTGATTATGGAATTGAAAAAGTTTTATTAATGTGATAATACTGATTCACCCCCCCTCTCAGTATTATTTCCAACAATTGGCATCAGAGCAGGTCCTTCGACAGAAGCTTGATCGCTTGAAGGAGATCCATGGAACAATGGGAAAGAAGCTTAAGAAGAAAGCTAATAAGAAAAAGAAGTCATATGACAGTGGAAGAATCGATTGGGGATTAGGCATAAGAAGCTCTTCAGATTCAGAATCATTATCAGGTATGAATGTGTTATCCTCTGATGTTCCAGCCATATTTCCTTGTGAGACAGATGGAAGTGATAGTGAAACTACTGAACTTGCTCTTATGGGTGAACAAGAAGGAAATGAGATAGAAGCAGAATTTAGAAAACTAAGAAGCAAAATTAGAACTCAAGAAGATCTTCTGAACATAAAGGATGATACTGCTAAGGCTCAACGAGAGTTATTCAAGGAGAAATATCAAAAGTTGCAGGTTGAAGCAACTTCTCTAAGAAATGAAGTCAATGACAAAAACACAACCATCAAGAAACTCAAAGATAGATCCAGCTACTATGAAAATATTGAAGCTACAATCCTCTCACTAAAAGGATATCTTGAAGAATCAAAGAAGCAGAATACAGATCTACTCCAAGCTATTGCAAAACAAGAAAACGAAGTCACTAGCTTAAAATCTCAACTGGAATGTGCCTTCCGAGTTCGTCAAATGCAGCAGGATCTGTATGAAGAACAAGAAAAAGAAATTCTCAAACTAAAGGAACAAATGGAAGAAGGAAGGAAAACTGAAGAAATTTTGAAAAAGAAATCCCTTGAAAAGGAAGAACAGCTTCAGGTTGAGGTAAATATCTTGAAAGGTAAACTAGAAGAAAAGGATAAGCTTTTACGATTTCAAGATAGCTCTAAAGTATTGGATGATATTCTTAGTAGTCAAAGGTCCCCTGCTATAAAGACTGGTCTTGGTTTCCATGAATCTGTTGAAGGTGAATCTAGTTCACAAGGTGAGGCAAGAAACTCTAAAAGGAAATCTAAAGTGATCAACGAAGAAGTGAAAGATCAATCTCATCATCAACCAAGGAAAGAGATTCCTCAAAGAAAATCCTTTACTCCTCCTATGAATAATATTGAATGTTATGTATGTCATAATCTTGGACATGTTGCAGCAAGATGTAGAAGAAGAAGAGTTCAAGACCATTATGCAGAAAGGTCATCTCAATCAAGGTACTTTTATGGATATTGCTTTGCTTGCAATATGTTTGGTCACAAAGCTACTGATTGTTACAGGAGGAATATGAAACATGTAAGATGTTATGCATGTAACAAGCTTGGACATATAGCCAAGGAATGCAGGAACAAAGTTTGGGCACCATATCAAAAGGAGAAAATGTCATCATCACGCTTGAAGATATGGAGGAAAAAGGAAGTACAATCAGAAAAGGATGGCACGGTACAATGTACAGACATACCAGAATCAGAGGAAGCTGAAAGTACAGGACGCAGTACAGTAACAGGAGACCTGCGTGCGGACGCAGGCGAGACCAAGTCCAGGTGCGTCCAGGACGCAGTTCAGTAACTGAAGATCTGCGTGGGGACGCAGAGCGACTGAGGATCATGTGCGTCTCTGAGGCAAAAAGACGCGGCGCGACTGTGTTATTGGGTGCGTCTCTGAAGCGAAAGACGCGGCGCGATAGTGTTTTTGGGTGCGTCCCTGCAGCAACAGGACGCAGCGCAGCAGAAGATGAAGTGCGTACCTGTCTCAAAGCATTTATTGGCTGATACTTCTTGATATGCATGATCAGATTTAACAGATGGCACTGGTTCAGGGGGAGCATATGTCCTGAGTGCATTGTTGGCATTATGGTCCTTGGTGACAATGCTTATGATTCATCTTGCTATGGTTATGAGTTGATCACATGATCAGATGTATGGTTGATTCTCTAATGATGCTTGCATGAAGTCTTTATTATCCTTGGCACATATATGGATGAGGTTGGCTGATTTCGTGGATGATTATTCAAAGTCGCATTGTTGGAGACATGATGATGATGAGTTACTCATATGCATTTCATGATGATGTTGACATGAGCATGATGCATGATTTCTTTCTTGGCACAAATGGATGAGGATTGTTGACTGGATACAGGGATGATTATTCATACATATGTTGATTGATGCTGATGCTTTCATTTGATGGCTCTTGATTCATGTAGATTTGGATGGTCATGAGTTGATGTTGACAGATACTATGGAGCAGATTATACAGTGCTGTTGTTTGTCATGATCTTTAGATGATTGGAAGGACGTAGTAAGACTCATGTTGTAATAGTCTATCTATTATAGTCATTTCTTCAGGTTATGTAACGGCCTATGTCTCCCCACTATGCATGGGATGAAGATCTAATATATTTGGTTCTCATATTTCTGATGTATTCCCACTTGGTTGGATGAATGATCCTTATTGTGATGGGTGATGGATGTATGTATTGAGTCATGTTCTTCTTGTAGAACATCTCTTTGCAGACCTTGCTTATAGTCAGGGGGAGTTTGAGCATGAACAAGCACTATACAGCAGAGCAGACATCTCAGCTTGTTCTCAGAAAGACCGTTATCAGATTGGAGCACCATTTCATATTCAAAGGGGGAGCTCATTCAGAGACTTCAGCAGATCTGGTTATAGTCAAAGGAAGCATGTTCTTAGGGGAGCATACCCCTTTGCCCTTGATGTCAAAGGGGGAGAGTGATTCGGTGTTGTTGCCATCAAGTCCAAAGGGGGAGATTGTTGGCATTATGATGCATATGTTGTACTTGATGGCAACACTCTCATAAAAGACCATCTCACTTATATACATTCAGATGAATCTACAGAAGAGATACCAGATGTGACATATTACAGGATAGCTCAAAGGAATCAAATGGCAAGCTCTTTGTAAGAAGAGGTTCAAATATTGTTGAAATTATGAAAGACGCAGGTACACCTTACAGAAAGTGCGTCCCCGCAGGTACACCATGCAGAACCCGCGTCCAGGGACGTAGGCCAGCCGTTCAGAAGGTGCGTCCTCCCAGTGCACTCATTTCAAGGCAGAGAAAAGCACGTGGGGGTTTCTTGTGTGGTATCTAGCCGACGGTTTTGTGTTTCTATGGTGTCGGCTCGTGGTATTGTTCCATGTTTCAAGGAGGAGCTTGCCTATATAAAGCAGAGGAATTCATTTGGATTAAACACCATCTTAGTTGAATATCTTTTGGTGAGATCTAGTCCAGATCTATGAAGGCGAATCTTCTAATGGACTATGATCGCTATGGCGCACGATCAGATCTGTAGATCTGACTGTTTGGGTTAACCTTGAAGTGTTTATATCTTTCATATCTAAAAAGACGCAGGTGCAGTAAGGGCTCAGGTGTGTCCGGGACGCAGGAGCGAACCGGTTCAGGTGCGCCGGACGCAGGCGCAGAGAGGGTTCAGGTACGCCGGGACGCAGGCAGTTCAGTAGACTCAGTGCGAGGGACGCAGGCTAGTAGTTGAGCAGAGTGCGTCCGGGACGCAGGCCATCAGTTGAGCAGGGTGCGTCCAGGGACTCAGCCCAGCAATTGAGCAGAGGGCTTCCTACTCTTAAAATCCGTGTTGTTGTGTTCTGGGTTTGGTCCTATTATTGTTGATTTGGTTACTTCAGTTTATGGGTTGTGCTTCAGTGTATCCAGTATGAAAATTGATGAAACGTGGTACTTGAAGGAGCAAAATTGTAGGCCGGCACCTACGTACTAGTATCTAAGCTAGTACAAGAGCTAAAGGAAATCTTTGGAGCATTGTAGCAGGTAGTAGCCTGCGTACTAGTAAATGGATCAGCTAGTACAAGAGCAAAGGGGGTTGTAGCTCCCGTACTGGTATAAGGCTGCACCAGTACAAATATTGTAAAAGAACTTTCTTATTAAGAAGAAGATTGAGATGACTTGCAGCAGGTGGTTTTCTCCCGCATTGGGTTTCCATCTTATATCATTGTGTTAATGTGTGTGCCTTATGTGTGATGATCTACTTTATGTTACTGCATCTGTTAACTGATAATATGGTTGATAATGTCCTAATGCACTCATTGAAGATCGATTAACTTAATGTTAAGAAGTTGTGGAAGTAGCATATACGAATCTGATTATGGAATTGAAAAAGTTTTATTAATGTGATAATACTGATTCACCCCCCCTCTCAGTATTATTTCCAACACCGCTTCCTAAGCCCTTGTGAGCAAACTTAGTGGTAGGTGGAGCCATTTCATCCTCAAAGGAAGAGATGGATATGCAATCTATATCTACGTCACCTGGCATGTCAAAAATACAGTCCCATGATGAGAGAGACAACATGAAAATCAATTAAAACTGCAAAACAAAAAAGGTTTCAGTAGGTGGTAGGATAGTCGCTGGGAAGGCAGGTCGCAAGGTCGTAGGAATAGGAATGCGACAAAGAAATTGGCTATGTAGGTTTCACACTGACAGAGGTCACAAGGTTGCAAGTCAGGAGGACGGGATGCATGGTCGCAAGTCTCAAGTCGCAGGTTGATGGGGGTCGCAATGTCGCGGTCAAAGGGGTATCACAGCCTTAAGACGCGCGACTTAGGTTTTGAGAGGGTCAAAAAATATAATAAATGGCTTTAGGAGGTGTTGGTCAGGTAAATCCCCTGTGCGGACAGAGGCGATCCCACTAGTCTAAAACAGAACTAGCCACAATCAATCCACGCTGCTACGCAAGTTCCTAGTTGTACATTAAAGGTGAATTAAGAAGACCAACCTGGAATCCCACGCTATAGTTGAAGCAGAGTTGGTATTCCCGCTCCCTCGCTCTGGCAGGTCACAATCCTTGCGATCCTTGCAAACGGACACCTGCACGTGCAAAGGAAGAAACAGATACAAGCATAAAATTCACCAAGGCACAACTATATTTCAGTCAGAAAGGAAATAAATCAACATCACTATAATAGACAATGAGATTGGAACTATAATAGCAGTCGTTCATTAATTAATAATAGACAGGAAAAGTTACAACCAAGGTTCTGACGTTGAACCTTCCCTCTGGCTGGGCGAGCAGCTATATGCCTTGCAGTAGACTTCCTCTCTCTCGGACTCCCGGCAGCATAACCTCTCTAGCATTACTCCAACAACTCAAGAACTCAAAACTACAGCACTTCGGAACTCATAGACTTGGAACTAGCTTGTCTAATGTATGAGGACAAGCTTTTATAGTTGAAGAAGGGAGAAAGATTCAATGCACCAGGACACCCATTGTGGAATGGCAACATCCATGAAAAGCTACTGCGGATAGATATCAAGGATAAATCATGACTCTCGAGCTTTATCAGATGGATTTTTCCCTTAAAGGATTTCATGATCTGGGAGGAAAAATCATACAGTCGCGCTTTTGGCAAAAAACATTACTAAGCTTGACTGGCGCGGGCATTGTTCTAAGACAGAGCGCCAATGGGCGCGCCCCTTTTTGAGGATCTGAGTTATTGGCGCGGGTCAGACATTGGGTACCTGCGCCAATGGAAAAAGGGCACTTTCAGGGATAATTTGCAGAAGGTGTCTTGAGGGAACATGAAGTACATACTCAGGGGAACATAGTGCAAGTGTTTTTAGGCTATTTTACTGCTCACAGGTCCCGGAATGCATCCTCCAGTGTACTGGAATCAGGGCGATAGGGACGGTGACCAACGGTGACAAATTACTGTGTAACAGATGCCCCCCAAAGCATGAGGCCCGAGCGAGAGAGAGGGGTGAAATGCTTTGCAAGAACACATATAGCCGCTGCCGAGAACCTGCATTGAGAGATACTATTGATAGCTCAAATACATGATGTACGTGGTATGGTCGCAGCCATCCATAAGAGAGTACATGATAATTTAGATCCATAGTATGGACGCAGCCATCTGGGTGGGATCAATGAATTGACTCAGGTATGGTCGCAGCCATCCAGTGAATGAGTCATGTATCAAGAATCACGCCTGGATTACAACAGACACAATCCAGGGTCTTGCGCTCCATCTCGACCCGAACAGAAGTACAAGTTCAAGCATGCGAATATGTGAGCTGAAGTCGAACATGCATGAACATCGTCTGATTACCAGTCAATATTTGGAACTGTTAACAGACGCGAGAGGTACCACCAATAATGACAATGGCCCTCAAGGTACTATAGGTACAATCTACGGCGTGCGAATTAGTGATCTGAAGTCGAACACTCGTAGAATCATTCGATCGGAGGCCAATGATAAAAACCTCGCGTCGAATACGAAGAACCTGCCATTGAGGCATGCAGGCTCCAAGGCACCGAAAGGGAGTCTCTAGATCAGCTTCCTGGATAATGAGCTGAAGTCGACAGGAAGTGACCTTGATCGAAGGTGGGCCATAATGTTTCCCACATCATCGACACGAGACAGAGAGATAATGTTATGAATCAAGATTGTATAAGTTATCAGAGGGAGGTTGTTTCTTTACAGAGGTCAACTTCTCTTGAACATACCGGCGGCACTAGAGTGGAGTTGGCAGTATTTGAGATCGACGGATCAGAGGTCGTAGTGACGAGGCAATGAGCAGATGAGAGGTCAAATAGGATAACCCAATCCCACGGAGGCAAGTGAAAAATGAGATGAGATGTCCCCACCCAGACACGAAAGCAGAGAAATGCCATGTTCAAGAGCGACATACTACCGACACAACAGTAACTATGGTTCCAAAATTTTCTTTTCCCCCACCATTTCTGGTGAGTACCCCAATTATTTTTAACAAGCTTGATGGGGATAGCATATGCTTATGGTGCGTCATTTTGACAAAATCCGATGTCATCAGGTTTTAACGAGCCTGACAAAGGAAGAACTCGGCGTCTTTTCATGTTTAGAGAGTTTGAAAAGACAGCAAAAAGGAAACTCCAGGGGTGTCCTTTTTCGTAAAGTTGTGTCTCTCGGGCCCGAAAAAGTATAAAATAATGCCTGAAAGAACCGCCCGACCATTACGATCGAGGAGTACTTTTCATAAGTAGTGGTCTCGACCTGAAAAAGTAAAAAAGCGATCAAGACCACGTCGTTTCGTAACCATTAACGAGTTTGAAACGACAAAACCCGGTAATCTTTTTATGTTTTAACGGTCGACAAAAAGAACTTAAAACGACCGCCCCTTATTAACGTTTAACGAGTCAAGAGGAGTAACTCGGCAATCTTTTCCTCTTTAAATGGTCGGAAAAGAGCTGAAAGAAGACCTTAAAATAACCTTTTCTCACGTTTTACCGAGCTTGAAAAAGTCGAAAAAGAGCTCGCGTGATTGTGTTGAAGTGCACTAACCCCTGTCATCATACCAAAACAGCGTAAAACCCATAAAAATATCTCAAAAATGCTCAAAAATATCATTTCCAATGTATTTTTAGGTCAAAAAATGTTATAAATAGTGAAATGGTAAAAAATAAAATTACTTTTCACTTTTTACCTTTGGAGTTTGCTATTGGGGTTTTTTGGTGCAAATTTCAACTGCTGATTGCGATCAATCCAGGAGATCATTCGAGCCGCCGTCTGCAACAGGTATTTGCCCTCATCCTTAGCTCTGTTTTCATTCCATTTTTGTAGATTTTCATCCACAATTTAGCCCTCTGCAAGAGGATTTGCAAATTTATAGGGTTCCGCCATTGGCGCGAGTTTCCCGCGCGGGATCGCGCCAATGGTGTAATTTTCCTAAAGGGGTCGCGCCCTTGGCACGACTGTTTTAGAAACAGTAGCGCCAACCGCGCGGACTCAATTTTCCATAAATTTAACCATTGTAATTGCAATTTTTTTTCAGTTTTGATTCCACCAATGATCTAATGATGAAAATTTACACTTTGTGGCTGCAGGGTTTGGTCAGAATGGTTCTAGAATGGAAAGAACGAGAGCACGATGTCGTGGATGCCCTGGCAATGGAGGATGATGGATGTATGGATGCCCTGAGAGCCTGTGGCTTGAAGAAATTCTTCCATACCTCATATTTACGTGCACAACCCGAGTTATTGCGATTTATCGTTGATGCTTGGGATACGGAGGATCAGGTATTTCGCCTGAAGGACCAGACATTGGAGCTAGATGCTTCCGATGTCTTTTTTATCACCGGACTATCGCGGCGAGGTGCACGGCCCATCCTGACTGGTAGTCGGCCTTCTGGAGAGAAGATAGGGGAGGTGATGGAACGAGTTTGTCCTGGGGCACGGTTTGGATCAAACAGTGCCAAACTAGATATTAGCACGGTTCCCGACCTGGTGCTACGAGTGATTTTATTCACTATCACCCGGGCAGCTGGGGTACAGGCGCCCCACGAGGCCACCAAAAATCATTTGCTGCTGGCCACTGAGTGTCTCCAGCCTACACTGTTTGATTGGGCCACGGCAGTGACAACAAACATCAAACGGCAGCTTACCAAGTGTAAGCGTGATGGAAACAAACAGTTCGGCTATGGATCTATCGTGGTCACCTTTTTCCTGGAGCGACTGCCGATATTCCGGGTACCGGGGGGCATAGTGGCAGATCCAGTGCCACGAGAGCCGAGGTTGAACCGATGGGCAGAACTCATGCCCAGAGGAGGAGGGGGTCAACAGATGGCCTGGAGACCCAAGTTCTTTATCTGGCTTCGTCACCAGATAATTGTCATCGAGGACTGGCCCTATGCGGGCACGGATTTCACTGGCGATCCCGATCTCCCTCTGCCTGCAGGGGAGGACTGGGACGAGGAGCTAGGTAAGAACTCTTTGTGTTTTTAACGTTTTTACGTATTTAAGTTTTTTGTTTAATACATGCCTATTTCTTACAGCATCTATATATATGTATGCAGACGTCGGTGCAGAGCGACCAGCCGACTTGCCTCATAACGTACGGAGAGTACAACCTGCAGCGGACCCTCCGGCAGAGGGTGATGACGATCTAGTACAGAACCTTGAGGCACTCACTCGAGGTATTCCAGATTATGCCAGGTTGGCGGACGTGCCTAGAGCATATCAGAGACACACGGTGGGAGTATCTACTCGCGTTCATTGTCTGTTGAGACGTTTGGTGCGGGCGGTGACATGCTATCATGAGCATCACCGTGATTAGACGCCTAGGTTTCCTTTTTGCACGTTTTTGAGGAACATGTTGCCAACGGCTGTATGAGTTTTGGACATGTATTATTTTTTGGATTATGTAATGCGCGGGGCGCAAACATTTTGGCACACACGTATATATATACATATGTTTATGGTTCATTATTGTGTTTTCATGTGCTTGCTTACATAATGTTTTATTTACAAATTACGCAAATGTCTATCTAATACATGGTTGGCCAATGCATCAGATAATGTGTTTAATTGTCGTGGGATATGTTGATATGTAATGAACTCAAAATTCCTCTCTAACAATCTTACACGTAAATACAACCTTAGAATATGATGGTCTCTGACGGAATAACGCCTATTGAGCTGGAGGACGACAAGTTGAGAATCTAAGTTTACCACCAATGTTCGAATGCCGAGATTAACTGCTTCAGTAAGGAGCTCGATTACGGCACAATATTCGGCGACATTATTAGTGGTACGACCCAAACAGACACCTTGAAGATCTATTAGTTCACCATGGGGATCATAGATCACCCATGCCGCAGAGGACAAGTTGCGAGTACTGCGGGAGGCACCATCAGCGAAACCAATATAAGGCGTATTAGACATCTGCACAAGAAGCGAAAAACACAATAAGCGTCAATCACGCATATTAAAACTGACACACATACAACACACTTGCTAGAGTACATGTATATACAAAATGAAATGTACCAGCATCACGCATAGTACTTCTTCAAATACAGCCCGTTTCGGGGCCGTGCGAGGGGGTTCCCTTCATAATCAATTAGCTCGTAGGCACCTTTTTGTAAAACTTTCTTGACAATGTAAGGGCCTAGCCACATAGATTCGAGTTTTCCTGCACCTAGCTTATCGTTTGCCTGATCATATAGCAAAACTAAGTCCCCCTCAACAAAAGAACGTGGATGTATAGTCTGGTCAAAGTGAGCTTTGACTCGTTTTTTCTGTGTTTCGATGGCCAGAGAGGCTAGGCGACGGGTCTCATCTAGCCGTTCCAGATAAAGAAGACGTTCTTCTAATGGGGTGGTGTTGGGCAGTAGCTCGACAACTAATTTTAACGAAGGGATTTCACACTCGATTGGAAGGGTAGCCTCTAGTCCATAGACTAGTTGGAATGGAGTGAAACCAGTGGCATCCTTCACAGAGGTCCGGTAAGCCCACAAAGCAGGGAACAACATCAAATGCCAGTTAGACTTGTGTATGCCAACGGTACGTTGAAGCATTGTAACCAAAATCTTATTGATCGCTTCAACTTGGCCGTTGGACTGAGGGTAGTACGGAGTGGAACTATCGTGCTTTAAGCCTAGCTGGGTTGTTAGTTCTGTCATCATATGATTCCGGAAATGCTTTCCGTGATCAGTGACAATGGCTTGAGGGACGCCGAACCGCGAAATAACATGGTTGAATAAAAATTGCGCCGCGGTGTGACCGTCTTCAGTCAATGTAGGCATCGCCTCGGCCCATTTAGTAAAGTAATCGACGGCGACGATGATAAACCCATGCCCCCCGGCCGAGCGAGGGTTACAGGTGACATAATCAATGCCCCATTTTGCAAAAGGGCCGACGGTAACAACAGGGTGCAAAGGAACGGGGGGTGCTCGCATCTTCCGCTGGAATATCTGGCACTCGTGACAAGAACGGACTGCCAGAATGCAATCCTTAAAGATAGAGGGCCAAAAGTAGCCAGCACGGAGGATTTTTTGGGCAGTTGCATATCCGGACATGTGACCACCACAGGCACCTGAGTGGCAGTCATTCAAAACTCGCTCAGCTTCCTCGTGGGTAAGACAACGGTGGAGGACAGTGTCGGCGCCGAGGCGATACAATGTATCCCCAATGATACGATATGGTTGAGATTGATGACGAATCCTTCGCCGAGCGTCTTTGGAAACACCCGGGCGGAAGGAAGACGTTTGCAGATATAAAATAATATCACCGTACCAGGGGTCGAGGGTGCTGATGAGGAACAAAGTCTCATCCGGAATTTGATCCTCTGTATGAGGAGGCGAAGAAGAAGATGGCAAAGAGCAAATTAACTCAGCAAAAACGAGCGATTTCTTTGACTTGGCAGTAGTGAATTCCAAGTCGAACTCTTGGAGGATGACAATCCACTTTGAGTATTTGCCCCCCAGCAACTGGCGTGACAAGATATACGTCATGGGGTTGCAATCGGAAATCACAGTAGTAGTGCGGAGCAGAATATAGTGTCGGAAACGTTGGACAGCGCAAACGACGGCTAATGCCAACTTCTCGACATAAGCGTATCGAGCTTCCGTATCTAAAAGGTTTCTACTGAGATAATAGATAACATGCTCAGTGTTATCGTCATCGGTTTGAACTAGGACCATGCCGATAGTAGTGTCGGAGGCAGCTAAGTACAGGGTATAGTCACGATGATAGTTTGGAGGGCGAAGCAATGGAGCAGAAACAAGGAGACCCTTGAGTCGCTCAAAAGATTCTTGAGCCATGGTATCCCAATGAAAAGGGACATCTTTTTTAAGTAATCGTGTAAAACCTTTAGCCACCTCGGCATAGTTTGGAATGAAACGACGTAAAAAATTCGCTTTACCTTGCAAGCTCTGCAATTGATGTAAGGTAGCAGGGGGAGGAAGATTGACTATGGCTTCGACTTTAAGGGGATCCAGTCGGATACCCTCGTGGGAGACGACAAATCCTAGAAGTCGACCCGATTCTACGCAGAAGACACACTTGTGAGGATTAAGTCTAATTCGGTAGTGTCGACAGCGAAGAAATATCTCGCGAAGGTGAGCAGGGTGGTCGTGACGCTTTGCTGAATGAGCGGGAAGATCATCCAGGTATGGCTGTACAATGTGTCGTATGTCATGAAAAGCATAGGACATTGCACGTTGGAAGGTAGCGCCGGCATTTTTTAGACCGAAAGGGAGTTTCTTATAGGCAAAAGTACCCCATGGACAGATGAAGGCAGTCTTGTGTTGATCAGCGGGAGCAATATTGATCTGGTTGTAGCCAGAAAAACCGTCCATAAAAGAATACATCTCACTTCCCGCACACTCATCAATAATTTGATCAATAAATGGTGTGGGGAAATTATCTTTAGGACAAGCCCGATTAATATCGCGATAATCAACACAAACACGGATCGTACCTTGTTTCTTAGTGACAGGTACAATATTAGAAACCCAATCTGTGAGCGGGATAGGATAAATAAAACCAGCGTTAAGAAGCTTCTCTACTTCGGCCTTGATCGCTGCAGCCTTTCGGGGGTGTACCGGACGTAAACGTTGACGAACAGGCTTAGCATCTGGGTACGTGATAATTTCGTGCACCACTATGCTGGGATCAATGCCGGGCATTTCTTCATAGGACCAAGCAAAAACATCACGAAAATCGCGAAAAAGGTTTGTATAAAGTCGAATCTCCTCTGGAGTACAAGTGACTCCAATGTGAATGTGTTCGACAATCCCTGGTTTGATAGAGATGTCGATGGGCTGGGTTTGCGTAATGTTTGCCATATTTCCCTCAGACGATGCTTGATAAATTTGAACAGGTGACTGAAGGATTGGAAATGGGAAACGAGGAGCAAACCGCTGGATACAAGTCGGCATATCCTGAGGGACAGGGAGAAACGAGGAACGATGGTGGGTATCATGCCAAGGAGGTTCCTCGAGAGACATAGTCTCAATAATAGCTTCGTCGGAAGAAAATGTTTCTTTTAAAGGATCCGAAGAAGTTTGATCTACAAGCCCTAAGGATGGAGCGAACGTGTGGAAAATCTTGCTTGATAGAGCAAGTTCAGAAGGAGGAGCCGATGCAGCTACGATTTCGACGTAGTTGAGTTCGGCAGGACTCAACGGCATCTGGTCGCCCCAAGAATCCACTTGATCGATGGGAGGGAGAATCCACGGATCAGAACAAGTAGAAATCGTATTGACGGAAGCGACATTAGGAGGTGGGGCTGGAAAAATACCCATGAGGGCAGGATCTTTGAAAAGCCCGTGACCCAGACTCTCAGTTGATTTGAAGGTATGTTCCACAAAAGGGATAGTTCCTTCCGAAGAGGAAGCGAAGAATGACAGCTGGTCCACAGTAACAATCTTCCCTTGGTGAGGGAAACGAAGGATACGAAAGAAAGATGAAGCGACAGCTTGCATCGCGTATATCCAGCTGCGCCCGAGAAGGAGGTTGTAGGTTAAAGTAGCATCAACGACTTCAACCTCCATCTCGACCGTTTTCCCTTCCAAAGAGATGGGTAAACGTGGGAGTATACCATAAGGACGGGATGCTCTTCCATCAAAAGCTTCCAAGGTAGTGGGAGACTGACTCAACGTCGGGGATCCAATAGCTCTCCAACAGGCAACAGACATGATGCAAGTTGAAGCACCTTCATCAATGACTGTACGATGGATAGTTTTCTTATCAATAATGACCTGTATAAGGAATGCAATTTGGGGAGGCAGTCTCTGTGTATGGCGTTCTAAATCGAACGTAATTAAATCCGAGTCAGCCGGGTCTATGCCGCCGATGGCGGATAGAAAGGACTTCCTCTGAGAAGGGCAGCTCTGGAGAACTTCTAAAGCAGACATAGCCGACGGAGTCTGTGCTAAATCCTCAACGATATTGTAGTGCTGGGCAGCACGAGCATTTGGGTTGTAAGAAGATTTCCGGAGTACTCCTTTTGGAGGGGGTCGAAGAGGCGTTTCAGTACTAGGTCTCTCGATATGGAGAGGGCTTGAACTGAACGGGGGAGCACTGGGGGGAGCCTCAGGCTCTTTTCCGGCAGATGGATAATCCTTTGTTCGAGTACTGATATGAACAGGTATTGTTCCCGCCATGAACACTTGGGAACCGAAGGAAGAGGGAGGTTGAGAGGGGTCAGCAACCATTTGAGTTTGCTGTGAAGGGAAGGGTTCTTTAAGCACCGCAGGGACCCCGGGAGCACCTTTCAACAAACGACTAACCTCGGACCGCCGAGGGCAGTCTTTGGTGTAGTGGTCCTCATCACAGATAAGACAAGGATACTTGGGTTTGCGCTTGGCACTCTCTTCTGGTTGAGTTTTAGGGGGTTCCTGTTTAGGTTGTTCTGGCTTATTTTTCTCTTTCCTTTTCTTCTTTGCTTTCGAGGCTTTGTCTGCCGTGGTGGATTGAACGGCATTGACCTCGGAAGTAGTTTTAGAAGTAGGTGTTACCTGAGAAGTAGTTTCAATTGGAGTATTTGACTTCTGCTTCCCAGGATTCGCGGAATTTTTCTTAGAGGATGAACTAACAGATCCAATAATGCCGTCAACAGTAGGCGTTGGCGGGGCTTTGGATGTCCCTGGTCTAGGGGCATCAGGCAAATAATCATATAGTGTACCTGATTGAGAATAAACCAAATCAAGGTACTGAGCACGCGCGATAGCTTGCTCTTCAGTAACACACGCTCCCATAGCGATGTCCCGGGCTATCGGAGGAACGAACGAAGTCGTGAACCAATCCGTAAGAAGCTGGTCGGGAATCCAAAATTTGATCATACGTCTACGCCTTCTCCATTCGTGGACGTGATCGGAGATATGCGTAGCCGTTGTCTGTCTGAGGGAGGTGAGAAGGTGTGTGCCCGTTTCATATCGAATGGGCAACTGAAAATGAGTGAGGAATGCCATAGCCAACGAGTTGAAATCCTGAAAGGATCCGCGATTCAGCTCAATATACCACTTAGCGGCAGAGCCGGTGAGAGTCCTTTGAAAAAGACGAAGCCGAATTGAATCATCAAGCCATGAATTGGATGAACACCAGAGATGGTAGGTCATAACATGAGCTTGTGGATCTTCATTAGCTTTACCATCAAATTTTGGACAGTCACCAGGAATTTTGGTCGGAACCGGGGGCCAATAGGGATTATGAAGAATAGGGTCATTAGTCAATTTGGACACATCCGGTAATTCTAAAGTCGCTAAGAATGGTAATTGAGGATTGAACGGCATTTGGGGCTGCTGGTAGGATGGAGCACTCGGGTTCCAACCAGGTGGTGGTTGCCCCCATGGGCTTTGCCCTGACGGATTTGGCCCCATGGCGTATTGGCCGTAGGGATTTGTGTTTTGCCCCCCAGCATATGGATTACCAACGGATGCTGCAGACGCACCATATGGTTGTTGATAATTCTGATAGGGGGTAAACAAAGGTTGCCCTTGAGGTTGTTGATAACCATACGGTGGTGGGACCCCAAATTGAGCTTGAGACCCAGGCTGGGTTTGATAAAATGTTTGGGATTGAACTCCAGCCTGCATTTGAAGACCGGATGGATTCTGGGGTCCCGCTTGGGGCCAAGGGCCGGTTTGAGCAGCGCCAGTAGGCTGTCCTGAAGGTTGGGCTATCTGAGTAGAAGGATAACCTTGCTGATACTGAGGTTGGCTTACCTGCTGATACTGAGGTTGACCTACCTGCTGATGTGCAGCAGAAGGTTGTCCTAACATACCAGATGGCTGAGTGGGCTGGGCAAGTGGTTGGCCCCACTGTGTTTGAGGTTGACTGGCTTGCCCAGAAGATTGAGTGTACTGGACAGTAGGTTGACCAAATTGTTGGGCAGCTTGTCCAGAGACTTGGGTATACTGGACGTTGGGTTGATTTGGGTTAACAAATGATTGACCGGTTTGTCCAGTATGAGAGCCTTGCTGGATACCAGGTTGAGCTTGTTGGGTGGAAGGTTGGCCTGGATTACCAGTAGGTTGCACATGAGAAGTGGAAAAATGACCATCAGTAGCAAAAGGGTTCCCTTGGAAGGACTGTCCTTGAAAGTTTTTCTGAGGTGGTTGTTCGGGTTGCACATACGATGCTTGACCACCATGAAAAAAGGCGGAACCCCAATCTATTGACAGCGGAACTAAAACCTCTATAGCCGGTTGACCTGTCCAAGTCCCAAGGGGTGGCATATACTGATCGTATTGCCCTTCAAATGGGACATTTGATGTAGAATCAAAACCTGCGAATAAAGAGGTAGAAGGTCAACTAAAAATAGGAGTTGAAGAAGCCACAGATACTGTTGGAGGGGTTGTGACTGAGGTAACAGTTGTATTGGAAAAAATGGGTGCCGACCAAAAAGAAGTCGGAAAAGGAGACGATAGAACATTACGCAATGCTCGATAGCCAGGAGGTAGTCCTGCAGTAGCAGAAGCCCTACTAACAGGTGTAGATTCCATCGTGATGGGAATCTCTTCCCCTGGCACACTAGATTCGTCAGTCGTAGTAGGGGATGGGTTTTCCATATCGGGAGGAAATGGTTGTCGAGGAGGAGTGTATTCCCAAAAAGGGACACCGTTTTGAGAAGGTTCCCAAATAGGGTTCGAATAGAATTGGTAATTCTCGTCGCCTGGAGCACGAGAGTTAAGCGGTTGTATACTTAGAACAATAGGGAGAGTTTTACTCCCAACCGGTATCTCGGGAGACGAGATTGGTAATTCCGCCAGGATGGGACTTCACAAAATCCTAGGGAGTCTAACGAGACCAAACCCTACTCAGACTGACGCAAACAAAATTTAACCGGGTTATATGTGATCGTGGTCAAATAAATTTTAAGACACTAAACTTGAACTTGACCTTTTCACTTTTTAAGAGTCGAGAAAAGGACGAAAAGATGACTCTAGTCTCCTTCGAATTTTTAATGAGCACGAAGTGACAAGACGCTCACAAGCACCTTTTCGTTTAAGGAGTCCGAAAAGGATCAAAAGTGACTGCTCTGGAATTCTAGGTAGAGGGTGTGCAAAAATTTTCGCAAAACCATAGAATACTTTTTAGGGTACGGGTGGTCAATCTTCGTGAATGTTGTGTTCACTGCATTTAGAATCGTAGGGCGGCTGACACGTCTTCCTATGGATAAAGGCTTTATTCCTATAGGGGTCTCCCAATATATACGCGACGGTACGTGGGAGCACAGTCCGTATTGGCACTTATCGTTTCACCGTGGAGGAATCACCCAACCACTCGACGGTAAGCTACCAGGTTTAACGATGCCGGAACACGTCTCTAACCTAGACCTCTAGAATGTTTGCGTTATGTTCCAATGCGTTGTTAGGTTCATTGAGTTTATTTTACAGTTTATCTTCAATTATGTTTCAGTTTTTTGGTCCTACCGTATGTGGTCTCTCCAAATTTCCTAAATGCAATCTATATGCCAAAATTGTATCGTTTCATTCGATGAATTCTACCTACAGGAGAGTAGAGATTTTTACACAAACAAAATGATCATCAAGCAAGTAACAAAGATCCTAATGCAGCTAATAACAAGAAATAAAAAAAATTTCCTTTTCTTTTTAAAAGCGACAAATAACAATAAATGCTAACTATTATAATGCAAAAAGCTCTTTTGTTTTTTGATTTTTAAAATGGCATAATGCATGTAAACAAACTTCAAGAGATATCCACGAGTATAAACACAATTCACTCAGTGGACATAGAACCAATTCAGAAACACGAAGATGAACTGTCAAAGCAAAGGAAAACACGAAGACGTTCAATGAACCATGTGATCTAAGTTCAAATGAAGTCAAGCAAGATCCAAGCAAGCTAGAAGTGAATCACTCGAAGTATAGAATACCAACTTTCAACAACCACTAGATGAGTGCGGAAAACAATCAAAAGCTGACTGGATAATCAAACCACAACGTCCCACAGAAGGCTCGACATGCAAAGCCACGAGGTACTCTAGGGCTGGGATACAAAATCGATAGAAATAAGCAAACAACTGAAGGATGAAGGTAACAACCAGTCACACAGAGGTCCAACACACTCCCAGAAGTAGCAAAAGATATGGAAAAACAAAAAATCCGAGTTTACGGAGCTTTCAACTATCAAACTAGCAAAATTCACAAAGCTGGCGCGACTGTGAATCTGCAAATCGCGCTAACAATTAATTGGCGCGGGTGTCTATGGGGAAACATGCGCCAATTGGCGCGACTGTCAAAAGAAAAAACGCGCCAGCCGCGTTTACTGACCCAAAAATAAATATAACAACCTAGGGTCTGACTGACAGTGCCTAGAAGTATCAAACAGCAGATAGCAATTTCAAAACTGACCCAGAAAGTTCATTAACTCAGACAAGCGAGAGAAAACTAATCATGCAAGACAAACTCCAAATAGCTTCTCCCCAGCGGAGTCACCAAATTGTTGGTCAGGTAAATCCCCTCTGTGGACAGAGGCAATCCCACTAGTCTAAAACAGAACTAGCCACAATTAATCCACGCTGCTACGCAAGTTCCTAGTTGTACATTAAAGGTGAATTAAGAAGACCAACCTGGAATCCCACGCTATAGTTGAAGCAGAGTTGGTATTCCCGCTCCCTCGCTCTGGCAGGTCACAATCCTTGTGATCCTTGCAAATGGACACCTGCACGTGCAAAGGAAGAAACAGATACAAGCATAAAATTCACCAAGGCACAACTATATTTCAGTCAGAAAGGAAATAAATCAACATCACTATAATAGACAATGAGATTGGAACTATAATAGCAGTCGTTCATTAATTAATAATAGACAGGAAAAGTTACAACCAAGGTTCTGACGTTGAACCTTCCCTCTGGCTGGGCGAGCAGCTATATGCCTTGCAGTAGACTTCCTCTCTCTCGGACTCCCGGCAGCATAACCTCTCTAGCATTACTCCAACAACTCAAGAACTCAAAACTACAGCACTTCGGAACTCATAAACTTGGAACTCTCACTAGCTTGTCTAAGGCATGGGGACAAGCTTTTATAGTTGAAGGAGGGAGAAAGATTCAATGTACCAGGACACCCATTGTGAATTGGAAACATCCATGAAAAGCTACTGCGGATAGATATCGAGGATAAATCATGACTCTCGAGCTTTATCAGATAGATTTTTCCCTTAAAGGATTTCATGATCTGGGAGGAAAAATCATACAGTCGTGCTTTTGGCAAAAAACATTACTAAACTCGACTGGCGCGGGCATTGTTCTAAGACAGAGCGCCAATGGGCGCGCCCCTTTTTGAGGATCTGAGTTATTGGCGCGGGTCAGACATTGGGTACCTGCGCCAATGGAAAAAGGGCACTTTTCAGGGATAATTTGCAGAAGGTGTCTTGAGGGAACATGAAGTACATACTCAGGGGAACATAGTGCAAGTATTTTTAGGCTATGTTACTGCTCACAGGTCCCGGAATGCATCCTCCAGTGTACTGGAATCGGGGCGATAGGGACAGTGACCAACGGTGACAAATTATTGTGTAACAGGAGGCTAAGGTTTATTCTGGTCAAGGAGATTTAGGCTTACTTGTTAACATTGGGAAGCTCAAGGTTGAGAGAAGGCCGGTGTCTGGGTCCAGGAAGAGTGAAAGCAACCAGGGCAACTGTTTTAGGAAAGTGATGAGAAAAACTAAGAAAAATAAGTGAAGACCCCAGGGAGAAGGGATGCCAAAGTTTGGGGGAAGTAGAGGGAGACACCTGGGAGAAAATAATGATTACTAAGAAGGTAAATGGTCACTTATGCGGAGAAAGACACGCGCGCACCCAAGTCAGAGGCTTTCCTAGCTCTCTGTGCGACCAAAGGAGCAGTCAAAAATGAGTATGGGGCGACCTCCCTTATATAACTTCGGTCACATGTGCGAGGTCGCATGGGTCTATCATGCGACTTTGCAACCTATGCGACCTTGCGACTAGGCAGTCGTGAAGTTGCAAGGGTCATGAAGTCATGTCCCCGTATGTGTGAGGAAGGTGCAACCTTGCAACCTATGCGACCATGAAAGTTGCAGAGTCGCAACGGTTGCATCTATGTGTGAATGAGGAATATGTGACCTTGCAACCTATGCGACTCTGTGACAAGACGATCACAAGGGTTGCATGGTCGCATCGATGTGCGAGAAGGAGGCCACGACCCCGCAACCTGTGTGACTAGTGAGTCGCAATGGTCGCATAAGTCGCGATGGTCGCTAGGTTTAAATTTAGTCACGTTCCAACACAACGACTGAGAAACTTATCTTGACTTATAAGTAAACTTAGACTTTTCCAAGGCTCTTTGAGATTGTTGAACTCTTGAGCAGATTCTAGTGGCGTCGGTGGCTGCACCTGGTACAGGGGCTCTGAAAATTTTAGGGTTTCTGGATTTTTGGAAGGGTTGTTGCAGGAGCTACAACAATTGGTGATTCCCTGGGAGACTCCAGGATATCTGACACCTTCTGGCCTAGCTTAAGGGGACTTAAATAAGTATTGCTTCATGGAGCTGTGGGTCCCACTAATGGTATTCGGGCCTCCCCTTTGAACTTGGTTGGCTGTCCCATCTTGCATAAGACGATATTTACAGATGAGATAGGGTGCTACCTCCCGTTGTCCCGGGAAAGAAAAGGGAAGCTGAACTTACACTATGAGTTTTGAAGTTTTCTCAGTATAGTAGTCATGGTACTCTGGCGTTGCTCCGTTGCCAGTGAGCCTGAACACTACCCCGACAGAGTCACTACCTAGAAATTATGAACATTGCTTCGCTGCCAGCGAGCCTAATCAATACCCTAGTGGAGTCATTGCCTCACCTCTTTGCACAAGAATCCTTTCTTGGTCCTTTAGCCCTTATTATGAAATGGATGGAGATGCTCATTGTCACTTATTTATCTATGCATATACACACTTATTTGATGGTGGCTTAAAGCTTGGGCAGAGAAGGTATCCCGATTTATTTGACTTGCAAAGAGGTTGTTTTTGGTTTTTCAGAGACCTTATTGTTTTCCTGAGATATATGTATGCTAAAAAATGGTTTCTTCAGTTTCCCCTTCATTCCCAGAACCACAGGTGGGCTAGAACAATTCAAGACTTTTCAGCCATGTAAGCAGCTGGGTTAGACCAACGCGAGCAGGAGTGGAGACCGTGTGTGCCATCGAGTTCCCCATTATCACCAATCTAGCACACTAGATTTTTTTATCATGACTTAAGTCTTGGTCAGTAAACGTTCTAGAGAGCATCCGCGGGAGCCAATGTGCAGGGCCATTCTAACCTCTACCTGCCATCTCGAATTTATTCTGAAAGACAACAAACAAAAAAAAAAAAACCAAAACTATACTGACAGCAAACGATGACTATCTAAGAAAGCAAAAGGAAACTATAGTACAAGGTGGGGCCAACAACTCTGGGGTTGCTAGGTGAAGTAACATTTAAGGTCATGGTTATTCACTGGGAGGGGTTCCACTCGCCCTCCCAGGGTTTGCAACTTGAAGGTGTGATGGCCAATTTTTTCTATGATTTGGAAAGGGTCTATCCACAAAGCTTGGAACTTTGTGTGTTTTCTCTTGTCCTTGTTATCACTAGGAATTATAGTTCATGTATATAAGGTTGTCCATAAGTTTTTATAAAGTCTTGAAGTCTTGTAAATAGGTTTATTAGTATATGTCAATTTCAAATTTGAAATTCAAGAGTTATTGATGTGAATTCGTGTAAAGGAAAAATCATTAGACACCCTCCATCATTGTAAGTTAAAGCATGTCATGTCATTGGTACTTTGCGCAGTTTCGCAGCGCGGGTATGATGTCTTTGGTACTTGCGCAGTTTCGCAGCGCGGGTGTGATTGGTCAGTTTAGCTGCGAAATAATGTTTTCGTGTTTTCGCAGCGCTCTGTTTGTCAGCGATTTCGTAGCGCATTCTGTTAAATTTGAACTACCCGCGCTACGAAATCGGGGTTTCAGGGTTTTTTGCAGCGTTTTTCTCTGAATGTCAAATCCAAGAGTAGTGAGTCACAAGTCCATTTATGATAGTCATTTCACACCCTCTCCATGTCATGATAAGCCATTATTTCGCCATAAGGTCCGAAGTCATGTAGTTGTGTGTCAGTTTAGGGGATGTTATAAGAGGTGGTCATTTCATAATGGGTTCTTCATATCATATGAACGTGTTTGCTATATGAAAAGCTCAAGCCTTTATTTAAACGGACTACTGCAAGCGAGCCTGCTCTCCAAAGCTGAAGATTGTTTTCGTGCTACAAGCTACCATCAGTCCCTTGTGTAAAAATACTCAAAGAAGCATGGAAAGAAAGGAACACCGTTCTGGTAAATGTGTGAGAACAGAGCCGGAGGGATTAGATGTTACTCTCAGGGATGAGGAGGTAGCAAAGGCATTTCGAAGTGCTGGCTGCTGGCGATTTTGCGAAAAATTGAAGGGAGGACATGCAGAAGTGACCAAGGCTTTCGCATTAAACTTCACTGGACTGAATTCGAAGGTGGCCATGTTGGAGTTTCCGGTGTCCCCTGAAGTTATTTCCTCTGTCACAAAAATCCCGAGGGGTGGCCAAGAATGGTTCAAGAACTTCAAGTTTGACATGGGTCCATGCAAGGAGTTTTTGAAGGCACCTTATGTAGATGAAGATCTCACTAAAGCTGTCCCAAGGAGCTACCTAAAGGAGAATTATGCTATGCTATTGACATGTATCCAGAAGTACCTGACATGTGAGGGTAGGTACAATAAAGTTTACTCCTACCACTTCAAGCTTCTGTTACACTTCACTGGTGAGAGTTCAATAGACATACCTTTTTACTTGTTCAGGAGTATTAACAAAATGTGTGATAAGATTCAGTTAAAGAAAGATGCTTATGAAACATCCCTTTTTCATCATGGTCTAGTAAAATTGCTGGTGTTGGATAGTTTACAAAAAATTGGTAAAGACTGGGATTCATTTGTGTTTATGGCCGGTTTCCCAAGCAAAACAGGCCTCACTCCATTACCTGTGAGAGAAAGAGAAGAAAGGAGTGAGGAAACTACTTTGGCTGAACTTAGGAGAGAAGTGACAGACCATAAGAAGCCTAAAGCTAAAACAAAGAAATCAGAGAGGTCTGTAGCAGTTAAAGAAACACCTGAAGCATCAATGAAGAAAACTCCTAAGCCAGCAGTTAAAGAAACACCTGAAGCATCAGTAGATAAAACTCCAAAATCATCTAGAGTATCTGAAAAGGAAACCCCTAAGTCATCTCCTAAGGAAACACCTCAGTCATCAAAACAGAAGACTCACAAAAGAAAAGATGAAACTAAATCCAGTGAAGTTGAAAGGGTTTCAAGGGTGAGAACTAGAGGCCAACTAAGCAAAGAAAAAGGAAAGTCAGTCCCTGTGGAAGAAAGTCCTATTTCAAAGGGTAGTTTAAATGACTTACTTGAAGCCATTGAACTAGAGCAAGATCATCCAATACAAATTGAACCACTTGAACTTGAGCAAGATCAATTGGTACCACCAATGCATATTGATCTAACTCAGTCCTCACCTGAAAGTTCTAAAAAGTCAAGGGCTTCTAAAAGGTTAAAGTTTGAAGAACCAAGTGAAGAATATGCCTTTAAACCACGCAGACCAGTGACTAGAAGGCAAATTAAAGAAGTAGAGAAAGCTCAGAAAGAGAAAGCACCTTTGGAAATGCCTAGGACAGAGGCACTTGAAATCTTCTCTGAAATAGTTCAAGCAGCCAAAAGCAAGAACAAGGATAATAAGGTTGTTATCAGTCAAAGTGGAAATGTGATTGCTATTAAGAAACAAGCTGGAGCAACAAAGGAAGAAATACCTCAGGTTCAAAATGTTTTTAAGGAAAAGGCAGTAAGATATACAAGTTATAAGAAGGCTGTAATGAAGGGTAAAACAAGTTTGATCAGTCAAGCTAGCTCGGTGTCTGATGCATATGTGTGGACAGTGCCAGCTTTGAAGCAGGCAAAAATTATGAAACAAATGAATACAAGTTTAAGAGCAGAAAACAAGATGTTAAAGGAAGAAGTCAGCAGCTTGAAAGGGAAGCTAGACAAACTAGCTAAATGATCCAAGGAAAATGTGCTTTCCAAATTTTGGTATATTTTGACTGTCATCATTTTAAAGCTTTTTGAGACTTTTTGATGTCCTTACACCTGTGTAGAATGACTGAAGAAATCACAGAGCTGAGTTATTGTTGTTTTAAGGTTCATGTGTTTAATTTTGATTACCTACAGCAGTTTCATAGCGCGCTACGAAACTGCTGTAGATGACTGTTTATGTTGAAAACTTGAGTTTGAATGCTGAGGTCAGCAAATATTTAAAGGGATGACTTAATGCCAGCATGGAGACTATAGAAAGTCAGTCAGATGTTTAAAAAAGGATGCCAGGTGTAAGTATTCGAAGAAAAGGTGAAATTTTGTCTTTTGTTGAAAGTTTCACTTTATGTCCGAATTTTTAGGGTTATGATAGAGCTGCCGAGGTGTTAAGTGGTACACCTGTTCAGTTATGGGATGGCCAGATCATTGGTTTTCTTCAGTCATACGGGACTATCAGGGGATTAAATGACTTGAAACATGATCATTAATGCATGAACACTAATGGGAGGCAGAAACCGTGAATATAGGGTTCATATTCTTATTGGTTGATGAATCATCTATACATCAGGCATCCGAAGCTGCTCATCCATTGAATGTGTTTTCAGTTTGGTTTGGTTATTATTGTAGTGCTACAGGTGGCAAGCTTCAAGAACGCAGCAAAGTATACGAGGAGATAGACTTGAAGTGTCAATGTAATGGAGTCCTCTGTTTTCGTAGCATCATATCTCTTGTAATTAATTAGTTTGTTTATGATATAGTTAAGGTCATTAATGACGGAATTCCGAGCTCCCTTCATGCTTGTTGAGGAGTCTCAGGTAGTAGTGTTTTTGATTGGCTATATATAGAAATAACTCTTATGTAAAAAAGGTTGGACATTTTATAGAAAAACAGAGTTGTTTTGGGCCATTGTAAGACCTTTTTTGACAGTAATAGTAAAACAGTGTTGTTCTCTACTCAAGATTCTCGATGGATTGCTATGTTCAAATATAATGATGGTGTTTTATACTTTATGTTCTTTTATAGTCTTGTTGTAACACAATCACTCAGAATTCATAATCCTATGCTCTGACTTCCTGTGTGTTTGGCAAGCTATGTTTTGATGGAGTATGTTTGACATGTAATGCAAAGAGCCTTGACTTCCATGAGATCACTATGTTTTCCTTGTTTACTTAATATATGAGACTCCATAGCCCAATGAGAACCAGTTTGACATGTATCCAACCAGCTTTGCTTTCATAAGTGAATAAAGAGTTAGCCATCTTTTGTAGTGAATGTTTTTTATCAAGAGTGTGTGAGAGAGCCCTCTCTGATCAAAGAGGCTAAGCTTTGATCTAAAGATAGGTTGAAAGAGTTACATGAAATCTTGCTTGGTTGCAGCCCTCAGTAGTGATTTTGTGATAACAATCCTCATGGGCCCGATCCCACTTAAGCACTAGATCACCCACATCAAACTCGCGGGACCCTGCAGATTTTTTGTCAAACCACCTCTTGATCCGAGCTTGATGGATGGAAAATTTTTCCTTAGTTTTCAATCTTTCCTCTTCCAATCTTACCAAGGTATCGATTCGGCTTTGAATGGTAGGACATAGGGAGCCTTGCAACTCTTGAGCCAGTCTGAGGGCGAGGAGGTACAGGTTGGGTGGCAAGATGGCTTCTTTCCCGTAAACTAGGAAGTAGGGAGATGTGCCGATGGATGTTTTGGGAGTGACCCGGTTAGCCCAAAGGGCATTACTGAGGGCATTGTGCCAATTCCTCTGTTGCGAAAGCAGGGTTTTCTTGATGATATAGATGAGGTTTTTTTTGGTTGATTCTGCTAGGCCATTCCCTTGAGGATAGTAGTTGGCTGAATGTTTCATCACAGTACTATTTTCTAAAGAAAAATCATACAATCTTAAAGACGAAAAATAAGTAGTGTTATCAAAGACAAGAGAGGTTGGAACACTGAACCTGGCTATGATGTACTACTTAATAAAGGATATTACCTCATCGTCATTAACCTTTCACAATGGGATTGCCTCTACCCATCGGGTGAAATAGTCGGTGGCTGTGAGTATATACCTGTGCTGTTTTGACGAGTTTGGCATGATCTCACCTATGATGTCCAACCCCCATTGCTGAAAAGGTTCCTCAATTGCTATGGGTTGGAGCGGGGCAGATGACCTCGCTTGCCTACCTGCATGCTTCTGGCAAATAGGACACTTCCAAGCATAGGCATGAGCATCCTTGAATAGTGTGGGCCAGTAGAAACCTGCCTGCATGATCTTGTGAGTCATGGTGTCGCCTGCATAGTGACCTCCTGCAGGTCCATCATGTAGATCTTTTAGCACTTGTTGAGCCTCATCGTATTCTAAACATCTTAGTAATATACCGAGGTGGTGCTTTCTGAAAAGGTTTCCTTGAACCATTTGATATGAGGCAGCCTTAAGCCTGATGACTCTCTTCTATTTGGCAGACATAGCTTCAGGTAGAGATCCCTGCACTAGGTATTGCTTTAAATCAGAATACCATGATGAGGCATCGTGTGAGCTGAGGAGTTCATTCTGGTACATTTTGATTTCATGTTCCCAACCTTTTGTCTCTGGGGTCGGTCGATCAGACTCCATGTTTTGATGATCAGCTACCTCAACGGTCAGTTTACAGAGTCCGTGTCCTTTCACGGTGTGGGAGGGTTTGAATTCCAAATCATATTCTTGGAGGGAGGTCATCCAGTTGGCTCTCCTCTCTCCCAGCTCCTGTTGTATGAAGAGGGATCTGACGGCTGGGTGTGGAACCATCATTGTGACACAGTTCTTCAGGATGTATGGTCTGAAGTGTTTCACCACTTTGTAGACTGCATATGCCTGCTTATTGATGTCCAGGTAGTTTAGCTCTACGCCTTGGAGTCCTGTACTCATGAATGATATAGGACGTTCATCGTGATCACAGTCCTTTTGTGTAAGGACCACGACCAATGATGAATCTAAGGTGAAAGTGTATAAGATAAAGTCTTTGCTGAAATCGGGGCTGGAGAGGGAAGGAGCTTCCGTGATCGCTATCTTAATCCGATCAAAAGATTCCTTTTCTTCTTGATCCCATTTGAATACTGCATCCTTCTTTATCATGTTCTATAAAGGTTTGACAATTTGCACAAAATCTGAAATAAATTTGTGAAGAAAATTAATTTTTTCGAGGAAAGATTGCATACCTTTTTTGGTGCTTGGTTGAGGGATCTGTGCTATAGCTTTTATGTGGTCGAGATCTATGGTGATTCCGTTCTTGGTGATGATGTGGCCCAGCAGGTTTCCTTCTGAAACCGTGAATATGCTCTTCTTAGGGTTGAGGGAGATCCCATATTTCTGACATCTTTCGAAAATCTGCTTCAAGTGATGAAGGTGGTCACTCCTTTTCTTTGAAAAACAGTGACATCATCCAGATAGACCACCACACTCTGACCCATAAGACCTTGGAAAGTGATATCCATCACTCTCTGGAAGGTTTCCTCAGCATTTATCAGTCCGAAAGGCATACGGCGAAATGCAAATGTCCCCCACTTTGTTCGGAATGTTGTTTTGATCTGATCCGGTTCGGCTACCAGAACCTGATTGTAACCGGAGAAGCCATCTAACAGGGAGAAGACTTTGGATCCCGAGATGGTTTGGAGGATTTTCTCCATGGAGGGGATCGGGTAGTTATCTTTATCTGATGCTCGGTTAAGGTTCTGGAAATCGACGCATAGACGTATCTCCCTGGATTTTTTCCACACTGGCACCAGATTAGATACCCATGTAGAGTGCCTAACCTTGAAGATAATGCGAGCATCCAACAATTTCTTGAGTTCCTTTTGGATGAGGGGTTCTAACGTGGGATGCACCTTCCTCAATTTTTGTTGAAATGGTTTGGCCCCTTCTTTGGTAGGGATGACATGTTGAATAATTCGAGTATCGTACATCTTCAGGTCATCATATGTCCAAGAAAAAACATCGCGGTATTTTCTAAATAAGCTGATGAATGCCTGTCTTTCCTCTGGGGTGCACCCCACCCCCAAGTTGACATACTTGGGGTCAGACTTGGTCCCAAGGTTGATTTTCTCGTGCGAGAGAGTGGAACTATGAGTTTTGGTATTCAGAGGACCTCTGAAATGGCTCTAGAGGTCGAACAATTTCTCTAACGTCACCACCCCCTTAGGTAAGGGGTTTCCTTTCCGCGAATCTGCTTCTTCTTGTAGCGATCTCTCATGTTCCTCTTCATCAATAGTTGCATCTTTGAACACTTCCGCATTTGTCATGAACTCTAGAATTTGTTGGTCATCATTGAAAATGCGCAAGTTAGTTATGTTGTCAGGCACTACCGGTTTATACATAATTTCAATAGAAAACCCATCTCTAAGGGGTGTGAACCTAGTTGCAGCATTAGCTAAAGTGTCAGTAGTAACATTATTAAATCTAGGAACGGAAATGATATTGAAATCTTTAAATGAATTTATGAGATGCCATACCTCTTGCTGGTAATTCTTGAGGTGAAGGGACAAACAATGAATGGTATTGCGTACCTGTCTTGTAATGATTTCAAAATCCCCAATTACTTTCAGACAGTCTGCTTTTAGGTCGATGGCCTTTTTGAGGCTGAGGACCAATGCCTCATATTCTGCAATGTTGTTGGTGCATTGAAACTATAACTTGCAAGAGATCAAGAATATGTTCCCCTTGGGGTCTAATAGGACGCACCCTACCCCTGCTTCATCGTGAGTTTTAGATCTGTCGTAATATAACATCCATGTCTTGGTACTGAAGGAAGGTAAACTTACGTATGTAAATTTAAGGCACAAACTTCGCTATCGAGGCTTGGGCTTGCATGGGGATTTCAACCTAGGTATCCAAGGGAACAGTTGATGTCTGAGGCTGATAGCACCCGAATAGGGACTCTAGGAGGCACACTCGCAACTCTTGTTGGGCATAGTTGATTGGCTCGTTAGAGCCTTCCAGGTCGGTTATGGTGTGTTTCATACAAGGCTCACTATTGACCCTAATTTGGTTATTTCTTCCCTTGTAAGGTAGCCACAAGTGGGACCAGTCTATGGCGAAGTAGCCCTGAAGCTTACAGGACCAATCTTTGCTGAGAAGAAGGTCGTAGGCTTCTGGAATGTCTACGATGATTATGTCAATACACTGGTGAACTCGAGAATCAGAAGATAACCAAATGATGACATTATTTAATTCTCCCATAGCCGGAACTTGAGACTTGTCGAGTTGGATGATTTTGGCGTCAGTTTTTTCTAGTTGAATATTTAGCTTCTTGCATATCGACCAGGGCAGGATGTTGGTCGACGCGCTAGAATCGACAAGGTAGTTGTGAACATTAAAATTGAACATCTTGAAGGTTAAGAGGAAAGGAGGATTCGAGCCTATCGAGTTTGTGTTTGCGGCGTTCACTATAGCTTGGAGGTCGACCATAGTTGGGGATCAACCTGTAGAGTTCCCCTTGTTTGATGTGGAGGGTTTTGTAGGGGTAGGAGAAAAGGCGAAGGCTTTGGCAATTAACTCATGTTGACTAGCCAACTTGCATAACTCGTACAAAGAGATATTAGCTCGAGTTTTCTTCAAATCTTCAATGATATTGTAATCTAAATCCACAGATGAAGATTCTTGTGCTAAGCACTGTTTTTCCGAGGTGGTTTTAGCCGTAACCCCTTTGGACAAATTTATAGGTGTGGATGAGTCTCCTTTTGTACTGATTGGTGACTTGTTCAGGCTTACATCATCCATCCCTCTAGGTGAAGAAGTGGATGGCTGGCTAGTATTGGTGGGGGGCAGGATCCTTCGTAACAATGCTCTTTTCTTGTCTTTCGATGTAGTGTCTGACACAGTACCTTTACTCTTGAGGCTGTAACTTTTGGGGGGTTTGGGGGGAGCATCTCCAACAATGGCCTCTTGATCAGTGCACACTTCCCCGCCATGGATGACTTCGAATGTTAACACAATAGACGAAGCATCATCACCGGGAGGGGAGTCGTACTCTTCAGAATCGTTAGTTTCTTCTTCCCCTTCCCTGATAGCCTGATCTTCTAATAGCTAGGTGACTACGATAGTCATGTTATGGAGCCAATGTGGCTAGGTCTTCTCAGAGTGGGAGGCCTGATGGAAATTGTAGAAGTTATCTTTTCCTAACTCTTCCATGTTGAAGATTGAGCTAGAAGTTTGCGACACTTTAGGGGGGAGGTTGTTGGTCTTCCAGAAAAAGGGCTTAGCGGGTTTTTCTCCTCCTGAAGCATCACTGGTTCTTCGCTTTAGCTTAGACACTTCGTTAGTCAATTGCTTTAGGGATTTGGCCAGTCCCTCGAAATCGAAGGAATCTTTATCCTTATCTATGGTTTTACTTGAGGAGGCCTGATTTTTCTTCCCGGAGGGCTTTGCATCCTCCCGGGACTCATGTTCTAAGGCACCGATAGAAAGAAGGTCCTTTTTGACCTCGAGCGCAGTAGCAAAATTCTCTACCAAGGTGAGTTTTTCTTCACATTTAACAAACGCAACAATATCCTATGGCAGGGCCCTGGTGTAATAATCAATCATGATGGAATCATCAAGGGCTACATCCATAGGGAACTTATTCAAAATGGTGGTGAAATGTTGATTGAAATATTTCACCTTCTCTTTCTTATGGAATTTCAGTGTGTTGAGCTTAGTGAGGAGCATAGAAGGTGTCTTGTCTTCTGAGAATTTGTCCAGGAAAATTTTCCTGAACTCATCCCAAGTTCGGATGGAGGCGACGGGCAGCGATCGATACCAAGTGGTCGCTTTATTTTCAATGGTGTGTGGGAATAAACGACATGCTACATCGTCGTACTAGACCTTCATCATCTGCAAAGCTAAGTAGAAATTACTAATGTGGTCATCAACTGAGGTCCCTTTCTCAGGGTCAAACTTTGGGAGGTGTTTCTCAAAATGGCGAGGCATATCATGGAGTAGGCCTCTAAGGTTTAATGGGGATTGAGCCATCCAGGCCAGCGACAGTGGGCGGAGATTTTCTCTAGGGTTGAAAAGGAGGCAGTGATCATTGCCTTTTGATTCACTATCTGTGCCTGACCCCCCACTGGTGCGAGGGGGTCGCTTGCCTTCTCCTCAAGGCACCCTAAGGTGTCCTAGATCTCTAGTGTTTCTCACATTCTTGGTATTCCTCAAATTTATCAGGATACACTAATTGTTGTAGAAGTTTATACAGCCTCTAAGGTAATCCCTGATTCCCTACCCCAGAATCCCATGAGTGCCCCCAGTGAGAGGTTGATTGTTAATGAGGGTCTCTTCAGTGATACCTCGATCGTTTCTGTGCATCTCCTCCCATTGTGACCAGTTATTTTCGATGGTAAAGGTATTCCTAGGGTCACCTCCCTCATCTTCAGGATGGCTTTCCAACCCTTCGATAGATAGTCTCTCAACAACATCCACATAGTCATCCAATGCTAGGATGATTAACTGTGATAGAGAGTTAACAAGGATGCCTTGACGTGTATGATGAAGCACGGAGGTGTGCGTATTGGATAGGGAGTTAGTGGTGGGAATGCATTTCAGACCCCTGACGAACTATCGAGTAATAGGGTGCAGAGCCCAGAGTTGTTCACTGGTGACTTCGAACATGGGAAGTTCCTCTCCTCCGGGAGAATCTTCGAGAGGGGGAAGTTGGGATTCTTCTTGATGTAGCCTCGTGAAGGCTGGCCCAAAAGGGGGATTGTATGGTATTTCAGGGGGTGTGGGAGGCCGAGGTTGGTTACTTCCTTGATGAGAAATTTCAGTGTGAGGGCGTGGATTAGTACTTTCCATGGCCCTCCTTCTAGCGCCAAATCTGTTGACGAGCTGGAATCTTCCACCAACAGTCAAGGGGATCTCCCTGGTGTAGGTTCCCAACTAGAGCCTACACCATTTGTGATAGGGATCCCTTCCGGTATGTAGGCCCGACTGCCGTTCAGTTTTGTAGAGTTTGCTTCGGACGGAGGTGAAATATGGACTTAATTGAAAGCATGAACCTCAATAAATACAAGGAAATAATTGACAAATATCTTATGCCACATAAACCATGAATAGCCAAACCATAAACAACATAAACCTTATGTAAAGTTACTATTAGCAGGCTTTAGATAAGACTCATGTATTCTAAGATAAAATTCTTAACAATTGTAAATCAGTTCACAACGATCAAACATTTACGAGCATACATAATTGTGTAGTCAAAAACAAATTATACCAATACCAAAGAAATAGTTCATCGACACAAGTATAGAGTTAGTGAATCAAATACCATTCATACGAAGAAACACAAATTTTGGAGTGTGAAACAACATGTGAGAAGACCACACATAAAATAGCTTTCAGGAAGATTCAATCCATCAAGTGAAGAAAATTCAGATGACATTAGCACATAAAAGATTTGAATAATCCAATAGTGGAAATGTACAATCACTCCTTGCATAAATTAGAAGGACATAAATTCTCTCAAGCAATGTATATATCTACAAAAGAGTCCTCAGCAAAAGGTCCTTACAAATGAGGCATGAGGGTATATTTATAGGGTGGGAGTGACTCTTGGCCTACCCTTGACTCTTGAACTTCCTCATGACTCTTCATCTACCTGGTGACTTTTGGTATTCCGTATGACCTTTCATATTCCAAAAATGACTTTTGGTATTCTACATGACCTTTCATATTCACAGAGTGTTCTATGTTACTGTAGAAAATACATCACAAAAATAGCTATCAATCTAATTCACTAATTTAATAATGGCAAGTTCCGGAATGTCAAGGTCGAGCTATTCTGTCAAATATGTGCGCCAAAGGTTGTATTTCACTGCAATGGGAGTGATCTGCAGCTGATATTCATCATGTCAGTGTAGGCACTCAAGCACATCTAGGATGTGGGTGGTCCATTTGGCGTGCACTTGATTGTTCAAGGTTACCAGTTTGGTGTAGAGCCTCACTGTTTCTACCACATAACGCGTGATATTTTCTCTGGTGATTGGCATGTCTTTCATATGAGCTGCTTGTTTGTATGTCTCTACGAACGCTTGTACTTCCTTAGAGATTTGTTGGCATTATGATGCATGTATTGTACTTGATGGCAACCCACTCATAAAAGAACATCTCTCTTATTTATATCTAGATGAATCTATGGAAGAGATATCAGATGACAATTCTCAGTATGACAAGTCCAAAGGGGGAGATTGTTGGCATTACGAGACAAGTGTTGTCCTTGATGGCAAATCACACAAATGATAAATTATAGTGCAGCAAATTTATTTGATAAATTATAGTGCAACAAAGTTTCCTTCATGTAGAGAAAAGTTCACGCACTTTTATGCAGAGAAAAGTTTATTTCATGTAGAGAAAAGTTCACGCACTTTTATGCAGAGAAGAGTTCATTTCATGTAGAGAAATGTTCACGCACTTTTATGTAGAGAAAAGCTTATTTCATGTAGAGAAAAGTTTATGCACTTTCATGCAGAGAAAAGTTCCCTTCATGCAAGAGAAAAGTTCACGCACTTTCATGGTTGGTTCATGGTATTAGTTCGACAGTTTTTGATCCTATGGTTTTGGCCCATGGTATTGCATCCAAAAGTGTTGATCTCACGCACTTTCATGGTTGGTTCATGGTATTAGTCCGACAGTTTTTGATCCTATGGTTTTGGTCCGTGGTATTGCATCCAAAAGTGTTGATCTTGCGCACTTTCATGGTTGGTTCATGGTATTAGTCCAACAGTTTTTTGATCCTATGGTTTTGGACCGTGGTATTGAGAAAGGACTAAGGCTATAAAAGAGGAAGGAGATCATTTGGCAAAGCATCATCTGAATTATTGAATATCTCATAAAGTGCTAGATCTGGAATACTATGATTGGGTTATGGTGCAGATCTAGATCTGAGCTAAAGAGGGATCTCACCAGTTGATGGAAAACAAGATCCAAGGATAGATCGGGATCAAATGGTTTGAAATGAACTATCTCTATATATTTGATTATGCTTATTCTAGATCTGTATACTGACACTTGTAATGATCTGAACTGGGTATAACTTGAGTTTGAAATCGCTGCAAGTCATGTTTGAATATTTGTAGATCTGTACGCGGGTTGGCTTTGGTGTAAGCGCGTATGTATGCATGTTTGGTTCATTGTAGTAGCGTATACAATTTGAGCTATGATATTTAAAGTCACAGGTGGTTCTGGTTGTTGATGGGTTCTGATGACAGTTTAAAGGTGTCAGTATTCTGCATATCCTGTTTGGTTGATTGTGTTTAGCTTCATTATTGATGGATGAGAACTAATATTGGATCAGGATCATAATGGCTCATATTTATGTGATCTGATGGACTAGATCTGGGTGCTAACACATATATTATCCTTGTATATGTATTGATCTAGTGTTTGGGTGATTCAAAAGATTGATTGATTATGTGCTTCAATGATATTAATGGGTCCAGTATGAAAATTGGATGAAACGTGGCCTTTCAGATTATGTGTTGTGCTTCAGGAGTATCCAGTCTGAAAATGTATGAAATGTGGTACCTGGAGGAGAGAAGATTGTAGGATGGCGCCTACGTACTAGTATCTTAGCTAGTACAAGAGCTAAGGGGGTGGCAGCTCCCTTCCAGTAGCAGTTGAAAACTTTGGAGCATTGTAGCAGGTAGCAGCCTGCGTACTAGTAAATGGATCGGCTAGTACAAGAACTATGGGGGTTGGAGAACGAGAGAGGGTTGTAGCTCTCTGCAGGTAGAAGCCTGCGTACTGGTATAAGACTGCACCAGTACAGAAATATTGTAAAAGGATTTTCTTATTAAGAAGAAGATTGAGATGACTTGTAGCAGGTGGTTTTCTCCCACATTGGGTTTCCACCTTATATCATGGTGTTCATGTGTGTGGCTTATGTGTGATGATCTGTTCTATTTTACTGCACCTGTTTACTGTTAATATGGTTGATAATGTTCTAATGCACTCACTAAGGATCAACTAACTGAATCATAAGAAGTTGTGGAAGTAGCATATATGAATCTGAATATGGAAATGAAAAAGTTTTATTGATGTGATAATACTGATTCACCCCCCCCCCTCTCAGTATTATTTCTAACAAGATCTCATCCTACTTCCTTACCTATCCGACTTCCCCTATAGAGGGAACCCATTGCAATTGGATCACTGATTCCAAGCCGTTGCAGAGATGCCTGTAGGATGCTCGTACCGTTTCCACATCTTTGGTGAATTTTTCCTTAGACTGAATTTTGATGCGGAGCTGAACCTTCGTATCCTACATGGTGATCTAATCCTTCGTAGGGACCACTGTCGACGCTCCTGGGTACTTGACTGACCATTTGTGTATCTTATCCAAAGCAGTCATAGCCTCCTTAAGCATCGCGACTTTTTCTTTTGTGTGGGCTTGGATGGCCATGATTGGGGCTACTGTGTGGTGCAGCTTAGACATCTCTTCGTAGAATACTGCCATGGCCTCCCCCAAAGTCTTCGTTTCTAATTCAATTGCTTCCTGGAATTCCACTGCACATGTGTGTACTAAACAGAGTGCCACGTTCTTTTCTTCCATCTTCCTTTTCTCCTGTTCTACCATGGCATCCCTTTGTTCAGATGCATACAGCCTGTTCTGCAGATCGGCAATCTATTTGCTCATCTGGGCCACATTGTGTTATGTGGTCGCAACGAAAGCTGTCCCGGACGAGGAAATCATTTACGGATTTGCTATAATGTTAAGCACAATATCCTTGGTCGTGGTTACTGATAAAGGTTCAGCTAGATTCCTGCTGCAATACTTTTTCCTTTCTTGTACAATCTTGAGGTTTATTTCATCGAAAGTGAGTCTGGTGAGATCTAGGACTTCCTCGTCCTGCTCCTCCAAGATACCCAGCTCTTGAAGGGGCAGGTGTCCGCTAGTGAGGGGAGTAGTAGGAGGCACATCTAATGGGGGAAGTTCACTTTGTCTTATGCCCAGATCAGCTACTCTGCTAGTCTCACCTTGTTCACTTTCCCCGAATTCCCTCTCCTTGTTCCTCCTTAGCTCTTCTTCTTGTTGTCTTTTCTCTTCCTCTGCAAGCGCTCGTTGCCTCTCTAGCTCATCTTCCATCCTTTTCAACTCTTGCTCTAACCTCTTGTTCTCCTCCTGCCTTCTCTTCTCAACTTCTTCCTCCTATTTTTTCTTCTCTGCTTCTTCCTGCCTTCTCTTCTCTGCTTCCTCCTACGCTTTCTTCTCTGCCTCTTCCTGCACTCTCTTCTCTACCTCTTCCTGCACTCTTCTTTCTTCTTCCTGCTACTTTTCCCGTAGATGTTTCTCCTTTTCTTGCTCTTCCTGCTTTCTCCTTTTCTCGGTCTGGCCCTGTTTGCTCAAATATTTGGGTTGTTTGCTCTCTAGCTCCCTTTGCCTTTTAAGCTCTTGCTTTCTCTTTTCCAGGTTGGCATTCCTTTCTTCCAGTGTAGTATCTTCTTCTTCGTGGTCACTCGAGGCATCTTCTACTTCTTTTCCTTTCCACCTCTAAGATTCCCCGGTGCCTTTTGGTGCCTCGTGCTGCTTTTTCTTTATGGTGGAAGCTCTTTCCTTGAGGCTCATGTCCTCCTGGGAATCGTCGAGGAGCTCATCTTCTTTGACCTACTGCTCACTTGGGTTGAGTTCCCTTGTAGCATTATACCAATTTCTAATCCCATCCTCGAGGTCCTTTTCGGTATGGGAATAAGACTAGCTGAATTTTTCCCTTTTTCAATGGGCGGCCATGAGTTTCTCAGGATCATATGTTCGATAATTGAGGGTCACGAAGTGGCTTCCATTCAATGCCTCGGCTTCTGCCTCTACCTGTTTGAATTTTTCCACCACATATGCCCCAATGGTGAGAGGGAAGGCAGATCGCGGTTTCTTTTTGCCTTTGTTCAATATCTTTGAAAAACCATGCGTCATTTGGTAGCAGACCTCTCGCAGGAGCGTCTTGTCCATGATGAACCTAGGTAGTGCGTGAGGAGATTTGTGGGTACCAAACACTCTGATGAATGTTCCTTCTTCAATAGGAAACTAGTGCGCTACCTTGACCACAGTCTTCATAGCCCTCTTCGACATGCATGGTGGTTCTTCCCCAAAATGTAGCTGGTACAATGGGCTGATGAAAGTTTCAGAGATTACATCTAGCATGCCTTTGTAAGCTGTATCCCAAAAAACTTTGTAATGGTAGTGAATGGGCTGGCTGTTGATGGGTCCCAGTTGTAGCTCCAGTGCTCGAAGTAGCATCTCGATTAGACATCATCGAGAAGGTAAGAATACATATAAAATTTCAGAGGTTGTTCCGGTTGTGGGAGCTTGGCAGCAGCTATGTTTGTTTTCAAGGACAATGAGGGGATGCTTTCCCAATTAAAAATGATTCCTCGGGTGGAAATGACATACATGAGGGGGACCCATGTGCCGTAAAAAACATTGCAGTCTACCTTTCCATATAACCGACACTTCATTGCAGCAACTAACTGATATACCTTGTGCAATCCCTCGGTCCTATATGCCTGATCTGTTTTGACCTGGAATTTTGATGGGTCTTGCCACCATTCCCTTAGGATGTCCTTCGTTGGGGTCACGAACTCGGCGAGCCACCTGGTATTAAAAACCTCATGTCTCTCAGGGAGTCTGTAGTAGGCGTTAATATCTGCCGGGGAGATAGCAGCTATGGGTGCCCCGTCATGGCCCCTGATCGTCCAGGAATCTGTGTCTGTACACTGCAAGATCCATTCAATAGTTTCTGTGCACAGGAAGATAGGGGATGCACTGCTACCTTGTGTAACCTTGACTTCTTTAAGTTTATGTATACTTGGAAGTCCTCATGGGTTTCTGGAATGTCTTTATTCACAAACTCCTCATAGATGATGTACCAAGAGAGCCTTGTGGTTTTACTGATGTTGCAAGTAGTGTCTCCGAAGATGGGTGGCTCCTCTTCTTGGTCAGCTTCCCATGACCCGCTTCCTAAGCCCCTATGAGCAACCTTAGTGGTAGGTGGAGTCATTTCATCCTCGAAGGAAGAGATGGATATGCACTCTAGATCTACGTCACCTGGCATGTCAAAAATACAGTTCCACGATGAGAGAGACGACATGAAAATCAATTAAAACTGCAAAACAAAAAGGGTTTCAGTAGGTGGTAGGACAGTCGCAGGGAAGGCAGGTCACAAGGTCGTAGGAATAGGAATGTGACTAAGCAAATGGTTGTGAAGGTTGCAAGCTAATAGAGGTCACAAGTTGAGAGGATGGGCTGCATGGTCGCAAGTTGCAAGTTGATGGGGGTCGCAAGGTTGCAAGGTCGCGGTCAAAGGGGTATCGCTGCCTCAAGACACACAACTTAGGTTTTGAGAGGGTTAGGAAGATACTGAGTGGCTTTAGGAGGCCAAGGTTTCTTTCGGTCAAGGAGATTTAGGCTTACTGGTTAACATTGGGAAGGTCAAGGTTGAGAGAAGGCCGGTGTCTGGGTCCAGGAAGAGTGAAAGTAGCCAGGGCAACCGTTTTAGGAAAGTGATGAGAAAAACTAAGAAAAATAAGTTAAGACCCCATGGAGAAGGGATGCCAAAGGTCGAGGGAAGCAGAGGTAGACACCTGGGAGAAAATAATGATTACTAGGAAGGTAAATGACCACTTACCCAGAGAAAGACAGGCGCGCACCCAAGTTGGAGACTTTCCTAGCTCTCTGTGCAACCAAAGGAGCAGTTAAAAATGAGGTTGGGGTGACCTCCCTTATATAACTTGGGTCACACGTGTGAGGTCGCATGGGTCTGGCATGTGACTTCGTGACCTATGTGACCTTGCGACCAAGCAGTCCCGAAGTCGCAAGGGTCACGTGCCCGTATGCATGACGAAGGTGTGACCTTGCAACCTATGCGACCTTGCGACCATGCAAGTCGCGGAGTCGCAAGGGTCGTAGAGTCACATCTATGTGTGAATGGGGACTGTGCGACCTTCCAACCTATGCAACTCCACAGCTAGATGGTCACAAAGGTTGCATGGTCGCATGGTCACATCGATGTGCGAGAAGGAGGCCGCAACCCCACGACCTACGCGACTAGTGAGTTGAAATGTTTCCATAAGTCGCAATGGTCACTAGGTTTAACTTTAGTCGTGTTCTGACACAACGACTGAGCGACTTAGCTTGAATTAGCAGAAAAATTAAACTTTTCCAAGGCTCTTTGAGATTGTTGAACTCTTGAGTAGATTCTGGCGGCGTTGGTGGCTTCGCTCGATATAAGGGCTCCGAAAATTTTAGGGTTCTCGAATTTTTGGAGGGGTTGTTGCAGCAGCTACAATAATTGGCGATTCCCTGGGAGACTCCAGGATCTCTGACGCCTTCTGGCCTAGCTTAAGGGGACTTAAATAAGTATTGCTTCATGGAGCTATGGTTCCCACTAATGGTATTCGAGCCTCCCCTTCGAACTTGGTTGGTTGTCCCATCTTGCATAACATGGTCTTTACACACGAGATAGGGTGCTACCTCCCGCTCGTAATGGCCAATGGAAAAAATTAGGGCTTTTCCTATAAAAGGGCTTCTTTCCCCCATATCCAATTCATTTGCACCTTGAGCTGTTAGAGAATTTGGAGAGGAGGAAAAGGCCCTAAATCTTGGCAAGATCTTAGTTAACAAACTGACCATTGGAATATGGATCTAAGACTTTCAGGCAGGTAACCATACTTGTCTAAAATGGCCTTAATGCTTCTTGGAAGGATTATTCTTGGTGAAGAATCAAGGTAAGAAAGGAATACAAGGATGAGCTACTAAAGAATATCAAGGATCATCCCCACCCATCAAGTTAAACATGGGGACTGAGTGGTATGTGTGGGTTCACGTAGAGTTGTAGGTTTTAACCTTGTACAAAAATCACCTGCATACGAATTCTAAAAACAAAAAATAAACAATGGTGAGAAAATAAAACATAAAATAGATATACACAAAGGTTTTCCCCTGGATCCCAAAACCAGGTTTACTAGATTGATTTTTCATTATTTTCCTTTCATTATTACAATACATATATATACATGTCAAAGCATCCATAAATCCCAATCTATTAACCCTGGATTAGAACATAACCATAGTTCCCTTGACCAGATCTACCAAATACCATGGACAAAAAACCATCATGCCCAAAGCCATGTGTGAAATCCATGAACAAAACCATAGGTAGGTCCAAAAAAAAAAATACCGGGGCGCTGCCCCGGACCTTGTGTAGGGGGGTTACCATCCTCTTGTCGCGCCCGACACAATGTAAAAAGGGGGATTCTGCCCCCCCTGTGACCCCCCTACGGGTGGGGTAGTCGTGGAAATAATATAACGCACACCCAACATTCTCCCACTTCTTGTTTTCTTTCCACAGGGGGCCACAAGAGAGTTTACTCATTGGTCCAACACCCATTGTTTCTCTACACCAACAGAAATTCTCAGTTCTCACAAACTTTGTCAATGCATCTGTAGTATTATTTAAAGTGTCCACCTTTACCAGCAACACCTTTTTATCCTCAACCATATCCCTCACAAAGTGATACTGAACATCAATGTGCTTTGTCTTTGAATGATAAACAAGATTCTTTGCCAAGAAAATTGCACTTTGGCTATCACAGTCTATCATTATAGCTCATTGTACTAACCCCATACTTGAACACAATCTCTGCAACCAAACTGCTTCCTTGCTTGCATGAGTGGTTGCCATGTATTCTTCCTCTGTAGTTGAAAGTGCCACTACAAATTGTCTCTTACTCATCCAAATGACTGCATCTCCAAATAGGTTAAACACATACCCACTTGTAGATCTTTTTTGATCCAGATCTCCAACCTAGTCTACATCAACAAAGCCACGAATGTCTAAAAATTTGTCCAATTCTGGTCTTCCTTGGTAGCACAAACCATAATCACTAGTGCCACACAAATACCTGAAAACCTGGTTCACTACTGTCCAATGTTCCTTCCCTGGTTTTGACATAAACCCGCTCAATACTCCCACTGCATGTGCAATGTCTAGTTTAGTACAGACCATTACATACATCAGGCTACCGACTGCACTTGTGTATGGAACACAGGACATGTCCTCTTCCTCTTCTTGTGTATTGGGACACTGTTCAGTAGATAACTTTATGCCTACAAGAATAGGAACCTTCATAGGTTTACTTTCCTGCATATTAAACCTCTGCAAGATTGTCTCGACACACTTTCTCCATTTTAACCAGAGCTTCCTCTTCTCCTATTCTCATTTAATTTCCATGTGAAAAATATAGTTTGTAGCACCAAGATCTTTCATGTCAAATTTGGAGGACAATTGGGTCTTCAAATCCTGGATAATTTCTTTGTCATTTCCAACTAGCAACATATCATCCACATACAAGACCAGATAAATAACACGGTCACCAATTAATTTAAAATACACACAGTGATCTACTTTTCTTATGGTGAAGCCAAGTCCCCATATAAATGTATCAAATTTTTGATACCACATCCTTGGTGACTGTTTTAACCCATACAAAGGCTTTTTTAACTTGCATACCAGTTCTTTCTTACCCTTCACCACAAAGCCTTTAGGTTGCTTCATGTAGATATCTTCTTCCAGATCCTTGTGAAGAAATGTGGTCTTCACATCACCCTATTCTACCTCAAAATAAAAAGTAGCAACAATAGATAAAAGTAATCTAAATGAAGCTACCTTGGCAACAGGAGAAAAAATATCACCAAAATCAATTCTCGGCACCTGGGAATAACCTTTTTCTACCAACCGAGCTTTTTATTTCTCCACCTTTCCTTCTGCATTCATCTTCTTCTTAAACACCCATTTGCTACCAATGGGTTTCCTTCTAGCCGACAACTCCACCGGATCCAAAGCCTCATTTGTGTACAAAGATGCCATTTCATCAACCATGGCCTCTTTCTAAAGTTTTCCATCCTCTAAATCTACTACTTCCCTCACAATTCTGGGATAATCATCAGTAATAGATAAAGAAAAATTTGAACAAAAAGTATATGGAATATACCTTTTTGGTTTCCTTGTTTCTCGAATTGATCTTCTCACAGCTGGAGTTTGTGGCTCTTCATCTTTTGATTCTTCTTCTACTGTAGAGTCTGATTCTTCCTCCTTTAGCTCAAACTATATATTCTCAGGTTCCTTTGGTAGGACTTCATGTTTAATAACATATTTCACCTCTCTAAACACCACAACTCGGTTATACACAACCTTCCTTGTTTCTGGGTTCCAAAGCTTATAACCTTTTAAACCATTCTTATACCCAATAAAGATGCACCTTTCAGATTTACTATCCAACTTTGTTCTTTTCTCCTTTGGAACATGTACATATGCATCACATCCAAATACCCTCATATGTGAAAGAGAAGGTTTCTTACCAATCCATACCTCTTTTGGAGTCTTATCCTCCAACGCTGATGAAGGTGATATGTTGACTAGGTAACATGAAATCTCCACTACCTCTATCCATAATTCTTGTCCTAACCTGACACCACTGAGCATGCTTCTTGCCTTTTCCATCAATGTCTTGTTCATTCTTTCTGCAACTCCATTTTTCTTAGGTGTGTATGGAGTAGTCTTTTGTCGTGCTATACCACACTTCTTACAAAACTCTTCAAATTCCTTCTTGCAAAACTCTCCACCGTTATCTGTCCTCAGTACCTTTATCTTTTTCTCTGTCTAGTTTTCCACCAGAGCCTTAAATTCTTTAAACCCGTCAAAGACTTCAAATTTCTTCGTGAGGAAATATATCCATGTATTCCTTGAAAATTCATCTATAAATGATACATAGTACACATACTTACCCAATGATGGAACCAACACAGGTCCAAACACATCACTATGCACAAGCTCTAATTTCTATTTCACCCTCTTAGAACCAGAGGGGAAACTCACCTGATTCTGCATTCCATATACAAAATTTTCATAGAAATCAAAATCCATAGAGAAATTAGATATACCTTCTACCATACCATTACCATGAATTATTTGAAGGCCCTTCTCTCTAATATGTACAAGCCTTTGATGCCATAGCATGGTCTTTTCTCTAGAGACCACTAGATTTTCTGCTCCACTTTTAGGAATCACAGAACTATTGCACCCATCAATAACAGTGCTACCCTGAAGCTTGTACAGAGTTCCAATCCAAACTCCTCGCATCAATACCAGTGCTCCCTGAACCATCAATACCAGTGCTCCCTGAATCATCAATACTAGTGCTCCCTGTCATCCCCTAAGAAGACATTACCACCATCATATTTCTCATTATCACAGAACCATTCTCTATGGGGAGTGAAGGGAAATGATGCATTTGAGTCAATCAACCATGCCTCATGATCTACATGCATACTTGAAGAAGAAGCCAAGTACACATCCCCATCTTCATATGAGGTGGTTTTCACCTTTGTAAAAGGAGCATCATTATATCCCTTTCCTTTCTCAGGAGCTTTAGATTTACAGTCCCTTTTTAAGTGCCCTTCTTTTCCGCATTTCCAACACACCTTTACAGGTTTTATTGTAGATTTAGATCTCCCACTCGAGGAATTATTTTTGTTTATGTTATGGGACTGTCCTCATACAGAAAAAGGCATCACCATTCTGTCCTTCCATATTTTTTCATCTCATCTCCTCTGAAAACAAGAATGAAACTATTTCATCCAACTGTAAGGCAATTGCATTGCTACCTATTGCAACAAATAGACTATCCCACGAATCTAGTAGAGAACACAACAAACTGATGCACTTATCTTCATCTGAAATTTTAATATCAAAAAATAAGAACTGACTTACCATAGTATTAAAGGCATTCAGATGCTCTGTCATCGAGTCTCCATATTTCGTCCTCAGGTTATACATCTTTTTTCGTAGGAACAGTTTATTCACTAGAGACTTAGATCGATAAAAAGTCCCTAACTTGTCCCACAAAGCCTTCGTCTCAACTTCCCCTGATACATTCAACAATACTGAATCTGAGACACACAATCGTATTGTGCTCTTTTCCTTCCGATATAACTTTGCCCAGTCTTCAAATGACATTGTTGTTGGTTTAGTACCCGGATCTACCATGATCCACTGATCTTTATCCACCATCAAATCCTCCATCTTAAGTTTTCACAAATCAAACTCTGACCATTAAATTTCTCGATCTCTATCTTTCCACTGCTCACCATCTTCTTTCACCACAAGAATCGATCCTGCAGATCTCCCATTGAGTAGGGTCTACCACAAGCCCGAGAAAAACCCCTCAGCAACAAAGGCGTCCCCTTGAAGCCAAAACATCTCTAATACCAAATGTATGTTTTAACCCCGTACATAACTTACTTGCATACGAATTATAAAAACAGAAAATAAACAATGGCAAGAGCATAAACCATAAAACATATAGACACAAATATTTTCCCTTGGAACCCAAAAATGGGACTACCAGATTGATTTTTCATTATTTTCCTTTCAATGTTACAATACATATATATACATGCTGAAGCATCCATAAACCCCAATCCATTAACCCTGGATTAGAACATATTTGTAGTTCCCTTGACCGGATCTACAAAATACCATGGAAAAAAAACCATCATGCCCAAAACCATGTGCGAAATCCATGCACAAAACCATAGGTAGGTCTGCCCACCTAATATAGGGTCCAAAAAAAAGAAAAATTCTGGGGTGATGCCCCGTACCTCGTGCAGGGGGGCTACCACCCTCACTATGACCCCCTTGCACATGGGGTAGTCATGGAATGAATATGAAACACACCCAAGAAAAGTAGAATATTTAAATATATGGTATCAAGCATCTGTGATATACGATGTGTATATGGCTTGCCTGCAAGAAAAAATATCCAAGGAATGAAAGGATAATCGACCACACCTAGATCATTGAGTTCCAGGCTTAAATTGATATTGATTGTGAGAAGTTGGCCAAGGGTGCCATCATGCCCCCAAGCATGAGATATTCCCCACCAACATATGATGATGGAGGGGATTTATTGGGTATTCAAAGGCGGTAATGATGCCCCTAGTAGGATGAGTTTATGGAGCGCCATTGTGGTCTAAGTGCTCGAATAAGGGATTCAAGCATCCAACCCTACTTGACATGACATCCTCCAGAGGATGGTGAGTAGATGTAGGAGAATATATGCCCCTCAATTTTGGATGTATGGATATTATGATACATAACATGATTATGCATGATTTTTGATGATGTGGTCACCATTTGTTTGTTTATGGTTGTCTTCTTATGGGAAGATTGGAGGTGCAGTGAGAGAAAGGAAATGGTGGATTGTTGATCTCATTTGTTACTGCATGTGTGAGTCAAATGGAAAATTTATGGGTTCACATACATGGTGTCACCATACCAAAGAGCATCTTCAGATATAATGAATTGGTGCTCACCTAGATGACACTGGGGTTGAACAACAACAATGTCTAAGGAATTGGGTTGTTGATGTAAGATATAGGAATGATTAAGTGGATCATTAACAGGGTGATATGGAGTGACATTAGACATGAAATTTATTCAATATGGGGAAGAATAATGGCACTAGAGTCGATACTACCATATGCACTAAGAGGCTTGGGGAGAATGACTTCTCCTAGACTCTCAAAAGTGGATGCCCCCTTAACCAAACATTGTGTGACAATGTAACGGTAACAAGGTGGATGTGGTTCAAATTCTTGGGTTAAAAGTAAGGGGTGATGGAACCAATCATCATCATGGGAGAAAAGGTTCACATATGCAATGTCAAAAATATTGGATGGATGACTAGTGGATGTGGCATCCACCAATGTTGAGACTGGAGTGTCTTCCAAGGATGGTTCAAAAGAGGCACAGTAAGAAACTGCAAGAGAGTCCAAATAAATTGATCCCATGGATGATGATAGGTAAAGGATGGGTGCTGAATTATTTATCATCTCGACACTAGGAGGAATAATCACAAAGGTGGTTTAAGAAACCTCCTGTTCTGGTAAAGCACTGGGGCTAGAACCCGTAGGTAGAGGAGAAGTAGAGTCACTAAGAGAGGAATCTAACTCGTGAAGCACATGAAGTGTATCATGAAAGTATTCAAGATGAGGATAGTGATGGGAATAATTTCTATAATAATAACACAAAGAACAAGGATGGTCCATGTGTAACGGTTTGTTCTTTTTGGAAGATTCGGGTAAGGTAACATGGACCTTAAGAATGTTAGGATTGGGTAGAGTATTTGAGACCACACTCTTTGTTGGAAATACTGAGAGAGGGGGATTCAATATTTCTTTTCAATTGTTACTTTTACCAGTTAGATCACTTATATTTAGAACACAAAATGAACATTAAGAATAAATTCTTTTATTAATTTATTCAATAAATCAAGTAAAATATATGTAGGGCTCCAACCATAGGTGAAGACACTGATCTTCAATCTCCCAAGCTCTTGTTAACGCTTGAAATTTCACCTCAGGCTGAGAAAGGTAAACCTCAAGGCAACATCAAACCACTTAGCCTCGTAGCTAGCCCTACGGGGCAGGAGAGGGCTCTCTCCGGTGTATCTCGATAAAGATCTTCAATGGGCGAGATAACCAATAGGGTAACACTGATTTTAGGCTAGTAAACTGATCAAAAGGGTTGATTTGGGATTTTTAGGTTTTTTGGTGGAAAATTGGAGAAATGGCAATTTTAGGTGCAGGGATTAGACACAGTTTTCGCAGGGGGTTCTTTGGGGTGAGGTAGGAAACCGTATTGATGCCTTTAATAGAGATGGATGGATGAGAATGATCAGTGAGGAGTTAAAGAGAGCAAGCAATAACCTTGAATTCCCTTTAAACAGTCAAAAACATTGATATTAAACAAACTTAAAAGCAGAGCATGACAGTCATGAGTTCTACTTTAACACTTCATTTGCCTAATGTGCAGAAGGAAAAGTAAGGAAATTATTTACATAACACACTTACAAGTACAAAGAGAAACACACCATCAATACATGTGACCACAAGAATCCCAAAAAGGACTGCAAAACACTGGTCTTCCTTTGCCAAAAATTTGCAGAGATACAGTGAGTAATACAATAAGAGCTTCTCCCTCAAGAGTCCAACCTTCAAACCTATGAAAATGACTAAGAAAATACATAATATAGGCAAGCTAACACCTTTCCTTGCCTCTAGGGGTCGAGCTCATCCTTCTAGGAGCTGTTTCAACCAATTCTAAACTGAGCACTAAAATCTAGGCAGTCAAAACAACTTGCCCCTATAAGCTAGGAAACCAATTCATTCATTTAATTTTCACCTATCTCATGAATGAATCTTCTAGAAGAGATACATAAGTGTAAAAGTGTCATAAAATTACATCATTTACAACAAGGAGGATAAAAATCAATTCCAAAAAGTCAAACATAGTCAAAACTGCGTTTTGCTGAGCTGTAGGCTGAAATCCTGAGCAATTTGCCTGATAGGTCGCGCGCCATTCCTGAACGGGTCGCGCGCCTTTGAGAGAAATTTTGGGGAACTTCCAGATGTCCAAATGGGGCAAGAGCAGGTTTGTTGGAAAGGTCTGGATGTCGGATTTCCAACCCAAGTGGAATTTATGAATTTGGTGGTCATTTACCCCTCCAAAATTGCAATCTCCCAAGACTGCTTTCTGTGTGTCAAAAATGTGGCAGAAAGTCATTTTTTGCTTGTTTTTTAACTTTCTGAAGGCCCAAAACTTCATAAAATCTCTTGTCAATGGGTGAGAATGTGTAACTTTTCATGACAAATCCAGAAATGCTGAGTTTTCCCGGAACGGAGTAGCCAAATTAAAGGGTCGCGCGGGGGGTGAGACCCGTTGAGGGGACAAAACCTGTTTTTTGCCTGAAAAACCAAAAATGACCCAAAATACTCAAAATTTCTTGGAATTTGTGCTAGGGCTGAGCTATTTAGTGCCATGCTCCTTCAAGGAAGCCTCGGCCAAGATGTGGAGGGGGTCGGGCCTTTTCCTTCATTTTTGTGCTCTGGCCAACCGCCTTTGGAGCACTTTCATCTTCGCCTTGCACACGTGCATCCGTGCCCAATAATGATTCTTCATGTTTCTAAGCAATTTCTTATCTTGGTTGGCCTTGTCCAATAGCCTCTCCAAGTGAGCATTGAGCCGGATAAGCATAGACTCTCTCTCAACGGGTACTAAATCACCGGGTCTTCTTCGATTCAAGTTGCGGTCACTACAAATCCTCCACAACTCATCAAGAGTTTGCTCATCCTCCAACTTCTTGTTGTGCTGCTCTAAATAGGTGATCCTCCCCTATGCCATCTCTAACTTCTGCTGCAACAAGCGGTTCTCAGCCTCCTTTTGCTGAATGACCTCATGAAACTCCGTGGTAGGAGAGCCGGTATCAAGATCAATGATATCAATGTCGGGATCACCGGTCATTCCCTCCTCGATCATGGGCTGCTTGCCCCTCTGTGTTATCTGTGCTGCTGAAGAAGGCGAGGCCCCTTCCACCTAATGTGGAGATAGCACTCGCTGAGCTGATGAAGAAGGCGAGACCCCTTCCACCTGCTGTGGAGAAAATACTCGCCGAGCTGCTGCAAATAAGGCCCTTTGGCCTCTCTGATAAGTGACCAATGGAGAAGAGTTGACATATCTAGTCACGGGGATGTCATGCTGCTGTGATGGTCCTCCCTCCTCATGAACAACCTCAGGAGGAGGTGGTGGTGGTGCTGTGAAAAGCTCACGAGAGATAAACTCCTCCCATGGGATGCCCTGCTGAGCCAACTGATGTATGACCACAAGCTGAATCAAACCATAATGATAGAGGCTCCTATACTATTGTGCTGGGCTCTTCCTCTGCATCAAGGGCACCATCCTCTCAATGTTCCAGCACAAGAAAAAAGGGATGTTCATCATCCGTACCCGTGTGAAATGCATCAACAGGCGAATATGGTACGAATATACTTGTGAAAATCTGCCCTCACAGGTGAAATAGAGCATGATAAGTTTCATCATGGGGGCATACTCACTCCTCAAAAATCTGAAGGGAAATACACCCGTCAAGTGTCTCATGAATGCAGGTCTAATGAAAGGCTCATACTTAACACTGTCCAACATCTTGCGCTTATTCCACACCTCTCTGACATTAGGTATCCCTGTGGCTTGAGCAATCATCTCGGGTGTCAATGTAAAATCCACCCCGGCAAGGTTCACATGTCCATCATGCAAATGCAAAACAAATAAGCGAGCCAACTCCCTGTGATGCTGAATCTGAGAGATCCTCTCGCAAAACTCATAGCAAGACATATAACGGAAGCATGATACTGCCATTGGACAAGCCTACAAATCGGTCAAAGTGGTGGGCTCCTCTCTCCTATCATGACTGCCCTTTCCACCCTTGTGAGGCCTCCTCTGTACCTCAAACTCTGAAGCTGACGCATGGTCATCACTTTGCTCATAATTGGTTTCGGTTTCTGACATTATTTTAGGAGCAAAGTGGCTAAAATATACTGTTGTTTCTGCTTTGTAAACTGCTAATTAGAATGTTGTTTCAAGGGGACAAGGAGCACGAGGGAAATGTTAGGGGAGGGATACTTTAAAGGGAAAACGGGAATAATAATAAAACAGGGAGTTTAAGGGAAGAATTATTGTATATACATCATTATACAATTTGATTTACAAGGATATTATGAGAGGTAGGGTTAGGGTGTAATTTTTTGATTTCTTGGGAAGAGGGGTAGGGTTTAGGGCTCTTCACATATTTGGAAGGGAAATTTACATAGAATGATAAGGAATATGAAATGGGAGATGAAAAAAAAAATGAGAACAATGGGATACCTCAAAACAGCATATAAAACCCCAACAATTTGACAACTTCAAACCAAAAGCACAATGGAGACTTTCACTTGCAAATGGAGACTTTTACAAATACAATCATGACCTTCTTGAACTGTAGCAAGCAATAATTTTTTATGATGGAGGGCCTACCTTGCAAAATTTGGCAATTTGTGGTTCCTTGGCAAGTTTGCTGGCGGTTTTGACAGAGAGAGTGCTGATGGGTCGCGCGCCTCACCCAACGGGTCGCGCGCCTTCAACGGGTCGCACGTGTTATAACTTAACACTGGCACAGGGCGCTTGACGGGTCGCGCACCTCCAACGGGTCGCGCGCCTGGTTCAACGGGTCGCGCGCCTTCCCAACTCACACAATTCGCTCAAACTCTCTTGGAAACAATTGCTCTATCACTTGAATGCACAATGAGGCTTGACGAAGGGAGATTAGGGCTTTTATAGCCTTGTTTGAATTAATTTCATGTAATAACCCACCTTATAATGTTTTTCCATGACACTTTATAAACTTGACTTTTTTGGTTTCCTTTTGTCCTGAAATTGATTGATTTGATGCTTTTCTTTGATAATTTTTGCAGGGATAGCATCTGAGGGATCTTGACAAGGGAGCCAGGGTTACATGCTGTCCTTTGAATCATTTTGAATTTTTACAATTTTTACAAAATTTTGAGAAATGACCTTGGCTTTAAAAACAGGGTTTTTAAATCCAAGGTGAAAATTAACTGTACAAGATAGAATCTTTCGAAGAAATACTTTGAAAATCATCCCTCTGGCTTGTTGGGTACTTATTGACCTTCAGAGACATGAGCTTGAAGACAAACTTTACCAAAAACCCTAGACCTAAAAATTTGATCTCAAGACAATAGACAAGTAACCTTGACAAAGTTTAATGACTGAAACAAGCTGATCCAGCAGTGCCCAGAGGGGGACAAAGACACCAGCTCCTCCATCAGGGTTATGGCATGCCTAACGGAATGCAAAGAATGACACTGATGAGACACCTACCTATGCAAATGCAAAGAGCTTTGATCGCTGATGGAGGGCTACTAGACCGACTCTAACATTGGCTCCAATGGGGATGGTAGCTCCTTGGAGGTACCAAGAACCTTAGACCTCTGGGAGAGCAGACCAGTGCTTTATCATCATTGGGCAATGGAGTCAATATTTACACATGTGACCCAAATTTGGACAACTTTATTGACTTTGACAATTGACTGAAATTTGAACTAACTTTGACACAAACCGACTCACTTTATGCAGAAAAAAGACTGATTAAAACAACCTGAAAAACTCACACCAACTAATCACCATCTTCAGAAATATAGCCTTCACAGCGGGCCCCAGACTAAAGATGGAAGATCAGTTCACACTTGCTGCAGAATGAAAGTAAAATGGTAATTACAATGAGAGTGATTAGAGCAGAAAATGCTCAAGCATGATACCTTTTGAGCAGCCGGCCATTCACCGACCCACCGAGACAATCATCACCGTTCATTTCTTTGAGAAGAAAGGCATTTGGACCACGGTATGCTGCAATTTTGTAGGGACCTTTCCACAAGTTGTCGAATTTTCCATGTTTCCCTTTGTCTTCATTTCGGGCATCCCATCTCAAAACAACATCATCTATCTGAAAATCATCTGGTTTGGCTTTTTTGTCATAGATTTTCTTTATGCGCTCCTGCAACTTAAGGGAATTTTGAAGAACCTCCTCTCGTGTCTGCTGTAAATGAATCATTTGACTAATCCGCCGTTGCATAGGATCCTCCTCGCCACCAGCTTCTTGAAGCAACTTTGCTACCGGAATACTAAGAGAAGTAGGAAACACTACATCTGTCCCGTAAACCAGTTCAAAGGGTGACATACCAATTGACTTCTTTTGACTTACTCGATCAACCCATAATGCATTTACTAACTTTTTGTGCCAGCTCTTCTTATTGATTTCCAGCAATTTCTTTATGATGTTCACTAGAGATTTGTTCGAAGATTCGGCCAGCCTATTTCCTTGCGGATGGTAGGCGGTCGAATGCCCCAAGCTGATGTTATATTTGTAGCAAAAATCAACCATTTTCTTCGATTTAAAGGCTGCTGCATTATCTGTAATCAACTTATGTGGACAGTCGAAACGTGACAATATGTTATTCTCAAGAAAAGAAATAATTACCGAGTCCGTGGCCTGCCAGGTGGGAATGGCTTCAATCCACTTTGTGAAGTAATCTGTGGCGGTCAAGATCCATCGATGCTGCCCGGAAGATGCTGGGTGGATTTCGCCAATAAAATCCAAGCCCCATTGCTGAAATGGTGCGCTGATTTCAATGGGCTTGAGAGGTAACGGCTGTAATTTCTGCTTTCCTTGAAAAATTTGACATTCATGACAACTCTTAACTGCTTTATATACATCAGAAAATAAAGAAGGCCAATAGAAACCAGCTCTTAAGATCTTATTGGCCGTGGTCTTCCAAAACAAGTGACCCCCACAGTCACCTTTATGAAAATCCTCTACTGCTGTCTTAGCTTCTTCTTCGACTAAACAATTCAGAAATATGCCATCGGGGTCTTTCCAATAAAGTGCAGATTTGATGATACAAAATTTGGCAGCCTTTAACTTCAATGTTCTAGCTTTGTTTCTAGGCATCCCAGGGGGTGAAGACAAATTTTGAAGCACATATACAATATCAGCATACCAAGGAGAGGAAACAAAGATATCTAATACCTGTAGAGCTGAATTCTCTTCGTCTTCATCGGATAAGGCAGCAATCAAATTAATGTCTAAGACATGAAGATTTGTTTCAGCCATCAACTTAGCAAGACCTTGACCCTTGATCAACTTGGTAGGCTTAATTTCCACATCATACTCTAATAGTGCAGCGATCCACTTACCCCTTCTTCCTTCCGGTTTCGCTTGTACCAAAACATCCTTAATAGCTGCGTTGGGAACATACGCCAAAATATGAGAATTCAGTATGTATACCTGGAAATCTTTCAAAGCTTTTACTAGTGCCAATGCTTGCTTTTCGATGATATTATAATTCAGCGCTCCGTCCCTTATGATGCGGCTGAAAAAAGCTATGGGCTTCTCAACTCCATCTATCTTTTGCATCAACACGGCTGCTAACGTATGCTCAGAAGCAAATGAAAATAAAATAAAATCTTGTGTATAATTCGGGCTGATCAAAGTTGGGGCTGAAGATAAAATTAACTTTACCAAGTTGAAAGACTTTACCGCCTCTTCGGTCCATTTGAGCTCGCTGTCCTTTTTGAGCATGTTGGTTATTTCTCTAAGATGTTCGGCAAGATTGGGAATAAAGCGACGCAGAAAATTCAATTTGCCATTGAAGGACTGAATCTCCTTCTTGCTTCGGGGCTACTCTAATTGCTAAATTGCTTCCACCCATGCAGGATCTATACGAATGCCATCTTTAGAAATAATATGACCCAGCAACTTGCCTTCGCTCATAGTGAAAAGGCTCTTCTTCGGATTCAACAAGATACCATACTTTCTGCACTTTTGGAACACCTTAGTCAAATGAAACAAATGCTCTTCATCAGATTTAGAAAACACAGTCAAATCATCAAGATAAACGACCAAAAAGACATCTTTCTCATTAGCAAAGGCCATGTCCATTGCCCGCTGAAATGTGGCGCCTACGTTCTTCAATCCAAACGGCATCTTGGCATAATGAAATGTCCCCCACGGAGTAGTGAATGTTGTCTTGTCTCGGTCATCTTCATGTACCAAAATCTGATTATACCCAGAATAACCATCAAGCAATGACATCCTTGATGCCCCAACTACCCGCTGCAATATATGATCCATTTTGGGCAGCGGATAATTGTCCTTTAGTGACACCTTATTCAGATTTCTAAAGTCTATACACAAGCGTATCTCGTCGGTCTTCTTTCTCACGGGCACCAAGTTGGAAATCCAATCAGAAAATAGGATTCGCACTATGATTCTAGACTTATATAACCTGTTGACTTCCTTCTCGATGAATGGCAGTAACTTAGGATTAATTCTTCTCAACTTTTGTCGGAAAGGCTTTTGATTTGGCTTTATGGGAATGGTATGCTGAATGATACTTGTGTCATAAGTTTTCAAATCTGAATAGTCCCATGCAAAAACATTAGAAAACGAAGACAACAATCTGATATATTCTTTCTTTACCTTGGGCGACAATGCTTTCGAGAGCTTCACCATCTTTGGATTTTCGGCTGTCCCGAGATTCACATCTTCGACACCTTCTTCCGTTGGCCTCAAAGCTGGTTTGCGGGCCACATCATCTTGATCGAACAATTCTTCCAAAGGAATTAATCCTTTAGGAATGTAATTGTCCTTGAGCTGCAACACATCCATCTGATTTACTCCTTCAGCTTCCGTGTCTATGGATATGTCTTTGAAATTACCCTCAATTTGCAGAAAATCTTTGATCTCTTCGTCATCTTGGAAAACTTGCCAACACCTTTGATTATCTGGAACTGTAGGACGATGCTTCACATATATCTCAAACTTATTGCTAGAATTCATGGGTATTTTCAGATTACTTGCTGCCTTAGCCAATGCATCCGCAACACCATTTTGAATCCGGGGCACACATGTCAAAGTATGTTCTGAAAACAGTTTTAAGATATCTAGGACATCATTCCGATATGCTCGCATACGAGGATGTTTAGCCTGAAATTCACCTTTCACTTGCTTTATAACCAACTCGGAGTCGCCATATACCGCTATCTTCTTTGCCTTCAACTTCCGAAGGATTTTCAGACCAGCAATAAAAGCCTCGTATTCCGCCTCATTATTTGAGCAATCGAATGCCAATTTATATGAACATACCCGTACCTTGCTAAGGACTTGGTTTTGGACTGAAAATGGGCTTCTAATCCACACACCTATACCAGCACCATCGCTGCCCACTGCACCATCAAAATCCATGGTCCAAAGACCATCCTCATCGTCTTCTAAGTGTTGAAAATGTGATGTCGATGCATTCTCTGTTTGCTGCCCATTTATTTCAGCTGTTGGCTTTATGACAGCAGACCTTTCTTCACTTTCCTTTCTCAAAACTTCTCTAAAATTCTCTGTAATATCTGGTATATCTTCTGCTTGAACTAACTAACTATCTATCTCATTGAAATTATCCGCAAACAAAACAAAAGATTCTAAATCTGTTTGTACATAATTTACAGGATGATTGACGGGCTTTTCCTTACTAGTGATCATGTATTTCATTTTTTGTTCCCGATACAACTTCCTCATCTGACCAAAAACGGGAATTGTAGCATAGGAAAAATCGAGCTGAAGTGTACCTTTGAGCTTGGCTCCCCATGACCTCGAAAGCAACATGCCAAATTGCGGAGGAATATCCGCCACCACCACGTCCATCAAAACATTCTTTGCTGGGATTTGATCTAGACTCACCACCAAGTCCTTCATCAAACCAATACATTTCACCCGGCTGGAATAAAACGAATACAAATCATGATACTTCCTTGTGATGTCAAGTCCCAGCTTCTCCATAATTGCTTTGGGCATCAAATTATGTGAAGCTCCCGAATCAAACATGGCATTGTGTAGCACATACTCATGTAATCGAAAACTGATATAAAACGGAGGGACATCACTCTCGGGAGATTCACCATTTAAAGTGGGCCCAAAAATCAGCTCAGGTTGATCATCTTCTACATTCACCGTGTCTAGCATTGGATCGAAATTCAGCATCTTGGAGATTTGGCCTCGATAAGTGCTGTTTCTCATGATTTCCGTCAAGGGAATAGACACCTTCAACTTTGCAATCTCATTCTCCAAACTGAAAGCTGAAATCTTCTCACTTTCTTTAGCCGGATTGTCTCCTTTTTCACCTCTATCTCTTGGTGCGTTTGATGGCTTGTCTATTTTGCTTGCTGATAATGATTGGCCTGTTGGAGGATCGCTTATTTCTCTCCCTTTTTTCTGCGGGACAATAGAACCATTCTTTGCCGAAGCCTCTGTTCTCTTTTGGATGGGATTTATGGGAACAACTCGGTTTCTCAATTGCCTTTGCTGACCTTGCTGAGCTGATAAAGCATGCAAATACCCTCTTTGATACTCTTCGGATTCTTCTTGAAGTGCTGCATCGTTTGACAAAATATAATGCTCATCTTGGGGAATGATGGAATTACTCACCAACTCTTCCTCTTCTGTAATATAAGCGGGCAGATCATCAGGAGTGAAGAAGTGATTTTCTTCTCCAACATTATCACCTTCATCCTCTGATTCTAGGCTAACAAAATTCTGCTGAAAAGAAGGTTTCATTTGCTGTTGAACTGCTGCCTCTTGTGCCTTTGTTTCACGCTGCTTGATTCTATATTGTTGTTGCTGTGCACCTCGGAAATTAGGATTACGGATCTGCGGTTCCGGCTTGTCAAGACGAACATTTTCAAGTGCCCTCTTTATCTGTTCAACATCACGAAGAAGCTGATTTGAGGTGGATGCTTCCTCTTTGATTGTGACTCGCTTTTTGGCCTTCATTCTTGCCCTTTTATCATTTAAGTTTGCCTCAACACTGACAGCAATTTTCTACATATCCTCCAAGGTAGGAGGATCTTTGTCTCTCAATGAGTAGGCCATCTCCGGATCAAAGCCATCCGGGAACTTAAGAAGTGCTGATTTTCTAGATGGCCTCAAATCATCTGGAATAGCATTGTAAACTGTATTAAATCTGATAATATAATCTTGGACCGACTCACCATGATTACGCTTGAGGTTGTTGTATTCGGCATTAATCTGAAGTGGATCCTTTCTGATTTCCCATCGATCTAAAAACTGGTTCTGAAGTGCTTCCAAGGTGGGAATGCTTCTAGTTGTCAACCCTCTGAACCACTTTCTAACTTCTCCTTCAAATGTTTGCACGAACAATCGCATGGTAACATCTTCTTCATCTATCTCATATAGATCAAAGAAAGTGGTCATTTTTTCAATATGTTTCTGAGCAGAAATACTTTGTGGAGTGCCATCAAACATAGGGATTTTACTTTGATAATCGGCTGGCATATCATGAAGATTTTGGGGAAGAGCAAGTGGGGCAAACCGGGCAGCCATTGCTTTAGGAGGGGGAGTAGGATGAGTATGAGGAGGAGGAGCTGTGATAGCAGGGATTGTAATAAGAGGAGTTGTAGTTTGTGGAGTTGGGGGAGTCGGAGGGGTAGGAGGAGTAGGAGGGGTATGGGATGTAGAAGGAGAACCGACTGTGGATTCGGGATAGGTGATTATAGGCGAAACTGAAACAAAAGGAGGATAAGATTCTTCGTGAGCCGTGATAGTGGATCCAATATGATCAGAGATAGTCTCAACAAAATCAGCAAGGGTAGTAGCTTGAATATGTGTCTGGAGATGTCTCAAAATGAAATTTTCGACCAACTTGTTGTGTCTCTCAAATTCAATGATAGCTGCAAAATCAGGGTCAAGGACTAGAGAATCGAGCGCACTCTTGGACTTGGCTTTAAACAGGGACAACTCAAAGCTTTCGTCAAAGTCTAGATCTTCAAAATACTTGATAATAGCTGGAGATGAATGGGATTTGAAAATGGGTCTAGGATCTGTAGCCAACTTCTTTTTCTCAAAAAGACTAGGAAAGAAAAACCATTCAGCCTGTGAAAACTCTCAACCTATCATCAACGGCTCAGAGTTAACAATTATACTGGGATAAAGTGCCAATGAAGCGCTACGTTCACAAGCTCACGGAGATCGACTGAAGCAACGTTTATCTACTAACGCTGATGTAAAACAAGAGCGTTTTCGAAGCCTACCTGGCGTATCTTCAGACTCCATCTAAGACTTATGAAATAACACGTCAATGAGCAATCGATTAGTTTGTTCTCCCCAGTATGGTCGCCAATATGTTAACGCTTGAAATTTCACCTCAGGCTGAGAAAGGTAAACCTCAAGGCAACATCAAACCACTAAGCCTCGTAGCTAGCCCTACGGGGCAGGAGAGGGATCTCTCCGGTCTATCTCGATAAAGATCTTCAATGGGCGAGATAACCAATAGGGTAACACTGATTTTAGGCTAGTAAACTGATCAAAAGGGTTGATTTGGGATTTTTAGGTTTTTTGGTGGAAAATTGGGGAACTGGCAATTTTAGGTGCGGGGATTAGACACAGTTTTTGCAGGGGGTTCTTTGGGGCGAGGTAGGAAACAGTATTGATGCCTTTAATAGAGATGGATGGATGAGAATGACCGGTGAGGAGTTAAAGAGAGCAAGCAATAACCTTGAACTCCCTTTAAACAGTCGAAAACATTGATATTAAGCAAACTTAAAAGCAGAGCATGACAGTCATGAGTTCTACTTTAACACTTCATTTGCCTAATGTGCAGAAGGAAAAGTAAGGAAATTATTTACATAACACACTTACAAGTACAAAGAGAAACACACCATCAATACATGTGACCACAAGAATCCCAAAAAGGACTGCAAAACCCTGGTCTTCCTTTGCCAAAAAATTGCAGAGATACAGTGAGTAATACAATAAGAGCTTCTCCCTCAAGAGTCCAACCTTCCAACCTCTGAAAATGACTAAGAAAATACATAATATAGGCAAGCTAACACCTTTCCTTGCCTCTAGGGGTCGAGCTCATCCTTCTAGGAGTTGTTTCAACCAATTCTAAACTGAGCACTAAAATCTAGGCAGTCAAAACAACTTGCCCCTATAAGCTAGGAAACCAATTCATTCATTTAATTTTCACCTATCTCATGAATGAATATTCTAGAAGAGATACATAAGTGTAAAAGTGTCATAAAATTACATCATTTACAACAAGGAGGATAAAAATCAATTCCAAAAAGTCAAACATAGTCAAAACTGCGTTTTGCTGAGCTGTAGGCTGAAATCCTGAGCAATTTGCTTGATAGGTCGCGCGCCATTCCTGAATGGGTTGCGCGCCTTTGAGAGAACTTTTGGGGCACTTTCAGGTGTCCAAATGGGGCACGAGTAGGCTTGTTGGAAAGTTCTGGATGTCTACTTTCCAACCCAAGTAGAATTTATGAATTTGGTGGTCATTTACCCCTCCAAAATTGCAATCTCCCAAGACTGCTTTCTGTGTGTCAAAAATGTGGCAGAAAGTCATTTTTTGCTTGTTTTTTAACTTTCTGAAGGCCCAAAACTTCATAAAATCTCTTGTCAATGGGTGAGAATGTGTAACTTTTCATGAAAAATCCAGAAATGCTGAGTTTTCCCGGAACGGAGTAGCCAAATGAAAGGATCGCGCGGGGGGTGAGACCCGTTGAGGGGACAAAACCTGTTTTTTGCCTGAAAAACCAAAAATGACCCAAAATGCTCAAAATTTCTTGGAATTTGTGCTAGGGCTGAGCTATTTAGTGCCATGCTCCTTCAAGGAATCCTCGGCCAAGATGTGGAGGGGGTCGGGCCTTTTCCTTCGTTTTTGTGCTCTGGCCAACCGCCTTTGGAGCACTTTCATCTTCGCCTTGCACACGTGCATCCGTGCCCAATAATGATTCTTCATGTTTCTAAGCAATTTCTTATCTTGGTTGGCCTTGTCCAACAGCCTCTCCAAATGAGAATTAAGCCGGATAAGCATAGACTCTCGCTCAACGGGTACTAAATCACCGGGTCTTCTTCGATTCAAGTTGCGGTCACTACAAATCCTCCACAACTCATCAAGAGTTTGCTCATCCTCCAACTTCTTGTTGCGCTGCTCTAAATAGGTGATCCTCCCCTGTGCCATCTCTAACTTCTGCTGCAACAAGCGGTTCTTGGCCTCCTTTTGCTGAATGACCTCATGAAACTCCGTGGTAGGAGAGTGGGTATCAAGATCAATGATATTAATGTCAGGATCATCGGTCATTCCCTCCTCAATCATGGGCTGCTTGCCCATCTGTGCTGTCTGTGCTGCTGAAGAAGGCGAGGCCCCTTCCACCTGATGTGGAGATAGCACTCGCTGAGCTGATGAAGAAGGCGAGACCCCTTCCACCTGCTGTGGAGAAAATACTCGCCGAGTTGCTGCAAATAAGGCCCTTTGGCCTCTCTGATAAGTGACCAATGGAGAAGAGATGAAATATCTAGTCACGGGGGTGTCATTCTACTATGATGGTCCTCCCTCCTCGTGAACAACCTCAGAAGGAGGTGGTGGTGGTGCTGTGAAAAGCTCACGAGAGATAAACTCCTCCCATGGGATGCCCTGCTGAGCCAACTGATGTATGACCACAAGCTGAGTCAAACCATAATGATAGAGGCTCCTATACTGCTGTGCTGGGCTCTTCCTCTGCATCAAGGGCACCATCCTCTCAATGTTCCGGCACAAGAAAACAGGGATGTTCATCATCCGTACTCATGTGAAATGCATCAACAGGCGAATATGGTACGAATATACTTGTGAAAATCTGCCCTCACAGGTGAAATAGAGCATGATAAGTTTCATCATGGGGGCATACTCACTCCTCAGAAATCTGAAGGGAAATACACCCGTCAAGTGTCTCATTAATGCAGGTCTAATGAAAGGCTCATACTTAACACTGTCCAACATCTTGCGCTTATTCCACACCTCTCCGACATTAGGTATCCCTGTGGCTTGAGCAATCATCTCGGGTGTCAATGTAAAATCCACCCCGGCAAGGTTCACATGTCCAGCATGCAAATGCAAAACAAATAAGCGAGCCAACTCCCTGTGATACTGAATCTGAGAGATCCTCTCGCAAAACTCATAGCAAGACATATAACGGAAGCATGATACTGCCATTGGACAAGCCTGCAAATCGGTCACAGTGGTGGGCTCCTCTCTCCTATGATGACCGCCTTTTCCACCCTTGTGAGGCCTCCTCTATACCTCAAACTCTGAAGCTGACGCATGGTCATCACTTTGCTCATAATTGGTTTCGGTTTCTGACATTATTTTAGGAGAAAAGTGGCTGAAATATACTGTTGTTTCTGCTTTGTAAACTTCTGATTAGAATGATGTTTCAAGGGGACAAGGAGCACGAGGGAAATGTTAGGGGAGGGATACTTTAAAGGGAAAACGGGAATAATAATAAAACAGGGAGTTTAGGGGAAGAATTATTGCATATACATCATTATACAATTTGATTTACAAGGATATTATGAGAGGTAGGGTTAGGGTGTAATTTTTTGATTTCTTGGGAAGAGGGGTAGGGTTTAGGGCTCTTCACATATTTGGACGGGAAATTTACATAGAATGATAAGGAATATGAAATGGGAGATGAAAAAAAAATGAGAACAATGGGATACCTCAAAACAGCATATAAAACCCCAGCAATTTGACAACTTCAAACCAAAAGCACAATTGAGACTTTCACTTGCAAATGGAGACTTTTACAAATACAATCATGACCTTCTTGAACTGTAGCAAGCAATAATTTTTTATGATGGAGGGCCTACCTTGCAAAATTTGGCAATTTGTGGTTCCTTGGCAAGTTTGCTGGCGGTTTAGACAGAGAGAGTGCTGATGGGTCGCACGCCTCACCCAACGGGTCGCGCGCGTTATAACTTAACACTGGCACAGGGCGCCTGACAGGTCGCGCGCCTCCAACGGGTCGCCTGCCTGGTTCAACGGGTCGCGCGCCTTCCCAACTCACACAATTCGCTCAAACTCTCTTGGAAACAATTGCTCTATCACTTGAATGCACAATGAGGCTTGATGGAGGGAGATTAGGGCTTTTATAGCCTTGTTTGAATTAATTTCATGTCATAACCCACCTTATAATGTTTTTCCATGACACTTTATAAACTTGACTTTTTTGGTTTCCTTTTGTCCTGAAATTGATTGATTTGATGCTTTTCTTTGATAATTTTTGCAGGGATAGCATCTGAGGGATCTTGACAAGGGAGCCAGGGTTACATGCTGTCCTTTGAATCATTTTGAATTTTTACAATTTTTACAAAATTTTGAGAAATGACCTTGGCTTTAAAAACAGGGTTTTTAAATCCAAGGTGAAAATTAACTGTACAAGATAGAATCTTTCGAAGAAATACTTTGAAAATCATCCCTCTGGCTTGCTGGGTACTTATTGACCTTCAGAGACATGAGCTTGAAGACAAACTTGACCAAAAACCCTAGACCTAAAAATTTGATCTCAAGACAATAGACAAGTAACCTTGACAAAGTTTAATGACTGAAACAAGCTGATCCAGCAGTGCCCAGAGGGGGACAAAGACACCAGCTCCTCCATCAGGGTTATGGCATGCCTAACGGAATGCAAAGAATGACACTGATGAGACACCTACCTATGCAAATGCAAAGAGCTTTGATCGTTGATGGAGGGCTACTAGACCGACTCTAACAGCTCCAACCTGTATTTTCCAAGCATCGACTTGGACATCGAAGGCTCCAGTGTTGTCAATTTTTAGGCTCCAACCTCAAGGTCTCCAACCCTATATCTGGTTCAGGCTCTGACCTAGTTTCTTGAGGACTTCGATCCTCTAGGGCTCCAACCCTATCTTATCCAAGACACCAACCTTGAGTTTAGGAGCACCAACTTGGACTTTCCAAGGCAACAACCTTGTCAATTTTGAGGCACCAACCCCAAGGGATCTGTTTGGTCTAAAATGCATATGCAAATTAAAGTTTCATTTACTATCAATCCGGGTAAGTAAACTTCGAGGATCATCCAATATATATGGACATAGAGACAAACTAAACTAAGCTAGGTGAAGAAATGCCAAAGCTCCCTTTCAAGAGGTCTTTCATTGGGATCTCCAACACCTATTTAGTCATTTAACAAAATGAAGACATTATGACAAGTGTAATATATATTTAAGCTCCCTTAAAGGAGACTATTCATTAATATTTTTGACCATCTTAATCAATAAACTAAGAAATGAAGGCATTTAAACATAATTCAAATTGATTACAGGAAATATTAAAGCTCTCTTACAAGAGCCTATTCATTTATATTTCCAACATCAAGATCTTTAAACTAATGAAATTAAAAACATAAATGAAAGCTTACTATACCAAAAAAAGTATGCAAGTGAGGCAATCCAAGCACACCTAGAAAGAAGTCAAATGTAGAAGAAATTCCAATCCACTTTATTTATCACCAATCGAAAATTGCAATTACAAGCTCCAAGTTCTACATTCCAGGAGGTCCTAAACTCTACATTACAATTATTCTAAAATATAAAATTACAAATGAAGGAATAAGTTTCTAAATTAAAAATTAAGATTACAAATGAAGGATATAACACTCCTATTTATACAAAAGTTATGAAAACAAACTCATAAATGTGGATCCACTATTCCTTCTTCAAATCCACATCTATCAACCAATGGTGACACATAACCCTATCCTCCATGATCTTCTCCATGATGTCCATGATCTTATCCATGAGGCCCATGATCTCCTAAAATTCGAATTTGAACATAGAGTTCCACATACAGGTGCCTTAGAAGCTTCCTTTGTAGCTACACATGTCAGCGTACTCATTCTAATTGTTAGGTATAAGTATATGGATATTATTTTCTAAAGTTTAACCAAAAATTCTCTTAAAAATACTAAGAATTAATCATGTTTTGGAAAACACAATGGTAACCCATTTAAAGATGAAAGTGAAGCTAATGTGATGACATGGTGGTGGAATATAGGTGAGAAAATGTGTGAATGGAGAGAAAGTGGATGTTGAATGGAGTGAAAGTGGATGAATTTTAAGGATAATACTTAGACCCAACATACCCCCAAGCTGAAGGTATTGCATGTCCTCATGCAATCTTTTACATTACTTTTGATACTTGAGCCTTGGCTTAAACTTTGCATGATATCATTTACTTAACTTTTGCAAAGTGTTTTTGATGAATTGCAACTTGGTTGGTTCTTGTGTTTCAACCATATTTTGTTTGTTGCATTCAATTTTAATGTATGATCTTTGCATAATGATAATTTGATTTTTATTGCAAAGTATTTTGTTGGAATGCATCATGGTTGGTTATTGTGTAACAACCATGATTGTGTTGCATCCAGAAAGCTTTTAAGTACTTTTTTACAAAGGCATTTATATGCTCATGTAATAGTGAATATATTTTGAAAGTATGTGGGTTTTAGAATGTGATATATGAATATGGAAAAATATGAATGTGAAAAAGTATAATTGTAAATGTATCCCCCCCCCAAATTGATGGTTTTGGCAATTTTATGAAATGAGGAAAGGAAGTTTTTTTCCAAAAATTATCATTCTATCTTTCAAGGAATTAAATGGTTAAAAGTTAGAAAATATCATACCGAAACTTACCCTTTCAAAAATGGATGAGAGTTGTGCATGTGTGGCTGCAAAATTCTGATCATAGACTTCTTTACTTGGTTGTGAAAATGGTGGATGAAGTCGAAAAAGTGAATCTTTTATTGTTGCATCTACTGCTAAATCTGCTCTTGGATCTTCTGTTGAATGTTCAGAATCTGTTGCTGAATGCGGATGAAAATGTATAAGGCTTGGAAGGTATACAAAGTTTAGAATTTACACTTTCCTTCCCAGCCTTATTTATTGACTTGTCCTCAAGTCATTTACATCAAGAACTGGAAAGTAATGAAAGTCAATCTGCTTCTTCTGCTACAAACTGATGGGTCTTCAAGTCTTCTACACCAAGGAAAATTTTAAGGATGGAAAATTTTCTTGAAGTTTAAAACATTGGCGAATCTCACTAATCCCTAATATGCAAATTATAAATGTTTATTGATATATTTGTAAAATTAATCAAATTTATAATTATTTTATATATAGTCTCTATATAATGTTGGCGATTTTTAAGGTAAAATAATTTTATATTCTAAAATTTGGGCGAATCGTCTTTTATAAAATTGGAAATTGGCGAATCTTTTTTGTGGAAAAATCATGGAAAATTAGCCCACTGGGCGAACATTAGCCCCTAAAATTTTCCATGTTCTACACTCGTTGGCACAGTTCTTGTCATGTGAATAAATGTGTTGGTGTCGAACATAACAAGAAATTGTTAACTTAGTGGCCATTAATGGATGCCACTAGTCAACACGAGAGCTCCCATCTTTGATGTGGATGAGAGTCAAGATGCTCCTAACACATCTTTCTAAGTATGAATGAATTTGTTGTTTTCGAATACTTAAAAGATCCTATGAACAAGGGACATTGGTATATTCCCTTTGTTTATCGGCATGATAAATTTCTCTTAAGGCATGTAAGCTTCAAGATGTTTTTAGAAAAATATTTAGACTCAAGGACTATGGACTCAATGGTGTATGGAAGCAAGGTGTTATTTGCAAGGGTAGGAAAAAGGAAAATGACAATGAATATGTAAAGTGGAACAAAAAGCTTGTAAATGAGCTTCGTTGCTTTTATTGGTGGGTTAATATTGATGAAAATGTAATGAAGTGTATGTGGATTGTGAGGAATGGATAATGACTCTTGCTAGGAAAAAGTGAATTATGGCATGCAAAATCTCAAAAATAGCAAATCTGCTCCTTAATTCTGGACTTTCTGCTAAAATAGCTGAGTTTGACTAGTGTTGACCAGCCACCTGTAGACGTCGAATTCAAGTGTCGATAGGTATTTCACCATCCTTGTACATTTAGAAACAAACCCCATCTCTTCAAATTTGCTAATATGTTATGCAACATGTCAAACCATTAAGCTATTACAGGAAGTTGCAAGAACTTGTAATTTTCTGGAAATTTCATTTATGTTCATGGACTTGTTCTTTAGAATTTCTCATGAAATTAGTCTTTTAAAGACCAATTGTGTGCACAATTAGTTTCCTTAATGATCAGTTGATCATCTGAAATCTGCAAAAAAAAACTTGGCATAAAGAACATAAGTATGTTAAAAAAGAAATGGCCAATTCCTTGATGATTATTACACAAAAATTAATGCCAAATGAAACAGTTTAAGGAGAATCAAAAGCGTAAGTTTAGTCTAATTCCTGATGTTGATAACAGTCCATTTTTAATAAATACCAATGAAAAATAAATTACTTACTTGTGTCAGATGGTTCATGGAATGTGCATGGAAAAAAGCTTGGCATTAGAGATTTGTTGTGTCCCTTTGAAATCTGCACTTTTCATCATGGATGTTTGATATACAAGCTGGTATTGAAGCCATGAATAAGATCAACAACATTGTATGGCTCACATTGGAAAAAGTCTTTGGATTTCCTCAAAAACATCTTATTTGACACAATAAAATATAAGGTACTTTGGCACAACCTACAAAAAAATCTACTTTTGATCATATGCATAGTTCATATTAAACAACTGCCCACTCAAACAATGATGGAAATTGATTAATACTTGGAGTTGGTAAACATGTAATCAAAATTAAAGATTTTCGTCATATCTGCAACAGAATTGCAACTTATCTTTATGCTGGAACCAGAACTGGTATTGACTTCAATGTCAGTGACATCAAATTAGAAACTCTAATAGTCAATTATTAGTCCCTAAATATCTAATTAAATTCCATGACCACAGATCAACGTTCACATGTGGTAAATGAGTCATATAGCATAGCCGAAGATACTATTTCCAAGTTGAACTCAATGAACAATATTGTAACCTGAACAATGTTGAAAGGAAATTACTTGCCCTTTTGCACTCATTTCAGTGAAATGCAATTCATATTTGTTTTGAAGCTGCCACAGGCCCCTAGATTTTAACCCCTGATAATTGAGAAAATTGTTGATGAATAACTGTGATTCTATTTGTTTGCTATGTTGAACCGTTCTATGAATTGAAAGTCTGATACTCGGGTTTTTGTTCCAGCAAATCACTCATATTCATCAAATACTGATGCAAGGCACCAATTTTGCATTTTACGTAAACATCCTACCAAAAAACTTGTAGGGCGATGCACAAAATCAAATTTTTATCATGCCCTAAGTTTTGGAAAGAATATTGTCAAATAGGAAAATGAACATGCTCTTATGCACAACACACACATGTTATTGATGCACATTATCAATGGTAGTCGAAAGCAAAAGAGAGAAAGGTCTATTGGCTAATGCAGTTATATACACCTTCCCTGTTTTGCAATGAATTAATAGAGGATGGTTTCTTATATCAAGTAAAATCTTCAATGCATCACATATGTCATCCTCAGATATATCCATTTTAGGCTCCTGGCAAGAAGAAAGATAAGTTTGAAAATTACCATACAATTTCTTTAATCCACTAAAGTTAAAAAAAATAAAAAAAAAATAAAAATTGAAAATGCAAACATAAAACTAAGAATATTGATGGATCAGAAACCAAGTTCATAATAATGAATTCAAGCTTTAACTAATTATTAACAGCTTAGGAAACGCTGGAGTAGCTGGTGGCTCCTTTACTTTTTCTTAAGATCAAGATATTGGCTACAAATATTTGCAGATCGAATCTCTATTCTGGTGAAATGGCAGAAAATATGCATGCAATCACAAAATAATTAATAGCTTCACAAAATCTGCATGTAATCCTCAAATCACTAAAATTGTGCCCCAAAATCTGCATGCTCAAATCGCTCAAATTGCGACTGTAGGTTAGATGGATTCATGCCATTATTTTAGATGTTATAAGGATAATAGTGATTGCACAGCAGCAAAGAGATAGTTGTCGTATTTTCAATTTGAGATTTTAGTTGCATATTTGTTATAGACATTTTTGTGCCTTACAGCATTGAGCATGAAATGTCCATAATCTAAGGGATCCAAAGTCCCTAAACATGTTGTTCCTACCCCTAGAGGAACAAGGCTAACAAACCACAGCAATTCACAGAAGTTCTCCACCAGAAACTGCTCAAAAACAAGTCAATTCAGGATCATGTCAAGAGCTCTACTAGCTGTCTGCGCTGAAATGCAAAGCCAACACTGGCTACCTGCACTGCAACGCAGGTAGAAGCACTACCCAGGTGCGTTGAGCGAGAGATGCCAAATGGCAATGTCATTTAGCAAGGTGTCCAAGCACTGGAAGCTTCCAGAATCTTCCTCAATGACACTTGCCTCAGTGAATTCGACTATTGATGAGTAAGAGGCTCTTAGTCTCCAAGTGGAAGCAAGAACCTCCAAGTGGAATCAAGAACTGACAGAGGGAGAGGACACTAGTCAGATCTCAAGCTGACTCATCCTCTCTCCAAACATCTATATATGGATCTCTCCTCCATGAGATCTAGAGGCTGGAATTTTGTGATTGCAAAGAATTGCTGCTGGTTTGAGACTAGAATCATTGGGTGCTTAATGCTTTGAAGGGGGTGAAGATAGGAATTTCATTTGCTGGGAAGGAGATGCTGGATTGGAGCCCTCTGGGTTGTATCTCTTCCTGAACCTTGTTATTCATCAATAAAGCTATCTTGTTTTCTCCTATATGCTGATGTATCTTTGATGTATGATTGCATTAGTATGTTTAGTTTATTTCTAATCCAGAACTATTTATGAATATGAATCCATGTCTTTGTAGTGTTCTCTTCTTGTGATCTTGCAGAAACCTCTTGAAGCTGGGCGAGCGAGAAGGCAAGTAGCTGGGAACTCCCAAAGAGAAGAGAAACCGGATCGAGGGACAAACGGAAGACACCGGTGAGTCCATCTATCTCTCTTCATTCTTAATTCATAAAGGAAGAATACTAGAATAGCTGTCTCTGTTTGTTGCTAAGGCACTGTCACACCTTAGGTGGATAGGATCGTCCTGCATAGGCATTTTTCCCCACAACAATATTCTATTTAATAGAAAAAATTAGTGGTTTCCATCATGCCTTTGGCCTTCATCCACCAGTCTCAGCCTATGGCATGTTAAAAGCACCCAGAGGAAAGTATTCCCCATTCGGTTTCCCAAACAACTGGCAAGCACAATCTTGTTCAACAATTTATCAGACACTTGGCATGCTTCCTTTACGTTTCTGAAAAGTTCCATGGCTTCATTCAACTTTCCTTCCTTAGACGTAGTCCTCAAGTCCTTGATGGCGGCACTGGTTGCTCGGGTACCTCCGCTGTAAGAGCTCCCAAGGTGACCTGCATCATAACTTAGGTTTTAAGTCATTGAAAACAAGCCTCATCACCCTGCAACGAGCAGAGTAGCTTAATCGACTTGAGTCAATAGAAGCAACAACATTAACTAGCTCTACGGACTCCCTCCCCACCACACAGCGATTACGCTCTACCACGAGCTTTTCTTCTCTTGCACACCACTCCTGGGGTACTCTATCACTTGTGTTCTTTGGGAATGAGTGTCCACGTCCCTACGCAACGTCCTCTTGAGCAGACACCAGGGTGTAAACAAAATTGCACCTCTTTCATGGACAACATTTCTCTCCTTGCACGTCGCTTTCACCCATTCAGAGAATCGGGGAATAATGGCTACCTAACAATGTTCCCCAAGGTTTTTGTATTGTTGGCTCCCTTGAATGGTGTCATCCTGTAAAGCAACGCATATGAAAATATCCAAATACCTATTAGTCAACGACACTCTCATGGGCCTGCCTCCAAATAATTTCAGGTGCCACTATACTCGTGAGTGTCCCCAACCGATATAGATCGAGCACTGGTCGAGTCGGCTTTCCCACTTTCAACACACTCAAGCCTTTCATTCTTGGTATTATCAACAGACTTGCATTCAAGAATCCTTGCATCTGCACCCATGCTATCATTGGATTTACCACTAACACTGCTTGTAACACTACTAAAAACGGTAATGGTGCTGCTCAGACTTCACTTGAAACTTACATTAATATGACTGCACATGTGCCAGCACTCTTCTCTCTTTCTATAAGCTTGTCCAATAGTAAACCCACTGTAGCTCTTAGGTCATGAAAGCGCCATTGAAGTTCTATAATATGACCTCCACCAAGACTTTCTCGGAATGCCCTCGTTGAGGCACACAACAGGGCGAGTCTATTCACAATTTCGATGGCGGAGAGATGACTATTTTTCATCTCACCATTTGCTACAACGTGACCCGCGATAGATTGAAGTGCGCTGGCCAAACGTATCAATGGATTTTCTTGGGGTAGCTTCTACAACAATGCCTTGTTTCTCTAAAGAGCGTTTCTTACTTTTAGAGGAAGGGCTATCAGCGTTTGTATTCTAGTATTGTGTAGGAAGAGCCAAGGGTGAGCTGGACTGAGAGCCTGGGCTCATGGAGAGAGATAAAGATTGTAAATTTGTTAGGTTGCCAAGGGACTGATCTTTAGCTGAGGTCGGGGTAGTTGAATTGGGAGCCGCATTCATCTTGTTTTCTGGGCATGGTTGGCTCCTCAACCATGTCTTGATCATCGACAAACCAATCATGTTGTTTGCCCCAAAATTCTGAGGAAGTTGGAGGCTGCAATCCTAGAACATATATTGATCGTTCGAGTTTTCATCATATGAATCCTGTACGAGGGTGTTCTGGATTGGGTTCATTTTCCTCGTTGCGGGATCTTGGATGATGATGTGTAAGAATCATGCCACTGATCATGGCTCCAAGATTATGAATTGTTATCATCACCACAGGTGGAGTCCTATGCTCGAGTAAATAAGGAATATATCCACAGTATTTTGAGGATTTTGCGCCTATTATCACCCCAAGAAACTCACCTAGGTTGTATATCAGTGATGCTCAGGAACATTACAAACTAAACAATTTTTTTGGATAAAATGATGGGTGAATGGAAGATATGCTGCACATTCAAGCCAGATAACCACTCCTACTATGATTGACCCCAGACATGGGTGAACACCCCCAAACTACAAGACTTTTAACCACCAATTACTCACAGCTTAAGGTAAAGGTGATAATGGAGAAGACTGATCATATCATCAGATACACATGACCCTGTGATGGCCGACTACATCCAGTTAGGAGGTCTGCAAATCTATTATCTAATACATAGAGAGGATGACAGCTCTCTGATATTAAGACAACAGAAACCTGTAGGCAAATTCACTGAAACAGCTAAATTTTAACACAGAGGTGGGATGACAACCCCTCTACTACTAAAATCAACAGCACATGAAATAAATACAATACAGGCACAGCCTGGAACATAGAAGAAGTGAAAAGTGAGCAAATGACAACAAAAGAAGCTTGTATTAATTGGAAATGAAGACCAGAAGCTGCAGGTTACAAAGTAGTTACAGTGTCCAGAAGTTGAAGCCTAAAGCACATTAACACTCATCTAACACTCATCAACTGATTACATTGTTTTTCTGGGAATATATAGGATTTGTTTACAAAAACTCTGCTAGGGTATGCGTGGAGGTGTCTTAATGGATCACCAACCACATTTACAATTTGATATGGGTCCTCTGATTTATTCTGACTATTTTAGTGGATGAAAATGGCCTTCTGCTACTCTGTTGTACTTCTCAAGCAGGTGGAGTGGAATTCCATAACTGATAAATGCGCTGATCTGCTCGAGGCTGGTCCTTTTTGTCCTTCGGCCATTTTGTCTTTAAATGCAGTTGGTGAGGAGTAATGGCGCAAAGTGCTGGATCTGGCCTTTTTTCTCCTTCGGGAGCACAAAACAGGTTAAAGGCATAAAGACAATACGGCGGAGGCGTGCACAGGGCAAGGAGCAAGACAAAGATAGATGACAACCGTTGGATCACAAAGATCAATGGCGGAGATCGACTTGGAGGGAGATTTCAGGAGGAAACGGGAGCGAAAAAACGCGATCCGTCAGATCATAGGCGGAAAAATCCGACGGCGGATGAGCGATCGCAATATCGCATCTGCGGCAGTCAAGGGCATAGCGTTAACACAGAGGGACACGATTTGCAATAGCGATCAGATCACATCGCAATATTGCATCGGTGGAAGACAAAGGGAAGAGCCAAAAACACACATGGATGCGATATGCGATAGCGATCAAATCGCATCACAATATCGCAGCGGAGAAGACACGGAGCGTAACAGAGAGAACAAGGCATGGATGCGATTTGCGATCACGATCAGATAGCATCACAATATCGCGTCCGAGGAGGCCAGAGCTAGGAAAACAAGGGCTTTAGGCACTTTAAACGAAAATGACAGAGTCTGATAGAGAAACAGAGATAACATGGATTATGGAAGTGTATAAGAAACGAAGGAGGAAGGAAGAAAAGACCGCTGCGAGCACCCTTCTCGGCACAAACCAACCACCAGTCCTAAACTCGACCCTTTAATCAGTGAAGTTTATAGCATAGCTAACACTGGCTCCTTTTGGGGATGAGATCCTCCCTGTGAGGTCTCAAGAACCTGCAGACCACTGCCTTTCCAGCTGAAAACATATTAAGTAAAATTCCTAGTGTTCCATTGGGCATGGAGTCAACTTTGCCTACAAAAACTAATAACAACAAAATATTTACAAATTTTAAGGCCATAGACCTTAAACAATATATATTTTCAGAAAACGCCCATTGACTGGGCCACCAAAAACTGTCTCTCCTTCCATACTTTTTAGTATGAAGGTATTGTTCCCTTGAACCTGTGAAATAATGAAAGGCCCTGTCCAGAAAGCATCAAATTTCCCATGGTTGCCTTTTTTCTCCTTCAATGCATCCCATTTTAGCACCGAGTCCCCAACCTGAAAATTTCTTACTTTTTCCTTTTTGTCAAAGGCTTCCTTGATCTTTCTCTAATGTGCTGCAACTTTTTCAACCAGCTGTTATCTAATTTGATGTAACTCTGTCAAATCAGTGATTCTATTTTCCACATCATCTTCATCACTCTGCTCTTCTTGAAGGAATTTTGCCATAGGGAGAGCTAGCTGAATTGGAAATACAGCATCAGTACCATACACCAGCTTGAATGCATAATTCTCTATGGATCTCTTGATGGTCACTCTGTCAGCCCAAAGTGCATATTCGAGTTTTGAATCCCAATTATTTTTATTAACCTCTAACATCTTCTTAATTATTCTGATTAGACTTTTATTAGAGGATTCTGCTAGACCATTTCCTTGTGGATAATATGAGGTGGAATGAACAAGTTTAATGCCCATTGAATCACACATTTCCACCAACTCTTTGGCCCTGAAGGCCACTGCATTGTCTGTTATTAACTTCTGTGGACAACCAAATCTGCTGAAGATATTCTATGTCAAAAACTTTATGACCACATTATGATCATCCTTCCTTGTAGGGACTGCTTCAATCCATTTTGTAAAATAATCAGTGGCAACTAATATCCACCGGTGTTGGCCACTGGAATGCGGATTGATTTCTCCAATAAAATCCAAGCCCCACTGCTGAAAAGTTCCTTTTGCAATTATTGGTTTTAGGGGCAGGGACTTCAACTGCTGTTTCCCTTCAAATTTTTGGCACCTATCACAAGATTTAACAAAAATAAAAACATCAGAAAATAAAGTGGGCCAATAGTACCCAGCTCTGAGAATTTTGTAGGCAGTAGTTCTCCAATAATGATGCCCTCCACACATGCTGGAATGAAACTGTTGCATGACATCTACTGACTGTTCTTTGTCCAGACACCTTAGAAATATTCCAGATGGATCCCTCCAGTAGAGCAGATTTTTATTAATACAATATTTGGCTTCTCTAAGCTTTAAAGTTCTTGCTTGACTTTGAGAAAATTCTGGAGGGATTTCTAGCTTCAACAAAAATTTAATTATTTTATCATACCAATTACATGAAGTTAGATTCTCGGCCACTGACTGCTCTTTTACTGTTTTAACCATCTCCTCTTCTCCTGTTTGACCATTTTCTGCCATCATGCATAGGAAATCAATGTCTAAGGTTCTACAATTTTCTTCAGCCAATAACTTGGCAAGACCCTAACCCCTAACCAGCTTTGTGGGCCTCAGCTCTATGTTAAATTCTATCATTTTAGCAATCCACTTTTCCCTTCTTCCATCAACATCAGGTTGTGTTAGGACATCCTTTATTGCAGTTGAGGGAACATATGCAATTATTTTTGAATGCAAGATATAAACTCTGAAAGCCTTTAGGGATTTAATAAGAGCATATGTCTGTTTTTCAATGATATCATACCTCATTTTAGCATCCCTCAAATTCTTGCTGAAAAATGCCACTGGATGCTCTGAACCTTCTTCATCTTGCTGCAATAAAACAGCTGCAATGGTATCTTCGGAGGCAAAAGAAAATATGCAGAACTCCTTGCTGTACTCAGGACTTATTAATGTAGGAGCTTCCATAATGGCCTTCTTAATGGAATCAAATGATTTTCTTGCTGCATCAATCCATCTTACCTCTGATCCTTTCTTCAACATGGAGGTTATGTGCTTTACCAGTTCTACAAAATTAGGAATAAACCTCCTTACAAAATTTATTTTACCCAGAAAAGACTGTATATCTTTCTTTGATCTTGGGACAGTCAAAGCCTAAATTGCTTTGACTCTTTCTGGGTCAATTTGAACACCTGCAGCAGACACAACATGTCCTAATAGCTTGCCTTCTTGCAAAGCAAATTGTGATTTCTTAGGATTGACTGATATCCCAAACCTTCTGCACTTCAAAAACACCTTTTTCAAATGATGCAAATGAACTTGATGGCTACTAGAATAAACAGTTATATCATCAAGGTAGATGAGGAAAAATTTGTCCTTCTCTCCCACAAATGCTATATCCATAGCTCTCTGAAAAGTGGCTCTGGCATTCATCAATCCAAATGGAATTTTGGCATACATAAAAGTGCCCCAAGGAGTAGTAAATGCAGTCTTCTCTTGATCATCTGGATGCACAACAATCTGATTAAAGCCTGAAAATCCATCTATGAAAGACATTACTTTGGCTCCTAAAACCTTTTGCAACAAATGCTCCATTTTTGGCAGAGGATAATTGTCTTTCTTGGAGCATTTATTTAAATTTCTGAAATCAACACACAGTCTGATTTCTCCACTCTTCTTCCTTACCACCACTAGATTGGCTACCCATTTAGAATATCTAAGGGGAACTATAATCTTGGTAGCCAGCAAATTTTTAAGTTCTTTTTCAATCAGTGGAAGAAGCATGGGATTAATTGGTCTCAACTTCTGCTTGAAAGGAACAATGTCCTTTTCAAGAGGGATTTTACGCTGAATTATATTCTTGTCATATGTTTTCAGATCATTGTATTCCCAGGCAAACACATCAGCAAATTGCTTCATTAATTTGCAGTATTCAGAAGTTTGGTCAGCAGACAAATGAGTGGAAAAATTCACATACTTAGGCTGACTTGGACTTCCTATATCATACTTATAGATTGCAGATTGGTCTTCTTTTTGGGCAGTTTTGTAAGGCACATCATTCTGGTCAAACAATCTTTCAAGAGGAATTAGGCCCTTAGGAATATGGTTACTGGGACGCTGGACTGTGCTATTTTTGCCAATCTTATTTCTAAGCTGGAACTTGGGATCTTCTAGCAAGGCATCATTCTCTTGGTCAATTTGCATCTCTGAAAATTCATCAATGACTTGAAGGAACCTATTTAACTCATCATCATCATTAAAAACTTTCCAATGGTGGACATTGTCAGGCAAGGAAGGTCTGTACTTCATTTGGACTTCATAAACTAGTCTGAGAGGCAATGGAGGGATGAATAGACTAGCAGAAATAGCAAAGGAATCAGCAAGCTGATTTTGGGCTCTAAGAATGTATGAAATATAGAAAGAATCAAAAGAGTCTCTGATTCTCCATACCTCGTCTCTGTATGCTTTCAGCCTTGGGTGCTTTTCCTGAAATGTTTTATTTACTTGCTGAATAATCAAATCAACATCTCCAAACACCTTCAGATTCTTGATTCCTCTGTCTTTTGCTGCGTTAAGGCCCAATAGTAGTGCTTCATATTATGCTATATTGTTAGTCACTTTAAAAACCAGCTTAAAAGACAGCTGAATGCTTTCTTGTTGTGGAGATACTAGCACCACCCCTGCTCCTGCAGTTTCCCTGGAACATGCTCCATCAAAGAACATCTCCCAAATCTGACTTCCTTTCTCTTTCTCAGCCTGAACTGTTGGTTTCTTGATTTGCATCAAAGCCTTCTGAGATTCATCTAGTTGGAGGATACATGCTCCAAAATCTGTGTCCACTAGATAAATGGGATGATTTGTAGGCTTCTTCTCATCACTAATGATAAATGCCAACTGTGCTTCTCTATATAACCTCCTGCTTTCTCCTCCAAATACTGGGACAGTAGCATAGGATAGATCATTCTGTAACGTCCCACCTAGTCTCTTAATCCATCCTCTAGACAACAACATGCCAAACTTAGGAGGGACATCTGCCACCACAATATCCATCATCATACTCTTCATGGGCAACTGGGTTAAGGTAATGGCCAGATCCTTAATTAATCCAAGACATTTCACCTTCCTTGAATCAAAAGAAAACTTGTCATGATAGGGTCTAGTGATATCAAGGCCTAACTCTTCCATGACAGCTTTAGGCATTAGATTGTGGCTGGCCCCCATGTCTAGCAGGCAATTGTGGAGGATTTTATCATGGATGGTCAATGAGACATAAAAATATGGAGAATTATTATCAGTCGGTTCAATCATATGGCTGAGCACAATGGCAGGTTTGTCATCTTGCAAATTGACAAAGTCAATGGAGGTTTGTTTGGTTTCTAGCTCAAGGGCTTCAAGTATAGGCTTTCTAAATAATTCACTCTTCACCAACTCAACCAGAGGCACCGATATTTTCAATTTTTGGACCTCTGACTCAAAGCTAAAAGAAGAAAATGATTTATCAACAATTTTTACCTCTTGATTAGAGCTTTGAGGGCGACAGGATCAGTTGTTGGTCTTCTTTGCTTGGTATTTTGTGGCTCTGTTTGGAAAACAGCTCTTTGTGCAGAATTTTCTTTGGCATTCTTTGCATTGGACCTCAGGTTATATCTCTACTGTTGTTCACCAAATTGCAGAACAGCACCCTTGTCCCACATCTGACTGTTTTGTTCTTGCAACCATGACTCTTCATATTCAGCCAATGTCAAAATGCAGCGCCGCCTTTATCTTCCATGCAGTGAATTTCATCCTCATCTTCTTCAAATTGTTCCTCCTCCATGACTACATTCTGGAAAGGAGCCTTAACCTTCTGATCTTCTTTTGACTCTTCACCCCTTTGCATTATTTGTAACTGATCATTTGCTCTTCTGAATGGATTCTGATTTCTTGGAGAAAATGTGTTTTGTTGCCTCGTTTTTCCTTAATTCTGCTCAATTTTTAGCTTAGAAATTTTAGTGGCCAATGACTCTATCATCTTAGTCATTTTATCTAATTTAGGCTCTGAAGACGATGCAGAAGAAGTAGAAGCCTGATTTCTCTGTCTTCTTCTGTCAGCTTGACTCTTTAGTTTCTCTGCAGCCATGATATTAGACTCCACCTCTAGGGTTGCATCATGCATATCTTCTAGTGTGGCACATCTTCTTTCTCTCAATAACAGGCAGAAATAAGAGTCAAAAGCATTGGCATAAGTGAGCTTGGTAGAGGTGGGGGTAGGCTTTACCTCAGCTGGTATCTTACTATTTGAACCTTTTATTAAAATCAGATATTGTTTCCCCATTTTCCCTCCTCAGATTACCAAACTCAGTATGATAATACAGCAGGTCCTTTTTATCTCCCCATTGCTTCAAAAATGCATCATCTAATGATTCTATATTAGTTATTGATCTTTGGAGTAATTCTCTGAACCACTTCCTAGCCTCTCCATCAAGGCTTTGGACAAAAACTCTCATCCACACATCATCTTCACTTATATCTAGATTATCAACATAATTGTGAAAAGCTTCAAGGTGTTCTTCTACTGTTACTCCCTCTGTTCCAGTAAATTTAGGCATATATTTTTTATACTCTCCAAAAGGCATAGGATTTAAAGGGACAGGCAAGACTAGAGGTCCATATCTAGCAGCAACAATTCTTTCAATCCTCTTAGGTGCTTGCTGTCCTGCCATGACTGGGATATTTGGAAGAATACTAGCAGATTGAATGGTAGGGAGTAATGTGATGGATGGTGGAGACAAAGGAATGATATGGACAGTATGGGAAGCTTTCTTTGGAATGAGATTCAAATGGGAACAAACTGTACAAGGGGCTGAACTAATCTCTGAAGGAACTTCTCTAATAACAGGGCTAACTTCTAAATCTTCAAATTGTAAATCTTCAGCAACAACTTTATCTTTCAGAGATGAGTTAAATTTCTTAGGCTTACCTGATCCTAATGCCCCTTTCTGTGAAGCTTTCTTCGATTTAACAGTCCTCTCAGGTTCAGACAATGGTTCAGCTGGAGATTTCTGAGGATTTCTTCGAGTGCGTCTCACAAACTGAGCCAGAACTTCAATGTGGAGTTGCCAAAGGATGGCCTTCCTCCAATGGAGTCTCCAAATAGATGATTACAACCAAAATCTGTGTTCAAACTTTGTCTTTCATCAAAGCTTGAAGTTGTGTCATTCTCTCAAGGAAGTTGAGCTTTGATTCTCCGCTCCCTGGCAATGGCGCCAATTAATGTTATCACCCCAAGAAACTCACCTAGGTTGTATATCAGTGATGCTCAGGAACATTACAAACTCAACAATATTGTTGGATAAAATGATGGGTGAATGAAAGATATGCTGCACATTCAAGCCAGATAACCACTCCTACTATGATTGACCCCAGACATGGGTGAACACCCCCAAACTACAAGGCTTTTAACCACCAATTACTCACAGCTTAAGGTAAAGGTGATAATGGAGAAGACTGATCACATCAGCAGATACACAGGACCCTGTGATGGCCGACTGCATCCAGTTAGGAGGTCTACAAATCTATTATCTAATACACAGAGAGAATGACAGCTCTCCGATATTAAGACAACAGAGACCTGTAGGCAAATTCCCTGAAACAAATAAATTTTAACATAGAGGTGGGATGACAGCCCCTCTACTGCTAAAATCAACAACACATGAAATAAATAAAATACAGGCACATCCTGGAACATAGAAGAAGTGAAAAGTGAGAAAATGACAACAAAAGAAGCTTGTATTAATTGGAAATGAAGACCAGAAGCTGCAGGTTACAAAGTAGTTACAGTGTCCAGAAGTTGAAGCCTACAGCACATTAGCACTCATCTAACACTCATCAACTGATTGCATTGTTTTTCTGGGAATATATAGGATTTGTTTACAAAAACTCTGCTAGGGTATGCGTGGAGGTGTCTTAATGGATCACCAACCACATTTACAATTTGATATGGGTCTTATGATTTATTCTGACTGTTTTAATGGACGAAAATGGCCTTCTGCTGCTCTGTTGTACTTCTGGAGCAGGTGGAGTGGAATTCCATAACTGATAACTGCGCTGATCTGCTCGAGGCTGGTCCTTTTTTTCCTTCGGCCATTCTGTCTTTAAATGCAGTTGGTGAGGAGTAATGGTGCAAAGTGCTGGATCTGGCCTTCTTCCTCCTTCGGGAGCACAAAACAAGTTAAAGGCGTAAAGACAATATGGCGGAGGCATGTACAGGGCGAGGAGCAAGACAGAGATAGATAACAACCGTTGGATGCAGAGATCAATGGCGGAGATCGACTTGGAGGGAGATTTCAGGAGGAAATGGGAGTGAACAAACGCGAGCCGTCAAATTGTAGGCGGACAAATCCAACAGCGGATGAGCGATCACAATACCACATCGGCGGAAGTCAGGGGCGTAGCATTAACACAGAGGGACGCAATTTGTGATAGCGATCAGATCGTATCGCAATATCGCATCGGCATAAGACAAAGGGCAGAGCCAAAAACACACATGGATGCGATATGCGATAGCGATCAAATCGCATTGCAATATCGCAGCGGAGAAGACACGGAGCGTAACGGAGACAGTAGGGCACGGATGCGATTTGCGATCGCGATCAGATCGCATCGCAATATCGTGTCAGAGGAGGCCAAAGCTAGGAAAACAAGGGCTTTAGGCACTTTAAACGAAAATGACAGAGTCTGATAGAGAAACAGAGATAATAGGGATTATGGAAGTGTATAAGAAACGAAGGAGGAAGGAAGAAAAGACCGCTGCCAACACCCTTCTCGGTACAAACCAACCACTAGTCCTAAACTCGACCCTTTAATCAGTGAAGTTTATAGTAGAGCTAACAGTGCCCAAATAGGTTGGGGATGAAAGAACGATGTGAAAGAGTCTAGCTAGAATAGGTTGGGATGGTTACAAGCTTGAAGGTTCTGAGTTCATCAAATTGGGTGAATGGTTTGCCAAAATACGGCCTCACGAAGGATTGAGTCCTCCTATTAGCTCATTTCGAATCGATGCGATTCCAACAAGGATAGTTCATCCTCTATTTACACTAATGTGAGAAAGAAAACCTTGAATTCAGATTCCTATAAGTCTCAATTGTCTCTCAACAGAGTTAAAATTACGAATCTATATGGCTTGTTTGAAGAAATGGTCCCAGCCACTCTACACTCTCCAAGAACTAAGCCATAGCCAAATAGTAAAATCTCACCAAAATATATCAAATCCCATGCATCCAGATGAGGAAATCGGAACTAAATCTCTATTTTATTTGGATGACCCTTTCTCCATTACAAAATTCTCGAAAAAAATGTTAAATAGTGTGTGTGAAAACAAGTTTTCATGCAACCAACAAATCCAAAAGGAGAATAATCACCACATACGCAAACTGGAAATAAAGGGAATTATTCTTATCTAACCGTACTAAATTGGGACATTCGTTTCACTTTGCTCATCTGCGTTTTTATTAGAATTCCAATTGAAGTGGGTAAGAAAAAAAGGATTCGAATCTTGGAGGGTTGGTTCCATGTAAGAGTATTCAGATAGCCATTTCTTGTTAACCCAATATTCACCATTTCCCTTCTTAAGGGAAACTACAGATTTAATTTTTAAATTTGAAATAAAAAATAAACGAAATTTAAAAAAAAATGGTTTCTATTTCTTATTTTTTTATTTATGAAATGTAAATTTATTCATGAGAAATGATGATGTTTTTTTTCAAAGAAAAACAAGACTAAAGACTCTAGCAAGATCTCATTTTATTTTTATAATCTACTCTACCTTAACTTGCTTGAAAGGATTTTTTTATTTCCTAGGTAAAAGAATGCTTCGAGTGAAGCCACCTACGGACTAAGAATTCAAAAATGTTCACATCAAGATTTAAAATTTTTACCTGATTATTTTCAAGGATGTGAGTAACCTGTTTTATTCTTGGATTTGGTGCAAGGTTCTTTTGAAACCAATCTTCAATATTGTTCTTGCTCTCCAAGAAGTACCTGTTTAACATCTTCAAATTTCTCATCCGTAGATGAATTAGTAAGAAATGGGGGGTTTGATAAAAAAAACTGAATTTAAAATCAAGCTAAGTATGAAAAATAAAAAATTCTCCAAGCTTGAACTCCTTTATGAAGATCCTGTTGTCAACAGCCTTAACAATTTAGTCCATAAAAAGAAATTGCAATAAAAATGACTTCCTAAGTCTATCTCTAAATGATCCTCCCCGGCAACGACACCAAAATGTTTGGTCTAAAATGCGGATGCAAATTAGAGTTTCATTTACTATCAATCCGGGTAAGTAAACTTCGAGGATCATCCAATATATATGGACTTAGAGACAAACTAAACTAAGCTAGGTGAAGAAATGCCAAAGCTCCCTTACAGGAGGTCTTTCATTGGGATCTCCAACACCTATTTAGTCATTTAACAAAATGAAATCTAAAAATTAAAAGACATTATGACAAGTGTAAGAAATATTGAAGCTCCCTTATAGGAGACTATTCATTAATATTTCTAACCATCTTAATCAATAAACTAAGAAATGAAGGCATTTAAACATAATTCAAATTGATTACAGGAAATATTAAAGCTCTCTTACAAGAGACTATTCATTTATATTTCCAGCATCAAGATCTTTAAACTAATGAAATTAAAAACATAAACGAAAGCTTACTATACCAAACAAGTATGCAAGTGAGGCAATGGGGGCCCTCCATAGCTCCACAAGCACACCTAGAAAGAAGTCAAACGTAGAAGAAAATCCAATCCACTTTATTTATCATCAATTGCAATTACAAGCTCCAAGTTCTACATTCCAAGAGGTCCTAAACTCTACATTACAATGATTCTAAAATCTAAAATTACAAATGAAGGACTAAGTTTGTAAATTAAAAATTAAGTATACAAATGAAGGAGATAACACTCCTATTTATACAAAAGTTATGATAACAAACTCATAAATGTGGATCCACTATTCCCTCTTCAAATCCACATATTTATCAACCAATGGTGACACATAACCCTATCCTCCATGATCTTCTCCATGAGGTCCATGATCTTATCCATGAGGTCCATGATCTCCTCAAATTCGAATTTGAACATAGAGTTCCACATAAGGGTTCCTTAGAAGTTTCCTTTGTACCTACACATGTCAACAAACTCATTCTAATTGTTAGGTATAAGTATATGGATATTATTTTCTAAAGTTTAACCACAAATTCTCTTAAAAATACTAAGAATTGATAATGTTTTGGAAAACAAAATGGTAACCCATTTAATGATGAAAGTGAAGCTAATGTGATGACATGGTGGTGGAATATAGGTGAGAAAATGTGTGAATGGAGAGAAAGTGAATGTTGAATGGAGTGAAAGTGGATGAATTTTAAGGATAATTCTTAGGCTGAACAGGCTCCAACCCTATAGCTTCACTTTGTCAAAGGTATGTTTGGTTATACTTCACGGCTCCCAAAGTTTTCTTCAACAAGCCCTATCAATCTTCAGCTACACCTTCACTTAGTCTCCACGTAACATCATCAATGACAACCTTGTTCTTCACATGAAGGTGTCACCACTGCTCTTCATGTTACCCAAACATAACTTCTTCAAGGTCACCTGATAATGATTCAATGCATCATGGTCTTCAATGATCTCCACAAATCTTCAATATGCTGCTTCACAAAGTTCTCCAACTCTACCCTGTTTTGTTCTCAAGAGAAGACTGCAACAATCTCTCTTTGTCCAATCCTAATAAATCAACACTTCGACCACGACAACTATGAAAACTTCGACTATGGTAGCTTCAACCATGGCAACTACGGCAGCTTCAACCATGGAAACTACCGTAGCTTTGACCAGGACAACTACGACAACTTCAACCATGGCAACTACGACAGCTCCAACCACGACAACTATGAAAACTTTGACCACGGCAACTACGACAGCTTCAACCATGAAAACTATGGCAGCTTCGACCACAACAACTGCGACAACTTCGACCATGGCAACTACGACAGTTTCAACCATGGAAACTACGACAGCTTTGACCATGGCAACTATGACAACTTCAACCATGGCAACTACGACAGTTTTGACCACGATTTTATGCCCAAATAGAATTATCCTTTTTTCGTCCTAAACAATAGTCTCCTTGTTCTCCTCGGCCTTCTGTCTTCTCTTGTACTTAGTATCTCTGAATTCTTTCTTGAATTTTTTATCAAAATGAAGTGTTTAGACGTCTATTTATAGATATTTCATTTATAACTTAAGGGACACGTCTATTTGAAGTGAGTTCGGCTTGTATGACTGAATGTAGGTTGGCTCATTGCTAGGAATAATTTCCTTAACTTAAAAATTCAATATCTCACAAACTATTAGGAGTTTCGGGGCAAATAAATTCTTGTTAGAAAGAGGAAAAAATCCTCTTTAAGATGGTGTAGGATCCATTTTCAAAGGATTCCTCCGAGGTGTCCAAAATAATTTTTGTTTGTGACTGTCTTTAAATTTTACGCATAAAAAGTTTGGGACAACCTGAGGAATGTTTGGGACAGTGTGGCTTCTTCATTCTTTGGCTTCTTCATTTTTATCAATGTCATCATAGGATCATAGATTCATTATGTAGGAGTGCAACATCCATGTAGCATGACGCATGAACAATGTGAGTCATAGTACAACATCATTAGGATAACTCCAAAATAATCTTCCAACCATGTTATCAAGACCTCATCAAGTGCCATCATCAATTGTGGTCATTCATCAAGAATATGACATCATCAAATGTAGTCCTCCATATGTCATCAAGGGCTTCTAAATACTTGGCACTTGACACTTCTTAATACTTCGTGATTAGTGACTTGACATATTAATTGATGACATTCTTATGAAACGAGTTATGACATCATCATTTGGAACCAGGCATCTTAACAATATTTTCCATGTCGGCTAGTCCCATATTGACATCAATGACAACCTAGATTAACAATCTCCCCCTTTGTCATTGATAGAAATATTCTTTCCCTTTCAAAATTATCTCCCCCTTTGACATCAATGGCAAATGGGGTGCTCAAGTACTACCCCTGTCATGGTGCTCTTCTTTTTGGAAATGTGGTCCATGATAGATGTGCTTAAATTCCTTCATGTGATGAACCAACTCCCCCTCATGAAATATTACCTACTAATGATCAAGTGGAAGAGATCTTCAATAATAATCCATCAGATGAATAAGGATTATATTATTCAAGGATTGTTCCTGAGAGATGGTCTATTAAATAATGATTGTCCATATAGCTCATCAAGGATTTCATAAGACTCATTCACGGATGGCTTCTGTAAGAATGCCTAATCATCATAAGGTCCCCCTAACTATATGCATGGTATTCCTTTTGGCAGATTTTCCCCATCAAATGCTTAGATTGTCGAATATCAAGTCAACAACATGTGTTGTTGGCTAGAGAGTTCAAGAGATTTTCAGATTGTATTTGCTTCCTTCTCCATACTTGTGTAAATTTCTTTCCTGGCATAGTTCTATCTTGAGTAGGTGCCCAAGTCAAGTTACAATTACGTGCCATATATCCAATGTTATGATACTTGAAGCACTCTATGTTGTTCATGAATAAGAATTCATGACTTCTTGCAAAATTGCTTCTCGGATATTGATGGGGAACATTATAACTATCTTTTTGATATGCCTTGCAATATTTTTCCATGTGTCCAAAGTTTGTACAAGAATAGCAATAACCAAGGTTTCCTTGATGTACTTTTGAAGTCTTTTTTCCTTGGGATCCTTTGATGATAACCATTTCTTCTTGCATCCTTGACACCATCTTCATTTCTTCTTGGAGGAAGGTTTCTTCCATAGTTGTCTTGACTCTTCTCCTTGCCTTTGCTGGAACTGGGAGCATCAACATTTTTTTTAGGCTTCCTCACATCCTTGTTGTTTGAAGCATTAGGGTTTGCATCATTCTTGCTTGAGGATTCACCTGCATAGCCAAGACCTGATTTATCAAGGGGAGACCTTTGATGATTTAAGATGTCATCTAGGGTTTGAGAGCTTTTCAAGTTCTTATTCAGCAAGTCAACTTCCTTTTTAAGAAAGACAATTTTTCCTTTCAACTTTTCATCTTTCATAACTATTTTCTTCTTCATTTCTTCGATCATCTTGGTTGATTCACACAATTGGACCTTAAGAGAAGTGATTTCTAATTTTAACTTGGTGATGTCATCATCCTTTTCTTCTAGTTGGCATATCATGGTGTTTCTCTCCTTTTCTGCTTCATCAACTTGTTCTTTTATGAATGTCAAATCTTCCATAAACTTCTCAGCTCCTTGTCCTTATTTCCTTGCTTCTTCTAGTTGAGATCTAAGGGAGGAGACCTCTTCATTGTATTGACCAATCTCTGCTTCAAGTTTGTTCAAGATTTTGTGCCTTTGTTCAAGGTGGCTTGACAAGGTATCTTCCCATTAATTTGCCTTATCCAATTGATTTGTCATGGATATGACTTCTTCATGATGATTTCTCTTATTTTTATGAAATTCTTCCTTAATCTTGGCGAGCTCCTCATCTCTTTCTTGTATTTGAAGCTTGACAAGGTCAACTTCCTTCCTTCTCTTTTCCTGGTCATGAACTTGCACTTTCTTCTTAAGTTCCTCATTTTCTCGTTTGAAATTGTTAATCTCTTCCATGGTAGCCATAAGTTTAGTGAGGATATCTTCTTCAAAATATTTTTCATTCTCTTCATCTTCTAGGTCTTCTTTATCCTTGATGTTATCACTCTTATCTTCAACTTCCTTGATGGGCTCTGGATTTCCTTCTTATTTTCCATCATTTTCTTGACTAGAGATCATTTTCAATGCTCCTCTTGAGTGAATATCATGAATTTTATCCTATACGCCTTTTGCTGATGAACATTTTTCAAAATTGTCCTTCATAGAATGAGGTAGCCCATTCAAAATTCCTTTCATTGCTCTTGTATTATGTTCCTTGGATTCTCCATCCATCATGCTATCAACAATCACAGATTTCCAAACATCAATGCCTTGATTCTTTAAGAAATTGCTCATTCTTTCCTCCCATATATCAAAGTTTACATTGAACAATGGAGCCTTCATAAATTGATTGACTTCAATTTCGGTGGTTGAGGGAGACACATCTTTAGGAGGATTGGAGACTTTCTTCCTTGGCTTCACCATTTGTGTTCTAATGATCAACCTTCAAGTTATTAGGCTTTGGGTGAAGGTATTGGCTCTGATACCAATTGTTGGAAATACTAAGAGGGGGTGAATCAACATTCCTTTTCAATCGTTACTGTTACCAGTTAGATCACTTATACTTATAACACAAAATGAACAATAAGATTAAATGATTTTATTAATTTCTTCAATAAATCAAGTACAATATATGTAGGGCTCCAACCCTAGGTGAAGACACCAATCTTCAATCTCCCAGGCTCCAACCTGTATTTTCCAAGCACCGACTTGGACTTCCAAGACTCCAACCTTGTCAATTTTGTGGCACCAACCTCAAGGGCTCCAACCCTATATCTGGTTCAAGCTCCGACCTGGTTTCTTGAGGACTCCGATCCTCTAGGGATCCAACCCTATCTTATCCAAGGCACCAAGCTTGAGTTTAGGAGCACCAACTCCAAGGACACTAATCCTATATTTTCCAAGCACCAACTTGGACTTTCCAAGGCACCAACATTGTTAATTTTGAGGGACCAACCCCAAGGTATGTTTGGTTATACTTCACGGGTCCCAATGATTTCTTCAACAAGCCCTATCAATCTTCAGCTACGCCTTCACTTAGTCTCTGTGTCACATCATCAATGACAACCTTGTTCTTCACATGAAGGTGTCACCACTGCTCTTCATTTTACCCAAATAGAACTTCTTCAAGGTCACCTCATAATGGCTTCAATGCATCATGGTCTTCAATGATCTCCACAAATCTTCAATATGTTGCTTCACAAAGTTCTCCAACTCTGCCCTATTCTGTTCTCAAGAGAAGAATTAAACAAGCTCTATTTGTCCAATCCCAATAAATCAACACTTCAAACACGACAACTATGACAACTTTGACCACAGTAGATTCAACCATGGCAACTACGACAAATTCAACCACGACAACTACGATAGCTTCGACCATGGCAGCTACGGCAGCTTCAACCACGGAAACTACGACAACTATGGCAGCTTCGACCACGGAAACTACAGCAGTTTCGACCATGGAAACTATGACAGCTTCAACCAAGGTAGCTACGACAGCTTCAACCACAGAAACTACGGCAGTTTCGACCATGATTTTATGCCCAAACAAGATTATCCTTTTTTTCGTCCTAAACAATAGTCTCCTTGTTCTCCCCGGCCTTCTGTCTTCTCTTGTACTTCGTATCTTTGAATTCTTGCCTGAATTGCTAATCAAAATGAAGTGTTTAGATGTCTATTTATAGAGATTTTGTTTATAACTGAAGGGACACGTCTATTTGAAGTGAGGCTGACTTGTATGACTGAATGTAGGTCGGCTCACTGCTAGGAATAATTTCCTTAACTTAAAAATTCAATATCTCACAAACTATTGGGAGTTTCAAGGCAAATAAAGGCTCGTTAGAAAGAGGAAAAAATCCTCTTTAAGATGGTCTAGGATCCATTTTCAAAGGATGCCTCTAAGGTATCCAAAATAATTTTTCTTTGTGACTATCTTTAAATTTTATGCATAAAATGTTTGGGACAGCATGAGGAATGTTTGGGACATCGTGGCTTCTTCATTCTTTGCCTTCTTCATTGTTATCAATGTCATCATAGGATCATAGATTAATTATGTATGAGTTCAACATTCATGTAGCATGATGCATGAACAATGTCATGATATACTAGAGCAGTCATAGTGCAACATCATTAGGATAACTCCAAAATAATCTTCCAACTATCAAATGATCTCCAACCATGTTATCAAGACCTCATCAAGTGCCATCATCAATTGTGGTCATTCATCAAGAATATGACATAATCAAATGTAGTCCTACATATGTCATCAAGGGCTTCTAAATACTTGGCACTTGGCACTTCTTAAGACTTCTTCATTAGTGACTTGACATATTAATTGATGACATTCTTATGAAACAATTTATGACATCATCATTTGGAACCAGACATCTCAACAATATTTTCCATCTCGGCTAGTGCCATATTGACATCAATGAAAACCTAGATTAACACTCTTAACATGGGGAAGTTGAGGACAATTATTGGTGGCATTCCAAAGAACATCACACAAATCACATGGAGGACATGGCTTTAATTGTTTAGTAGGAGTGGGAGTCACTTGGGGTTGCCTTGTCTTTCCCCCCTTTTTCTGGGATTTTCCCCTGTCACTAGATTCTTTCACAATAGGAGTAGCTTCTTGCTAAGGTTGTTGTGGAACTGAAGAAAAGGAAGGAGTGGTAGGAACAGGTTGAACTAGAGTCAAATCCATGTAAGGTTTGAGCTAGTCGATAGGAGTGTTTGTAGGAGGATCAATGTACCAAACTGGGATCCCCAAAGTCATGTTAGGGAGACTCAACATAGCCATTATAGGAGTAGAAACGATTCCTGGTAGTGGGAATATAAAGGGTATCTCACCAAAAGGGTAATGACTTTGAGGTACTCCTCTTGTAAGAGGATAACTGGGAGGAGCACCACTTTAAGGAAACTGGCCTGGAGGAATTTCCCTAGAGGACGAGCTGAGTCTTGAGTAGCAGATTGATGAGGGGCTGGATGCTGGGAAGACATACCAAATTGCTTGTTGGCAGCCCGTGACACTTGAAGCATGTAAACACTTTAAGATCTAGGCTTAGAATGAATAGGAAGTGGGCAACAATAAGCCCCAAGCAGTGTGGAATATTTATAGACTATAGGGGAAACATTAGTAAAAGTAGAGGTGGTCTTGTTTCCCACCATTGATGAGATGGTATTCTGAGGAGATGTCTGTGACTGAGGGTCATAGTAAGTAAGCTGATCGACAATGATGATCTTTCCAATATGGGGAAAGAAAATCTTAATAAAGACACAAGATACCACAACTCACATGGAATATGTATAACTATGACCCAACAAGAGTTTATAATCTAAAGGGGCATCGATGACTTCGATATCGATCATGAATTTTGTTAGCACCCTATAATTGATCCTTTATGCTGAGAAAAGGTTTTACAGGGGTAACCAAAAACCTCTTTGGGCTAGAAACTAGTCTTTTCTAACCAGAGGGAGCTCCATCACAAAAAAATCTAAAGAAAAATAAAACTGAAGTTCACAGATTGCAGAGACCAGATCTGGAAAAGGAACCTAAGATTCGATGAAAATTGTTGGGAGATTTAGGAAGAGGGTCACTAAGGTATGAAACCAATAACATAGTTTAAATTTCTAAACTAAAACATCAGTGCATACATTAGCCAGTTGTAGAAGTAGAGGTAAGGTAGGTACATATTTCAAGTTGACATCAATTGTAGTATAGTAAAAAAACTGGAGAGACACATAACAATATTTAATCAAATGTAATAGAGCGGATTATGAATTATGTTACATACTTTCATGACCAAATATTTGGAAGAACAACAATGACATAGCAAGAATGACTTCCATCATATATAAAGATCAACAATCATCCAAAGCATCAAAAGATGAATTCTAGAAAACTGCTTCAGGAATCTACTTTTAAAACTAAACTGTAATAAGATATCCAAATTAACAACTGCATGAAAAGAAGCACAATAACTTGGAACACATACCACATGAATCTCTGAAACAACAGTGACAAAAACCTGCACTGAGATTTTATTCAAAATTATAAGTTCAAACACACAGGGCCTCTTTTGATTCCAACCCTTCCTCCATATTCTGTTTAGTCTTAAATACATTTTTAGCAGAGTAAATCAATATGACCAGATACATTGTATTCTTTATCCACTAAGTGGATCGAATCCAACTAAACTTAGAAACATCATGTTTTTTGAACAAAAGTTGAAATAAAACTAATAATAAAACTGCAACTTTTTCCTTAAAAAATAATTAAATTTATCTTATCTCCTAGTTGATGTCTTATCCATTCATTTTATCTTTATCTCTATCCACAATCATCTAACAACAAGGTTCAGGCTTAATACAAAAGTAGAAAGAACATGCAGTTGAGTTGCGCAACGAATGAAGGTTTGCGCAGTAAGCTCCAACTTGGCATGCATTATCACCCTGTAATTTGAAGGCTGTAGGACAAATCACAAGAATGTAACATCAAACCAACTTCAGGATGGGAATCTAACCCTTCCAATCCTAGAGAGGGCTCTCTCTGTAAAATTTATCTTTGTTGCTTGAAAATCTTAGACTAGTTATGATTGTACTTGGGTTTTGGGTTTTGGAAGACTGATTGTATTAAATTTAATTAACAACTATTGGGAATTGGAGTCAAAAGGTAAACTGGATGGTTGCATCATTTTTTCACAGAGTAAACTCAGGGAAAGTTAGGAATATTTACTAGATCTTTCAGAATAATAAGTGGATGATGGCAGAACAATGAAAACCTTCAGCAGAACTAAAGAGCAATTAAAAATTATTTAGTGTGGCATTTAGTCAATCAGGCAGAACTAAAGAGCAATCAAGAATTCTTTAGTGTGGCCTTTAGTAGAAAACATACAGATTGCAAAAGCAACCAGAATAAGGTACTCAAAAGTAAATCCTATTCATCACATTTCTGTTTTTCAATTGGAATTTAGATGATTACAATGAAGAGATGATAGTGAAACACTTTAACATAAGAAAAACATCACCAATATTTAAACCACAAGAATCCTATGAATGGTTTGCTTAGTATTAATGCTCCAGTGCTTAAAAAAACTTACAATGCTCCAACAGATCACTAATATTTTCTAATCTCAAGCAATCGACCTCTAATACTTCAAAAGAAGAAGTATTTATACAAAATTTACAAACTATTTACAATAAATGTTGTCTCTAACAGACATGACATTTTTAGACTAAAAATGATCTAAAAAGCTCTAATTGTTGCAGATTAAGCAGGTAGGATGTGGACCCAAATTTGTGGTTATACTGGCAGATGAACTAGCAGATGCAGATGTATCTCTCTTTTTCTCAGTAATTCACTCAATTGCTTTCTGATCCTCTGACTTGATAATCTGAGACTTTCCTCACTAATGGATGATCTTGTGACTGATCCTGTGACTCCCCTTCTGTTTTATCATCCATTAGTGTCACAAAATATTTTGGAATATATATATTTATATATATATGAATAATATTTCCAAAATATTTTAAATGAAATTTATAATTAAATTTCTACAAAACCATGTGTTGTTTCCAATCCGTGGTTTTGTTTTCTCTTTCCATGAATTCACAAAACCATGTGTAGTTTTGTTTCTATTACTCCTTCCTCTGTAAATTCATTTTATCTGTATGTAAATTCATGTTGATTTGTATGGTTGGAAGAGTATTCTCACTTTACTCTTTTACTTTCACCTAAAACATGATTTTACACCTGTAAATTGATTTTCACCATGCCTATGAATTGATTTCACCTTAATCTTCTATCATGAAATTCATTTACATGAATGCTATCTTTTCTCTCTTATACATTAATTTCATGTGAAATTTTCCCTTTCATTTTCTCTTATAAATTCATGGCATCCGTCTTTGAATCTCATTCCACAACCTTAGTCTCATATTTCCTGTAGCTATATAATTTTACCTCAAGTATGGTTTCACCCATAGCTCTAAAATATTATCGCATTCTCATATCTCTGTATTTCACTTGAAATTAATCCACCCTATATTCCCGTAACATTTATAAGATTCAAAACCAAAACAGTTAATGGTTTATCGCACTGCTTTAAAGTGGTAGGTGGTATTATTTTTAGAGGATGCGATATAATGTGGGGCTGCCATGTAGCAAAAAGGCGGGCGAGGAAAACAACTAATCTTGCGTGCTTTTGGGATGTTAAGTGTTGGATGAGCTAAGCGCACAATATGGAATTTTAACCGTTCATTTATTTTTACAAATCTCGAGGCAAATAAAAATGAAGGGGGTTTAATTCTTAGTGAGGGGTGGGCCATTGGTTGACTTTGCAGGGGGAAGAGGTAGTATAGGCTTGTGGGGAGAAATTAATATAAAGTCCAAAACTTTATATTAATATGCTTTTGTGAAGTAAGGGGTAAAAGGAGGGATTCTATCCCACATTCACAAGGGAACATTTTTCATGATGGTTTATATAAACCCATAGTTACATTTTGTTTTGACAAAATAAGCCCAAGGCTACCCACTTGTGCTTGGTGTTAGGTGTGCTAGGATTAGGTATTGTGAATGCAGGTCACATGGAGATGGAGTGTGAGCTAAGCTTTTGAGCTTATTTTTTGTGCAAATTTCAATAAAATCCAAGGCTTTAAAACTAGAAGCTCTGCAATATATAACCTTTTTGTCACACAAACCTATTCTTAATGTTTTGAAAGCAGGTATTCGGCTTATGTTGGGGTAATATTTAGATGAATTAACAAGGAAAGTGGGTGATAAAGTAGGAAGCTGAGTAAAGGATGATGCAAAATGGAGAGGAAGTGGGGCAAGTCAGCAAGCCAAAAGCTTCATCATGAGGGCAACAAATAATATCTGAATCATCAGATTTCCTATAATTTATAGGACCCTAATAGCATGCACACATGTAGCACTGATTGATAGTAGGCTGATGAAGATGATGACTAGGTGACTGAGGTGGAGAGGGAACCATCTGATGTGTCCTTTCACACGTGCAAGCTCCAAACCTGTCTAGTTCAATCATTGCGCAGCAATTGCGCAATAGAATTTGAATATTTGAAGTTGGATGTCTTTCTTGCTTCAAAACACAACCAAAACCAATAACTAATCACCTGAGCCTTATGTCTCCCAAAAAACATCCAAAACTAAAAAGCTTATCTATAATTCCCCTCAAAATTGCAAAATGAACTCAAATACAGAAGGTGAAGTTTCCAGCAACTAACAAAGCATTATGATTCAAACACATTGTGTCCTTCAATTTTTACTAGATGAAGACTTAGTATCTTTGCAGGAGGTTGTCTCAACTTGTTTGGCTAGCTATGATTGTGGCTATGGTTTTGGATGTGTAGGCACACTTCCAGATGTTTGTTTGTATTTCTTCAACTGTCTCCTAGCCTTTGACAACTTTTACTTCATTAGCCTCAACCTCCTCTTCAAAATGAAATTTCTCATGTAATAATTCTTTAAATTCTTGCGTAGGGGGAGAGTCCATTTCATGAATTATTTGGCTCCATCAAGTGCATCCAGGGCTTCTGCAATTTGTGTATCAACTTCTTTGATAGTCTCATTCATGGCATTCTTGTATTTTTCATTGTTCTCTACTACTTGCATAAATTGAAACTAACAGTCTTGAATTTATTTGAAAAGTATTTGGTACTCCTTCCATTGGTCGAATTTAGGTTTCTCTACCGACCAAAAAACTGCCTTCATTTGTTCTTTCCACCCAGTTGTAGCCTTTGCTGCCCTTGTCATAGGTTTTCTCGGTTTTACTTTGGGTTCTCCCATTTCTTCAACATCTATCACATGTCTTCCCTTTTCTTGCACAGTAGGTCTAGAAGGTCCTTTAGATTTGTCACCTTCTACTTGTTGAGTTTCCTGTGATACTCTATGTCTGAGCTCCTTATTTTTTCTCTTCAAGTAAGCAATTTTAATGTGTGCTTTGGCAAGATTGTCTTGCAATTTTACAATTTTACTGTCTTTGTTTTCCTCCATTTCAACATTTTGTGCTTCACCTGTGCCCTTCTCTGACATGTCTTCTGGAATATTAACAGTTTGTTGAAGAATTGGATCCTCACTCATCTATTTGGTTCTCAACCTGGTCCTTGGACTGAACAAAAATTATGTTTTCTCTTGTGTTTCTTGAAATTTTTCTTTCCCTTTTCTAGTTGCCTTCTTGTCTTTGACCATTTCTTTCACTGCTTGTTTCATAGTTGCTTCAGTTTTTGGCTCTTCTTCTTCTTCATGTGTCTCCAGTGGGGAGATGTCTACATGAGCTAGCATACCAACATACAACAAGAAAATATCCCATGAAACCTTGCTCTTTCCAAGCTCATACAACACTAGCAACTTGATCAATGCAAAGTGGAAAAGGTTGGGCATATGTTTATTTCCCTTTGATTGTACCCTCTCTCCCATTTTACCCAGACTCTTAAATAAATAATAAGGAAAATTTAAACTCTTCCTAGCAGTAAAATGCATGAGAAGTCTAATATGATACTGGTATACTTTACTAAATCGACCCTCACAGGTGAAATATATTTGGATTACTTTCAACAACTGACTGTAATGGTTTAACAAGTATGTTCTAGGAAATGTAGTATCATACTTATCCTTGAACTAGGGTTTGAAAAATTCCTTGAAGTATTCTACATCTGATTCCTGCCCCTTAAACCAATTCTCACCTTGCAAAGGGATGGTTGTAGCTTTAGAAATAGTCTCCTCTGACACCACAAACTCTAGGCCACCCAACTTGACTCTATCTCCTTTGAAATTAAAAGAAAATAGGCTTGCAAGCTGCAAATGATGGCCATGAGACTGCATTTTCTCATAGAAATAAATACATCCAGTGTGTTCAAAGGCCACTCTAATGGTTGGATCGAAATTTACAAGGTCTATATTCCTAGGTTCAATGCGCATTACTGCCCCTCCTTTGTTTTTTCTCTTGCTAGCAGTGGTCTCCATGTGGCTTTAAAAACTACAGGACAAAGTTGTGTTCAGGTTCGTGGCACACTAATTTCGTGGGGGGATGAAAACACTATACTCACACTAACAACGTAATAGAGAAACAAGTGATTTTGATTTTTCACAAGTGTTAAAAAGACTCCACCAATCAGCTCTGATAGTCTTTTAAAACACGTTGCACATATAATGAAATGGAGGTAATGGGGTAGGTATAAGTGAAATTTTATTAAAAGCACTTGAAAGGCTTATGACTCAAAAAACTTAGGCTTTGACACCATTCACACAAACCCTAATCCTGCAATACGATCCCCAAACTTGAAGAAAATGTAAACATGGCCTTTGCACAATAGTTATGTAGCAGCACATACAACAATCCTCAATCGACTTAAACCTGAGATTGAAAAAAAAAAATGGCCAGAGATGATGTATTCTACCTCAAACAATAAGGAGAATCAATTTGTGATTGTGTGTCTCCTTTGCAAGGTGCTGGAGAAAACTACGCAATAGTTGCACAACAACTATGCAATTTCCAGATTCTAGGTAGCGCTTGTGTAGAAATCTTCCACAATGAAAACAAACTTTGTCCTATCAACGTGCTTGCTTGGTTTCAATCTATGAATTGGTATGTTGTTACTATGTTTCAGAATTAGCGCAAATGCTAAGTGAAAATTGAGATACGGGCAGCATGATTTTTTTTAATGCGCCTTTGCTTATTTTTTCCTTTGTATGCTTATTCATCCAATCACTTTGTCTTTTGATTAATTTTTCATGAGTGTAGGTATAGGACAAGGGGTTATGGGAATAGTAGTTGGAATATGATACATGAATGATAATGATTAGATATGGAGGTATATCATCGATGATGGTAGGAGATGAGTGTAGGAATGTGGATAATGATGATTAGGAGGTGGGTTTAGGATGAGGGGTGAGTATGTATATATATGAATGTGGGATGTAAATATACATGTAGGGGGTGTATGTATGAAGGGAATTAGTGAAATATGGTGTAGGATGGAAAAATGTATGGTAGAGAGATATGAATAAAAGCATAAATTGTAAATGGTGGAATAAATTAATGAATCATACTCCACAATCAACAAAACCTTAAACTAAAATAGACTTATTTTTAATGGTTCTAACCAGTGAATACTGACACATAACCCTTTGAACCCTGACTAACTTTATAAACAATTGTCCTCATGACTTTCATTGACTAAGACTCTTTCAAACTTTATATGAACCCTTTATGGAAGACTTGAAAGGATGTCGAATAATGACTTTTAGACTATGACAACAACAGTAGTTCATAGGCTAAACTGCTGCTCAAAAACTAAAAATGAATGAATGAGACAAAGGTATTTGACCTCAAAACCCTAAGACCCTAAAAAATTTCTTGCCAACAATAGTAATGGGGTAATTCTGGTATAAACTAAGAGGTTGCAAGGGGTGACTGTCCAATGCACAAAGGGTGATGGTGGATGGTTACAGGTCGAGGGAACCAAGTTTCTTTCAGATACTAGCATCCATCACACAAGTGGAGTGCCTTCATCTATTATACATCATTGAACAATGTCATTTTTTATAGAGACAAGTATCTAAAAAGAAACAAATGAATGAAGGGGGGCATGTTCTGCTTTATCAACATAAAAAACAATCAAACAATTATCAAAAGGATCCACAATTCCTAAAGTAGACAGTAGAGCTTTTTGTTGGGATGGGCACGTTTGGAGGACTTCCAAAATTGACATGGTAGTAGGATATTGTGCCAATTCATCTACCATGCTGTAAGTATGGGTGGCTTGAGAAGTAGCAACATTTCGATGTAATGGTCCTTTGGTGGAAACTAAACTTTAGGTTGAGGGATTTGTAAGGTACCTGTTGGTGATGAAAGGGGCTCGGTGGAAACTTTGGGTGTGTAACAACCCTAGTCAAAAATCCTTGTAATAAATTTAATAAAGGAAAAATAATAACTAAGGTCATGGGACACATATTCCAAGTTGAATGTTGGGAAAAACATAGTGACGAGGATCAATTGTGATTAATTAATGGATATGGAAATTGGCAAAGGCAATGACAAAGGCTTTGGAAAGGCATGAGGCATTTATTGACATTTTATTTATGAAAATAATGGAAAATAGGAGAAAAGGGAGGTGAAAGGTCACAAGTTGCATGTGAGGAGGAAAATGATGGAAAATTGAAGAAAATAGAGGACTTATTAATAAAAAGGCTTCTGAGGATTAGTTGGTACCTTCTGTCAGTTCAGTTTTGGAGCTCTCATTCTACTCTCTCTCTCTCTCTCCTCTCATACTCTTGGACACTTAGATTTTTCTTGGAGCACTCTTGGAGGAGTGTGGCATACTTGCGATTTGGAGCAAGAAGGAAAAAGAGTAGTAAAGTGCAAGAGGACATTGGGATCAACAACTACAACAGGTTTTGCTTGCAGGTACTGAGTTGCATATATGATTTCCTTGCTAGTTTTGGCATGCATGGCACATGCATATGGTTTCTTGGTTATGATCTGTCATTGGCATGGAGTTTTTCTTGTATTGACAGTGGTTTTTCCTAGAATTTCCATTTCTTAGATAACCATGGTATTGTGGGTTCATTTCCTTTTGTTTTTGGTTGGTTATCATGTTCCTTTGGTTGTGGTTTGAGTTACTAGTTCTTGGAAGCCTTGGTTGGACAAATGCTTTGGAAGCCCTATAATAACTTGGGATGACTTACTAGTCCTGGAATCCTTGGTTGGAAAAATGCTCTAGAAACCCTTGGTGGGTTGAGTTACTAGTACTGGAAGCCCTAGTTGGACAAACGATCTGGAAGCCTGACAATAGTTGTGGGTTGAGTTACTAGTCCTGGAAGACCTAGTTGGAAAAAACGCTCTAGAGCCTTGGACAACTTGGGTAGAGACCAATTTGGTGATGGTGAGTGATGTCTGACTGGGAGGTGGAATCATTGGTTGAGGGTTGAGGTGGTTTTTCCTCTCGAAACCTTGGTTTAGTTTGTTTGATTTTCTTCATGAGATCCCACATTCATGCTTGTAATATGGCATGGGGGTGATTAAATGAAAGAAAGATTTGGTTCAGCCCAATCTATGGTCTAGTGGTTCATGGAAGTCCCAGACTTGGTTGCATTTTGCATATGTCAATAAGAGCTATTTTCCTCTTGTATTTCATAGGTAAATGTACTTTTTATTATGTGGTTTATATGGTTGCTGTATCCGTGTTATTTCTATTGTCTATATGCTAGTTATGAGTATGTTTTATAACAGTGATGATGTATGGCTCTCATCATGTTTTGATTAGTAAATGAATGAAAAATAAATATATGACCTAATATTTGATAACGCAACTATTGTGAAAAGGTATCAATGCTTCTTAATGATTCTCAGATCGGTATGAGACCCATATGCTTAGATCTGTTGCTATGACATGTAGAATGCATAATTGTGCTATGTTTGACGAAATGTCTATCATGGCTAATAGGGGTCCAGTCAAGTACTTATACCAATGTTTTCATTAGTAGCCTATTTCCCTTGCTATTTATCATTTTTGAAAGTGTCATGGAGTTCTAGGAAGTGGCCTAATACCTGGACCTAAAAAAGTGGCACAAAATCTGGGGTCATTGGCTCAGAACTAGCTGAAAAAGTCCACAGTCGCAGGCATGCTTTATTGTGGGAGCAACTGGAAGGCCTCAGTCACTTGTAGGGATTTTCATGGGAGCGAATTGTTTTATTTGTTTCTCTACGAAAGTTCTTGGCTGAAAAACTATGTCGAGAAGCTAACTCGACCAAACTTTAGGTTCAAGCTGGCCCTCAAACCAAAGGGGGCTTCCTCAAGTGTTATGAGGCTTATTTTAATGTTGTTGATTGTCACAAGACAACAACTTTTAAAGCACAATGGCCAGATATATTATTTGTTGGAGGTGTTTGTTGATGAATATCCAATCTCTACTCAGAAATAAATCCCTCTCTTGTTGAAACTTGATCAAAGTGCCAACATCTAGCTCCGATAGAAAAACATAGCTTAAAGAGCTTGGTGGAGGAAAATAAGAGAAATAAGATAATTAAGTATTCGTACTGAATACTTAATCAATCAGATATAGTAGATGCGTGTAAAATAATTCTACAACCAAACAAATGTACATTCAAGAGATGATAGAAGACAAAAATTAAATGATGCAGATGAGCTGATTTAGACAAACTATTCAATTAGCTAATCTCAGTGTAGATGATAACTTTGCAGCGGGTTGTCAGAGACGCTGATACTCAAACCTATCCTTTCCCTAACTCCTATGTTACCTTGAACTTATGCATAAACAAATTATGGAATAAAAGGGAAATACATACATGAAAAAAAAAATTGTCATGAAACTAAATCCTGAATACTTTAATTAAATTCTGTAATAAAAGTCTTTACAAAAATGCCAAGGTTCTGGCATCAGAAGCCAACCCTTTTACAATGAAATTGAAACAATATATAGGAAAACATCTTCCTCAAATTGTTACTAGTTTATAGGAAACAAACCCTATCAAATAAACTAGTGACAATTTGAGGAAGATTGGTCTATAACGATCATCAATTTTTCCCAGGTCTCTACTGTGATCTCCTTGACCTTTTATTTGATCTCGTCGATGTACCCATCTGTGAAGACAAGAATTTCTACGCCCTTGGACTTATCTGCTTTCGGATTTTTCTTCTTGCCTGCCGCAGTTGTTATTTCTCTCCTTCTGACAATAAAAGGTGACTCCTCTAACACTCCTGCATCATTGAGGGGTTCCTCATGCTCCTGCTCTATTTCCTCTATTTCTATCTCTGCATCCTTTCCACATGTACCTGCATCCTATGGGGTACCCTTCACTATTCCAATTGCTCCACCGGGTGGAGTCATCCATTCTTCTGACCATTGACGTACTACACCGAGAAAATCATCTTTGGTTACTAAGTATGGAAATGGGTTCCATGTCCTAGTTGGGTCCTTCATTTCCTTCACATAGGCTCTGTGGAAGTCCGATTTGAAGTCCTTAATGTGACAATACTGCTTATATAAACTAGGTGACAACCTTGGATGTTGATTCACCACCATATGTAGATACATTTCCATCATCACAAAGAAAACCCTATTCTCTACTGCGAGCATTGACTCCTTAGTAAACCAGAGTGAAGCATACCTCGCTGCCTCACAAACATCCACCTTGACAGATGGAAATTGTGAGTCTTCTGGTTATTTCCACATAACTAGTACGATGAGGATTATCAGCCAAGCGTAGTGGAATGTCTTCCCCCCTTCCTATGCTTCCCTCCAATATGTCAAAAATTCCTTGCACAAATAGGAAACCCTACACTACACTGTGCAGCCAAAGATACTACAACTGCAGGCACCTCATTGGCCCTGCACTTCCTCAGTATCTTACCTGCCAAGATGTGCACGAAGAAATGAACTCCTTGGTCATCGATGGAATTGATATCATATCCCCGTGACTTCTTCACTAGTCCAAACTTTTCCTTCATCCTTTGTGCCATTTCCCTGTCCTTATTTTTTCCCACAAATTCTTCTACGGGATCTTTTACATGATGAGGCAATGTTGTGATTCTTATGATTAACATCTCATCGATCGGGATCTTCATCCCTAGTCAGATGTATCCATCATGCACCAATGCGAGGAGCTATCGCACATAGATTGTACTAGATGTGCTTCAGCTAAAGTGTGGCACATTCAACATATTCAAGTGGCCCACTCTCTACAATCTTACATTCCACTGGAATGGCTCTAGCCTCATGATTCCATTTTCTGGGTACTGAACCTGCTTCAGATATCTACTTGGTTCAAATTGTGGGTATTTTCTCCTATCGTTAAAGTCCCAATCTTCCATGTTCAACTGGGGGATCTTCCCCAACACTTCGCCATCAAACGACACTTCCTATGGAAGCTATGGAGTGTACGTGGCAAAATTCCCCTCCTTTGGTTCCTTAACTAGCTTGGTGTTTGGTTTTCTTGGTGGCATGTAAGGTGGGAGCACAACAAGAATCTCTTCGTCCTCTGTCTCCATGCGGTGAAATTCAGCCTCCTCTTCACTATCATTGATCTATTGAGGCACCTTTTGTTGCATCGACTTCTTTCCTTTCTACACATGCTTCTTCCCCTTATCTTCTTTGTTCTTCGTGCACACTTCCTTTTGTGTTTTCTTCCTCAGGGATGTTCTGAGTTCTGCCCCAAAGACCTCAGCTGGTCTCTTCTCCTGCTTCTTCTGTGGTTGTGGTTCTATGGGTACCTGCTTCCTAGGTGATCTCACGTGCCTTGGGGACATGGGTACTTTCACATCTTGTACCTCCATAATACCCACTAATCCTCTTTCTGCAAATATTTTAATAAGATCCTCAAAACTCTCCTTAGACATATAGTAGCTCTCTTCTCTTCACACTTAGATGCAATTTCTCAACTTCTCCAGACGATAAAGTGTCAAATGTGGCGTGGGATATGGTTTTTATAACAAATTTGAATTCCCAGCCCCATGATTGGTTCAATATTTTCTCATTTAATGCAAGTATGGGGCTAGATATAGCCAATTGTGCTTCATAAATTCTCTTCTCATGTGCCTCTTAACAGAAATTTCCTTTTAACTGTATCTTTTTCCTTACAATGGTCATATTTCCAGCTAAATTCAATGAACCTTCCCTCGTAGTGCAATCAACTTTTCTTTGTCGTAGTTCCTTCGGACTTCGTCATACTCCTAAGTATTGTGCAGTAATCTTCCTTCAGCGAAGTCCCCTTCTGTAGAGTAGTTTATAGTCTCGTGCCCACTTTCAATTGCAGGTCGCACTAAGACTTCCTTCCCTTCATTTTTCAGTGTGAAGCTCCAAGGATAGAGTTGTCCCTGTATATCTTCAACCTGCTACCATTCACTCGTCCCAGAATTATCTAACTATTCAACTTCGCGAGATGAAATGCACCACCATCATATATGTGCTTGATGATATATGGTCCTAACCAATGTGTTTTAAATTTTCCTAGGAAATTCGTGAATTTGATGTCATATAATAATACAAAATCTCCTTCCTGGAATGTCTTCTTCTTGATATGCATGTCATGCCAGGTTTTCTCCCTTTCTTTCTACACTTTCTGATGGAACCCTTCTATGAAACTGTCTTCTTCTAGAGCTATTATCTGCGACATTCTTTCCTTCATAATGTCAGGGTTTTCCATATCTGTGAGAGTTGAAATTCTCAAACTTGGCATAATGTATTCCATAGGCATAATTTCCTCTTGTCCATATGCCAGCCTGAAAGGTGTCTACCCTGTCAATTTCTTGCATGTTTTCTACCTACCTACAACTTCACGTACATGAATCACTTTGTGTTGATGATTAAATTTACATAATCGCTTTTATCGCATCAAATAACAGAAAACAATATAACATGTATTCTTTCGCACAACTTAGTAAAAATCATGCATAACGATATCAATAATAACAGAGAATGAACACAAAACGATACACAATACTTTGCCAAAAATTCTTCTTTATTAATACAAATCTTCAGTACATATACTTCTTGAACCTGTGCACCCAGCTGCAGGTGGTCTACGCACTCAGTTGTGTTGAAGAATCTAGGGCAAAGTGGTGTAGTGTGATTCTTCATTACTTGATAACAATTTGTGGAGTCTTTTTACTTTTCTTGTTAGCTTAATCTTCTTCTTATTATTATTAATGCATGTGTGTGTACTTCATCAAATTGCTACCAAAACATAAGAACAAGAACACAAGATATTGTCTCTCTACCAGGGCCAAAACCTCTCTTCTATTGAGAGGAAAAACCTTTAGTGAATTTCTCTTATTGAAACTTCTATTGATCAATGCCAAACCCTAGAACCTTGACTTAGAATATCCTCCAAGCATAAGTCAAGTCCTCTCCTCCTTTCTGCACTATTTTCCTCGGCACATAGGTTTCCTCCTTCCAACACTTTGTCCCCCGACACTTCGTCCTAGGGTCCTTCCACCTCCTTTCCACCTTCGCTAGAGAGATAGGCTCCTTCACTAGGCTTGGGAGTCTTTGTAGGCTTGATTTCTTACCCAAACAATGATGTGAATGGACTGTTCACCAGTTGCAGACTTGTCCTCTTATTTTTCCACACGTGTGACTGTTTCTAGCCCTAGAAACAATCCTCTTCTTCCTCGGCCTTATTCCTTCTTCCTTCATTTGTGAGGGTCTCTTCTTCACTCTTAGAGGGAGGCCTTGTAGACCTTAATTTCAAAACCAAACAACACAAGAATGTTGAATTCTTGTCCTTGTTGTCATATCCGCAGATTTCTCCTTCTTCTCCTCGCACGTGTGACTGTTTCTAGCCCTAGAAACAGTCCCCTACCTTTGTTGTTCTTCCTTCTTACTTCGCTGCTCTTGTAGACCCTTTTTCTTTGGCTTCCTTCATTCCTCTTATCCTTCTTTCCTTTGCGGATTTTAGAGCTGAATGAATGCATTGTATTGGAGTGGACAACCTCAATAAATAGAGGACTGTCCCTCCATTTAGGTTGACTAGTCAACTGTTTGCAGGACGACTTGAAGAGTGGACTTTGGATGATTCTTTAGGTGGTGTTGCATGCTTGAAGGAGCTTCTTGATGGTGCCTTAGTATAGGAGGAGACTTGACTTTTCTTGGAGGTATTCTCTTGGCTTTAATACATATTTATACAAGGTGTAACATGCCCTTAAGCTCTTCAACCTTTTCTTTTGACTATTTGACTTACCTATAGCACTTTAAATAGTGTTAGACCTATTTCAATGAGCAAGAAACTCATTGAAATATATTATAAAAATAATATTTCTTTTCTTGAATAAATACAAATATCAAAAGTACATTTATGAAGACCGAACCTAGTTACATTTCCTTCAACACTCCCTCTTAACTAGGGAGGTATTCATACAATATTCCAAGGTGTTTGGCTATTATCAATCTTGAAGAATTCACATAAGAGAAACCAGATTTGCAATCCATCTGTTATAGCATCATATCCATCAACATTGTCATAGTGCAAGGCCTTGACTAACAACTCCATATCTCTATGAGACCATGAGATACAATGCTGGTGATACCAATGATTTATAGACACCTCCATCATTGTCTCTCAAGGTACATACCCACTTGGGTGTTCTCTGAGTATGACCTTCTAGGACTGTTCTTATCTTGGGTTCCTAGCCCTCAAAGAATATCGTTCCTCTTGCCTACTTTTTTCTTGGATGCCCTACACATCCTCAAAGAGTATCGGATGTCAGATGATTACCTAATCCTCCCATTCTTTCTTCCCAAGTAAAGACAAGAATGTTGTGTCTATCTTATGTCTACATTTCCATTCATGGCCTTCATCTAGACTTACGGTTGTTAGTCTTGGTCTAGTGCATGACCCATGAAATGGAAAACACAATTGTCACTCCTTTGTAATCAAGGGTGATCCAAAAATCCCTCTTGATTAGGGACCTATCAGAGCTCCCTCTTAACTAGGGACTCTTTCATTCATCAACAACTTCTTCTTCGGGTGTCCTTTAGCTGATTGATCTTCTTCCTTTATTTGATGTCATGAAGCCTTTGTTCGGACTTCTTCTAGGTAGGGCACCATCCATCGATCACTTTCCTTCTTGGGTTTTCATGTCTTACTTCCTTCGTGTAAAGTGACTTTCTTGTCATCTAGGCGACTCCTTTGTCATCTTGTTCATGCTTCAGAATATTCTTCCCATGGATGCTTCATTGCACTTGCTTGTTTACATGCTTTGACCTAGTAGCCCATCATGACTTCATCTTGATATTGCTTCAACATTGTTTTTTCTTTTGTTGGATGGCTTCTTCATCACGACATCTCTGTAGAGTAGAATCAATTATCTGCACCTTTTATATCTCCAAGGCCTTCATAGGTGTCAAGGGTTCTTTCTTTCTTTGTCAGAGTTGTCCTGCCTTCTTTCAGGAGATATCTTCAAAACGTTTTGTTAGATAGTGATTCTCAGTGATCATGGTGTTCTTTACATGCTTGATCTCTTTCTTCATTTTCTTCTTCTCAGATAGATAGGTCAACCATCTTATGCTTCCTATGAGAGAATTCCTTCATTGCCTACTTCCTGGACTTGTCAACATTTCTTCTTGTTTCTTAGTCAACAATCTTATACTCCTTATGTGAGCATATTATTTTGTTGACCTTCATTGCATTGTAGAACATGCCTTTGAGCATGTACTTGGTGGAAGAGATTCTTTCATATTTGATCATGTTATAGAACTATCCCCATGACTCAATAATATACAAATGATAACATGACTAAACTTTGATGCATACATACCTCATCTTGATTCTCCTTTGATCATCTTAGCTTCTTGGTGTGGCCCTTGTTGCTTCATCTCAGCTTGCCTGCATATCATCCTTTTCTTGAATCCCATGAATGAGATTCCCAATGAGACATTTACTTTGGTTTATGAACCTTATTTTCAAGATTCCATTATAGGATCTTAAAGACCCGTGCCTTGCAAATGTTTCCTTTCTTTTGATGATGGAGGTCTTCTAAGATTCTTAATCATGATCAATTTTTCTTTCATTGTGGATGAGGTCCTATACTAGGTATGCTTCTTCTATATGAATATCTTGAGCTATATCTACCATGCTCCTATATTCTTGAAGATATTTCTACCCATGCATTTTTATTCTCATTATAAATGCTACATCTTCATGAGTATCTAGAACTCTATGTACATCATGCTTCTAGATTCTAGAGGAAGTTTCTAGCCATGCAATTTTATTCTATTCCTACATGCTCCTATATTACTCAAAACTTTGAAAGAAGTCTATAAGTAAAGAGTTTGACCTAGTCATAGTAGAGATTTGGAGGATCTTCCTTCTTTTGCTTCTTTCCTTCTTCTTTCACATCTTGAGTTATGTGAGCTTCTTCCCTCGTTCTTTTATTGTTGTTGTCCTTTTTAAGCTTAGGACAATTCCTTTTGTAGTTTCCATATTCTTGGCATCCAAAACATTGGATTTTGGACATGTCTTTGTTGTTTGTTCTTTGTGGACCAAACTTGCCAAATTTACCCTTTCTCTTGGCCATGGTAGAAAATGCTTGCTCCTTTGATCCCACATCTTCCTTTGCCTTAAGTCTAGTTTCCTCTGTCCTGCATAGAGACCACATTTCACTGAGAGTGGTTTCTTCCTTCTTGGCATATATGCTTTATGTGAATTTTCCCCACTCCTTAGGCAAAGCGTTGAGTACTACAATTGGCATCTCTCTGTCAGACATGACTTCCCCAAGATCTTGAAGTTGATCTCTCATTTCAGATATTTTCATGAAGTAGGGAGCTATTCCTTCCTTTGTTATCTTCATATTGTACAATTAATTCCTTAGAGATATTACTTCTTCGGTTGTAGATACCAAGAATATCTCTACTAGATTATCATAAATTTATTTTGATGTCTCAAACTTGGAGACATAAGGAATGAGAGAGTCTTTGATTGATTCTATTAGAATCCTTTGAGCTCTTGTCTCATCCTTATTGTACTCGGCTAAGGCTTGAGTTTGTTCCTTAGCAAGGACAATGATATTCCCTTTAACATGTTCTAGGAGTTCATTCTCCTTGAGAAGTAGATCAATCCTCTTCTTCCATGCAAGAAATTTATTGGTACCTACCAATTTATTACTTTCCTTGCAAAAATACATTGATGTATATTCAAAAGGGGACATGTACTTACTTGATAGATTTTGAGATGTAGTGGATTTGATTCCTCTTTGGAGACTTGGTGTCTTGCCTTCCCTGGATTGATGTTCTTCAGGTTGCCTTCTCCAAGTGGACTTGCTTGGTGATGAGATTTGTTTGAAGACTTGTAGCTTGATGTAGGTCCTGCTTCAATCTTCTCTTCTTTGTAGGTGCCTTTATCTAAGGCTCTTTCTTCTAGCTTTGTAGAACTCCTTGATGAATGATGTGTTGTAGACCGTTCTTGTCCTTGAAGTGATTGAGACTTCTAGGCTTGATGCTTCAACTTTGTAGATGCTTCTCCTTGATGAGTGTTCTTGAGTTTCCCTTTCCTTGATGTGTCACCTTAGCTCTAATTCCATGTTGAAGAATCTAGGGAAAAGTGGTGTAGTGTTATTCTTCGTTACTTTATAACAATTTGTGGAGTCTTTTTACTTTTCTTGTTAGCTTAATATTCTTCTTCTTCTTATTAATGCATGTGTGTGTACTTCATCAAACTGCTACCAAAACATAAGAACAAGAACACATGATATTGGCTCTTTGTCAGGGCCAAAACCTCTCTTCTCTTGAGAGGAAAACCCTTTAGTGCATTTCTATTATTGAAGCTTCTATTGATCAATGCCAAACACTAGAACCCTGACTTAGAATATCCTCCAAGAATAAGTCAAGTCCTCTCCTCCTTTCTACATTTTGTTCCCCAGCACATAGGTTTCCTCCTTCCGGCACTTTGTCCCTCGACACTTCGTCCTAGGGTCCTCCCACCTCATTTCCACCTTCACTAGATAGATAGGCTCCTTCACTAGGCTTGGGAGTCTTTATAGGCTTGATTTCTCACCCAAACAATGATGTGATATGGACTGTTCACCAACTACATACTTGTCCTCTTCGTTTTCCACACGTGTGATTGTTTCTAGCCCTAGAAACAATCCTCTTCTTCCTTGGCCTTATTCCTTCTTCCTTCGTTTGTGAGGGTCTCTTATTCGCTCTTAGAGGGAGGACTTGTAGACCTTAATTTCAAACCCAAATAACACAAGAATGTTGACTTCTTGTCCTTGTTGTCATATCCGCAGATTTCTCCTTCTTCTCCTCGCACGTGTGACTGTTTCTAGCCCTAGAAACAGTTCTCTACCTTCGTTGTTCTTCCTTCTTACTTCGATGCTCTTGTAGACCCTTTTTCTTCGGCTTCCTTCATTCCTCTTCTCCTGATTTCATTTGCAGATTTCAAAGTTGAATGCTTGTGTTGTATTTGAGTGGACATCCTCTATAAATAGAGGATTGTCCCTCCATTTAGGCCGACTAGTCAACTGTTTGCAGGCCGACTTGAAGAGTGGACTTTGGATGGTTCTTTAAATGGTGTTGCATGCTTGAAGGAGATTCTTGATGGTGCCTTAGTATAGGAGGAGACTTGACTTTTCTTGGAGGTATTCTCTTGACTTTAATACATATTTATACAAGGTGTAACATGCCCTTAAGGTCTTCAACCTTTTCTTTTGACTATTTGACTTACCTATAGCACTTTAAATAGTGCTAGACCTATTTCAATGACAAATACACTCATTGACATATATTATAAAATAATATTTCTTTTCTTGAATAAATACAAATATCAATAGTACATTTATGAAGACCAAACCTAGTTACATTTCCTTCAACAAGCTGCAGACTCTTCGAGTTCTCCACGCTCTCAGCTGCGGATCCTTCCCCAAAATATAGACTACATATGCGAATACAAAGATTCAATTCACTTATGATATTCTATTGATGATATATTTTACAAAGTATTTCATTCCCTTATATACATTACATCATTACAAAAACCATGGTCCACATACCACGAATTCAACAAAACCATGACTAATACCCGGAACCCGTTACAAAATAAGGGGTTTTTGACCCTCCCCAAAGCCCCTAAACACTGCACGATGAATAAAATTTCTCCAACTCCGCACGCTCCGCTCAAAATATGGAGTCTTTAACCCAAAACTTGGACCAAGTTGGGCTGCACCCAATAAACCCCCAACACTCACCTGTGACTCATCTTGAGTCACTCAACTGCGGTTCCTTTGATCTTCGCTGCAATTCCATTGTATAATGCATTATGCTATTGGACTATCTCTGCCATTTGTTTCTCCTGTTTGCGTGTCTCTTCCAACAATGCCTCTGTGGTTGGGCCAGCAACCTTCTGCAGTATCTCTGCCTCCCTTTTCTTTAATTCTTTGAGCTTGTCATCCACTGCCTGAGATAGTTTGAGCACCTCATCCTGCCATGGCTAAGTCATTGCTTGTAATATCTTCTCCTTCCTCCAAAGCTCATCTATTTTCTTTTGGAGGTTCTTCCCTTCAGTAATGTTGGCGAGTCTTTGCAAGACTGGTAAGGTATTTACAGCTGCCAGGATCTCGTCGCACTGCTTCTGCTTCACCTGTAATCCTTCCTCAATTTTTTGGATGTTTGGATCCTCTTACAGTGAGGTCCAAATCTGCATCGTGTCATCCAATAACTTCCCTCAGTCTGCCACTGTGTCAGAGATGCCTTTCAACACTGCCTTTAAATCTTTCAGCCTCTGCTCCTGTACTTCTAGTGGCACGGCTAGATGTAGCCTTATTTGAATCTCTAATATCTGCACTTCATATTCAAATTTGAGCTTCGGAAATGTGTTCTTCGATTCCTTGATTGCAAGGGCGAGCTTTGCAACCTTTTTTGTTGGTGGTTCCTCGTCATTGATCTTCACATCTGGGACTGTGCTACAACTCTCTTGGATGGATTTTTCCAACTACTCTTGTCGCTGAATTGCATCATATCTTTGCTTAGCCACCCCCTCCAACTGCTTCTTCAGTGAAACTTTCTCCTTTTCCGTCTGCATTGTCATCGTCGAGGTTTGCTGCTCCCGCTCCTTCAGCTCAGTTGTTAAACTTTGATGGAATTCATGGAACATTTGAATGGGCAGCGCAAAAATATTTATGCTGACATTATTCCATGCTTTAGCTCATTCTTTGTCCTCCGATGAGTACCAATGAAGTGCCCCAACTGGCACCTGCACAACTCTAACATCGAATTTTGTTTCTATCCTTTGCTCTCCCTGCAGGAACTGAGCTCTTTGTTCTAGTTGTTTTGCTACTTGCGGCAATGCCTTCAACTCTACGATGCCTTTCTATACTTCGGTCAAGATCGTTCTATATCGATCATCAATTATGTCCCAGGTCTCCATCGTGATCTCCTAGACCTTCTCTTCGATCTCGTCGATGTCCCTATAAGTGAGGACAAGTGTTTCTATGCCCTAGGACTTAACCACCTTCTACTTTTTCCTCTTGCCTGTCGCAGTTGTGTCTCTCCTTCTGACAATGAAAGGTGACTCCTATGATACTCTTGCATCATTGAGGGGTTCCTCATGCTCCTGCTCTATTTCCACTGTTTCCACCTCTGTATCCTTTCCACTTGTACCTGCATCCTACGGGGCACCCTTCTCTATTCCAACTAATCCACCTAGTGGAGTCATCCATTCTTCCGGCCACTGCTGTACTACAACGAGCAAATCATCTTCATTTACTAAGTATGGCAATGGGTTCCATGTATCAGTTGGGCCCTTTGTTGCCTTCACATAAGCTCTATGGAAGTCTTTTTTGAAATCTGCATTGTGAAAATACTTCTTATACAAACTAGGTGACAACCTTAGATGTTGATTCACCACCATGTGTAGATCCATTGCCATCACCACAAAGAAAATATTTTTTTTGTTGCGCGCGTCGGCTCCTTATTAAACCAGAGGTGGGCATACCTTGTTGCTTCACAAACATCCACCTCAACAAATGGAAACTTTGAGTCTTCTAGTTCTTTCCACGCGATCAACGCGATGAGTATTAACAACCAAGCATAGTGGAATGGATTCCCTTCTTCTTGTGCTTCCCTGTAGTCTATCAAAAATTCCTTGCACATATAGGTAACCCAATTAAATTGGACTCCTGCATTGCACTGTATCCAAAGATACTACTGCTGCAGGTATCTCATTGGCCCTACACTTCCTCATTATCTTTCCTGCCAAGATGTGCACAACAAAACCCACTCCTTGGTCATCAATGGAGTTGATGTCATATCCTCGTGACTTCTTCACTAAGCCGAACTTTTCCTTCATCATTTGTGCCATCTCCTTATCCTTATTATTTCCCACAAATTCTTCTACGAGTCTTTTCCCTGATGAGGCAACGTGTGATTTTTCTTATTAACATCTCATCAATCAAGATCATCGTCCCTAGAAAAATGCATCAATCATGTACCATTGCGAGGAGCTACCACACACAGATTGTTCTAGCTGTGCTTCGACCAAAGTGTGGCACATTCAACATGTTCAAGACACCCGCTCTCTACAATCTTGCAGCTAACTAGAATGGTTCTAGCCTCGTGACTCCACTGTTTGGGTACCAAACTTGCTTTAGATACCTACTTGGTTCAAATTGAGGGTATTTTATTCGATCGTTAAAGTCCCAATATTCCATTTTTAGCTGGGGGATCCTCCCCAACACTTCACCCTCAAATGAAACTTCCTCCTGCAGCAACACAGTGAACACATCCAACTTTCCATCCTTGGGCTCCTTAACTGGCTTGGCGTTTGGTTTTCTAGGTGGCATGTAAGGTGAGATCACAGTGGGAATCTCTTCGTCCTCTGTCTGCATGCATTGAAACTCAACCTCCTCTTCGCTATCATTGATTTGCTGAGGCACCTTCTGCTCTATTGAATTCTTTCCTTTCTGCACCAACTTCTTCCCCTTATCTTCTTTGTTCTTTGTGCAGACTTACGTCTATGTTTTCTTCCTCAGAGATGTTCTGAGTTCCGCCGTAGAGACCTCAACTGGTCTCTTCTCCTGCTTCTTCTGTGGCTGTGGTTCTGTGGGCACCTGCTTTCTTGGCGACCTCTAGCATCTTGGGGACATGGGTACCTTCGCTCCTTGTGCCTCCATTATAACCTCTAATCCTTTCTTTGTAAATATTCCAACAAGTTCTTCAAAACTCCTTTCAGACATACAATAGCTCTCTTCTATGAAATTTCTCAATTTCTCTAGACAAAAAAGTGTCAAATGTGGCATGGGATGTGGTTTTTATAACAAATTTGAATTGCAACCTCATGATTGATTCAATATTTTCTCATTTAATGCAAGTATGGGGCTAGATACAACCATATGTGCTTCATAAATTCTCTTTTCCCACATCCCTTAACGAAAATTTCCTTTTAACCTAGCTTTTTCCTTCCAACGGTCATATTTCTGGCCAACTTAGATGAACCCTTCCTCGTGGTGAAATCACCTTTTCTTTGTCGCGGTTCCTTCAGACTTTTTCATATTCCTGAATATCACGTAGTAATCTCCCTTCGATGAAGTCCCTTTCTACAAAGTAGTTTATAGTCCCGTGCCCACTTTCAACTGTGGGTGGCACTAAGAATTCCTTCCCTTAAATTTTTAGTGTGAAGTTCCATGGACAACGTTGTCCCTGTATATCTTCAATCTACTACCATTCACTCATCCCAGAATCAACTGGCCATTCAACTTCACGAGTTGAACTGCACCACCATAAGAGATGTGCTTGATGATATATGGTTCTAACCAATGTGTTTTAAATTTTCCTGGGAACTTCACAAATTTGTTGTCATATAATAATACACGATCCCCTTCTTGGAATGTCTTCTTCTTGATATTCCTGTCATGCTAGGATTTCTCCCTTACTTTTTGTACTTGCTAATGGAACCCTGCTACAAACTTGTATTCTTCTAAAGCTAGTATCTGCGACATTCTTTCCTTCATAATATCAAGGTCTAACATATCTATGGCAACTGCAATTCTCAAGCTTGGCACAATGTATTCCATAGGCATAACTTCCTCTTGTCCATATACCAACCTAAATGGTGTCTGCCTTGTCAATATATTACATGTTGTTCTATATGCCCACAACACCACTAGAATTCTCAAATCCCAATCATCTTTGTTCACATTGCATACCTTGGTCAATGCATTTTCCATAATATTATTGAAATCTTCCACTATTCCATTTTCCTGAGGATGATAAGGAGTGCTCTTCTGGTGATAAACTTAAAATTCCTCAGTTAGTGCTTCAATAGTCTTATTCAAGAAATGTGTGCCTTGGTCACTCATAAAGATCTTCGAACAACCAAACTTGGACAATATATATTCAAAGATGAACTTTGCAGTAGTTTCTACAATGCAATCCTTCACTGGTTGTGCCTCAACCTATCTTGTCAAATAATTAGTTGTAGTGATTATATACCTTGCACCAGTCTTCTTTCCTAGCAAACTGATAGGTCCAACAAATTCAATTGCCCATTTGTCAAAAGCCTGCAAAGTTACCTGTGGAACTAGCTACATCTCGTCTCTTCTAGATGGCTTTCCTGTTCTTTTACATACATCGCATGCTTGACATAATTCTTTTGCATCCTTATGTACTGTGGGCCACCATAACCTAGCTCTCAATATTTTCTGCGCATTGGCTTTTCCTGCATAGTGCCCTCCTACGACTCCTGCATGAGCTTCTGTCAGAATACTCTGTCATTCATGTTCAGGGATGTATCTACGCAATACTTCATCTGGTACCATTTTGTACAAGTGTTCAACAATCAATGAGAAATCAGCTGCTCGAACTACCAACTCCTTCTTTTGCTTCATAGTGTACTCCTCGGGCGCCATTCCTGTCATCATAAACTGAATAATATCTGCAAATTGATCATCTGGGACTCTAATTGCGAATAGTTGTGCATCAGGCAGGTTATCTTCGATATTTGTGGGTTCTTCTCCTATCTCTATTCTTGATAGATGATCAGGTCCATCATTCAATTTCCCTGGATTTACTATAACTTTGAAGTCATATTCCTGGAATAATAACAAACATCGATAGATCTTTCTTCCTAAAATAGGCTTATTCACCAAATATTTCAGTGTGGAGTGATCAATGAACATTTTGAAATGCACCCCCAACAAGTATTGCCTGAACTTTTGTAATTCATACACCATAGCTAATCCCTCTCTTTCTGTCGTGTTATAGTTCTTTCTGCGTTGGATAGTTTCCTTCTTGCAAATGCTATGGGATGATATATTTCCCCCGCTCCTGGCTGTGCTAGCACTACACCCAATGCTATGCAAGATGCGTCAACATGTACATGGAAATCCTTCTTCCAGTCCGGGAAAACTAGAATAGGTGCAATTACCATCTTCTCTTTTAGTACATCCAAGCTTTTTTGGCACTCTTCGCTCCATTAAAAATTCACATCTTTCTTCAACAATTTCTCCATTGGTGTAGTTATCTATGCATACCCCTTAATAAAATTTATGTAGTAGCCAGTGTGTCCCAATTTCATGCGAAGTTGTCTAACTATTTTTGGTGCTGGCAGGTTCACAATAATTGTGATCTTCGCGGGATCCACCATTAATCCCTATTTACAAACTACATGTCCCAACAATATACCAAATGGTGCACAAAAGATGAACTTCTTCATGATCAATGAGATCTGGTGCTGCCTACACGTATCCAACATCAATCTTAAGCTTGCCACATGCTTTTTTAATAGATCGAAGACTGTCCAATCGTCAAAGTATACTTCTAGAAACATGTGTATATATTCTTTGAAGGCCGCAATTAAAACTCTGGAAAATATAGCAAGCACATTATTTAATCAAAATGGCATCACCATGTACTGATAAGAGCCCCATGCTATCAAAAAAGTCATTTTATGTCTATCTTCTGGCGCAATTATGATTTGATGGTACCTTGAAAAGCCATCTATGAAAGAATAAACCTCCTGTCCTCCTACATTGTCCAATACTTCATCTATACATGGTGTAGGGAAGGGATCATGTAGGCATGCATCATTCAACTTCCTTAAGTCAACACAAATTCTAATTTCGCCTTTTGCCTTCTTTTCCTGAGCCACCATGGGACTTACCCATTCAGACTGTTTGATAGGTTCGATAATCCCAACTGTTAACATTTTGTCTAATTATTCTTTCACCTTCTGCTTGAATTTTGGATTCAGTCTATAAGGTCCCTGCTTGATAGGCTTGACATCTGGCTTCAGAGGAATCCTCATGACTCCCAAATATCCTAATATGCCCTTCATATCTAAAAAATTAGCAGCGAACAACACCTGATATTCATGCAAGAGATTTGTTATCTTGCCGACCGTGTCTTCATCCTAGTAGTCTCCTATTGTTGTGTATTTTGGTTCAGCCTTTGACCCTATATTCACCTTCCTCGTCTTCAATGGCTTTGTTATATCAGGCATCTCTATCTCAGGTCCATTTACTTCACGATGACCTTCTGACTCTTTGATGTTAATGTTGTGAGGATCTTCATCCTCTTCTGAAGTGGATTATAACATTCCATTACATTACGTATCTGTGCAACCCAATCAAGTTGCGAGATAACTGGAACTTCGTTTTCAAAAATCTTCTTCTTAGCTATATTCAGAGCTGCATCTATATGTTGGTAGTCATCTTCAAATCTAAATGTCATTATAAATCCATCAACCATCCACTAGTAGAAAATGAGAAATTTGTGACTAGGTGACTAAAAATGTTAGTCACCACAACTTTTCCAAGTGAAATACTACCAAAAATGAGAAATCTTAAGTGACCCAACCAAAAACGACTAACATAAATGACTAATTTAGTCCTGGGTTGAAATATACAACTAACTAATAAGCAATATGTTAAAATTGGAAACTAGGGCCAAACATCATGTGGGTCATCTTATTCATGGCTGATAATATTTTTATTAGATTCCTCTCATCGAGAGGTGTAGGATTGATATAAATATCATCCGATTCCGATAAGTATTTATGGAGATATGAATTTATTTTGATTATGGAATTATTATCAAGCCGACCTACAACTCATGTAGGCTCAGAAGCCCAACAGTCGCATCTATTCAAACACCAACGTTGTGTATAAATACAGAAGGACTTTTCCTCATTTGGACTCACTCATCTCATCACATCTCTCTCTCTACTGCGCAGAAAAGAGTCTCTTCTCTACTGCACAGAAAAGGGTCTCTCCCTCACACATGTGAAGCCAGAAGCTGCTGAAACTGAAGCTGCAACTGCAGAAGTAAAGTTTGACCTGCGTGGACTAGAAGATCTCCTCATCTGAACTGCGCTATAGGTTCATCTGAACCTCCTCTGAAAGCCGCAACTTTTGGTGGTGGAATCAAGTCAATCTGACGGACGGTTTGCAAGATATCGACTGCCCTAGTTTGAAGGAAGCTGCTGAAACTGAAGCTGCAACTGCAGAAGTGAAGTTTGACCTACGTGGACCAGAAGATCTCCTCATCTAAACTACGTTGTAGGTTCATCTGAACCTCCTCTAGAAGCCACAACTTTTGGTGGTGGAATCAAGCTGATCTGACGGTCGGTTTGTGAGATATCGTCTGCCCTAGTTTGATGATGAAGTCGCTAATGTTGATGTTGTTGATCTAGAGTTTGCTACTGCAGATATAAATCAGATTTATTGTACTATTTATCTCTGCTGAATTATTGAAGATAAAATAAGATTTGATCAAAGGGTTTCCCCACACATCGTGGGGTTTGTCCCTGGCTAGTTGCCACATCTTGTGTCTCTTGTCTTGGTTTGTTTTCTGTCGATCATTTAATGTTCTATCTGCACTTTAATTTATGTACATGTGATTGCTAATCTGTGGAATATAATAAGAAAAAGAAGTAAACTTTATAAGCATAGAACATACCATAACTTAACATGGGATTAGAGCTGAGGTGAAGACAAAGCTCGAGCAAGAGCAAGAGCAATGACCGAAGAGAAGATTGGCAAGGCTATCCTAAAAGAACTATGGGGTCCTCAACACTCTTTCCTGCCGAAGACAAGCTCTGTGAGAAAGCTGACTATCACGGATGGAAGATGTCTATCTATCTAACCCTAGAAGATCAAGGAGTGCTGGACCATGTAAGAGGCAATATTGTTGAGCCTCCATCAAATGCATTTGCTGCTTCCTGGAACAAATGGAAAACAGAGAAGTCAAAACAAAGAAGATCATCTGGGACTCTATCGATAAGCAATTGGTGGCCTACATCTCTGAACTGGACACCTCCAAGGAAATCTACGATAGACTGGTGAGTTTATTTAAAGTTAATGATGCAAATCAAGTTTTGTTTCTTAGAAATAATCTGAGGGAAATCAAGAAGGGTAAAGATGAGAGTATGCAAGCATACTTCTTAAGAATCAATGAGATCAAGAATGATCTCCTATCTATTGGGGAGACTATTACTGACAGAGAAATGGCACTCACGACTCTTGGAGGATTACCATCCGAATGGTACGTGTTCAAGACTACTCTTTTGAACAATAATGTAATTCTTGGTTTCGAGGAATTAATGGCTAGATGCATTCAAGAAGAAACAAGGGTAGAAGAGCAAGAAATGACCTTGCCTAAAGGTCCTCCTGTTGCTTTTTCTTCTCATGCTAAGAAAAGAAATAATTCCGAGTCTAAATCGAAAAGAAACGCTGGACCTAAGGGTGGAAGAAAAGGACAATGTTACATTTGCAATAAAGCAGGTCACTATGCAAGGGAATGCCCTAATAGAAAGGACTCTCACTATGACGATGATCAAAATCCCTCTCATGGTAATCGAAGGGATGGAAAATTCAATAGCAAAGGTAAAAGGAATGCTGGAAATCAAGGAAGAGGACAACCATTCAAGAAGGCTAGAAATTCCAAGTATGAATCTAACACTGTTGACAATAAGCAGGCTGAATATTATCTACCAGCTGCTCTATCTACCTCTGCTCCTTTGGAATCAATGGGAATTTGGCTCATTGATAGTGGTGCCTCAAGACACTTCACTGGTTACAATGAAGTACTCCATAATCTGGTAGAGAAAGAAACTAACCTGGAAATTTTCCTTGGAGATGACATGAAATACCCCGTGAAAGGTGTAGGCAATGTTTCTCTCAAATTGAATCAAGGTAATACGATCCACTTACAAGATGTATTATATGTACCGGATCTCAAAAAGAACCTGGTATCCATCTCGGTAATGGAAGACAAAGGCTACAAGGTAACCTTCAGCAATGGCAAGGTACGTATATGGAAAAATAATGTTAAAGATGCTTTCACTCTTGGGTTTTGAGTTGATTCTTTATATCAGGTTGGTGGAATTCTGCTAGGTGTCAAGTCTTGTGACACAACTCTTCAGTCTGAACTTTGGCATTGGAGGGTTTCCCACCTTCATTACAAAGCTCTACCCGATGTAAGACAGATGGTAACAAGGATGCCCAAATTCCAAGTATAGAAAGAAGGTTTATGTCCGGGATGTGCCGAAGGAAAGTTCAAAAGGGGACCATTCCCCTCAAGTCAAAGCAAGACCTCTGATATATTACAACTAGTTCACTCAGACATATCTAGTATGATGCCTGTGAACTCCTTGGGAGGATATTCATATTATCTTACTTTTACATATGACTATTCTCAAAAGACCTAGATATACTTCTTGAAAAAGAAGGATGAAGTGTTCTCTTGGTTTCGACACTTCAAAGCCCTGATCGAGAATCAAACTGAAAAGAAGATCAAGATCTTAAGAACTGATAATGGGACTGAATATGAATCTAATGAGTTCCATGATTTTTGTAAAGAGGCTGGCATCAAGAGGGAGACTACTACACCATAGACTCCTGAATAGAATGGTGTGGCGGAAAGGAAGAACTACACGATTATGGAAGTTGTTCTGGCCATGCTACATGATCAAAGAATTCTGAAGTTTCTATGGGCTGAAGCTGCAAACACTGCTGTATATGTACAAAATCGATGCCCTCATCAAGCATTGGGTTCTAAGACTCCTGAAGAAAAGTTCACCGGTAAGAAACCTGATGTTTCTCATTTTAGAATTTTTGGAAGCCCTGTATATTTTCATGTGCTGAAAGAGAAAAGAAATAAATTAGGTGCATCTGGAAAGAAGGGAATTTTCGTGGGCTATGGTGAAAATACTAAAGGCTATAGAATCTATGTAGCTGGTCAAAGGGAAGTCGTGATTAGTCATGATGTCACCTTTGACGAAGATATGGCTCTCAACAAGGTGGACAATCTTCCGACTTTGAGAAGCTCTCAAGAAGCCGACACCAGGGAACCGAAAGAAAAGGATGATGAATCAATTCCTGATGTAGAAGAACCCATGGATCCGATTGATCCTCCTCCACATGAGCCTTCCTCTTCTAGGAAGAGGCCTTCATGGCTTAGGGGGCTACTTGATGATGCTGAAGGACATGTTGCACCCCGAGGAACCTTTCGTGAAAGTAAGAAACCTAACAGGTATCAGGGATACCTGACCATCATGAGCACGATCATACAAAATGAGCCTTCATCATTCTCAGATGCCGTCAAGCATCAAGTATGGAAGGATTCTATGACCGAAGAATATGAGTCTATTATGAAGAATGATGTCTGGGAAGTAGTTCCCAGACCCCAGGACAAGACAATTGTTACTTCCAAATGGCTTTACAAGATAAAGCATGCAGCAGATGGAAGTACAGAAAAGTATAAGGCTCGTTTTGTTGCTCATGGTTTCTCCCAAAAGGAAGGTATAGACTATGATGAGATATTTTCACCTATTGCCAGATATACGACCATCCGCTCGATCATAGCCCTTGCCACTTCACAAGGATGGAACCTACATCAGATGGATGTCAAGATCGCGTTCTTGCACGGCTCGATCAAAGAAGAGGTCTACGTGGAGAAACCCGAAGGATTTGAGATTTATGATCAAAAATCTCATGTATGCAGGTTGAAGAAGGCTCTCTATGGGCTGAAGCAAGCACCCCGAGCATGGTATGAGAGGATCGACAACTACTTGATGAAGTTGGGATTCACTAGGAGTGAAGTCAATCCTAACCTTTACTTTAAGGTTGAAGATGACAAACCTCTCATACTGGTGTTGTATGTGGATGACCTTTTTCTAACAGGTGCAAACCCTATCATTCTAAAATGTAAGAGGGAGTTGGCTTCTGAATTTGAAATGAAGGACTTAAGACTGATGCACTATTTCCTAGGACTTGAAGTGTGGAAGAAGCCAAGGGAAACTCTCCTATCTCAAGGAAAATATGTGGTGAATATATTGGAAAGATTCAGTATGGTGGACTACAAGCCTATAACTACCCCGATGGAGCTTGACTTCACGAAGTTAAGCGGTAGTGCTGTTGGACCTATTTTACGAAATGCTATCGAGTATCGACAACTCGTCGGAGCATTAATGTTCTTAGTGAACTCTCGTCCAGATATATGCTTCGCAGTCAACACGTTGAGTCAACATATGGTTGAACCCCACCACATACATTGGATTGGTGCCAAGAATCTGTTGAGATATCTTCATGGCACAATCACTTATGGGTTAAGATACACTGCCGGAGATGTGAGACTATTTGGATACATAGATGTTGATTAGGTAGGCAATGTGGAGGAATGTAAGCACTTCTGGGTGTTGTTTCTCCTTAGGATCTGCTTCGATATCCTGGATGAGCAGGAAGCAGAAGTCAGTGGCCTTGAGCACTTCCGAAGCAGAGTATATTACTGCTAGCATGGCCTCTTGTGAGGCAGTCTGGTTGCGAAATCTCTTCAGTGAACTGTTTGGATTTACATTGGATACCACCGTAATCCTTTGTGACAACCAAAGTGGGATTCGTTTTTTAGAGAATCTCGTATTTCATGATCGCTCCAAGCATATCGATATCAGATACCACTATATTCGAGATATGGTGCAGCGGGGAGCTATAAGGCTCCAACATATTGGTACAGATGAACAGGTCGCCGACATTCTGACAAAACCCCTTGGGAAAGTAAAATTTCTGACTTTCCAAGAACAACTTGGAGTTGTTCAAACACCCTCTGATGAGGGTCATGTATGATGCATTGAGCTCTGGGAGCTCCAGGGGGGTGCAGGGTACTTCTTGGAGCGACATATGACCACAGGATGATTCACTATCCCTTGGTGGTATACATGTACACCCCGTGGCGATTGTAGTAGGATTGATGTGTTCTCCTGTGAGGCTTGGATTGATGTGTTCTCCATGGCGATTGTAGTAGGATTGATGTGTTCTCCTGTGAGGCCTAGATTGATGTGTTCTCCATGGCGGCCTAGATTGATGTGTTCTCCATGGCGATTGTAGCAAGATTGATGTGTTCTCCTGTGAGGATGGGATTGATTAAGTTCTCATGTCGAGACATGCTACCCATGCAGTCTGGGACTCATGGGAAGTACATCTCATCTGATCATTGAGCAAGGAAATGAAGTTAGGGACCATTGTAGTACCGATGGACACATCGTTGTATCTACCATACTCCCTACGCTAGGATGACCTCCATTGATCTGGGATCAATGATACTGGTTTGGGACTAGTGGTAGGAGTGGTAAATTCTATGGCACTGACTTCAGGTCGGTTGTTACTGGTCTGGGACTAGTGGTACGCACTCTGAGACTAACTTTGAGTCAGTGGAGGATGTTACTAGTCTGGGACCAGTGGTAAGATTTGTACTCACTATGACGCTGACTTCAGGTTGGTTGAGACTAGTTTGGGACCAGTGGTACATACTCTGAGACTGACTTTGAGTCAGTATGATACATCCTCGATCATTTCTTCTTCTTCATAATTCAGACAAAAGCAAAGCAGAGCATAATAGAGCAGAGTTGTACAGATCAGTACAGGGTAGAACAAGACAAAGAAGAACAGGAAGAATAGAGCAGAGCAGGGCAAGGGTCAGGTTGTACAGGGCAGTGCATTTGATGGATGAATAGTAACGACCGATAGACAGATTACAGATGATGTTCTCCCTAGTTGAGAGGGAGTGTTAAAATTGGAAACTAGGGCCAAACTTCATGTGGGTCATCTTATTCATGGCTGATAATATTTTTATTAGATTCCTCTCGTTGAGAGGTGTAGGATTGATATAAAGATCATCTGACTATGATAAGTATTCATGGAGATATGAATTTATTTTGATTATGGAATTATATCAAGCCGACCTACAACTCATGTAGGCTCAGAAGCCCAACAGTCGCATCTATTCAAACACCAACGTTGTGTATAAATACATGAGGAATTTTCCTCATTTCGACTCACTCATCTCATCACATCTCTCTCTCTACTGCGTAGAAAAGAGTCTCTTCTCTATTGCACAGAAAAGGGTCTCTCCCTCACACATGTGAAGCCGGAAGCTGCTGAAACTGAAGCTGCAACTGCAGAAGTAGAGTTTGACTGCGTGGACCAGAAGATATCCTCATCTGAAATGGGTTGTAGGTTCATCTGAACCTCCTCTGAAAGCTGCAACTTTTGGTGGTGGAATCAAGTCAATCCGGTAGACGGTTTGCAAGATATCAACTACCCTAGTTTGAAGGAAGCTGCTGACACTGAAGCTGAAACTGCAGAAGTGAAGTTGGACCTGTGTGGACTAGAAGATCTCATCTGAACTACACTATAGGTTGATTTGAACCTCCTCTCGAAGCTGCAACTTTTGGCGGTGGAATCAAGCTGATTCGATGGTCGGTTTGTGAGATATCGTCTGCCCTAGTTTGATGATGAAGCCGCTAATGATGATGCTACTAATCTAGGGTTTGCTACTGCATATATAAATCAAATTTATTGTACTATTTCTCTCTGCTGAATTACTGAAGGTAAAAGAAGATTTGATCAAAGGGTTTCCCCAAACATCATGGGGTTTGTCCCTGGCTAGCCGCCACATCTTGTGTCTCTTGTCTTGGCTTGTTTTCTGTCGATCGTTTAATGTTCTATCTGCACTTTACTTTATGTACATGTGATTGCTAATCTGTGGAATATAATAGAAAAAGAAGTAAACTATTATAAGCATAGAAAATACCATAACTTAACACAATACAACAAAAAATAACAAACTTGAATGACTAATTTAGTCTAGGAACAAAAATATGACTACCTAACAAGTACTACAATAATATGAATCAGTCATTTATGTTAGTAATTTTAATACGAATCAATAGCCTTATTTTACTTCCCCTAAAATTGTTACATAAGGAATAAGGTATGAAAAGTCAAGCTATTTTAACCATTATCCCAGATTGGGCTTCCCTTCTCTCTCTGGCCTTACCTTTATAACGAGGAGCCTACCCTCTCTCTAGCCTTTCACAATTATGTGGGTGAAATTTCTGCCATTGACTGAAACATTTCAAGATTATATATATATATATATATATATCTATATATATATATATATATATATATATATATTAGGAATTCTTGGGGTATTCAAACAATGACCTAAGTACCTTTGGGGCCTTTCTTGGAGTTGAATTTTATGTTGGATTTAGAAAAATTCACTAGTACATATCTGACGTTGTACTGTGATAGTTCAATCATGTTGTTGGATTTTACTTGCAATTTTTTTTAAAAGCCCCAACTTTCATCAAATATCCGATGGACACAATTATCATCAGATATTCTATAATACGTTAGTCAGATATCTAACACTAATTATATTCTGAGGACAATTGAATGTTTACCTAATATCCCACAAACATTCACTTTTTGTCAGAAATACGACATTTGACCATATCAATTATCAAATAAACTTAACATAATACATATAACACTTTATAAATCACTATTTTAAACATGAATTTAATTCATTTACATTTACACCACTACCCATTTTTTCTTTATCCTCATGTAATTTGTGAGCTTAATGATCCAAATCTTTGAAGTCCCTGACAAAACTCCAACAATCAAAGAGAAATCACTAGCTGGAAAAAGCGTCGTGAACCATCGGTTATGGGAACCATCGGCAACGTTGGAAGGGCGCTACAAAATCAGTTTCCATAGGGTGAACACTACTTTTCCCTTGAAATTTTTGGCAAAATTTGCTACTCCAAAAGCATCCTTCAAGTTTGTGTGAATTCGAAGGTTTTCACATTGAAGCCTTTAAATTATTGAACATCCAAAAGCCCAGTTGCGAATTTCAGTGGGGTTTCAATTTTTTGTGTGTTCAATCTCAGGAAAAATCAAATCAGTTAAATTTCATACACCAAATGATGAAATGATCCGCTTGTCAATTTTAGTAAACTCAACACGATCTCAAGAAATTCCATATTTTTATTAGGATTTAAATTATATAGTTTTTGTACTATTGACACCAAGTTGCAATTGGCACTCCATAATTGGAAGATCAAACCCAATTCTTTGATTGGATTTTCTTATAAAATTTTGTCTTATATGAGAGGTATTCCTTGATCCCCATAGTATCCCTGGTTGTGACTGAAATAAATTATGTACATTGTATGATATTCCAATGATATTGAAACATTATGAAATTTAATTATGTAAATGACTTATTAGCATCCTTACATCTATTGTCTATTTCTCCATGACTATAAACTTGTCCTGACTATAGGCATACACATGTTTGGCTATGGGATGTTGGTTTCATTCTTAATTTTGCGTTTTCTTATCATGATGGTGTATTTTTCTATAGGCATAATTGAATGAAGCTAATTCTCACCAATAATTTTCATGACACTTCATGCATGCTGATTTGGTTGGTTTCATTTCGAGGCCTTAATTTAATCATTAATAGAATTTTGATTTTGATATTTCCTGCATTTTTCCATTGAGAACAATACTTCTACTGATTGAAAATGTTTCCTATGCACACCATCAATATCTCTCCCTTCTTCTTTGATAGAGACAAAGACAATCACAAACTAATGCCAGGGGGGCAACCTAGTATTTAATATTCTAAGTCACCAGTTTGTTGGGTCATAAAAACAAACAAAACTAGGCCAACATTGGCAGTCAAGAGAACAAAAATTGGAAAAGGGGGGTTTAGGTTGAGAGTCCAAATTCACATAAAAACACTTCAAAATTAAATCCTTTGTTGATAGGCTATAGTCCTAAAATAGACATATAATTTCAAATGATTTATGGGAGCCTGGGGTCTCTCCACATTTTGTGTCTGGCATCACACCTTGTCATAGTAGCTTTGACAATATTCACCCCTAAACCACTTTTTTCATATTTCCTCTCCAATTGGGAGAAACTAGCTATCCTATTTCTTCCTGGCTATTGAGGGTGGGGCACTTTTCTGCTAGAAGTGCAAGTATCTAACCCCCAGTGCTTTGGACATTGTTTGCATGTGGACAGATATGAAGAATACACAAGTGAATTACTGCTTTTTGAAATTAATGGTTGAAATCTAACAGTGAGGCCACATAAAGATCAAATTATGGCTATGATTCTAGATGTAGTAGAGGATATCCACTCTCAATAGTTGTCATGTAGTGTGAAATGGTGATAGACCATTGTGTGGTAATTCCTAGATGTTTGACAACCAATCTAAGTGGGAGTCTAGGAGGGGTTTGGCCGAAGCATTGATTCAAGTCCATGCAAACAGCTAAGTTGAAGAATGAAAAGAGATGTAGAGCCAACTGTTCCTTCTGACAAATTATATAATGTGGGACAACCTGTATCTGTTAGAGAGATCTTGATATAAAAGGGAACAATCTAAGAAGGCCTTTTTGAACTCCAGGGAAATTTTCCACAAATAGTTGAATTATGATAACCATCTCCAATAGGAACCACACATCCCCAAATTTTGTACAATTTTCTAGTTATCTAAGGACCCTTAAAGTACTATAAAGGTGAGCAGCAGAGACATAGGATAGGTGTGGAGAAATTCTATATCCAATCTCTTTGACTACTCTCATAACTCTTCATTGCTATCTTGGCAAGTGTATAACGAGGTAATAGGTCAAAAACTTTCTGATGTAGTTTTGAGATTAAATTTTTTCTCAAGATTTTCTAATTGAAGGAACCCATACATTTGGTAATTGTATACATTGGTTAAAGGCCCTTTTTACTGAGTCTATTGGTATCATGTAGAAATTTTGAATAATATGACACATATTCAACAGAGATTATCCTGATCATACAATTTAAGCGGAACATGTATAATACATAATCTCCTCTACGTTGATCATCAAATTACAGAAGCAGAAACATCCACAGGCACACATAGAAGCATCAATCAAACTCATAAACACAGTATGTATCCCGGGGAAAGCATCTCGCTAAAAACCCCACACTATCTGTATATTATATTGATTGAATCATGTAACAATACAAAGCATAATACTTCTCACAAGTATCTCCACCTGTTACACACAATACAGCTCAGATTTGATCTCCAAATCTCTCCCGCTGCTTGCTTGCCTCCACTGCTCAAACCTGCTCGAGAACTGATGAGAATAGCTTCCCAAACTCGATTTTACACTGCAAAATAGTCACCCACACTATGTTGGACGTGAGCAACAGCTATAATATCATGAAGATACGTGAGCAAACTCATTGGCATACTCAATCCTTTGATTGTGCAAATCATCATGCACAACTATAGTCACAACTGATAGCAATCTGATCCTCTAACACCTGTCCCTGCTGAACTGAACATGCACTGACATGCAACTGAGTTAACTGATGTATTCTATAGTTGCATTATGAGTTAATAACTTGTGAATTAATTAATAACTAATTCACCCAACTCATCTTTAGTCTATTGATCAGTTAGACTAAATACAACCAGTTTAACAAAGCTAAACTGAACACAACTCCATCAACTGTACCTCCAGTCCACTAAACTCAACTCACTTGAGTTCTAACTGAAGTCATGCATGCAACAACTCAACTGACTCATAAGAAAAACGAATTTCCTTCTGACAGCTGCATGTGCCACTTCCGTAGCTCAAACTGAAGTGCTCCAAGAGAATAAGATTAAATTTATAGTCCAAATATTATTGTGAGATAATAATATTTGACTTTTCTATTTTTGACTTTGATCACTCACACTGTGATCACTCACACTGTAATCACTCACACTGTGATCACTCACACTTTCATCAAAAATAGAAGTCCATCTATTTTTCCCAACTTGATCAATCATCCATAGACATGATCCATATGTCTAAAAATAGACATAGTCTAAAAATAGACTTGCGCCAAAAATAGCCTGCGGGCCCACTTAGTGAAGGCGACTCTTTTCACTAAGCTCCATCATCTTGTTGCACTCTCAACAAGCATTTCTTGTTGCACACTTTTCAACATATCAGACCAATGATCCCTGACAAAACAATTATTATTAAGATAATAAAAAAAATGATCCACCATATAAACAACTTATTTGCAAGATATAATGTGGTAGACATCTTCCAGCACAGAAGAAGGGTTTGCATTCATGTGACACATCTAGGGAGTGCCTTTGGCCATTTTAGGTTGTACAATATTTTTTAAGCTTTTGTTTCCCTCGATGATCTTGAAAATCCATATAGTAGAAAAGGCTGCACCTTACTTGGCAACATCAGTGAAGCCAACTTCCTCATTCCTACTAAGGCAACAAAAGTCCCATTTGAGTCTGGTAAGGCCCATTTTTCCCTCTCTAGGTGTTGATAAGAACTCATAAGGTTATGAAAAAATTTGTCAACAAACTACGTCTTTTGGAAGGGCATTGCAAAAAGGAATAAAGTGCAGTAAAATTATCTTGATGAGCCACATATTGGTCGTGCTCAAAGTGGCAACTCAACCATCAATAGTCATCACATATCATACCAGTTCCATAAGGAAACCTTTTCTTAATGGATCTTAAAAGACCAGAAGGGTTTAGAGGTGGATTTTAAGGATAAATTTAATTTTCTTGGAAAAGGTCTTTATCTAGGATTTTCAAATACAATTGGAGGTTAGTTTAGGGTCACTTCATTTGGGTATGAGCTTAATATTTTTTGTATTACCAATTGATCATGATGTCAAGTAAATTGCATCTTAAAACTTCTTTTAAACTTTCAGCAAGACAGGCCCAAAGAATTCCCAATTGGTTTTGTAGTATTCACAGGGAAGCCCATCTATTCTTGGAGTTTTATCATCAACCATGTTATTTAGAGTCATGTTAAATTCCTCTAGTGAGATGTTCAACTCACAAACCTCTCTATCCATGTGAGAAAATTTGGAAGGGACAACTTGTAAAAATTGAGTTAAGGCCTCTTCATTAGACTTCTCATTGAAGTGCTGATATCAATTTGTGGTAGGCTACAAGCTTTTGAGAAATCTCTTTATTCTTAATGAACCTACATTTCTTAGTATGAATAGCTTTGATGTCTTCAAACTCCTATTGTTGTTGAAGATCCTGAAAAAAGAGTTTAGTGCATTTATCCCTCTCCTTGAGTCCTATGGAGTTTGGCCCTAATTTGTACACCTTTGGCTTTTGTACCCTTAGAATTTCTTAGGACAAGCCTTGGTCATGGTGCTTGTTTTGCATTTCAACATAAAATGGGTTTACTTTTAAAGCCAATCCAACTAAGGGTAGGTATTATTATTATTAAAAATACATTTATTATTATTGTTAGGAGTGATATTATTCAAATTATTACACATGTTAAGAGAATTATTAGTTTTATTATTATTATTAGAGAAGTTATTATTAATGAGAGGTTTATTATTAATTAAATTATAATTAGTAAGAGAGTTATAATGGTAGAGTATATTATTAAAAGCAGATAAATACAGGGGAAATAATTGGGGACTTAGGGGAACACTATTAAGATTAGAGAGAAAAGAGATATTATTATAATCAATAATATTGTTAGGATTATTTTTAGTAAAATTTTTATCAGTGATGGAAGAATAGGGATCGAGCAGGGAAATATTAGAATCAACAAGTGAGGATGAGGGGGGTTTTAGGCCGGACCAAGAATGAGAAAAGACTGGGATTTTAAGTGGGATGAGGGATGAGGAATGAGAAAAATTCGACAGTCCATTGGTGGAGTAAGACAGGTTAGAGGGGAAATCATTAGCAGAAGTATCTTGGGCCCAATTCCTCACAAAGAAAATGATAGTTCCGCACTCTGCCGACTCAGCCAGCGCTGGAGTGGGCATGGAAGAAGTTGGGTAGGCATCCCTCCAGATATTAAAGTTATGACGGGAAATACTTCTATTTGATGACCAACAACAGCAGTAAGAGGGTTGACCGGGAGAGGGGTTGAGGATTGAGAACAACGAGAAGGATTGACTGAAAGGATGGCCTGCGCAGAGGCTTTCTTCGATTAGTTTTACGTCACTGCTTTTATTCTATCAGGTTTCTTGTCAACACCACCAGAAACCAGCGTCGGACAACGCAGTAATTATAAAAGGATAAAGAAATAATGCGATTAAACAAGTGATTTATTTGTGGATTGAAAAATCTAATCTCGTCGTGAAAACTGTATTTCTTCTGAAATCTGGACGGGGTCCCTGTTTTACCCTTTAATCATTGATGGGGTCTGTGCTGTTCGTCATTCTGTTGAAGTGGATTTTGTTGTGGTGTTGCTGTATGGGTAGTCCCTGTTGGCATGACCATTTGTTCAACGGGATTGGACCGAGGGAAGTGGTTGTTGCTTAGTGTGGAAGTTTTCTGTCCTAAGTTTTAAGGGGATTCAGGGGGTCTTTCTGGGCGTATTTATCCCTTCTTGTCGTGGATTTTCTCCGATGTTTTCTCCCTTTTTCTCAGGGTCCCGCTCGTGTTTTCACCCTTATTCTCCGGGATGTTTTTCACCCTTCTTCTTAGGTGCGAATTTGTGTTTTTACTCCCTTTCACACGACTGCTCTCGAGGTATTTTCCCATTGTGCCTGCTACCGTGGAGTTTGGGGCCACTTCGGACATTTCTTTCCTTTTTCCTTGCTGACCCTTGATATCTCTTGCTAAGGTACCTCGCTGGTTGCTTGGTTTCTATTCGACTATACCATAGGGTTGCCTCTAGTGCTTGAGAAAGGCCAAATCACGTCATTGTCGCTTGGAAGGTACGGTGGATTTCATTGGTATTAGATTTAATTCAGGTCTTTGCCAAATTTTTTTGTTTCTGTTGTCCATTGTTTCAGGATTTTAGGGTTGATTTTGGAGTTTTTGGGGTTGGTTTCAGTGTTGTGCCTGCTGAGAAAAGGATTCTTCTATGGAAAGTTGTGTTTTTCTATGAAATAAAGTTTGCAAATCACTAGATTTACTTGCAGCCCAAAGGAATTGAAGCTTCTTGTTTGGCTGATATCTTGGAAAGGAAAATCTTGGGTGTTCTTGATTTGCTTGCAGACATCTCTTTGAATAAATAGAAATTACCTTAAATGTTGTTATATATAAACTCTGTGACCTTGTTTTGCTCGCACCTGCTTAAGATATAGACCTCCAAAATTGATTTGGTATGCTTTTATGGGTCGTACTTTATTTTTCTATATGCATTTTGAAAATTTGTTTACATAATTTGAATTTTTGTTGCCCCCAAATACTACCTAAACTGCCTTTCTCTATTCAATAGTCCTTTTTGTGATTAGGAATAAATGGAAATCCCATTCTTTTCCCTCAATCGTTTATATATATTTCTAGAATTGAGAATTATAGTCAAACATGTATTGTCATTGATGTCATCGAAAGATCAATATGGTGAAGGTCGTAGCATGAAGCAGTCACCATTTGGTTTTGTCAATTAGAATATGAGAAGTTGAGATCGTAATCGGCTAGGAATCACTTATATCGACCAGTTTCACACCTCCCTCAATAAAGTGACAATAAGTTTGGAGAGCCCTTGATTTAAGGGTATACATGAAATATTTGGGATGAGGTTACCAAATGGTGAGTGACGCAGTCTGTAGCTGCCTTTTCTCCCTTTTCTTATTTTCTATCAGAGTCAAAGTAGTTGGTATTGAGTCGATTTCTATATCTCTAGGTTTGCATTATAGATGAGATAATTCAATTTGATTTCTTCCACCCACGTCCTTCCTTAATGAGTACTCCTTGCCTTACTGCCTAACTTTGTATACCTACCTATTCCTCTTGGGCATGCACATATTGAACTCGAATCAACGCAATCATCAGGTTTATCCTGACTTGGTTTGGGGTATGCGTAGTGACCGATCCCATCTGACCTCGATTTTCATAGAGATTTCCCTTTTTTCTCATAATCCATTTCTAATTATTGGGTTTTTGGATGATAAAGAATCGGGCTGGGTGGAACATGTTCCCATATCCAAACCATCACAAAATTCCCCCCTCCTCAAGTTGGTGGTGTAGGAAGTGCACATACCTTTACTATTACTACATTAACATTAATAGTAGCACTATGCATACTAAAAGCTAAGGTTAGTCCGAATATCACGTAGCTTCTTGCATTCCATTGTGGGGTATATACATGTTTCTTTGTAAGTAAGTAAGTGTGGCGGGGTTATCCCGCAGACCAAGGGGGGAGAAACGGAGGTATGAAACTCCTAGGGGGAGGAAATCTTTAGGGTCCCAACCTCAGAGAGGTAAGCTACACTAACTAAGGAGGTAAGAAAGAAGAATTTTAGATCCCACTCAAAATTGAACAAACTTAACAATTTTCAGGATTTAAGGATTTTAAAAGAGGGCTTGGTTGGTTTGCTCCGTTTGAATCTCCCAACCTTGATTTTAAACTTCAACTGCGTTTTTAGGGTGGTTTTAGATTTTTTCTTTTGATTTTGATCGAGATTTTGTTCTCTTTATTTTTAAATTATTTCTAGAAGTTGAAGGAGGTTGTGCTTTCTGTTTTTTCCAATATCATAGAATAGAGATAAAATTTCTATAAAAGAGAGAGAGAGAATGGCACATATACAAGTCCAACTCCAAAACTCGGTTGTTTCACAGTAACAACAAGATGTTGGGAATGGCAGCAACAATCTACCTAATCAATTCATATCAATGTTTCTCTATGTGGGGAATCTATACCTTAGCGTTACCGATGGCCAGATTTATGGGATCTTCCAACAGATTAGTCTCATTCTCTCTGTTCGCATCTACAGCGATATCAACACCAAGAGTTTTCTTGGATACACCTATGTCAATTATGGCACTGCTGAAAATTCCAACGAGGCTTTAGATTTGTTGAATTTTATGCCTCTTAATGTAAATCCCATTCGGATAATGTATTCACATCGTGATCCCAGCATCCGCAAGAGTGGATCAACGAACAAGTTTGTTAAGAATCTTCACAAAGAAATAGACATTAAAGTTCTCTACGATACTTTCTCTATGTTTGGATCTATTTCTCTTTTGTAAGATTGCAACAAACGTATTGGGACAATCTAAAGGATATGGATTTGTGCAATTTTCCTACTAGAATGTCAATGAGTAATTCAGAGACCCATTCAACCTCTACTGAATAGATTTTATTCCTGATGCAAATATGGATCCTTTCTGTTGAAGCTCCAACCTTTTTACATATATATGTTTATGCCATCACGCCCCTGGTAGTCTGCCCTTTCAGAGATAGTGGTAAATCTTATTTGATGTAATTCTTACTGTGTACTTTTGGAGAGATGGAAATTGGACCACATCCACCATAGTTGCACCAAGAAAGAGTTGAGGTCCATGCTAATAGCCTAGACATGGGTGGGCATTGTAGTGTTTGTATGTCCACGCGATGAGACATTAAATATAGACAATGCATTAACTACATGAATGTGATGTTTGCGCACATCCATCTAGATTCAGGTTTGATATTGATCTGGGGGTTCCTAGCCTGAGGATCTATCAAATGCACTCAAATCACTATGTTTTGAAATATAGAAATAAGAGATATTCAACTTCAAGCTTCACAATCTGGGAAGTGCATCTGAGACTTGAGTCTATATAGATTTGTGCTCGATGCAGGGGCAGTAGAGCATGACACACATCCAAATTATTGACCCATTTATGGGATTTTTTTGGTCTGTTGATCATGAGGAGCTAGGAATGGATTTTGGAGCCAAATGGAAAGAAGATAAATTATGGCAAGACCATGAAGCACGATTCGTATGCGTTGTGTAGTGGGTCTCTAACACCCAAAAAATGTGGTAGTGTTGGTGTTTGGGGGTTTAGATGTATTTATTTCAAGAAATTTAGGATATAATGATTGTAATTGCTGTGTGTAAGGGGACAAGCCTGCCTCTATGTAACAGAGACAGAGATAATGTGCTCAGAGGAGCCTTAGTATGCTTGTGGCATTAATAATTGGCTAGAAACCATGGTTTGGACCTGTGTGTTGCATTAAATATTAGAGGAGTAGCTAATAAATAAATAGATTGTGTTTATGATGCCACAGGTTGTGTATTCATGTTCATTTATGATTTGCTAGAATTAGGCATTAAATCTCTCTTGATTCCTCCAATTATAATGTTGTGTGGAAAAATGTATTTCTTAATTGCTAATAACACTTTTTAAGATCTTGGGAAGTATTATTGGACTTACCTATGAGCTAGAACAACGTGTATAAATATACACATGTGTAGACCAGAGGTGTCTTCATCAGTTTTACAGATCTGTGCATGTAGCAACCAGAGGATCCACACCCATTTGGAGTCAGTTCCAAATTTGTGTAGTGTACAGTTAGAAAAACGACATCAATTTTTATCGTAGAGCAACCCCAAAAACATCCCAGAGGGGAATCCATTTGAACAAGGGAAGGAAAAGCATGAGGAATGTTGGACTTAGAATGTGAGGGTCCCTGTTGGAGGTGTTGATCCCACATAAAGTTAGCATCCTTGGGCTCATGTAATTAGTATCAAAATATTATCTTCTGATTTGCATTTCTTGTTGTTTAGTTAATTTTCTTAGTAGGAGTAATAAATAAGTTTCCATTGCTACAAAACTTCTGTGGATCCATGCATTGCCACATAATTCACACGTTGCTATAGAATTGATGCACTACTATGAAATTGCTAAAGACAAATGCATGGGAATTAATTGGGTCTATCAAAGGGAGATTCACCATGCACTACCCCTGGGAATTCATTGAGAAAACTCAGGAGGAGGTGAAGTGCCACTAATATTGTTGGACGACCTCGTAAAATTAACAGTTTGAGGGTCATTTGTAAATCTAGTGAATTAACTGAAGAAAGTTTTGTTCCAACAATTTTCAATGGGAGAAGAGAAGGTTCAGCTCCAATTCTGAAACATGAGAGAAGGTTTAGTTCCAACTATATAGTAGAATAAGGGGTTCATATCCAACAGACTAAAAGAAGAGGAAGAGAATGAATACTAGCTCATGTTTATGGAAGTCTAAGACTGATTGGCAGTTTGATCATGCTAGTCTAAAATAGTATGAATTGTGGAGAGACTACAACCTCCAGATTGCATTTCACAAGCCCAAATCAACATATTATTCAATAAGGGGTTAGGTTGTCCTTTTTTTTTATGTTATTTCCATTATTAATTATATCATATTTAGTTTTGTAGCATCTGTATATTGTGACTGCTTAAGTACACTACTTTTGTGGTCGCTGCACTCTGTGAGTGCCAATCTAGTTCTGTCGTTGTATTAGGGAATTATAGAACCATATCATGCATCAAGTGGTATTAGAGAAAGGTTTAACTCTGGTTCAAAATTTGCAAAATTATTAGAACTAATTCTCTCTTAAAAGTTGGTTTCCACAAGATCAATTCTTGTGCAATTGTGGTAGCAAGGAAACAGGTAGAGGGTTGTTTCAACTTGAATTTACTGGAAGAAGAGTGGTGGGAGGTAGTGTAGAAAGAAAATGAGTTCTTAACAGATATAAAGACTCTGCCCTCTTTATTTTAGGGATTCCACCAGCCTTGCCAACCCATCGTTACATATGGTTTCTACATTAAAGTGAAGTTTAATCATCTCATCCTTAGGATATGATGAAGTTACATATGGTGTCGCATGTAGGGATATGCAAGTAAGCAATGTCCAAACTATCCCTAATGTTGGTAGTGTGCAAGAAGCACCCAAAAGGGTGGTGTGAATATGAGAATGGAGCAGGTGGAATGTTTTGAATGCTCTTAAAGTCATTAGTGGGAATTTCAAAACATTTCATCATTGCTCCAAAGCCCATGGGTATGGGTCCCCTGAAACCTGTAAGTAGTTCTTATGTAATTATGGTTGTAAATTTGTAATTCATAATCTGCAAACATTTTGTAGGAAGTAAAATAGATATATACAATATAAGTTTTACTTTCCACTGTTCCTTAATTTAGGCCCTCCAACTATAGGGATGCTAGTATTGAAAATTAATTAGATATGATAGACGTTATCTTCCATGCATGTGTGGAATGATTTAATAATTTCCTTACATACATTATACTTGTGGATATATAGGTCAATTTCTACACTTGGTCATGAGTTCATATGTTAGTGTGTCACTCTCTTAGATCACTTTATAGTGTGTCATGTGGATTATTCATTGAGGACAATGTTGAATAGGGGGACTTGTCCCTACTTTTGGGATGCATCCTTTGGATTTTCCGCTCCTTGGGGATTGCAAGGGGAAAGTCCCTATTTTGAATGAGACATCTCTGAGGATGTGTGATCCTGTCCCACATTGTCTAAATGTTTCTTGCCACAAAATGGGATGTTTGGGAGACATCTTATGATGGTTTTGGGGACTTATCCCAGATCCTCTAGATGTTTCTTACCAAAACAAGGAATTTTGGGAGATCTGTTGGGATGGTTTCGAGGACATTTGAGTGCCCACTATCGAAACTAGTGCCCATTTGGTTCTAATTCTCAAATAAAACTATTTTCCAAGTGGTTCTACATACAAACGTGGACAAAGGTTATCTATGCATTGCATGTCTAAATACTATGTAGTATGTTTTTGTAATGAGGACTAATTGCCTTCACAGTTTTGACTCCCATGTTTGGTAGGCTTGTGTATCCTACATCAACTCTTTCTTTTGGGAGGGTTATAACATCTATGTAGACAAGCTCTTTAAGAACTATTATCTAAGCCCTGTTACTTTTATTGAGTTATATTAGATCTATTATCTATGGTAGTTACTTTTATTGACTTATATTATGGCACTATGTTCTAGAATATTTGTTTTTAAATTTTATATTTCTTTAAAATTTTATTTTTTAAAACTATTTTTTGCTTGTCCCATTGAAATTTGGGGTTAACTTCTAGCCATCCTTGAAACTCTTCCTCTCACCCCCATCCTTGAAACACCATGCAAAATAGCCCAAGTTGTAGGATTTTGTAAGAAGTATATTAATTTCTTTAAAAATTAGAGATTTTCCCCTTTTTCCCACTTATCATTTGAAATTTGACATCATTTACTTTCCTCCCTTGATTTTCTCCTTGGGTTGACCATGCAAAATTGCTTTAGTTACTAGTTACCTCACGCCTTCCTTACCCCTTTATTTTCCATTAATTCATTTTTTCAAAGTTATAAAGTATAATAAAAGGGATACAGAATTGTATCTCGGGTTCTATTAAAACTTCCATCTTATTTTGTGAGTTTTCCATTTTCACTTAAAACCTTCAATAAATGGAAGCATGCCTCAATACAATATGTAGGATCAAACTTTTAGGCTTTGTGAAAATGAGTCAATTATTTATTCTTTCTATTTCTTGGAGTTTGACGGATTGGGATAGTGGTGGACCATGTTTGTATGCTTTGCCCTTTAATTTGTGGTTCATTTACAAAGGAATTTTTGGGAGGTCTACCAGGCCCTGACCTAGGTCTTAAGTCATATCGCCCATTCAATTCTGCAATTAAAAACTCAGATTAGGCCTGATGTTTTGAAACTTATGAGTCTTCTTGATCTTGCTGAGAAGACTAATTTAAAGGAAGAGAGACAATAACATTTTGTACATATGAATGATCAAGATTATTTATATCCTCAGTAATCAAAGGGCTAGTGTCTTCAGGTTGTTGATCATCAATCATCAATGGAGGTTGAATTTGTTGATCAGTATTTGGTCTTTGTAAGATTTGGGTTTGGGGAGCTCTCCTAAATTGAGTTTGAGGTCTAGCAATAGTTTCTTGAATTGTTCTAGGCCGAGCTTCTATTTGAAAGGTTTCTAAGTAATGAAGTGATTTCATCTTTCTTTTGATCTTCATTTTTAGTTTTTGAGGAGGAACCTTCTTCCTTGGCTTTCATTTTCCTACCAGCTTTCTCTGCCTTAGCTTTGATTTTAGCTTATGCTGACCTATTGGGTTCAACTTCTATAGCATTTGTTTGCATGTATTCTAGGGTATGAGATGTCCTTTCCCTAAGAATAACTACAAAATCATCTTCAAATTCTTTAGAAAATCTAACTTTGGCTGCTGCTACTGGTGGTTTATAGTCAAGTGGCATCTTATGATAAAGTTTATTGAATCTTTTTATGAAATCTGCCACTGGCTCACCATGGTTTCTTTTCAGTTCTTCAAATTTTGTGAGAAAGTAAACAAGATCCTTCTTAACCCCCCATTGATTCTTAAATATGGTAGTTAATTCATTCCAAGATCGAATAGAATCAACTCTTAGTTGTCTAAACCAAATTCTGACATTCCCTTCTAGTGATTGAACAAACAGTCTCATATATACATCTTCATGTTCAATGTTCATGTTATCAGCAAAATCCAAGAAGGCAGCTAAATGGTCTTCAACAGACAAACCAGTTTCTCCATTAAACCTTGGTAGGTGTTTTAAATACCCATAAGGAAAATTATTGAGTATATTAGGAAGCTATAAAGCAACATACCTAGCTTGAACAATAGGTTGAAAAGCAACAATACTTGAAGATGAAGATGAGGTAGAGGATGATGAATGAAGCATCAAAACTTATAGCTTGTTGGCTTGAATGTAAAAATACACAAAAGGTATTTGTAAAAATAATTTATTAGTATATAAAAATGTACAAGTCATGAATGTTACAATGAGGACCCATATATATATATATATAAGCATGTGTCCTTTCGTGACTAGTCATGTCTTTTAGATATGTTTTTTCACTTAACTTAATGCCTATTTAACATAATCAATATTTGATTATTTAATATTTACATTTATTTTATTTATTTACTTGTTATGAATTATATTCATAACAATGAAGTTGTAGGTGAAGATGGAGGTGTAAAAGTAGGTGGAGGAGGAAAAGAGGGCGGAGGATATTTTAAAGTTTTAAAAGGTGTTTTGATGACTAACTTCTGGACCTCTGTTTCAACTTTTTCTTTGTTTTCAAACAAAGTATTTGAATATACAGAAAAAGTTTCCTAAAGTTGGGCATAATTAAATGGAAAAGTATAATGAGAGGGAGAGATAAAATCAATAGGTTTTAACTCAGGTAAATGTACATCCAATTATTCTTCTGACTTAGGTGAATCTGAAGGTATTTCAGGTATTTGATATGATTCCAAAGAATGGACTAAAAGAGTTGAATGCATATCAACTCCTTTGGATAGTAGTTATAAAACCCTAGGTGTTAAATCAACCAAATCTAACGGAGATGGAACATACCTAAAGGGATTAGAGGCTGAAATATCCTCAGGTTGTAGTGGTACAGAAAAAGAGGAAGAAGCTTCAAGTCTTCTTCTTAAAGAGGCTTATCTTACCAGTCTCTCTAGATCAAATAATGGATAAACAATTTCAGAGTCAGAATGAGACCTGGTATGTCTTGAAGGAGCCAATTTGGGTTTGTGAAGTTACCAGGTGAAAATTTTTAACCTACTATTCCTTTATTCACCTTAAAGGAAAAAATCTATCATTGCCCCAGGGAAAAATAATTCAATTTTCGTTCCCCGGCAACGGCGCCAGTCTGATGTTGTCCTCTGAGATAATTCTAGGTTAATTAATTATTCCAGAGCATCTAAAATGTTTTGTTGTTTTAAAAGTTTTTTGGATGACCAATGTGATGAGCAGGTTAAGGCAGGTTCTTAAACCTTATTAATACTGCATATTATGAAAGGGATAATTCTTTATCTCTGACAGTGATTTGATTTAAAATGTATGGAAAGGAAAAATTGTAAGAGGCTATGATTTCCTAAATATTCAGACTGAATATTTAATTTAATCATAAGGAAGCATGCAAGTAAACAATGTTTACAACCCAACAAAATATATTTAACCTTATGAAGATGGTTGACAATTTTTAAATGTAGAGGAACTTATAAAGACAAACAGTCCAATTATCTATTCCTTAAAATAGATTATAACTTCATGGGGCTTTAAGATAGACTAATATTCAGTTTTCTCTTACCCAATTATCTTCATAAAACTTAAATATATGTAGAATAACAAAAATGAAGTGAAAACATTAAGACAAACTCACAAAGTAACAAGTTGTTTGAAGAAAATCCATAATCCTTTCATTAATGTGAAGTTAATTCAGTCTGATACAATTTTGCTTTAAAAAACTCATGCAAGGGTTCAACCCTTATTACATCGAATCACTGCTTATTTATACAAAAATATGGATTCTAGAAACATATGAACTAATTTACAAAAATAGTACTAAAATATAGAATTACTTAAACTGTTGAGATGTTGGCACTATCTTCGAGGAAGTTGTTGATGACTTGGCCCCCAAATGCTATCTTGCTGTCTGTTAGTTGGAGGTAAAACTTTTTACTCAATGGTATCACATAACTCATCCCATCTTTCATCACCTGGTATAGAAAGATTTATTAGCTTTCTATAGACTTCATCTACTTCAATGTACTTCTCGAAAGTTGGCTTGTTGATGAAGATATGCTTGATTTCATGTTTGATGGTTAAATCAAACTCTAATGCTTCAATAAATGCTTTCCCTATAACATGTCCCTTAATGCCTGCAAACTTTGATGTATTTGTTGCAATGGTGTAAAAGTTTTCATAGTAATCTTCCAAGATAATTACCTTGTCATTTGGTGCTACTAGCCCTGACAATCCTCTTTGATTCAACAAATTGAATTTAGTGTGAAATCTATTGACAACATTTTCCAGAGCTTAAGACTTAGTCTCCAATTGGGTCATTAAATTCCTTTTATGTAATACCTTTTTGATCTCCAAAATTGTCTCTCTTTTATCCGCAATCTGAATTTATTCCAACTCTGGCCTAGTCTCTGAATTCAATATTCTGATCATGGAAGTAGCCTCTGCTGGTTTCTGTCTTAGTCTTGTTCTAGTATTGCATATAAATGGTCCTACTTAAGTCTTGATTTTAAAATTTGATTTCCTTTTCCCTGAAACAAAATGGATTTAATACATGTTGATCATCTGCCTTATGTATTCTAGAGAGAAAATCCTTATTGGAACATACTTAGGCAGTTTATAGGGAACTAACTCACATCCATATACTCTTATTTTTGTATAATTTTGGTATAAATACCAGTCTCCAGTCTTTGTCTGCTCACTCAAGTGTAAAACCTTTTTAATTTCTGCACTAATCCTTGGCTCATTCTGATTGCTAAGAAGCCCTACAACTATATGAATGAAAATGTCAATGAATTCTGAAAATTTAAACTCTATTGAGTTTTTCCTAACTAACGAGGTCCACTGTGTCACTGCTTGATTAATGCCCTGATCATCTTGCCTGTGTAGATTTATTGGAAACTTGTCTCCCTGTTGAAAAAGAAACATGTAGACTAGTATAGATGCATAAGTAAATATGCCTTTTGTAGTAATATTCATCATATGTTCATGCATATTATCAGCCAAAAATTGGCTAAAATTATACATGAATGTTGGCTTGTGCTCATTGGAGAAAATTGATAGAAAGCCTAAAATAGGCTCATCTACCCACTGGTTTGATGGATACCCTAAAGACAAGAAACTAAGGCAATTATTTGCTTGACTTTCTTAGGGAACATGGAAGCTGGGTAAGGGGGATTTTTCTTAGGAAGATGTGAGTCTTTTGGGAGAAAAATCTAAAAAAATTGAGCTCTTTGAGGAAAGGTTAACTTATGATACATGTCCATTAGAACAGCTGCTGAAAAATGGTGAAGGGAGTCATTCTGAGGAATCAACATCATCTGGTTTATGGTTTCTGGTGTAATGGAGATCAAAATGTCTCCATTTTGAGCCACACTGGTCCTTCGTAGTGGATTATACTTGGATTGACACCACATGACCAGATCATGGAAATAATGTGTTTGAGGAAAGATAAACATAGGTAACATGGATTCCCAAAGATTAATGTTGTTCTGTTGGTCTAGGTAATTTTTCTTTAACTAGTGATGTAATTCGAACAAGACGAGTTCACACTCGGTGTCAACAATCTTAAAGTATTGGTCAACTAATGGCATGTGATCTAGGTCTAGTGTAGCAGAGGTCTTAGGGTTGTCATCAGTTTTAGATTTACTGCTAGAATACTGGGCTTTTCCCTTTGGTGCCATGACTAAGGTTTTTGGGAAAGAAAGAAAGAATGAGGACAAAATTTAGCTTTAACAGGTAACTAGATAAGAAAATAAATCTCTGTCAAGGATATCTGGGCTTTGAATTGCCAAAATTGATAAGTGCTGGACAATAGGAGTGCAAAAAATTTGAACAATACCTGCAATTGAAAAAATTAATCAGAGTAGCTAGGGGAGTCACGCGAAGTGTGTCAAAGTGATTTTATAGGCCTCAATCAATTACCGTTGGGATGGAACCGCTACCAAACGGGATTTAGGTGCATTAATGGATAACGAGAACTTGGTAACGGATAAGCGAGATTAATAGGCAAATGATAATGGGAATTTGGTAACAGATAATAAATGGACAAGTGGTGGAAGATAATTAGGGGAGGGAAATGCGTGGGAGGTGATGTACTAACCATTAGTGGGAGCAGAGGAGCGATAGTGGATTTTAGAGGAGGGGGTGGGGAGGGATGGTAAGCGCTTTAGGAAAACGGGGGTTCGAATTGATAAGAGAGTGCTAGGGCCCGAGAAAAACAATACCAATTTTTGGACCCCCTTCGCCCCCCTAGTGTTAACGTGAAATGGGATGAAGGGGTGTGAATTGGTTTCCCCGCTGTTGATCTGGGCAGGGAAAATCATAGCCATTGAAAAGTGCACTTTGGATATAGCAAAACGGCAAGACATCAAATCATCTCCCAATGTAAAATAAAACTCAAGTTTAAAGCTTATTATATGGCACTAATCATGTTTAAATGACATGATTAGTTTATTATTAAACAAAATAAATCTAACAAAGCATGATTTATAATTCTAAAGGCGAATTTGATCAAGCATACCCTTTTTATTTCCTAAAATATCTCCTAACCCTATTCTAGTACAAAAATACAATTGACCAAGATTAAATGCTTTGGTCACTTTTTCCTCTAATCTATCTTATCTTATAATTTCAACCAAGATTAAACAATTTGGTTGAATTATTTTCAAATCCTAAAACATAAATTTAAACATGTTTGATCATGATTATACTATATGATTCAAACAAGGTTTATTTCAAGTGGCAATTGAGCTTGCACACTTGTTCATTTGTTTTTCTTTTGATGGGGGTTCTTTTCTTGATTTTTTCACAAATTTTCATATTTTCATTCTTTTATTCTATTTTTTGTTTTTCAATTTTTTATACCATAGTTTATAAATATCTAACTTATCAAAACTATTTATGTTACAACATCCAGATTAATGGAAAAACAATGATGAGATAAAAAGATGTCGTGAAAGCCAAGGACCAAAAAGTTGCTCCTCGACAACGACGCCATAATGTGTGTCGCTTGATGGGTCAAAGGGATAAAGGAAGAGGTGAGGACAGAATGTCATAAAGATCAGAACAAAAAATCTATCCTCGATAATGGCACCAAAAAATGTTTTCGCTCAGATTGCACACAAGATTGCAACAATGCTTAGGGTGCTAGTTGTCACTTTGATCTTCGCCCTCTCTGTTTTAGTTGTCTCGTAACTGTAGACTAAGGGAGTATTCCCTATGGATGAGATGATGAACAAATTGTTGGGAACCAACAAGTTAAGGAGACCAAATGAATGTCCTAGCAACTTGGTTGAAATTATTAGGCAAGTGTGATACCTGATAAGACTTATTAAGGTTGCAAATTAGAGACCAGTGCCTTTGAGATTAATTAATTGCACAAATTGAATTAGATTACCAAGTAACTAGACGAATAGTTGCTGTAGTATGCAAATTCTATCCTATATGAAGTGCATGACCTAAATCTATGTGAGATCCAAACTCTTGGTTACTTTTTAGTTATATGCTTAGTCTAAATTTATCTTTTTTTCTCAATTATTTTGGAACTAGTATCGAACGCAAGTTGTAGAGAAAAGTCCAAAGGAAGGAGGCTAAGGCCTTATTAACGATACCTCCTGTGGAGTTCTAACCACCTAGGTGCCTCTGTTCGTATAAGAGATTTCTTGTAAGAGAACTGCAAAGTCACCTATGTTAATTGTAGATGAGGGTCTAGAGTCCTCAAATTGCTTGAAGAAGGTGGTCCTATCTTCTTACAACCAAGCTTATGCTTGGAGGTAGATTTTATAAGTGCACTTCTAGTCCTAGATTGAAGATGCAAGATATGAGTGAACACTTCAACGATATTATTAAGTGAATTAAGTACCTCAATAAGACGTATTATTTGAGATCCAAAATGATATTCAACAACAGATAACAAGAGCAAGTAAATGAAGCACTTAGAGAACAATTTTATCTCATTGAAGCAAAATTAGTAATTCCACTTATCCAAGATAATTATTAAACTATTCTTGTAAGATAAGCATTAGAGCACAATAATGAGAGAAATATATTCTTATGTCGCTTAACAATTAGAGATAATATCTTCTCATTACCTATGTGATGAACCTAGATGCAATTTCACTTAAGCATGATTAAAAATAATCTCAAGAAAATATGAGATTGCTAACAATGACCCAATTAAACAATGTAAACTTTGAAACGGGAACTATAAACTCAAAACTGGAACTCTTGCCAAAAACCCCGAAAAAACATAAAAAACAATGCTAAAAACGAAAAGTGTGTATACTGGAACGATGTTTTTTTTTAGGGTCAATTTTGAACATGTTTTAAAAATGGTAGTGAAAATGAATTTTTCGTGCAAAAATTGTGCAAAAAACACCCTGAAAATGAAAAGTGTTGATACTGGAACGATGGTTTTTTTTAGGGTCAATTTTCAACATTTAAAAAAAATGCTAGTAAAACCGAATTTTTATGTGTAAAAAAACAATTGTTTTTGAAGAAAAAAACACACTAATGTTTTTGATAGAATAACTTTTTTATTTCTTAAGTATAAATTGAACATGTTTTAGTAATGACGATAAAGATAAAATAATGGGATCTGAAACACATTAAAATTCTATTAGTTTTCATCCATGTTGTTAAACATGTAATAACATCACACTAAAGATCGCTAAAATTCTAATTGTTTTCAACCATAACATTAAAGATACAAAAAATTTGGAAAATTTTCAATCATAAAATTGGAAAACCATGACATTATGAACAAATTACATGACTAAATTAATCAAAATATTATTATTTGTAGATTGAGTGAAACATACATTATATCTCTAATTTATTGTTGCATTGTAGATATTGTAAACAATAAAAATCATCATAATTAAAACATATAATCCAACAACATAAAAATGACTCATAAATTCTGATTTAACACCATATGGAAATCAAAATTTTTATTTCAAGATATGATGCAAACATCAATTACATCAACTGTCTTAGACAATTATTCAAAATCACTCATATTTTCTTGCGCACCATCAGAATTCACATCTTCAGATGAATGTCTGGATGCAGACGAAGATGTTCCATATTCTTCTCTTTCATAAACTAATGCCCCATCTGAGTCCCATGCATGCCCACCATTTCAGGGTTCAAAATTTTTTTGGATCTACGATTGGTTTCAACAGAGTCCCATCTCAACATTGTTCCTTCTGGTAACAACCTTTTCAGAATCTCTATCGTCTTGAAGCGAAAAGTTCCTCTCTTTGTTAGATTGAATTCATAAACAAGTATGTCAACATCCTCCAATTTTAAGAGGTTTGTGCGGCAACGATTTATATTTGTACCCTTTCTTTTTCTCTTTCTGTCAATTTTTTTTATCAACTACCATCTCTAGATTATACACACCTATCTCTAGATTATACACACCATTGAATGGGTGTGTATTTGTAGCATGCCAATGTACTTCAACACCTGTAACATCTTTATTTTCTGTAAAGACCTTTATAACCTTCGCAACCCAGAATGGATAGCCATTGGGATCTCCATCTGCTAGCACTGCGATCATGCATCCCTCCTTAATATCCTATACTGAACCCCTGTAAAGGTCTTCCATGGCTTCATGTTATGCACGAGATCTTCTAGAACCAATATACATCTCTCTTTCCTCTGCCTGTGAAGAATTAATAATACCTTGAGATTGTTGTTGTTCAACAATGTTTCTTTCCTCATGTTCATTTGACACATTTTGTGGCCAAATAAATGGATTTTTCAAAGGTATATCTTCATTTGTTGTTCTTGAAATGATATCACTTTGATTATTGAAAAATGACTCCCACCAAACTGAATCAGCAATGTCAAAGTACTCATATGTATAACTAATACATTTTTTAATTTATTCTACGCAATCAGAATAATTTATATCTCTATTTTGTCTGTGTGCATTATGAACTTCACCAACTGATTGTAATAACAATATTTTTGATGCAAATATTGGATGATCTGGAATGAACTTCAAAATTCCAAACCTGATGATGGTGCTCATTCTATAGTAGTTGAATACTTCTTGCCCCATATTAGTGTTTTTCCATCAATTCTTTTGATACGAAATTGATTTTGGAAGCTAATGTCATTAAGTTGTTCAATGCATTTCTCCTCACCATGCGATCCCAAAATAAACCTTCACACGTCAACAGTTTCTTCCAACACATCAAAAGTAGGCTCTGACATGTATGATTTCTTAATACATTTAATTAATGATGGCAAGCTCCCAACTTCCTTCCCCCTCAATGTGATTGGAAAACGACTAAACATCTGATCAATATGGTCATGAGTGTGCCCAACAAGAAGGAAACCAACCTTTACCATCTGAAAAGTTCTCAATTCAACAAGCATGTTTAGATATCCAAAAACAACCTGATTTTTGTTTTCACGACAAGTGTTGTCCAATTGTAGATACAAAACTTCAGGAAGATTACTAGACCGATGAGAAAGCATGTCATGAATTATGGTTATTGTCAGATTTGCATCATTATGAATATTTGGAGCTGTGAAGTACACCATTGGCAACATTTTCCCATTGAAGACCATACAACCGACCAAGTGATACTAAATAAAATTTTCCTCCTGTAAATTTTTGAGTGTGCGAATAAAATGTGGTAAAAAGTGTTTTCTTCTGGTCCATATCATCAATTATCAAACCCAAATATTTATTCGGATTATCATAAAACTTCTTTTGATGTTAGTACAACTTTTTCCTTTCACTTGTTTGTTGTTCGCGATGCTCCTGAAGTTCTTTGACAATGGAATCTACACAACATAAAAGAAAGTCATTAAGAAATACGTTTTCATAGTTGATGACTACAATTTTAAAAATTAAAGTTATGAATTCTTACCTCTTTCTCACACTTCACATTTATCCCTTTTTGATTTAAGAGAAGCACATGTACTGCAAATCCCCATCCTTGTCTTCTTAGGAATACGAACATTGTTGAATTCTTTCTTCCATACCTCCACAAAATATTGATATGTAATAAACGACCATGTCCCTCAAAACCTTCTGCATATTATTTGTATAAGTTGTATATTTTTCGTCTTGAAAAATTATCTGGAATATGTATTCTCTCTATTTGGCATACACTCTCTATGCTTTGAAAATAAATCTTTCATCCATGACATTGTAATATTTGATAATGGATCAAACTGTCGTTTATGACATACTTCTGAATAAAATGTGGGATCCTTTTCCAAATTTTCTTGGATTCTTGAGAGACGAAAATTACCCATCGAATGAAACATTTTGAAAGCCTTTCCACAGATAAATAAAGACCCAATATGATAATCATAACCTGAAAATGTAGATTGCATGCACCCAACTAAATATGAATTTTGCATGCTTTTATTCATTGACAAATATCTCTTCCTTTTCTCTAATGCAAATTTGAAATCCATATGTTTCAAACAATCTTTTTGACAACATTCACTTGAAATGAGAGTGCTGATAGAACTTCTTCTCGTCAGATATTCTGCTCTACCCCTTGTATAACTAAAACATCTTGGATTGATATGAAAAGGTTTGCTCCTACTCCTCGATACAATATTTCTTGGCAACATCTCCATCATTGGATCATCATTCATCATCATCATCATTTTCATCATCATTTTGAGAAATGTTATCCTCACTATGATCAGCTGTGCTTTTGAATACTGACTTGGAGGATATTCTTCATCTTCCCCTTCTTCAGTGATACTATCATAGTCCTTAGAATTAAGACTAAATGGAAAATTTGACTCGATGTTTATTGGATATTCTTCTTCATGTGCATTGTCAATGCTGCTCTCATAGTCCATAGAATTAGGACTGTGTCGAAAATGTCACTATTTACTTACTGAAAATTTTACATCCTATCCTTTGTCACTACTACTCTCATAGTCCTTAGGATTAGGACTAAGTGCTTCATCCTGTCCTTCGTCACTACTGCTCTCATAGTCCTTAGGAATAGGACTAAGTGGACATGGTGACACTATTCATTTGAAATTCTTCAACATGTTTTTCATCACTGCTGCTCCCATAGTCCATAGGATTAGGACTAAGTGGACACTGTGACACTTCATTCTTTTGAAATTCTTCATCATGTTCTTCATCACTGCTGCTTTCATAGTCCATAGGATTAGGACTAAGTGGACACTGTGACACTCTATTCAGTTGAAATTATTCATCACTTCTGCTATCATAGTCCATAGGATTAGGACTAAGTGGACATCGTGACACTTCATTCTTTTGAAATTCTTCATCATGTTCTTCATCACTGCTGCTTTCATAGTCCATAGGATTAGGACTAAGTGGACATTGTGACACTCTATTCAGTTGAAATTCTTCATCATGCTCTTTATCACTGCTATTCTCATAGTCCATAGGATTAGGACTAAGTGGACACTGTGACACTTCATTCTTTTGAAATTCTTCATCATGTTCTTCATCATTGTTGCTTTCATAATCCATAGGATTAGGAATAAGTGGACATTGTGACCCTCTATTCAGTTGAAATTCTTCATCATGCTCCTCATCACTGCTGCTCTCATAGTCCATAGGATTATGACTAAGTGGACACCGTGACACTCCATTCTTTTGAAATGCTTTATCATGCTCTTCAGCACTGCTGCTCTCATAGTCCATAGGATTATGACTAAGTGGACACTGTGACAATCCATTCTTTTGAAATTCTTCATCATGCTCTTCATCACTGTTACTCTCATAATACATTGGCTTAGGACTAAGTGGAAACCGTGACTCTTTATTTATTTGAAATTCTTCATCCCATTTTTCATCAGTGCTGCTCTCATAGTCCTTAGGATTAGGACTAAGTGGAAGAATTGACTCTCTATTCATAGTGGAAGAATTTTTGTTATATTCATCAATATGAATAGAGTTGTTACGCGATGAAGATGTTGATGCTTCACAAAGTGAAACTTCACTATCAGAAGAATCCATGCCTTTCAAATAGAAGAGGTTGAATGATACAAATGCAGACTCTCCTAATGATAATATATAGCTTAAAGAATGAAAATTTCCCTCCAAAAATTTCGTTTCATATATTTCCCTCCATTATTTTCTTCTACAATTTATTGAAAAATTTTAACTAATTTTTTTTATGAAATAAATCTTTAAAATTAAAATTGTAAACTAAATCTTTTACCTAAATTAATTTATTACTTAAACTATATAATATTTACTAGACAATTGAATGTTTTATTTTATTTTTTATTATACCTTCTCAAACAAATTAATCCCACATTCACCGTGCTATAAAACAATTCCGTAATGTTCACTTTATCATAGTTTCATATATTGTCATAACAAAATTAACATGTTAAAATTTATAAAAACAAATTAATCCCACACTAACCGTACAATAAAACAATTCTGTAATTTCTCCTATATAATAAATTTCATTATCACTGTTCCTTACATCACATCAAGGTTTTCCGAGGTTCGTTAAAAGACTTGGAGAAAATTTGTGGAGCAGCTATATTACGATCAACAATATATTCAACGGAGGATTATCATATTTGAAAGGTTAGTTAATTTCTCTGCAGTGCAAACTTTAAAATTAAATAAGTTTAATGATTTTTTTTTTTAGAAATTAATTTTTTTTGTGGGACAAATTTACCCACTACATCCGCAGTGGGCGTGGTAGGCCCGATCATGCTCCCGACGGCCCAACGAGCATGTGGGTGAGGGGCGAGGAGGGTGGAGGTCTGGTTTCCCAACATCCCGCCCCACCCGGGGGCCCAACAGCCGACCCGGGCGGCGGGCTGTTGGGTCGTAGGGGTGGGGCCGGGAGCTGGGGATGGCAGGTCATTGGCCCTCTGAGGCTGGGGGTGGCGAGGGGGATCAATTTTTGGGCCGCTAGAGTGGTGTAGGGGGGATGGGCCCAACTGTCGGCCCAATTTCTGGGGTGGGGTGGCAAGGCGCTGTATTTTTTAAATTTCTTATTTATTTATTTTTAAATTGTTAATGTTTTACAAAATTAATTATCATTTATCGTTTTGTTTGTTAATTTAAGCTATTTTTTTTAATTCACTGATTTATATGTGTTTTTTTTCCAGGAAAATGACATCAAAGAAGATTTATGTGAATCTTTCTGGACCAAAAACTGTTAAAGGTGGATCTTTAAAAAACATTGTTGAACCAACCAAACCTGCGCTGATAGCTACGAATCTTTCAAGTGCCTCAAACGATAAGAAGATGATTTCATACTGGAAGAAATAAAAAAAAAAAAAGTGAAACTTCCAACAAATGTCTGGTATGTGAAAGAAAGAAAAGGCCAAGAAGTGCAGATGTATCTATATGTTGATATACCTAACGATAATGAAATTTATGAGGTGCTGGGAAAGGTCATAGACATGTGTTCAATACCAGACAATGAAGTTGTTTACATACTTACAAAACTGCCCAAGTCACATAAAAGGATTAAATACCAGTTATCATATTCATTATATGACACGAGAGAGGTATCTACAAAATTGTGTAAACAAATCGTAAATGAGATGACACAAAATATCGTAAGTATTGTTATTTATATTTGTGTTTTGCATTCTTGTAACTGTCTCATTATATTTTTATAACTTTGTTTTTATTGACATATAATATTTTGTTTGGCAGAATTTTGTTGAAAGTTGTTCAATTATGTTGGGAGGCATTCATTTTATAGAGCATGATATTATGAAAGTTGTCAGCAATTTATACTTGGTGTCAGAAGAAGATATGGCAAACAAGAAAAAGATAGTAATTCAAGATGCTACAAAACTACATCCAAGGGATTAGAAAAAAATGCCTCTAGTGGATAAATCTAGAAAAGGTAGACAAGTTACTTTTGAAGATGCGGAAGTTGAAATTGACACTGAAGAATATGTTGTCGTTACCGAGGATGACATTGGAATTGATGTTAGAAAGGAGAAGAGTCGTAAAAGAGCAAAAGTAATAATGCCCAAGAATAAATCTATTATAGTTAATGATGAGAATGTTATGAAGAAGAAAAGTAAAGTTGAACATTCTGAAGTAGTCATTACCAACAGTTAAAATCCTAGTGAAACTTTAAAAGAAAGCAGAGAAATCATTACACCAGGAGCTGATTTAGAGGATGGAATTATTAAAACAAAACAAAATGCCATTCGACAGAACTTGACAAAAAGAAACTTAATTGAGCGTCGCCGTACATTTCAGCTTAATGTGAGACAGATCTATAAGGCAAGTGAAGGACAATGTAAATATCAAATCAGAAAGCCACACCACCTACATGTTCACAACTTGAAGACATTGATGAGGTACAATCCATATGCTCATGTGGTTAATTATGTGCTTCTTGCTGATCCAGTTCAAGTTCCCAACAAAGAGGCATTTGATAAGTTAAAATATTTTGAATACAGTTATTATGTGCTTGCGGGGAACCATTTTATAGAAACTCAAAGACAATTGATGGAGGAATATCCCAATAACCCACGTTTTGAAACAATGAAATGTATCATTTATTCTGGTTTATCAGATACAGAAGCAAAGTTAGTGGCATGGGATCATAATTCAGATAATGAATATAGGATGTCTAGGACTTTCATCCAAAGGTTTAGATTTACTCATAGTGAATTTGAAGAAAAATGTCGTGGGGATAAGATAAATGTTACTGTAGATTTCCGAAAAGAATGTTGTATGGAAATAGGCTATCAAATTGAGGAAAAAATCAATTCAAAGTGAAGTGGAATAAATACTGATTTATTCAGAGGTATTGATAACAATTTTCAGTTGGAATTTAGAACGGAGAGATATGAGAATTGATTAATGATATTTTTAGCATGTGGAAGAACATTGGCATTAAAAACCAGAAGGTCAAAAGGTCTAAACCATTGATATGTAGCAACAGTAAATCAGATCCTGAAATGAAGCAGCGTCAAGAAAATATGACTATCACACCTTGGAGAGCATTGCGAGGAGTGAAGGATGAAAAACTTATCAAAGCAATATTATCTCGTGTGAGTTCAGGGGAATTATCATTGGAGGAAATGATCTGAATTGGATCCTTGAAAATTATCAAAGTTTTCATGACTGTTTCAAATTATGTCAGACTCCAAAATCTTGTGAACAATGAACTATCAAGAAGGACCTCTGGACAGTGGCAGTTTGTAGCTAGCACGGAACAACGAAGACCCTTGGTCAAAGCGCGTTGACCATTGGCCCATAGAGACCGCGCAAACTAGCAAATGGGAAGTCCAGATCAGAAAACAGAGGCCGTTTCGCAGGATAAAAACCTCAGAGAAGGAAAAGACTCGGCACCTGGTCACGTGAAAAACAAAGAAAACCGTGGGAAAAGTGCTAAAACTGATAGGTGGGTCCCACGCTCCAAAACCGGCGAAATATCGAAGGCATTTTGGGCGGTAAGCGGGTTTGGCAGAGGACCGAGCGATGCCATACATTGAATGACGTATGTCCGACGGATGAGAGAGAAAACCGCTCTCATCGCGAGCTAACAGTCGAGTAAGTCACCCATGCGATAAAAGCAATGATCGTAGAATCTGGAGGCCCCAAATCAAATGGTGGAGATTGCACCTGATGGGAGACCGGATTTGACGGAAGAATAAGCTGAGGCATATGAAATTTGGGGTCCGACATGACCATTGAACTAGCGGATGAATCATTTTGCAGAGTAACCGAAATAACGACCGTTCGAGGAAGAGCTGGCGCTCAGTTCGTAAGGAGACAAGTGGCCACCTCTTGTGAAACGTTACACAATGGCGATGACAAAAAAGCAGGGAATTCCAGTGGACAGAGGCAGGCGATCTGAAGAGACGGAAGAGGAAGCGAACAGTCAAGGGACGGATTGGCTTTAAGCCATGAACAGACAAAGAACAGAGCGAACACAGAGGAGACAGAATAGAGAGTGAAGCAAAAAGCAGAGAATAGAAGTCGAGCTGATCTGCAGAGTTAAGGTAGCATTGAGCAGACAGAACCGAGAGGGCTTGACAGGTTCAAGCAATCCCTATGAGGATATATGTTAGGAACTGAGTACCAAATTGGACTCATCCCATTAAGACCAGTTCAGGTCGAGACTTGGTAAGGGGAAGTCTGTGTACTATAGTGGCTTGGGGAATCCAAGTACCACCCTACTAAGAATTATCTGCTACAGGAGACTCAAATTGAGCTCCTCATTGTAAAAAATTTGCTTAAAGACACAATAAAAGAAGGCCACCACTAAAAGCTGGACCAGGAGATGTAGCCCAGGAGGATTGGGTGAACTTATTAAATTGTTGTGCTTTGCATTTGCTTGCTGTGTTTCTCTTACTGTATTCCAATGCCTGTGTATTTCGCAATCTTATCGATCCATTGCTTAAAATAACATAGGCATATCACCAGCACATGACTTTGTAATACCTACATTCATTAACTGAGATCATTCATAAGTGATTTTCAGATCAGGAAATGTCTGAGGAATTTCAAAAGTAAGTTTGTTGAATTATTTTTACTTATTTCTAGATTATAATTTTTTTTTAAATATAACATATTGTTCTTGGTAGTATTTGTTATACATATCATTATATTAACTTTTTTTACTTTCTATATGCCGTCACAAAATTTACATGAAAATACAAGAACAAATGGTTAAATTATTGAATGAAGATAGTTGGGTATGTTGATTTATACATTCTTTTTTATTCATCTGTATACTATTTTTATTTTATAACTTACACATATATTTATTTATTTTATTAAAGATGAAGAAAAATGCAAATGGAGCACCAGATAGTTTCAGAACCTTTATTGAAAAAATTAAGATTGAAAGACTGTAGAAGCAATGTATTAAGAATGGTGAACTTGATCCAACTCTTACTCATTTCATTTGGAATGAGCTTGACACTATTCAATATCAAGTAATACAAGGCGACTGTCATACCTAAAAGGGATTATGCCCTAGTTATTGCAGATATTCCCCATGGTTTCAATATTCCAAATATTGACTATGATAGTGACCCTTATACTTATCAAGCTCTTAGTAAATTGGTTGCGGGTTTTCTAGAAGTCACATCATCACCATTATGGAGATTTGTGACATTTCATTCAGGCACACAATTGACAATGTTATTGTCAAGTTTCAAAGGGAAAACAAATTCAAGGATGTAGCTTACATGGTAAGACGTTGAAAATATATATTTGATTAATGTTAAAAAATTCATTTATGTACAAGTTAATTGAACTTTTACTATTTCATGTTATAGGAAAAAGCAAAATCTTTTTAACTGTGAAGATCAACCATTTATAAATGATTGTGAGTTCATTCATATTGATAGTTGGACAAAAAATGATAGCTATATGTATATGATTTTTAATCGAGTAGATGGAAAGAGTCATAGCCAAGTACTGGCTTATGATGTTGTTGTGAGAAAACTAACATATGAAGACAAATAAACAAAATGAGAGACAGTTAATATTTATAAAAAACTACAGTTATTGATTAACTATCTTATAGACATATGTTCAAATGAAGGAAATTGGGTTCTGGATTTATTTTTTGGCTCAGGTAAGTTTTGTTATATGGAATTGAATTTCAATATCTTATTTCTTAATTTATATGTCATTGTACTAATTTACTTCATTATTTCTTTTGTGCTTGATAATTATGTACAACACTAGCATGTCGCTTTCAAAAATGAAAAAATTACATTGCCATTGAAAAAGATCCAATACAGTGCAATTTTATTCAACAAAGAATTAATGCTCTTCAATTTCTTCCAGATGTAATGCAAGAAATTGGGTTGAAAAAATGAGACTTTAGTGAATCATGTGTGGCAAAAAGGCAAAGGAACCCCAACCACCATTACGTGGGATGATTGGAAAGGCATACATTGGGAGATTCACAGACATAAAGATCCATTAGAAGAGGAAAATGAGCAAAATGAAATAGAAAATATTGTGGAAAAAGACAATGATGAAACCCTAGAGGATGAAAAGTTTGGATTACGTGATATTGTTGATTAAATTTAAGTTATGCTTAGAAATCAAACTCATTTTTTGCAACTATTAATTAGTTATATTTGTAATGTTTTGACTTTGACATTTCATGAGAAGAATAAACATTCAATTAATGTTGTTATGTGTTCAATATTTGTATTATGTGGTTTTTGCATTAATTTTTATGTTAATATTATTTTTTGAAAAAAATAGTGATTACTATTATTTTTTTGACATGAAATTCATCAAAAAAACTATTATTTAACCATTTTTAGTTAAAATTTTCCTATAAAAATTGTGATTTTGACATGTCATTTCGAACAAAAAATTACAAAAAATAATCAAAATGTGTAATTTTTTAGTTATATTTACATTGGAAATGGTTATTTTTATGTCAATTGTTAAAAATTATTGTTTTTTAGAGACAATTATTTCATGTGCATTGGAAAATTAATTAACAATGTATAAATATGTAGAATATCAAAATTTCAAAATATCAACCTTCTTCTTTAAATATGCAAAACAATAAAAACCCCACTACAAAAAAAAATTAAAATAAAAACAAGAAAATATAAAAAAAATGCCACTTTAAAAATTGTTAAATTTAGAAAATAATTATTTACATTTCATACATTAGAAAATTTAAAGTCAAAAAATAGGTCTTTTAAAAAAAGGGCCTAATACAAAATCACCACTTTTTAAAATCAGTGTGCAAATCATTAACATTCTAAACTGTAACGTACATAAAAAAATTTAAAGTGCCAAAAACTATGCTCTAAAAAAATGTGTTCTGCGTCACCCCTTTTCAAAATCGGGTCACTTTTTTACTATCTCTACGAAACGGGTAGTAGTATCAGTTCCAATTTCAAAGTTTACATTTCTATTACCAAAATGAGATGCCAAGAATGCAAAGAGATATCGTGACAAACGCAAGAGTTAGTATGCTCAAAGAGTAGCTAAAATAAGTTATGCAATATGCAAAATGCAACTCAAAATGTCAAAGCAGTTTTTTGCAATGATAAGAGATGCAAACATGCAATGCTCAAATAAGCAAAGACAACAAGAGAAACCAATGAAGTCTGCTACCCAATGCCTGCAAACAAAATAGTTATACTTGAAGAAAATGCCCCAAAAATGCACCAGACCCTGAAATATATTATTGTCAAGAGAGATTAGTCCACTGCCAATTAATGATATCCATCTAGAAAAGATGTTGTAGTGAGAACTTAGATGCTTGTTTCCCTTTTGTAATTGTTATATCAGTTCATATTATGTCTTGGGACTTCTTTTCCACTTATTATTATGAGATCAAGGTCAAAATCAAAATGCAAGGGACAAAAATCAATACCCAACATACAAATATTGACACTAGGAACACTATGTAGCAGTGGAGATACCACTACAATGTCAAACCAAATTGTTGCAACTATATATCAATCAAGAAAATTGTCCAAACCATAAGAGAAAAGTGCTTAAATGTGTGACATTTTAAGTTCTTAGGCTTCTTATTGTTGTCTTATGGTGTTATTAAGCCACTATAATAATATGCTTCAGATTTGTATATGATTATGACAGTCATACAATGAGTTATATTAGTTGCAACTTAACTAATGAGAAATAAATTAGCAATGGATGATTATGGAAGAGGAACAAACCCTCAAGGCATTACAACCTTGTTCCAACAAATGATATAGCAACGTTTGGCCTTTGGAAAAGTAATGCTTCAACCTCTTCCTGCAACCACAAGAACATTAGCCATCAAACAAATTTATGAGCATCGTATGCTTGCAATAGAGTCAAATTAGCGTGGAACTGGAATGTAGCAAGACTATGACCCTTCCAACGTATTGCAACAAAGGTATTTAGGCAAGGCAAGGTCTGCTGTTAGGGCTTGAAGCCCTCAAACCTCTACGACCTGCTCAAACAATCCCAAAATCTAACCTTTGTAAACATAAATATGTTAGATTGATACCAGGGCTATTTTGCAAGCAAGTTTCCTCAACAAAATCCTCGAATGCAATGAGATCAATACCTATAAGGATTTGAAGCCATGCTAGTTTGGCCTTCTTATGCCCTCAATTACCTCAAATCTAGCTCAAATGCTAGCAATGAGCTACAAAGAAATGATTTTAGTCACAAATGATTTCTTTCCAAACTTCAGATGAGAAACCCTTGGAGAATACTTGATATTTTGTAGTGAATTAGCCCTCGGACTTGCGACTCCCACAGGAAGACTTGGTGTGTAAAATAGAGATATGGGTATACCAGATCTTGGCTTCAAAGGCCTAAATCCACCTTCAAAACTTGAACGCACTTCCTTTATTGGTTGGGCAACTCTTCCTTGAGTGAATGAATGGTCAAACCCTAGTCGTCTAGACTAGGTGGGGGTCTAACCCCTCAAAATTTGAAATTGCCTTCAACTTATTGAGCTAATGGAACCTGCAAGATAAATATATATAGCCAAACCCATGACCAAGAAAATTGTAAAATAAAAACCTTGAAACAATTATTTACAAATTGATAAAGTTAAAATACAAGGGGTAGTAGGAATAATTTACTAATTGACAATTTAATTTACAAATTATTTGCACTATTTACGATTTTTTTTTACAGGCTCTAACTAGCAAACAAATTCATCTATAACCCAAGTAGATATGACAATAATTGGTAGAAGATTTTTTATTTCAATGTACTGGCCAAAACCCTACACCCAAAAATCATTAGAGAAACTCAGAGTGCAAACAAGGTGTAATCACCTCAAAGTCCACGTACTTGGGTAATGCCCAAGGGCTGAATACCCGAAGATCTCTACACAAAAGATAAATTATTGTTAAAACTGGCAACCAGGGAAAAACTTCATGTGGGTCATCTTATTCATGGCTGATAATATTTTTATTAGATTCCTCTCGTCGAGAGGTGTAGGATTGATATAAAGATCATCTGATTCCGATAAGTATTCATGGAGATATGAATTTATTTTGATTATGGAATTATTATCAAGTCGACCTACAACCCATGTAGGCTCAGAAGCCCAACAGTCGCATCTATTCACCCACCAACGTTGTGTATAAATATAAGAAGACTTTTCCTCATTTGGACTCACTCATCTCATCACATCTCTCTCTCTCTCTCTACTACACAGAAATGAGTCTCTTCTCTACTGCGCTGAAATGGGACTCTCTCTCACACATGTGAAGTAGGAAGCTGTTGAATTTGAAGCTACAACTACAGAAGTAAATATTGACTTGCGTGGCCTAAAAGATCTCCTCTTTGGAACTGCACTGTAGGTTCATTTGAACCTCCTTTGAAAGCCGCAACTTTTGGTGGTGGAATGAAGTCAATCCGATGAACGGTTTGCAAGATATCGACTGCCCTAGTTTGAAGCCGGAAATTGCTGAAACTGAAGCTGCAACTGCAGAAGTAAAGATTGACTTGCGTGGCCTAGAACATCTCCTCTTTGGAACTGCGCTATAGGTTCATTTGAACCTCCTCTGAAATCCGCAACTTTTGGTGGTGGAATGAAGTCAATCCGATGAACGGTTTGCAAGATATTGACTGCCCTAGTTTGAAGCCGGAAATTGTTGAAACTAAAGCTGCAACTACAGAAGTAAAGATTGACCTGCGTGGTCTAGAAGATCTCCTCTTTGGAACTGCGTTGTAGGTTCATCTGAACCTCCTCTGAAAGCCACAACTTTTGGTGGTGGAATGAAGTCAATCCGACGAATGGTTTGCAAGATATCGTCTGCCCTAGTTTGATAATGAAGCCGCTAATGCTGATGCTGTTGATCTAGGGTTTGCTACTACTGATATGAATCAGATTTATTGTACTATTTCTCTCTGCTGAATTATTGAAGATAAAAGAAGATTTGATCAAATGGTTTCCCCACACATTGTGGGGTTTGTCCCTGGCTAGCCGCCACATCTTGTGTCTCTTGTCTTGGCTTGTTTTCTGTCGATTGTTTAATGTTCTATCTGCACTTTACTTTATGTACGTGTGATTGCTAATCTTTGGAATATAATAAGGAAAAGAAGTAAACTGTTATAAGCATAGAACATACCATAACTTAACATGGTATCGGAGCTGAGGTGAAGACAAAGCCCGAGCAAGAGCAAGAGCAATCATCGAAGAGAAGATTGGCAAGGCTATCCTAAAAGAACTATGGGGTCCTCAACACTCTTTCCTGCTGAAGACAAGCTCCGTGAGAAAGCTGACTATCACGAATGGAAGATGTTTATCGATCTAACCCTTGAGAATCAAGGAGTGTTGGATCATGTGAGAGGCAATATTGTTGAGCCTCCATCAAATGCATCCGCTGCTGCCTGGAACAAATGAAAAAATGGAGAAGTCAAAACAATAGAAGATCATCCAAGACTCTATCGACAAGCACTTGGCGGCCTACATCTCTGAACTGGACACCTCCAAGAAATCTACAATAGACTGGTGAATATATTTAAAGTTAATGATGCAAATCAAGTTTTGTTTCTTAGAAATAAGCTGAGGGAAATCAAGAAGGGTAAAGATGAAAGTATGCAAGCATACTTCTTAAGAATCACCGAGATCAAAAACGATCTCCTATCTATTGGGGAAACTATTACTGACAGAGAAATGGCACTCACAACTCTTGGAGGATTTCCATTTGAATGGTATGTGTTCAGGACTACTCTTTTGAACTATAATGTAATTCCTGGTTTCGAGGAATTAATGGCTAGATCCATTCAAGAAGAAACAAAAGAAGAAGTGCAAGAAATGCCCATGCCTAAAGGTCCTCTTGCTGCCTTTTCTTCTCATGCAAAGAAAAGAAATAATTCCGGGACTAAATCAAAAGGAAAGGTTGGACCTAAGGCTAGAAGAAAATGACGATGTTACATTTGCGATAAAGCAAGTCACTATGTATGAGATCATGAGCATCATGATGAATGAGATCATGGACATAAAGGGCAACATGAGATCATGGACATATAGGATAGCATGATGATGATGCACACTAGTTTGAGCAGCATTATGATGGATAAAATCATGGACATGGGCATCATGATGATAATCATGATTAGAGAAGCATGGTACAATATGCAGTGGTGCAACTCGAAATCCCTCTGATGGCAATCAAAGGAATGACAAATTCAACAGCAAAGGTAAGAGGAGAGCTGGGAATCAAGGAAGAGGACAAGCATTCAAGAAGGCTAGAAATTCTAGGATGTATTAAATGCACCTGACCTCAAAAGGAACCTAGTGTCCATCTTGGCAATGGAAGACAGAGGCTACAAGGTAACCTTCAGCAATGGCAAGGTATGTATATGGAAAAATAATGTTAAAGATGCATTTACTCTTGGGTTTAGTGTTGATTCATTATATCAGGTCGATGGAAGTCCGCTAGGTGTCATGTCTTGTGACACAACTCTTTAGTCCGAACTTTGGCATCGGAGGTTTGCCCACCTTCATTTCAAAGCTCTACCCGATGTAAGACAGATGGTAACAGGGATGCCCGAATTCCAAGTAGAGAAAGAAGGTGTATGTCCGGGATGTGCCAAAGGAAAGATCAAAAGGGGACCATTCCCTCAAGCCAAAGCAAGACCTCCGATATATTACAATTGGTTTACTCAGGCATACATGAGGTTGGCATTAAGAGGGAGACTACTACACCACATACTCCTGAGCAGAATGGTGTGGTGGGAAGGAAGAACCACATGATGATGGAAGCTGTCCGGGCCATGCTACATGATCAAAGACTTCCAAAGTTTCTATGGGCTGAAACTACAATCACCACTGTATATGTACAAAATCGATGCCCTCATCAAGCATCGGGTTCCTAAACTCCTGAAGAAATGTTCACCACCGGTCAAAGGGAAGTCGTGATTACTCATGATGTCACCTTTGACAAAGATATGGCTCTCAGCAAGGTGGACAATCTGCTGACTTTGAGTAGCTCTCAAGAAGCCGACACCAGGGAACCGAAAGAAAAGGATGATGAATCAATGCCTGATGTAGAAGAACCCATGGATCCGATTGATCCTCATCCACATGAGCCTTCCTCTTCTAGGAAGAGGCCTTCATGGCTTAGGGGGATACTTGATGATGCTGAAAGACATGCTACACCCTGAGGAACCTTCCATCAAAGTAAGAAACTTAACAGGTATCAGGGATACCTAACCATCATGAGCACGATCATACAAAATGAACCTTCATCATTCTCAGATGTCATCAAGCATTAACTATGGAAGGATGCTATGACCATAGAATATGAGTCTATTATGGAGAATGATGTCTGGAAAGTAGTTCCCAGACCCTGGACAAGACAATTGTTACTTCAAAATGGCTTTACAAGATAAAGCATGCAGCAAATGGAAGTATGGAAAAGTATAAGGTTCATTTTGTTGCTCGTGGTTTATCCCAAAAGGGAGGTATAGACTATGATATTTGCACCTGTTGCCAGATATACGACCATCCGCTTGATCATAGCCATTGTGGCTTCACAAGGATGGAACCTACATCAGATGGATGTTAAGACTGTGTTCTTGCATGGTTCTATCAAAGAAGAGATTTATGTGGAGCAACCTGAAGGATTTGAGATTTATGATTGAAAATCGCATGTATGCAGGTTGAAGAAGGCTCTCTATGGGCTGAAGCAAGCACCCCGAGCATGGTATGAGAGGATCGATAGCTACTTGATGAAGCTGGGATTCACTAGGAGTGAAGCTGATCCTAACCTCTACTTTAAGGTTGAAGATGACAAGCCTCTCATACTGGTGTTGTATGTGGATGACCTCTTTCTAACAGGTGCAAACCCTCTCATTCACAAATGTAAGAGGGAGATGGCTTCTGAATTTGAAATGGACCAAGGACTTGAAGTGTGGCAGAAGCCAAGGGAAATTTTCCTATCTCAGGGAAAATATGTGGTAAATATATTGGAAAGATTCAGTATGATGGACTGCAAGCCTGTGACTACCTCGAGGATCTTAACTTTTAGAAGTTATATGGTAGTGATGTCGGACCAGACTTGGCAAATGCCTCTGAGTTTCAAAAACTCATTCACATTGATGTTCTTGGTGAACCTCCGTCCGAACATATGTTTTGCAGTTAGCATTGTGAGCTCATATTTGGTTGAGCCTCACTGGATTGATGCCAGGAATCTTCTGAGATGTCTTCAGGACACAATCTCTCATGGATTAAGATACACTGCCGGAGATGTGAGACTACTTGGATATACTAATGTTGATTGGGCAGGCAGTGTGGTGGACCGTAAGAGCACTTTCGGGTACTGTTTCAACTTGGGATCTGCTTTGATATCCTGGATGAGCAGGAAGCAGAAGTCGGTGGCTTTGAGCACCGTCGAAGCAGGATATATTGTTGCTAGCATAACCTCGTGTGAGGAAATCTGGTTGCGAAAGCTCTTCAATGAGCTGTTTGGATTTACATTGGATACCATTGTGATTCTCTGTAACAACCAGAGGTGGGATTCGATTATTGAGGAATCCCACATTCGTCAATTGCTCCAGCAGATAGACATCATCTGGGATATGGTAAGTCGATGAGCAAGGAAGCTCCATCACATTAAGATGATGTACAGGTTGATACACCTTGTCAAAGCCCCGAGGAAAGATCTAATCTGTGATTTTCCCAAACGACTTGGAGTCGGCAAGAAACCCTTGTACAAGGGTACTGCATGTTGCATACATTGAGCTCTGGGAGCTCTGAGGGCTTGCGGTTCCTACTGGAGCAACATATGACCACAGGGTGACTCACCCTCCCCTGGTGGTGCACACTGGAACAAGATGATTCGCTCTCTTGTGGGACAAGATGATTCGCTCTCTTGTGGAACAGGATGATTCGCTCTCCTGCGTAGCAGGATGATTAGTTCTCCTGTGAGGCCTAGATTGATGTGTTCTCCATGGCAGCCTGGATTGATGTGTTCTCCACGGCGATTGTAGCAGGATTGATGTGTTCTCCTGTGAGGACAGGATTGATTAGTTTTCTTGTCGAGGCATCCTACCCATGCAGTCTGGGACTCATGGGAAGTACCTCTCATCTGATCAATGAGCAGGGAAATGAAGTTAGGGACTATAGTAGTACCGATGGACGCATCGTTGTATCTACCGTACTCCCTACGCTAGGATGACCGCCATTGATCTGGGATCAATGATACTGGTCTGGGACCAGTGGTAGGAGTTGTACCATACTATGACGCTGACTTCGGGTCGGTTGAGACTGGTCTGGGACCAGTGGTACATACTGATGAGCCCCAATTTTTGGTAACAATTTGGGCTCATTTGGCCTACTTACCTTGCTCAACCCTTCATCTTTTATCACTTATGCATCATTTCTTAGTATATTCGTGTTATTTGTAGGAAGAAGGGCAGGCATTATTCCTATGTGACTAATACATGATGATTTCAGGTTTTTTGACATTAAATGGAGCAAAGACCACGCAGATGGAGACAAGGAGACAACCAAGGTGGCATTGCGGGTTTATAGGGAGGTTGTCCACAGTCTTGAATGACCTTCCTCGTGATCTCCACCCTAACTCCGAGCTCCAACAGCTATCCCCACCGAGCTAGAAGGCAGCCAACGGATTTTACAGGAACAACAGTCTACTTTTAGTTGGACAGCCAAGCTCCACTAATTGAGGAGGCCAGCTTGGCCCTCATCATGTATAAGTATTGAGGCTGTAGCCTTTGATAGAAGCTTTTTGAACTTTTGAACTACTGTTGCAATTTCTGAGTACGAGCTACAACTCGGCTTTTGCTTTTTGTAAGCCAGTTTTGGCATGATGTTAGACTCATGATTATGATCTTTTAATAAAGGCAGGCAGATTTGGATTCAATCCTGAGTTCTTAAGAGGAGCTATAGCTCTCAGGTTAGGGCCCAACCTGAGAGCAATAGACCTCCTTTTCTTTGTATTGTTACTTGTCTTTCCTTTCAGCACTTCATTTCTTTGTTTTGACATGCATTTGGAAAACACAGTCTGCTGATTTAATTTCTTTAATGTGATTGAGTAGGATTAGTTTATGGTTAAAGTGCTGTCAGCAGTTTAGATTAGAGTAGGAGGATTAGAATTCATTAGAGCTCCAAGAAAAGGTTGATAGTGCACTCACTGCCATCTCTGTTTAGAGATTGGGGGTGTAGACCGTACCAACCACCAAAAAAACGCAGTCTTATACGTTCATGCAAGCTGTAACACAATCATTTCAGTCATAAAACCGTCCATGCATTCTGATCTTGAGCAATACTTCTTCGTTCCAACACCATGCACGATTCCTTTCCACAATTTACATTGCTGTTCGTTGGTTAAATAACACAGTTAGAATAGGTTGATGAATTCTTGGTTTTGTGCAAGACATAGGTGATTTGTTTCTTTTACACTGCGTAGCATCACTTTATTATCTTCTTTTTCTGCTCAACCGCGCCTAAGCCACCTACTCAACCTCTGTTCAGCTCGTTTGCCTTCCAACCCTTCTACTTTTCACGTAGCTCCATCTTTTTGACCTTTCATTGCTTCCACCCTTCTATCCACCAACCAACTTTATGCACTCTCTCTCTATCTCATCTCTCTGCCCCTGAGCCATCACAAGCTCCCTTTCATCTTACCTATCCACCCATACAACTCCTTCACTCCTCCATCACCCAAAACTCCAACGGTAGAACATCCTGTAGAAGTTAGCAGACTTCCTGTAGAAATCCCGAGCTTCCTGTAGGATCCCCTGCAGACATCCTGTAGAAGCCTGCAAACTTGGTTGCCAAGCACCTGAACGTTGTGGACTTCTGTGGAATGATGTTAGGGATCCCCTGGAACCTCTCCTAGCCCTCCTGACCTTTTCCAAGCCTTCCTTCCCTTCGAACCACCCCTGCACAGTCAAAACCCAGTCAGAAACACAATCATAATAACTCCAACCACTTAAGCAAAACTATAAAAACATGTTCTCTTCAATGGAAGTAGTTTAAATTCATGCATCTCATATCACTAGAAGTAATGGCATCATGGTTAGAAGTTGCATTCCCATCGTTGCATTGTAAGGATTAAGCTAGTCAGATTAGGGTTTACTAGGGTTTCCATGTTTGGTTGGCTTTCAGTTCATTCTTGCAAAGTAGGTTGATTTCCCTTGAGATAGTCTTCGTTCATCATCTAGAAAGCTTCTTCTGAGAACATATAGAAGTTGGCTTGAGCCCTAGCGGACTTGTGCCAGTTGACCAAGTGACAGCTGCGACAAGAGCTAGTACTTGTGCATACAGCACCGTCGCTTCCAAGTTTGTTACGAACTACCGGGTTGATAAAATTAGAGAAGGAAGCTCCAGGAGTTGTAGCATTATTGCTACAATACTGGAGCCCACCATCTTTTTGGCGCCGTTGCCGGGGAAGCGTCAAAGTATTAGTAATTGTTGCTTTTCTTCTACTTTCCTACTATTGCTTTCTGCCAAGTAGTTTATTTCATTTCCATTCTGCAAAAGTAGCATAGACATTTCCTGCTTTCATAGATTAGCATTTCAATTCCGCAATTTCAATTTTCCAAGCATAGATTAGTATTTCAATTCTGCAAGCATAAACTAGCATTTCCATTCCTGCAATTTCATTTGAGCAAAGTAGACTAGTTCTTTGCTGCTTTCATTTCAATTCTGCATTTTCATTTCAACAAAAATAGTTAGTTGTAGATCAATCTGTTTCAGTTTTTGCAGGTACCAAAGAAAAAACAAAAGCAATCAAAAAGAGGTCTGTCCATTTCATGCCTCGTAGGAACCGTGATAAAACAGACAAATTCTTACCCAACACCCCCACCACATCACTGAGTCACCCTTCTCTCTTCTTCGGTGACAGTGATCCAGAAGAACCTATAGGTGAACCTCCTGAGATATACGAAGATCCTATAGCAGAAGAAGAATTAGAGACCATCCCATCTGAAGCTATGGCTGACAATAGAGGAGAAGATGAGAGAATAGAAGGTGCCTTCCCCATCCGAGAGACCAATGCAGAGATGAAAATGAAGAACATTAGCCCCTCCGCTTTACCTCACTTCCATGGACTGACTACTGAAGATCCTGATACCTTCCTGTTTGAGTTTGCTGTCCTTTGTAGAACCTATGATTATACTGAAGATGAGCAGAAGCTGAAGCTCTTCCCTTCCACTCTTAAGGATGCAGAATTACGCTGGTTCATGGGCTTACCTGGGAATAGTATCACCACTTGGGCTCAGATGCAGCAAGCTTTCAATACCAAGTACCGGGATTACTGTAGGTCCAAGGAAACCAAGGGAGAAATCTTTCGGATGACTATGGGAAATGATGAGTCCTTAGAGGATTATGAGGAGAGGTTCCAACTTAGCTATAAGCGGGCCAGGTGCACACTTGACCCTGAATCCCTCAAGTTGGTTCTGCTCCGAGGAGTCCCTGAAGACCTCTTAGATACCCTTCACATGTTAGCTGGGGGGGATATTTACCAACTGCCTTATGAGGACATTAAGACTGTGTTTAGAAACCACTCCAGGGCAGCCTGGAAACGAGGTAGAGGAAACCTCCCCTCAGCTGGTATCCCTTTCTCCAAACATGAGTTTGCAAATCAATTAGAAGATCTTAAGAGTGAGGTGAGACAGACCATTGCCATGCAACTTGACACATTCAGGATCCAGCAGAAGAAGGAAGAAGCTGAGAGAGCCTTGGCTATCTTCTGCCCTAGATGTACAAGGAGACACCATAAGAACGAATGCCCATTGCATTCGGTTGAAGTGTGTTTCGTTTGTGAGGAGGACCATCCCACAAATCAATGTCCAACCTTACCTGGGTTTAAAGCCATGTACCAAGGGATAGAAGCCCCCACTGAACCTCTCTATTTCCTTAACCAAAGGAGGCCTCAAGGACCTAGACCTTATCAGCAGGGAATGCAAGGGGCACCCCAAGCTTATTACAGCCCCAACCAATCGACTCCTATGCCTTCCTGGGGTCCCCCTGCTCATCCTTCCTGGTCTATGCCTCCTCCATGGTCTTACCCACCTCGATACCCTACTCAACCCACTACTCATTCATATCACTCACATGCCCAGCCACAGCTTCAGTGGAATGCACCTCAGTCGGGGTGGAGGCCCCAGTACAACACTCCTCCCGCCATTCTGCCTCCACCACCAGTTCAACCACAACCATTACCTCCTGCTCCTCCAAGGCAACCTCAAATGCCTGCTCAACCGAACCCGAACCCCAACAATAGACAGGCCCAGCAGGTATATACTGGGGAAACATCATGCCCTACCTATGCTGTGGAGATCCAGGAGATTAATCTTCGATCTGGAAAGACTCTTCTGGATCGCCAACCTCCTCCCCCAGAGGATGAGGAAGATAAACAGGAAAGTGAACCAAAGGCTATTCCACCCTTTCCTGAGAGACTAGCAGCCACCACAAAACCCAACCCAGAAGAAGATGAGCTTCTGGGAGAGCTCAAGCAGTTGTGTGTGAAAATTCCGCTTCTTCAAGCCATCAAGGATGTGCCAATATACAACAAACTGGTTAAGGAAAAGTGTTTCAAACACCTAGGCAGGCGGAAGAAAGATGCTTCAACCATCAATGTCTTAGGACAACTGTCTGACCTTATGTTAGGACAAGTCATCTGCCCAAAGTACCTAGATCCTGGAAGTCCTGTAGTAGATGTCCACATCAATGGCACCATTATACCTCACACCTTGATTGATCTGGGGGTTGCCATTAATGTGATGACCAGGGATACCATGCTCAAACTCAATCTTCAGGGTTCCTTGAGGAAGACCTCGACAGTACTGCAACTAGCAGATCGCTCCACTGTGACTCCCGAAGGGATTGTGGAGGATGTCTTGGTCTCTGTCGACTCTTGGGAATACCCTGCAGATTTCTTGGTTCTGCAACCCAAGGCAAAGCTTACTGGATATCCTCTTATTTTGGGAAGGCCTTGGTTAGCCACTGCAGATGCTTACATAAGTTGTCGTGCAGGAAATATGACCATCAAAAATGGTCCTATGTCCAAGCAGCTAGTCCTATACCCTCCTTAGAGCATGACTTACCACTTTGGTTGGAGGAAGGAGAAGAGGATGAGGTGTACTCAACACCTCTGTGCACCCTAGATACCACTAGAAGAGACCCCCCAACCGAGGATGACTTGATCGAGGCCTTGATCCAGAATCCACCTTCCAGTGCACTATCCTTAGAGAAATTGGTGGAGGATGCCCAAGCCAGCACCTTAGTGGATCTTTGTACAACCAACCCTGTCACTCCCAGAGTAAAAAATGTGGAGTTTGGCCCTGAGAGAACGTTAAAGATCAGCTCCTCCCTATCTCCTTCCCAGGAAAAGGAGCTGTGTAGCCTGTTGGCCAGTCACCTAGATGCTTTTGCTTGGAGCTATAAGGAGATGAAAGGAGTCCATCCTTCGGTCTGTACCCATCACATATACATCAAAGAGGATTGTAAGCCGGTTAGGCAACCTCAGAGGAGAATGAATCCAGCCCTTAAGGACATTGTCAAGGAAGAATTGCAAAAACTGCTGGATGCCGGATTCATTTACCCCATCTCAGATAGTGAATGGGTGTCCCCACTGGTGTTGGTTCCCAAGAAAAATGGGAAATGGAGAATCTGTGTGGACTATCGAGAACTGAACAAAGCTACCAAGAAAGACCATTTCCCTCTACCTTTCATAGATCAAGTGTTGGATGGACTGGCAGGAAAGAAGTTCTTCTCTTTCCTGGATGGGTTTAGCGGGTACAACCAAATCCAAATCAGCCCGGAAGACCAAGATAAGACCACCTTCACTTGTCCTTGGGGTACCTTTGCCTACCGAGTCCTTCCCTTTGGGCTATGCAATGCTCCTGCTACCTTCCAGAGAGCTGTCTTAAGCATCTTCTCGGAGCTGGTCCATGATGCAGTGGAAATCTATATGGACGACTTCACTCCTTATGGGGCCAACTTCCAGGAAGCATTGTCCAATCTGGGAAAAGTCCTAACCAAATGCATTGAGATGAACTTGTCCCTTAGTCCTGAAAAATGTGAATTCCTGATGACTGAAGGGACCGTGCTAGGCCATACCATTTCTTGCCAAGGGTTACAGGTGGATCCTAACAAAATTGCTCTCATCAAGAAGGTTCCACCTCCCCAAAAGGTAAGGGATGTTCGAAGTTTCTTAGGATTAGCAGGGTATTACAGGAGATTCATTAAAGACTTCAACAAGCTAGCCTCACCATTGTTTGGCCTGTTGGCAAAAGATGTAGAGTTTAAATGGACTGACGATTGTCAGAGGAGTTTGAATGAATTAAAGGACAAGTTGGTGTCAGCCCCAATCTTGAGAGGTCCAAACTGGGCCCTACCTTTCCACATCCACACTGATGCCTCGAACAAAGCCATAGGTGCAGCTTTAGGACAAGTTGAACAAAAACTTCCATATGCCATTTACTTTGTTAGCAAAAACTTGTCCAAAGCTGAACTGAATTACACTGTAACCGAGAAAGAGTTTTTGGCTGTGGTCCATGCACTGAACAAGTTCCGTCATTATATCACTGGCTATCAAACATTTGTACATACTGACCATGCTGCAATTAGATATTTAATGAATAAACCAGATGTGAATGCTCGTATTATTAGATGGTTACTTTTGTTGCAGCAGTTTGATTTGACCATTGTTGACAAACCAGGTAGAGAAAATGTTGTTGCTGATTTTTTATCTAGATTGGATTTGTCTGCAGATGAAGATGGAACAGTGGATGACCAGATGCCCGATGAACATCTGTTTGCTATCTCAGTACTCTCTCCATGGTTTGCTGATATAGCAAACTACCTTGTTTCAGCACAGTTCCCTCCGCACCTATCTTCAAGAGAGAAGAGCAGAATCATCAGAAAAAGTGCCTCATTTACTTGGATCGGGGGCAATCTGTTCAAGCTTGGCCCTGATCAGATCTTAAGGCGTTGTGTAAGGGAGGAGGAAGTCTTTGATATCCTCCTCACCTGTCATGATGGGCCTTGTGGAGGACATTTTGCAGCGAAGAGGACCGCCTTCAAAATCCTGCAGGCGGGCTACTATTGGCCCACACTTCATCAAGATGTCAGAAGATATATCAGCCAATGTGACCAATGCCAAAGAATGGGGAAACCGACTCAAAGGGATGAGATGCCTCTCCAACCTCAAGTGACTCTTGAGCCATTTGAGAAGTGGGGTATGGACTTTGTGGGTCCAATCAACCCTTCTTCGAGGCAAAGGTCTTACATCATTGTGTGTACTGACTACCTGACAAAGTGGGCAGAGACTAAAGCAATCAAAGCAGCAACAGAAGAAAAGGTGGTCGAGTTCTTAAGAGAAAACATCTTCTACAAGTTTGGCTACCCAAGGGAGCTGGTCACCGATCAAGGGAGCCAGTTCACATCCAACCTGGTTGAAGACTTACTAGCTCATCACAAGATCAGGCATAGGACTTCCACCCCTTATCACCCTCAAGCAAATGGGCAGGTGGAAGTCACCAATAGAGCATTGGAAGGGATCTTGACTAAGGTGGTGAGCAGCAGCAGAAAGGACTGGGCAGATCGCCTGGTTGAGGCCACATGGGCTTACAACACCACCTGGAAGACCACAACCGGCTTCACACCTTATGAGTTGGTCTATGGGAAGAAAGCTTTGCTGTCCATTGAATTTGAATACAACACTTTGAGGATGGCAGCTCAGCTGGACCTAGATCTCAGCCATGCACAACAAGAAAGGTTATTGCAGCTGAATGGACTGGACGAGCACCGGATGCAGGCCCTCCTTCACTCGGAAGTGGTTCAACTTCAGAGAAAGGTGTGGCATGACCAACACCTCCATGACAAGCAATTCCAGCCGGGAGATTGGGCCTTGTTGTATGACTCCAGGTACAAAGATTTCAAGGGGAAGCTGAGAACCAGATGGCTAGGACCATATGCAGTGGAAAAATGTCATGACAATGGATCTGTTCTTATTCAGACCATTGATGAGGAAGCCATCCCCATGCTTGTCAATGGGCATCGATTGAAGATCTACAGGAAACCTCTCTCAAGACAAGAGTTCATCAAAACTATGGAGAAATCTGTATTGGTCATAGAGAAGGGTTCTGCCTTTGCTTTGGGCATACCCTGAAAGATTTAAAAAAAAAAAAAAAGAGAAAAATAAATAAATAAATAATAAAGATCCTTGGGTGAAAACCTTTCTGAGGCGCCCAAGGCAGGTGGTAGGGGTGAAAACCTCATTGAGGCGCCCCTATTGTCTTTCAAAAAAAAAAAAAGAAGAAAAAAGATTTGAAAAAGATCCTTGAGTGAAAACCTCTCTGAGGCGCTCAGGGCAGATGGCAAGGGTGAAAACCTCATTGAGGCGCCCCTGTTATCTTTCAAAAAAAAAAGAAAAAAAGAAAAAAAGAAAAGAAAAAAACAATAAGCAAAAAAGACAAGGACAGCAAGTTCATAATGTAAAATTGCATGCAGGTTGCAGGTGTTCTATGGAGGAGAGGAGGCCTCTCAACTCAGAGCCAAGGATCCTTATCATGCTGCCAGGAGACCTCACCAGCACCTCCAAGAATACTCCTTTTCTCCAAGGTATGTGCACAATTTCATCACGGCTTGAGTCTTCTACAGGAAGATGCAGATTTTCTACAGGAAGATGCAGACTTTCTACAGGAAACGCAAACTTTCTACAGGAAGCTCTGTATTTCTACAGGAAACTTCCTGTAGAAGTTCAGGACGGCCCAGAATTCATTTTACGAGGAGATCTAACGACTAAGGATCGGTTTGGACGCATGCAAGCTACTGTTTTCACCCTTGCACACTGCTGTCACCTCGTTCTACCATCCTTGTCGACATGCAATGAAGTTACCTGCACCAGCAAAGCAGATCGTTGAGTTATCAAAGAGAAAGCAATTTTTAAGATAAAAAATGCTGAGATGTCATACCATATCCATCCCAACCATCCATGAGCTCTGGGAGCGGGATCGTGAGGCCATTGCCTTCGTCGTACAGCATGCACCCGAGGAGGAAAAACTGTTACAAGACATCCTGCAGGAGTCCTGTAACAGTTAAGCCCGCTAGAGTGTACACCATTCACAGCGCTGGCCATATGCAATGAAAACGCGGGCGCATGCAGCCAAAGCATCAAATCCATCGTCGGCAGCCTGTAAACATGAACCTCCGGGCCTGTGCAAATTCACCAGCAGCAGATAGATCCACTCATCATCGTCCAAGAACCGAAAAATCGTGTTGCGGCCGCACAGGTAAGTGTCTCGACCCTTTCTTCCGTCAGATTGCATGAATTTTACTTCGAAATTGTTTGCAAAGTGTGAAGTGAATGGGTTGAGCGGTTGTGAGGCCATTTGACTGGCCACGTCGATCAGTTAATGGTCTAGTCGGACGTTTGGGTGGCGGCCATGGCAAAAGGAACGGGCAGTACACACGTGAGAGCAATCCCGTCGGGAAAAACAAGTTTAACAGAAGAGACGGCGGCGGATCTGCGGGAAATGATGCGGCAGCAAGGGAACTCGCAGGCAAATGATGGGATGACGTCGTCCAACGGTCCGGCAGGGACAGCTCACCCCCGCGCCACGGATTCCGCCGATTCAAATCTAATCGGCTAGATTGCCACCCCATGCATTTATCATCCACCGTTTGAAACTCGAGTGATCATCCGGATCCCTCTGCAGTTCGATACTCCGAGCCTTTGGCCATCAGAACGCCTGTGAAGCAACACCAAGCGCGCAGACCAACTGCAGTATTCCCCAGAAATCGCGCGCTGCTCCTACAGGAAAGCTGTTTCTACAGGAAGGCGGGTTCCTCACGTCAAAAGGTGGCGGATTAAAAAGGTAAACCTGAACTCTCCATGCAATTGGCTTTTGAAGGTGGCAGAATCGTCGTCTACAGTCTGGTCGTAGAAAATTGTTGCAATTGTTGTCTGTTGTGCATAAACTGTCATTCTACAGGATGTCAGTGTAATTAAGCTGTGTTAAGGTCCTCAGAGATAAGCTTCGTGGATTTTGTGCATGACAGAAGCGTAATTCTACGCTCTGTCTCAGTAGACCAAACTTCTTCCGCGTTCGCCACCTCTAGTTAAAGCAACAGTTTTTATCATGCCGGGTGGGTTCATTAGAAGGGAACCCACTGATTCAACAAAGTTAAGGGAAAATCTTGAGGTGGTGGAGCTCTTCACACGGGTGCAATGGATATCCTTCTGTGACAAATTCCAGGGTTATGACGACGAAGTGGCAGAAGAGTTTTTGCAGGCTCTGAGGCCGAAATCCAAAACATTGGCCACCGTGAACTTCAGGGGCCTAAGCCTCAAGCTCACCCCGCAATATATCAGTCGAATTACTGAACTTCCAATGGGTTTGCCATGGGATAAGGAAGAAAGGAAGTTGAGCCAACAGGCCAAGAAAGAATTCTTTCCCCCAGAGGAGGAATTCTCGGAGGACAAAAATGGGGTGCGTAGAACCAGTTTGCTGCCACCATGGAATGAAGTTAGCCTGCAGATCATGAAGTATATAACCTGTGAAGGCCGTTTTAGCATTGTGTACGGGTATCACTTTCGGTTGCTCACTGAATTGAGGCACCAGCTGGACCTTCCTGTAGAAAATAAACTAAGCATCCCTTATTTCCTGCTACAGTCTCTAATTGAGTGTGCCACAAAGTTAAAAGAAGGCATACCAGACCAGGTAGCCCACCATGGATTGATCAAACTTCTCGTGGAGGATGCGCTTCATTCATACAAGGTTCCTCTCTCATGGGAAGCATTCAGAAATTTGACAAGAGATGGAGACATAAGGATGTTGACCGAAGAAAGTGGTTCCTCCAGCAGTGAGGAGAAGGAATCAGTGGCCGGGGGAAAGAAAGAAACAGGCCAGAAGACCCCGACCACAGTGCAGAAGAAAGAACAAAGGAAGAAGCACGAGAAAAAGGATGCCAAGGAGAAAGATGACACACCCATCTTGACAGCAAGAGAGAAAAGGTTGCAAGGCAGAACGGACAAAGCTGAGAAGGTCCACATCAGCAAAAGTACCTCATCAGCACCCGCAACCAAACCAAAAAGCAAAACTCATGCAGCAAAGCAAACCAAGGTGGTGACACCTGTGTCTACAGGGAAGCCGAAACCGGCTTTTACAGGAAGCCCAAAATTAACAGAAAAAGGGTCTTCTACAGGAAGCCCGAAATTGACTAAAACAGGGTCTTCTACAGGAAGCCCTGAAAAAGTGAAACCCAAGGAGAAGAAGGCGGACATTCTAGCAAGGGAGGCAGCAGCTGTGCTGGCCGCCCTCAGCACGCCACCTAAGCCAAAGGAGAAGAGAAAGAGGGAGACCCCTCTATACTTTAAAGCTCGAAGAAGTGTCAGAATAAAGACGGGCAAGCCACAGCCTCCGTCCAGCAGCCCGATTATTATTGAAGATGCCCCTACATCGCCCAAGGAAAAGTCCCCCTCGAGGATATCAGTCACCTATGAGAGGGGGAGCCCAAAGAAAACTACGTGGCAAGAAAAGTTAGACCTGTTGACTGAAAAAGCTCGGCTACAGGAGGCTGAAAATGTTCTACAGGAAACTCTGGCCCGGCTACAGGAAACAGAGAGGAGGGAAGGAGAAGGACCCTCATCACCACCAAGGGAGGGCGAGGTAGAGCCACCTAAAGAGGTAGAAAAAGAACATATACCAGAGCCCAGCCCTCAGCCTAGTCTGAGTTCATACTACACCTTTTTAGAGGCTGGCAAAATCATACCTCAGAAATTTACTGTGCCACTGTTTTTCGCATTAGAGGAAGAAAGAGTCCGTACACACACGTGGATGAAGATCGCCAAGTCAAAGGGTGTGGCGGACATAGGTCCTTTACAAGAGCAACTCAAGGAGGCCAGGAGTGAATTAGCCATGGCTAAACATGTGGCCAATTGTCAAAGAGTGTACCTACAGGAAGAAAACCAGAAGCTAAGATTGCAGCTACAGGAGCTGAGGGCAGGGACATGTACATCCTCCAAGACACCACAGAAGAACAGCAAAGCAGAAAGGAACTGACCACCGGTCTTGAGGAGCCAATGACACATCTACAGGAAGCAGGACAACAAGCAAAAATTGAAGTGCAAGCCTTAAAACAACAGCTGCAGCAAAAAGAGGCACAATTGGCCTGCATGGCCAGTTGGGCCATGGAGGCAATACAGTGCAGACAACCTGCCAAATCCTATGGTTTGTACTTGAAAGACCAATGGCTGCAGTTCCAAATAAATACCTTGGCACAAAGAGGTATTTCTCAGATCCAAGACCCACAACAATTTTCTGAATTGTGCAGTACTAGTTCGTCAGAGGATAAGGCTAAATTAGCGGAGTTCTACCTCCACAATTTGGCCTTGCCTAATGTAGTTTCCTGGGATCCCAATACTGCCTTGGGTGATATGCAATTAATGGCGTTCGCTTCATGGTTGAACCATGAGGATCAAAGAGCAGCAGAAGCAAAATCGGTCATGAACCGAGAATTAAACGAGCCATTGCTCATTCGAGCAGAACCAGAGGATCCAGTTGCACTCATCTCAGCACACCAACATTTGTCCACTGATCCTACAGCTTCATTAAGATATATGGATCAACAGGCCCAAGCCATAGCTCATTTTGAAGACATGGAAAGACTGTTAGGAGAAAATGTTGTCCAAGCATGCACACGCAGATGGAATACATTGGCACACAGTTTGAAAATCCGAGAGTACCATACCCCAACTCGGATGAGGGAAGCTCTGGTAAGGGTAGCCCTTTACAAGAAATCCATGCAAAACCTCTAGGGCAGCTGGATTGGCCTTAAACTCAGCCCACCACTGCTGCTAGGATTGATTGAAGGCAGCACAGAGAAGGATGACAGTGAACAATGGGAAGAGGTGAACAGGAAAGCTGGGTTTCATATCAGCAAGGAGGACACTACTACAAACGCTTGGGATGTAAGGGTAGCAGTAAAGGCCATGAAGGATGAAGAGTTGGACTAGTTGCTCAAGGATGAGCAAATATTTTAGCTGGGGGGTGATGATGAGCCCCAATTTTTGGTAACAATTTGGGCTCATTTGGCCTACTTACCTTGCTCAACCCTTCATCTTTTATCACTTATGCATCATTTCTTAGTATATTCGTGTTATTTGTAGGAAGAAGGGCAGGCATTATTCCTATGTGACTAATACATGATGATTTCAGGTTTTTTGACATTAAATGGAGCAAAGACCACGCAGATGGAGACAAGGAGACAACCAAGGTGGCATTGCGGGTTTATAGGGAGGTTGTCCACAGTCTTGAATGACCTTCCTCGTGATCTCCACCCTAACTCCGAGCTCCAACAGCTATCCCCACCGAGCTAGAAGGCAGCCAACGGATTTTACAGGAACATCAGTCTACTTTTAGTTGGAGAACCAAGCTCCACTAATTGAGGAGGCCAGCTTGGCCCTCATCATGTATAAGTATTGAGGCCGTAGCCTTTGATAGGAGCTTTTTGAACTTTTGAACTACTGTTGCAATTTCTGAGTACGAGCTACAGCTCGGTTTTTGCTTTTTGTAAGCCAGTTTTGGCATGATGTTAGACTCATGATTATGATCTTTTAATAAAGGCAGGCAGATTTGGATTCAATCCTGAGTTCTTAAGAGGATCTATAGCTCTCAGGTTAGGGCCCAACCTGAGAGTAATAGACCTCATTTTCTTTGTATTGTTACTTGTCTTTCCTTTCAGCACTTCATTTCTTTGTTTTGACATGCATTTGGAAAACACAGTCTGCTGATTTAATTTCTTTAATGTGATTGAGTAGGATTAGTTTATGGTTAAAGTGCTGTCAGCAGTTTAGATTAGAGTAGGAGGATTAGAATTCATTAGAGCTCCAAGAAAAGGTTGATAGTGCACTCACTGCCATCTCTGTTTAGAGATTGGGGGTGTAGACCGTACCAACCACCAAAAAAACGCAGTCTTATACGTTCATGCAAGCTGCAACACAATCATTTCAGTCATAAAACCGTCCATGCATTCTGATCTTGAGCAATACTTCTTCGTTCCAACACCATGCACGATTCCTCTCCACAATTTACATTGCTGTTCGTTGGTTAAATAACACAGTTAGAATAGGTTGATGAATTCTTGGTTTTGTGCAAGACATAGGTGATTTGTTTCTTTTACACTGTGTAGCATCACTTTATTATCTTCTTCTTCTGCTCAACCGCGCCTAAGCCACCTACTCAACCTCTGTTCAGCTCGTTTGCCTTCCAACCCTTCTACTTTTCATGTAGCTCCATCTTTTTGACCTTTCATTGCTTCCACCCTTCTATCCACCAACCAACTTTATGCACTCTCTCTCCATCTCATCTCTCTGCCCCTGAGCCATCACAAGCTCCCTTTTCATCTTACCTATCCACCCATACAGCTCCTTCACTCCTCCATCACCCAAAACTCCAACCGTAGAACATCCTGTAGAAGTTAGCAGACTTCCTGTAGAAATCCCGAGCTTCCTGTAGGATCCCCTGCAGACATCTTGTAGAAGCCTGCAAACTCGGTTGCCAAGCACCTGAACGTTGTGGACTTCTGTGGAATGATGTTAGGGATCCCCTGGAACCTCCCCTAGCCCTTCTGACCTTTTCCAAGTCTTCCTTCCCTTCGAACCACCCCTGCACAGTGAAAACCCAGTCAGAAACACAATCATAATAACTCCAACCACTTAAGAAAAACTATAAAAACATGTTCTCTTCAATGGAAGTAGTTTAAATTCATGCATCTCATATCACTAGAAGTAATGGCATCATGGTTAGAAGTTGCATTCCCATCGTTGCATTGTAAGGATTAAGCTAGTCAGATTAGGGTTTACTAGGGTTTCCATGTTTGGTTGGCTTTCAGTTCATTCTTGCAAAGTAGGTTGATTTCCCTTGAGATAGTCTTCGTTCATCATCTAGAAAGCTTCTTCTGAGAACATATAGAAGTTGGTTTGAGCCCTAGCGGACTTGTGCCAGCTGACCAAGTGACAGCTGCGACAAGAGCTAGTACTTGTGCATACAACACCGTCGCTTCCAAGTTTGTTACGAACTACCGGGTTGATAAAATTAGAGAAGGAAGCTCCAGGAGTTGTAGCATTATTGCTACAATACTGGAGCCCACCACATACTCCGAGACTGACTTCGTGTCAGTGCAGTATTGGTCTGGGACCAGTGAGAGTGGTACATACTATGACGCTGGCTTTGGGTCGGTTGAGACTGGTCTGGGACCAGTGGTACACTCTCTGAGATTGCGATATTGGTCTGGGACCAGTGGTAGGAGTTGTACCATACTATGACGCTAAATTCGGATCGGTTGAGACTGGTCTGGGACCAGTGGTACATGCTCCGAGACTGACTTCGTGTCAGTGCAGTACTGGTCTGAGACCAGTGAGAGTGGTACATAGTATGACGCTGACTTCGGGTCGGTTGAGACTGGTATGGGACCAGTGGTACACTCTCTGAGACTGCGATACTGGTCTGGGACCAGTGGTAGGAGTGGTACTTACTATGAAGCTGAATTCGGGTCGGCTGAGACTGGTCTGAGACCAGTGGTACGCACTCTGAGACTGACTTTGAGTCAGTGGAGGATGATACTGGTCTAGGACCAGTGGAGTAGTACTCACTATGACGCTGACTTCGGGTTGGTTGAGACTGGTCTTGGACCAGTGGTACATACTCTGAGAGTGACTTTGAGTCAGTATGATACATCCTCGATCATTTCTTCTTCATAATTCGGACAAAAGCAGAGCAGAACAGAACAATGCAAGAGCAGAGCAGAACAGAGCAAAATAATACATATCAGTGCAGGGCAGAACAAGACAAAGAAGAGCAGGTAGAATAGAGCAGAGTAGGGCAAGGGTTAGGCTGTACAGGGCAGTGCATTTGATGGATGAATAGTAACGACCGATAGACAGATTGCAGATGAAGTTTTCCATGGTTGAGAGGGAGTGTTAAAATTGGCAACCAGGGCAAAACTTCATGTGGGTCATCTTATTCATGGCTGATAATATTTTTATTAGATTCCTTTCGTCTAGAGGTGTAGGATTGATATAAAGATCATCCGATTCCGATAAGTATTCATGGAGATATGAATTTATTTTGATTATGGAATTATTATCAAGCCGACCTACAACTCATGTAGGCTCAGAAGCCCAACAGTCGCATCTATTCACCCACCAACGTTATGTATAAATATAAGAGGACTTTTCCTCACTTGGACTCACTCATCTCATCACATCTCTCTCTCTCTACTACGCAGAAATGAGTCTCTTCTCTACTGCGCTGAAATGGGTCTCTCTCTCACACATGTGAAGCCAGACGCTGTTGAATTTGAAGCTGCAACTGCAGAAGTAAAGATTGACTTGCGTGGCCTAGAAGATCTCCTCTTTGGAACTGCATTGTAGGTTCATCTGAACCTCCTCTGAAAGCCGCAACTTTTGGTGGTGGAATGAAGTCAATCCGATGAACAGTTTGCAAGATATCGACTGCCCTAGTTTGAAGCCGGAAACTACTGAAACTGAAGCTGCAACTGCAGAAGTAAAGATTGACTTGCGTGGCCTAGAAGATCTCCTCTTTGGAACTGCGTTGTAGGTTCATCTGAACCTCCTCTGAAAGCCGCAACTTTTGGTGGTGGAATGAAGTCAATCCGATGAACGGTTTGCAAGATATCGACTGCACTAGTTTGAAGCTGGAAACTGCTGAAACTGAAGTTGCAACTGCAGAAAAAAAGATTGACCTGCGTGGCCTAGAAGATCTCCTCTTTGGAACTGCGTTGTAGGTTCATCTGAACCTCCTCTGAAAGCCGCAACTTTTGGTGGTGGAATGAAGTCAATTCGACGAACGGTTTGCAAGATATCGTCTGCCCTAGTTTGATAATGAAGCGGCTAATGCTGATGTTGTTGATCTAGGGTTTGCTATTGCTGATATGAATCAGATTTATTGTACTATTTCTCTTTGCTGAATTATTGAAGATAAAAGAAGATTTGATCAAATGGTTTCCCCACACATTGTGGGGTTTGTCCCTGGCTAGCCGCCACATCTTGTGTCTCTTGTCTTGGCTTGTTTTTTGTCGATCGTTTAATGTTCTATCTGCACTTTACTTTATGTACGTGTGATTGCTAATCTTTGGAATATAATAAGGAAAAGAAGTAAACTGTTATAAGCATAGAACATACCATAACTTAACAATTATTAGTTACATAGGTGTTCGATTCACACAAATGGACTGGAGATCTAGAGATACCTGCTAGATCTACCAACTTCAGTGTGTTTACTCTAGCTCAATACCTAAGGCAATATACCTCTGCTACTAGAGAATCCAACCACTGACTATTGAACATGTCCATCAACCCCAAAAACAACCTTTAAACCCTAGTATATTAATATTCCACCTCAAGCCATATTCAAGCCCCCCATGAACCATATTTCTCATCTAAAATGTCATAATCACACCCATTTGATACAAGAAAGCTAAATATTCCCTTTACAAAGCTTGTGTGGAGGTTTTAAATATTATGCATGGCTAATAACCACTTAAAGCATCTTTAGGCCCAACAACATTGGCATTCCTCCCCAGACGAGTCATACCATGGCTAATGCCCTGAGGACTATCCACTGTAATAAAACCTTGTAAAAGCACACACTAGCTATAAGCCAAATATTCACTATATGGGGCTTGTTTGGTCTTTTTTGACATTTTGCATTGTACATGAACCTGAGAAGGAAGCATTGTGCCTGCTACATTGACTTTTATCCCTAGACCATGTCCAAGGACAAGAACCATTTCTAGCGCACAAAAGCTCATTATATCGGCCATATGACACTTTTACAGGCCAAATATTCCCTTTACATAGTGTGTTATTAGTGGTTTTGGACCTTGTTCAAACTTGATGATCCCTAAAATTATATAAATAAGACAACTTGTTGCTTACAGTTTTATATCTAATAGTTCCACAAACATGGTCCCTCGTCCCCAAACATAGCTTCTATACTTAATTAGGCCTCTACTACCATGCCACTTTAAACTTCCATAGCATACACAGATCAAACTTGTTTGAAAACTGTTAAAATATTTACAACAAAGGTAGTTATGAAAAGTTTCTTAAAGATGTTTTGGCATTTCATTATCTGAATTGTAGAGCACCCATGAAAAAAATATAGAAACAACTAAATAGTTAAACATTGTTAAAGAAAAAAAATCCATTTGGTGTCACCATCGCAACTAAATAGTTAAAAAATCTTAAAGAAAATAAGTCCAATTGGTGTCACCATCTTTCTCCCATAAAATGACTTCGACACAATAAAATGTCGGCATTACTGAGAGGGGGGCTGAATCAATATTCCTTTTCAATTATTACTTATACTAGTTAAATCAATTATATTTAGAACATAAAATAAGCAATAGGAATAAAAGTTTTCATTAATATAATCTTTATAATGAGTCAAGCACAATATATAGGGCTCCAACCCTTGATGAAGACACCGATCTTCAATTCCCCAGACTCCAACCTGTTGCCAAGCACCAACTTGGTCTTTTGTGAGGCTCCAACCTCTAGGGCTCCGACCCTATCTTGTCAAGGCACCAACCTTGGATTTAGGAGCACCAACTCCAAGGACACCAATCCTTCCAATTCTTAGGCACCAACTCCAAGAACACCAATCCTTCCAATTCTAAGGCACCAACCCTAAGGACTCCAACCTTATCCTATCAAGGCACCAGCCTTGGATATAGGAGCACCAACTCAAAGGACACCAATCCTTCCATTATGAGGCACCAACCCCAAGGGATCTGACCCTCTAGTTTTTCTTTGTCAAGAAATGTTTTATTTGTATTATACTGCTCTCAAAATCTTCTTCACTGTGATCAGTCAATCTACAACTTCACTGTAGTCTCCATGCTACATCATCAATGACAACCTTGTCTCATAGAAGGTGTCAACATTGCTCTTCATATTTACCCAAACAAAGTTTGCAAATTTACCTCATGAAGATTTCAACAACGCATCATGATCTTCAATACTGTCTCCAAGATCTGCTGAAGCTTTTCAACAAGATATCTTTAATAGATTGCGCTAAGCCTCAATGTCTGTACAAAAACAATTCTCTATTTTCAACCCTCTGTTCTTACTATTGCGGTAGCTGTTTCAGCAGTGACTGCTTCTTATTGTTCTTACTGTTGCGATATCTTACTTCCAAGAAACAAACTGACAAATACTTCAATGTTGGTGTTGTCTACTGCTCCTTTCAAACGATGACAGATGAAACCTTGTTTCGCTTCACAAAACTGTTCTTCAGGTTGCGTTAAGTACTTCTTCCATAGATTAATTCATCATAGGTCCGAGCCTTTCAAATATTAACACAATCAAAAAAATTGCTCAACCTTCGGCTTCCTTCTTTCCTTCTGGACCTTCGGCTTCCTTCCTTCCCACTCGACCTTCGGCTTCCTCTGTTTCTTCAAGTTCATGAGTTGTGAACTGTTCCTTCTTCTCTATAATTCATACCCGGGATTCGTACTTGAGGTGAAGCATTTGACTTGTATTTATACGGGTTTCACCAATACCCAAAAGACACATTTATTGGAGGGAGGCCGACTTGTATATTAAAATATATATCGGCGGTCCTTTCATCCAATTATATCATAAACTTGTTTATTCATGGAAACCACATAGGAGAGGCTATACCCACATGGAGGTCCCACATGCCACGTCATCACCTTTAATCCCGCAATCACAAATTCATACGAATCAGAGTCATTACTTTAATCCCGCAACCGTAACTTCATGAGAATCAAATTCATTCCTATAATCCCACAATCACAACTTCATGAAAATCAGAGATTTTACAAGTGTGCACATGCTTTGTCTTCCGATGGAGTGGATGCAATATTCAATAAACTATTTTTAATGAATCCATCGGGTCCGGAATATTATCGCAATCGAAGGTTTTAATTGTGACATCCCTTCAAGACTTGCGATATGGTGGATGTGATGTTGTATTACGACATATTGTAATGGAACCATCGGGTTCAGAATATTTCTCCGATATCGTTGTTATGTTAAGGCAGATGCGATATTACATTAGGGCATGCTTTATTGGAGCGATCGGGTCCACACCTTATATCGCAATCGCAGTTTTAGTGTGACATCCCTTCAAGACATGTGGTACATAACTACCGACGCAGCAAACGTGATATTACAATAAACCTGTGTCGATAGTCCTATTGGGTCTGTAATGATCATATCGCAATCGGGAATTTCAACGTGACACATAATAAAGCAGCCAATATAATTTCTCCGATGTGTTGTGGACTTTGTTAAAAGGTTTCCAAGGTTTGTTTCTCGAATTGGATTTTTAGCTCCTCCGATATCGTTGTTCTTCCCTTCAACTCTTTCTCCGCTGATGTGTTCCTCTTTGATTTTTCTCTTTCTCTTCCGATGGCTTCCGATATCTTTCCTCCTCGCGTCCACTGCTTCTATTATGTCTGTATTCAATCTTATCTCATCATATCATCATTAGTATCCCAAAATATTTCCATATTGACATCAATGACAATCTAGATCAAAAAAATCTCCCCCTTTGTCATTCATGACAATATTCTTCTTCTCTCCCCCTTTGACATCAATGAAAAAAGAGTGCACAAGGACTCCCCCTATAGAACTTCTCCCCCTGACAAGGTGGTTCTCTTCATTATGAATAATAGATTTTCATGGGTATGTTACTCCCCTTGTCATGGTGCTCTTCTTTTTGCTCAAGGTAGAAGGATTGCTGCCTGTATTGTGTTGTCTCCATAGTCAGATTTAAGAGGTATTCATAGTCCAAAACAAGAGAAAATGCCACTGAAATTGTATTTATCATTATCTTTCTTCAAATCCAAGTTCCCTTGTATTTCTTTGCTTCTCCTTAAGTCACTGCCATCCAATATTTTAACATCATTGCATTCGGATGAAATGGTGAGAGGTTGTGCCTCACTGTTGCTATTTTTCAAAGTGACCAACATCAAACTGAGCTTATATTCGACTGTGCAACATTCTTCTTTCTACAGTCCTTTTGGTTAGCCATTTTCCCTTGTGTTCCAATAAAGTTTTTGCAAGTTACCTCTACTAGCAGATTTTGATATTCAATCTGTGACTGTCTTTTAAATTCTTCCTACTGATTGACAACTTTTTGCGAAGCTTCAATTATGTTTGATGCTGCCAGCTACTCTTTCTTCAAGCTTCATTCCCAGATGTATCTGTTTGTTTGAAGGTTGCCTCTATTTGTGTCCATAATTTCCCTGTTCTCACATTAAATCCCTGAGTCGAGACATTCAACTTTTGTAATAACAATAACATAGTTATTTTCCCTATTTCTCTAGTATTAGATGGCCTTCTCTGCTGCTCCAATTTCTACTTAGTAATCAAGTGGAAGGACATCTTCAACAACAATCCATTGGATAGATAAGAGATCATGTTCTTCAATGGAGTGTTCCTAAGGAATGATCTATCAAAGAATGATTGTCAATATAGCTCAACAAGGATTTCATAAGGATCCATTCACAGATAGCTTCTGCAATAATGATCAAGAATAACAAGCTCGCGCTAATTGTATGCATGATCTTTCTTTTTGGTAGAATCCTATCATCAAACATTTGGAATATTAGGGACATCTTCATCAGGTCAACAACATGTGTTGTTGGCTGGAGAGTTCAGGAGATTTTCGAATTGTATTTTCTTTCTTCTCCATACTCGTGTAACTTTACTCTTTGGCATAGTTCTAGCCGGAGTAGGTGCCCAAGTCAAGTTACAATCATGTGCCATATGTGTTAGAAAATTATATATTACGGAGCAATGGAACACATAAAATATTGCATAAATATAAACACAGAAAACGCACAAAACAAGAGAGACACAGATATACGTGGTTCACCCAGTTTGGGCTACGTCCACCCTGAATAGCCTGTCCTTCCTTTCTATTATCCAGCTAAATGAAGAGACACAACCTACAGCAAATCCGCTGTAATATCCTCTGTTTTCTCTCACAGTCTCACCTCTCTGTTTCTCACTCACAGTCAATACACATCTATCACATAGCCTCAAATACAATACCCTCATACAAAGAGAGGCGTTGCCTTCTAGGGCAAAAAACCCTAAACTAAACATAAGTTCTACCGTCAGATCATCCGCCTAATGAACGGCCCAGATTGACTAGAAATTACTATACTTTTACAAGGCAATTTTACAGCTGTTTTTACCTTCGGGGGCGCTGCCCCCGAAACCCCCTGCCAGGGGGGCTCCCAAAGGTCGCAGCTGCCCCCCCCTGGACCCCCCCTACAGCGAATATTTTACAGGCGGCGTTGCCGCCCCCATTTCGAACTGGGGTCCTATGTGGCGATACCTTTGAATATAGAAGATAATCAGGCTCCACACCCAACAATATGCGTAATGTTATGACACCTAAAGCACTCTATGTTGTTCATGAATAAGAATTCATGATTTCTTGCAAAATTGCTTCTCGGAGATAGTTGGGGACCATAATGTCTATCTTTGTGATATGCCTTACAATCTTTTGCCATGTGTCCAAAGTTTGTACAAGAATAGAAATAACCAAGAAATATACTTTTGTACCTGGGAGAAGAAGGTTTCGTTGATGTACTTCTGAAGTCTTTCTGCCTTGAGATCCTTCAATTATAACCATTGCTTCTTGCATCCTTGACATCATCTACATTTCTTCTTGGAACAAGACTTCCTTCATTGTTGCCTTGACTCTTATTAAAAGGTTTCCACAGTTTGTTTCTTGAATTGGATTCTTAGCTCCTTCGATATCATTGTTCTTCCTTTTAACTCTTTCTCCACTGATGTGTTCCTCTTTTATCTTTCTCTTTCTCTTTCGGTGGCTTCCGATATCTTTCCTCCTCGGGTCCAATGCTTCTATTATGTCTATATTCAACCCTATCTCATCATATCATCATTTAGTATCCCAGAATATTGACATCAATGACAATCTAGATCAACAATCTCCCCCTTTGTCATTCATGACAATATTCTTCTTCTTTCCCCCTTTGACATCAATGGCAAAGGAGTGCACAAGGACTTCCCCTGTCGAACTGCTTCCCCTGTCAAGGTGCTTCTCTTCTTTATGAATAATAGATTTCATGGGTATGTTACTCCCCCTGTCATGGTGCTCTTCTTTTTGGTCAAGATAGAAGGATTGTTGCCCGTATTCTGTTGTCTCCACAATCAAATTTAAGAGGTCTTCATAGTCCGAAACAAGAGAAAATGCCACTGAAATTGTCTTTCTCGCTATCTTTCTTCAAATCTAAGTTCCTCTGTATTTCTATGCTTCTCCTTAAGTCACATCCATCCAATATTTTAACATCATTGCATTTGGATGAAATGGTGAGAGGTTGTGCCTCACTGTTGCTATTTTTCAAAGTGACCAACATCAGTCTGAGCTTATATTCGACTGTGCAACATTCTTCTTTCTATAGTCCTTTTGATGAGCCATTTTCCTTGTGTTCTAGTAAAAGCTTTTGCATGTTATCTCTACTAGCAGATTTTGATATCCAATCTGTGATTGCCTTTTAAATTCTTCCTACTGATTGACAACATTTTGCAAAACTTCAATTATGTTTGATGCTGCCAACTGCTCTTACTTCAAGCTTCATTCCCAGATGTATCTGTTTGTTTGAAGGTTGTCTCTATTTGTATCCATAATTTACCCGTTCTCACATTAAATCCCTGAGTTGAGACATTCAACTTCTGTAGTAACAACAACATAGTTATTTGTCCTATTTCTCTAGTATTAGATGGCCTTCTCTGCTACTCCAATTTCTACTTAGTAATCAAGTGGGAGGACATCTTCAACAACAATCCATTGGATAGATAAGAGATCATGTTTTTCAATGGAGTGCAAGAAGTGATCTATCAAATAATGATTGTCAATATAGCTCAACAAGGATTTCATAAGGACCCTTTCACGAATAGCTTCTGCAATAATGATCAAGAATAACAAGCTCCCCCTCACTGTATGCATGATCTTTCTTTTTGGTAGAATCCCATCATCAAACACTCGGAATATCAAGGACATCTTCATCAGGTCAACATGTGTTGTTGGCTGGAGAGTTCAAGAGATTTTCGAAATGTATTTGCTTTCTTCTCCATACTTGTGTAACTTTCTTCTTTGGCATAGTTCTAGCTTGAGTAGGTGCCCAAGTCAAGTTACAATCACGTGCCATATGCCCAATGTTATGACACTTGAAGCACTCTATGTTGTTCATGAATAAGAATTCATGATTTCTTGCAAAATTGCTTCTCGGAGATTGTTGGGGACCGTAATGTCTATCTTTGCGATATGCCCTACAATCTTTTGCATGTGTCCAAAGTTTGTACAAGAATACCAATAACCAAGAAATATACTTTTGTACCTGGGAGAAGAAGGTTCCCTTGATGTACTTCTAAAGTCTTTGTGCCTTGAGATCCTTTGATTATAACCATTGCTTCTTGCATCCTTGACATCATCTACATTTCTTCTTGGAACGAGACTTCCTTCATTGTTGCCTTGACTCTTATCCTTGCCTTTGGCATCAATATTTCTTTCTGGCTTCCTCACATCCTTGTTGTTTGAAGAATTATCATTTTTTCTTGAGGATTTTGCTTCATAGCCAAGACTTGATTTATCAAATGGGGATCTTTGATGGTTGGGCATGTCATCCAAGTCTTGGGAGCTCTTCAAAAATTTGTCCATCCCTTCTACCTTTTTCCTGAGGGAGACAATATCTTCTTCCAATCTTTCGCAATCATTATTCTTCTTAGCAAGTTGTTTCTCCAACTCTTCCTTGATACGTATTGCTTCATTTGCTTCTATTTTAAGGGAGATGATATCTGATTTCAATATGAGGATTTCTCCATTTTCCTTAGCTAGACTGCTTTCCATTTCTTCCATGATCCTTGTAGCTTAACATGTTTCGGCCTTGAGAAGGTTGAGGTTAGATTTTAGTTCGAATTTATCTTCATCCTTTGCTTTTAGTTGGCATATCATGGTGTTTCTCTCATTTTCTGCTTCATCAACCTGTCCTTCTATGATTACCAATGCTTCCATTATCTTATCAGTTCCTTTTACTTGTTTCCTTGCTTCTTCTAGTTGTGATCTAAGGGACAAGACCTCTTCCTTGTATTGACCAAGCTCTGCTTCAAGTTTGTTCAAGCTATTGTGCCTTTGTTCAAGGTGGCTTGACAAGTTATCTTCTTGTTTCTTTGCCTTATCCAATTGATTTGTCATGGATATGACTTGTTCATGATGGTTTCTTTTGTTTTGATGAAATTCCTCCTTTAGCTTGGCAAGCTCTTCATCTCTTTCATGTACTTGAAGCTTGACAAGGTCAACTTCCTTCCTTGCTTGGTCTTGGTCATCAACTAGTGTTTTCTTCTTAAGTTCTTTGTTTTCCTTTTTTAAATGCAGCCATAAGTTTAGTGAAGAGATCTTCTTCAAAATCTTTTTCATTCTCCTCATCTTCTGGGTCTTCTTTAGCCTTGATGTTATCACTCTTATCTTCAGCTTCCAAGATGGGTTCTGGATTTCCTTCTTTCTTTCCATCATCTTCTTGACTAGTGGTCATGCTCAATGCTCCTTTTGAGTGAAGGTCATGAAGTTTTTCCCATATTGTTAAATTTTGGTATGTTCTATGCTAGAGCAATTTATTTCAATTTTAGTTATCTTTTCCCGATCAGCAATCACATCAACATTAAAGTAAACTGCAGATAGAACATAAATATAAATTGCAGAAGATAAGCCAAGATAAGAGGACACAAGATGTGGCGCCAGCCAGGGACAAACCCCAAATGTGGGGAAAGCCTTGATCAATTCTTCTTTTATGTTCTTCAAAGTTCAGCAGAGAAAGTGAGATAGATAGTACATTTACAATAGAAGTCAAACACTTTGACTTTTGATATCGGCATGAGATCAGTTGAAGACATATTGCTTCAACTGATTCTCTAAGGTGACTCGTTCACCTATCATAGTGCTGCATCTCGTCTATTTGCTGCACCTTACCGTGTAGCACCATCATGTTGCATCATGCATCACCATGCTGCTCATGATTACTATGCTGCTCATGATCTCATACATCATGATGCCCATTCATCATGCTACCCATGATCTCATACATCATGCTGCCCATTCATCATGTTGACCTTGCTAATGTGCCCGTCACGCTACTGTTCTACCTTCTCATTACTTCATCATGTTACAACAATATACTTCTGTTCTTTTATTACACAGTCATATGCATATCAACCTTAGCTGCTTGCTATGGCTTGCAGCCTAGCAAAGTAGCTAGGCTATAGTTCCACGCAATTCCATTATTGAGTCGGGGTTGCGTACTTCACACAGCGTATTAGTATTCAATGCTACATTTGACTGCAGCTATTCCACTGCGGCTTCATCTATGCCAAGAGCCTAGAACGTATGATAATGCCGAGTTTTGACTACGGCTTCATATAATGACCCAATACATAGATTTTGTTGCGTCCGTATATCATCTAACTGCGTGTAACGATTTTTTCCCTGTGTATAATTAGGGCATTACGTTGGCTGTACAAATGTTACCATGAACAACGTATAAATGTGTCTCCATGATCTGCGTGTAAGTGTCTTTATGAACTATGTATATGAATCTCAATGACCAGTGTATAAGGTTTCCTAAGACAACATATTAGGCCCGACGTATAAGGCTTCTGGACAGCGTATTAGTGCCTCCTTTGATTACGTTCAGGGTTGTTCCTTTTGACTGCGTGTTAGGGTATCATTAAGACCATAGCTAGGTCCTTAGATAATTGCGGCTTCTTCCATACTTGACTGTGATTATGACTGCGGCTAGGTCTCCATGAACAACATATTATATTTCTTCATGAACAACGTACTGATTCACTGTGGTTCCATATACTTTGACTGCGGCTACTTCTATCCCTTCGGCTTCATATACCTACTCCTTAATTCGTATATGAATACATCTCCATTGCCTGTAGATTTATGACTGCGTTCTCCATTAGGGCATCATCATACTAGGCCAGCGTAATCCATAGTGTATCTCCTTCTCCAAAAACCCAAGACGTGTAGAGGAGATCACTTGAAGAGAGTTTCTAAATGACTTCAAATCCTCTTCTATTTATACTAACATGTAGATGATGAATAGACACGTCTACTGGGCTTCTGAGCCTACTCAAGTTGCTGGTTGGCTTGATGACAATTCCATAATTAAAAATAAATTCATATCTGCATAAATACTTATCGAAATCGAATGATCTTTAGATCAATCCTACAACTCTCGATGAGAGGGATCCAATAAAAATATCAGCTGCCATAAATAAGCTGACCCACATGGAGTTTGGACCTAGTTGCCAATTTTAACACTCCCTCTCAACTAGTGAGAACTCCATCCGCTAATCCATATGTTCGGATGTACTATCTCTGCCATCAGTGCCTTGCACTGCTTTGCCCAACTCAGCTCAGCTCTGCTGGCTCTGCTAAGCTTTGCTGGCTCTGCTATGCTCTGCTCTGTTGGCTTTGTCCTGCTCAACTTAGCTCTGCTGAACTATGAGGAAGAAGAATTGATCGAGAATGTCTCATATCATTCTCCACTGACCCGAAGTCAGTCTCAGAGTGCATACCACTGGTCCCAGACCAGTCTCAACTGACCCAAAGTCATTGTCATAATGGGTACCACTCCTACCACTGGTCCCAAACCAGTATCATAAGTCTCAGAGTGTGTACCACTGGTCCCATACTAGTCTCAACCAACCCGATGTCAGTGTCATAGTATGTACCACTCTCACTGGTCCCAAACCAGTCCTACACTGACCCGAAGTTAGTCTCAGAGTATGTACCATTGGTCCCAAACCAGTCTCAACCGACCCGAAGTCAGCGTTGTTAGTGTCAGTCTTTCCAGCCTTCCTCCAGTGATCAAATATGCTCTTACAAAGTGATTTTGAAGTGTCAAGGTCAAATTTTGTCATTTCAGTGAGTCTTCAAGCAAAATTTGGTCACTAGGCATTAGGTCTAGGGTTTGCTCTCACTCTTTTCAAAGTTGCCCAAATGCCAATCTATGTCACTATTCAGCTGAGTCTATCATTATTCATAGGGTTGTCATTATCATCTCAGTGTCTAATGGGTCATTTTACACCTTGTTCATGCTTCAGTTGCGCCTAGGTAAGGTCATTTCCCTCTCCTAGGGTTTTGAAGGCAATTTCTCTTGAACGGTCAAATCATCGGCAAAACTTGTTTCTTGATGTTCATACACCTTCCCCTATCCTTAAAGTACCTTACCAAATGCTTCCCATCACTAAGATTCCCCAAATTCCTCATTTTCGCACAAACCCTAGTTTCTAGCTACAACCTGGCAATTTTCTAGGTTGGGCCTGTGTTTTGCCCTTTTGGACCCCTTCCCCTCACTCAATCTCTGAGATTCCACTTTCCCCTGCTTCGTAACATCCCTCCCTACTTCCAAAAATTTCCCCAAGAATTTAGAAGCCCCTTATCCCCTCCATTTCGCTTCATTTCGACAAAATTCCTTGTTTCACACATCGGGATAAGTTTCACTCAAATGGTGTTTCAGAGCAATAAAAGATGAATTTGGGAAAACTGAGAGAGGTTTTTGTCCACAACATGCCAAAGAAGAAAAACCTCCTTCACTTTTTGCACAGGTGTCATGGTTTTAGAGAAATGTCAAAATTACAATCGCCAGATCCAAGGAGGTTGGCCAAGGCACTAAAACGACGGAAAAGGCCCGATCCACTCCAAATTTTGGCCAAAGCCTCTTTGACTGAGCATGGTACTTGATTGGGGACTCCCAGCCCAAATTTCAAGAAATTTGGAGAAAATTTTGTCAATTGTGAATTTTTTGTGCCAAACACAGGTTTTTGCCCTCAACGCGTAGCACGCCGTGCGCTACCCTGAAGATGGGCAAGTCCATTTCTCAAAAACTCAGCATTTTTGGATTTGTCATGACAAATTACACTTGCTCAGCAATTGCCAAGAGATTTCATTAAGTTTTAAGCCTCCAGAAGGTCAAAAACCATGCAAAAAATGACTTTCTGCCACTTTTTTGACACACAAGAAGCAGTCTTGGGAGATTGCAATTTTGGAGGGGCAAATGACCACCAAATTGAGAAATTCCATTTGGGTTGGAAAGTAGACATCTAGACCTTTCCAACAAGCCTACTTTTGCCCCATTTGGACTCCGGGAAGTGCCTCAAACGTTGGCTCGAAGGCGCGCTACGCGTTCAGGATTGGGGCGCTACGCATCAGCACATTTTCTCAATTTTTCATATACAACTCAGGAATTCGCCCAGCTTTGACCAGTTTTGACTTGTGATGGGATTTTTCATCCTCTTTGATGTAATTAATGTATTTTCATGTTGACATGTCACTTATTTACCTATTCTAGAAGATTCATTCATGAAATAGGCAAAAATTTAATGAGTGAATTGGTTTCCTAGCTTATAGAGGCAAGTTGTTTTGACTGCCTAGATTTTAGTGCTCAGTTTGGAAGTGGTTGAAACAGCTCCTAGGATAGTGAGCTCGACCCCTAGAGGCAAGGAAAGATGTTAGATTGCCTATATTATGTACTTTCTTGGTCATTTTCATGGTTGGACTCTTGAGGGAGAAAGCTTCTATTGTATTACTCATTGTATCTCTGCAATTTTTGGCAAAGGAAGACCAGGGTTTTGCAGTCCTTTTTGGGATTCCTGTGGTTACATGTATTGATGGTGTGTTTCTCTTTGTACTTGTAAGTTTTTTATGTGAATCATCTTCTTACTTTTCCTTCTGCAAATTAGGCAAATGAAGTGTTAAGGTAGAATTCATGGTTGCTATGCTCTGCCTTTAAGTTTGCTTAATATCAATGTTTTCATCTGTTTAAGGAGAAATCAAGGTGTTTACTTGCTCTCCTTAGCTCCTCACCAGTCATTCTTGCCCATCTGACTCTTTCAAAGGCATCAATACAGTCTCCTACCTTGCCCCAAAGAAACCCCTGCAAAAACTGTGTCCAATCCCCGCACCTAAAATTGCCTTTCCCCAACTTTCCACCGAAACCCTAAAAATCGCAAATCAAACCTTTTTATCAGTTTACTAGCCTAAAATCAGTGTTCTTTATTGGTTATCTCTGCCCTTTGAAGATCTTTGCCGAGATAGACCGGAGAGAGCCCTCTCCTGCCCCGTAGGGCTAGCTACGAGGCTAAGTGGTTTGATGTTACCTTGGAGTTTGCCTTTCTCAGCCTGAGGTGAAATTTCAAGCGCTAACAAGCGTCATAGTACGTACTACTCCTACAACTGGTCCCAAACCAGTATCATTGATCCCAGATCAATGAAGGTCATCCTAGCATAGGGAGTATGGTAGATACAGCGATGTGTCCATCGATACTACTATGGTCCCTATCCTCATTTCCCTACTCATTGATCAGATGAGAGGTACTTCCCATGAGTCCCAGAATGCATGGGTAGGATGCCTCGACAGGAGAACTTAATCAATCCTGTCCTCACAGGAGAACTAATCATCCTGCTACACAATCGGCATGGAGAACATATCATCGAGGCCTCACAGGAGACCTAATCATCCTGTTACATAATCGTCATGGAGAACACATCATCCAGACCTCACAGGAGAACTAATCATCCTGCTACACAAGAGAGCGAATCATCCTGTCCCACAAGAGAGCGAATCATCTTGTTTTCACAAGAGAGCGAATCATTTTGTCCACAGGAGAGTGAATCATCCTGTCCACAGAAGAGCGAATCATCTTGTCCCAGTGCGCACCACCAGGGGAGGGTGAGTCACCCTGTGGTCGCATGTTGCTCCAGTAACAACTGTAAGCCCCCAGAGCTCCCAGAGTTCAATTTATGCAACATGCAAGACCCTTGTACAAGGGTCTCTTGACGACTCCAAGTCGTTCGGGAAAATCATAGATTTGATCTTTCCCCGGGGCTTAGACAAAGTGTAGTGACTTGTACATCATCTCATAGCAATGGAGCTTCCTTGCTCATAGACTTAGCATATCCCAGATAAGGCAGTATCTGATGTCTATCTGTTGGAGCAATCGTCGAATACGAGATTCCTCAATAATCGAATCCCACCTTTGGTTTTTACAGAGAATCACAATGGTATTCATCATGTGTACTCACTGAAGAGTTTACACAACCAGGCAACTTCATATGAGGTCATACTCGTAGTTATGTATTTAGTCTCAGCAGTACTTATAACAACCGACTTCTGCTTCCTGGTCATCCATGATATCGAAGCAAAATCAAAAAAGAACCAGCACTGAGAAGTGCTCTAGTGATCCTCCACACTGCCTACCCAGTTAGCATTCGAATAATCATGCAGTTTTCATATTTCAGGGCTGTGTATCTCAATCCATGAGAGATTGTGCCCCGAAGATATCTCAGAAGATTCTTGGCACCAATCCAGTGAGGCTCAACCAAATATGAGCTCACCATGCTAAAACATATGTCCAGAATCCAACTACCTCTTACTTCTGCAAATGAGAGGGTCTGCACCTGTCAGAAATAGTTCGTCCGTATAAGGTGCCGATATGAGAGGTCTATCATCCACAACCTTCTGGTAATGGTTTGGATCGGTTTCACTCCTAGTGAATCTCAGCTTCATCAAACATCTATTAATCCTCTCATACTACGCCCAGGGTGATTTGCTTCAAGCCATATAGGGTTTTCTTCCACCTGTATACATGAGATTCCCATTCGTGAATCTCAAACACCACGGGTTGTTCCAAACCTGTAGACATGCTACATGAGGGGAATGGTCCCCTTGTAATATTTTCCTTCGATACATCTTAGACATGTACTTTCATGCTCCTTTTGAATTTAGGCTTCCTTGTCACCATCTAACTTACAGACCTTCAGTGTTACGTGACAATGGACATGGTCCCTAGTGGAATTCCTGCAATTTGATACAACCCTGAACTCAAAAACATCTTTGAAAATTCTATTTCCAAACACGTACCTTTCCATCGATGAGTGCCACCCTGAAACCTTTGACTTCCATTTTGGAGATGGACACCAGGTTCTTCTTGCGATCAGGTACATAACAGTGATTCGAGGTTCCTTGCTTTCTTTGAAGAGTCGACCATTTCCTTGATGACCTGCATTACCAGTCATTCCTTTGATCATTGAGGATGTCCCTAGAATGATTGTAATCTTCATCAAGAGATGTGTCTCTGCCATTCGGACACTCCTTCGCATAATGGCTGAACTTATTGCAACCAAGGCATCCACCTTTTCTTCCACCCTTAGATCCGAACTTCCCAATGAAGTGATCTTTAGATGGGCCATCAGAAACTTCCGCTACGCCATTCTGATAATATGCTTTGCTTCGACTTCACCCTTTGTGAACCTAGAAGAGAGATGTGGAACCCATGGATCCTTTTGTCTTTGGTGATTTCTTTTTCACTCTTGCTTGGGCATTGTCTTCACCTCAGTGCAGATACAATGTTAAATTTTGGTATGTTCTATGCTGGAGAAATTTATTTCAATTTTAGTTATCTTTTCCTAATCAACAATCACATCAGCATTAAAGTAAACTGCATATAGAACATAAATATAAATCGCAGAAGACAAGCCAAGACAAGAGGACACAAGATGTGGCGCCAGCCAGGGACAAACCCCACAATGTGGGGAAACCCTTGATCAATTCTTCTTTTATGTTCTTCAAAGTTCAGCAGAGAAAGTGAGAGAGATAGTACATTTACAATAGAAGTCAAACACTTTGACTTTTGATGTCAGCATGAGATCAGTTGAAGACATATTGCTTCAACTGATTCTCTATGGTGACTCGTTCACCTATCATAGTGCTGCATCTCGTCTATTTGTTTCACCTTACTGTGTAGCACCATCATACTGCATCATGCATCACCATGCTGCCCATGATTACTATGCTGCCCATGATTTCATACATCATGCTACCCATTCATCATGCCGACCTTGCTAATGTGCCCGTCATGCTGCTGTTCTACCTTCTCGTTACTTCATCATGCTACAACAATATACTTATGTTGTTTTATTACACAGTCATATGCATATCAGCCTTAGCTGCTTGCTATGGCTTGCAGCCTAGCAAAGAAGCTAGGTTATAGTTCCACGCAATCCCATTATTGAGTCAGGGCTACGTACTTCACACAGCGTATTTCTATTCAATGATGTGTTTGACTGCAGCTATTCCACTGCGGCTTCACCTATGCCGGGAGTCCATAACGTATTTTAATGCTGAGTTTGACTGCGGGTTCATATAATGACCCAATACATAGATTTTGCTGCATCCGCATATCATCTAACTGTGTGTAATGGTTTCTGCCCTATGTATAATTAGGGCATTATGTTGGCTGTACAAATGTCACCATGAACAACGTATAAATGTGTGTCCATGATCTGCGTGTAAGTGTATCTATGAACTGTGTATATGAGTCTCAATGACCAGCATATAAGGTTTCCTAGGACAACATATTAGGGCTTGCGTATAAGGCTTCTGTACAGCGTATTAGTGCCTCCTTTGATTACATTCAAGGCTGTTCCTTTTGACTGCATGTTAGGGTATCATTAAGACTCTATCTAGGTCCTTAGATAATTGCGGCTTCTTCCATACTTGACTGTGGTTATGATTGTGGCTAGGTCTCCATGAACAACGTATTATATTTCTTCATGAACAGCGTATTGATTGACTGTGGTTCCATATACTTTGACTGCGGCTACTTCTATCCCTGCGGCTTCATATACCTGCTCCTTAATTCGTAGATGAATACATCTCCATTGCCTGCAGATTTATGACTGCGTTCTCCATTAGGGCATCATCATACTAGGCCAGCGTAATCCATAGTGTATCTCCTTCTCCAAAAACCCAAGACGTGGAGAGGAGATCACTTGAAGAGAGTTGCCAAATGACTTAAAATCCTCTTCTATTTATACTAACATGTAGATGATGAATAAACACGTCTATTGGGCTTCTAAGCCTACTCAAGTTGCTGGTCGGCGTGATGATAATTCCATAATTAAAAATAAATTCATATCTCCATAAATACTTATTGGAATCGAATGATCTTTAGATCAATCCTACACCTCACGATGAGAGGGATCCAATAAAAATATCAACTGCCATAAATAAGCTGACCCACATGGAGTTTGGCCCTAGTTGCCAATTTTAACACATATACCCTTTGCTAACGAACACTTTTCTAAGTTGTCCTTTATAGAATCTGGTAGCCCATTCAAGATTGTCTTCCTTGCTTTTGCATTGTACTCCTTGGATTCTTCACCCATCATGTTATCAACAATTACTGATTTCCAGACTTCAATGCCTTGAGTCTTTAAGAAATTCCTCATTCTTGCTTCCCATATATCAAAGTTTCCATTGAACAATGGAGCCTTCACAAATTGATTGATTTCAACTTCAGTGGTTGAGGGAGACCCATCTTTAGGAGGATTGGAGACTTTCTTCCTTGGCTTCACCATTTGTGTTCTAATTTATCAACCTTCAAGTTGTTAGTTTTGTGTGAAGGTACTGGCTCTGATACAAATTGTTAGAAATACAGAGAGCAGAGGTGAATCAGTATTCCTTTTCAATTGTTACTTATACTAGTTAAATCAATTATATTTAGAACACAAAATAAGAAATAGGAATAAATGCTTTTATTAATATAATCTTTATGAATCAAGTACAATATATAGGGCTCCAACCCTTGATGAACACAACAATCTTCAATTCCCCAGGCTCCAACCTATTGCCAAGCACAAACTTGGTCTTTTGTGAGGCTCCAACCTCTAGGGCTCCGACCCTATCTTGTCAAGGCACCAACCATGGATTTAGGAGCACCAACTCCAAGGACACCAATCCTTCCCATTTTGAGGCACCAACCCCAAGGGCTCCAAACCTATCTTGTCAAGGCACCGACCTTGGATTTAGGAGCACCAACTCCAAGGACACCAATCCTTCCAATTTTGAGGCACCAACCCCAAGGGCTCTGACCCTATAGTTTTGCTTTGTCAAGAAATGTTTTGATTGTATTGCACTGCTCTCAAAATCTTCTTCACTGTGTTCTGTCAATCTACAACTTCAGTGTAGTCTCCATGCTACATCATCAATGACTACCTTGTCTCATAGAAGGTGTCACCATTGCTCTTAATATTTACCCAAACAAAGCTTGCAAAGTTACCTCATGATGATTTCAACAATGCATCATGATCTTCAATACTGTCTCCAAGATCTGCTGAAGCTTTTCAACAAGACATGTTTAATAGACTGCGCTAAGCCTCAATGTCTGTACAAAAACTATTCTTTGTTTTCAACCCTCTGTTCTTACTATTGCGGTAAATGTTTTAGGAGTGATTGCATCTTACTGTTCTTAATGTCGTGATAACTTACTTCCAAGAAACAAACTCACAAATACTTCAATGATGGTGTTGTCTACTGCTCCTTTCAAACGATGAAAAATGAAACCTTATTTCGCTTCACAAAACTGTTCTTCAAGTTGTGTTATGTACTTCTTCCATAGATTAATTCATCACAGGTCCGAGCCTTTCAAAGATTAACACAATCAACAAAATGCTCGACCTTCGGATTCCTTCTTTCCTTCTGGACCTTCGGCTTCCTTCCTTCTCGCTCGATCTTCGGCTTCCTCGGTTTCTTCAAATTCACGAGTTGTGAATGGTCCCTTCTTCTTTATAATTCATACCCGAGATTCTTACTTGAGGTGAAGCATTTGACTTGTATTTACACAAGTTTCACCAATACCCAAAAGACACGTTTATTGGAGGGAGGCTGACTTGTATATTAAAATATATATCGGAAGTCCTTTCATCCAATTATATCATAGACTTGTTTATTCACGGAAACCACATAGGAGAGGCTACACCCACATGGAGGTCCCACATGCCACATCATCACCTTTAATCTCGCAATCGCAACTTCATGAGAATCAGAGTCATTCCTTTAATCCCGCAACCACAACTTCATGAGAATTAGAGTCATTCCTTTAATCCCGCAATCACAACTTCATGAAAATCAAAGGCTTTACAAGTGTGCACATGCTCTGACTTCCGATGGAGCGGTACAATATTCAATAAACTATTTTTAATGAATCCATCAGGTCCAAAATATTATCACAATTGGAGGTTCTAATCGTGACATCCCTTCAACGCTTGCGATATGGCGAATGCGATGTTGTATTACGGCATATTGTAATGGAACGATCGGGTCCACAATACTTCTCAGATATTTTTGTTATATTAAGGCGTATTATAGTAAGGCGGATGCGATATTACATTAGGGCGTGTTTTATTGGAGCGATCAGGTCCGCACCTTATATTGCAATCACAGTTTTAATGTGACATTCCTTCAAGAGTTGCGGTACATAACTTCCAATGCAACAGACACAATATTACAATAAACATGTGTCGATAGTCCTATCGGGTCTGTAAAGCTCATATTGCATCGGGGATTTCGACGTGACACATAATAAAGCCGCTGATATAATTTCTTCGATGCGTTGTGGACTTTTGTTAAAAGGTTTCCACGATTTGTTTCTCGAATTGGATTCTTAGCTCCTCCGATATCGTTGTTGTTCCCTTTAACTCTTTCTCCACTTATGTGTTCCTCTTTTCTCTTTCGATGGCTTCTGATATCTTTCCTCCTTGGCTCCAATGCTTCTATTATGTATATATTCAACCCTATCTCATCATATCATCATTTAATATCCTAGAATATTGCCATATTGACATTAATGACAATCTAGATCAACAATCTCCCCCTTTGTCATTGATGACAATATTCTTCTTCTCTCCCCCTTTGACATCAATGGCAAAGGAGTGCACGGACTCCCCCTGTCGAGCTACTCCGCCTGTCAAGGTGCTTCTCTTCTTTATGAATAATAGATTTCATGGGTATGTTACTCCCCCTGTCATGGTGCTCTTTTTTTTGCTCAATATAGAAGGATTGTTGCCCGTATTCTGTTGTCTCCATATTCAGATTTAAGAGGTCTTCACAGTCCAAAACAAGAGAAAAGGCCACTTAAATTGTCTTTCTCGCTATCTTTCTTCAAATCTGACTTCCTCTGTATTTCTATGCTTCTCCTTAAGTCACTGCCATCCAATATTTTATCATTGCATTTGGATGAAATGGTGAGAGGTTGTGCCTCACTGTTGCTATTTTTCAAAGTGACCAACAAACTGAGCTTATATTCGATTGTGCAACATTCTTCTTTCTATAGTCCTTTTGATGAGCCATTTTTCCTTGTGTTCTAGTAAAAGCTTTTGCAAGTTATCTCTACTAGCAGATTTTGATATCCAATCTTGGAGATTTTGATATCCAATCCCTACAATCTTTTTCCATGTGTCCAAAGTTTGTACAAGAATAGCAATAACCAAGAAATATACTTTTGTACCTGGGAAAAGAAGGTTTCCTTGATGTACGTCTGAAGTCTTTCTGCCTTGAGATCCTTTGATTATAACCACTGCTTCTTGCATCCTTGACATCATCTACATTTCTTCTTGGAACAAGACTTCCTTCATTGTTGCCTTGACTCTTATCCTTGCCTTTGGCATCAATATTTCTTTCTGGCTTCCTCGCATCCTTGTTGTTTGAAGCATCATTTTTGCTTGAGGATTCTCCTTCATAGGCAAAACCTGATTTATCAAATGGGGATCTTTGATGGCTGGGCATGTCATCCAAGGCTTGGGAGCTCTTCAAAAATTTGTCCATCCCTTCTACCTTTTTCCTGAGGGAGACAATCTCTTCTTCCAATCTTTTGCAATCATTATTATTCTTAGCAAGTTGTTTCTCCAACTCTTCCTTGATACGTATTGCTTCATTTGCTTCTATTTTAAGGGAGATGATATCTGATTTGATTTTGAGGATTTCTCCATTTTCCTTGGCTAGATTGCTCTCCATTTCTTCCATGATCCTTGTAGCTTTAAATGTTTCGGCCTTGAGAAGGTTGAGATCAGATTTTTGTTCGAATATATCTTCATCCTTTGCATTTAGTTGGCATATCATGGTGTTTCTCTCATTTTTTGCTTCATCAACCTGTCCTTCTATGATTACCAATGATTCCATTGTCTTCTCAATTCCTTGTACTTGTTTCCTTGCTTATTCTAGTTGTGATATAAGGGACGAGACCTCTTCCTTGTATTGACCAATCTCTGCTTCAAGTTTGTTCAAGCTCTTGTGCCTTCGTTTAAGGTGGCTTGACAAGTTATCTTCCCGTTTCTTTGCCTTATCCAATTGATTTGTCATGGATATGACTTCTTCGTGATGCTTTCTTTTGTTTAGATGAAATTCCTCCTTTAGCTTCGCAAACTCTTCATCTTTGTACTTGAAGCTTGACAAGGTCAACTTCCTTCCTTGCTTGGTCTTGGTCACCAACTAGTGTTTTCTTCTTAAGTTCTTTGTTTTCCTTTTTCAAATGCAGTCATAAGTTTAGTGAAGAGATCTTCTTCAATATCTTTTCCATTCTCTTCATCTTCTGGGTCTTGTTTAGCCTTGATGTTATCACTCTTATCTTCTACTTCCAAGATGGGTTCTGGATTTCCTTCTTGCTTTCCATCATCTTCTTGACTAGTGGTCATGGTCAATGCTCCTTTTGAGTGAAGGTCAAGAAGTTTGTCCCATATACCCTTTGCTGACGAACACTTTTCTAAATTGTCCTTTATAGAATCTGGTAGCCCATTCAAGATTGCCTTCCTTGCTTTTGCATTGTACTCCTTGGATTCTTCACCCATCATGTTATCAACAATTACTGATTTCTAGACTTCAATGCCTTGAGTCTTTCAGAAATTCCTCATTCTTGCTTCCCATATATCAAAGTTTCCATTGAACAATGGAGCCTTCACAAATTGATTGATTTCAACTTCGGTGGCTGAGAGAGACCCATCTTTAGGAGGATTGGAGACTTTCTTCCTTGGCTTCACCATTTGTGTTCTAATTGATCAACCTTCAAGTTGTTAGGCTTTGTGTGAAGGTCCTGGCTCTAATACCAATTGTTGGAAATACAGAGAGGGAAGGTTAATCAGTATTCCTTTTCAATTGTTACTTATACCAGTTAAATCAATTATATTTAGAACACAAAATAAGAAATAGGAATAAAGGCTTTTATTAATATAATCTTTATAATGAATCAAGTACAATATATAGGGATCCAACCCTTGATGAACACAACAATCTTCAATTCCCCAGGCTCCAACCTGTTGCCAAGCACCAACTTGGTCTTTTGTGAGGCTCCAACCTCTAGGGCTCCAACCCTATCTTGTCAAGGCACCGACCATGGATTTAGGAGCACCAACTCCAAGGATATCAATCCTTCCAATTTTGAGGTACCAGCCCTAAGGGCTCCGACCCTATCTTGTCAAGCCACCAACCTTGGATTTAGGAGCACCAACTCCAAGGATACCAATCCTTCCAATTTTGAGGCACTAACCCCAAGGGCTCTGACCCTATGGTTTTTCTTTGTCAATAAATGTTTTGATTGTATTGCACTGCTCTCAAAATCTTGTTCACTGTGTTCTGTCAATCTACAACTTCACTGTAGTCTCCATGCTACATCATCACTGACAACCTTGTCTCATAGAAGGTGTCACCATTGCTCTTAATATTTACCCAAACAAAGCCTGCAAAGTTACCTCATGATGATTTCAACAATGCATCATGATCTTTAATACTGTCTCCAAGATCTGCTGAAGCTTTTCAACAAGACATCTTTAATAGACTGCGTTAAGCTTCAATGTCTATACAAAAACTATTCTTTGTTTTCAACCCTCTGTTCTTACTGTTGCGGTAACTGTTTTAGGAGTAATTGCTTCTTACTGTTCTTACTGACGCGATAACTTACTTCCAAGAAAAAAACTCACAAATACTTCAATGATGGTGTTGTCTACTGCTCCCTTCAAACGATGATAGATGAAACCTTATTTCGCTTCACAAAACTGTTCTTCAAGTTGCGTTATGTACTTCTTCCATAGATTAATTCATCACAGGTCTGAGCCTTTCAAAGATTAACCCAATCAACAGAATTGCACGACCTTCGGCTTCCTTCCTTCCCGCTCGATCTTCGGCTTCCTCGGTTTCTTCAAATTCACGAGTTGTGAATGGTCCCTTCTTCTCTATAATTCATACTCGAGATTCTTACTTGAGGTGAAACATTTGACTTGTATTTATACGAGTTTCACAAATACCCAAAAGACACGTGTATTGGAGGGAGGCTAACTTTTATATAAAAATATATATCGGAGGTCCTTTCATCCAATTATATCATAGACTTATTTATTCACGGAAACCACATAGGAGAGGCTATACCCACATGGAGGTCCCACATGCCACATCATCACCTTTAATCTCGCAATCACAACTTCATGAGAATTAGAGTCATTCCTTTAATCCCGCAACATAACTTCATGAGAATCAGAGTCATTCCTTTAATCCCGCAATTGCAACTTCATGAAAATCGAAGGTTTTATAAGTGTGCACATGCTACGACTTCCGATGGAGAGATACGATATTCAATAAACTATTTTTAATGAATCCATAGAGTCCACAATATTATTGGAATTGGAGGTTTTAATCGTGACATCCCTTCAACGCTTGTGATATAGCAGATTCGATGTTGTATTACGACATATTGTAATGGAACCATTGGGTCCACAATACTTCTCAGATATCGTTGTTATATTAAGGCATATTATATCAAGGCGAATGCGAAATTACATTAGTCCGTGTTTTATTGGAGCGATCGGGTCCACACATTATATTGCAATCGCAGTTTTAGTGTGACATTCCTCCAAGGCTTGCGGTACATAACTTCCAAAGCGACGGACGCGATATTACAATAAGCATGTGTCGATAGTCCTATCGGATCCATAATGCTCATATTGCATTAGGGATTTCAACGTGACACATAATAAAACCGCTGATATAATTTCTCCGATGCATTGTGGACTTTTGTTAAAAGGTTTCCACGGTTTGTTTCTCGAATTGGATTCTTAGTTCCTCCAATATCGTTGTTCTTCCCTTTAACTCTTTCTCCACTTATGTGTTCCTCTTTTCTCTTTCTCTTTCTCTTTCGATGGCTTCTGATATCTTTCCTCCTCGGGTCCAATGCTTTTATTATGTCTGTATTCAACCCTATCTCATCATATCATCATTTGGTATCCCCGAATATTGCCATATTGACATCAATGACAATCTAGATCAACAATCTCCCCCTTTGTCATTGATGACAATATTCTTCTTCTCTCCCCCTTTGACATCAATGGCAAAGGAGTGCACGGACTCCCCCTGTCGAACTGCTCCGCCTGTCAAGGTGCTTCTCCTCTTTATGAATAATAGATTTCATGGGTATGTTACTCCCCTTGTCATGGTGCTCTTCTTTTTGCTCAAGATAGAAGGATTGTTTCCCGTATTCTGTTGTCTACATAGTCAGATTTAAGAGGTCTTCATAGCCCGAAACAAGAGAAAATGCCACTGAAATTGTCTTTCTCGCTATCTTTCTTCAAATATGAGTTCCTCTGTATTTATGTGCTTCTCCTTAAGTCACTACCATCCAATATTTTAACATCATTACATTTGGATGAAATGGTGAGAGGTTGTGCCTCACTGTTGCTATTTTTCAAAGTGACCAACATCAAACCGAGCTTATATTCGACTGTGCAACATTCTTCTTTCTATAGTCCTTTTGATGAGTCATTTTTCCTTGTGTTCTAGTAAAAGTTTTTGCAAGTTATCTCTACTAGCAGATTTTGATATCCAATCTGTGACTACCTTTTAAATTCTTCCTACTGATTGACAAATTTTTGTAAAACTTCCATTATGTTTGATGCTGCCAACTTCTCTTGCTTCAAGCTTCATTCCTAAATGTATCTGTTTGTTTGAAGGTTGTCTCTATTTGTATCCATAATTTACCCATTCTGACATTAAACCCCTAAGTTGAGACATTCAACTTCTTTAATAACAACAACATAGTTATTTGCCTTATTTCTCTAGTATTAGATGGCCTTCTCTGTTGCTCCAATTTCTACTTAGTAATCAAGTGGAAGGACACCTTCAACAATAGTCCATTTGATAGATAAGAGATCATGTTCTTCAATGGAGTGTGAGGAATGATCTATCAAATAATGATTGTCAATATAACTCAACAAGGATTTCATAAGGACCCTTTCACAGATGGCTTCTGCAATAATGATCAAGAATAACAAGCTTCCCCTAATCGTATGCATGATCTTTCTTTTTGGTAGAATCCCATCATCAAACACTCAAAATATCAAGGACATCTTCATTAGGTCAACAACATGTGTTGTTGGTTGGAAAGTTCAAGAGATTTTTGGATTGTATTTGCTTTCTTCTCCATACTTGTGTAACTTTCTTCTCTGGCATAGTTCTAGCTTGAGTAGGTGCCCAAGTCAAGTTAAAATCATGTGCCATATGCCCAATGTTATGAAACTTGAAGCACTCTATGTTGTTCATGAATGAGAATTCAGGATTTCTTGCAAAATTGCTTCTCGGAGATTGTCGAGGACCATAATGTCTATCTTTGTGATATGCCCTACAATCTTTTTCCATGTGTCCAAAGTTTGTACAAGAATAGCAATAACCAAGAAATATACTTTTGTACCTGGGAGAAGAAGGTTTCCTTGATGTACGTCTGAAGTCTTTCTGCCTTGAGATTCATTGATTATAACCATTGCTTCTTGCATCCTTGACATCATCTACATTTCTTCTTGGAACAAGACTTCCTTCATTGTTGCCTTGACTCTTATCCTTGCCTTTGGCATCAATATTTCTTTCTAGCTTCCTCGCATCCTTGTTGTTTGAAGCATCATTTTTGCTTGAGGATTCTCCTTCATAACCAAAACCTGATTTATCAAATGGGGATCTTTGATGGCTGGGCATGTCATCCAAGGCTTGGGAGCTCTTCAAAAATTTGTCCATCCCTTCTACCTTTTTCCCGAGGGAGACAATCTCTTCTTCCAATCTTTCGCAATCATTATTCTTCGTAGCAAGTTGTTTCTCCAACTCTTCCTTGATACGTATTGCTTCATTTGCTTCTATTTTAAGGGAGATGATATATGATTTCATTCTGAGAATTTCTCCATTTTCCTTAGCTAGACTACTCTCCATTTCTTCCATGATCCTTGCAGCTTTACATGTTTCAGCCTTGAGAAGGTTGAGGTTAGATTTTAGTTCGAATATATCTTCATCCTTTGCTTTTAGTTGGCATATCATGGTGTTTCTTTCATTTTCTGCTTCATCAATCTGTCCTTCTATGATTACCAATGCTTCCATTGTCTTCTCAGTTCCTTGTACTTGTTTCCTTGCTTCTTCTAGTTGTGATCTATGGGATGAGACCTCTTCGTTGTATTTACCAATCTTTGCTTCAAGTTTGTTCAAGCTCTTGTGCCTTTGTTCAAGGTGGCTTGATAAGTTATCTTCCTGTTTCTTTTCCTTATCCAATTGATTTGTCATGGATATGACTTCTTCATGATGCTTTCTTTTGTTTTGATGAAATTCCTCCTATAGCTTGGCAAGCTCTTCATCCCTTTTTGTACTTGAAGCTTGACAACGTCAACTTCCTTCCTTGCTTGGTCTTGGTCACCAACTAGTGTTTTCTTCTTAAGTTCCTTCTTTTCCTTTTTCAAACGCAGCCATAAGTTTAGCGAAGATATCTTCTTCAAAATATTTTTCATTCTCTTTATCTTCTAGGTCTTCTTTAGCCTTGATGTTATCACTCTTATCTTCAGCTTCCAAGATGGGTTCTGGATTTCCTTCTTACTTTCCATCATCTTCTTGACTAGTGGTCATGGTCAATGCTCCTTTTGAGTGAAGGTCATGAAGTTTGTCCCATATACCCTTTGCTGATGAACACTTTTCTAAATTGTCCTTTATAGAATCTGGTAGCCCATTCAAGATTTCCTTCCTTTCTTTTGCATTGTACTCCTTGGATTCTTCATCCATCATGTTATCAACAATTACTGATTTCCATACTTCAATGCCTCGAGTCTTTAAGAAATTCCTCATTCTTGCTTCCCATATATTAAAGTTTCGATTGAACAATGGAGCCTTCACAAATTGATTGATTTCAACTTCGGTGGCTGAGGGAGACACATCTTTAGGAGGATTGGAGAATTTCTTCCTTGGCTTCACCATTTGTGTTCTAATTGATCAACCTTCAAGCTGTTAGGCTTTGTGTGAAAGTACTGGCTCTGATACCAATTGTTTGAAATACTAAGGGGGGGTGAATCAGTATTCCTTTTCAATTGTTACTTATACCAGTTAAATCAATTATATTTAGAACACAAAATAACCAATAGGAATAAATGGTTTTATTAATATAATCTTTATAATGAATCAAGTACAATATTTAGGGTTCCAACCCTTGATGAAGACACTGGACTTCAATTCCCCAGGCTCCAACCCTTGATGAAGACATTGGTCTTCAATTCCCCAGGCTCCAACCTGTTGCTAAGCACCAACTTGGTCTTTTGTTAGGCTCCAACCACTAGAGCTCCGACCCTATCTTGTCAGGACACCAACCTTGGATTTAGGAGCACCAACTCCAAGGACACCAATCCTTCCAATTTTGAGGCACCAACCCCAAGGGCCCCAACCCTATCTTGTCAAGGCACCAACCTTGGATTTAGGAGCACCAACTCCAAGGACACCAATTCTTCCAATTCTGAGGCACCAACGACAAGGGCTTCAACCCTATAGGTTTTCTTTGTCAAGAAATGCTTTGATTATAATAGATTGCTCTCAAAATCTTCTTGACTGTGTTCTGTCAATCTACAGCTTCACTGTAGTCTCCATGTTACATCATCAATGACAACCTTGTGTCATAGAAGGTGTCACCATTGCTCTTCATATTTACCCAAACAAAGTCTACAAAGTTACCTCATGATGTTTTCAACAATGCATTATGATCTTCAATACTGTCTCCAAGATCTGTTGAAGCTTTTCAACAAGATATCTTTAATAGACTGCGTTAAGCCTCAATGTCGGTACAAAAACAATTCTCTGTTTTCAGCCCTTTGTTCTTACTATTGCAGTAACTGTTTCAGGAGTGACTGCTTCTTATTGTTCTTACCGTCACGATATCTTACTTCCAAGAAACAAACTCACAAATACTTCAATGCTGGTGTTGTCTACTGCTCCCTTCAAATGATGATAGATGAAACCTTATTTCGATTCACAAAATTGTTCTTCAGGTTGCATTATGTACTTCTTCCATAGATTAGTTCATCACAGGTTCGAGCCTTTCAAAGATTAACCCAATCAACAAAATTGCTCAACCTTCGACTTCCTCGGTTTCTTCAAGTTCACAGGTTGTGAACGGTTCCTTCTTCTCTATAATTCATACCCGAGATTCTTACTTGAGGTGAAGCATTTGACCTGTATTTATACAGGTTTCACCAATACCCAAACGACATGTTTATTGGAGGGAGACCGACTTGTATATTAAAATATATATCAGAGGTCCTTTCATCCAATTATATCATAGACTTGTTTATTCACGGAAACCACATAGGTGAGGCAATACCCACATGGAGGTCCCACATGCCATGTCATCACCTTTAATCCTGCAATCGTAACTTCATGAGAATCGAAGTCATTCCTTTAATCCCGCAACAACAACTTCATGAGAATTAGAGTCATTCCTTTAATCCCGCAATCACAACTTCATGAAAATCAAAGGTTTTACAAGTGTGCACATGCTCTGTCTTCCAATGGAGCGGATGCAATATTCAATAAACTGTTTTTAATGAATCCATCGGGTCCACAATATTATCGCAATCGAAAGTTTTAATCGTGACATCCCTTCAAGACTTGCAATATGGCAGATGTGATGTTGTATTACGGCATATTGTAATGGAACCATCGGGTCCACAATACTTCTCCGATATCGTTGTTATATTAAGGTGGATGCGATATTATATTAGGGAGTGCTTTATTGGAGCGATTGGGTCTGCACCTTATATTGCAATCGCAGTTTTAGAGTGACATTCCTTCAAGACTTGCGGTACATAAATTCCGATGCAGCGGACGCGATATTACAATAAACATGTGTCGATAGTCCTATCGGGTCCGTAATGCTCATATCGCATCGAGGATCTCAACATGACACATAATAAATCCGTCAATATAATTTCTCCGATGCGTTGTGGACTTTTGTTAAAAGGTTTCCACGGGTTGTTTCTCGAATTGGATTCTTTGCTCCTCCGATATCGTTGTTCCTCCCTTTAACTCTTTCTCCGCTGATGTGTTCCTATTTGCTCTTTCTCCTTCTCTTCCGATGGCTTCCGATATCTTTCCTCCTCGGGTCCACTGCTTCTATTATGTTTGTATTCAATCCTATCTCATCATATCATCATTTAGTATCCCAGAATATTGCCATATTGACATCAATGACAATCTAGATCAACAAAAATACACTTGAAATACTAAATTTTAGTGATCTCTGGTCAAACAACTTTTCTTAGAAGCCGAAACAACCAGAACTTCACTCGTTGTCAATTCCAAATCAATGTTTTTAAATTCGGAATTGGTGACCGGACCGGTCCACCTAATGAACCGATTTACCGACTGGAACCGGTCAAACTGGAACTGGTTTGGTCTAAACGAACCGATTTTAGAAAAATACATTAAATAATTAATTTTCAATGAAACAAAACTATTTTTAAGATTTAAAACCATGATTCCAAGCCAATAGAGACAAAATATGCAAAGTTTGCTCATTTATATACCATGTAAAGGTGAATATATCAAAATGGCACCGCGTGCAATACATATCATCGACAAAATAGAAAAATACATAAGCAATGAGGCTCTAAATGGCCTATAAAGTCCAAAAACAATGCTGCAAGCTATGAGGCCATCGGCCTACTATAAGTCTACAGTGTACACATGATCAATCATCAAGTTCATCACCACTACTAGGCACAGGATCATCATCAGGAGCTACATAGACATCATCTGGTTCAGAGTCTAAGGATGGCTCAGCCTGATCTGCAACCTTAGTAGCAATGCCACCAATAACAATAGAAGTGGACCTAATGGAAGCATGAGTTTGTCAACCTGCACGACTAGTGCCTTCCATTGGTTCTTTGCCCTTCCTTGATGCCGCTACTAATCCTGGTTCTGATGCCGCCACAAAATCTGCTTCATCCCCCGCTAAACCCATGTCGATATCAAAATCAGACTCAAACATAGGATCTTCAGTCTCCTCCACCCATTCTGATGTTGGGTCAATATCGTCCAACACAATGGGATCTAGATCAGGTGTTTTGTTCATCATTTGGTTCCTCCTCAGTCGAAGGTTGTATTGCACGTTAACAAGGTCATTTAAACATTTTTGTTCCAAACGGTTTCTCTTCTTTGTGTGTATGCGCTCAAAAACAGACCAATTGCGCTCACAACCTGAAGCACTGCAAGTTAGCTGAGGACTCTAATTGCAAACCTTTGCAATTGATGACGATGGCCACCAAATGACTCCCACCAACGTTCTGCAAAGAAAAAGATATTAATTAGTAACTTAGTTTATAATTTGAATTGTAAAGAACGTAAACAATTTTAACTTGAAAAGAAAAACAAATTGGAAATTGGAATTGCTTACCTGGTTGATCCACATCTCTTGCCATATTTGCCAAGTTTTTGCCAAAGGTACCACCTGCCATAGTGAAAACAGTAAGTTTTCTATGTATTTCCAACGGGTCTGCATGGGTAGGGACCATGCGCTCCAAGCAATCAATGAATCTAGCGCTAACCTCCCCATCATGCAGATCTCCTAGCCGATCTTTATAATGATACTTTGGGTTCAAAAAATACCCAGCTGCACGTATAGGACGATGGAGTTGATTGTTCCATCTGTTATCAATGATCTCCCATATACAGCCATATTTAGCTAACCTGCCCTTGTAAGTTTCCCGTATCTGCTCCTTTGCCTGATCCATAGCCTCATAAATGTAGCCCATGGCCAATTTTTCCACATCCACCATCCTTAGCACCTTAACAAGGGGCTCGGTAATTTTCACAAGCTCTACAGACCTCTTCCAAAAATAATTGTCAAACACTTTCTTTTTGGTGTCTTTTCCATCTTGTATACAAGCCCGCTGAGATTTAGACCATTATTCAAAAGAAAACATTTTCTACAAGTTTTTATGTTGACCATTGAAACATTGCAACGTGAGGAAGTGAGTTGCAAATCTTGTAATTGTAGGCCTAACAAACTCTTTTCCCCCAGTGTTTTTCCTCATTAGGTTCAATACCAATGAGTGGTTGTAAATGTATTTTGTAATGCACTTGGCATGCTCTACAATGTTTTTTACCCACTCCACTTTGCCCATGTCCTCAAGTATGAGGTCTATGCAATGTGCAACACATGGAGTCCAAAATATGGTCCTATATTTGGACTTAAGCATCTTTCCAGCAAGAACATAGTTTGAGGCATTATCGGTGATGACCTGCACAACATTCTGCTCCCCAACTTCCTGAATAATGTCATCCAAAATCTCAAATAGAAGAGCTGCATCCTTCACCTTATCAGATGCATCAACTGATCTCAAAAACATGGTTCCTGGGCAATAAACAAGGAAATTAATGATAGTGCGGTTCTTTCCATTGGTCCATCCATTTGACATGATGGAACAACTTGTTTTAAGCCATGAATCTTTAAACTCAACCAAATACTCATCAATGGAAGATATCTATTTTTACAAAAGAGCTCCTCTCAAGTCATGCATACTAGGGCGTTTGAAGCCATTTCCTGCGACTATAACAGAGTCCCACATAGCTTGGTAATAAGGTGAGTGAGCAGCATTAAATGGGATATCTGAATCATACCACCATCTAGCAATGTATTGATGAGAAGTTTCTTTGCATTGTTTTTTCCAATGTTGATCCAAAGTGGGTTGACGACTTGGTTGGGAGGAAGTGGCATTAGAAGAGGCAATGTTGGCAAAGGATGAGAAAAAACTTTGGATGTTTGTTCTCTTTGTTCCTTTTGATGGTTGGCCAGTGCCATTAGAAGGATGAACATAGTGAAAGGGGTCATTGGTGGAAGGGATAGAAGTTGAGTCTTGAATCTCATAATCAACAGACCCACTCTCTTTCATGGCTTCTAATAATTCCCTCTTCCTTGCAATGTCATCTTGGATGGCTTTCTCCCTAGCCTTATCCTCATAAGACTTTTCAATCTTGGAAATGTATTCTGCCCTAATAGGACCTAACATTGCATTTGGTGCACCACATGGCGTTACTTGGCCTCTTATCCCAGCGAAGTGTTGTTTCAATCTAAAAATACTCCCATCTCCAATAGATTTATGGCATAATTTGCATATCATTTTTCCATCAATTATATCACAATGAGCCCATGCACTGTCCTTTCCTTTTGGAGACATGTTTGCTTGAAATAATTACAATTTGCAAAAAAATCTGCCATTTAAAAAAAAATTGCAGATAAGCAACATGGAAAACCAAAGCTAAATTTAGGAAAACAAATGCACATGTAGGCTACAAAATTTGATAGCATAGAACTAGAGATTTGATAGCATAGATGATAGAAGTGATAAGTTTATAAATTTATAACACAAATAAATTTAATTCATGGATAGCAGTCAAATGAGGAATTTTCAAGTGAAAATCCTTAACCTGGAAATGCAAACTAGCTTCCTTAGTCTCCTTTTGAAGATGCCAACTCCATTGACAGCTATAAACTATCTCCAAAATAGCTCCAACTCCAACTCCAAGACGACTACTCTAGCAAAAACTCAACACCCTCCAAGCTCCCAAGCAAACTCACAAACACTCATAAACACTCCAAATGAGATGCGTGAGACAAATGAAAGGAAGAAGGGCCTCTTAAAGGCTGGGAGAGGGTGTTTTTGGAGGGAAAGGACCCTTACTTTCTCTCCAAAACCCCTAAACTACCTTGGAAAAACCATTCTGTGGGTCCTCGGCGGGCATGGCAGGTAACCGGCCGGTTTAGGATAGAACCGGCCGGTTTGCTACAAACTGGCCAGTTCCGTCCTAAACCAGCCGGTTAGGACCGGTTAGGGCCAAAATCTCGCCAAACTGCCTCCTTAACCGGGTTTTTCAGCCGGTTCCAACCGGTGGCCCTGCTGACCTGCCAGTTAGACCGGTAACCGGTTAGCTAGGCCATTTTAAAAACACTGTGAATCCAAATGTAACATTATGAGCCTCAGTGTATACCTTAACATTGCAAATTACTTACTGTATTCATGTCACAGTTTTTTTGTTTTCCGTTGATATTTTTAACAATATCAAATTCATTCTCAAAATAAGGACAAATGACTGATAAAGGTCACAAAACCCATGCCTAATTTCAGTTCAGTTGCAGCAATGAAAATGACACCAAATACTGAGGTTCTCTTCAGTCCTCCATAAAGTAACATTTGTTATATCTCTACTCAAATGTATGTGCCTCGCAAGGAAATCTTCAATTTCAATTTCAATAACTGAAGCTTGCCAGTATTTTGAATACAATGGAAAACTATACATACCAAAAAACTTCATCCAACACTCGATTGGGAAATAAATAACTGTCCTCACAAGTAAAAGTGCCACAGATTCTAGTAGTGCTTTTTTATCAAATGAAAAGCACCATCTTTCTCAAGCCCAAGCCCGTAAGCTTTTTGACTCATCTGTGATAGCCAAGGCTCGTCCTTCAGGCTCTTTTCTGAATTGCTGAGATGTCAAGTATGTCTCCAAGTTGCTAATCACAGGATTTGAGTCTGGATCATTTTGTGATTTCAGCCTCTCTATAAACTCTCTTGATATAGCATTTAAAAGTTTTGTGAAAGGCCTAGGATATGCTTGATAGAGACGGAAACCAGCTATCTGCAGAATCAAACAGGGACAGAACTTATTGTATGCTATAAGAACATAAATGATGTGATACCCAAACATTGGCTTTTTAGCATATTACCTTCAAAAATATTTCTAAAGCAGCTGCTGTAAACCTGTTGGGAGGGAGTGCATTTAGAAATCGAGCCATCCAAGACCATCCATCCTTCACACCATGAAGATTGTTAACGCCTGGTATGTCTGTCTGCAATCAGCAAAGTGGAGGTGAAGACAATCTTGCTACTGTGAAAATATATTAATTGCGTAATTCAGTTACTTTTGTAAACAAGTAAGGCAAAGAGGCTCGACCATAGGCAACAAAAAAGATTGGCATTCTCTATAATGTTGTAACAATTATAGCTGGGTTATTTGCAGTGCTTGGTAAAGCGAATGAAAAGCATGCCTTACACTCGACTATATTGATTGCCTTCTATCTTACATATGTCACAGTCATAGACCGAAAAACAGTGCAAAAACAATGTTAAGAAACTTGCCACTAGAAAAAAATTTCCATGTATGACAGCCAAACCTAGCTCACAGTTAAATAATCCAGAAAACTTTGAATATAACCTTTAAAGTTATTCATTGAGGATGGAATATAATATATTGAACAACGTATGAATGAATGATATGGTTCGGTTACAAATGAGGGCCCCAGGTGGGATGCCCTTAAATGAATTTTCCCAACTAACTGACATTCTTTCATAATTATAAATTATAATTGTTAATTATTTTTATTGTTATTATTATTCATTGATATATTTATGTTCATAACACCTTAACATAACATGGTTAAGTAAACAAGCAAGGTACTCACCACAGTTATGCAATCATGGATTATGTAGAACTGTGCCAGAAAATGAGAATTGAATAGGTGAAAGTGACCTAAGTCATCAAGGAGAAGGGCGATTTCTTTTACTTAAGAACTTAGTTTGCTCAAGGTAAAAGTGTATGGCCTAACACTTGTGTTATATTTCCTAATAATTGAGAACAAATGACATTTGTGACACTTTCCTTGATGTCATACAAGGACTCCCTATGATCAAACCCATCTAGCAGCTTTAATAATTAAAAAAAGATCTCGACAAACTTCATAAAATATTGTAGATAACTGTAGCATCCTTGTAACTCATATAATGACTCTGCAACCCCAAATTATACTTAAATCTATTAGCATCAAGTTCTGGGTAGCAGGTCAATCAATTTTGGGCAGCAGATCAATAGATTTAAATGGTTGATTTCAACCTGCAGTTTTTGGGAAGCAGCTTAATGTCATTGGTGGCAACATGACACTTGGACAGTATAAGTTATCTAGGATTAACTTTTAGTCACTTAGAATTCAATTTTTTTTATGTTTTGCAAGTTTATAACTAGTATTTACTATTTTGTTTATGTTTTACTTTTTAATTCATTTGTTTTATTTTTTTAGTGAATTTAAACTAAATTTAATTTGGTTTGATCAAATTTATTTGCCAAGCAGGAACAAATTTGTTCACCAGTTAGTGATATTTTTCGAATTCCAGACCCTTCTCAATGAAATTTGGTGAACGCTCCGACCATTAACAAACAAATGTTTCTTAAGAAGCAGTTCTAGCTCTGTGCCTTCATTGCATAAATAAGACATCAATGCGAAGAACTTTTCATGCAAATCTGAATACCAATGCTTTATTCTAACATAGCTACAACCAAATGATAATATTAAGCACTAATTACAGACAGACATGGTTCATCTTACTCACTAACAAGTCTGCAATTTAGCCTTGCAAAACACTGCAAATACATTAAGGAAATTATGCCTTTAACAGAAAATACGATAACAGATAATTCAACCAAATTATCCTTCATGCAAGCCAAGAAACTCTGAACACAATGAACAACCACGAAAGGCAAAAACCCTGACAGCTCTGTTTCAATGAATATGTAGAAGCTTGGAAAGATGGAAGCATATCCGGCATGTTCCTGAACCACATAACACAATTTTCTTCTAGTTCGAAGCTGATCAACAGTTTAACGCTGAATTAAACCTGTCTTACAGTTAAATCATGATGACTGTCCGCATAGGTCAATATAAAATATCCAATAGTGATTCAAAGTAAATTATATTAAAAGCTAAAACATTTCACTATGATAATTTATAAATCAAATTCTCATTGTCTTTGATAAAAAGATAGCCACTAGAGGTTAATCGGTTTGGTGAAAGCAGGGTGATATTATAGCCCCCCACCACAGTTAAGTTCCTCAAAAACTAACCTGCACACTCCCACAAGGGGGCTGCTTATTAGCAGTTGAGCCACCATGGCCCTTACGTCGAGCTGGGTGGTCACACACGTCACAAATATAAGAACGATGTCCCACCTTTTAATAGGTAGTGGATACTCAACACTTCGGTGTAATAAGGAAGCTTGTTCAAGATTCTTTAATAGAAAGATGAGTTTTCTTGCAGTGAATATGGCATATGAAGGGTTCGGAACATGTAAGATAGCCCATTTATCATATCCATTTATAGACCAACATATACTTCAGAATAAAATGTGTTTTGCACGATTGACAAATAAATCCCTATATTTGACCCGTCTCCTGACAGTTGCAGTCAGGAAGATATATATAAGCATAACCATATACATGCACAGTTGCACATAAGATAAACACACATAAAAATACGTCTTTAAAGTATAACACTCAACTGCCTTGGTAACATAATAAAAGGAAACGACAAATGGAAATTTGGATTCATTGTTAATGTTCTACCTGAATGATCGCTGCATATAGAGTTACATATGCCTTCATGCGAGCTAGATAATTATTTGTACTTTCGATCTTTCCATTAACTTCTCGGTATCCAACTGTCTTGTAGTATGCATTTTCTGACTCAAAAGCAATCTGACATATTTCAAATTTGTTAAAATTACGTTCCACCAGAAATTTCTCAAAAATCTTTCCCGCGACATGTGAAAATTCTAGTGAGAATTAGATAAATTAAAATATGTAACAATCTCTAAAAATTGAAAACTAATAATCCATTTATTAACAAAAGACAAAAGAATGCTTCTTTTCAAAAGCTAAAAAAATTCATCTAAAAGGAAAATGATCCAGACAGATGTGATGCAAATAAATTATCTTCATGTAGCAGCATGTAGAAGTTGTGCTGTGACTACTATTGAGGAGCTAAGTTCCAAGCCATTATAGTAGGTCCATTCCAAGACCAACGGTTATGTGTGAAAACTATCGACTACTATTGAGGAGCTAAGTTCAAAGCCATTATAGTAGGTCCATTCCAAGACCAACGGTTATGTGTGAAAACTATCTACTTGTCTTTATGTAGTTATTTATATTTGGCAAGAAGACCAACGGCATTCATTGCATGTTGTCACTATGTTTCGACAGTACATATTGATGTAGTCCAACTAACTGCTGTGATTGTGATTAATCCAACAAAAGATGAATCAATGTTGCATGACTCGTACTCGTATGATTCGTGTGGGTATTGACTTAACGAATCGTATAAGAATCGAGATTGACCATATGTAACAATCTTTAAAAGTTGAAAACTAATAATCCATTTATTAAAAAAAGACAAAAGAATGCTTCTTTTCAAAAGCTAAAAAAATTCATCTAAAAGGAAAATGATAAGACAGATGTGATGCAAACAAATTATCTTCATGTAGCAGCATGTAGAAGTTGTGCTGTGACTACTATTGACGAGCTAAGTTCCAAGCCATTATAGTAGGTCCATTCCAAGACCAATGGTTCATGTGTGAAAACTATCTACTTGTCTTTATGTAGTTATTTATATTTGGCAAGAAGACCAACGACATTCATTGCATGTTGTATTATGTTTCGACAGTACATATTGAAAGAAAGAAAGAATATTTTTAACATCCATGAGGCTAAAGATAGCCTATGGGACAGATAGCTTTTTCATCTGCTTGATGTATTCAGCCATTTTTCTGTGAAGCTTCAAAATAGATGCTCCCAGCTTCTCGACAAACCCCTTGCTAAATATATTATCCCAAGAGCTAGCTGCCAGCATATTTGCATAGCTTTTCCTGTTGTCTTTGAAGGCCTCACATTCTAAAATGAAATGTTTTTCTATTTCCACTTTTCCGGAAGAACAAAAAATGCATACTCTTTCCTCCCACACTTCCTTTGGCCTTCTCTAGCGCCCTATTTCACAACGGAGTCGATGAGAATTAGTCCTTAATTGAGCAATAAGAATTTTGGTTCTCCAAGAGGTATTGGCCTCTATGTATGCTTTTGGTTGATGACTATGAGTGGGATTAAACACTTCAATATAGTAAGTTTTCTTTCTTCCTAGCTCCTTATCCCAAGTACGCTTGTGGAACTTTTCCATAACAAAAGATTTTATCTCTTTGTTGTTTATGGGATACGCATTCAAGCCAATACCCCATTTACTAAATCATTTGTTATTTTGCTGCATCCAAGTTTTTTTGCTCTTGCACAATCTATCATTAAAGAACACCTTAGGCCATCTACCCTCTTCCATTTGCTCAATTCTTTTTAAATACCTTATGTCTCGCACCATAGCAATTGCTTCAATTGATGTATTCCAACTAACTGCTGTGATTCATCCAACAAAAGATGAATCAATGGTGCATGACTCGTACTCATATGACTCGTCTGGGAATTGACTTGATGAATTGTATAGGAGTTGAGAATGACCCTTATAAGGCTCAGTGAAATACAGAATCCTTCCATTTTCCCTTTCCCTTTCCCTCCACCTAGTGTCAAAAAAAAAAAGAAAAAAAAAAGAAATTTGCTGCCAGGGACGGGTCGTATACAAGTCCGTACGAGTTTGATATGAGTCATATGCAAGTCAATGGGTCCAAGGCTGCTTGGGAGCAAGAGCAAGGAGCGACATTTTCAAAAGCTCCCGCGTCGGGAGCAAATTGAGAGCGAATTTTTATATATTTTTATGCATGTATGTCAACAAAAGCATGTAGAATGATAAATTAGATATAAAAAGCATACAAAATGGATTAAAGGATATAACATCAATCATCTAGAAGTTATAATCTTCATCAACCACATGTCCACAACTTACAAGTTCTCATTTCTATAGCATGTAAGGGTGCACATAATAAAAAAGTATCGAGTGCAATCTATCTTTGAACAAAAAATACATCAACAAATAGGCTCTAGATGGTCTCTAGCATCCAAAAAAATCATGTTACAACAAATACCTACATATCATCAAAACCATTGCCTATCTTGGGATATTTGTCATTAATATCACCCTCTAAGCAATTAACATAAGATAAAAAAAATGTTAACATGTCAAGACAAGATTTTGTTTGAGTGATGGGTACATTTTAGTAGGGTCATGATAGAGGAGTTCGACAACCAATGTCACTAGCATCAAGGTACATAGAGGGCTTGGTGCTCTTGATTAAATACAAGTTCCATACCCTAGTACATGAAAAAATCCAATGGAAACATTGCAATTCTCCCAATCTTGAAATCTTAAAAAACTGATAAGTCTGCTGGATTTTGAGTGAGATCTAAAATTCTACTTTCTCCATATGAAATCCATTGAGGTCAGAACCATTCTCAAATGTCCCGAGTCATTTCATGGTAATGTTAAAAATTCAAGTAAAAGTGAAATTCTCCTTTATCTTTCATTTTCAGTAAAAGTGACAATCTCCTTTATCTTTCATTTTCATCTTTTTACTTTTACTAAAAATGAAAGATAAAGGAGAATGTCACTTTTACTTTAACAATTTAACAATACCATGAATTTTATATCAATACTAGGACCATAGGATTGAATATTAGCCTTCCCTACTCAAAACCTCTTGTTTCTTTGATTTTTTTTTTGCGTTTGGAGCATCTTTGTGATACAATTTTTGAGAAAATGCTAGGGAGTGATTTTTTTTGCGGAAGCGCGCTTCAGGAGTGGATGTCGGAGGGGGGACACTCCCACAGAACCCTGAATGGGTCAACGCGAGTCAATGCGGGTAAGAGGGTCTTATGTGCAGGTTCTATGAGAGTGACTCGCTTTGGCATATGATTCGTCAAGACCCGCGAGCCTCAAAGGGTCTTATAAGGGTCATGCTTTACTGAGATGAATCAATGCCTAGTTTAGGGTACGTGCATGTGTCCACGCACAAATTCTCCACTTATATCAACCAGCAGAGTGTGACAGAGTGATTTGTAGAAAAGCAAAGGAAAACTGCATACGCATATGGACTCTATGATGTTATAGAGATTTAGTTCCCTCAACCACAGTCGTAAGTTTCTAATAGGAAAAATCATATTTTGAAGCGAACAAATTTCTTTCTACAGATTAATTACTCCAGAAGACTTGGAATATAAAGATATCTATGAGGATACAAATATTAGATATTAAATATGTGAATAAGAATCATTATACAATGAGAGTGAGAGGCTTGCTTATATACCAAGCAGGTGTCTCTTCATGGAGAGTCATGTCTCATTTAGACATGACTCTTCAACCTAATTACTAATTAACTAATAATTATTTATGGTTATTATCATTTACATTATTTTACATTATTTCCTATATATTTATTCATAACATTGCCTTCCTCCTCAAAAAGCTTTGTCCTCAAAGCTTGTTAATGAAAAAGGCTTGATCTCTTTTTCGGCTTTGAATGTCTTTCTGTCTCGGAACTGTCATCTTTGTCGATACATGTTGATATGATCTTCTAAGTGACAAAAAAAACTGTCGCACTAAGAAGGGATCAAACCATCCTAGATTAATCTTCTGTGTAATATTCTAATGACTGGAATTTTGTAATTACTTGCCATCATAGGACTGGATTGAGATTACATCACTATTCTCTGGAACATCAGTTTGTTGTTTCTGGTCTGAATGGTCCTGATGCATAGCATGGTTGAGTTGTCTACTCTCATGATTCGGATGTCGATAGGGCACTTTTTGGTTTGACATTCCCTTATTAAGAGTTCGGAAATTTTTTGATTTACTTCAGGGGACGATGTTGTTGAGTTCGTTACACAACCTTCACTTGGGATGTTAATCATCTGAACTGCAACATTTAAGTGTGTTGTTTCTTCAACTGACTTGTCTTCTTGAGTTGTCATAGTCACTAGGTATCCATTCCCTTATTTTCAACTTGGACTGTTACGACTGGAGATTTCGACACTTTTTCTTGAGTGAATTGTTCTAACTTGTCTTTTAATGCTTTCTTATCATCCTTAAGTTTCTTAATTTGAGTGAGTAGACTTTGATTATAGTATCTCAGACGTAAAAGTTCTTTGATTTCTGATTTATCAACCTTATTTTCAGTGTTTTGAATTTTAAGCTTTTCATCTTTTAGATTTCTGATTTGTTCTAATAAATTTTTATTAACATTCTTTAAACACAAGGTTTCCTCTTCTTGTTCTGATAAGTGCTTCTTGAGTTCTTTCTTTGTGACCTTAGTCTACTTCGCTTGTGTTAGTAATTTTTTGACGTGGTCCTTGAGACGAGAAATTTCATCGTCTTTTTCCATTATTTCTTTGTAATGCATATCCACAAGATTTTTATGTTCATGTTCTAACGCTTTCTTGTTTTGCTGAAGTTTGGCTATTTTGCCATTCTCTTGATCTTTTAGCTGCACTTTCTCGGTACACTGGATTACATCGTTTTGTGGGAGTGATGATGGACGTTCAACTTGGAATAGGGATTCCATTTTCTTTCTCTCCTCATTAAAATCAGCATGTTGTCGCTCAAGTATTGTCATTAATTGTTCTATATCTCTTGCGAATGATTGTTTTTGTTCATTACTTAGAGATTCCATATTTTTTTTCTTTTTCTTTTAACTTTGTGTGGAATATATATATATATATATATATATATATATATATATATATATATATATATAATTTAATTATATAATTCAATTAATTATATGATTATAAAACTATATAATTATAATATATAACTTCTATGGTTAAAAACTTAAAACTATATAATAATTTTAATCATATAATGAACTATATAGCTTATATATAGCAGTGAAAAAAAATGAAGTCGTGAGTCAACTAAAAAAAACAGTGGAACGAATGTTGGACAGGCGTGACGATTTGTGGAAGAGGCAACCGACAGAACACACAATTAAATATGGTGGTAGAGTGTGTCGAAAAAAAATCGACAGCGGGGGAACAACGGGGAAGAACGACAGACTGGAAAAAATGTGTCGGTTGGAGGTGGGAAATCAATGAGAAGGTGGCGGTGGCGATGGTTTCTGAACGCAGATGAGGTTGACCGAGTGGATCTAGTTGGGAGGTTAGTCAGCGAAGAGGGGTGGTGGGGGCATCGAGGAGTGGTGGATGACTGTGAGGAAGGCGGCAGATGACCAGCAATGGACAGAACCTGTGACTCAGGTCTTTTGACAGTGACGGCGGTTGTCAATAGCGTTGTCGACGGCCATGGGTTTTTTTTTTTTTTTTCTTTTGTTGCAGCAGTGCAACCGGGGTAGTGGAGACAAGTGGTGGAGCAGGGCAGATGTAATAGGTCGGGGGCCAAGAGACAACAACGAGGTGTGTTGCTTTGTTGTGACAACAGCCGGTGGTACAAACGACGAACAAAGGAGTTGTCGAAATGGGCAGGGAGCACAATAGGGGCGTAGGTCAACAAGCGGGATGGTGGCGTTGAGCAGCGGCAAGGGAAACGGTTGATGCGTGTGGGACGAGAGCGGCCACAACGAAGAAGGCGACTAGGAATGAAACGATGGAAGTGAGGTTTGCAACAACGACCAAATAATAATTTTGAAGTGGAGGCTTATTTGTAGCACTACATTGAGGTGGGAAGGGACTCACGGCGACTTGTGGCAGAATGCGGACATGCAGCTAGTAGCGGTGTCTGTAATGGCGGTTTGCGGTTTGATGGAATCATCCAAGCGGCAACAACATCAAGGTTACGCTACCTACTGCGACTTCCACTGTTGTTGGTACCTACGATTTTGATTTTGATTTTTTTTTTAAATTACTCTTTTTTTTTCTGCCTTTTTTTTAAACTTGTATGTATGTATATGTATTTTTTTATATAACTTTTTTTTAATTTTTTTTTTATAATTTAATTATATGATTATAAAACTATATAATTATAATATATAACTTATATGGTTCAGTCGAGCCCCCTAAAGGGTCCTTATCAGTCGAGCCCCCTGTCGGGTCCTTGCACTAGGAAGCGCAAGCCCCTCCGGGTCCTTACCCTCAGCGGACAAGCGGGTCAACCTGATGGCGGCATTGCATATCAACGTAAGCATCATTCAAGCCTATCCCATCAATTCCGAATCAAATCAATAGGTCACACATGAACGTATCAGAACCAACCATGCATGTCTCTCTCGTGGCTATTTCTAGTTGTAGCAGCAGGTAGTGAAAAGAAAGATATTGTTCCGTAGCGATAAGGGTAAGCGGAGGTAGGTCAATGTTCCGTATCGCTCTAAGCTTGTCTCAGCTCTTTCCCCAGGCGGGTAGGTGGGATTGGTACAGCTGAGATTGAACTGATTGGCCTGTACAGGTGGTATACGGGCGGTAACACGGGTTTGAACATCCTGTGCCTTGCTGTGCCATGTCCTGTTATAGTATTGATCGAAAGGTAGGACTGGGCTTAAGGGTAACATGGGGTAATAAGAACTATATATAACTTATATATAGCAGTGAAAAAAAAATGAAGTCGTGAGTCAACTAAAAAAACAGTGGAACGAATGTTGGACGGGTGTGACAGTTTGTGGAAGAGGCAACCGACAAAACATGCAATTAGATATGGTGGCAGAGTGTGTCAAAAAAAAAATCAACAGCGAGGGAACAGTGGGGAAGAATGACAGACTGGAAAAAATGTGTCGGGACTCGGTTGGAGGCAGAAAATCAATGAGAAGGTGGCGGTGGCGATGGTTTCTGAACGCAGATGAGGTTGAAAAAGTGGATGCGGTTGGGAGGTTAGTCAGCGAAGAGCAGTGGCAGGGGTAGCGAGGAGGTTGGACGACTGTGAGGAAGGCGGCAGATGACTAGCGATGGACGAAACCTGTGGCTTAGGTCTTTTGATAGTGACGGCGGTTGTCAACAGCGTTGTCGGCGGCCATGAGTTTTGTTTTTATTTTATTTTATTTTGTTGCAGCAGTGCAACCGGGGTAGTGGCGACAAGTGGTGGAACAGGAACGATGCTATAGGTCGGGGGCCAAGAGACAACAATGAGGTGTGTTGCACTATTGTGACAACAGTCGGTGGTACAAATAATGGAAAACGAAGTTGTTGAAATGGACAGGGAGCACGGTAGGGACGTAGGTCAACAAGCGGGATGCCGGCATCGAGCAGCGGTAAGGGAAACAGTTGATGCGTGTGGGACAAGAGCGGCCACAACGAAGAAGGCGATTGGGAATGAAACAATGGAAGTGAGGTTTGCAACAACGACCGAATAATAATTTTGAAGTGGAGGCTTATTTGTAGCACTACACTGAGGCGGGAAGGGACTCACGGCGACCTGTGGCAAAATGCGGACAAGCGGCCGGTAGCGGTGGCTACAATGGCGGTTTGCGGTTTGATGGAATCGTCCAAGCGGCAACAACATCAAGGTTACACTACATACTATGACTTCCACTGCTGTTGGTACCTACAATTTTGATTTTGATTTTTTTTTTTTAAATTACTCTTTTTTTCTGCCTTTTTTTTTAACTTGTATGTATGTATATGTACTTTTTTATATAACCTTTTATTTTATTTTATTTTTTTTATTTAATTATATAATTGAATTAATTATATGATTATAAAACCATATAGTTATAATATATAGCTTATATGGTTAAAACTGTATAATAATTTTAATCATATAATGAACGATATATAACTTATATATAGCAATGAAAAAAAATAAGTCGTGAGTCAACTAAAAAATAGTGGAACGAATGTTGGACGGGCGTGACGGTTTGTGGAAGAGGCAACTGACAGAACACGCGATTAGATATGGTGGCAGAGTGTGTCGAAAAAAAATCGACAGCGGGGGAACAGTCGGGAAGAACGACAGACTGGAAAAAATGTGTCTGTTGGAGGCGGGAAATCAATGAGAAGGTGGCGGTGGCGATGGTTTTTGAACGCAGATGAGGTTGACCGAGTGGATGTGGTTAGGAGGTTAGTCAGTGAAGAGTGGTGGTGGGGGCAGCGAGGAGTGGTGTACGACTGTGAGGAAGGCAGCAGATGACCAACGATGGATGAAACCTGCGACTCCGGTCTTTCGACAGTGACGATAGTTGTCAACAGCACTGTCAGCGGTTGTGGGTTTTGTTTTTATTTTATTTTCTTTTGTTGCAGCAGTGCAACCGGGGTAGTGGCAACAAGTGGTGGAGCAAGGTGGATGTTATAGGTCAGGGGCCAAGAGACAACAACGAGGTGTGTTGTGTTGTTGTGACAGCAGTTGGTGGTTCAAACGACGGACAACGGAGTTGTCGAAATGGACAGGGAGCACGGTAGGGACATAGGTCAACAAGCGGGATGGTGGCGTCGAGCAACGGCAAGTGAAATGGTTGATGCATGTGGGACGAGAGCAACCACAACGAAGAAGGTGACTGGGAACGAAATGATGGAAGTGAGGTTTGCAACAACAATCGAAAAATAATTTTGAAGTGGAGACTTATTTGTAGCACTACACTGAGGCGGGAAGCGACTCACGGCGACCTATGGCAGAATGCGGACAGGCGGCCAGTAGCGGTGGCTGCAATGGCGGTTTGCAAGTTGATGGAATCATCCAAGTGGAAACAACATCAAGGTTACGCTACATACTGCGACTTCCACTGCTGTTGGTACCTACGATTTTGATTTTGATTTTTTTTTCCCTTTTTTTTTACTTGTATGTATGTATATGTATTTTTTTATATAACCTTTTTTATAATTTTTTATTTTTTATTTTTTACAACTACATAATGGAGAAGCTCCTTGTAGCGAATGCTTGATTGAGGACAACAAGGTTGTCGGGAGGTTGATGGCCAAAGACCTAGTGATCAGCCAACGTGGCTCTGATACCAAATGAAGTGAACAAAGTTCCTTCTACAGATTAATTACTCCAGAAGACTTGGAATATAAAGATATCCATGAGGATACAAATATTCTGGATTTAAGACCTCTGTGATTTATTTCTTCTGACTTAGTTACCGGAGAATCCACAGTAAGAACCATTTTCTACCAACGTTTCAAATCCCAACTGGGATCCATCATCAGGACCACTTGAATGCTTGATAGAAGAAGAGCTAATTTGAGAGATTAAATATTAATGAGGAGAGTAAATTAAGATGAATGTCGGCTCTCTTTTTTGAATAATAATTTTTGATTAATTATGGATGAGATGTCAGCTATTTTATTTATTTATTAATTTTTTTTTTTGAGATACTTAATTGATTAATATAAATTTTTATTATGTTCATCATTATTACAATTAATCTTAATTTTAATTAATCAATTATAATATTTTTAATAATTAGTTACTTTTTTAATTTAATATAATAATTATTATTAATACTAATTGTAAATAATAATAATAATAATAATAATTATTAACATAATAATTCATAATAATAATTAGTATTAATAATATTAATATTGATCATAATTAATATTACTAATAATAATAATAATCCTAGTATATTGTATTAATATTTAATATTTATTATATAATGTAGGTTAGTACAAATTTTATTATCATTATTATAAATTAGAATTATTATTAATATATTTTTTAATAATTAGCTCCAAGGTCCCGTGTCCCGTATTTTACGTGTCAGACACGAAAACGGCCCTAAAACGTGTCGAAAACGTTTTTCATTGTGTCCTGTAAAATGTAGAACGTATTCGCCAGTTTTCGTCATGTCCTGCATCTGGAAAACGCGTATTCCGTTGATAGAAAACGTTGCCTGCATAAGCTGCAATATTTTTTGAAACAAACAAATAATTTTTGAGTGGAGTAGCTTAATGATCAAGTCTAGGCCCTAGTATTGATATATTATTCATGGTAATGTTAAATTCTTAAAGTAAAAGTGACATTCTCCTTAATCTTCATTTTTATCCTTTTACTTAAATTTTTAACATTACCATGAAATGACTCAGGATGTTTGAGAGTGGTTCCGGCCTCATTGGATTTCATATGGAGAAAGTAGAATTTTAGATTTCATTCAAAATGCAGCAGACTTATCAGTTTTTCAGGATTTCAGGATTGGGAGATTGTAATGTTTCCAGGTGACACCACCTGCCCGGGCTACCCCTGCCACCAGTAGAGGACGTGGTCTACCTCCTATAGCTCCTACTTCTAGTTCTTCAGCTTCTAGAGCATAGCAAACTCCACTGCCAACTCCACCAGCACCAACATCTACATCTAGAGGGAAAGGGAAAGCTGTGGCATTTTCTCGCAAGAGGGGCAGAGGAAATCAATAGGATTAGACTTTAGTTATTTTCTTATATGCTTGTAAGTTGCATTCTAATTTCTAAATAGTAAATTTTGATTGTATTTATTTTTTTAAAGTGAACTATGAACTTTGAGAAGTAATTATATTTTAATTTGATTAGATAAGCTGCAACCTACAATTTAATATGGATAAAAAACTATATTTCGGTATATATATATATATATATATATATATATATATATATATATATATATATATATATATAAAACGTGTCCCCCGTGTCCTGTTTCCAGGTCGATGCGTTTTATATTGAATACTCGTATTTATGTGTCCTCTGTGTCTCGTGTCCTCGTGTCATGTGACTTAGATAATTAGTTACTTTTAATTTAATATAATTTAATAAATTGTAAATATTTTTTTTTCCTCTGGAAAAATCAGTCTATTTCATTGAATAATCAGAAATTACATGAGAGTCAGTTTAATCATGATGTTCAGTACCATTCAGTTGCACTACCACACAGGGTCTGCATATCTGTATACTATCAGTGAGATTTTCATCAAAAAGTTTACAAAATTTTCAGTCTATGTCTGTAAACTGACTATACAAAAAATAAAATTAGAGTAACTAAGATGCTGCCCGCTGATCCAGAGTTGGGTACTCTGGATCTATATAAGGCCGATGGTAAAAAGACTGCACTTGTAGGTTTTTAATTTCTGTGATTTCCCATGTGCCATTGTCCATTAACGCCGCCTCCTTGGAAAGCTTGTCGGCACTCCTGTTATGCTCCCTGTAAATGTGAGAGATGGATATATGGTTAAAAGCTGATTTAAGTTCAAGGGCATCTTGTAATATAGTGCTGAGTGTGTGCATGTGACACAAAGTAATGCCATTTATCCAACTGATGATGAGCTGTGAGTCCCCATAAATGTTGATATTTGTGCAGTGGTGTCTCAGGGCGAAGTGGAGAAGGTGGCGTAGGGTGATGAGCTCTGCGAAGTTGTTTGTCCTTGCCCCAAGCCCAGCTTTGATTCTGTACTGATGATGATCATTTATGTGGATTATAAACCCTCCACCACAGCTGTTTGTGTTTGCCGCGCCATCAAAGAAAGCCCAAGGTATTGAGCAGTCAATGGTAGGAGGAGGTCCAGGCATACGGGGTCGCTGAGGAGGTGGATCGGGCAGTTCAGAAAACGCAGCTATGATGTGAGCTTCCAACAAAGGCCAATGAATGGGCTTGTTTTCGAAAATGCAGGTGTTGCGGGATTTCCACAAAGCCCAATTAATAATAATAGGCAGGTTTATCAGTTTCGTCCCCCCGTTTATCTTAGTCCATTCCGTCCAAGCATGAATCACATCCCGACCATTCCAATTGCCTGCAAATTGAATGTGCGCTTTAATGTTGCTCCAAATGGTTCTGGACGCTCTACACTGTAGGAATAAATGGTCAATGGTTTCAGATTCAGCGTTACACAGAACGCACCAGCTGGGACCATGAAACCCCCTTTTCATGAGCTGGTCACCCGTGGGGACTTTACGCCGCAATATGCACCATGAGAACAGTCTAGATCTAGGAGATGCGGATAATTTCCAGATGTGCTGCCACCAGCTAGCACAGTCGGGTGGTTTTTTGCCCTCAATTAGGTGTAAGTATCCTTCCTTGGGTGTATATACACCGTGATCTGCTATGTGCCACATAAGTTCATCAGAGCCCTCTGTGATATGAATATGCGCTTCCAATAATGCCTCTCTGTAGTTGTCCCACGTCTCATGCCATCTCAGAGGGATGTTCAATTGATTCGCGGTTTTCCATGCCTGACGGAACATGTCAGATTGATCCGGATCCGCGATCTGTGCTAAGACCTTTATGCCGAGGGTCGAGAGATAGTCGATGAGTTCTTGTGGAAGCAAGTGACGACCACCACATCCGGACCAGGGGTCTAGTCCAATTCTGACTCTGTTTCCAGCCTTAATTCTCCATACCAAATTGTCTCTGATGAGGGGGAGAGAGTGGAGTAGAGCCTTCCAAACCGAGGATATGCCAGATTTATTCCAATTTGGTAGACGAGCCCAATCTAGTTTGGTAATAGGCCAAATGTATTTATGATAAGAGATCGAGGCCCATAGACTATGAGAGGTTAGTAGTGCCCATCCCATCTTCGCAGCAAGAGCCATGGAAAAAAACGAGAGCTCCTTTAATCCCCAGCCTCCCCATTTTTTGGGGAGAGCAATCTTGTGCCATCCAATCCAAGCAAATGTACGTTTATCTTGGCTCCTAGCCCAAAGATATCTATTACAGAGTTGCTGCAGTTTTGCTAGAATGTTGCGGGGGATCCATGCCATGGCCATCCAGAAAACAGGGGTAGCTTCGAGGACAGATTTTATGAGGATTAATCTTCCCGCCCTGGAGAGGTATCTGTGGCTCCAACATGACAGCCTCTTCTCAATCTTTGATACTAACCAGACCCAATCCGCAATTTTTTGACAGGTCGGCTTAAGCCAATATCCCAAGTATTTGAGTCCCCGATCCAATGGCTGAGTATTGAAAGGGAAAGCCGTTCTAGCGATGTGTGATTCATTTACAGAAGTACCTGTCATAGTGATAGAGGATTTTGCAGCGTTTACTTCCATACCCGTGGCCTTGGAGAAGAGAGATAATATGCGAGCGAAAGCAGTAGAATCATGTATGCTGCCATCCAGCAATATGAGAACATCATCAACAAATAGGAGATGGGTAAGGTAGCAAATATCTGTTATCTTCAGACCTCGGATGTCTCCTTCCCTTCTGGCCGAGATGAGGAGTCTGCTGAGAGCTTCAATGACCAAGAGGAAAAGTAAAGGAGAGAGAGGACATCCCTGACGGAGCCCCCGCTCAGAGTGGAAGAAATGGGATGCAGAACCATTAATCAGAATGCTAAAAGTAGGGGAAGTGATGCAAGCCATAATCCAATCGATGAAAGGGATGGGAAAACCAGTATGGATGAGGATCATTTTGATATACAGCCAGCTAACCCGATCAAAAGCTTTGGACAGGTCAATCTTCAGCAGGATACAACGGAGGCGTTTGGTCCAAATGGAGTGAATAGCCTCTTGAGCAGATCCAATGGCTTCATGGATTTGCCGGTTTTCTAAGAAAGCAAATTGTTGGGGAGATATATGCCGAGATAGAATGGGTTTAATCCGATTTGCAATAATCTTAGAAATGATCTTGTAGAGCACATTACAGAGGGAAATGGGGCGAAATTCATCAAATGAGGAAGGATGATCAGTTTTGGGAATAAGGGCAATGAAGGTGGTGTTGATGGCATGGTATATGCTTCCAGTAGATCGGCTTTCTTCTACCACCTTAAGAATGTCCTCACCAAGAAGTTCAAAGAAAGCAGCATAGAACTCGATTGTCCAGCCATCCGGGCCTGGGCTCTTCTCCTTTTTGAACCATTTAATCGTGCTTTCTAGTTCAGCCATCGTAACCGGTGCTGCTAGGTCATCAGCATCATCCTCCTCAATGAACCGAGGGAAGTGACCAGCTACATTGATAATTTCTGCAAGATTTGTGCCTGCCGGATTTTTGTAAAGATTTCTGAAGTGAGAGGTCCCCAGGTTCGAAAGTTTATTGAAAGTGTCTGCCATGCCTCCCTCAGGCATAGGAAGATTCCAAATGGTGTTTGCCACCTTCCTCCCCTTTGCGAAATTGTGAAAGAATCTTGAATTTTCATCTCCCGCTTTCAACCAAATGGCTCTACTGCGGAGCCTGAGAGATTCTTCCCTCCCTTTAAGGATGATATTCTTTTGGTTCTCCAGATCCACAAGCTTATTCTTGTCCTCCTGGGATATGAATCCTAAATTTCTTTCATCCAGTAGATTTTCCAGGTCCATTTCGATCTTAGAGAGGCGCTCGTCTTCCACTTTCTTTTTCTCCTTTGCCCAGTTGATCACTAGATGTTTTAATTCAGTGAGGTTTTTGACAAAACCCCTGGCAAATGAAGATTCTCTGTCGATGGGGTGTGCTTTCCAATATGAAGTGATCAATCCAGAGAAACTGGGGTCTAGAAGCCACTGATGGTTGAATTTGAAAGGGGCTTTGGGCTTCTGATGAGTCCCAAGGATTTCCAAAGCAATAGGGTGATGATCTGAAATACCCCCAGTACAGACCCACTGTTTGAAAGATTGCAATCGATGAATCAGGGGTCCTCTCATCAGGAATCGATCCAACCTTCTAGCAAGTGCTGCATTCCCTATTCTTCTGTTTCGCCATGTGGGCTGCTTCTTCTGTACAGGGACATCAATGAGGTCATGCTGTTCCAATAACCCACTTATGTAGTCTGAGATGGGGTCTCTTTGAGCAGCCTCTCCCCATGATTCGGAGAATCCTATGGAAAAGTTCAGGTCCCCTCCAATAATGATGCGATCCGATGCAAAGATGTTTCTACTAAGGAGGTCGCTCCAATAGGGTTCTCTGTGGTGACAGGGTCCGTAGATGTTAATGATTCTCAGAGAACATCCAAGATCACGACAGAATATATCAGCACCAAGGAATCCCTGACCACCCCAAGAGGATTCCAATTTGATAGATATAGGATTGATGCCGAGGGCCAGGCCTCCCGACCTGCCCATAGCATCCAAAGCAATATAATTCCATTTTGTTCCAACCGTGGATAGAGCACGAACACAGTCTTCTGTGGATCCAAGCGTTTCTTGAAGGAGGATGATGTCCGGGTTCTCGACTTCAAAAAGTCGTTTAAGGGCTAACTTTTTTGGGGTGCTAGCCAGTCCCCTACAGTTGAAAGAGATAACTTTCATGGCGGACCAGATTTAGGGGGGTAATCAGCTCTAAGGACCCCAGTAATGGTAGCTTGTCGCCCAGCAGCAACTTCTGCGCTAGCATTTTTGATGGCTTTTGAGAGGTTTGATTTGCGACCACGGGAAGATGAGAATCCAGGATCCAGAGGAATAATGCCCAGTCCCGCAGATGGGGGAGGATCCGGTCGATGCGAACGGGGACGAAGAGAGTATGGATAAGATGATAATGATCTTGTAGAGGACGGCGAGGAGGGCGGAGAGGTGAAGGGAAGTGAGGGCGAACCAGTAGATATTAAAGGAGGCGGGATGGGGATATCACATTGTATCATAGTGCATGCAGTAGATGAGAAATGCGCATATGATAAATCAGATGTGATAGGGAAAGAGATAGGATGAGTACCCGAATTATTTGCAGCCGCTGCAGCTGCCCGTGCTCTGGTCAATGGAGGCGACGGCGCAGGCCGATGATTCACGTGCTCGGATGCTGGCGGAAAGGGAGCAGATTGATGAACAGACGATCGCGCTCCAATAGTGCGACCCGAGGTTCTTTGTGGAGTAGGAGCAGGTGCAGAGTCCCCACCAGCAGATGGTCTTGACTGTTTCGGCCCCCCTTCCAGTCCAATAATCAGAGGGCAGTCCTTATACACATGCCCTATTTGGCGGCATTTGTTACATCTGAAGGGTACCCCTTCGTAATCCAAGAGCTGAGCATTACTGAAGTTTCCCCATCGCAAAGTCATCTTGCCCTCCAAACCCTCTCTGGTATCCAGATATACCAGTATCCTCGCCATGATCTTTTTATTTGAATTCATGTAGGATCGATCATGATCTAAATAGGTCCCCAATGCATTCCCTATTTTGATAAATGCTTCCTCAGACCAATATTGAATCGGAAGACCCGGCAAGCGAACCCAAATAGGACCCGCGCCTATCTGCTCACGCTCAGGGTCGAAAAGAGGGCTCCATCGTTTCAGGAGTACAGGAGCTGATTCAATATGCCAATATTGCGCCAGAACGGTATTGGTGTGCTCTTCTTCTGCAAAATGAATAGAAAACCATCCCCTCGGTAGTTCAATAACCTCTGGCATGACAGTGAACATTTCTCCCCAGATTTCGTTTGCCCAAGCCTTTAATCTTTCAGCCGAGAAGGATCGCCCACGAACGTGCCCTACCAAGGTCGTGCGAGCCAATGCCATGGATTCTTCAAAATTTGTTGGATCGCCGAGTTGTACCGAAATATCCTTTGCCGTCTCCCTGACGCACTTCGTTTTCTTCGATCTCGGGGCAGTAGGGTGATCTGCAAGGGGGTGAGAGCCAGAAACCCTAGGTGAGCGGTTTATAGCTTGAGGGATGAGGGCCGGCGTACTGAAGCTGCCCGAAGTTTTGATTGACGACGAGACGGGAGGGGTTTGCCGCAGGTCCGGGGCATCCGAAGAGGGGATAAAGGGATTTGATGTGGGGGGTATCCCTACGGAGATGGCGGGGAGAGGATCTTGAGGGATATGCTGTACAGGAGGACCGTTCCGGTGGGGAGAAAAATCAATAGTGAAGTCGGCAGACGAGAAGGATTGAAGCAGGGCAGCGGGATCCGAGGATGTAGGCGGAGCTTCAGGTGAGAACGGGGGGATGGATGAAGTAAAAGGAACCCTTGGAACAGCAGATAAGTCGGTAGAGCACCCGGTAACGGCATGAGAAGAATAACCAAAAATGTCATAACCTTCCAACGGGTCGGCGGAATAGTCGACCATCTCGGTCTCCTCGCCAAACTCCATACTAGCCATCTGTTGTAGATTCCGTCGCTGTCAGGTTCGAAACCGCCGAAAGTCCAAAATCCTCACTGCGCTGTCCAAAAACCGGATGCCCTAGTTCCTTCGAGCCTGCAGCTGCGGGTTAACCGAAACCCTTACGGCTAGAGCGCGAGACCTTCGCCCGAGGAGACTGGAAACAAGAAAAAACGAAACCCTGCGGTTACCCTTTGTGTAATCCTTCACAGTAAAAGACTTTTTACCACCTGCCACCTCCAGCTGCCAGTCATTCGTGGAAAAGCCCCTACGCCTGCACCTGTACGAAGGCTAGGTTCCGCCTGCGGAAAGCTTACCCGTGACCAGAGCAGGATTCCACCTGAAACCCTAGTCTCCAAACCCTAGCCGAAACCGTCCCAAGCCATCTCTCCTTCGTCGTTCTTGAGCCCTCGCTCCTGAAATTTAACTTTTCAATTCGTATTTATTTATTTTATTGAATTAATTCTCATGAGTTTCATATTGAAACTCAGCATTGATCGATTCTCAAAACATTATGGGGTGAAAGAGTTTGTCATCAATGTGATTCTAAGAGGGTTGAAAATCAAAAAACACTTTCTCTTAGATTGTTATCAATAAATTGTAAATATTATTATTATTAATATTATAAATAATAATAATAATTAGTATTAATAATATTAATAATATTAATCCTGGAATATTGTATTAATATTTAATATTTATTATATATAATATATGTTCGTACAATTTTTATTATGACGTTATAAAATAGAATTATTATTAATATATTTTGCTATTTTATGAATAGTATTATTAGTGTATTATTATTGTAATGTATTTAATATTAAAATTATTTAAATTGTATTGATATTAATAATAATTATTATTATATTGAAATTGATATTATAATATTAAAAATCGTAGTTAATAATTAACAATAAATAAATAATTAGTGTTAATGATTGATAATTAATATCAAGACATAGTAATTAATATAGTAAATTATTTATTTATTTATTTATTTTTTATTAGTTAATAGATTTTAATTAATACTTAATTAGCTCTTCTTCTATCAAGCATTCAAGTGGCTCTGATGATGGATCCCGGTTGGGATTTGAAACGTTGGCAGAAAATGGTTCTTACTGTGGATTCTCCGGTAACTAAGTCAGAAGATACAAATATTGTATATTAAATATGTGAATAAGAATCATTATACAATGAGTGAGACGCTTGCTTATATACCAAGCAGGTGCCTCTTCATGGATATTCATGTCTCATTTAGACATGACTCTTCAACCTAATTACTAATTAACTAATAATTATATATGGTTATTATCATTTACATTATTTTACATTATTTCCTATATATTTATTCATAACAGATTTATACAAAAAATATTAAATACTCTGATTTCAATATTACCATGCTGGCTTTCTTAAGTTCATATATACTTCTTATCCATTCTGAACAAGAAGAACACCCATTGAACGTTCATTGGTCTATTTTAATGAAAATTAACATTTTCAACTGTAACTTCTGTAACTGATGGGTACCACAATACTTTTGATCTAGGTTAAAGCAAGTGCCCATATTCGATGAAGATAACATACCATCATCTTGTCAATCAATTGATTAAATTACTTTTGCAATTGCTCTTCAATTAACCACTTGCAGGTTCAAGGTAGTTTGTAAAATACCCAAGTATATACAATCAAATACATAATTAAATCCTTAGTTAATTTTATATGAATCAATAAGTAGACAACTCTTCCGAAACTCACAACTATTTATTGGTCCATCCATTCAATGTTATACAAAGGAATCCCATTGTCAATTGTAATCATCACTTTCATATCGTTGCACTAAGAGAAGTGACATGCACTCTACAGTCTAGGTGGAAGAGATGTGTCACATGTGCAACATGCATTAGTTTAAATGGAATAAAATTGGACATCTGACCTCTAATGTCAAAATGGAATAGCATTTGACATCCAATCTTTAATCTCAAAGCATAAACGCATCTTAAAGAAATAAATTAGGAAAAACAACTTAAAAATAAATAAATGAATTAACAAACATATATCCATCTTAACCCTGGATCTTGTAAGCATTGAGAGATTTCCCCAGAGGCATTTTATGTTGATTTGGGGTAGCATCAGATGTGCTCTAGCCATGAAAATTGGTGGAGAGGCTAAAGCACATGGGATCTCCAAGACCCAAAAATGGTTTGGGTAGATTCTAACCAGTTTGGGAGATATTAAAATAATTAATATTTTTAATGGAGTTGACTTAGGAAAAATAAAATATTAATGGGTATTAATATAAAACTGGGTTAGAAAGTTCCAAAAGTCATGGATCAAGCCAAATCTAATCTTAGCCGTTGATTAGAGATTTAATCTCGGTCATTGAAGGACCAACAGGAAAAGTATAAGAAGAGGCTTGAGGGTCAATCAGAGAACACACTGAGGGAGACCAGTCAGTTCGATTTCTGGAGTGGGGTCAGCTGAGAAATTTGAACTAGACGTCTGGATTGCAACAAGAGGTAGCGGGTACGAAACAGAGAGGCAGGAACAGCACTAGAAGATCAGCATAGAAGTTAGAGAGGCAGACGCAGAGGCAGTAGAACTGCGCAGTCACTGGAGGGTCTGTGTGGGTGATGCAGAGAGGCCCAATGATAATGCAGAGAGGCAGAAGCTAACACAGAGGGTCTGGGAGCTGCGCGGAGGCCAGCAAGCTTGATGCTGAGTCTTAGAGAAGTGTTAGAGAGTTTATCTCTGTTGGGTAAGCCAGTTTGGCACCCAGTGTTGAAGTTTCTAAGTCTAGCAGTTAGAAATATTTCATGTACTTTCTGATTTACTCCTTCCTACTTGTTTTGATTAATTAACAATTTATTTACCATGCAAATACTGAAAATAAATACAAGTACATGCTCAGCACATTACAGATCATCAACTGAAGGAAACAAAAACAAGCACACAAGTGACACCGTTGTTTTTGGACTAATGTCCCCGGAAAAACCCAATGCAAGAAAACCAGTGCAACTATCTGAGGGCTTGATTTATTAAGCAGTTTCAAAATACAATCTGGGTGCCAAATCCGGCTCACCCAACAGAGAAAAATCTCGGAAGTAGTACCTCTCAATTCGAAAGCAGATATTCCGACTGAAACCCCAAATAAACACTCCGACAACTCCATAGCTCCAATCTGCCCCACGAAACCCCAACGTCAGCCTCTAGGGACTGCGTCAGCCTCTCTCTGGCCCAACGTTTGCCCAACGTCACTCTGGCTTGGCCTGCGTCAGCCTCTGGAGGCACTGCGTCAACCCTCTGGCCCTTTGTGTCACCCACGTTGGCCCTCTGAGGCATTGCGTAGCTCCTGGCTACCTCTGCGTGAGACCTTGCTGGCTCTGTGTGAACCCCTGGTTAGTTTTGCATCCCTCTCTCGGCTACTGCGCTGATTCTCCCGGTGCTATCTCTGCCTCTTTACTTCTGTATTCACTGTCCCTCAACTCCAACTCTGATCACTCTCTCAACTTTCTCAGCAAACCCGGCCCCAAAAAGTCGAAATCTTGATCTCTTGGTGTGTTCTCCAAGTGACCCTCAAGCCTCCTCTTATACTTTTCTCGTTGACAATTCAACTGCCGAGATTAAGTCCCTAATCAACGACTAAGATTAAATCTGTCTTGATCCATGACTTTTGGAGCATTCTAACACAGTTTTATATTAATTCACATTAATATTTTAATTTCCCTAAGTTTAGACTTAGGGACTCCATTAAAATATTAATTATTTTAATATCTCCCAAACTATTTAGAATCTGCCCAAACCCTTTCTGGGTATTGGAGATCTCATGTGCCTTAGCCTCTCCACCAATTTTCGTTACTAGAGTACATCCAATGCTACCCCAAATCAACACCCAGTTGTACTAAAGAATAGTTGATTAATAAAATCCTCCTCAGCTGCACCAATTTTCCCTCATTGGGTTTTTCCAGGGACATTTGTCCAAAAATATCTGTGTTGATGTGTCTGATTCTTGTGCATGTATTTGTTTTTGTATTATGGTGTGATATCTATAGTAGAATTTATTTTAATGTTTATTGAAGGGTTTTCATAAATAACTTATTGGAAAATAAGTAGGTAAAATAAACCAGTTGTTGTAGTGATAGAATTTTCACATTTTAATGCCTCATTGTGCTTAATAGATCTAGGCTTAAGATGGATCTATACTAGTTATATAATATTTTTATCCTTTACGAACTACACGTTTTGTCCATTTTCTTATAATTCATGATGGCTCCTTGTAACAATAGTCAAGTCCATTACAGGTGGTACCAAAGCTAGTTTGAGACATGCTGACCTAATTTGTTGCCAGTAGCAGCAAGCTTCCATGCACCTTGCTCTAGTAGCCACTCCATAGTTCACCATTCCACACACCTTGCTCCATACACTCCACAGTCATTATGCACACTTCCTTCCCATATACACAGACAATTATAGAAACTCACCACAAAAAAGACAATATCAGGCATGTAACTATAACCAATCTATGATTATTCAACTGTAAGTACCTTTTCCATAAAAATGACTAACAACAAAGCTAAAATCTAGAACATGTTAATCGGCTAATGGAATTTTTAAATCCAAAGAAGGGGTAACGACTCGACGTAATTAGCTAAAGTATGGTACTATAAAATATGTTTGATGTAAAGCAGCATTGAAAGCTAGATTGGGTCTAATCACTAAGATAAGAATTATGTCAGGTTTGCCATACCTTTGAATATGGAATATATTTTGGAACAGTAAAGATGCAAGACTTATGCAACTCGGCAAGCACAAGATCCATTGCAATTGGAACCTATAAGAAACAAAGCACCATAAGATCATCATGATAAACTTATCATTATCATAAAATCTAAAAGAAAAATTCTTTCTAGAGAACACTAATTCATTCTATGTACACCCTTGTTATATGTGATGAATTATAGTTGTGTAAAAGTATACCGCAAAACAATAGTGTCCATGAATCATAACTTTAACCTATGGCAACTCCCATAACCATCAAGCTTTACATTGTTCTAAACAATTGTAAAAGAAACATGAAATATAGCATATTTATAGGAAATGAACTTTTTCGTGGCATTTTAATAACTCTGTTTATTAATTATATAAATTACCTTAGGTGGTTGGGAGCACATTTTGTTCTCCCCCTCACCCAGGTTCAATTCCAAGGGACATATTTGGCCCCTTGTGATAAGGAACAAACATTATATAAATTATGAAATAAGATGGAATTAATGAGATAATTAGATAAAACATTAAACGCCCAAGATGGGGTGATAGGGAGGGCACAGTGTGAGAATTTCATTGTAGTGATTGATTTATTTCTCCTACTTATTTACAATAATAAGTTATTCACCAATGCTTCAATAAATATCTAAATAAATTCAGCTGTAGACTTCACAAATTAAGAAATGAAAATTAAACAGGCAAGGGAAACACTAGCATATAAACAATCACATTGACACACTTGTTTTTGGACAATCATCCCTGGAAAAACCCAATGTGGAAAATCGGTGAAACAGATTTGAAAGTAAATTTCTGAATACAATCTGGATGCCCCAGAGAAAAATGGCAATCCACACAGAGAAGATAACTAATAGATACATAGTGAGAATTTTCTCACATTGAATCTAGAGATTCTACACTGGCCCCAGCTCCTGGATGACCCACTACGCAATCTCTGCATGAGCCTACGCAGTCACTGTGTGGCTTCTGCGTGGAGACTCCCTCTGACTGCATCACCCTAGCTGCTGCTGGTTCTGCTACTGAGAAATCGAGATTCCTCCTGCCAATTACCCACAGTTATTCCTAGCACTGATCCTTGCTATCCCCTAGCAATTCTGTGTCAACCTTCTCCAGTTGTTGCGTTGTCCCTCCTTCGCACTACGCTGGCTCTTTGATCCTTCACTGTCTTCTCTGAAGTATATTCACTAGAACTAGAAATCACTTCCTTCCAGTTCTGCCTTTGATTCTCACTACTTGATCACTTGTTCGAATTCCTTAGCAAACCCTGCCCTAGGAAAATCGAACTAACTCATGAACCCTCTCTGTGTCTACAAATGAACCCCAAGCCTCCTTCTTATACTTTTCTCGTTGAGACTTCAACGGCCGAGATGAAGTCTCTAATCAACGACTAAGATTAAATCTTGACTTGATTTGCCTTCTAGATTACTCTCACCGATATTTTGATTAATACCCATTAATACTTTAATTTTCCTAAGTTTAGACTTAGGAACCTCATTAAAAATATTAATTATTTTAATAAAATTCAATCCATGTGTAATTTCACCAAACGGTTTCTGGGTTCTTTAGAACTCATGTGCCTTAGCCTCTCTACCAATTTTTATGGCTAGAGCCAAGGTTGCACGAAACGGGGAAACGGGTACGAGTTTCCGAAACGGGAAGCGATACGAAACGCGACCTCCCCAAATTTTGGAAACGGAGAAACGCAAGTATATATATATATATATTAAGACATTTAAGAAATATGTGCAATCATAAAGCATATATGATACATTCTAATTTATTACATTATGATAAAATTGTCAATTGTCAATGCATAAACTATAAGTATCTAAATTTACATCACATTTACTCATGAATAATCACATAATGAAAATAGAAATATCCAAAATCAGCCACGAAAAATTTCTAATTTTTTGTCTCGTGCTTGATTGGGAGTCTCCTCCTACATAGTCGAATGACCTTAGTGCTCTTGATTAAATACAAGTTTCATACCCTAGTACCCTACATTCTCTTGATTATTGGGAGTCTCCCCTGCATAGAGGGCTTTGTTCTCTCGATTAAATACAAGTTCCATACCCTAGTACATGATAAAATCCAATGGAAACATTGCAATCCCCCAATCCTGAAATCCTGAAAAACAGATAACTCTGCTGGATTTTGAGTGAGATTTAAAATTCTACTTTCTCCATATGAAATCCAATGAGGGCGAAACCACTCTCAAACATCCTGAGTCATTTCATGGTAATGTTAAAAATTTAAGTAAAAGGATGAAAATGAAAAATAAAGGAGAATATCACTTTTACTTTAATAATTTAACATTACCATGAACTGCATATCAACATTAGGGCAAAAGTTCACTTTTATAACTTTAGACAGGCATCTGGAAGCAACTAGAAGTCACTAGGCTAACGTAAGAATAGATTAGAAAACAAATAAAAAAATAAAAATAAAAATAAAACACAAGTAAATGTTGAAACGTGGGTCGTACAGCCTTGAAACGCGTTTCAGGCCGTAATGGCCACGTTTTAGTTTCGTGAAACGTGGCAGTACGGCCTAAAACGCGTTTCAGGGCCGTACCAAACTCGTTTCAGCGTTTCGTACTCGTTTCTGTACGGAAACGCCCTCCTACCCCACGTTTCCTGCAACATAGGCTAGAGCACATCCGATGCTACTAAAAACTAACGCTCCCTCTTAGCGAGGAAAGTGCTCTAGCAACAATGTCCAACTGCATGTTGTTTTGTTTCTGAAGCATCTCCTTTTCCGCACTGTTGCTGCCACCAACACTGTGTTGTTGCTTCTACTATACTGCTACCCATGACACTGTCACTGCTAGTGTTGCATCTGTACTACAACTCCCTCTCAAATGCTGCATCACGCTATTGAAAGGGATTTTCCATCATACCTATCTGCTCCCAAAATTGAACAAACTTTGTTCTTCCTAGAGCCTTGGTGAGTACATCTACTACCTAATTTCCTATGGGAGTATACTCCAACTGTACTGCCCCATGCTGAACACTGTCCCTGATAAAATGACACTGAATATCAATGTGTTTGGAGCGATCATGAAACACTGGATTTTCAGAGAGCTTGATACAACTCTGATTATCACAAAAGATTTTTGTTGCTTCCATCCTTTTCCCAAATAGATTTACACACAGTTTCCTGAGCCATATAGCTTCACATGTTGCTTTGCTAGCTGCCATATACTCAGCAGCTCAGTGCTACAGATTTATGCTTCTTTCTACACCAGGAGGTCATCCAAGATCCAATACTGAAGCAAATACCCAGTGGTACTTTTCCTATCCACTGAACTTCCTGCCCAATCTGCATCAGTGAATCCACTTAATTTGATATCATCAACCTTAGTGTATCTTAATCCAAAATTGACTATTCCTCGCACATACCTAAGAATGTGCTTTGCTGTTGCCTAGTGCACCCTTTTTGATTCCACCATGAACTGACTAAGGGTGTTGATAGCATAACATATGTTTGGCTTGGTGTTGACCAAATACATAAGCGACCCGATGAGCTGTCTGTATAAGGTGGGGTCCACTTCCTTATCTCCGGAAGCATCTATGGCGTAGCCATAGGTCGACAATCCTGCATTTTGAATCTTTTCAGAATTTCTTACGCATATCTACCTTGGCCAAGGAAGATCTCACCATCTTGCTGCCAAACTTCCAATCCCAAAAAGTAGTGCATTAGCCCCAAATCCTTCATGTCAATTATGTTTCCAGGTTCTTCTTGCAATCCTCTATGAATCTGGATGATCCTGTCAAAAATAGATCATCCACATATAACACCAGAATTAACGGTTCACCTTCTACCAAAAGACAATAAAGATTGGGATCAACATCGCTCTTGATGAATCCCAACTGCTGAAAGTGGCTGTCAATTCGACCATACCAAGCTCTGGGTTCTTGTTTCAACCCATACAAGGCTTTCTTCAATCTACACACATGAGTTCTCTTATCATGTGTTTTGAAACCTTCTGGCTGTTCAATATATACCTATTCTTCTATCACCCCATTCAAGAATGTTGTCTTGACATCCATTTGGCGAATCTTCGATCCCATATGTGCTGCAAGGAATATAATAGATCTGATAGAGGTATACCAAGCTACTCGGGCAAAGGTCTCTTCATAGCCTATTCCTTCCTTCTGAACATATCCTTTTGCTATGAACCTAGCCTTATACTTGTCTATGCTGCCATCTGCAACATACTTGATCTTGCACGTCCATCTCGAACCCACAACTGATCTATTCTTTCGTCTTGGTAAGATTTCCCAGACATCATTTGTCATAATGCAACTGTACTCTTATACCATGGCATCCACCCATACCTGGTGCTGTACAACTTCACGAATACTAGAAGGTTCTTCGACCTGAGCTACCAATGCTTGGTACCTGTCAAGTTGTCTACGCTGCCTTTTCTCGGCTCTAGGAGCTCCAATGAATTCCTCTGCGTCCCTCAGAGTCTGTCGTACCTCTCGGCTAGTTCTTCCACTAGTGGTGGGAGGTTCCATTTGCTCCTCTTCCTGTTGTTGCACCTACTGCGATACTCTTGGCTCCTCTTCTCTTGAGGAGATGTTAGTACTGGTTACAGTGCTTGAACCAAATACCTGTCTTCCTGCTAAATCTGACCCCTGTTGTTGAACCAGAGGAACATCCTCAGCTTGTTCTTCAAAAGGCATCTCTCGAGATTTCCTGAAAGCTCCGTCTTCCATGAACTTTACATCTCACCTCACTACAATCTTCCTACTGCTCGGAATGTAGATTCGGTACGCCTTTGAAGTCTCACTATAACCCACGAGATATCCAACTTTGGTAGTCTGCTCTCACTTGCTCCGCTTCTCTTCTGGATTATGACAATAGGCCACACCTCCGAATATCCTGAGGTGACTCACTTCTGGCTTCTTTTCCATGAAAACACCCTCTGGCATCTTCTTTCCTAAAGCCCTGTGAGGAGTGCCCTAAAATACCTCAAGGTGGAAAGAGGAAATGTCAAAGCATTGGAAGTTTGGCTAAGAGAATTAAAGAAACATGCCAAAAGTCTCAACAAGAAGACTGAAGAGTCAGAGAAAATCATCAACAATCTTAAAGTACAGATAGAAGAGGCCAAAAAAATTGAAGAACCACTCAAAAGGGAACTAGAAGAAAGTACCAAGACAAAGGAAGACTTAGAAGTAGAGATAGTCTCTTTGCGAAAAGAAGCACAAAAAAGCAACGTCCAGCAGAACTTTGCGAACACCTCCAAAGTGTTGGATGAAACCTAACAGTCAAAGGCCATGCAATGATAAATTTGGATTAGGTTACAAACCCTCTCATGTTGAATAGGGTTCAAGCTCCATGAAAACAGGAAAAGAAGCAGAGCATAAAAGTTGTGGAAGTGTCATCAAGGGTTCCATCAAGAAGGAAAATTACATGCCTTCAAAAGAAAAAAAAAAAGAAAAAAAAAGCAAAATAAGCAACCTGCAGTAAAGACGACCCAAGATGACGCTTACAAAAGAGATGCACCACTGAGAAGATTGCCTCCATCCAGGTATTCTAGCATATTTTTTCGTTATTGTTATTCATAGCTGACTTTGGGCACATGGCTAGGGATTGCAGAGCTTATGACAGGAATGACTATCAAAGTCATTATCCCAGAAGCAAGTTTGCAGGAACACAAGGCAGATACCTAGGTGCACTATCATTCAGGTAGCATGTAGAATGCTTCAAATGCCACAACTATGGACATATGGCTCATGACTACAAAAGCATGATGAAGCCTTCCATGAGACAAAAGACCAATTTCAACAACAAGAATGTTTGGAGAAGAAAACAAGAACAAGAAGAAAAGAAAAATGAAGAAATCCTAGAGGCCATGCTTTCAGGAATTGAAAAGACACAAGACCATGATGAATCTATAGGTGGAGAAGAAATCAAGATTCTCATGTATCATTCTAAACGACTGAGCTTGACGAATCCCTATTTTGAAGAGGGGGAGTCTATACAGCAATAGGTGCACATTTGAAGATTTATCCTTTGATAGGTTGGTAGATGGAAGTAGTCACTTCAGTGGAGTAGTAATATTGGCAGGCAAAGTCATTGACAAAATTGCAAAAGGACTTGTTGTCGTTAATGCATATTCATAGGCAGAATTGTCGTGGCAAGTCACAAGAAGCATATCATGCCAAGGAGAGAAAATCAATCAAAGTGAGTCAGAGAATTTTGCAGGAAGACAAAGGACGATATTTCGTCAAGGGGAGTAACCCTTTGCCATAGATGTCAAAAGGGGGAGAGAAATCAGAAAAAGAAGATAAGAGTTAGGGAACCAGTGATGATAGGGGAGTATGTGTTGCCATCAATGACAAAGGGAGAGATTGTTGAATGATGTTGTTATTGATGCCAACATCGGTTCTTGAATGCTCTTAATATTTGTCTAGATTGCATTAGTGGGAAGCTCCACTTGGCAAGAAGTCCCAAAAGATAGTTAGATCTTGTGGTGTAACCTATATTTGATGAAGTCTTTGAATAAGAAAATTAGTAAAGTTGCAAATGACACTATCATAAGATGTTTCTCCTCATCGTGTCGATTTAAACGATATATGGCATAGCTTTTGGTTCATCCTAGTGTAAGAGATATGCTCGATCAAAGATATAATCACCATTTTTGTTGGTCAAAGTCCCCAAAATGAGATGATGTGGTGTTGATTCGGAGTAGCATCGGATGTGCTCTAGCCATTCAAATTGGTGGAGAGGCTAAGGCACATGAAATCTCCAATACCCAGAAATGGTTTGGGCAGATTCTAAATAGTTTGGGAAATATTAAAATAATTAATATTTTTAATAGAGTCCCTAAGTCTAAACTTAGGGAAAATAAAATATTAATGTGAATTAATATAAAGCTGTGTTAGAAGGGTCCAAAAGTCGTGGATCAAGACAGATCTAATCTTAGCTGTTGATTAGGGACTTAATCTCGGTCGTTGATTTGTCAACGAGAAAAGTATAAGAGGAGGCTTGAGGGTCACTTGGAGAACGCACCAAGTTGATCAAGATTTCGACTTTATGGGGCTGGGTTTGCTGAGAAAGTTGAGAGAGTGATCAGAGTTGCAACTGAGGGGCAGTGAATACAAAAGCAGAAAGGTAGAGATAGCACGAGGAGGATCAACGCAATAGCCGAGAGAGGGACGCAGAATCAGCAAAGGTTCACGTAGAGCCAACCAGGGCTCACGCAGAGGCATCCAGGAGCTGCGCAATCCCTCAGAGGGCCAGTGTGGGTGACGTAGAGGGCCAGAGGACTGACACAGTGCCTCCAGAGGTTGACGCAAACCAAGCCAGAGTGACGTTGGGCTAACGCTTGCCCAAAAAGAGCTGACGCAATCCCTAGAGGCTGACGCTGGGGTTTCGTGGGGCAGATTGGAGCTGTGGAGCTGCCGGAGTGTTTATTCGGGGTTTCAGCCGAAATATCTGTCTCCGACTGAGAGCTACTAGTGCCAAGATTTTTCTCTGTTGGGTGAGCCAGATTTGGCACCCAGTTTATATTCTGAAACTGCTTAATAAATCAAACCCTCAGATCGCTGCACCGATTTTCCCACATTGGGTTTTTCTAGGGACATTAGTCCAAAAACAATGGTGTCACTTGCGTGCTTGCTTCTGTTTCCTTCGGTTGATGATCTGCAATGTGTTGAGCATGTACTTGTATTTATTTTCAGTATTTACATGGTAAATAACTTGTTAATTAATCAGAACAAGTAGGAAGAAATAAATCAGAAAGTACATGAAGGGTTTCTAACTGTTAGACTTAGAAACTTCAACATGTGGCAGCTCATCTAGAACACCAAGCTCAACATTAAACATAAAAGATATATATTTTATTAATAATGAATGAACTGATGCTTTATAGAGTGAGAGGCCCAGGCTTAAATACAACCCTACATGCCTCTTGGTGAATGGGCATGATCTTTGATCATGCCCTATGCCCTAATTAAACTAATAGTTGACAGAATAATTAATTTTATATAACATTGCCCTCCTCCCAAAAAGATGATTTGTCCTTAAGCATACGTAACGACGGATGTTGTTGACGAAACGCTTCAGTCTCCCAAGAAGCTTCTTCTTCTGGTAAGTCCTTCTACTTGATCAAGTATTCTTTGATTACTCGTGATTGCAACTTCCTTTACCTGCTAGATATGATACCTTTTCGCTCTAGAATAACCCTTCTTTCGTCATCTAAAGTCGGAAGTGTTGTCTGTGTTGATTGATGTTCACCAAGTGTTGATTTGGGGTAGCATTGAATGTGCTCTAGCCGCGAAATATGGTGGAGAGGCTGGTGCACATGAGATCTCCAATACCTAGAAAGGGTTTGGGAAGATTCCAAACAGTTCAGGAGATATTAAAATTATTAATATTTAAAATGGAGTCCTTAAGTCTAAACTTAGGGAAAATAAAATATTAATGTGTATTAATATGAAACTGTGTTAGGATGGTCCAAAAGACATGGATCAAGCCAGATCTAATCTTAGCCATTGATTAGGGACTTAATCTTGGCCGTTGATATGTCAACTGGAAAAGTATAAGAGGAGGCTTGAGGGTCACTTGGAGAGTACACCAGACTCCAGAGTGATCAGTCATTCTATTCTCTAGAGCAAGGTTTGCTAAGAGAGATAGAATCAGTGATCGGGAATTGTAGTTGAGGGGCATTGAGTACTGAGAGATAGAGACGCAGAGATAGTGCCGGGAGAGCAACGCAGTAGTCGGGGAGAGTAACACAGAGCCAACTAGGGCTCACGCAAGGCCACGTAGAGGCAGCCGGGAGCTGCGTAGAGCCTCAGAGAGGCCAGCGTTGCTGACGCAGAGGGCCAGAGGGTTGACGCAGGGCCTCCTAAGGCTGATGTAGACCCATCCGGGGTGACGCAGGGCCAACGCTGGGCAGAGAGGGGCTGACACAGTTCAGACAGAGGCTGACGCTGGGGTTTCTGGGGCAGATTGGTGCTGAGTAGCTGCCAGAAGGATTATCCGGGGTTTCAGCTAAGAGATTTGTTAGAAACTGATAGGTATTACTACCAAGGAAATTCTCTGTTGGGTAGGCCAATTTTGGCACCCAGATTGTACTCTGATATTGCTTAATAAGAAAACCCTCAGATAGCTGCACCAGTTTTCCCACATTGGATTTTTCCGGGGACATTGGTCCAAAAATAATGGTTTCATATGGTGTGATTATTTCTGTTTCCTTTAGTTGTTGATCTGTAATACGTTGAGCATGCACTAGTGTTTATTTTCAGTATTTACATTGTAAATAACTTGTTAAGTAAAATAACAAGTAGGTAGGAATAAATCAGGTAAAGTGCATGGAGGGTTTCTAACTAAGTAAACTTACAAATTTCAACATGGTATTAGAGCGTGATTGCAGATCACAGGAGGACTAAGGACATCAGCCGAGCGGAGAAATAGCAGCAGAAAACAATTGTCCCGAGGTGACAGAAGTTGTTTCTAGCAGAGCAACAACAAGGGAAGGGTGACGCAGTGCCTGCGTCATGAAGGGTGAGCCGAGAAGAGGCAGCACAAAGGCTAAGTAAAGCAAAGGGAGCCTCACGCAGGGCCACATAGTAGCTAGGAGGGTTGACGCAGTTGGCTGAGGAGGTTGGGTTGTTGATGCCGGGATTGCGCAGAGCTTAGGAGCTCTCACCTTCAGGTTGTCGAGGTTTAGAAGGCTGTGAGAATATTGCAAAGTGGAGTTGGTGAGGCATTGTAGTCAGAACCATAGTTTTAAAAAACGGTCGTTTCGAAACGAAAATGGCCGAGTTGGTCCGTTTCATTGCCCTCCGGAGTGACTCGGTACAAAAAACGGCTCGGTTGGCCGAGTCAGCCATGACTTGGCCGAGTCATTGAATGACTTGGCTGAGTCATGGCTGACTTGGCCAACTCGGCCGTTTCCCGTACTGACTCGGCCGAGTCACAAACAATGGCCCGTAACCCACTAAAACAACGATTTAACATTATTTTAATGAAATTTTAAGGGGTTTGCTGATTGGTTTGGACTTCAAGGTGTTTTATGAATTAGCTAAATGTTATTTGGGGTCCATTTCCCCCTCCCAAACCCTATTTAACACACTCAAATTCTCTCTACTATTGATATGCTATTCAAATTTCATGGTAATATTAAATTCTTAAAGTAAAAGTGACATTCTCCTTAATCTTCATTTTCATCCTTTTACTTAAATTTTTAACATTACCATGAAATGACTCAGGATGTTTGAGAGTGGTTTCGGCCTCATTGGATTTCATATGGAGAAAGTAGAATTTTAGATTTCATTCAAAATCCAACATACTTATCAGTTTTTTAGGATTTCAGGATTGGAGGATTGCAATGTTTCCATTGAATTTTGTCATGTATTAGGGTATGGAACTCATATTTAATCAAGAGCACCAATCCCTCTATGTACCTTGATGTTAGTGACATTGATTGTCGAACTCCTCTGGGATTCGCTCCCAAACCAGGAGCTTCTAAAAATGTCACTCCCGCTCCCGTTTTCGCTCCTGCTCCCAAGTAACACATAGAAGAGAAACCGTTTGGATCAAAAACGGTTAAATGATCTAGCTTATGTCCAATACAACCTCCGGCTCAAACGAAACCATTTGCTAAACAAAAGACCTGATTCAGATCCCATTGTGTTGGAAGACATTGATCCAACATCAGATTGGGTAGTGGAGAGTCGTCCAGCGGAGTTTGATCCTGATGAGGATCTTGATTTAGATTTAGATATCGAGACATCAGTTGAACTTGAACATGCTATTCAGTTGAATGCAGATCCCAATCCACAGCCTCAGTCTCACAGCCAGCAAGGACTCCAGTTGTAGGTGCTTCCTCTGCTCAGCCACGACAAAAGCGCAGCCGCATATCTACTCTATCTCAGCTTGCATCCGCTGCAATTGCACAGCCTGCTAGTGGTACCACTTCTACAGCTGCAGTTGGAGATGATGATGATGATGAGGAGCCATGGGGCCCCCTGTCTGACTCTGATGATGATCCAGAGATTGATCGACATGATCTTGGCTCCTCTGGCAGTAGCTACTAGCCAGTAGCTATAGTACTAGTACTGGAGTCTGGTCACAGTTTACTTTTGTTGTAGAGGCCATTTCTAGCCTCCTTGGTTATGTATTTTTTGTTTTGAGTCTTTGATCATGTATGACAGTTGACTATGTATTGCCATTGGGTACCATTTTGATATAATGGATTGGTTCATGAGCCTACTTTGATCATATGTTGTCTTCCATCTATATTATAATGCTGTGTGTTTGGAAACATGAATGAAAATCTTTAAAATTATGTTTAAAATCTTTAAAATTATGTTTTTTTTATAAAAAAAATAAATATTTAATGTATTTTTTACAACAACCGAGTCATTGAAATTGAGCCGGCCGAGTCATTACCGTTTCGGAGTCGGAGTCAGATTCGATCCTCGGTCGAGTCGGAGTCGGAGTCGGAGTTTTAAAACTATGGTCAGAACAATACTTGACAGAGCAAGGCCAAGAGGAGATGTTATCGAGGATTTCTAGTCGAGGAACCCGGATCAGTGGTGCGGTTGCACAAGACGATCAGAGTAGGGGGCATCTCGATAGCAGAAGAAGGATTTCCAGGAGGGAAATCAGGGCTCAGAGGGAGTCCAGAAGTGAACTTCTAGACGGGAAGTAGAGACTCAAAGGAGTCAAACCTAAGTTGCAGGAAACGTGGGCAAAGGGTCCGTTTCCGTATGGAAACGAAACGGAAATGGGGAAACTCGTACGGTACAACCCAGAAACACGTTTCCGTCTGTATTGGCCCGTTTCTCGAGGAGGAAACGTGGACAGTACGGCCAGAAACGCGTTTTCAGGTCGTACGTCGAAGTTTCCTCTTGTAACTTGACTTTTTCTTGTATTTTATTTTTTATTTTTTCGCTTCTAGTTTTTTATTGGGCAACTCAAATATCCTATAGATGCTTCTAGATGTCTCTCAAGTTATAAAAAAAGGAGTTTTTTGAGTAGGGCAGCGGAATGTTCAAGCCTATGGCCCTAGTGTTGATATGTAGTTCATGGTAATGTTAAATTCTTAAAGTAAAAGTGATATTCTCCTTTATTTTTCATTTTCATCCTTTTACATAAATTTTTAACATTACCATGAAATGACTCAAAATGTTTGAGAGTGGTTTCGCCCTCATTGGATTTCATATGGAGAAAGTAGAATTTTAGATCTCACTCAAAATCCAGCAGACTTATCTGTTTTTCAGGATTTCAGGATTGGGGCGATTGCAATGTTTCCATTGGATTTTATCATGTACTAGGGTATGGAACTTGTATTTAATCAAGAGAACCAAGCCCTCTATGTAGGGGAGACTCCCAATAATCAAGAGCATGTAGGGTACTAGGGTATGAAACTTGTATTTAATCAAGAGCACTAAGGTCATTCGACTATGTAAGAGGAGACTCCCAATCAAGCACGAGACAATAAATTAGAAATTTCTCATGGCTGATTTTGGATATTTCTATTTTCATTATGTGATCATTCATGAATTAATGTGATGTAAATTTAGAGACTTATAGTTTATGCATTGACAATTGATAATTTTATCATAATGTAATAAATTAGAATGTATCATATATGCTTTATGATTATACATATTTCTTAAATGTCCTAATATATATATAGATATATATATATATATATATATATATATATATTTGCGTTTCCCCGTTTCGTGCAACTTAGAGTCAAACAGAGAACTTCCAAGAGGGAAGTAGACGAGCATTATGGCACTACACGGAGTAAGAGACCAGGATAAACTAGGCAGAGCATCGAACTTCGCAATCTGGAAGGCCAGAATCTTATCCGTACTTGACAGAAACCGTGTCAAGAACTTCGCCTTGAAGGTAATAGCTATCCCAATCGACCCCAATGATAACGACAAGTATGAGGAGGCAATGGCAAGGTCCAAGAGCATCATCCTTGACAGGATATAGCCAAGAAGGACATGACATTTGAGATGTGGGAGGCTCTCAAGAAATTGTACCAGCATACTTCTGTGTAGAGAAGAATGCTACTTGAGAATCAGTTGAGGTTGTATCAGATGAAGAAGGGAGAGTCGATTGACACCTTCCTCGGAGGACTGAATGAGATTCGAGATCAGTTGACTGCTATAGAAGCGACACCGGATCAGGAGTTGATGGTGAGGACAACCCTAAATGTTGTCTCAGAAGATTGGGAGGTATTTGTCCAGAGTATACTGGGCAGAGGAACTCTCCCACCTTGGGACGAGATGTGGGCAGCTCTTCGCCAAGAAGAGATCAGACGACAGTCGAAGATGGGTAGCAGCAGCAAGGGGATCAAAGTCAAGCAGGAGGAGGAAGATGTTGCCCTAGCATCTGAGGGAAAGCAGGAAAAGCGGAAGAAGAAAGATCTCTCCAAGATCAAGTGCTTCCACTGTGGGGAGCTGGGTCATTATGCGACCCAGTGTCCAAGGAGGAAGAGTAAGGGAGAGACTTCCGAGACTAAAGCTGGGTCATTATGCGACCCAGTGTCCAAGGAGGAAGAGTAAGGGAGAGACTTCCGAGACTAAGGAAGCGCCAACACAGGCAGAGAAGGAAGTTTTGACAGACGATGACTGTGCCATGAGTGCACACGCACCACTTGAAAAGAAGTGGGGAGACATCAAGCTATAGTCAAGCGGACTACAGGCGATGAGGGGCAGGATCCTCAAGGTACCCAGCCTCTTGGATTAGACCTTGCTACGGGAGCCCTGAAGAGGAGTAGCAGGACTGGCTGATGTGGGTAGAGACAGATGCAGATGGAGCGGCAGAGAGAGCTACCGTGCAGGAGTCCCAAGACAGCACGAGGCTAGCAAGCTGCAACAATGCGAGAGGCACAGGAGTGTTGCACCAGTGCAGGATGGCACAAAGAGGTGTGCAACAGTGCAAGATGCAGGGAGTTGTTGCAGCAACGCAGAGGTCAAAGAGGGAGCACTTGTCAACGGCAAAGGGAGCTTCAGTATCAATGGGTGTCTCTAACCCAACAGGGAGGTCAGATTGGGAAATCAGTTACTTACTTCTCAGTAACCAAGTTGCAGTGTAGTAGTGGGTAGCACAATGCAGCATGATGAGAGCAGGTGCAGTGCAGATGCAGTGCTGGGAGAAAGGACTAGCAACAACACGAATCTAGAGGGAGTTGTCATACAGATGCAGCAATGGAAGTGGCAGAACCATGGGCAGCAGTACAAGATGCAGCAGTGTAGAGGATGTTGGGTAGGAATGCCTAGCATCAGCGCAGGTACCGATGCCGGATGATCAGAGTAATACTCAGTGAGGAGTATTGCTAGAGCACAGTCCTCGCTAAGAGGGAGTGTTGATTTGGGGTAGCATCGGATGTGCTCTAGCCACAAAATGTGGTGGAGAGGCTGGGGCACATGAGATCTCCAATACCCAGAAAGGGTTTGGGCAGATTCTAAACAGTTCAGGAGATATTAAAATAATTAATATTTTTAATGGAGTCCTTAAGTCTAAACTTAGGGAAAATAAAATATTAATGTGTATTAACATGAAACTGTGTTAGAATGGTCCAAAAGACATGGATCAAGCCAGATCTAATCTTAGCTATTGATTAGGGACTTAATCTCGGCCGTTGATATGTCAACTGGAAAAGTATAGGAGGCAGCTTGAGGGTCACTTGGAGAGTACACCAGAGTGATTAGTCATTCTATTCTCTAGAGCGGGATTTGCTAAAAGAGATAGAATCAGTGATCGGGAGTTGCAGCTGAGGGGCATTATGTACTGAGAGACAGATAGGCAGAGATAGTGTCGGGAGAGCAACGCAGTAACCGGGGAGAGTAACGCAGAGCCAGCCAGGGCTCACGCAGTGCCACGCAGAGGCAGCCGGAGCTGCGTAGAGCCTCAGAGAGGCCAGCGTTGCTGATGCAGGGCCTCTAAAGGCTGACACAGACCCATCCGGGGTGATGCAGGGCCAGCGCTGGGCAGAGAGGGGCTGACGCAGTTCAAAGAGAGGTTGATGCGAGGGTTTCTGGGGCAGATTGGTGCTGAGTAGCTGCCGGAAGGATTATCCGGGGTTTCAGCTAGGAGATTTGTCAGAAACTGAGAGGTATTACTGCCAAGGAAATTATCTGTTGGGTAGGCCAGTTTCGGCACCCAGATTGTACTCTAATATTGCTTAATAAGAAAACCCTCAGATGTTGCACCGGTTTTCCCACATTGGGTTTTTCCGGGGACATTTGTCCAAAAATAATGGTGTAATATGGTGTGATTGTTTCCGTTTCCTTTAGTTGTTGATCTGTAATATGTTGAGCATGCACTAGTGTTTATTTTCAGTATTTACATTGTAAATAACTTGTTACGTAAAATAACAAGTAGGTAGGAATAAATCAGATAAAGTCCATGGAGGGTTTTTAACTAAGTAAACTTAGAAATTTCAACACCAAGTGCCTTTTTGAGGCAGGATACATGGAAGACATTATGAACACGACTTTTATCAAGAAGGCTTAAACTGTATGCGACTTCGCTGATCTTTTTGTTGATCTGTTATGGCCCATAAAACCTTTGTGCCAATTTATTTTTTCCTTTTTGTTTTAAGGACAACTGCTTGTATGGTTGAAGTTTGACAAATACCCAATCTCTAACTTCAAATTCTCTCTTGGTTCTATTTCGGTCAACTTGTTGCTTCATACGATTCCTTGCATTATTTAGATTTTTTTTTTAGAGTTTGGATGACTTCTTGGGTTTCTTCTAACTGTCAGCTTCGTCTCGATGATAGAAAATTCCTTCCATTTCGGCATTTCGTAACCATACAAAGCTTGAAAAGGAGTCCTTTTCGCTGATGTGTGGTACATGGAATTGTACCACCATTCAACGAGATGTAACCACTGAACCCACTTATTTTGTTTGTTTGTGGCATAACAACGTAAGTAGGCTTATAAACACTTATTGGCAACCTCTGTTTGGCCATCTGTTTGAGGATGGTAAGTTGAACTCATGTTGAGGTAGGTTCCCATATGTTTGAAGAATTCCTTCCAAAAATTACCCTTAAATTTGGCATCTTTATCGCTCACAATAACCTTGGGAAATCCATGTAATTTATAAACATTTTTGCAAAATGTTCCAGCGATTTGTTTTGTTGAGTTTGATTTCCTCATTGCAATAAAGTGATCATACTTGGTGAGTTTGTCGACTACTACAAGAATTTTATCCTTACCATCAAACACAGGTAAACCTTCAATAAAGTCCAATGATATTTCCTCCCATTTTTTATTCGAAATGATTAAGGGATGAAGTAGTCTGAGTGTCATAATATTTTCATTTTTATTCCTCTGGCATTTATCCAGTTCGGCTACATATTTTTGAATATCATTGCTCGCTCCCTTCCAAAAGAATGTCTGGCGTGTGTTGTAGGTTTTATAGTATCCTACATGTTCGATTAACAGTGAATCATGCGACTCTTTAAGAACCTTGGCTTTAAATTTTGAATCTGCATTCAGATAAATTCTTCTCTTGTACCATAGAATATCGTTCTTCCATTCAAATTTTGAATTCTAAGGAAGATTATTGATTATAGAACTTGTTGTTGGATCTTTTGCGTATTCACTTCGAATCTCATTAAGCCATTTGGGAACAACCACTGACACTGCAAGTAATAATGGTTCTTCGTCTTTCCTCGACAAGGCATCAGCTACTACGTATCTTTCCCTTTCTTGTGTAATATATCCATGTCAAAGGTAGCAATTTTTTCTATCCATTTTCGTTGTTCTGTAGATAGCATTTTCTGCTGGAGGAGATACTTAAGAATATTATGATCTGTTCGTATTAAGAACTTACTTTGCAAGAGATATTGTCTCCATTTGCCTAATGCATGCATAATAACAAGCATTTCCTTGTTGTATGTAGACTTGAGACGTTCTTTTTATTGAGCCTCTTGTTGTCAAACACGATTGGGTGACCATCCTGCATTAGCACTGCTCCTATGCCAAAACCCGAAGCATCACATTCAATTACAAATGGTTTTGAGAAGTCTAGAGTTGCCAATATAAGAGCATTAGACATAAATTCCTTCAAGTCTTCAAAACACTTTTCTGCTTCATCAATCCATCGAAATGAGTTCTTCATTAGAAGGTTCGATAGGGGTGCAGTTATATGGGCATAGTTTTTAATAAATCTTCGATAATACCCAATCAACCCTAAGAATCCTCTTAACTTGGATATATTAACTGGTTTGGGCCATTCCCGCATAGCCTTTATCTTGTTAGGATCTAGTTTAACTCCTTCCTTGGATATTATATGTCTGAGATATTCTACTTCTTCCTTCCCAAAAGAGCATTTGGACTTCTTGGCATAGAACTGATGCTCTTCCAACACCGTAAGAACTTTCTCCAAATGTTGTAGGTGTTCCTTCCAAGTTTTATTGTAAATTAAAATGTCATCAAAGAACACTAACACAAACTTCATTAGATATGGATGGAATAGCTCGTTCATAGTAGCTTGGGATGTTGTCGGTGCATTGGTTAAACGAAAAGGCAGTACTTTAAACTCGTAATGACCTTCATGTGTTCGGAACGTAGTTTTTGATAAATCTTCCAATCTTATTTTGATTTGGTAATATCCTGGCCTTAGGTCCAATTTGGAGAAGTTTTTAGCGCCATGTAGTTCATCCAACATTTCATCGATAAAAGAAACTTGTTTTTAATTGTTATTTTGTTTAGTCCTCGATAATCGACGCATAATCTGAACGATCCATCTTTCTTTCGAACTAATACAATGGGAGCAACATATGAACTTTTACTTTTTGAGAAGATGCCACACTTTTAAAGATCTTGGACTAATCTCTCAATTTCAATTTTTTGATGATGTGGGTATCAATATGGTTTGACGTTGATGGGATTTGATCTTACTTTGACTTCTATTGTATGCTTGATATCTCTTTTAGGCAGCATCTTCATCGGAAGATCTTGGAATACTTTTTCGTGCTTTTGAATTAGCTCTTGGACTTCTAGTGCTTATTCGTTGACTAGATTCGAAGTTAACATTTCTAATTGATGACATTGTACTACATAGGTTGGCGCTCCCTTCTAAATCATTTTCATCATCTGGGATGATAACACAATTTGGTTCTCAGGAGGTTGGAACCCATATAATTTGTATTTTTATCCTTCCCATTTAAATTTTATAAATTGCTTTTGATGGTTGGCAGAGTAATTACCGAGGGTTTGTAACCATTGGAAACCTGTTGAAATTTCTGAATCTGACACGTCAGAAATCCCTACTGAATTATCTGGTTTATTTTCTCCTAATTGTTCTCTTCATTAACAAGTTATTTATAAATATAAATACTGAAAATAAACACAAATGCAGCCTTAACTCATATACAGATCAGCAACTGAAATAACTAAGACAAACACACAAGGGACACCATTATTTTAGGACAATCGTCCCTGGAAAATCCCAATATGGGAAAACCGGTGCAGCAGATATGAGGGTTTTATTATTATGCAGCTTCTGAAACATCTAGGGTGCCAGAAATGGCTCAACCAACAGAGAATGCCATCGACAATAGTACCTCTCCTTGGAGACAGATATTCCAGCTAATCAATCACCAGATGAACGATCCCACAACAACAATGGCAGCTCCTTAGCTGGACAACAAAAGCTGCTCCAAGCTTCTCTGCTGCTCTGCGTCACCCTTCTCGGCTCACCAACACTCAGTCTGCCCCATGAAAATTCTTTCGGGGCAGTGCGTTAGCTTTGCTAGCCTTTGCGCAACTACTAAAGCCTCTGTGTTAGCCCTCAAACCCTCTGCGTCACCCATGCTGGCCTCTTCAGCCTTTGCATAGCCCCTAGCTACTACGTCATCCTCTCTAGGCTCGGTGCAGTCTCTCTGGCACTATCTCTACCTCTGCTATGTGTTGGAAATACTGAGCGGGGGGTGAATCAGTATTTCTTTTCAATTGTTACTTTTACCAGTTAGATCACTTATATTTAGAACACAAAGATGAACAACAGAAGTAATGGTTTTATTAATACAATCTTTATAAAGAATCAAGTACAATATGGGTAGGGCTCCAACCCTTGATGAAGACACACAAGCTCCAACCTGCGATGTGCCAAGCACCTACTTGGACTTTAGTGAGGCTCCGACCCCTAAGGCTTCAACCCTATATCTTATCCAAGGCACCAACCTTGAGTTTAGGAGCACCAACTCCAAGGACACCAATCCTCAATCTTCCAGGCTCCAACCTTGTCAATTTTAAGGCACTAGCCTCAAGGACTCCAATCCTATATCTGCTTTAGGCATCGACCTAGTTTCTTGAGGACTCTGATCCTCTAGGGCTCCAACCCTATTCTCCAAGGCACCAACCTTGTTGTTCGAGGCTCCAACCTCTGGGCACAAACCCTCTAGGCTCCAACCCACTCTCGTACTTTGTCTAGATGTGTTTGATTATACTTCACCGCTCCCTATGTCTTCTTCAACGAGCCCTGTCAATCTTCAACAATGTATCCTCAAAATTACTTCATCAATGACAACCTTGTCTTCACATGAAGGTGTCTCCACTATATTACCCAATCAATTTCTCCAAGTCACCTCATGATGACATCAACGATGCATCATGGTCTTCAATACTATCTCCAAGATTAGTCAAGGCTTTTTAACAAAATGTCATCAAATGGTTGTCCCAAGTTCTGCACTTATTCTTCAACAACAACTTCAAGGTTTGACTCCAAATAGGCTAGCAAGGCTCCAAGGATTTTCTTCAAGGATGATTTCTTGGAGGTGTCTATAGATTTTCTTCACAAGATATTTTCAAGATACCCTTCAATAGTACTTCAAGATGCTTTCCAGAATTGACTCCAATAGTGATTATCAAGGCTGCCCTCAAATAGTAATTCAATAATCCTTCAATGGGTGCTCCTTAATTCCTGCAATAGAGAGTTGTGCCATAAGTTCTTTGTTATAGGTTTGGTGCACAAGTGTTAAGCTCTTACAGGTCAGCAAACTAAGCTACATGGGTGACCAATCCAAGGGTCTGAGCTCTTAAACTTATTCTTTGTCTGCACCAAATCCGAGCTTTTATTTGTCACTGTCAAATCCTCCACAAGGTATCCGAGCTTCCAAGTGACATATCCATTCACTATGCAAACAATCCGAGGTTACAAGTTCAAGCCTTAAAACCGAGCTTTAAATTTTTTGTTCAATCCTCCAAGTCTGCTCCTTATTACTGGTCTTAAATACTATAGAATACCGTCACTATATGAGGTATGGAACCACCATAGATGTATACCCGACAAATACTGCTTCAAAGTCTGCAATTCCACAGGTTGATATTTCTAGGGGTGTAGCAACAAATCCGAAAACATTAGGTCTGAGAGATCTTCAACAGATTCGAGATAGGTCTGAGACTTCTTCAATAGGTCTGAGATTTATTTATTTAATAGATCAAAGGCTTCTTCAACAGGACCAAGGATTCGTATTGTTGACTTTAGTTAAAAGATAACCAGAATAGAAGTATAATCGAACCAACGTATCCTCTTGAATTTACAAGTTATGAATTTTTGTTCGGATGGTCTTCATTCTATTACTGAGGTTCCTTTCGCACTGTATCTCTAATGATTGCTTGATTAACTCGGAAATGTGTGCTTTATCGAATGATCCTAGGTCATATGTATATATACACATTTTCAAGTTGAACAATCACATTTTTTGATAGGTCAGACTTGGATGATTCAAGAAAATGACATCTCTAGATACAACAAACTTTTTATTTACTTCATCATAGAGATGGTACGCTTTGGAGGTGTTTGAATACCCCAGGAAGATACACTTACGACTTCTAGCACCAAGTTTGTTTCTATGTACCTTTGGTATCAAAGCATAACAGGTGGAACCAAAGATCCTGAGATGCTTTACCGAAGGAACATGTCCATACCACAATTCATAAGGAGTCTTGTTTCTTATAGCATTAGATGGACATCTATTCTTTATATATGCAGCACATAGAACATCATCAGCCCAAAACATTATCTTTACATTTTTGAAGAAAGGCATGGATCGTACCATATTCAAGATTGTTCTATTCATTCTTTCAGCTACACCATTCTGTTGGGGATTATAAGGCACAGTTGTTTGATGTTTGATCCCATGTTGGCGAAGATAGTTTTCAAATTCATTTGATGTATATTCTTTTCCATTATCAGTGCGAATAGACCCAATATGAGATTGTGCATCATTTTCAATCCATTTATGAAAATTCTTGAATGTTTGAAAAGCATCAGATTTGTTCTTCAATAAATAAACCCAACACATTCTGGTGTAATCATCAATAAATGTCATGATATATTTATTTCCATTTGCAGAAGGAACAGGCATTGGACCACATAAATCTGAATGAATGGGTTCAAGCTTCCTATGTGCTCTTGAATGTAAATCATGAAAACACTGTTTGCTATGCTTTCCTAGAATGCAAGCATCACATTGCTTATGTTTCCTAGGAATTGTAGGCAAACCAGCAACACCATTTTTCTTCAATAAGCGGAGACTGTCATAGTTTAAATGTCCAAATCTAGCATGCCATAATAAACTTGATGGAAGTGTACCTTCTTCATGATGAGAAATATATGAGAAATGTTGTGCATGAGCAGAGGTTCCTTGCAGTTTGAGAAGCCTTTCTTCTTCTATTCCCCTCATGACAAGTGAGTGGTCAGATGCTTTTCTTACCTCAAGCTTGCCATCAAACATATGAATGGAGTGACCTTGCTGGCGGATGTGGACCAAGGACAACAAGTTTCTCTTGAGCTGTGGGAGATATAGAACATGATCCAGAAGAAAGTCTAGAAGACCAGGCAGTTTAAGCCTGATTGTGCCAAGCCCTGATGGCTTGATTTTTGACTGATCTGCAAAGTATACTTCTCCATCAACATTGTCAGTGAAATCTTCAAAAAAATCTTTCCTATGAGTCATATGACAGGTTGCTCCTGAATCAAGCAACCAATCATTTTTCGAAGAAGCAAGTGAAGCATTAAACAAATCTTCATTTACTCCAATGTTACATTGTGCCTCAATATACTGAGCGGATTCAAGTGCTTTACCTTTGTCTGTATCATCAGTTTTACCTTTCTGCTGATTTCTTTTCTGCTCAATTTTGTCCCATGGTAGCTTGCATGTAGAAGCATCATGTGATCCATTTCGTTTGCAGCGAATGCAATGCAGATCTGCCTTTTCTCCTTGAGAATGTCTGCCCCCCCTGCCTCTGAAGTATCTTCCTCTTCCTCTTCGTCCACCTCTTCCTCTTGTAGAATCTTGAGCAAGATGCTTTTCTTTATGAGCAAGGCAAACAGTCTCTTCAGAAGATTCAGGGACTGTCTTCTTTCCAAAGGCTTTCTCTCTTTCAACAAACTTTTTCACAAGAGAGTCAAAGGTTATATCTTTAAGATTTCCATTTGCTTGTAAAGACTCAAGATAATTGGAGTAAGTAGGATAGAGTGCCTTGAGAAAAGCAATAAGAGGGATATCCAGCTCAACCTTAGTGGATTTGATATCATGCATTATGGATTTAACTTCAGATGCAAGAGCAAGAGGATCATTATTTTTCAGTTCAAGAGTGAAGAGTTTAATCATGAGCTGAACAACTTCAAGTGCAGAATGTGAGTCATAGAGTTCTTTGAGCTTTTGTAAAGCTTCAAAGGCAGTTGAATATGATGAAATATGGCGACTTACTTCTTCATTTACAGATGCTGCGATTAATGCATATGCTTTGCTGTTCTTGTTATCCCAAATGACGAGCTCTTTGTCTGATGTAGGCTGTACTGGGTCATTGTCTCCTTCTCCGACACACACTCCCTTCCACAACTCATTGAAGATGAGGGTGTGTTTTATCATCCGGGACCATTCAGGATAGTTCTCCTTGCCAGTGAGAACTATCCCTGCCATAGAGATGATTGAATGCATTCTGTAAAAATTCTTGTTGATAAAAAAAAAACTTCCTTATGTCACAGCCTTCAAATCCCTCTAATGTTTGATAGAAGCATCAACATTTCATTGAAATGATAACTTTTCAATGCAGCATTACCATTCAAAAAAAACTGTGTAATACTACTATAAAACGCGCAATACCACAAATGCTTTGATATATAAAACACTTTGACTGATATATATAAACTGCGCAATACTTTGAATGCTTTGAAAACTGCTTATATAAACTGCACAATCTTTGAATGCTTTGAAAACTGCTTATATAAACTGCGCAATACTAGGAACTCAACACGTATTGTGGACTACCAAGACGGTGATTAGGATTGGTTCTGTCCCGGCTCAAACTTCAATGTAAATGCTATTCAGCTCCATTAAGTAGGTGGCCACGTTCACTCTCTGGGTTAAGAGCCATCGGTATGAGCGGATGCAATGTCGGGTTTAATCAATGGTGGCGTTTTAGTGGCTTTTGCGTATCGAGATTATGAGTGGGCCGAGCGTTGCAGGGGGAGGCGAGCGCGTGGGAGCGGAGGAGATGGAGGATGGCGAGGGGAGCGAAGGGCCGGGTCCGGTTTCGAATCCGATCCCGTTTGGTCTGTCGGGTATCTCAGGCCATCGGTATATTGGAGAAATGAGGAGCAATCAGTATAGGACTTGTTTTGAAGTATGGAATAAACTGTACAAAAGCTACGAACCCATTTTCTTGAAGTACGCGGAATAAACAGTTTCTTCGTTCGTATTCTAGACAATGTGATAGACACAGTTTATATTCGCTATGCAATAGATAAAGGCAGAGGATCCATATCAACATCAGAGGTCCATCATGTATACAGCCTGCTTTCCCTCTGCAGAAACAAAACCTCTTCGCTTGCTACTCTTTAGTTTCTGAACTTTTTATCAGACATACAAAACAGAAAATTACCTGCAGACCTCCGATGTTCTCAAGCTTGTGTAGGCAGGCCAGTCCTCCTCGTCTCACCCAAAAAACGAGAAAGAAGAAATCTGGAAAAAGACAGGGCTGCAATGTGGCACTGAAAAACGATTAGTGCTATAGTCATAGTTCGGTCGTCTTCCACAACGCCACTCTCAGTAGACACATTCAGACCAGAACGCGCCTGGACCAACAATATTCACCCAACAGAACGGTTTTGGAGGGCAGACTATACCAAACAATTTGGAGGGCGGACTATTCACTGCAAGAATAAAACATATACTGACACCCAACAGAACGGTTTAGAGTCGGCTTCAGGCAGCTGACACCATCAGCAGCGCAGCTTATTATATGGAAAATTGAGTAGCGTATTATATGGAAAATCACAGATGGAGCAGGTCTGGCAATGAATAATGCTAAATCGCAGGTGGAGCAGGTCTGAGACAAGCGTTATGGACAGAGCGCAGTTATGGACAGAGGCAGAGGTCAGGACAAAGGAGTTAGAAGGAGCATAATAGCTAAAACAAGAACCTGGCTCTGATACCATGTCAGACCAGGAGTAACTCCAGACTAGGCAAAAAACTGATTCATATATTTCATTAGGTAGCTATTGTTATATACATGAATGTGACTGATCAGTTCATCTTCTTGATGACTGTTCACATTCCACATTCACCCAGTCGCAGAGGATTAGGTGTCAACAAGCCGACTTATGAATTAGTGGAGCTAACTAGTATTAAATAAATAATACGTCCAACATATGTACAACGTGTAATTTGTTATGTGAATTTGTTTGACCAAAACACTTTATGATCAAATGCTATGAAGTATATTCAATGCATTTATTGAATTCTCTTAAGTAAATTTATATACTTATTTGTGTGTGAGTGGATAGTCGAGATATGAGTGGAAAGAATTTAAATACGAATTTGTGTGTGAGTGGATAGTCGAGATATGAGTGGAAAGGATAATCGACATGTCAATGGAAAGGCCAACATAATGAGTGAATTGTTTTTAGGAATATAATAGTATATGTTGGAAGGAATTTATGTGCATGTACATAGGCATAGGTATTATGTGACTTTATAAAACAATTTTTTGAATAATGTCTCTTAGTTTAATGTAAGGTGATGTATGGTAGCATAAGATAATGTAATGTATGCTAGGTAAATGTATGGTTAGGGCTTAGGGATCAAGACTTTAGGATTTTGACAAGGTTAGGGTTTTTATGAAATAGGGTCAAGGATAAATCTTTAATTAGGCTCATGTTCAAGAAATACTATTTCATCAATGTCACGATTTCATGTATTCAGGATTTAGGTTTTTCTCACCTGGGGTTGGCACAACATCTAGGGTTTGGGTTATGTCTCACAAGAATATTTGCCATTTTGACAATGCCATATTGACATCAATGACAACCTTGATTAACACTATGTATTCTGGCCTCGTGCCGAACTGCCCCTCGCTGCAACAGATCACTGGTTCGATTCTCTCAGCAAACCCCGCTCCAGAAAATTCAACTGGCTGATCAATATGGTGTATCTCCAACTAACCCTCAAGCCACTTCTTATACTTTTCTTGTTGAGTCTTCAACGACTGAGATTAAGTCCCTAATCAATGGTTAAGATTAGACTTGGCTTGATCCATATCATTTAGAACATTCTCACCCAGTTTTATATTAATACCCATTAATATTTTAATTTTCCTAAGTTTAAACTTAGGAACCCAATTAAAAATATTATTTATTTTAATATCTCTCCAACTGGGTGGAATTTCCCCAAACCATTTATGGGTCTTGGAGATCTTATGTGCCTTAACCTCTCCACCAATTTTCATGGCTAGAGCACATCTGATGCTACCACAAATCAACAATACCTAAGACCACATCCATTCCTAATGGTACCGTGTAGAACGGAGATTCTAAATTAAAGTCTTGAATCTGCAATTTGACTTTATGGCATTTCCCTACATTTTCAATTTTTTTACCGTCGACTACGATAACCTTCATGTTGGGCATGGGAAATATGAAAATGTTGAGTTTCTTCGCCATGCTTGAGTTCAAAAAATTGTGGGTGCTACCAGTATCAATCAGAACCATTACATTGTTCATCTTGATATGTCCTTTTAATTTTAATGTCTAGGGCTGTGATATACCTATCATGGCCAATAATGATACTTGCGGAATGCTCTCGTCATCTAGTTCTGGAGAGAATTCCAAAATAACTTCGATTTCTTCTACGTCAGATTCATCACTGTCTGAATCATTAGTTGCTTTGCATTTATACATGTTTTTGGTCTCTTTTCCTTTAGCACACCTATGTTTAGGGTCCCATTTTTCGCCACAACGTTTGCACTTGCCCTCTTTCATCCTTTGCATTTCCACATTAGTTTTTTCTCCTGCATGAAGATGTGGTGGAGCATATTTTGCGTTATCCGTGTTCGTACACTGGGGAAATCTTCGTCTCGAATATACTCTTTCAGCGTTTGACCACAACATCTTTTCAAAAAAAAATTCAGCGGCTTTTGCTTTTTGTTTTGCTACTTCTATCGACACAATGTCATGAAGTTCAAGTTCTACTTGTAGATGGGGTTTAAGTCCCGAGGTGAACGATTGAATGAGACGAGTTTCTAATAATCCAGGTACTCGTGTTGCTAAAGTCTCCCATTCTCGAATGTATTCATCCACATCTCCTTTTTGTCGCAATCTGGCGAGTGTTGAAAAGAACTCTTCTTCCTTGACACCTTGGAACCTTTTAAAGAACGCATCCTTAAATTTCCTCTAACTGATAGCAAGTGTCGTCTTCTCCACCACATATACCAATTATAAGCTTCACTTTGTATTTTCATGGAAGCATGCTTGATCTTTTTGTCATCATTGTCAATATCGTAAATCTCGAAATATTATTCTGCTTTATTGAGCCAAGCAACGCTGTATTTTTCGTTACCGTCAAATTTGGGTAGCTCGATTTTTGCTCTTCGTTGATATGTTGCTACCGGCGGAGTGAAAAAGGGGTATTGATTTGAAACCAACATATTGGTGTATGGATTCCAAAGCTGCCTATTTTGAAAATTCGTGTTACTATTTTCTTGAATAAGCGTGGAAGATGTCTTTGGAGACTCGGGTTTGTCATGTGCATCTAATGATTTTGACGAATCTGGAGAATTGAGATGTTGAGTAGCCTCATTATTCTGGAGTATTTGATCGGGTGTAATCTTCAGGCTGGTACAAATACAACCCAACATCACCATAGCTTGATCCACCTTAATTGAAAGGTCTGCCTGATCCTTTTTGAATTCATTCTTGTTCTCCTCAAGCTGACTCTTTATTCCCTTTGTTGTGTTCTAGAGCTCTTCGATTTTATCGCCTTGTCCGGTCACCTTAGTCTCAAGGTCTACTAGTCTTTTATTGAAATCGACCATCGACATTGATGAAGCCATTGAGCGGGTCTGAGGTGGAGTATACTTATCCACCGTAACTTGACACTAATAATTAGTTTTTTTTATTTTTTGTAATATATAGTTAAATTAAATTAATTAATTTAATTATATAATGAAATTATATATAGATATATATATATATATATATATATATATATATATATATTGTTATACCATATACCTTGCAATGCGGTGGCTGATAAGAAAGAAAAAATCGTGGAGCGTGGATAGGTGGTGGGCAGGGCTGTCGGGAAGGTGTCAAGGTTGTTGAGATGCAACACAGTTAAACAGCAACGGACAAGGGAAACTACAACGGCGGACAGACAATGGAGGGTCAAGGAGCGAACGCTCATAGGGATGCGGGGCGGAGAGGGACGACGTTGCGATGACAGGGCAGGGGTGTCAAGTGGTTAAAAACAGAGACAACGGAGGGGGAAATTGAATGGAACAGAGACAACAAATGGAGCAGCATGGATACAGGACATGGTGCATGAAGATAGTGGACAGATGAAGAAACGCAAACAGATGAAGAACTGAGATAGGGATGTGACTGGTGCAGCGGTAGACGGACCGAGGACTGCCAAGCTCTGATACCAGATGGAGCTCCTCCACAAGATACAAAAAAAATAAAAATCAATGTCCTATTTGAATTCGATTTTGCGGCTAGGGTAGTCTTCCATATCTTGAAGGAGGTCGAATATTGAAGGTTTTCTTTAAAACAGTGCGAAACACGCATGTAAAAGAATATTGAAATGAATACATTAACCTGGAGCTAACAGCTCAATGATAATACAAAGATATTTACAATAATAGAAACATCAGGTTTCTATGTAGAATATAGAACAAACAGTTTCATCTAAGAAACTGCTAAAAGAATAAAAATAGAAACAGCTAAAAGACTGAGCATTACTAAATAGAGATATATTCTAATACCCTCCCTTAATGCTCAATCTATTTACAACACCAATAGACCCGCGAAATTTTAAAAATTTATCAGGACCAAGAGGCTTGGTGAAAATATCGGCTGGCTGCTCTGTTGTGGGAACATAGTGCAACTGAACTGAGCCGTCTTCAACCAGCTGTCGAATGAAGTGGCAGTGAGTTTCCACATGCTTTGTTCGTTCATGAAATACTGGATTCTTGGCAAGTTTGAGCACTCCCTGATTATCACAAAACAAAGAAGTAGGCCCTGTCTGAGGAACATGCATATCTGCAAGCATACGACGAAGCCAAACTGCCTCACAGGCTGCCTTAACTGCTCCCCGATACTCTGCTTCTGTTGAGGAGAGAGCCACTACCTGTTGCTTCTTACTAGTCCAAGTAACAGCACCAGATCCTAGACTAAACACATACCCAGCTGTAGATTTACGGTCATCAACCGAACCGGCCCAGTCAGAGTCAGTGTAGCCACTAAGAATAGGATTGGAGCTGCGAGTATATAAGAGGCCATAATCAGAAGTACCACGCACATATCGTAGCACCCGCTTTGCTGCTATCCAATGATCAGCTTTAGGAGCTGACATAAAGCGAGAAATGTAGCTTACTGCAAAACTGATGTCCGGTCTGGTAGCAGTAAGATAGATGAGACTGCCCACTAATTGCCTGAATAAAGTTTCATCCACAAGAGGAGAGGATGACTGTGCTGAAAGTTTGAGCCCTGGTTCCATAGGAGTCGTGGCCGGTTTGCAATCCTGCATTCTGAACCTTTCCACAAGATTTTTGGCATACTTGGACTGAGAAAGAAAGATCTTATTTTCAGTCTGCCACACTTCAACCCCCAGACAGTAATGAAGAAGTCCCAAGTCTGTCATCTCAAAAGTTCTGCATAGATCTTGTTTGATCCCATGGATCAAATGTGCAGAGCTGCCAGTAATGATAAGATCATCCACATAGACAACTACAAACAAGATATCATCACCAGTATGCTTGATATACAGATTTGCATCAGATGGACTCCGCTGAAAACCCTGATCTGTCAGGTACTGATCAATTTTCATGTACCAAGCCCGAGGAGCTTGTTTCAGTCCATAGATTGCTTTAACTAATCGACACACCTTCTGTTCTTGACCAGCAACCTTGAATCCTGGAGGCTGCGTCATGTAGACTTCTTCTTGGAGATCACCATTTAGGAAAGCACTTTTTACATCCATCTGATGAACTTTCCAATTGAACTGAGCTGCTAGGGCAAGAACAAGCCTTATGGTACTCATCTTGGCTGTAGGAGCAAAAGTCTCCTCATAGTCGATGCCTTCCTTCTGTGAAAATCCTCGAGCCACAAGCCGAGCTTTATACTTGTCTAAGGTTCCATCAGCTTTGTATTTTACTTTATACACCCATTTGCAGCCTATGGGGTTTTTGTCTGCAGGAAGATCAGAAAGTGTCCATGTGTGATTCTTCTGAAGACTCTGAAATTCTGCTTCCATAGCATGTTCCCACTCAGATGTACCCTTAGCCTCTGAATATGTTTGAGGCTCAAAAATACTGTGAAGGTTAGCCATAAGAGCAAAATTGACTATGCGCTAGGGTTTGTTATTGCGCTAGGGTTTGTTATTGAGCTAGGGTTGCAAGTATATGTTGATTGGTAGCTTGTTACTACCAAGGTTTGACAAAGGTTGGATTTGAGGTTGGTATGGTTGATGTGTTTGAATGTATATGGAAGGAATCATGACACTAGGGTTTGATATTATTGAGGAGAGCTAATGTTGTTAATGTTGCTAGTGGACCTAATAAAGTTACTTATGCTACTAGGGTTTGAGCAAATGTTGATGACCTTATGACAGTGTTATAAATCAACAGAGACAACATATTGTTTTGGTGTTATTTTGATATTTAACATAGGTGGATCCAATCTGAAAATTGTGAATTGTGGTCCGTTGTGGTGAGTTGAGGTTAGATCCTTCAAGGCAAGTGGCAGCTTGTTGAGTAGGGTTGCAAGGTGGTGCAAGGCAAGAGAGTGGAGACTCCTTCAGGTTGGAGCTTGAGAACACTTCAAGGTGGCAAGGTGGTGCTAGAGCAGGTTCGAGCCCGAGAACACTTCAGGGTGGCAAGTTGGTGTTAGGACAGGTTGGAGCCTGCGTAGGGTATTGGAGTGTCCTTCCAATTGGCGCTGGTAAATTAGGGCATTGGAGTGTCCTTCAGGTTGGAGCCTGTAAGCCAAGGCATTGGAGCATATTTCCAGTGGGAGCTGGTAAATCAGGGTATTGGAGCGTCCTTTAGGTTGGAGCCTATAAACCAGGGGGTTAGAGCCTATAAAACAGGGGGTTGGAGCTGATAAATCTTGGAAGTTAGAGCTTCCTAATTGATGTAAATTTTGAAGACATATATTAAGAAGTGTTTGGTGGTTTTTCTCCTAGAAAGGTTTCCACCCAAAAATATCGTGTATTGTCTTGATGTCATGCATTGTGAATGGTGTTGTTTACTATTCATGTGATGTGATATTGATTTATGTTTGATCTAATGCTAATGTGAATTTAATGCTCTGAAGATTAAAAATTAACTAATTGAAGGGAAATATGATTCAACCCTATTGCACACTTTTTGTCAAAGTTCCAAGGAAGCAGACATTCCAAAATTTTTCAAAAGATCAGATCATCAGTCATCAATCTTATTGAATAATTGTAAACCCATTCTGCAAATTTATAATATAAATGATGCTAGTGAGACCATGTGTGTATGTAACAACCTAGGTAAGCCTATTATTTTGGCAAAAATTTCATCCTAAGAGGATTTTCCTCTCATTGACTCCTTTGTGTTTATAAAAACGGATGGTCGTCAGAGTTTTTCCCTCCAACCTCACCCCAAAGCTAGGATGGAATTCTTCGTCAAAGTCTTAGGTGAGTCTTAGTGTTTTAGTTGAGTCTTATGTAAAAGTGATTTGGGAATAATTTAAGCTAATTGGTTAAATTATTTTATTACAAATCACTTGGTCTACTAGATCATATTGTGTCGCAGAATTGGGTATGTAATTTGAGGGTCTATACCGAATGGGTGTTCCCCCTTTGAGGGTTGAATTGTAAAAATCTTATGTAAAAAATATTTTAGTGCATGGTCCCTCATACTTAAACACCATGGCTAAAATATTAGAGGGTGGAAAAAATTATTAATCCCCTCAAGTGTCAATTAATTAAATTTTCTGGCAAAAATAAATAAAATCCTAAGCCAAAAATTTAATTAATTAGAGTCAAAATTAAATGTCTAGAGAAATTAAATTCTCCAAGTGGAAAAATTCGTGGGTCTCAAAGGAATTAATTTTTGGAGGTCCCCCACCATGGACCTTGGTGGTTAAGTCAAAATCAATTTTTTGAGGAAATTAGCCTAATAAAAAATAGTTTAAATGAGAAATTCGAAAATTCCTCAAAAATAATTATTTCAACAACAGAGATTAAAAGTTGATCAAATATTTTTCGACAGCCAAGATTATTTTGACGAGGATCAAGCCAACGAGCCTTTATTTTTCCACTTGGAGGATTTATCTATACATAAAGAGCCATTTGTGTATCAAGCCATCAAATGTTTGGCTAAGGAAATTTTGCAGAAAAATTGAAGTAACACCATTGTCCTGCTGGGAACATTATTTGAATCATAATAAAAACTTTGGGGTGCAGTTCATGGTGTTTATTGTTTACTAATTTGTGGTACGTGTTGGGTATGGGCATTCCTATATTGTGCTTAAATATTTTTTAAAGTATATTTTTCAATAGATGGGGATAAGATCATTCTATTGGTAAATTTTGGGCTTATCTTAGGTGATTTGATTCGTCATATGTCTAACAAGTTTTCTTGAAGAAAATATATAATGTTTGCAGGTTCCCCAGTCCTTGGGCTCCAAGTTCACAAATTGTGGACTTAAGCTGACCTTGTTTGGACTCCAAATATTTATATGGTTTATTTAATTTCGCTAAGGTTGTACCTTGCATTAATTCTTAGAAATACACTTAGCCATTTATAAAAAAATTCTAAAAAACAATATTTCTCAAAATTTCTTTCAAAAGCCTTGTATATTCAGAATTTTTGTATATATTGGGGTATTGGGCATTTGTGAATTTATTTTTGTAGGTGTGATCAAGCAAGAAGAGGTGGAATAGAGCTAGATCTAGGCCCTTAAGAGTAAGATCTAGCCTCTAAAAGTTTTTGTAGGGCTAGCCGTTGAAGAATTTGCAGTAGAATTCATATATGAAGCAAATAAAAAATTTTACAGCCGGGGTTTCAAGTTTCACTCCTCCTGGGCTCAGATCCAGCCTCTCTTACGCCAACATCATCCTCCTCTTGGTCAGCGTCAACCTTTTAAGGGCCTGCATCATCTTTTTCAGCCTCTTAGAGGTTGGCCATAGCTCTTAAGGGCCTCAGCTTGCCCTCTTTCCCTTGGTCGCAGACCTTGTGGGCCTTCCCTTGCCCTTGGCCCTCCTTTTCCTCTCCATCCAACCCTCTGTCTCCCTCTTCCACCCTCCGTCCTGCATCCTCCTTCCCTTCAGCCCCTTCCTTCAGCTAGACGGCAACCTTATAGTCTAGCAACCTTATAGGCTTGTCGTGGGCCTATTCAGGCTTTTCTTCCCTCTCCTTTGGCCCTCCTTGGCCCTAGTTTGACCTCTCTTCCATCTTTGTGGGTAAATTCATTTTTTGGGACTGAATACGTGGTGTGTTTTGCAGAGAAATTGGCTCAGAAATTTGTGTTTTCAGGTGGCATCATCATTTGAAAATTTTAAGCAAAGTTGGCAAGTGATCTTCAAGGCCTAAGGCCTAAGGGTTTGATCTTCTAACCCTTGTTTCCTCAATGTTTTACTTCAGCAAGTAAACTAACTCATAACAGTGGTAAAATTTCTTGTTTAAGTGCCCTAAAATTAACTTATAATTGGCCTAACTCATTGAAGAATTAATTGAACACATTGGGCATTTTGTTTTAAATTAAATTGCACAATCTGGGTGACTGTTATCTCTGATATTTCCGCATATTAAAGGTCTGATATAACACTGGTTATTGCATCATAAGAAGACCAAATTACTTAAGATCTTGGTTGGAAAATTTATTTTGGCATTTGGGTTTCTATTCCTTACATTTGGCATTAATTGGCTCACTGATTTCATAGTTAAATACTGCTGTCATAAGACTTATATACCACTGTCACATCATTCATTTTTTGCTCGTTAAGAGAACATTGGAATATAAATTATATAAGTGCTTTCATGGTTTACACTCTTGCTAGCATTGATATTGTGGAAGTATCTAACATTCGTGGTTTCATTGTGAGTTTTTCAAGGTTAACATAATCTCACATCTAATAAATTCACTCACTCAAGCACTTAATCCATAATTTTATCTCTTAAGTGAATTTGTGAATTACAGCCATTCTATTGTTGGTTGATCATTGAAGAATATTGGTTAAGAGCTTTTGTGATCTTATTGGCATAACTTGTTCTAATCAAGTATCATTGAACAAATTGTGATCCTGTGGCACCTAAGTATTCTTTACTTGAAGGCTTCTATTCTAAGCAGTGTTTTAAAAACCAGCCGATCTGAACGGGTAACTGGTCAAACTGGCCGGTTAGCAAGCCCACCGGGTCAAACCGGCTTAAAAACCCGGTTTACCTCCTAATTTCGCTTTTTTTCTCCCTATCCAGCCGGTTTGTGGTCAAACCGGTCAGTTTTGTCCTAAATCAGCCAGTTTATTGCCAGGGCAAATATAACCCCCACAAAAGTGACATTTCCTTTAATTTTCATTTTCATCATTTTACTTAAATTTTTAACATTAACATGAAATGACTCAAGCTGTTTGAGAGTGGTTTCAACCTCATTGGATTTCATATGGAGAAACTAGAATTTTAGATTTCGCTCAAAATTCAGCGGACTTAATGGTTTTCAGGATTTCATGGTTTGGGGGTTTGCAATGTTTCCATTTGATTCTATCATGCATGAGGGTATGAAATTGGCATTTAATCAAGAGCATGAAGCCCTTTAAGAACCTTAATCGTGGTGGCATTGATTGTTGAACTTTGTTGATGTTGGTGGTACTGATTGTTGAACTCCTCTACCATGGCCTTAACAAGAATGCACCCTTCACTCAAAGGAAAACAACTGGCTAGGCACACTAATCTTTTTCTACCATATTATAAGGTTGAGGAGATGAACCCTTCACTCAAACCAAAATCATTGGTTAGGCATGTTAAACCTTTTCAATTTATATCATGTTATAAGGTTGAGCAATCCAAGTCTGAAGACTTTGAGCTAGATGATGTTCATGTATCTCTTGTTGATGATGTTTATGTATTTCTAGTAGCGTTGAATCAATGATGAGTTTCATGAGTGACCATGTTGATCAGTGATTTGTAGTTTTGATGTCTATTTTTGCTACTACTACTAAAGTTGTAGAGGAGTTTTAGGAGTCCTCAAACTCGGAGGCATATTATTTATGTAGCTCATGTTGATGATCTCTTGTCTAGTAGTGGTGATGAGTTTGATCATGATGAGGAGTGATCATGTTGTTGATCACTGATATGTAGACTTGTAGTAGTTCAGTGACCCCATAGCTTAGAGCATTGTTTTCGGACTCTAGAGGCCATTTAGAGCCTCATTGATTATGTATTTTGTTGCGGATATGTATTGCACTCGATGCCATTTTGATATATTCACCTTTACATGGTATATAGATGAGAAAACCTTGCATATTTTGTTTCTATTGGCTTGGAATCATGGTTTTAAATCTTAAAAATAGTTTTTTTCATTAAAAAATAATTATTTAATGTATTTTTTTAAACCGGTTTGTTTAGACCTGACCAGTCCCGATTCGACCGGTTCCGGTTCGAAACCCGGTTCATTAGGTGGACCGGTCCGGTCACCAGTTCCGGTTTTAAAACATTGATTCTAAGAGAGCATCTCATTATCGTAGCATAAGATTTTTGATTGAATACCTTAAGCGAATGGCATCTTGTGGATTTGACTTTCACACTAAGTTAATTGGCACTTTCTTGGTTGTAAGATTGCATTTGATTTACAAGTACTCTTGTCATAAAGAAATATCATAACTTAAGTACTTAAACCTTAAGCAATCTTAACTAAGAATTTCACTCATCATCTCTGCATAAGCATTCTAGGCTTAATTTGCATTAATAATTTACCTCCAAGCATAAGCTTGGTTGATAGACTCCTAGGACAACCCTCTCTCACCTAGCTTGAGGGATTCAACACCTTTCTAGTGGTTAACACAATGACCTTGCAGTCGTCAAAGCCACAGTCTCTGTAGCATCGGAGGCACTGGGTGGTTGGAACATAGGGGGAGGTATCGTTAATCAAGCCTCTCGTTGGTTCCCGTTGGCGTTCATCCCACAACCTACTCTAAAGACTGATCTCCAAACAGTTAAGAGGCAGGTTCCACTTAGACTAGGCATATAATTTAAAACTAACCAAGATCCTTGCATCACACTTAGATTTTAGGACTTGCATTTCATATAGGTTAGTTGATCATTTAAGCAGCAATTGCCCATCCGGTTACTTGGGCTTGATTTGTAATAAGCAAGAATTTTGACTCCATCAAGCACTGGTCTTGTATCCAAATCAAATTGAATCCTTAAGTCAATTAAACCGAGTAGCTACGCCACTCAACTGTGTCTCCCAAATAAGTTGGTTTCCAACTTGTCTTCCATCATCTCATTTCCATAAGGTCTACCCCCCATAGCTTGTTGTTGGGAGACAGCTAGAACGAAGTGGACAGGGATCAGAGTGACAACCCTCACCCAGAGTCGTTGTCGCGGTGCCTGTACAATCTTAGTGACAACAAGCCCCCTCTCAGCATTTCCAACAATACATTAGCTATGAGTTTGCCTTGTAACCTCACCTAGTTTTTCCCATTATTTTACAACATGAAGGGGCTTTTAGGCTAAATTAGACATCATTAGACATGTATAAATTGGAGAGAGATCATTCTAATCTCTTGTCATCATCACTTGGAGAATTTGACCTCTTTAGAGAATTTCACACTTGTTCCTTCTTAGCTATTCGAGATCGTTTGGATGCATTTTGAAGTTTGAAAGCTATTTTGGATCGTCTTTGGAGCTATTTCTTTGGATAATGGATGGATATACTACATGTTATCTTGTAAGGGCTTATTGTTGATGAACTTTTATCTTGAAATTGTCTAATATATGGAATTGTTGCTTCTAGATTATGCTAATTTGTGCCCTAATTGTTGAAAATTAATTTTTGAAAGGTTATCTAGTTGAGAATTGCATATGTTATTCATTGTATAACATGTAATGAATGTTCCTAGTGGAGGAATCATTTATAACATTCTCCTTAAAAGTGGGTAAATGCTAAAAGTTGATACATAGGGCATCAATTTTAGCCTCCTTAGAAGCGATTTAGCTTATCTTGGGCCTAGACTCCATATGGCCAAAGGACAAGGCACTAATCCAAGTCCTTCGTGATCAATCTCACTTCTCATGCATAATTTTCTTCATAAAATTTTGATCCTCTTAAGGCTAGGACATCTAACTAGGGCTTAGAGTAAATTTCCTTGGGAGAGGTTTTGTGAGAACTTGAGAGCCTAAAGATCAAGCTAAGGGTTTTGGTTATTTGACCTTCAAGTTTGGTGAGCATCCACTTAAGCTTTCTCCATAAAATCTTTTGCCCTAGGTGTTGTCTTAAGAGGGAAACACTACCTATGCTTCCTCAACTTGGGGACTTTTTTGAAGATCGTATGAGCTTAGTACTTGTTGAATTATATCACAAGAAGCCTTTTCTTCTTATTTCCTTGATCCTGGGAGTAGCTAGAACCACGCAAATTCACGAAACCACAGGTCTTGTGCATTTTATTCCTCGATATCTTATAGAAATGTATTGTGTTGATTTGGGGTAGCATCAGATGTGCTCTAGCCACGAAAATTGGTGGAGAGGCTAAGGCACATGAGATCTCCAATACCCAGAAAAGGTTTGGGCAGATTCTAAACAGTTTGGGAAATATTAAAATAATTAATTTTTTTAATGGAGTCCCTAAGTCTAAACTTAGGGAAAATAAAATATTAATGTGAATTAATATAAAACTATGTTAGAATGGTCCAAAAATCATGGATCAAGCCAGATCTAATCTTAGCAATTGATTAGGGACTTAATCTCGGTCGTTGATATGTCAACTGGAAAAGTATAAGAGGAGGCTTGAGGGTCACTTGGAGAACACACCGAGTTGATCAAGATTTCGACTCTCTGGGGTAGGGTTTGCTGAGGAAGTTGATAGAGTGATCAGAGTTGTAGCTAAGGGGCAGTGAATACAAAAGCAGAGAGGCAGAGATAGTACGTGAGGATCAGCGCAGTAGCCGTGAGAGAGGGACGCAGAGCCAGCCAGGGCTCATGCAGAGGCAACCAAGAGCTGCACAGTGCCTCAGAGAGCCAACGTGGGTGACACAGAGGCTCTAAGGGCTGACGCAGTGCCTCCAGAGGCTAAGCATGCCAAGCCAGAGTGACGTTGGGCCAGAAAGGGCTGACGCAGTCCCTAGAGGCTGACGCTGGGGTTTTCGTGGGGCAAATTGAAACTCAGGAGTTGTCGGAGTGTTTGTCCGGGGTTTCAGCTGGAGCATTTGTCTCCGAAGGAGAGGTACTACTACCGAGATTTTTCTCTGTTGGGTGAGCTGGTTTTGGCACCCAGATTGTATTATGAAACTACTTAATAATTAAAACGCTCAGATAGTTGCACCTGTTTTCCCGCATTGGGTTTTTCAGGGAACATTAGTCCAAAAACAACGGTGTCACTTGTGTGTTTGTTTTGTTTCCTTCAGTTGATGATCTGTAATGTGTTGAGCATGTACTTGTATTTATTTTCAGTATTTACATGGTAAATAACTTGTTAATTAATCAAAACAAGTAGGCAGAAATAAATCAGGAAGTACATGAAGGGTTTCTAACAGTTAGACTTAGAAATTCCAACATGGTATCAGAGCATGGTTGCAGATCACAAGAGAACTGAGGGCATCAGCCCAACAGAGCAGTAGCTGCAGAAAACAGCTGTCCCGAGTGACAAAAGTTGTTCCTAGCAGAGAAGCAGCAAGGAAGGGGCAACGCAGTGCCTGCATCATCAAGTTCGAGCCAAGAAGAGGCTGCACAAAGGCTGAGGGAGGCAAAGACAGGCTCACGCAGAGCCACGCAGAGGCCAGGAGGGCTAACGCAGTTGGCTGAGGAAGTTGATTTGCTGGTGTCGGGATTGCGCAGAACCTAGGAGCTATAACCTTCATTTGCTGGGGTTTAGGAGGCTGTGGGTAAGTTGCAGAGTCGAGCTGGTGGGGTATTGTAGTTAGAACAGTACCTAACAAGGCAAGGCCAAGGAGGAGGGAGTTGCTACCGAGGGTTTCTAGCCAAGAAATCCGGATCAGTAGTGCAACTGCACAAACGATGAGAGTGGGTGCATCTTGACATTGGCAGAAGGGTTTCCAAGAGGGAAATCGAGGCTCAAGGGGAATCATACCAAGAGCTTCTAGGTGGGAAGTAGGGGAGCAGCGAGATGGTAGTGAACGGGGTAAGAGACCAGGACATGCTAGACAGAACCTCAAACTTCGTAGTCTGGAAGGCCAGAATCTTATCCGTTCTAGACAGGAATCGTGTCAAGCACTTCGCCTTGAGGACGATAGCAGTGATGATAATATCGCCGATATTTCGGCGAAAATCGTAAATATCGCGAGATTTACATTCAAACGAAATTTCGGCTGGTATATATCGCGATATTTTCCGATTTTTAATTTATCGCGATATTAACGATATTTCGGCGATATTTTGTTAAATATCGCGCGACGACGGTAAATATCGTCGGCGGGCTTTATAAATTGGGTTTAGGGTTGTTTCACCGTTCACCAATGCGATTTCGTTTTCCGGTTTTCGTGAGAGCTGCCTGCTGGAGACGGTGCGAAGGAGGCCCGAGCGTTTGCTGCGAAGGAGGGTTCCGGTTTACAGGTATGCCGGCAGCAGATTTTCGTTCTCATTATTATATATATAATTGTTGTAAAATCAAAGTCCCTTAACGCAGAGGAGCACAAGACCAAGATGGAGTTGGTCAAATATGATCGTAGGCAAGCCGCAAGGTTGAGGACAGTGTAGAAGCTTAGACTCCAAATGCCCTCACTAGAGATAACCTTCCCTGTCTGAGTGCTATTATTTTCATTCGTTCCAACCAGATTTCTAATACCTATCAAGGTAAGGTAAGATCGCCTATGACATGTATACATGTGCAATAAATTGAACAAAAGCGTATGTCACTACTTATGCAACAAGGGTACTACAGCAGATCATATAAGCCTTAAAGCCATAATAGAGAATTACCCATCTACAAACAAGACATAGTTTGAGCCTTGAGGTCAACGTTGATTTAGTTTCCATTGAAGAGACTTGCTGATGATGAATACTTCAAACTTCTAACTATTCTTGCTGCTGTGATGAACTTGCTGTAGAAGTGATAATGATTTGCTTTTGTTCTTGATGCACTGATAGTTTGTCCTTTCACTGCTTCATTACTTGAGTTCTTCTTTAGTCTTCACTGTTTACTGATTGTGCCTTGCTTCCTTTGATAATGTGTCCACCCTGTCTTTAATGGTGTGGCTATATACTGAAATGAAGACAGTCCTGTAGGTCTCATTGCTTGATGGGTTGTAGTTGTTGGGGAAAATTCATTGCTTAGAGAGACAGTAGATATTGTAGGTGATGAGAATGTTCTTCTCTTGAAGAATGCTTATACCTGCATTGTGCAATAGAGAATATTCCCAAGCGAATCCCAATTCCCAAAATAAAAGAAAATCACCCTTGACTACATGCAATTAGGCTTATGACAAAATTCTTAAACAAATTGGGCCTATATGTGACTTTACTTATGCCTAATACAAATCCAAAATGCAGATGCGAGTTATAAATTATCTGACCTGTGGATGCATCTCCATGTGATCTCTTCTACCTGCAACAAAGGACACAAGACAAATCCAAAATAATATATATAATATATATATATATGCCAAATAAGGCTTACCTTGATGAAAAACAATCTTATGCCTGAAGAGATGAAATGTTGTTGATAACGCTGGAGTAATATTTATTATTGACAGATCCTCAAAACAAATGTGCCTTTATTGTTTGAGATTCGTTGAAGTAAACTGCTCCAGGATGTCACAGTCCAGGATATTGTCAACTGAAGGTAAATGATCAATTCTTAAATCTGGAACAACAAGATTCGAAATACTTCAAGGTAGAGCTCGGCCTTTTGGATAGACCAATTAGGTGTGTGTATCTTGATTAATCCAGTTGCTTTAGGGATCAATGATAGGACTGTGTGGAGACTTGGTGTGACGGATTGATCACTTGCGACTTTCTTCTCAAGCTACAGAACACTCAACTATATAACTGCTTATTAGCCCAAAGTTTATACATGGTACAATTGGGACAGCAAAAGCCCTTCTCTCTGTGTGTCACAGTTCACTTGGGTTTGAATTGTAGCAATATGTAAATAGAGTTAAAAAGAGAACAACATTCATTGAAGGGAAAGTACATTAGATCAAAAAATTTAATCAATTGGGATATATCTTTAGCTCTCAACCACATACAACAAACTTACATACCTGTTGTATAGAGTCCAAACAGTTCTCTGAATTTGATAATGTGCTACCAAATTACCAATAGTGTTCTCCCTATTTATGGATGCGAAAGAAAATAAAATCTGAGTCCAGCCACCTATTTCTACTCATTAATACAGAGATATACACTTATTGGCCCAAAATTTATGTTGATTTCTTTTCTTTGTCCATGGTCTTGTTTGTCAAATTGATTCAACTGTGTTGAAAATATTGGATGCAACTATTATTGTAAGACATATCCATTGTGCCAACTTCGCTAAAATACTTTTCCCAAAATTTGATAGGAGTTATGGTGCCCTGCTACTTTACAGTCCACTAAAAATGAGAAAGGACAAAGGGGAATTCCTATATAGGTTTACTTGCCAATGGGATGTTGATTTAGTAGTGAGAAAACAATAGTTGGTTATGTCATAAGCCATACACCAAGTCTCCTATCGAGGGAAAGTCCTCCCATCATCGACTATGTAATTAGGATTGGATGAAACTGCCAAGTGACTTTGATGGAACAACTCCCCCTAATTTCTTTTAGATCTTAGATAAATATAAGTTTTTAAGTTTTTGATTGCTGTCAGAGCTTTTCTTCATAATTTTATAAATTTATATATTAAAAAAACAAGGGTTATATATTACTTAATAAGTTATTAAGTTACTAATTCCAAATTTGTTTTGGTGCTGTAGGTTTCCTTTTGAGTTAGCGGCTAACAGCAATACAAAAATACAAATATGCCAAAAAACTTGGACCCATTTTGGGAGTATGGGATCCCTGATGGTGGGACAAATCGTGCATATCTTTCATGCAAATTGTGTGGGGACAAGATGACAGGTGGGGTTACACGACTGAAATACCATCTTGCTAGACTCCCTGGACATGATGTTGGCATTTGTAGAGTTTCTAGTCCGGAGCTTATACGAAAAGCTCTTGAGGCAATTGAAGAAAAGGACAGAAAGAAGGAAGAGGTGGAAAGAAACAAAGCTGAACGTGCAGGTAGATCCCTTGGGATATCTTCTCATGATTTTGATGTTCAGGGTAGTGGCCCTACTGGCGCTAGTGGGAGGGGCTCCACAACTGGCACACCATCACATGCTAGTGTGAATGCGAGGTCATCATTTTTTGTTCCACGAACAGGAGCTGGAGCACAACCTGGCATAAAATCGCTTGTCAAAAAAAAGGAGAAGGAAGAAGCAGATAGAGTCATGGGGAGGTGTATTTATTGGAGCGACTTACCTCTCAGCATCACAAAAACCAATCCATTTTGGCAACCAATGTGTGATGCTATTGCTGTTGTGGGCCCAGGGTACAAAAGTGCCACATATGAGGAGTTGCGGGGGCCAATTCTTCAAGCAGAAAAAGAGGACATCAACTCTAGATTGGCGGAGTTGAAACAGACATGGGAAGTCACTGGATGCACAGTGATGTCTGATGGTTGGACAGATAGGAAGGGTAGGACCCTTCTAAATTTCTTGGTACATTGTCCTAAAGGTACCATGTTTATTAAATCGTTGGATGCATCAGAACATATCAAAGATGCAGCAACGATATGTGAGTTGTTAGATGGGTTCATTCAGGAGATTGGTGTGCAGAATGTGGTGCAAGTCGTAACAGACAATGCAGCTAATTATGTGTCTGCCGGCAGAATGCTTATGGAGAGGCATCCCACATTGTTCTGGACTCCATGTGCAGCGCATTGTCTTGATTTGTTGCTTGAGGATATGGGGAAACTCTCCTTCATCAAGGAGGCAGTTCATATGGCTAGGAGCATCCCCAAGTTTATTTATAACCATGCTATTGTTCTTAGCCTTATGAGGAGGTTCACAGGAAACAAGGAGTTGCGGCGTCCTGCCATCACACGTTTTGCCACAACCTTTATTACTCTTCAGTCTTTGCTTCGATGTCAGTACGAGTTGAAGCAAATGTTTGTCTCTAATGATTGGCGTGGTTGTAGATACAGCAGGAGACCTGATGGGAAAGCCATTGAAAAAATGGTGTACTCTGAGACATTTTGGCGTGGAGTAGAAGAAGCATGTGCAGTTAGCGAACCTATAGTAAAGGTTCTTAGATTGGTGGATGGAGAGAAGCCTGCAATGCCTTATTTGTATGAGGCCATGGATAGGGCCAAGGAGGCCATTCGTTCCTATTATGCAGACAAGGGTTCTGCTGGCCTTAATAGGCAGATGATGTTATGGGATGTGATCGATAGTCGGTGGACAGGGATGCTTCATCGACCCATTCATGCAGCAGCACTCTTCCTCAACCCTGCATTTGCATACAAATGCAATTTTCGTTTTGATGGCGAGGTGATTGAAGGGCTCCATTCCTGTATTGAGAGGATGGTACCTGATTCTGAGGTTCGTCTCAAAATCAACCGCGAGATACATAATTATCAGGATTGTGTTGGCCTATTTGGCTTTCATAATGCCATTAAGGAAAGGGCCCTCTTCATGCCACGTAAGTGACAAGTCATCACTCATTAGAAATTATAAATTTGAATTTAATTATGTTTTAACTTTTAAGTTTTTGAATTTTTTATTTCATTATTTTGTTGTAGATCTTTGGTGGCGAAGCTATGGTGCAAGGGTACCAAATTTGCAAAATTTGGCTATGCGAATCTTGAGTCAAACATGTAGCTCTTCAGGGTGTGAGCGCAATTGGAGTGTATTTGAGAAAATACACGCCAAAAAGCGCAACAGGTATAACTTTGAACTCAAGCCTTCAGTTGAGCAATTACACTTATTGTAATTTTTAATTTTTAATTTATGACCTTCAAGTGTCAAGACTCAAGAGTCAAGAGTCAAGACTCATTACTTTTTTTGACACTCTTACAGGTTGGAGTTCGCACGCCTCAACGATTTGGTGTATGTGCATTACAACATCCGACTTCGAGTGAGGCAAATAGAATCACCAATGGATCCAGATGCCATTTCCTTAGACAATATTGATGTATTGTCTCCGTGGAGGGTGGAGTCTCAGGAGCCCATATTGGAGGAGTCACCTTCATGGTTGGAGGAGCCAGTGGCAGATGATCCATTAGAGCAGGGGCAGCAAGAGGAGGACTCGGAGTCAGAGGAGCAGCAGCACTTAGAGGAGGAGCAGGAGGAGCTGGAGGAGGACACTGCGGGAGCATCAGCATCAACACCATCTGCTATAGATATAGGAGAGCATAGCTCCATGCCTATCACTCATTATTTGACATTAGGTGCAGAGGCAGTGTCAGGGCCTTCTACTACTAGGGGCAGGCCTGACAAACAACCCATCATGTTTTCCCGTAAAAGGGGGAGAGGGCAGTAGATAGATAGCTGCTAGTTTTATTTGTTATGCTACATGTAACTCATGATGATGAGATACTTTTATTATTATATGTGATGTTATTTTGTATTGGTTCTCCACATTTGAGTCCTTGAATGGACAATTATCAGGGATTAGCACGATTTGGTATCGCCTTTGATATATCATTTCTATTTGACATCATATATATCAGTGTTTTCTTCATATTTATGTGCCAATGTGTTTATTAACTTTATTTCATGTTGTTATTGCTTTATATGTTTAAAAATCTGAAAAAAATGAATATAGTATGCATTTTTTATGCTTGCTTTTGTTGTTTAAATTCTGAACATGAAGATGTTGCTTTAAAAATTAAAATAGTTTCTTGAGTGTTTGTTGGGCACTGTATAGTTATACTCATTTAATGCCAATTTTTTGTTTTTTTTGTGCCCTAGGTTTGAATTAGTTCACTACAAGTACAAATGTCAAATATGCCAAAAGCTTTGGACCCATTTTGGGAGTATGGGGAGGCTGTTGGTGGGGTAAATCAGGCACTTATATCATGCAACTTGTGTGGGACCAAGATGTCAGGAGGGATTACACGATTGAAATACCATCTGGCTAAACTCTCTGCATATGATGCACCAGATGTGATGCCTTGTATGGTTTCTAGTGCAGAGGTTATACAAAAAGCTCGTGAAGCAATTGCTGAACAAGACAGAAAGAAAGCTGCTAGGGAGAGGCCAATGGTCTCAGATAGATAGCTGCTAGTTTTATTTGTTTTGCAACTTTTGCTACATATAAGTTTATAACTGATGATGATGAAATACTTTTAAACTTTTATATATGTGATGTTGTTTTGTTTGAGTCCTTGATTGGACAATTATCACTATCAGGGATCAGTAGGATATGTGATGTTATTTTAATTTTTGTTTGAGTCCTTGATTGGACAATTATCAATTTATCACTATCAGGGATCAGCAGGATTTGGTATCGCCTTTGAAGTTTGATGTATCATTTCTATTTGACATCATATATATCAGTGTTTTCTTCATATTTATGTGCCAATGTGTTTATTTCATGTTGTTATTGCTTTATATGTTTAGAAATCTGAAAAAAAATGAATATATTATGCATTTTTTATGCTTGCCGATATTTGCCGATATTTTCGCCGATATTTCCGATAAGATATTTTCCGGACCCTCGCCGATATTTTCCCGATACCGATATTATCAACACTGGACGATAGCGATCCTAGTTGATAACGACAAGTACGATGAGGTAATGGCAAGGGCCAAGAGCATCATCCTTGACGGGGTCAAGGACCATGTAGTACCACATATTGGCGAAAAGGACACAACAAATGAGATGTGGGAGGCCCTAAAGAAATTGTACCAACATACTTCTGTGCAGAGAAGGATGTTACTAGAAAATCAGCTGCGGTCATACCAAATGCAGAACGGAGAACAAATCGACACCTTCCTCGGTCGATTGAAGGAGATCTGGGATTATCTGACTTCCATAGGGGCGACGCCAGATCAAGAATTGAGGGTGAGAACAGCCCTGAACGCAGTCTCAGAAGACTGGGAGGTGTTTGTCTAGAGCATACTGCACAGGGCGACCCTTCCAAATCGGGAAGAAATGTGGGTGGCTCTTTGCCAAGAAGAGATCAGAAGGCTGAGCAAGGCAGGAAGTAGCGGCAAGGGGATCAAAATCAAGAAGGAGGAGGAGGTGGATGTTGCCCTAGCATCTGAGAGAAAGCAGGAGAAACGGAATAAGAAGGACCTCTATAAGGTCAAATGCTTCCACTGTGGGGAGCTGGCTCATTATGCGACCCAGTGTCCAAGGAAGAAGAGCAAGGGAGAGGCCCCCGAGACCAAGGCTTCCCCAGCAAGGGCAAAGAAGGAAGTGGAGATAGACGATGACTATGCCATGAGTACACACACACCACTTGAGCGGAAGTGGGAGACATCGAGCTGTAGTCAGACGAACTACGACGATGAGGGGTAGGATCCTCGAGGTACCCAGCCTCTTGGATTATACCTTGCTACAGGAGCCCCGATGAGGAGTAGCAGCACTGACAGATGTCAGTAGTGACAGATGCAGCTGGAGCGACAGAGGGAGCTACAGTGCAGGATTCCCAGGACAGCGTGAGGCAATAATGCGAGAAGCACGGGAGTGTTGCACCAGTGCAGGATGGCACAAAAAGGTGTGCAACAGTGCGAGATGCATGGAGTAGTTACAGTGGCGCAGAGATTAGAGAAGGAGCACTTGTCAGCGACAGAGGGAGTTTCGGCATTGTGGGTGTCTCTAGCCTGACAGAGATGTCAGAGTTGGGAGATCAGTTACTTACTTCTTAGTAACTGAGTTGTAGTGCAGCAGTTAGCAGTGGCAGTACTATGGGCAGCACAATGCAGCAAGATAAGAGGGAGCTACCGTACAGATGCAACAGTGGCAGTGGCAGGGCCATGGGTAGCAGTACGAGATGCAGCAATGCTGATGATGGGCAACAGGCCTAGCATTACCACAGGGACCTATACCGGATGATCAGGGTGATACTCAGTGAGGAGTATTATTAGAGCACAGTCCTCGCTAAGAGGGAGTGTTGATTTGGGATAGCATCAGATGTGCTCTAGCCACGAAAATTAGTGGAGAGGCTAAGGCAGATGAGATCTCCAATACCCAGAAAGGGTTTGGGCAGATTCTAAACAGTTTGGGAAATATTAAAATAATTAATATTTTTAATGGAGTCCCTAAGTCTAAACTTAGGGAAAATAAAATATTAATGTGAATTAATATAAAACTATGTTAGAATGGTCCAAAAGTCATGGATCAAGCCAGATCTAATATTAGTCGTTGAGTAGGGACTTAATCTCGGTCGTTGATTTGTCAACGAGAAAAGTATAAGAGGAGGCTTGAGGGTCACTTGGATAACGCATCGAGTTGATCAAGATTTCGACTTTCTGGGGCAGGGTTTGCTGAGAATGTTGAGAGAGTGATCAGAGTTGCAGCTGAGGGCAGTGAATACAGAAGCAGAGAGGCAGAGATAGTACCGGGAGGATTAGCACAGTAGTCTGGAGAGAGGGACGCAGAGCCAGCCAGAGGTTCGCACAGAGCCTGCCAGGGCTCACGCAGAGGCAGCCAAAAGCTGCGCAGTGCCTCAGAGAGCCAGCGTGGGTGATGCAGAGGCTCTAAGGGCTAACACAATGCCTCTAGAGGCTGACGTAGGTTAAGCCAGAGTGACGTTTGGCAGACGTTGGGCCAGAAAGGGCTGACGCAGTCCCTAGAGGCTGACACTAGGGTTTTCGTGGGGCAGATTGAAACTAAGGAGCTGTCGGAGTGTTTGTCTAGGGTTTCAGCCGGAGCATCTGTCTCCGAAGGAGAGGTACTACTGCCAAGATTTTTCTCTGTTGGGTGAGCCAATTTTGGCACCAGATTGTATTTTGAAACTGCTTAATAATTACAACCCTTAGATAGCTGCACCGGTTTTCCTGCATTGGGTTTTTCCGAGGACATTAGTCCAAAAACAACGGTGTCACTTGTGTGCTTGTTTGTTTACTTCAGTTGACGATCTGTAATGTGTTGAGCATGTACTTGTATTTATTTTCAGTATTTACATGGTAAATAACTTGTTAATTAATCTAAACAAGTAGGCAAAAATAAATCAGAAAGTACGTGAAGGGTTTCTAACAGTTACACTTAGAAATTCCAACATATTGCTTCTTGAAGCCTTATGCCATAAATTTGAGACTTCTTGAGAGATTCTATCATATCACCTTATACCTTAACCCTAGAATACCTTTCATACGCGATCCTATCCTACCTGGACTCCTCTCATCAATGAAAATCGATAAAGAGCAGGGGTCCTTGGCTGTGATAATAGTGGGCCATTGCTCCATTGATAGCACTTGCTCTAGCTTTCTGTCTTGTAGGGTTTCCCTCTCCAAGGCCTGCTAGATTTTGCGGTAACAAGGCCAACACTTCTTTTTCATAGATGAGTCTAGGTAAGTTCTTTCCTCTGAGTTCACTATTTTCAAAGGCAAGGGGCATTCCTTCTTGCATCAAAACTGCAACAATGCTATGTCCTGAGGCATCACACTCCACAATGAATTTTTTTGTGACATTAGGTGTTGGCAAAGCGAGTTGTACACATAACCTCTTTAAGTTCTTCAAATGCTTTCATTGCTTCTTTAGTCCAGAAAATGGTTCCTTCAATAATTTTGTTAAAAGCGTTGCTACTTGACCATAATTCTTGACAAATTTGCAATAATTCTTCAAGGTATTGGGGTTTGGCCATTCCCTTATCAACATGTTGTACATGCTCTTCCCAAGATTTGCTATAAATTAGTATGTCCACAAAAAACACTAGCACAAATTTTCTAAGTTAGGGTTTGAAAATAGAATTCATCAAGCTTTGAAATGTTGGAGGTGCATTTGTAAGTCCAAATGGCATAACCAAAACTCATAATGACATTCATGTGTTCCAAATGTTGTTTTGGGAATGTCTTCTTGCGTCATTATGATTTGATGATATCTAGAAAAAAGATTCAACTTAATAAAGAAAATTGCACCATGCAATTCATCTAACAATTCATCAATAACAGGAATTGGAAACTTATCTTTGATTATATTTTGTTGAGTTGTCCCTACTCTGGACACATATGCCATGAATGATGCTTGATTTTAACATTTCTTTAACCATATGCTCAATCTCACTCTTTTTTGCATGTGGATCCATGTAAGAACTAATCTTAGGTGCTACACTTCCAGCTTGCAAATGAATAGCATGGTCATGATCTCAAACAAGATGAAGACCCTTTGGCATTTCTCCAAATACCTTAGCATGATTGTTGATAAATTTTTGAAGATCCACTAGTGCACAGGATATAGATGTTTGAACATCTAATGAACACAATTGTACAACTACACCTTGGTGTCCATTTTTTTTATCACTTTTGACATGTTATTAGAGCTTATCACTTTACTGGGTTTTCCTTGGATATCTCCGAGCTCAATTTCTTTCCTTTTTGAGAAAAATATTATGAAAAGATCTTGGAAATTAAGGGCCACTATTCCCAATAATTATAGCCAATGGACCCCTAATACAATGTCAACACCACCCATTTGGATTGCAATTATGGGACTAACCAATAAATACTCCCCCATATTCAACTTAATGTTATTGCACTTCTCTGAACAATTTATGGTACCTCCATCTACAATCATCACTTGAAATTTTGGTGTTGGATATGTAAGGCAATTAAGAATTATTGTCAATTTGTAATTGGTGAAGTTATGGGTACTACCTGAATCAATCAATATTGTTAGCCTTTGCTTTTTGAAATATACTTCTATATTGAGAGTTTGTGGAGTACAGACGCTGGCCAATGTATGACAAGAGATTGTTGGAGTAGTCTCTTCTAGCTCTGGATCTTATGAAGTTTCCATTTCTCGTTCTTCATCTTCACAATCTATATAGAATAATTTATTCTCAGTGCATTTATGCCATTTACTATACTTCTTGTCATAGTTGAAACATAGTCCCTTTACTCTTCTTTCATCCATTTGCTAAGGAGTTAACTTCGACAGTTTAGGAAAGGGAGTATAATTTTCTCTATAGTTATTAGTGACAAATTTTCTAGTGACCATATTTTTATTTTCAACTTCCCTTGCCAAACTGAAAGCATGATTTAGAGATTTAATGTAAAATTCCAAACAGAAAAATACAGTAGATAATAGAAGCAAAGAACTAGCTACAGCTATAGAATTCAGAAATACACAACCATACACATTAAACACTGAGAGATGAGCAAAAATATTGAGCCATTATATTAATATGGGTAAATCTAAGTACAATAAATGAGAGTAGAGGAACCTGGGCTTGCTACTGCAACCTATGACAAGAACCCAGGTGTGAATACAATGCTCAAATGTTGGGAAGATTCATTAGGAAGACTTTGCATGCCCAGGAAGAATTATTAGCTGCTGTTAAAGGAATACTATAGAAACTGCTATGTGAAGTGCTCAGAATGAAATGAAACTAGGTGAGCGGCCTCCTCGCAAGAACCCCAGAAAAACCCAGAAATATCTCACGAACCCAACTGGTGGAAATGGTCCTAGAGTGAACTGCGCCCTCCTCCAATAATTTTTTATGCTGGTTGTTGGATGGAACTAGGAATTCTATCCTCGGAAGTGCTCAAAAAATTATGCAAAATAAATCTTAGCCTCCTTTTACCAAACCCACAAAAACCAGAAAGGGTTTGGGTTGAATCCACCAACCCCTGGTGATCCCCAACAAGTGTGAAATGCTCAATTTGGCCAGAAAATGCGCCAAATTTTGATACTATTGAATTAGGGCTAAATCCATCGTTGAAGATTTCCTCACGCTCTTCTACAAATTTATCTTCGGAAGCCTAGTCTTTTCCCAACCCCTTGCTCCAAGAATCAACTCTGTCAATGCCCTCACAAGCTATGTCCAAGTTACTCTACGCACTGCCATAATTGACAAATTTGGCCCACAAAATAATTTTGACCTCAGCCCTGGAAATCCACTACAAAATCACCGACATCAATAGAGAAAACCACCTACAAAATAGTTGGAACTCCAACCCACAATAATTGATCCTCCAATGAGCAACTCAAACTGCCTCTATGCCCCAGGAGTGTGCAATTGAGTGAATACCTACAATAAATCTCTATGGAAATCTTGAATTGGACTCCCCAAATTTCTTCACTAGGGAGACACTCAAAGTTCCCCGAAATGAGGGTGGAATTCCCGCTCTAAAATTCCTTGTGTTGAACAACACAAGTTGTCTTGGCTAACCACCACGAGAACTAATTTTTGAATTATCAAATAACCAAAGATAATCCACAAGATGAGTCCATCCTCCTTTTATAACTTTTCCTCATGCTTCTAGACTCCTTTTTAATATTATTTTATTGGTGGGGGCCATTTTCCACTAACTTATTTTTGCCTCCATTTAAAAAAAAAAATAATTTTCCGCTATTCTCCCATAAAATAATACTAGCCACCATTCTCCAATAATATTTGCCCCTTTTTAATTAATATTATTTAAATTTGGCAAAATTCCTTAGTGACTCCCATGCTCACAAAATTGGGGATATTACAGTTCTCCCCGCCAAAAATTGCTTGTCCTCAAGCAATGCTCGAGCAAGCGCTCCCTCTCTCTACTGGCCCAAATTGTCACTGCAACAATACCGGGGTCCCAAATGTACCATTGAGCCACCCTAAATCCATGCACCATCTTGTCATAAAGATGCCACCATGTTAACACTACACCACTCTGATTATAACTGACTACCCATCGTATGCATATCGTATCCTTCTCTCCTGGAACTCGATGGTGAAATACCAATAAAGGCCAAATACATTCTGCCTAGGCATCTCCATAATGCCAAAGCCTACCCATCCAAGGCTAACCCTAGACCTGTGCAGCAATAAGGAAAGCCCGCGTCGCCATACGACGAAGACCTACATAAAACCCCATGTGTCAACCCAAGAGTGAACTAGATCACTCTTTGACATGACTCCGCTCATCACAAGACAAAGTGATCTATCAACCAGCTGAATCCCTAGATCCCATAGCTAGACCTGTTGTGGCATAGCTCTAACAACAGTTGGAATCCATCTGTGCCTCATCTCTAGTCCCTGCATGCAATCAATATATAGGCTCCACATATCATGAACTAATCTGATGCATGCTAAACTGTCATGTTCCTGCCACTGTGTAGTATCGATGACCGCTAGAAACCACATGTGCCAAATAGCTACCTCCTAAATGCAGCCAATAGATGGGTATCCTCTGCTCACACAACATCCCAACATGCCCTAATGAAAGAGTGCCACATGTCTTCGTCGTGACCAATCCCCAGGTGTAGGCTCAACAATGAATGGTATGCCACCCCTACAGAAGATCACTTCATCCCCCAGCCTGTGGCTGTGAACTCGCGCACCAACCCTACTCCTTCACTGGAGAATATCTATCATGCTTCTGAGGCACTGAATCTCATAGTGTTGTCTTAGGCAAATCCCCCAAGTCCTGCTATCCACACTATGGGTTTGGATCAGACACAAGGCTCCCCTCAACTACATGTGGTGCCAACGAGTGGAAGATGCATGGGTTCCGATGGGTATGATTAAGAACTCGTGTGGACGCTCCCAACCTATCACGTGATCGATTTTCTCTTAACTTGTGTATGTCCAGCCCAATGGCATGCCTAACATCCTCGTGAAGAAATCTCCCTACTATTAGCACTCCATTAGTCTGCAATGCAGCCATGCACGCTACTACACATAACCATGTATCCTCGTGTCCCCTGGCATGCACCCAGTCGCACATCTTTGTGCACCGTCGGGCCCTGCTACATGCTACTGCACCATCCTGAATCAGATGGTATCCCTCCTATATTGATGTGTCCATCATTCTATGAGGAAATGTATTGCAATGTGATCCGCTCCTCCTACACAACGGTGCAACCCTGGGTACCATTGTACACCACTACACACCTCCGCGTTCCTCTGCATATTGTTATGCACCACTGCATACCCCTATACACCCCTGGATATCAAGGTCTACGACTAAATCCATAGGCATCATCCTGCATCTTGTCAAGCTTGCCATCTCCACTACCACACCTCCATAACATCAAATGAGTGGTCCTCCCCTCCTCATCCTCTCCAAGAGATCTGATAGGAAAACCTCCCTAAATGCTAGTGGTGGTGTCACTAAGGTGTTGCCACTATGTGACCTATGCACCCCACATATCCATAGGAAACCCTCATCGCCATAGAACATTTTGTCTTGTGGCCTGCTAATACCACGCCCTTCGATCAACCCCAGTTGGAGTATCTAGATCCTCCTACGACCCCATGTACGACCAGTCTCTCATGACAACTCATGGTGTCTACCCATTGTCCTGTCAATCCATCTTGTCAGTACTACTTTCCGAGCATCTGATGAAGACATGAAAGTGCGAACGTGATCAGTCGTTGGATCCACCACCTTGCTAACACCATCACTAGCTAAGTCCATGATGTGATGGGGAATCCCACCTGGATCCCAATAACAATCTGGCCCTCGTACTCCTCTAGTAATCCCTAGTGTTTGCCAACTTGTGGCCATGGATGTGTCCAACCTCCTAGCCCACCCCATAGGGTACCGTCTTAGTACCTCTCGCCATCCAATCCCGTGAGAGGGACAAGATGCAAGAACACATGTACACCTAACAACTCCATCATGCAAATGTTTCACCCTGCGCAACTCGTGTTGCCTCGTCCCACGGTCCTAATCAATGCATAAAATTCGTCTAAATAACCCTGCCTCCGTCTCTCCAATGTGTAGAGGTAACCTAACAGTGCAGCAAGCCCTATCTATGTAAGCCTGAAGAGAGCCACTATCAAGAATTATTGTCGCCCTGCTAGCTTCATGCGCATCTATCTGCTCTTGGTCGATGACAGACCCAAAAGAGGATTGCCCATCCTCCTCTACCATGGGTTCAACAGGAATCACTAGTTGTCCCTCCAAAAATAGCTCGTCATGCATAACACCCTCATCTAGCTCATGCTCCTCAAGGTGCTCTCCAAACTGCTATATGTGGTTGTCGTCTGGAAACTCTATCACGACTCTGGGTACCTCTGTGCCTACTATCGCCTCATCAGTGGATGAACCCATAGGAGTATGCTCTACCCTCTCTGCAAATGTCTCAACCTGAGCCATCAATGGGCTCTCCAGCAGTGGTGACTCCTAAGTCATATTAGGCTGACCTAAGTCCTCACAGCTACTAAGATTATCTGTCTCATGCATTATTTCCTCCTCATGCTCGATGTCAGGAATCACCTCCATGAAGTGGGCCTTTCCCTTAGTGTACCTACACCCTGGGGTCCATGACTCCTGATCTGTAAAGCCAAAGTTCCTCCTCCCGAGCTCTCTCCAGATCTCATCCTCTGACTGTCCCCCTCTAAATGAAGATCTAGCTCCTGATATATGCTTCTCCTTCAAATGACAAAACTCCCCAAATGATAGAGTCCTCTTGACCCTAGGGTCCAATGCATCATACTCATCAATCCCCTCTATGAAATACCTCATCAAGTCTGCAAAGGTGTTCGTCTTTCTCTTCCTCTCAAGTTCATCCAGGAAATGAAGCATGGTAGGTCGACTATACTGGCCATACGGATGGATGTTGTTATGTTGGGTTGTGTGTGCATGTGAATGGCTTCTCTGTTGGTTGTGTATCATTTGTTGTATACTCTTTAGAATCTGATGGATTTTCCTAACCAACTGTTGGTTCTGCCTGATCAACTCCTCCATGGTCCCTTGTGTACTCTTCCTTTTTGCTTCATTAGAGTGCCCATAAATTCACCAGTCACCATGCATGCATAGCTAAAACCTCCATGATCTTGCTAGTTTCCCCACAGCTGGCCAAGATCATGCTCTAATACCATTGTAATGTTCCAAATGGAAAAATTCAGTAGATAATAGAAGCAAAGAACTAGCTACAATTATAGAATTCAGAAATACACAACCATACACATTAAACACTGAAATATGAGCATAAATCTTGAGCCATTATATTAATATGGGTAAATCTAAGTACAACAAATGAGACTGGAGGAACCTGGGCTTGCTATTGCAATCTATGACAAGAACCCAGGCGTGAATACAATGCTCAAATGTTGGGAAGATTCCCCACAAAGACTATGCATGCCTAGGAAGAACTTCTAGTTGTTGTTGGAAGAAGACAAGAGAAACTACTCTATAAAGTGCTCAAAATGCGATGAAACTAGGTGAGCGACCTCCTCGCAAGAACCCCAGAAAAACCCAGAAATATCTCACGAAATCAAGTGGTGGAAATGATCCCAGAGTGAACTACGTCCTCCAATAATTTTTGTTGCCAGTTGCTAGATGGAACTAGGTGTTGATTTGTGGTAGCATCAGATGTGCTATAGCCATGAAAATTGGTGGAGAGGCTAAGGCACATTAGATCTCCAAGACCTAGAAATCGCTTGGGGAAATTCCACCTGATTGGAGAGATATTAAAATAATTAATATTTTTAATGGGGTTCCTAAGTCTAAACTTAGGAAAATTAAAATATTAATGGGTATTAATATAAAACTGGGCGAGGATGTTCTAAATGACATGGATCAAGCCAAAACTAATCTTAGCCATTGATTAGGGACTTAATCTCGACCGTTGAAGACTCAACAGGAAAAGTATAAGAGGAGGCTTAAGGGTCAGTTGGAGATACACCATATTGATCAGTCAGTTCGATTTTCTGGAGTGCGGTTTTGCTGAGAGAATCGAACCAGTGATTTGTTGCAGCAAGGGGCAGTTCGGCACGAGGCCGAGAATACATCGCAGAGAGGCAGAGATAGTGCCAAAGAGACAGCGCAGAGCCTGGGAAGGCTAACGCAGAGGCAGCTGGGACTTATGCAGAGGCTGAAGAGGCCAATGTGCGTGACGCAGAGGGTCAGAGGGCTGACGTAGAGAGCCAAGAGGCTGACGCAGAGGCATCAGTAGTTGCGCAGAGGTTAGCAGAGCTAGCGCAGAGCCAAGAGGCAGCGTTGGGTGATTTTCGTGGGGAAGACTAAGTGTTGGTGAGCTGAGAGGGTGACGCAATCCCTATCAGAATGACGCATAGCAGTGGAGAAGCTTGGAGCAGCTTTCGTTGTCTAGCTAAGGAGTTGTCGCAGTTGTTGTGGGACCGTTCATCCGGTGATTGATCAGTCGAAATATTTGTCTTCAAGGAGAGGTATTACTGCCGAGGACATTCTCTGTTGGGTGAGCCATTTCCAGCACCCTAGTTGTAGTCAAAAACTGCATAATAATAAAACCCTCATGGCTGCTACACCGATTTTCCCGCATTGGGTTTTTCCAAGGACAATTGTCCAAAAATAACGGTGTCCCTTGTGTGTTTGTCTCAGTTATTTCAGTTGTTGATCTGTATACGTGTTAAGGTTGCATTTGTGTTTATTTTCGATATTTATATTTATAAATAACTTGTTAATGGAAAGAATAAGTAGGAGAAAATAAACTAGATAATGCAGTAGGGATTTCTGACGTGTCAGACTTAGAAATTTCAACATGGTATCAGAGCATTGCAGATCATAGGAGGACTCAAGGCACTAGCAATAATCTAAAGAATTGCAACAGTAACATTTGTCCTGAGAGACAACATTGTTCCAGAGCAGAAGCAATGGAGAAGAAGTGACGCAGAGGTCCTACATCATCATTTCGAGCCAGGAGGAAGGTCAGCACAAAGGCAGAGAGGGGCAAATCAGACCTACATAGTGCCCGGTCATCTTTCTCAGCCAGGAAGGATTGAAGATGTGGCCAGGAGGAGCGGATTCTGCCGTTGTCGGGATTGCGCGGAGCCTGAAAGGCTCAATTTCTTCAGTTGTCGGGGCTTGGGGCGCTGTGGGTAGATTGTGATTGAGAAGCTGGTGGGGTGTTGGTTATGTCAGAACAGAACAATACCTAACGAGATGGAACCAAGGTAGAAGGAGTCGCTACATTCACGGATTTATAGTCAAGAAATTCAGATCTGAGTTGCAGTTGCAAGGAGGATTGGAGAGGAGCGGCTCGGCAGTTGGCCAGAGGATTTCCAGGAGGGAAATGAGATCTTAGAGGGAGATTACCAAGAGGGAAGTCAAAACTCAGAGGGAGTCCAGAAGAGAAGCTAAAATGGCAGTGAACGGACTAAGGGATCAGGGAAGGTTGGATGGGGCTTCCAACTTTGTCATCTGGAAGGCCAGGATCCTAGCAATCCTGGATCAACATCGCATCAAGGACTTTGCCTTGAGAACCATGGCTATCCCAGTCGACCTAGTAGAGAATGAGAAGTATGAGGATGCAATGGTGAGGGCGAAGTGCATGATCCTAGAGGGGTCAAAGATCATGTCATACCACATATTACTGAAAAGAACACAACAAAGGAAATGTCGAATACTTTGAAGAACTTGGATTAGGGCATTTCCGTGCAGCGGAAGATGCTATTGGAGAATTAGCTACGGTCGTATCAGATGCAGAAGAGAGAGAAAATAGATCCATTCCTTCTCAAGTTGCAAGAGATTCATGACCAGCTTACTTCTATCGAGTCTACACTGGATCCAGAATTTATGGTTAGCACTGCCATGAATGCAGTTTCCAAGGAGTGGGAGACATTTGTCCAAAGTATCTTGGGCAAGGCCACTCTTCCAGGATGGGAGGAGATGTGGGAAGATCTTCGCCAAGAAGAGATTAGGCGGATGACCAAGGTAGGGAGTAGTGGCAAGGGAGGTCGAATCAAGAAAGAGGAGGAGGAGGATGCAACTCTAGCATCTGCAGAACAATAAGGGAAGAGGAAGAAGAAGGATATCTCCAAGGTCAAATGCTTCCATTGTGGGGAACTAGGGCATTATGCATCCCAGTGTCCTAGGAAGAAAAACAAGGGAGAGGCTTTCGATTCTAAGGCAGCTCCAGCTAAGGCAGAGAAAGAGGTCGAGACTGATGACGTGCCATGAGTGCTCATGCACCTCTAGAAAAGAGGTGGGGAGACATCGAGTTGTATTCAAGAGCACTACATACTAGGGGCAAGATCCTTGAGGTGCCCAAACTCTTGGATCATATCCAGCTACAAGAGCCCTTAACAACAGTAGCAGAATGACAGGGGTCGAGTGGAGCAAAGTGTAGTGGAGAAACAAGACAGTGCTTGAGTGCAGAAATCTGAGGAAGCACAGTGAAGGTTGCAACAGTACGAGAGGCACAGAGGTGTATGCAGCAGCACAGTAACAACAGAGGGAGCACAGGATAGCAGCAGAGGCAGCTTCAGTTTCACGACGCTTCCAGAGTAACTGGGATGTCAGTATTTGGGAGAAGTCAGTTACCTACTTCTCGGTAGTTGAGTTGCAGTGCAGCAGTTAGAAGTCGTAGTGCTAGGGGCAGCATGGGCAGCATATTGAGAGGGACTTGCAGTACAGATGTAGCAGTGGCAGTGGCAATGTCATGGGAAACAGTACAAGAAGCAGCAGTGCAGATGATGTGAGGCAGCAAGCCAAGCATCAACACAGGTACCGGTGCGAACGATCAGTGTGATGTGTCAACAGTGAAGCATTACTAGAGCGCATTCCTCGCTAAGAGGGAGTTTTGATTTGTGGTAGCATCAGATGTGCTCTAGCCATGAAAATTCGTGGAGAGGCTAAGGCACATAAGATCTCCAAGATCCAGAAATCGTTTGGGGAAATTCCCCCCGATTGGAGAGATATTAAAATAATTAATATTTTTAATGGCGTTCCTAAGTCTAAACTTGGGAAAAATAAAATATTAATGGGTATTATTATAAACTGGGTGAGAATGTTTTAAATGACATGGATCAAGGCAAATCTATTCTTAGTAGTTGATTAGGGACTTAATCTCGATCGTTGAAGACTCAATAGGAAAAGTATAAGAGGAAGCATGAGGGTCAGTTGGAGGTACTCCATATTGATCAATCAGTTCGAATTTCTGGAGCGGGGTTTTGCTGAGAGAATCGAAACAGCGATCTATTGTAGCAAGGGGCAGTTCGGCACGAGGCCGAGAATACATAGTAGAGAGGTAGAGATAGTGCTAGAGAGACAACGCAGAGCCTGGAAAGGCTGACGCAGAGGTAGCTAGGACTTACACAAAGGCTGAAGAGGCCAACGTGGGTGACGCAAAGGGTTAGAGGGCTGACACATAGAGCCAAGAGGCCGACATAGAGGCATCAATAGCTGCACAGAGGCTAGCAGAGCTGACGTAGGGCCAAGAGGTAGCGCTGGGTGATTTTTGTGGGCAGACTAAGTGCTGGTGAGCTGAGAGAGTGACGCAGTCCCTATCAGAGTGATGCATAGTAGTGGAGAAGCTTGGAGCAGCTTTCGTTGTCCAGCTAAGGAGCTGCCACAATTGTTGTAGGATCATTCATCCGGTGATTGATCAACTGAAATATCTGTCTCCGAGGAGAGGTATTACTGCTGAGGACATTCTCTGTTTGGTGAGCCATTTCTAGCACCCTAGTTGTATTCAGAAACTACATAATAATAAAAACCTCATATGTATTGCACTGGTTTTACCGCATTGGGTTTTTCCGAGACGATTGTCCAAAAATAACAGTGTCCCTTGTGTGTTTGTCTCAATGATTTCAGTTGTTGATCTGTATGTGCTAAGGCTGCATTTGTGTTTATTTTCGGTATTTATATTTATAAATAACTTGTTAATGAAAAGAACAAGTAGGAGAAAATAAACCAGATAATGCAGTAGGGATTTCTAATGTGTCAGACTTAGAAATTTCAACACTAGAAATTCTACCCCCAGAAGTGTTCAGAAAATTTTGCAAAATTAATCCTAGCCTCCTCTCACCAAACCCCCAAAAACCCAGAAAGGGTTTGGGTTGAATCCACTGACACCTAGTGACCCCCAACAAGTGCGAAATGCTCAATTCGGCCAAAAAACGCCCCACAATTTTGATTCTACTGAATTAGTGTCAAATCCACCGTTGAAAATTTCCCCACACTCTTCTACAAATTTATCTTTGGAAGCCTAGCCTTTTCCCAACCCCTTGTTCCAAGAATCAACTCTCTCAGTGCCTGCACAGGCTATGTCCAGGTGACTCTACGTACTGCTAGAATTGACAAATTCGGCCCACAAAATAATGTTGATCTCAGCCCTGCAAATCCACTACAGAATCATCGACATCAATAGAGAAAACCACCTACAAAATAGTTGGAACTCCAACCTACAATAATTGATCTTCCAATGAGCAACTCGAACTGCCTCTATGCCCCGGGAGTGTGCAACTGAGTGAATACCCACAATAAAGCTCTATGGAAATACTGAATTGGACTCTCCAAATTGCCTCGCAAGGGAGACACTCGAAGTTCTCTGAAATGAGGGTGGAATTCTGGCTCGGAAATTCCTTGTGCTGAACAAGACAGGTTGTCTTGGCCAAGCAGCTCAAGGGAACTAATTGTTGAATTATCAAATGACCAAGGATAATCCACAAAATGAATCCATCCTCCTTTTATAATTTTTCCTCATGCTTCTAGACTCATTTTTAATATTATTTTAATGGTGGGGGCCATTTTCCACTAACTTAATTTTGTCTTCATTTTAATAAAATAATAATTTGCCGCTATTCTCCAATAAACTAATACTAGCCACCTTTCTCCAATAATATTTGCCCCATTTGAATTAATATTACTAAAATTCAGCAAAATTCCTTAGTGACTCTCATGCTCACAAAATTGGGGATATTACATTTAGGTTCAAAGAGATGCACCTCATGTTGGATGCTTTCCTTTAAATTTCCCATAAATATGTCTAACAAGTTATTCTTTGAAATGTTTTTTACTTTGACACTGAGCTTTTGGAATTGTTGAATGTGCTCTACAACTAGACCTTTTTGTCAAAGATTTACAAATTGAGTAAAGAACATGTTGCTCTTAATATCCCCATAATGTGTTATCAATTCCTCTATTAAAAGGACCAAGATATAAAAAAAAAAAAAAAAACAACTACTTTTACAAAGCCATTGATACTATACATGGTGGTCTTGTTCTAGAAATATGGATACAATATTTATCTTTTATAAGGATGCCACTTGTTGTAGATCAAAGTATTGCTTAATCTGAAATACCATGTTACATGATCATTATCATCAAATTTCCTCATATCAATCTAAGGATTGTAGCAGTTCCTTGTTGCTAACTTGAAGCCCTATTGATGTGGATCTTGGATTGAAAATTCATGATTATGGCTCTGTGATTCAAAATTTGTGCTCTCCAATTGTGATAGCATACCCCCCATATGAGATTGACTCTCAACAACATGCTTCTCCTTAAGTTCACGATGTCCTTGGATCTCCACATCCCTTTTACGAAGCCTTCTCCAAGAGAGGATCTTCCATGGCAATCATGGATTTTTATATTTCTTCCTTATTTTCATTCATCTTTATAAATTATTTCTATTCCTTATTTTTATTCATCTTTCTTTTCCACCTTTCTTTTAAGCTTTTCTTAAGAGGAATCCACCCTTTTCAACATACTACCATCCATTTGATCAAATTTCTTCTCTAATTGAGATAACCTAAATTATATTCCTCACTTTCTTCATGAGTCCGGGATGGACCTTCAGTAGATTTACTTGGTGTAGTAGATTTCTTTGGAGGCATGTTGGAAAATAATAATAGTCCACATCTTTATTACAACGAAAAAAGAGATCCTCTAATGAACAGTTAGGTCACTAGTAAGTTAAATAACCTTAATTTGGAGAATATCAGAATGGTTGAAGCTTTATTGATATATCTTTGAGTTTTTAGACCTTCTGGATTTGAAAATTTATTTTGTAATGTTCTGATATGTAATTTTTGCAATTCCACAGCTGTGAACTAAATCTGATGTGTCATCTGAAATATATAGTAACTTTCCCAAAACTAGTGAATATTAAACCCATAAGTCTAACATCCCCTTGATTAATGTTCAGCTATTTCATGTAGAGAACACATTTTGTGTTGATTCAATATGATTTATGCAGGAAATAAGAAAATGGTCATTATTCATAGCAATAGCATTTAACAATAGGAACGTTACAACGGCACCTCATATTTTTTGACGCCATGCATTAAGCTTTTTCGTTTCAAGCAAAGCAAATTGTGAATTGAATTAACTGGAATAACTGAACTATAAACCTACAGTACTATAAACAACTGTAAAAAATGCATTCAAGAGAATTATAAATACCTGTGAAGTAACAAGAACAATCACACGTGCCAAGGCAAATGCAATAGAATTCAAGCTAAGCGTTTGTGTTTCACACTGAGAAACAGCCTGCATTTCAAATTGCAAAACACGCAACTAAGAATTTTATAAGACATGTGAAAAATAAGTTATAGACAACACCTAACATATCAACAAATTTATGTTCTATGCTTAAAGGATACATCACAAAGGCCCACAGATACTGGCTCCTATCCATATTCCTCAAAATTTGACAAGATTCAACCTAAGTTATCAGGATTCGGATCCAGATCTGGATCCGGATATGGATCTGCCAGTTTTATGAAAAGCCAGGATCTGGAAACGGCAAGTACAAGCAAATATAAAATATTTTAAAATTTTTAATATTTAAATTTATATAAATATAAAAATAAAAACGTATGCTAATTTTTAAATATATAATTTTGACATACAATAAATAATTCTTATTGTATCATTTATAAATATGAATTAAACATTAATTAGATTTACATAAAAATAAAAAAACTTATCTGAATTTTTAAATATATACTTCATTATAATACTTTAAAAATAGTTATTAAGTTAATTATAATATAATTTATGCATCATTTATAAATATTTAAACACTAATTATTAGTTATAATTATTTATATTAAGCAAATTATTAAACTTATTTTAGAAAAAATACCTTTTAAACTCGAAAATAAACTTTTAAATTGATTAAAATATAAACTTACCTTTTAAACTTTAAAATATCTTCTAAATGATGATGATGATGGTTAACGTCCACTGAGACCAAACTTTGGTCTATCGGACCTAAAGAAACAAATTATTTAGTTTGATTTAAGATTTTATTCCTATGCTCAAAAAGCTTGGAGAGAAGCCTCCCGAGCTCACTATAATTTTGACATCGTAAAAGGCTAGGAAGGTCAGTGTTGCGACAAAGATTATGAAACTGAGATCTAATGTGGTTGTACGCGGGGCACTCTAAGAGGAAGTGGTTTTCATCCTCGATGTTCCTATTCTCACAGAGATGGCAGATCCTTTCCATCCATGGTGTTTTAGGAACTGCCCAACGACCTGTTTCACTATGGAGCTCATGAGAGTTCGTTCTAATCTTCGCTATATTAATTTTCTTCTTTGAGCTAGTTAAAATAGAGAGATACTTCTGATCTTCTAGGGTGGGGTTGATGACCTTCTTATAATAACTTAATTTTCTTTTAGCTACTAAATCTTTCTCACACCACATTTTTTCTTTGAACTTAGAAGTGACAATATTTTTAATGTTATTAATGAGTAGATTATAATCTTCACGTCACATGAGTAGATTATAAATATGAGTAGATTATAATCTTCACGTCACATGTATTAAAATGTATTAAAGGTTATTAAAGTTTGTAATATGCCATTGTATTAAAGTTTATAATATGGTCAACATAGAAATAATAAATTGTGGCCCGCCATCTTAATCTGTCTCTCATCATTCGCATCATTGACTTGCATTAAGTTTATAATGTCTTGTATTAAAGTTTATAATATGTTTAACATAAAAATAATAAATTTTATGTCGCCCAACAACTCCCTAGTTTATTTTCACGGAGGGATTCATTAATCGATTTCTTATCATTCGATTGACTTGCATTGAATTTTCTGTTTTGGAATTTTGTGTTGAAGTACGTTGACGGTTTTCTACCCACAGACAAAAGATGGGCAGAAAATGAAATAAAATGATATTTTAACGTCCACGAGACTAAAAATAGTCTATGGGACCATTAGTTCCCTGCTTTTTGCAATTCAATCCTTTTCTTATTCAAATTGATGATGTGCTGGCCCAACCTTCCAACAATCCCCTCGCTGAAAAGACAATGCCAAGAAACTGATGCTAACATATTCCCATTTCTTTCTCTAGCGTCTTTGAAAGCATCAAATTCCAAAATGAGATGTTTTTCCAATTCCACTGCCCCAAAGGTGCAAAATGTACATACCCGTTCTTCCCGAGCTTCTTTAGGCCTTTTCCACCATCCTGTTTCAAACTGAAGTTGATGTGAGTTGGTTCTTAATTGAGCAATAAGAACCTTTGCCCTCCATGGAATGCTAGCTCCAATGAACTCTTTTTGTTGTAGATCACACGTAGGGTTGAATTCCTCAATGTAGTACTTTTTCTTTCTACTCAACTCTTTTTCCCACACCCGTTTATGAAACTTCTCCATAACAAAATTCCTTAGCTCCTTGCTATTTGTGGGACAGGCATTGAGGTAGATATTCCATTTTTTCATCCATGTGTAGTTTTGTTTCATCCATATTCTCTTTCTTTCACTCATGCCTTCATTGAAGATAACATTAGGCCATCTACCTACTCCCATTTGCTCAATTCTCTTTAAATATCTTATGAGCCGCACCATACCAATTGCTTCAATGGGAGTTGCTCCTGTTTCAGTCAACATTATATAATAAGGTACTGAACTTTTTATTTTGAACTTGCTCATGATCAAGCATTTTTGGATTTTCTCAATTTGTTTCCATTTTGAGACGGGGGTGCTGCTAGCCCACAATTCACACCCATATAGCATCACTGGACAAACTAGGAGTCCAAAAACCACTTTAGTCGTTTTGAAGAGCATATAATGCTTTCCACCCTCCTAAAATTCTCTTCTTTCTGCAGTCCTCCCAATTAATTTTGTTATTCAAATCAATCCCGAGGTACTTGTACTCATTTACTTCTTCAAGAATGTTGCCTTCAAAGAAGAACGTATGTTGCCATAGAGAAAATCATTATTTTGGTCTTGCTAGTATTGACCTGCATCCCCATTGCTCTACAATAATGCTCAAGGGCATATAGGTGCATTTTCAATCCATGGGCCGATTTAGAAATCAATACAAGATCATCAGCATATAAAAAAATCTTTATCACAAACTCCACCAACCGAACACCATCTCCACCTTGCAGATTTAGCCACTCTTCCAGTTTATCAATATATAAACCAAAAAGAGTAGGGGATAGCGGGCAACCTTAATTGACTCCAATGTCACTTCTAAAGCTTTCTGCAATACTTGTTGAGGTTCTAATTTTGACTTTCGCCTCTTCATAAAGTCTATGGATAGCGGCTCTATAATGCAAAGGAATTTCAAGTTCTTCCATTCTACGCCAAAACTTATCTCTAGGGACTGTGTCAAATGCGTTTTTGAAGTCAACAATCCGGGGATCTGCAAATACAACCATTAAGCCTGACGGATCCGGTAACATAGGATTCAACCATGAAAAAATAAATATTCCTCTCAGGCATGAAAATGGAAAAGGTATGTTATAACAACAATTATAGCTATGTCCTACTCCAAATAAGAGAAATGATCTCAACTCAACCAGAGGATATAAGAATACCCCTAATTCAGACGATAAAGGCCTCAGTAAAAATGGGGAGCAATACATGTAAAGATAAGGGCTATTGGCTACTACGTGAAATTGATAACATAATTAACTTTCACTTTCTCGTGCTTCAGCTTAAACATAACACATCATTGAAATCTTAATCAGTTAAATTTCAAACTTAACAATTGAGGAATATAACAAAAAATCACTTTCAGTGGGTAGCAATATAAAAGCATAATGCACATCAACTATTGGATTTGTTGATTTGGGGTAGCATCGAATGTGCTCCAACCATGAAATTTGGTGGAGAGGTTGGGGCACATGAGATCTCCAATACCCAGAAAAGGTTTGGGCAGATTCTAAACAGATCAGAAGATATTAAAATAATTAATATTTTTAATGGAGTCCCTAAGTCTAAACTTAGGGAAAATAAAATATTAATGTGTATTAATATGAATCTGTGTTAGAATGGTCCAAAAGACATGGATCAAGCCAGATATAATCTTAGCCGTTGATTAGGGACTTAATCTCGGCCGTTGAGATGTCAACAAGAAAAGTATAAGAGGAGGCTTGAGGGTCACACCAGATGATCAATCATTCTATTCTCTAGCGCTGGGTTTGCTAAGAGAGATAGAATCAGTGATCGGGAGAACAGCTGAGGGGCATTGAGTACAGAGCAACAGAGAAGGCAGAGATTGTGTCGGGAGAGCAACGCATCAGCCAAGGAGGGTAGAGCCAGCAAGGGCTCACACATGGGTATGCAGACGCAGCCAAGTGCTACACAGAGCACCAGAGGGGCCAACATAGCTGACGCAGAGGCTCCCAGAGCTGACACAGGGCCTCCTAGGGCTGATGCAGGCCTAGAAAGGCTGACGCAGGGCCAACGTGGGACAGAGAGGGGCTGACGCAGTCCAGATTGGGCAGATGCTGGGGTTGCAGGAGCAGTTTTGTGCTGAGGAACTGCCGGAAGGATTTTCCGCGTTTTCAACCAGGAGATTTCCCTCAAACTCTGAGGTATAGCTGCTAAGGAAATTCTCTGTTGGGTAGGCCAGTTTCGGCACCCAGATTGTACTCTAATATTGCTTAATAAGAAAACCGTCAATAAGCTGCACCCATTTTCCTGCATTGGGTATTTCCGGGGACATTGGTCAAAAAATAATGGTGTCATGTGGTGTGTTTGTTCTTGTTTCTTTTAGTTGTTGATCTGTACTATGTTGAGCATGCACTGGTATTTATTTTTTAGTATTTACTTTGTAAATAACTTGTTAAAGAAAAATAACAAGTAGGTAGGAATAAATCAGAAAAAGTGCATGAAGGATTTCTAAACTAAGTAAACTTAGAAACTTCAACATGGTATCAGAGCATGATTGCAGATCACAGGAGGACTAAAATACATCAGCCGAGCGGAGCAATAGCAGCAGAAAACAGCTGTCCCAATGTGACAGAAGTTGTTTCTAGCAATGCAGAAGCCAAGAAGTGTGACGCAGAGCTAGCCAGAGCCACGGAGAAGAAGCCGGGAGCTGCGCAAAGCCTCAAAGAGGCCAGCGTTGCTGATGCAGAGGGCCAGAGGGCTGACGCAAAGGGCCAGAGGGCTGACAGAGGGCATCCCAGGGCTGACGCAAACCCATCTGGGGTGATGTAGAGCTAGCGTGAGGCAGAGAGGGGCTATTGCAGTTCAAAGAGAGGCAATTGCTGGAGTCTAGAAGGCTGTAGAAATATTGCAGAGTGGAGCTAGTGAGATACTGTAGTCAGAACAGTACCTGACAGAGTAGGGCCAAAGGAGTTGTTACCGAGGGTTTCTAGCCAAGGAACCTAGATCAGCAATGCAGTTGCACAAGACAATCAGAGTAGGGGGCATCTCGACAAGCGGCAGAAGGATTTTGAGGAGGGAAATCAAGACTCAGAGGGAGTCCATAAGAGAACTTCCAAATGGGAAGTAGAGACTCAGAGGAGTCAAACAAAGAACTTCTAGGAGGGAAGCAAAGGAGCGTCATGGCACTACACGGGGTAAGAGACCAGGATAGACTGGACGAAGCATTGAACTTCGCAGTCTGGAAGGCCAAAATCTTATCAGTGCTTGACAGGAATCGTGTCAAGAACTTTGCCTTGAAGGTTATAGCTATCCCAGTCGACCCCAATGATAACGACAAGTACGAAGAGGCGATGGCAATGGCCAAGTGCATTATCCTTGAGGCGATGGCGATGGCCAAGTGAATTATCCTTGACGGGGTCAAGGATCATGTGGTACCACATATAGCCGAGAAGGAAACGGTAGTTGAGATGTGGGAGGCTCTCAAGAACCTGTACCAGCATACTTCTGTGCAGAGAAGAATGTTGCTCGAGAACCAGATGATGTTGAAGTTTCTAATTTTACTTAGTTAGAAACCCTCGATGCACCTTATCTGATTTATTCCTACTTACTTGTTATTTTCCTTAACAAGTTATTTACAGTGTAAATATTGAAAATAAACACTAGTGCATGCTCAACATACTACAGATTAGCAACTAAAAGAAACAGAAACAAACACGCCATATGACACCATTATTTTTGGACTAATGTCCCTGGAAAAACCCAATGTGGGAAACCCGGTGCAGCTATCTGAGGGTTTTCTTATTAAGCAATATCAAAGTACAATCTGGATGCCAAAACTTGCCTACCCAACAGAGAATTTCCTTGCCAGTAATACCTCTCAGTTTCTAACAAATGTTCTGGCTGAAACCCCGAATAATTCTTCTGACATCTACTCAGCACAAATCTACCCTAGAAACCCTAGTGTCAGCCTCTCTCTAGACTGCGCCAGCCCCTCTCTGCCTCACGCTGGCCTTGCGTCACCCCAGATGGGTCTGCGTCAGCCCTCGGAAGCCTTGCGTCAGCCCTCTGGCCCTCTGCGTTAGCAACACTAGCCTCTCTGAGGCTCTGCACAGCTCCCGACTACCTCTGTGTGGCCCTGCGTGAGCCCTCGCTGGCTCTGTGTCACTCTCCTTGGCAACTGCGTTTCTCTCCCAGCACTATCTCTGCCTCGTTGTCTCTCTATACTCAAATGCCCCTCTGCAGCATCTCCAGATCACTAATTCTATCTCTCTTAGCAAATCCCGCTCTAGAGAATAGAATGATTGATCACTCTGGTGTGTCCTCCAAGTGACCCTCAAGCCTCCTCTTATACTTTTCCTGTTGACAGATCAACGGCCGAGATTAAGTCCCCAATCAACAGCTAAGATTAGATCTGGCTTGATCCTTGTCTTTTGGACCATTCTAACACAGATTCATATTAATACACATTAATATTTTACTTTCCCTAAGTTTAGACTTAGGGACTCCATAAAAAAATATTAATTATTTTAATATCTTCTAATCTATTTAGAATCTGCCAAACCTTTTCTCGGTATTGGAGATCTCATGTGCCCCAACCTCTCCACCAAATTTCGTGGCTAGAACACATCCAATGCTACCCGAAATCAACACTCCCCCTTAGCAACCACTGTGCTCTAGCAATACTCCTCACTGAGTATTACTCTGATCATCCGGCATCGGTACCTGTGCTTATGCTAGGCCTTCCTCCCCAACATCCTCTGCACTGCTGTATCCTATACTGTTGCGCTGCCCATGGTTCTGCCACTGCCACTGCTGCATCTGTACAATAGCTCCCTCTGCATTCGTGTTGTTGCTGGTCCTTTCTCCCAACACTACATCTGCACTGCACCTCCTCTCATCATGTTGCATCGTGCTGCCCACTGCTGCACTACAACTCAGTTACTGAGAAGTAAGTAACTGATCTCCCAATCTGACCTCCCTATTGGGCTAGAGACACCCATTGATGTTGAAGCTCCCTCTGCCACTAGCAAGTACTCACTCTTTGACCTCTGCGCTATTACAACAACTCCCTGCATCTCGCACCATTGCACACCTCTCTGTGCCATCCTGCACTGGTGAAACGCTCCTGTGCCACTTGCACAGCTGCAGCCTCCTCTTTGGCGCTCCATCTGCATCTATCTCTACCCGCACCAGCCAGTCCTGCTACTTCTCTTCGGTGCTCTCGTAGCAAGGTCTAATACAAGAGCCTGGGTACCTCGAGGATCCTACCCCTCATTGCCTGTAGTCCGCCTGACTACAGCTCGATGTCTCCACACTTCCGCTCAAGTGGTGCGTGTGCACTCATGGCACAGTCATCGTCTGTCAAAACTTCCTTCTCTGCCCGTGCTGGCGTTGCCTTAGTCTCAGAAGACTCTCCCTTACTCCTCTTCCTTGGACACTGGGTCGCATAATGACCCAGCTCCCCACAGTGGAAGCACTTGATCTTGGAGAGATCCTTCTTCTTCCGCTTCTCCTGCTTTCCCTCAGATGCTAGGGCCACGTCTTCCTCCTCCTGCTTGACTTTGATCCCCTTGCTGCTGCTACCCATCTTCGACTGCCGTCTGATCTCTTCCTGGCGAAGAGCTGCCCACATCTCGTCCCAAGGTGGAAGTGTCCCTCTGCCCAGTATACTCTGGACAAATACCTCCCAGTCTTCTGAGACAGCATTCAGGGCTGTCCTCACCATCAGCTCCTGATCCAGTGTTGCCCCTATAGCAATCAACTGATCTCGGATCTCATTCAGTCCTCTAAGGAAGGTGTCAATCGGTTCTCCCTTCTTCATCTAATACGACCTCAACTGATTCTCAAGTAGCATTCTTCTCTGCACAGAAGTATGCTGGTACAGCTTCTTGAGAGCCTCCCACATCTCAAATGTCGTTTCCTTCTCGGCTATGTGTGGTACTACATGATCCTTGACCCCATCAAGGATAATGCTCTTGGCCCTTGCCATCGCTTCCTCGTACTTGTCATTATCATTGGGGTCGACTGGGATAGCTATTACCTTCAAGGCGAAGTTCTTGACACGATTCCTGTCAAGTACGGATAAGATTTTGGCCTTCCAGACTGCGAAGTTCGATGCTCCGTCCAGTCTATCCTGGTCTCTTACTCCATGTAGTGCCATGATGCTCCTCTGGCCTTGCTCTGTCAGGTACTATTCTGACTACAATGCTTCACTAGCTTCACTTTGCAATATTCCCACAGCCTTCTAAACCCCAACAACCTGAAGGTGAGAGCTCCTAGGCTTTGCGCAATCCCGGAACCGGCAAATCGGCCTCCTCAGCCAACTGCGTCAACCTTCCCAGCGATTGCGTGGCTCTGCATGAGGCTCCCTTTGCCTCAGCTTTTGCGCTGCCTCTTCTCGGCTCACACTTGATGACGTACTACGTCACCCTTCCCTTGTTGTTGCTCTGCTAGAAACAACTTCTGTCACCTCGGAACCGATTTTTTCTGCTACTATTGCTCCGCTTGGCTAATGTCCTTAGTCCTCCTGTGATCTGCAATCATGCTCTGATACCATGTTGAAGTTTCTAAGTTTACTTAGTTACAAACCCTCGATGCACTTTATCTAATTTATTCCTACCTACTTGTTATTTTCCTTAACAAGTTATTTACAATGTAAATACTGAAAATAAACACTAATGCATGCTCAACATATTGCAGATCAACAACTAAAAGAAACAGAAACAAACACGCCATATGACACCATTATTTTTGGACTAATGTCCTTGGAAAAACCCAATGTGGGAAAACCGGTGCAGCTATCTGAGGGTTTTCTTATTAAACAATATCAAAGTACAATCTGGGTGCCGAAACTGGCCTACCCAACAGGTAATTTCCTTGGCAGTAATACCTCCCAGTTTCTAACAAATCTTCTGGCTGAAACCCCGGATAATCCTTTCGGCAGCTACTCATTACAAATTTGCCCCAGAAACCCTAGCATCAGCCTCTCTCTGGACTACGTTAGCCCCTCTCTGCCTCACGTTGGCCCTGCATCAGCCCTGGGAAGGCCTCTGGCCCTCTGTATTAGCAACGCTGGCCTCTCTGAGGCTCTGCGCAGCTCCCGGCTGCCTCTGTGTGGCCCTGCATGAGCCCTGGCTGGCTCTGCGTCACTCTCCTTGGCTACTGCATTGCTCTCCCGGCACTATCTCTGCTTCACTATCTCTCTGTACTCAAATGCCCCTCAGCAGCATCTCCCAATCACTAATTCTATCTCTCTTAGCAAACCCTGCTCTAGAGAATAGAATGACTGATCACTCTGGTGTGTTCTCCAAGTGACCCTCAAGCCTCCTCTTATACTTTTCCTGTTGACATATCAATGGCCGAGATTAAGTCCCCAATCAACAGCTAAGATTAGATCTGGCTTGATCCTTGTCTTTTGGACCATTCTATCACAGATTCATATTAATACACATTAATATTTTATTTTCCCTAAGTTTAGACTTGGGGACTCCATAAAAAAATATTAATTACTTTAATATCTCCTAATATGTTTGGAATCTGCCCAAAACTTTTCTGGGTATTGGAGATCTCATGTGCCCCAACCTTTCCACCAAATTTCGTGGCTAGAGCACATCCGATGCTACCCCAAATCAACAGATGAGGTTGTATCAGATGAAGAAAGGTCAATCTATTGACACCTTCCTCGAAGGACTGAATGAGATCCGAGACCAGTTGACTGCTATAGGAGCGACACCAGATCAGGAACTTATGGTGAGGACAGCCCTGAATGTTGTCTCAGAAGATTGGGAAGTGTTTGTCCAGAGTATCCTGGGCAGAGGGACTCTCCCACCTTGGGACGAGATGTGGGTAACTCTTTGCCAGGAAGAGATCAGACGGCAGTCAAAGACAGGTAGCAGCAGCAAAGGGATCAAGGTCAAGCAGGAGGAGGAGGATGTGTCCCTAGCATCTAAGGGAAAGCAGGAGAAGCGGAAGAAGAAAGATCTCTCCAAGATCAAGTGCTTCCACTGTGGGGAGATGGTTCATTATGCGATCCAGTGCCCAAGGAAGAAGAGAAAGGGAGAGTCTTTCAAGACTAAGGCAGCGCCAGCATGTGCAGAGAAGGAAGTTTTGATAGACGATGACTGTGCCATGAGTGCACACGCACCACTTGAGCCGAAGTGGGGAGACATCGAGTTGTAGTCAAGCGGACTACAAGCGATGAGGGGCAGGGTCCTTGAGGTACACAGTGTCTTGGATTAGACCTTGCTATCGGAGCTCCGACGAGGAGTTGTAGGATTGGCCGAGTGGGTAGAGACAGATGCAGATAGAGTGGCAAAGAGAGCTATAGTGCAGGAGTCCCGAGACAGCGCAGAGCTAGTAGGCTGCAGCAGTGCAAGAGGCACATGAGTGTTGCACCAGTGCAGGAAGCCACAGAGAGGTGTGCAATGGTGTGAGATGCAGGGAGTTGCTGCAGCAGCACAGAGGTCAGAGAGGGAGCACTTGTCAGCAAGAGAGGGAGCTTCAGCATCAGTGGGTGTTTCTAGCCCTACAAGGGAGGTCAGTTGGGAGATCAGTTACTTACTTCTCAGTATCTGAGTTGCAGTGCAGCAGTGCGCAGCACGATGCAGCATGATGAGAGGAGATGCAGTGCTGGGAGAAAGGACCATCAACAGCACAGAAGCAGAGGGAGTTGTCGTGTAGATGCAGTAATGGTAGTGGCAGAACCATGGGCAACAGTACAGGAGGCAGCAATGCAGGAAGGCCTAGCATCAGCACATGTACCGATGCCGGATGATCAGAGTAATACTCAGTGAGGAGTATTGCTAGAGCACAGTCCTCGCTAAGAGGGAGTGTTGATTTGGGGTAGCATCGGATGTGCCTCAGCCACGAAATTTGGTGGAGAGGTTGGGGCACATGAGATCTCCAATACCCAGAAAGAGATTGGGCAGATTCTAAATAGATCAAGAGATATTAAGATAATTAATATTTTTAATGGAGTCCCTAAGTCTAAACTTAGGGAAAATAAAATATTAATGTGTATTAATATGAATCTGTGTTAGAATGGTCCAAAAGACATGGATCAAGCCAGATCTAATCTTAGCCGTTGATTAGGGACTTATTCTCGACCGTTGAGATGTCAACGAGAAAAGTATAAGAGGAGGCTTGAGGGTCACTTGGAAAATACACCAGATGATCAATCATTCTATTCTCTAGAGCGGGGTTTGCTAAGAGAGATAGAATCAGTGATCGGGAGAGAAGTTGAGGGGCATTGAGTACAGAGAAACAGAGACGGCAGAGATTGTGTCAGGAGAGCAGTGCAGCAGCGAAGGAGGGTGACGCAGAGCCAGCAAGGGCTCACACAAGGCCACGCAGAGGCAGCCAAGTGTTGCACAGAGCACCAGGGGGCCAGCATAGCTGATGCAGAGACTCCCAGAGCTGACGCAGGGCCTCCTGGGGCCGACGCAGGGCCAGCGTGGGACAAAGAGGGTCTGACGCAGTCCAAATTGGGCAGACGCTAGGGTTGCAGGAGCAGTTTTGTGCTGAGGAACTGCCGGAAGGATTTTCTGGGGTTTCAGCTAGGAGATTTCCCTCAAACTGTGAGGTACTACTGCCAAGGAAATTCTCTGTTGGGTAGGTCAGTTTCGGCACCCAGATTGTACTCTGATATTGCTTAATAAGAAAACCCTCAAATAGCTGCACTGGTTTTCCCACATTGGGTTTTTCGGGGGACATTGGTCCAAAAATAATGGTTTCATGCACTGTTGATAATATCGGCGATATATCGGCGATATTCGGAAATATCGCGATATTTTCGGCAAAACGATATATCGCCGAGAAAATATCGCGATATTTTCTGTTTTGAAAATATCGGCAAATATCGGCAAATATCGGAAAATATCGGCAAAATATCGCGATATTTTGAAAATATCGGCAAAATATCGGCTATATTTAAAAATTTGAAAAAATTATTTTTTATGCTTGCCGATTTTTGCCGATATTTTGCCGATATTTTTGCCGATATTGCCGATAAGATATTTTCTGGACCCTCGCCGATATTTTCCCGATACCGATATTATCAACACTGGTTTCATGTGGTGTGTTTGTTCTTGTTTCTTTTAGTTGTTGATCTGTTATATGTTGAGCATGCACTGCTGTTTATTTTTCAGTATTTACTTTGTCAATAACTTGTTTAAGAAAAATAACAAGTAGGTAAGAATAAATCGGAAAAAGTGCATGAAGGGTTTCTAAACTAAGTAAACTTAGAAACTTCAACAGGATTGATATGGATAGACTAAGAGGTGTCCACCCGGGTTCAGCAGAGATGAACATAAAGTTCCCCAGATTGAAATTTAGAAGATCAACTGTCAAACGATAACTTATAAAGTTATAATACTCGAATACAAAAAAAGATTATATGATTCAGATCACAGAGGTTCCCCAAAATGACTTTTATGTTTAATTAAATATCGACTTTTGAGAAAGATAGGGCGATTAAAGATAACTCCATCTACAACAAAAGGAAGATTCCAACCCCCAAAAATATAAATGGTATGCAATCAAATAAACACCATGCAGCATAGCAATCGTAGAAAAGTGATACAAAGACTAATACCTTCACAGCAAAGCCTGTAAGTAGTATACACTGAGGAACATGAGGATCAGTGATCATTTTCAACAATTCAGTTGATTTAGCCCTGTACAAACAAACAGATAGAGAAGATATATTTATGTAAACGAAAAAATGAATATTCACAAGGGATATAAAGCTATAAGAAAAAGGATTCATATGATTTTAACAGCACAAGTGCCTAGGAATGCAGCAGGATTAATGTGGCAGACAAAGGTTTTATTATTAGTTGTCTACGTTGTTAGATACATGCTATAATTGTTATATAATTACTTAGGGCATTTTTCTAATATTGTAAAGTAATCATGTCATAATAATGGCTTCATTATTGAAGTTATCAAAAAATTAGGCACATGGGAGTTACCTAATGTAACTAACAAGGATCTCCCCCATTTTACTATGCATTAAGACATTACACTTGAATGAATATCCAAGTATATCTTCTCTCTGCTCTTGTCTTGTATATTTTAGCTGTGTATGTGTGTGTTTTATCTGACATGCTATCAGATTGACGGATGAAGAAAAGCTGGGAAGGAACTGAAGGAGCCAAGGAACTGCAGCAGAGAGAGAGCTACAGAGGGCCCTGTGTTACACACAAATAATTAGGCAGAAGATAGTGCAAACGAGAGCGAGGGCTAGTAAACTTGAAGGTATTAAATTTATAGTTCAAAATCAATATTTATACAAGTTCTTTTTTTGAGGCGAAAGAAGAAGAAAAGGGCTTTCATTGTTTGCATGAATTTCAAGGCTGTAGACAGACATCACATATTTCAAGGTGTGCAACAGGCCTGAAAAAAATCCCAAGGACAGAAAAAGGCAGACAAACCTGCAGCACAACTCTGATTGTGTAGGTACAAGTCTATTGTGTATATCTTGACAATGGACATCATAGCTACACGAGTTTCAAGGGTGTTAGTTCTTGTTGCTTCGAGCATGTTCTCGAGAAGATTTCCTTCATCTCCCAGAAAATTAAGCTTTGCTATATTCTGGGAGCTTCTATTTTAGATTGTTGATGGACTAAAGATTAGCCATCATTTCTTTCATCCCCAAAAATTTCAGTTTTATTTGTGTAGTTGATTAATTGACTAGTGATTACTTATTCGTCACCAGTGAGTTGTTTGCATTTAATAATGACTTCAAATTTGAGAGAATACTCTCTCTCCTGGTGCACCTCACTCCTCATGCACAGTGTGCCTTATCTAGAGAGGAAAAGTCAATCTACTCGAGTCTGCATCATGAACATTAGTGAAACTTCAATGAGAAAATCTCCCATTTAGGTTGACCATATTGGTATAGCCCATGTGTCAGTGTAGGAGAGTTAAGTTTGGCCGCTTGGATGGTTGAGATGAGAGGGCAAGTTTACTTGAGAGAACTCAAGCAAGTGGAGCACTACCTTCCTAGGGAATCACTCTTGTATTATATGAATGTAATCATTCTTTCATTGTTAATGAGAAAATTATTTCCTGCCACTACAGATTTTTGAGCTTGCTGGTTTTGATTTTCAGCAACAGTATTTGATCCCACATTCAGATATGTTGCATCTCTAATCCCAATCTACACTTCCACCATGTTTATTCTTGAAAAGGAAATACCATAATAGAGTGATCCATACCTAAAAAGACATAAGGACCTATGAGAGTCCGAATGATTTTGTATGCCTATGAAGGGTGGATTTACCATGTGAAAGGCTGCTGATTTATTTTGGCTGAATTACTTTAACTAAGATATGATCCAAAGCACTGTAGGAAATTGGAATGGCAAACTCCAGCGTGTCATGTCTCAGGGAATGTGACCGATAAGCGGGGGCTTGAAGCGAACAATGTTCCTTCTTCAGATTAATTATTCCAAAAGACTTGGAATATAAAGATATCCATGAGGATATAAATATTATATATTAAATGTATGAGTAAGAAATGATACAATGAGAGTGAGAGGCTTTCTTATATACCAAGCAGGTGTCTCTTCATGGAGAGTCATGTCTCATTTAGACATGACTCTTCAACCTAATTACTAACTAACTAATCATAAGCAGGTGTCTCTTCATGGAGAGTCATGTCTCATTTAGACATGACTCTTCAACCTAATTACTAATTAACTAATCATTATTTATGATTATTATCATTTACAATATTTTACATTATTTTCTATATGTTTATTCATAACATTGCCTTCCTCCTCAAAAAGCTTTGTCCTCAAAGCTTGTCGATGAAGAAGGCTTGATCTCTTTTTTGGTTTCGAATGTCTTCTCGTCTCAGAACAATCATCTTCGTCGATACAAGTTGATATGATCTTCTAAGTGACAAACAAAACTGTCGCACTGAGAAGGGATCAGACTATCCTAGATTAATCTTCTGTGAAATATTTTGATCACTAGAATTTTGTAACAACTTGTCATCATAGGACTGAATTGAGGTTACATCACTATTCTCTGGAACAACAGTTTGTTGTTTCTGGTCCGAATGGTCCCGATACATAGTCGATAGGGAGCTTTTTGGGTTTGACTTTCCCTTATTAACTGTGTGGAGATTTTTTTATTTACTTCAGGTGACGACGTTGTTGAGTTGGTTACAGAACCTTCACTTGGGGTGTTTATCATCTTAACTGCAACATCTAAGTGTGTCTTTTCTTCAACTAGTTTGCATTCTTCTTGAGTTATGATATTCATTCGATCGGTATTCATTCCCTTATCTTCAACTTGGATTGTTACGACCGGAAATTTCGATACTTCTTCTTGAGTAAATTGTTCAAACCTGTCTTTTAATGCTTTCTTATCATCCTTAAGTTTCTTAATTTGAGTGAGTAGACTTTGATTATGGTTTCTTAGACATAAAAGTTCTTTGGTTCTGATTCATCAACCTTATTTTCAATGTTTTGACTCTTGAGTTTTTCATCTTCTAGATCTCTGATTTGTTCTAATAATTTTTTATTAAGGTTCTTTAAACGTAAATTTTCATCTTCTTGTTTTGATAAGTGCTTCTTGAGTTTTTTCTTTGTGAACTTAGTCTTATTCACTTGTGCAAGTAATTTTTCGATGTGGTCCTTGAGACGAGATATTTCTTCATCCTTTTCCATTACTTCCTTGTAATGCATATCCACAAGATTTTTATGTCCCTGTTGTAATGCTTCATTGTTTTGTCGAAGTTTGGCTATTTCGCCTTTCTCTTGATCTTCTAGCTGCAATTTCTTGGTACACTGGGCTACATCGTTTTGTAGGAGTGATGATGGGCTTTCAACTTGTAATGTGGATTCTGTTTTCTTCATTTCCTTATTAAAATCAGCTTGTTGTTGCTATATATTGCCATTAATTGTTTCATATCTCTTGCTAATGATTGTTTTTCTATATCACTTAGACATTCAACAAAGGTAAGAGTTTTGTAACATTTTATGCAAACAATGTTTTGATTTCTAAATGACTCTTGACAATTAGGATATCCTTCTGAACAAAAAGGACATTTTGAAAAGTAGCCCATATTTTTTCTTCAAAACCTTCAAAACTTTATTATTCCTTCAGACTTTAGTATTAATCCTTAACAAATTCTCCTTTTATGCTTTTTGACTTGGAATTTCCCTTCACTCTTCTTACTTCAACTTTCTTTTTACTTCAAAACTTCTTCGTTCAATAGTCCTCTTTACTATATATTTTTCCTTTTTATAATGTATCTTATTGCGAATAAAAATCTTTTTTTTTATTATTACTCCTTTTTAATTTCAAGAAATTCCTATGAATCTTCTCCTTTCCTTTTTTAATACCTTATACCCTTTTTTTTCAACAAAATAGCCTAGAATCTCTTTTTTCTTAACAAAATAGCCTAGAATCTCTTTTTTTTAAACAAAATAGCCTAGAAAAGAAATCTCTTTGTGAAATCTCCCCTTCTTTACTTCGAATTGATTTTTTTTTTTTGAATATATTTTCACATATTGTAACGACTAGATGAATATATATAAATTTGTAAGTTAATTGGGTTGGAAAGCCATGATATTCCCTAAATGGTTGCAACGTTTCTAAATTTTTGTGGTGCCTTCAAGGTCAGTTTACACCACCTTATACCATGATGTCCACCTTAATCGAATCTTTCTTCACCCTGTGCTAAGTAGCATTCATGCTCCAAGTGTTATGTAATCAGAATTAGCTAATGGTGATTCAAAAAATTTTCTTTAAGCTTGGAATTAATAATGACGGATACCCTGCAACACTAGCCGCTGGATAAACAGATGTTGAAATGCACACAATAGCTTGTAAAATGGTTGGCTTGGGTATAGACCAAATTTATCACACTAACGACTAATAAGTGGGTGCTATAATGCATACGGATTGGATTGTATGGTTGGGACCTCGTCCAGGCGACTTCGACTACCAGTAATTTAAATAATATTTTTTTATTGTGTTCTTTTTAAGTCACTTTCGTATGGATGGGTTCAACTACAGGTGTATGCTACAGCGTTGTTGGCCCGTTGATTGTTGGTCAGCGGATGGACATGAGCCAATTGATTGGATTTGGTGACAGCGTGGGAGGAATTAACCAAATCCGGTGGCGGCAGCTTTTGAGAGCGATGGTGGCTTTGTTGGCTGAAAGATAGCGTCAAACGGTGTGGATGAGGCGGATGCTATCGGTCCGGGGAAACTGAAGTATGGACAGTGGTTGGGTGGCGATCAGTTGGTCGTATCTGGCGATTGTCCCTCAACTATCAATGGCGGCATGGTTTGTCTGTTATCTACAGCGGTAAGCCAAAATGTACTGACCAGACAGTGGTAGAGTGCGGGCTTCTAGTGTTGCAGCTACGTGGAGTAGTGGTGATTTTGTGCAACAGCACTCTTTGGTGATGGTCCGTCAGCAGCTATATATTTTTTTATAAATGTAAATTTCTTTTTTATATATAGTTTCTTTATATAATTCGTTTTTTTTTTATTAAGTATAAATTTCTTTTATTTTCATTATTATATTTTTTTTTTCTTTTTTCTTTTGTACACCTTTTTGTTTTTATTTTTTTAATATGATTTTTAATTAATTAATACTTTTCTTTTAAATAATGGCCAAAGGCCTGATTGGCGATATGAAGAAACTCCTACTTTTTGTAGTGAAACGATTCAAACTTGACAACAACAATGTTGACGAAAGATTGTTGGCCAAGGGCCTGGTGATTAGCCAACGTGGCTCTGATACCAAATGAAGCAAACAATGTTCTTTTTTCAGATTAATTATTCCAGAACACTTGGAATATAAAGATATCCATGAAGATACAAATATTATATATTAAATGTATGGATAAGAAACGATACAATGAGAGTGAGAGGCTTGCTTATATACCAGGCAAGTGTCTTTTCATGGAGAGTTATGTCTCATTTAGACATGACTCTTCAACCTAATTACTAATTAACTAATCATTATTTATGATTATTATCATTTACATTATTTTACATTATTTCTTATATATTTATTCATAACAGGGCTTTTCTATTCTTGTGCTCATAAACATCTTCTCAGAGTAGTCAAGACTCCGAACTGAAACCAGAACAAAACTAGTTTGTACCAAAACTAAGAACTAGACCAGAAATAGTTAAACAATAAACAAAAAAAATATTCAAAATTTCTTTTATACAATATATATATACCAAAATCATTAGACACCAAATACAAAAAAATTGCTCATTTATATTGCATGTAAAGGTACAAATAGTAAAAATACATCATGATATAAGTTCTAAGATACATTAAATTAATGTTCTAAAGGAGCACACTTAAAAACTCAAGCTTTAAATGGACCCAACAGTCCAAAATTTGCCATCCTACAATCAAATGAGTAGATAGACTATCTTAACTCTAGCTCATTAGAACACCAAGGTTGAGTTCAAGTATTTGATGTTTTCTTTCTCTTGGTGAATGGCCCCAATAGCTATTTTCATTTCATGTTTTAAATTAGTTGGCATCCCTAGACAACCGATGGATTTCAATTTTCAATCAATTGGCACTGTTATCTCCGAGAAATTCCTAAACTCAATGTTAGAAATCAAGCCACTGTCCCCTGACTTGATTTCTCTCGCTTGGAAGCTAAGTTGCATGAAACGAGGAAACGGAAACGAGTTTCCGAAACGACAAGCGAAACGAAACACGACCTCCCCAAATTTTGGAAACGGGGAAACGCGAATATATATATATATATATATATATATATATATATATATATATTAAAAATATTTAAAAATTATTATTATATATATGTGCAATCATAAAGCATGAATGATACATTTACATTATATGATTATAATTTATTACATTTAAACATTAAGATTAAATTTATATCACATTTACTCATGAGTCATGAATGATCACATAATGAAAATAAAAATATAGGAAAATCCAAAATCAGCCTTTATTTATATTAGTATATGAGGCTGCAAGTACAATAAAGACTATAAGGCTGCAAGAACTATAGAGACAAGTCACAAAAGACTAATCCTCATCATAACAATCCTCATAAAAAATAGAAGCAGCACAATGCTCAACAGTGGATGGTAGTGCTGAAGAAGATGATGCACCAATTCCACTATCAGATTCGGCCTCAATATTCAGGGCAGCAAGAGAGAGATCCAAATCAGGATTTTCTGCATCCACATCCCATTCCTTAGAAGGACCACTATTGTATTCTGGACCCCTACGAGATGCAAGGCGAAGGTTGGAGTGCACATAAACAAGATCCTCTGCTTTCTGTGAGCCCAACCTATTGCGCTTCACAGAATGAATAAAACCATAAGTGCTCCAATTCCTTTCTGCTGATGAAGAGCTTGCCACTTGTGAAAGAATACGAATGGCAAGGTTTTGCAAATGTACACCATTTGCTCCATGACAAATCCACCACCTAACTGGATTCATGGTGCTTCTCTCCTCCAAAGCTGATATATCTGCATAATCATCTATTCCTGCAGCAAAACTGGCAAATTCCTCCTTTACCTCCCTATGTAGATGAGAAGGAAACATTCTCATTAGGGCTTTTTTCACCCCAGTAGCCACCTCTCTATCCTTATGGGGTGCCTTCCTCTTCCCATTGCTTTTAGCAATAAGCTCCTCATCATAAAATTTGGGGTTCAAAGCATGTGCTAAAGTGTGCAATGGTGTATTGAAATTGTTCCACCTATCAACAATGATTTTCTTGATCAAACCAGCAAAATGATCATCAACAAACAAAAGTTGTGGAGACTCCTGCGAAATGATTTCCATAGTTTTCTCAACCATGGAATCCATGCCATCATATACCTCTCCCAAGAAAGGTTGGTCAGTGTCAGTACTCCGGAGAAGCTCAAATGCAAGGGTTGTGAACTTTAGCAAGAAATCTACCTTGCTCCACCAATCCTCATCAAGGCACAATCTACACACCATAGATCCCCGCTCTGAATCTGCTTGTCTCCACTCAATCCAAAGTTGACTCACCACCATAGAAACTAATGCATGCTTAACCTCAACAAGGCGGCGCAACATCACGAAGTTTGAGGCATATCTTGTCTCAGCAACTTTTAACAACTCCAATTTGGAGTACTCTCGAAATATGGCCTGAGACTGGTGGTGGTTGGTGATGAATTTGATAATCTCCCTTGCTTCCCCTGTGAGTTCCTTTATCCAAGAAACTTTGTTGTCGATCTCCTCTAAGATCAGATTCAGATTATGGACAATGCATGGTGTCCAAAAGATGTGGTCATACCTCCCCTCAATAATTAAACCTGCAGCTTTGCAAACCGGTGCATTATCCGTGATAACTTGCACCACCTTGTTAGGCCCTATTTGTTCAATAGCTTTTATAATAACATCAGCAATGTATTGTGCATCTTTCACCTCTCCTGAGCAGTCTTCTGCCTTGATAAACATTGCTCCTTTGGGGAAGTGGCAATGATATTTATCAATGGTCTGCGCCTCATATCTGTCCAACCATCTGAGACTATGGTAACCCCAGAGCTACTCCAGGAAGAACGAATTGGAGCTAAAATGTCCTCCACAAGGTCCTTCTCATTTTTGAGAAGCTAGGTTCTGACTTTCTCATAGTTGGGCCCCTTGTACCCTTGAGGAGCTTTGTTAACTGCCCTTATCATATCTTGCCAGTAAGGAGAGCGAACAACATTGAATGGGATACCACATGCATAAATGCACCTAGCCACTCTGGAATCAGTTTCTTCTCTTGCTTGCACATTCACCAATCTAGCAATTATGCTATCCTGAACTGAAGGGGATGCCCCTGGGCCTCTGGTATTTTTGGGTGCTGGTTGTTCATGTTGTTGAGTGTGACCAACTCTCCTCTTTCTTGCTTCAACTACAATCCTTGGCTTAATGTTAGATGGAGCTTTAGTAAGCTCATCATGCCTTCTCATAGTACCATCCGCCTCATCTTGCTCTCTTTGATATGCCCTCCTTGCCAACGGATCTGATGTTTTTGTGCAACCTGAAATCCCCTGTCCTCCTCCATGCAATAGATGCGCCTTCACTCTTGGGTAGGAGCCCTTGTACGTATTATTGCAAAGATTGCATCGCCATTCCCATGAGCCACCACCTCCACATCTTTGAAGCTTCGTCACATGCCTCCAAAGAGGATAATATTCAGCGCTTGGGTTGGCCCTAGGGACTGAACTTGCAGCTGCACTTTCGTTGGAAGCCATTGCTGCAAAAATAAATTAAAAAAACAAATCTGTAAATAATAAAAACGTTTTTCATATTTTTGGCTGTATAAACCCTAGAAAAATTAAAAAAATAGTAAGAAAAAAACTAAGAAATGAATGTGGCTTACCCAAATTATTTTTCTGTGGCTGAATCTACCCTAAAATTCCAGAAAAGAAGAGAAATATGGCTGTAGCTGAGCCAAATCTGCTGCAAAAATAAATTTAAAAAACAAATCTATCAATAAAAAACGTTTTTCATATTTTTGGCTGCCTAAACCCTAGAAAAATTGAAGAAATAGTAAGAAAAAACTAAAAAAATGAATGTGGCTTACCCAAATTAATTATCTGTGGCTGAGACTACCCCGAAATGCCAGAAAAGAGAAGAGAAATATGGTTGTAGCTGAGCCAAATCTGCTGCTACTGAAATCTCCTGCTGAAATCTCTTTCTCTTGCTGCTGAAATCTCTTTCTCCTGCTGCTGAAATCTACTTTGCTCACTGCTCAAAACACCCTAGCTGAAACCACTGCCAGTCTCCAAGAGAAACCACTTGCTGAATAGTGTGATGAGAGAATGAGACAAACTGCTCTTTTATAACTTTAGAATAGGTTTCTAGAACATCCCGGAAACCTAAAAAAAAATTAAAAAACAACACATAAATTTGGGGAAACGTGGCAGTACGGCCGGAAACGCGTTTCCAGGCCGTACGGTACGCGTTTCCGGGTTTCGTTTCGTTTCCCGGGAGGAAACGACCCCTAGGGCCACGTTTCCTGCAACTTAGCTTGGAAGTAAGTGATTTGCTAACTTTACCATGTTGAGAAGTGTAGCTTGGGAGGTACTTCCACAACTCTTGGGGTATTAGGTTGTGAGGAGTTTGACCCACAATAATGTGATTTTGTGGGCAATGTACCCAAGTGGTGGGCTTTGGGCACAAGTTGATGGGCTAAAGACCTAAAAAAAACAAATGTTTAGTCTAATTATTGTGTGAGGGCACTTTAATGGAGTTAAGAAGCCCTAAGTCAATGGTTGGAGAGAACTATAAATATAGGAGACCAAGTGATGTCTCAACACATCCATGGCAATTCACCTTGTGTAAAAACATTAGCCAAGAAGAACATGCAGATCTGGAAAGAAGGATGAGTTTCTAAGGAGGATTTGATCTTGGAAAAAGGACGAGCTTCTTGTGTGGTATGATCGCTCGAGGAAAGTCTGTGCCAAAGAGATCTCCATTGTGGATTATAAGAGGCTGCTGGACATGATTTCTGTGCATATCTTTGGAGGACACAGAAGCCCCGATTTTCTGTGAATGAGAGGGCTGAAAAATCTGTTTGTGGGTTGTAATTAGGGCCGAGTTCTCTAAGACCCAGACACAGAGAGGCCGCATGCTATGACAGAGGATCGAGAAGCCGAGAGGCCTCAGAGATCTAGCGCCACAGGTCCAAACTTCTTCAGACCTGAACAGAGTTTAGTAAAGAAGGTATTGGGCTGTGTTTTGTTGTGGATGATTGCACGAAGGTTGATGGAGATCTGTCCTTGACTGCTGGATAGGACAGAGTGTATTTTAAAGCTCACATGCAGTCACCTTGATGAAAAAAAGGGGACTGTGAGTTGCTGAGATTTTGGGCCAGTATACAGTGATTTTGAGGAGGCAAACATCACTGTGAGAGAGCTGATATTTGAGCATATATACAGTAATCTTGAAGTAACATATTCACTGTGAAAAGGCAGATTGATTAGGGCTGATTGCGCAACATATTCACTGTGAAAAGGCAAATCTCTTGAGAGCAGCTGGGTGTGCAGAGGAGCTTGGAGCAGCAATATTCTCTGTGAGATTTGCTGCAAAGCACCTGCCAGGTACATCAAGGACAAGAGACCAAAGTGATGTAACTGAAGTGCATCTTTAGCAAGTCATTGTATGTGTTCTTGTTGTGTGGAAAGATTGAGAGTCAAACGTTGTTAACCTCAAGCCCTAGTTATTCATTGTATCATGGCTTTGTAAGGGTCATGATCCCTGGTATGGGAACCCTATGTTTGTTGTATTAAAGTTGTAAATTGTAATATAAACAAGTTTTGGGTCTGCAAATTTGTGTGTACTTAATTGGTTCACTTTTGTTACATTTCCACTCTGCTAAGTGCTTGGAGTTGTGTGTATTTCAGTGTGTTTATGATCGTGATTAAACATAGACCTGATTCTGAAGTACTAAAAAAAAATCAACATGGTATCAGAACTACTTTGAAGGGACATCTGAATCAAAGTGTGCACAGTGAACTGCTCAAGAGGGAGTTAGTGGATTGTTGTTGAAGGACTAACAGCAATGGCAAAGCAGGTTACTAGCCTGAGATATGAGGATAGGTTGGATGGATTGTCCAACTATAGTCCTTGGAAGGAAAGGATCAAGCTGGTCTTGTTGGTGAACAAGATATGGGAGTTTACCGACAAGGACATTCAAAAACCAACAGACTATAAGGAGTTGGAAGTATATGAAGAGTTGGATGCAAAGGCTAAGCTCATCATCCTAGATGGTGTCAAAGATCACTCGATACCTCATCTAACCGGAAAGAACCCTAGACGAGAGATGTGGAAGGCTCTTCAAGACTCGTTCCAGAATAAGAACGAGAACTGGTTGTTGGTATTGAGAGAGAAGCTCAAGAGCACCAAGATGTTGGATGGCGAAGGTGTAGCCTTGTATCTGACAAAACTTTCTCAAGCTCGTGAAGAGCTAGCTGTCATTGGTGATAACGTTCCAGAGAGTTAGTGAGGACTACTTTGAAGGGCTTCTCCGTGTTAATTTATGTAGATCAAATAGGTGTTCTTGTCCAACAAGAGATTATAAGAGAAAATCAATGGGCGTTTGGAGAACATATTCAAGACACAAGTGCGCAGTGATAGCATGGAGGACACCAACCAATGACGAATCAGCAGTGATTGAGTAGAAGATCTCTGGAGAAAATTGCTTCATCAATTTCTTCTAATTTTTTAGATTCAGAGGGAGAAAAATTACCAATTCAATTTGTTTGTACGAGCCCAAAATTTTTCTGGTGTGCAAGGATTTCTGGAGGACGAGTTTGTATTCACACTTGTGCGAGAGAGAGGTAGTTTTTGAGCCTAATTTCTTCCAGGGAAGGCCGAGTTTGTATTCGCACGTATGGGAGAGAGAGGTAGTTTTTGAGCCTAATTTCTTCCAGGGAAGGTCAAGCAAAGTTTAGTTGTCGAAGGAGGCCGAGTTTGCCAGAGGCCATGAGCCCGAATTTCCTTTAGCCAAGGCCGCATGTGTGAGGTCGTACACACTTGTAAAGGGAGGCTGGATTATCTTAGGAGGGTCAAGTTATCTTGCAGAAAGAGGTCGATTTCCTTCTTGTTATTTTTGTGTTGGTAGTTGGAAAAAATTAATTACCGGAGCTTTGCCAGTTTACAACAAACAATTGTAAAATTTAAATCACATATTTTGCCAAAGAAGAATAAAAAATTCTTCATCTGTTGCACTGGTTTTTGTTGCATGCAAACTAGGTGCAGAATACACAAAATTGTGTAATAAATATTTTTATTAATAAATGAATACTTGAATGATGGTTACAATCCTTCGTAGCGGTGTGCCTATATAGGCATTGACTGGCCATGAAGGTGAGTCGACACCACTTTTGATCATAACCCTTCCATAATTAATTAACAATTATTAATTGATTAAATAATTAATTAATTAATTTAATTATTTATTTATTTACTTATTAGATATATATATATATATATATATATTATTTTTAATTAATTTTTTTTAAATTATTTATTCATAACATTGCCCCTCCCTTAAAAATTGCTTTGTCCTCAAAGTAGAGGTAACGAGGGGTATTGTTGTCAGAACTTCTCTGTTTCCCATGAGGAATCTTCTTCTGGAAGCTTTTTCCACTTGATCAGGTATTCTCTAATAGTTTTGGAATGTAATACCTTTTCTCGGGTTGCAAGGTTGTCTTCAAGTTCCAAAGCAATCCTTCCTTCTTCATCCACTTTAGGTATCCCAGTCTGAGAAAATTGGTTTTGTCCTAGAATTTTTTTGAGACATGAAACATGAAATACGTTGTGGATTCGGCAATTATTTGGTAGTTTCATCCATAAGCAACATCATTGATCTTCCTGATTATTTGGAAAGGGCCATAAAATTTCGGAGCCAACTTGTTCTTCCCTTGTTGTTACAAAGATAATTGCTTGTAGGGTTGTAGTCTTACGAAGACTGAATCACCATCCTCAAATTCTCGTTTTGTTCAGTGCTTGTCGGTTTGTTGTTTCATTCGATTGCTCGCATTTGTTAAGCCTTCCTTTAATATTCCAATAATATTTTGATTTTCTTCCAAATGGCTATTTACTGCTTGAACCTTTGAGTCATTTAATGCAAAATCCTTCTATTTTGGAGGTTCATAACCGTATAGAGCCTGGAATGGTGTCATTTTGGCTGAGGTGTTATAAGAAGTATTGTGCCACCATTATCCTAGGTGCAACCATTAAGACCATTTGTTTTGCTTATCAGTTACAAAGAATCGAAGATATGTTTCCAAACACTTATTTACTATTTCTGTTTGGCCATTTGTTTGCGGATGGTAGGATGAACTCATGTTAAGGGTTATTCCAACCTGATTGCAAAAATCCTTCCAGAAATTTCCCTTAAATCTTACATTTCTATCACTAACAATGAACTTTGGTAGACCATGTAGCTTGTAGATGTTCTTATAAAAGACTTTTGCAATTTGCTTGGTTGAGTTTGTTTTCTTGACTGCCATGAAATGTGCATATTTAGTGAGTCTATCCACTACAACAAATATCTTGTCCTTACTGTCAAACATAGGTAAACCGTCAATGAAATCCATTGAGATTTCCTCCCATTTCTGATTTGGGACATTAAAGGGTGTAGTAAGCCAGGGGTTGGAACGTTTTCATTTTTAAGATGAAACATGAAATACGTTGTGGATTCAGCAATTATTTGGTAGTTTCAATACATAAACGACGTCATTGATCTTCCTGATTATTTGGAAAGGGCCATAAAATTTCGGAGCCAACTTGTTCTTCCCTTGTTACAAAGATAATTGCTTGTAGGGTTGTACTCTTACAAAGACCGAATCACCATGCTCGAATTCTCTTTTTGTTCGATGCTTGTCGGTTTGTTGTTTGATTCGATTGTTCGCAGTTGTTAAGATTTCCTTTAATATTCCAATAATCTTTTGATTTTCTTCCAAAGGGTTCTTTACTGCTTGAACCTTTGAGTCATTTAATGCAAAATCCTTCCATTTTGGAGGTTCATAGCCATATAGAGCCTGGAATTGTGTCATTTTGGTTGTGGTGTGATAGGAAGTATTGTACCACCATTTTGGTAGGTGCAACCATTAAGACCATTTGTTTTGCTTATCAGTTATGAAGCATCGAAGATATGTTTCCAAACACTTATTTACTATTTCTGTTTGGCCATTTGTTTGCGAATGGTAGGATGAACTCATGTTAAGGGTTATTCCAACCCGATTGCAAAAATCTTTCCAGAAATTTCGCTTAAATCTTACATTTCTATCACTAACGATGAACTTTAGTAGACCATGTAGCTTGTAGATGTTTTTATAAAATACTTTTGCAATTTTCTTAGTTGAGTTTGTTTTCTTGACTGCCATGAAATGTGCATATTTAGTGAGTCTATCCACTACAACAAATATCTTGTCCTTACTGCCAAACATAGGTAAATTGTCAATGAAATCCATTGGGATTTCCTCCCATTTCTGATTTGGGACATGTAAAGGGTGTAGCAAACCAGGAGTTGGAACGTTTTTGTTTTTATTTCTCTGACAGATGTTGCATTTAGCAATGCATTTCTGAATTTCCTTAATCATTCCCTTCCAGTAGAACAATTGACATGTGTTGTAGTATGTCTTGAAGAACCCGACATGCCCAGCTGCAGGGGAATTGTCTGATTCTTTTAAAACCTTTATTCTAAATTTGGATGACGGACTTAAATAAATTCTACCTTTATACCATAGTAAGTCATTTTTCTATTCAAAGTTGGGGTGTTGATAGATGTTTTTGATTATTGAAAAAGAGTTTGGATCCTTGGCACATTCAATCTAACTCTCATCCAACCAATCTGGAACTACTACCAATGCGGAGCACGTTCATATTTTCATGAGACAACATCAGCAACTACATTATCTTTCCCCTTTTTGTGTAAAATCTCCATGTCAAATGAGGAGAGTTTCTCTATCCACTTTTGTTGTTCTGTTGATAAGGTCTTTCGTTGTAATAAGGATTGTAGACTGTTGTGATCTGTGCGAATCGAAAACATGCTTCCTAATAAGTATTGATACCACTTGTTTAATGCATGAATGATGGCCAACATCTCCTTGTGGTAGGTAGATTTCAAGCTTTCCCTTTTATTGAGATTTTGACTTTCGTAAGCTATGGGGTGATTGTCTTGCATTAGTATTGCTCCAATTCCCAATCCTGAAGCATTGCATTCTACCACAAAGGGTTTGGAGAAATTTGGGGTTGCTAGCACTGGGGTAGATGACATTATCTCTTTTAATGATTCAAAACATTCATTTGCCTTGTTGTCCCACTGAAAGGAGTTTTTCTTTAATAGATTTGTTAGAGGAGCAGTCACATGTGCGTAATTTTTTTTGAACTTTCGGTAATATCCTGTTAATCCAAGAAACCCATAATTTCAATATCTTGTTTGGCCTTGGCCATTTCCTGATTTCCAAAATCTTACTGGTCTACTCTAACTCCCTCCTTGGATATGATGTGTCTGAGGTATTCAACTTCCTTTTTACCAAAGGTGCACTTTGACAACTTGGCATAAAATTGATTTTCTTCTAGTAAGGAAAGTACCTCTTCCAGATGCTTGAGATGCTCCTTCCAAGTTTTGTTGTAGATAAGGATGTCATCAAAGAAAACCAGTACAAACTTCCAAAGGTACGGGCAAAAAAGCTCATTCATTGTTGCTTGGAAGTGGTTGGTGCATTGGTTAACTCGAATGGCATTACCTTGAACTCATAATGTCCTTCATGAGTTCTGAATGCAGTTTTCTCGATATCTTCCAACCTTACTCGAATCTGGTAATAACCTGATCTTAGATCTAACTTTGAGAAATACTCTGCGCCATGGAGCTCATCTAACAATTCATCTGTCAATGGAATTAGAATTTTTTTCTTAATAGTTATTTTGTTTAATCCATGGTAGTTTATGCAAAGTCTGAAAGAGCCATCCTTTTTTCGAACTAGCACTACTAGAGCAGCATATGGGCTTCTACTCTTTGTAATAACTCCACATTTCTAGCAAGTCTAGGATTAGCCTTTCTATCTCGGTTTTGCGATGATGAGGATAGTGATATGGTTTGACATTCATGAGCGATGCATTTGATTTGACTTCAATGATATGTTCTATCTTCCTTTCTGCAGGTAATTTCATAGGCAACTCTTGAAATACCTTGTTATATTTCTAGATCAAGGTTGTAACCTTAGGTTGCTGGTGAATTCCTTCCATAGATAGCAATTCTAATTGTTGGTATTGCGAGACGAATGTGGGTGCTCCCTTTCGAACAAGTTTCTTCATTTGTTGTGCGGAGATGATTTGAGTAGGAGGAGCTTGAAAACCAAACAATTTATATTTCCTTCCAGACCATTTAAACTTTATGGATTGCTTCTGGTGGTTTGCAAAATATGTTCCTAATGTTTGTAACCATTATATTCCCAACACAACATCTACACCTCCCAAGGGTACTGTGTAGAAGCTAGATTCCATTATGTAATCTCTTAACGTTGATTTGGGGTAGCATCGGATGTGCTTTAGCCATGAAAATTGGTGGAGAGGCTAAAGCATATGAGATCTCCAAGACCCAGAAATGGTTTGGGGAAATTCCACCCGGTTACAAAGATATTAAAATAATTAATATTTTTAATGCATTCCTAAGTCTAAACTTAGAAAAATAAAAATATTAATGGGTATTAATATAAAATTGGGTGAGAATGTTCTAAATGACATGGATCAAGCCAAATATAACCTTAGCCATTGATTAGAGATTTAATCTCAGTCGTTGAAGACTCAACAGAAAAAGTATAAGAGGAGGCTTGAGAATTAGTTGCAGATAGACCAAGTTGATCAATCAGTTCGATTTTCTGGAGCGGGGTTTGTTGAGAGAAATCGAACCAGTGATCAGAGTTGCAGCGAGGGGTAGAGAGTGCAAGGCAGAGATAGTGCCGAAGGACCAGCACAGAAGCGGAGAAGGCTATGCAGAGCCAGCAGAAGCCACGCAAAGGGTCAGAGAGATTGCGCAGAGGCTACCAGGGCCTACGTGAGTGACGCAGAGGGCCAAAGAGCCTGCGCAGAGCATCAGAGGGCTGACGTAGAGGCTAGGAGGGCTGACATAGAGCCTCAGAGAGGCATTGGAGAGTTTTTCGTGGAGCAAACTTGCCGAATATCTACTTCCGAAGAGAGGTATTACTGCCAGATTGATTTCTCTGTCGAGTGAGCCAGTTTGGCACCCAGTTGTACTTAGAAAGCTACACAATAATAAAACCCTCCGAACTGCTGTACCGGTTTTCCCAAGTTGGGTTTTTCTAGGGACGATTGTCCAAAAATAACGGTGTCCCTTGTGTGCTTGTTTATTTCTTTCAGTTACTAATCTGTAGAAGGTTGAGACTATACTTGTGTTTATTTTCAGTATTTATATGGTTAAATATCTTGTTAAGTACTTAAACAAGTAGGTGAAATAAACGAGATAGTACAAGAAGAATTTCTAACAGGTTAGAATTAGAAATTTCAACATGGTATCAGAGCGTTGCAGATCATAGGAGAGTTGAAGGCACCAGCTAAATCAGAGAATTTGCAGCAGAAATAGCTCTCCTGAGTAACAGAAGTTGTTCCTAAGCAGAAAGCAGCAGAGGAGGAGTGACGCAGAGGGCCTGCATCATCATTTCGAGCCAGAGAAAGGGCCAGTGCAGAGGCAAAGGTAGGCAGAAGAGGCTCACGAGGAGCCACATCATCCTGCTCAGTCAGGTAGGAGTGACGCAGTTGGCCAGAGGAGCGATTCAGGCTTGCCGAGATTGTGCAGAGCTAAGTGGCTTAGTTTCTTCAGCTGCTAGGGCCTAGGAGATGTGGGCAAACTGTGGATTGTGAAGTTGGTGGGGTGTTGTTGTTGTACAAGCAGAACAATACCTAACGCGACAGAACCAAGGTAGAGGGAGTCACTACCTAGGCGGATTTCTTGCCAAGAAATCCAGATCAGTGTTGCAGGAGCTAAGGGGATCGGAGAGGAGCGATTCGGCTGTTGGCAAACAGGTTTCCAAGAGGGAAATAGAGACTCAGAGGGAGTCGAAGAGAAGAGAAGAGGTGGCAATGAACGGACTGAGGGATCAGGACAAGTTGGACTGAGCATCCAACTTTGTCATCTGGAAGGCCAAGATCCTGTCTGTCAGTGTTGCACACATCGCGATCGGGATTTAATCGGCGCCGGGAAAAAAGCGGAAAAAATCGTTAAAATCGGGAAAAAATCGGAAAAAAGCGGGAAAAAATCGTTTGGCAGAAAATCGATGGGTTCCAAAGGTAAAATTACAGTTGGAGGCAAAATGAAGAAAGCGGGAAAAAAGCGGGAAAAAATCATTAAAATCGGGAAAAAATCGTTAAAATCGGGAAAAAAGCGGGAAAAAATCGTTTGGCAGAAAATCGGGAAAAAATCGCGATTTGAATCGGATAAATGAAAAAATCGCGCTTTTACGATAAAATCGCGATTTTATCGCGATTTTAACAACACTGCTGATATTTATGCATATTAAAGGTCTGATATAACACTAGTTATTGCATCATAAGAAGACCACATTACTTAAGATCTTGGTTGGAAAATTTATTTTGGCATTTGGGTTTCTATTCCTTACATTTGGCATTAATTGGCTCACTGATTTCATAGATAAATACTGCTGTCATAAGACTTATATACCACTGTCACATCATTCATTTTTTGCTTGTTAAGAGAACATTGGAATATAAATTATGTAAGTGCTTTCATGGTTTACACTCTTGCTAGCATTGATATTGTGGAAGTATCTAACACTCGTGGTTTCATTGTGAGTTTTTCAAGGTTAACAAAATCTCACATCTAATAAATTCACTCACTCAAGCACTTAATCCATAATTTTATCTCTTACGTGAATTTGTGAATTATAGCCATTCTATTGTTGGTTGATCATTAAAGAATATTGGTTAAGAGCTTTTGTGATCTTATTGGCATAACTTGTTCTAATCAAGTATCATTGAACAAATTGTGATCCTGTGGCACCTAAGTATTCTTTACTTGAAGGCTTCTATTCTAAGCAGTGTTTTAGAAACCCGCTGGTCTGAACGGGTAACTAGTAAAACCAGCCGGTTAGCAAGCCCATTGGATCAAACCAGCTTAAAAACCCGGTTTACCTTCTGATTTCGCCTTTTTCTTCCTTAACTAGCCGGTTGTAATATCCCGTTTCAGAGATATTCCCCAAAACCCCAGTAAACTCCAACAAAATACGCATAAATGATATAATAACCGGGAAGCTCAAAATGACAAAAATAACAGTGGTGCAACATATAATAATGTAAACATGAAATATAAGTAGATACTCGATAAATGCAGAGATAAATGCTAAGCCATTTCATTATACTGAGTTATGGAATGAGTACAGGAGGTGATCAGAAAGATAACACCTCGACTTGCACCAGGCAAGTGAAGAAACACACTCATAATAGCAAAGGAATGGCCTCTCTTTGAACTGCATGGATGCTACTGGAGAACTGCCATGTTGCTGCTACTGCTGAAAATCAAATGAGGATTTGGGGTTGTTCCCCTCCTCAGAAAATGTTGAAACTCTGGAATCTGCCTCTACTCAGAAAACCCAGAAAAACCCAGAAAGCTTTTTTGAAATGGCCGAACCCCGAAAATCGCCCCCTTGGGGAATCACGCAATCCCTCAAGGCCCTGCGCTGCCACTAAGTAGAATCCTCCAAAATACTACCTGAAACTCTACCAAACTCCTCCAATAAGCAAGGGCTGATCCCTTGCTCAATATCCCAACTCAACTCCTCCACAAACCCTCAATCTGAAACTGCCCCCAGAAGAACTGCGTCCCTCTCTCTCAAGACTGCATAGTCCTCCAATGCTCAACTCCACCTTAATGCCAAGGATCGAAACTACTGCAGAAAGACTGCTGAAAATATCTTTCCCGAGTAGGCACTTGAAGTCCCCTGGGGCTAAGGGCGAGATCTCCGAATGGAGACACTCAATGCACTAAACAGTGCTGCAGACAGGCTAAACAGCCAGCGTGCCCCAAGTCAAAGTGACTAGTTGAAATGCCCATAATCGAATGACAAAATGAAGGGGCTCCTCTCTCCTTTATAGTATTGGCCTCTCCCAATCCCAAGGCTCACCTCCTCCAACATAATCCCCTCTTGCCACGTGTTCCTTTTCCATCTGTGCAGTCCCTCCAAGTGTCTGCGTGGGCCCCACCTCTGCGTGGTCCTTTGGCCTCCTTGGCTCCCCTTTAAGTCACAACGTTGTGCTACTAGGAAGTGACTTTAATTCTAAAGTGAGTTATGTCTCCTTTTTCCTCACCCTTTTTATTTACAAATAACTATAGAAGGCAAAATTGAGCAAAATCGAATATTCTAATTAGCCATCACTAATTAGGAATATTATAGTCTCCCCTGGAAAAATGTTGCTTGTCCTCAAGCAACTGAAGTGATGGATGCTGCAAAATTTTCTCACTCTCCCAAGTGGCATCCTCATCCGGTAAATTCTTCCACCTCACCAAGAATTCCCGGACCATCCTGCTCCGCAGCTACCTCTCCCTGGTATCAACAATAGCCTCTGGCTGCAACACCCAATGCCCCTCATCATTCGTGGGTGGTAGCTCATCTGTCACTATCACATGTTGTCCCAACGCCTTCTTTAGGCATGATACATGGAAAACGTTATGAATCTTGCTGCCTTGGGGCAGCTCCAACTCATGCAACCTGTCCAATCCTGCGTATCACCCTGTATGGCCCATAAAAGCGGGCCTTGAGCTTATCAGCGCCCTTCTGCTTTAGTGACGACTGTCGGTATGGTTGTAATCGTAGGTAGACTAAGTCTCCTACCTCAAACTGTCTCTCCACACGACCCCTGTCAGCATACAACTTCTGCTGGTTCTACACTGTAGCCATATTATCCTTGAGAGCTCGGAGAATATCCTCACTCTCTTGGATCCAAATCTTGGCTCTCGGAGCCTTGCTAGCACCAAACATCACGTCAGCAAAAGATAAAGGATGATATCCATACAAAGCATAGAATGGTGGCATACTGATGGACATATGATGTGTAGTGTTGTAGCAATACTCCCCCAGATGCAGCGACTTCATCCATACTCGCTGATGCCCACTGACATAGTTACGAAAGTAGCCCTCTAGCCACTTGTTAACTATCTCTGTTTGCCCGTCCGTCTGTGGGTGATAACTGGTACTCGGTGTCAACTCCGTCCCCACCAACCGAAAAAGCTCTTGCCAAAACCTGCCCATAAAACGGTTTTCCCTGTCACTGGTGATGGTCTTAGGAAGACCATGTAGCCAGAAGATCTCTCTGAAGAACAGCTCGGCTACCTGTGCTGTTGTGTAGTGTGCGGATATGGCAAAAAAGTGAGTACTTTGTCAGTCGATCAACCACGACAAAGATGCAATCCTTGCCCTATACCATGGGCAACCCTGTGATGAAGTCCATCAAAATACACTCCCATTTCCCCTCCGGAATGGGAAGAGGCTGCAATAATCCTGCGGGATGGTTCATCTCCCCCTTGTTCCTCTGGTAAACATCGTAGTACCGGACATGCTGGAGTACGTCCTCCTTGAGGCCCTTCCATGAGAACCTCTCTCTAATGGCCCTGTAGGTTTTGGTCAACCCCTGATGGCCGGCCAATGGTGAATCATGTGACGCCTGAAGTAACTTCTTCTTGAGCTGAGACCCCTCAGTCAAGAAGATCTGGTCCCTGTACTAGATAATCTCATCGACCACCCTGTACCTATCATCCGCCACCTGTCCATCCAGAACCTCACATGAAAATCTGTCCTTGGAGTACTCTACTAAGAGTCGAGCCCTCCAGTCTGCGTCCAAGCTCATAAGAGACAACATGGCCGATCTACGCGAAAGGGCATCTGCTACCACGTTGTTCTTACCCTTGAAATACTCAATGTCAAAGTCATATGCTTGGAACTAGCTGATCCACTTCTGTTGCCTCTCCTGTAGCTGTTTCTGCTCCAAAAAGAACCTGAGGCTATTGTGATCAGTCCTCGCCCTGAACCTGTTACCCACTAAATACTGTCAGAACTTGGCCAATGCATGCATGATGGCTAGCATCTCCTTGTTGTATATACAATACAACCTCTCGTGTGGAAGGAGCTTCCGGCTCTCCCGACGCATCACACTCCAAAACAAATGGCTGCAAAAAATTCGGCAATGCAAGCACTAGGCAGCTGCTCATAACCTCCTTGAGCTTGTCAAAGGCTCGCTGCGCTGTATCCGACCAACTGAAAGCCCCCTTCCTCGTCAAATCTGTCGAGGGTGTAGCAAGCTGTGAGAAACCTTTGATGAACTTCCAGTAGTAAGTACAAATGCCAATGAATCCTTGAAGTTCTGTCACGTTTCTCGGCTCCGACCAATCTCTGATGGCCCTGATCTTCTTCTCATGGACCCTCACTCCGTCCACCCCTATGATGTGTCCCAATTATAACATCTCCGTCAAACCAAACTCACACTTGGAGAGCTTGGCATAGAACTGTTGCTCCTCCAAGATGCGCAATACTGTCTCAATGTGCTAGAGATGCTCCTCCCAAGTCCTGCTGTAAATGAGGATATCATCAAAGAATACCAACACAAACTTCCTTAAGTGACTGCGGAAGATGTGATTCATGCAAGACTAAAATGTAGCTAGGGCGTTGGTTAGCCCGAAGGGCATCACAAAAACTCAAAGTGCCCATAGTGACACCTGAAGGCGGTTTTGGGAATGTCCTGTTCCCTCACGCGAATCTAATGGTACCTAGATCTCAAATCAATCTTTGAAAAGAACCGTGCTCCTCTCAACTCATCCATAAACTCATCGATCCTGGGTATGGGTTACCTGTTCTTCAGCGTCTTCTTGTTCAGGGCCCTGTAGTCAATGCACATCCTCAATGTGCCATCCTTCTTCTTCACCAACACCACGGAAGAAGCAAAAGGACTCGTGCTCCGCCGAATGTGCCCAAGAGCGAACAACTCCTTAATGGCCCACTAAATCTCATCCCGATAGGCCTTGGGATGCCTATAAGGGATAGTAATCACTGCCTGTATGCCCTGCTCAAGCTCGATGGTGTGCTCAAACCCCCGGTCCGGTGGCTGTCCTGGCGGAATCTCCCCAAATACTGTGGCATACCAGTCAAGGATGGACTGTATCTCCGAGTGCACTGTTTGCCCTGTAGTCCTTGTCTCTGATGCACACAGCTCGACTACCCACTCTACGTCTCCCTTCCGGAAGACTGCCTCCATCCGATGAGCTGAAACAGTCTGAGGCAAGTATGTGTGTTGTCCACGTATCTTCTCATGCCTCCTTGTTTTCTCATCATCCCACTCCATCTCTAGGGCCTTCCAATTTGTAGTGACCTTCCCTAGAGTGATGAGCCACTGAATACCCAGTACTATGTTGGTGTCCGGAATATTGACCACGAAGAAGTGGTCAGTCAGTGTGTAGGTGCCAATCGTCATTGATAACTCTGGAACATAATGAGCACACACCATGGTCTGATCTCCTGGGACCAAAACTGAAAATCCATCGAAGCTCTCTTTCAGTATACCTCTCTGCTCAACCATTTATGCATCGATGAAGTTGTGGTTGGCCCCACTGTCAACCAAACCTGATACTCGCTGGCCACGTACTGTCCCCCGTACGCACAGCGTCAAATACTTGGGAACTCCTCGCAATGTTGCAAGGGCTCCTCCAGTAGGTGCAAAAGCTGCACCACCTGTTGCTGGTGGTGGAGGCAGCAAGGGACCCTGCACGGCATGACTATCTCCTACCTCCACATCATCCTCCTCATCCTCTTCCTCGCTTCTCTCGGAGAAGACCTCAATAAAATGTGCTTTGCTAGCAACACATTTGTGTCCTGGTGCCCATGGCTCCTGACAGGTGAAGCACAACCGCTTCTTCTTCAACTCCCTCCTGGCATCATCGTCAATCTGTACTCGTCTTGGATTCCCCTTCGAAGGCAGAATACTCACATCCTTCCCCTTAGGCTGAAAAGCCTGTCGCTGGGGGTAAGGTGTCCGGGTCCTGGGTAAGACATCATGTAAGTCCCGGGTCCTACTAATGGCATCCTGAAGTGTGGTTGGTCTAGCGGATCTGACTAGACCCCGAAGTGGCTTTGCTAACCCCTCAACATACATGTAGATCCTCCATGTCGTGGATAGATCTAGCACCATCACTTAAACCCTCAAAAAGTCCGCAATGTAGGTCTCTGGGCTCCCTGTCTGTTTGAGCCTCGTCAGCTCAACAAAGTGTTGTTCCGGATCCCTCCAGTCAAACTTCTCCATCAATCTCCTGGTGAACTTGGCATACGTCGTCACTATGGAATGCCCGAGTGTAACCATCCCATGGAACCACCAATCCTGGGCCTCACCATCCAAATGCAATGTCACCACCTTGATGGCCTCTGCCTCCGACATCTGGTTAAGCAAGAAATAGATGCCCAGCTTCTCCACCCAAGACCTTGTCGAATTGTTTGATGAACCATCAAACGTAGGCAAGTGGAATCTACTAGCTGTGCAATGGGTGTCTCCATTGTGATAATGGCGGTGTCCACTGTGATGGTTGAGGGGTCTATTATCCCGCTGGAGCTTAACAAAATCTTTGAATGAAAGAGCATCCCTGAACTCCTGCCCAGAGGCCTAGTACTCTGCAAAGTAATTGCCCATATGACCGGGCTCTGCCTCCTATTGAGCTCTGGCCCCCGTGTCCTCTCCTAGGAAAGTGGGCATGGTAGAGCATGTAGGGGCTTGTGAGGCCATCTGCAGGGTAATATCATGCTAAGTGGCACCCTGCTCTGGAAAATGGTGAGATGTACCTGATCCCTCACCGACGTGGAAAAAACCCATGGGTTCTCACGCTGCCTAACCTCCACTGCTGTGAATCTCTGCCCCATCACCTCAATCTACCTCGACAGATCCTGCACTGATTTGAGGAGCATGTCAACAAATCTCCTCCCGTCCTCATCTGCCATCGGATCCTCCGGCTTTGCGTCCACCACAGGCTCCTTTTGCTTTGCGTCCACCACAGGGTCCCCCTGTTCTGCGTCCACCACCGGAACACAGTCTCCCTCTCCGTAGGTGTTCTCCAACCTACGCCTAGTGTCTCTGTATCTCCTACCTCTGTAATAGATGTAGGGTTTTTCCCTCGGTGTCATAGATTGCTAGCTCCACAAGCTGAGCCAGATCTATGCTCTGATACCACTGTAATATCTCATTTCAGAGATATTCCCCAAAACCCCAGTAAACTCCAACCAAATACGCACAAATGATATAATAACCGGGAAGCTCAAAATGACAAAAATAACAGTGGCGTAACATATAATAATGTAAACATGAAATATAAGCAGATACTCGAGAAATGCTAAGCCATTTTATTATACTGAGTAATGGAATGAGTACATGAGGTGATCAGAAAGATGGCACCTTGACTTGCACTAGGCAAGTGAAGAAATACACTCGGAATAGCAAAGGAATGGCCTCTCTCTAAACTGTGTGGACGCTACTGGAGAATTGCCGTGCTGTTGCTACTACTGAAAATCAAATGAAGATTTGGGGTTGTTCCCCTCCTCAGAAAATGCTAAAACTCTGGAATCTGCCTCTACTCAGAAAACCCAGAAAGCTTTTCTTAAATGGCCGACCCCCGAAAATCGCCCCTTGGGGAATCATGCAATCCCTTAAGGCCCTGCACTGCCACTGAGTAGAATCCTCCAAAATACTGCCTGAAACTATGCCAAACTCCTCCAATAAGCAAGGGCTAATCCCTTGCTCAATATCCCAACTCAACTCCTCCACAAACCCTCAATCCAGAACTGCCCCCAGAAGAATTGTGTCCCTCTCTCTCAAGACTGCGCAGTCCTCCAATGCTTAGCTCCCCCTCAATGCCAAGGATCAGAACTACTGCAAAAAGACTGCTGAAAATACCTTGCTCGAGTAGGCACTCAAAGTCCCCCGGAGCTAAGGGTGAGATCTCCGAACAGAGACACTCAATGCACTAAACAATGTTGCAGATAGGCTAAACAGCCAGCGTGCTCCAAGTCGAAGTGACTAGCTCAAATGCTCATAATCGAATGACAAAATGAGGGGGCTCCTCTCTCCTTTACAGCGTTGGCATCTCCTAATCCCAAGGCTCACCTCCTCCAACGTAATCCCCTCTTTCCACGTGTTCCTTTTCCATCTGCGTCGTCCCTCCAAGTGTTTGTGTGGGCCCCATCTCTGTGTGGTCCTTTGGTCCCCTTGGCTCCCCTTTAAGTCACAACGTTGTGCTACTAGGAAGTGACTTTTATTCTAAACTGAGTTATGTCCCCTTTTTCCTCACCCTTTTTATTTACAAATAACTATAAAAGGCAAAATTGATCAAAATCAAATATTCAAATTAGCCATGGCTTATTAGGAATATTACACCGGTTTAGGACGAAACCAGCCGGTTTGTGGTCAAACCGATCGATTTTGTCCTAAACCAGCCAGTTTATTGCCAGGGCAAATATGACCCCCACAAAAGTGACATTTCCTTTAATTTTCAATTTCATCATTTTACTTAAATTTTTAACATTAACATGAAATGACTCAGGATGTTTGAGAGTGGTTTCGACCTCATTGGATTTCATATGGAGAAACTAGAATTTTAGATTTCACTCAAAATTTAGCAAACTTAATGGTTTTCAGGATTTCATGGTTTGGGGGTTTGCAATGTTTCCATTTGATTCTATCATGCATGAAGGTATGAGATTGGCATTTGATCAAGAGCATGAAGCCCTTTAAGAACCTTGATCGTGGTGGCATTGATTGTTGAACTTTGTTGATGTTGGTGGTACTGATTGTTGAACTCCTCTACCATGGCCTTAACAAGAATGCACCCTTCACTCAAAGGAAAACAACTGGTTAGGCATGCTAATCTTTTTCTACCACATTATAAGGTTGAGAAGATGAACCCTTCACTCAAACCAAAATCATTGGTTAGGCATGTTAAACCTTTTCAATTTCTATCATGTTATAAGGTTGAGCAATCCAAGTTTGAAGACTTTGAGCTAGATGATGTTCATGTATCTCTTGTTGATGATGTTTATGTATTTCTAGTAGCATTGAATCAATGATGAGTTTCATGAGTGACCATGTTGATCAGTGATTTGTAGTTTTGATGTCTATTTTTGCTACTACTACTAAAGTTGTAGAGGAGTTTTAGGAGTCCTCAAACTTGGAGGCATATTATTTATGTAGCTCATGTTGATGATCTCTTGTCTAGTAGTGGTGATGAGTTTGATCATGATGAGGAGTGATCATGTTGTTGATCACTGATATGTAGACTTGTAGTAGTTCAGTGACCCCATAGTTTAGAGCATTGTTTTCGGACTCTAGAGACCATTTAGAGTCTCATTGATTATGTATTCTGTTGTGGATATGTGTTGCACTCCATGCCATTTTGATATAATCACCTTTACATGGTATATAGATGAGCAAACCTTGCATATTTTGTTTCTATTGGCTTGGAATCATGGTTTTAAATCTTAAAAACAATTTTTTCATTAAAAATTAATTATTTAATGTATTTTTTTAAACCGGTTTGTTTAGACCTGACCAATCCCAATTCGACCGGTTCCGGTTCAAAACCTGGTTCATTAGGTGGACCGGTCCGGTCACCGGTTCCGGTTTTAAAACATTGATTCTAAGAGAGGATCTCATAATCGTAGCATAAGATTGTTGATTGAATACCTTAAGCAAATGGCATCTTGTGGATTTGACATTGACACTAAGTTAATTGGCACTTTCTTGGTTGTAAGATAGCATTTGATTTACAAGTACTCTTGTCATAAAGAAATATCATAACTTAAGTACTTAAACATTAAGCAATCTTAACTAAGAATTTCACTCATCATCTCTGCATAAGCATTATAGGCTTAATTTGCATTAATAATTTACCTCCAAGCATAAGCTTGGTTGATAGACTCCTAGGACAACCCTCTCTCACCTGGCTTGAGGAATTCAACAACTTTCTATTGGTTAACACAATGACCTTGCAGTCCTCAGAGCCATAGTCTCTGTAGCGTCGGAGGCACTGGGTGGTTGGAACATAGGGGGAGGTATCGTTAATCAAGCCTCTCGTTGGTTCTCGTTGGAAGTCCATCCCACAACCTACTCTAAAGATTGATCTCCAAACAGTTAAGAGGCAGGTTCGACTTAGACTAGGCATATAATTTAAAATTAAGCAAGATCGTTGCATCACACTTAGATTTTAGGACTTGCATTTCATATAGGTTAGTTGATGATTTAAGCAGCAATTGCCCATCCGGTTACTTGGGCTTAATTTGTAACAAGCAAGAACTTTGACTCCATCAAACACTGGTCTCGTTTCTAAATCAAATTGAATCCTTAAGTCTTGCTAAATTAAACCGAGTAGCTAGGCCACTCAACTATGTCTCCCAGATAAGTTGGTCTCCAACTTGTCTTCCATCATCTCATTTCCATAAGGTCTACCCCCATAGCTTGTTGTTTGGAGACAGCTAGAACAAAGTGGACGAGGATCAGAGTGACAAACTTCACCCAGAGCCGTTGTTGCGGTGCCTGTACAATCTTAGCGACAACAAGCCCCCTCTCAGCATTTCCAACAATACATTAGCTATGAGGTTGCCTTGTAATTTCACCTAATTTTTCCCATTATTTTACAACTTGAAGGGGCTTTTAGGCTAAGTTAGACATCATTAGACATGTATAAATTGGGGAGAGACCATTCTAATCTCTTGTCATCATCACTTGGAGAATTTGACCTCTTTAGAGAATTTCACACTTGTTCCTTCTTGGCTATTGGAGATCGTTTGTATGCATTTTGAAGTTTGAAAGCTATTTTGGATCGTCTTTGGAGCTATTTCTTTGGATAATGGATGGATATACTACAGGTTATCTTCGAAGGGCTTATTGTTGATGAACTTTTATCTTGAAATTGTCTAATATATGGAATTGTTGCTTCTAGATTATGCTAATTTGTGCCCTCGTTGTTGAAAATTAATTTTTGAAAGACTATCTAGTTGAGAATTGCATATGTTATTCATTGTATAACATGTAATGAATGTTCCTAGTGGACAAATCCTTTATAACATTCTCCTTAAAAGTGGGTAAATGCTAAAAGTTGATACATAGGGCATCAATTTTTAGCATCCTTAGAAGTGATTTAGCTTATCTTGGGAGAGGTTTTGTGAGAACTTGAGAACCTAAAGATCAAGCTAAGGGTTTTGGTTATTTGACCTTCAAGTTTGGTGAGCATCCACTTAAGCGTTCTCCATAAAATCTTTTGCCCTAGGTGTTGCCTTAAGAGGGAAACACTAGCTATGCTTCCTCAACTTGGGGACTTTTTTGAAGGTTGTATGAGCTTAGTACTTGTTGAATTATATCACAAGAAGCCTTTTCTCCTTATTTCCTTGATCCTGGGAATAGCTAGAACCACGCAAATTCACGAAACCACAGGCCTTGTGCATTTTATTCCTTGGTATCTTATAGAAAGTGTATTGTGTTGATTTGGGGTAGCATCGGATGTACTCTAGCCACAAAAATAGGTGGAGAGGTTAAGACACATGAGATCTCCAATACCCAGAAAGGGTTTGGGCATATTCTAAACAGTTTGGGAAATATTAAAATAATTAATATTTTTAATGGAGTCCCTAAGTTTAAACTTAGGGAAAATAAAATATTAATGTGAATTAATATAAAGCTATGTTAGAATGGTCCAAAAGTCATGGATCAAGCCAGATCTAATTTTAGTCGTTGATTAGGGACTTAATCAAGATCGTTGATATGTCAACTAGAAAAGTATCAGAGGAGGCTTGAGGGTCACTTGGAGAACACACCGAGTTGATCAAAATTTCGACTTTCTGGGGCAGGGTTTGTTGAGGAAGTTGAGAGAGTGATCAGAGTTGCCGCTAAGGGGCAGTGAATACAGAAGCAGAGAGGCAGAGATAGTACATGAGGATCAGCACAGTAGCCGTGAGAAAGGGACGCAGAGCCAGCCAGAGGTTCACGCAAAGCCAGCTAGGGTTCATGCAAAGGCAACCAAGAGCTGCGCAGTGCCTCAGAGACCCAGCGTGGGTGACGCAGAGGCTCTAAAGGCTGACGCAGGCCAAGCCAGAGTGACGTTGGGCAGATGTTGGGCCAGAAAGGGCTGACACAATCCCGAGAGGCTGATGTTTGGGTTTTCGTGGGGCAGATTGAAGCTCAAGAGTTGTCGGAGTGTTTGTTTGGGGTTTTAGCCGGAGCATTTGTCTCCGAAGGAGAGGTACTACTATCGAGATTTTTCTCTGTTGGGTGAGTCGGTTTTGGCACCCAGATTGTATTATGAAACTGCTTAATAATTAAAACCCTCAGATAGCAGCACCTATTTTCCTACATTGGGTTTTTCAAGGAACATTAGTCCAAAAACAATGGTGTCACTTGTTTGTTTGTCTTGTTTCCTTCAGTTGATGATCTGTAATGTGTTGAGCATGTACTTGTATTTATTTTCAGTATTTACATGGTAAATAACTTGTTAATTAATCAGAACAAGTAGGCATAAATAAATCAGAAAGTACATGAAGGGTTTATGACAATTAGACTTAGAAATTCCAACATGGTATCAGAGCATGGTTGCAGACCACAAGAGAACTGAGGGCATCAGCCGCACAGAGCAGTAGCTGCAGAAAACAGCTGTCCCGAGTGACAAAAGTTTATATTAACAGAGAAGCAGCAAGGAAGGGGTGACGCAGTGCCTGCATCATCAAGTTCGAGCCAAGAAGAAGTTGCACAAAGGCTAAGGGAGGCAAAGACAGGTTTACACAGAGCCACGCAAAGGCCAGGAGCACTGACACAGTTGGCTGAGGAAGCTGATTTGTTGGTGTCAGGATTGCGCAGAGCCTAGAAGCGCTAACCTTCATTCGTTGGGGATTAGGAGGTTGTGGGTAAGTTGTAGAGTCGAGCTGGTGGGGTACTGTAGCCAGAACAGTACCTAATAGGGCAAGGCCAAGGAGGAGGGAGTTGCTACCGAGGGTTTCTAGCCGAGAAATCCAGATCAATGGTGTAGCTGCATAAACAATGAGAGTGGGTGCATCTCGACATTGGCAAAAGGGTTTCCAAGAGAGAAAACGAGGCTTAGGGGGAATCATACCAAGAGCTTCTATGAGGGAAGTAGGGGAGCAACGAGGTGGCAGTGAACAAGGTAAGAGACCAGGACAGGCTGCACAAAACCTCAAACTTCGTACTCTGGAAGGCTAGAATCTTATCCATTCTAGACAAGAATTGTGTCAAGCACTTCGCCTTGAGGACGATAGCGATCCCAGTTGATAACGACAAGTACAAGGAGGCAATGGCAAGGGCCAAGAGCATCATCTTTGACCGGGTCAAGGACCATGTAGTACCACATATTGCCGAAAAGGACACGACAAATGAGATGTGGGAGGCCCTAAAGAAATTGTACTAGCATACTTCTGTGCAGAGAAGGATGTTACTAGAAAATCAGCTGCGGTCATACCAGATGCAGAAGGGAGAACAGATAGACACCTTCCTGGTTCGATTGAAGGAGATCTGGGATTATCTGACTTCCATAAGGGTGACGTCGGATCATGAATTGATGGTGAGAACAGCGCTGAACGCAGTCTCAGAAGACTGGGAGGTGTTTGTCCAGAGCATATTGTGCAAGGCGACCCTTCCAAATTGGGAAGAAATGTGGGCGGCTCTTCGCCAAGAAGAGATCAGAAGGCGGGAAGCAGCGATAAGGGGATCAAAATCAAGAAGGAGGAGGAGGTGGATGTTTCCCTAGCATCTGAGAAAAAGCAGGAGAAACGAAAGAAGAAGAACCTCTCCATGGTCAAATGCTTCCACTGTGGGGAACTAGGTCATTATGCAATCCAATGTCCAAGGAAGAAGAGCAAGGGAGAGGCCCCCGAGACCAAGGCTTCCCTAGCAAGGGCAGAGAAGGAAGTGGAGACAGACGATGACTGTGCCATGAGTGCACACACACCACTTGAGCGGAAGTGGGAGACATCGAGCTATAGTCAAACGAACTACAAGCGATGAGGGGCAAGATCCTCGAGGTACCCAGCATCTTGGATTAAACCTTGCTACGGGAGCCCCGATGAGGAGTAGCAGCACTGGTGGATGTCAATAGAGACAGATGCGGATGGAGCGACAGAGGGAGCTACAATGCAGGATTCCCAGGACAACGTGAGGCAGTAGTGCGAGAAGCACAGGAGTGTTGCACCAGTGCAGGATGGCACAGAAAGGTGTGCAACAGTGCAAGATGCATGGAGTAGTTGCAGTGGTGTAGAGGTCAGAGAAGGAGCACTGGTTAGCAATGTTTTACAACTCGGACTCGGACTCGGACTCGGCCGAGGATCGACTCCGACTCGGACTCCGACTCGGTAATGACTCGGCCGGCTCGATTTCAATGACTCGGTCGTTGTAAAAAATACATTAAATATTTTTTTTTTTTATAAAAAAACATAATTTTAAATATTTTAAACATAATTTTAAAGATTTTCATTCAAGTTTCCAAACACACAACATTATAATATACATGGAAGACAACATATGATCAAAGTAGGCTCATGAACCAATCCATTATATCAAAATGGTACCCAATGGCAATAGTAGATACATAGTCAACTGTAGTCTGTCATACATGATCAACCCAGTTACACATTTCAACAAAGATCACCGTATACATATTACATGACAAAGGATTGATGCTGGCATTAAGAAGTTCCTCATTAGAGATAAGTTAAATTGCAATGAGTCTTGCAGTGGAGAAAATAAAAAAGGTGGTTGATATTTGTAAAAGCCAAAACAGAGATCATATTTGCACCATCTATGAACCCTCCAAAATTTATTTCCCCTTGATAAAAGCCTCTAGTTGGTGATGATAGGAACAAGCCAAACGAAATTCTCTAATAGACAAGAGAAGGTCGAAATTATTTGGATCAGTGGAATAGTAAATTTCAGTGATGTGCATTGAAAGAGATTTCAAGGAAAATGATTGTTTGACTATGTGGATCTGAGTGATGTTGGTTTTGCAACGAAAATTATTAGAAGGTTTGCTGGCAGAACTACCACTAGAATTTCATTTTCATGTGACTTCCATTCAGCAAGAACTTTTGTACAGTTTTGTAATTACTTAAATGGAAACTGCTTACAAGAGGACAGAGATAAAGGGGCTTCTATCTTTTGTTGCCATCTCACAGTTTTAATTTACTCACCAATTTGACATTTCTTTATTTGAAAGGCTGGTAAGGAATGGAACTGAATGCAAAACACTAAGTGCAAATGAGAATGAGAAATGCAATTGGTTATCCTATATTGGGTTTTATCCAAATCTCAGAGATCACAGATTTTCTGGGCACCTGACAATCAAAGCAAGTTGAAACGGACCCGGCCGGGTTGACCGAGTCAGCTATGACTCGGCCGAGTCATTGGATGACTCGGTCAGCCGAGCCGGGTCATGGGCCGGGTCATTGAGCTGGCTATTGAAACGGTCTGAAACGGCCGTTTCGGTTTCAACTCGGTCGTTTCGTAAAACAGTGCTGGTTAGTGACAAAGGGAGTTTCAGTATTGTGGGTGTCTCTAGCCTGACAGAGATGTCAGAGTTGGTAAATCGGTTACTTACTTCTTAGTAACTGAGTTGCAATGCAACAGTTAGCAGTGGCAGCACTATGGGCAGCACGATGCAGCAGGATAAGAGGGAGCTACAGTACAGATGCAACAGTGGCAGTGGCAGGGCCATGCATAGCAGTACGAGATGCAACAGTGCTGATGATGGGCAACAGGCCTAGCGTCAGCACAAGGACCTATACCGGATGATAAGGGTGATACTCAGTGAGGAGTATTACTAGAGCATAGTCCTCGCTAAGAGGGAGTGTTGATTTGGGGTAGCATCGGATGTGCTCTAGCCACGAAAATTAGTGGAAAGGCTAAGGCACATGAGATCTCCAATACCCATAAAGGGTTTGGGCAGATTCTAAACAGTTTGGAAAATATTTAAATAATTAATATTTTTAATGGAGTCCCTAAGTCTAAACTTAGGGAAAATAAAATATTAATGTGAATTAATATAAAACTGTGTTAGAATGGTCCAAAAGTCATGGATCAAGCCAGATCTAATATTAGTCGTTGATTAGGGACTTAATCTCGGTCATTGATTTGTCAATGAGAAAAGTATAAGAGGAGGCTTAAGGGTCACTTGGACAACACACCGAGTTGATCAAGATTTTGACTTTCTGAGGCAGGGTTTGCTGAGAATGTTGAGAGACTGATCAGAGTTGCAACTGAGGGGCAGTGAATACAAAACCAGAGAGGCAAAGATAGTACAGGGAGGATTCACACAATAGCCGAGAGAGGGGACGCAGAGCCAGCCAGAGGTTCACGCAAAGGCAGCCAGGAGCTGCGCAGTGCCTCAGAGAGCCAGCATGGGTGACGCAGAGGCTCTAATGGTTGATGCAATGCCTCTATAGGCTAAGCCAGAGTAACGTTGGGCAGACGTTGGGCCAGAAAGGGCTGACGCAATCCCTAGAGGCTGACACTGGGGTTTTCGTGGGGCAGATTGAAGCTGAGGAGCCGTCCGAGTGTTTGTCCAGGGTTTCAGCGAGAGCATCTATCTCCGAAGGAGAGGTACTACTGCCAAGATTTTTCTCTATTGGGTGAGCCAGTTTTGGCACCCAGATTGTATTCTAAAACTGCTTAATAATTAAAACCCTCAGATAGTTGCACCGGTTTTCCCGCATTGGGTTTTTCCGAGGACATTAGTCCAAAAACAATGGTGTCACTTGTGTGCTTGTTTTGTTTCCTTCAGTTGACGATCTGCAATGTGTTGAGCATGTACTTGTATTTATTTTCAGTATTTACATGGTAAATAACTTGTTAATTAATTAGAACAAGTAGGCAAAAATAAAGCAAAAAGTACATGAAGGGTTTCTAACAGTTAGACTTAGAAATTCAAACATATTGCTTCTTGAAGCCTTATGCCATAAATTTGAGAGTTTCTTGAGAGATTCTATCCTATCACCTTATACCTTAACCCTAGAATACCATTCATACGTGATCCTATCCTACCTAGACTCCTCTCATCAATGAAAATTGATAAAGAGCAGGGGTCCTTGGCTGTGATAATTGTGGACCATTGCTCCATTGATAGCACTTGCTCTAGCTTTCTGTCTTGTAGGGTTTCCCTCTCCAAGGCCTGCTAGATTTTGCAGTAACATGGTCAACACTTCTTTTTCATAGATGAGTCTAGGTAAGTTCTTTCCTCTAAGTTCACTACTTTCAAAGGCAAGGGGCATTCCTTTTTGCTTTAAAACTGCAACAATGCCATGTCCCGAGGCATCACACTTCACAATGAACATTTTTGTGAAGTTAGGTGTTGCCAAGGCAAGTTGTACACATAACCTCTTGAAGTTATTCAAATGCTTTCGTTTCTTCTTTAGTCCAAAAAATGGTTCCTTCAATAATTTTGTTAATATCACTGCTACTTGAACATAATTCTTGAGTCTTGACAAATTTGCAATAATAACTTGTTAATACTAAGAATCCTCTATGTTTCTTCAAGGTATTGGAGATTCGCCATTCCCTTATCAACATGTTGTACATGCTCTTCCCAAGATTTGCTATAAATTAGTATGTCAACAAAAAACACTAGCACAAATTTGTTGGAAATACTAAGATGGGGGTTGAATCAGTATTTCTTTTTCCGACTAGTGTTTTACCAGTTAAAACATTTATATTCAAAACACAAGATGGACAACAATATAATCTTTGCATCAAAATAGATACAATATATAAATGGTTGCAATTAGCTGCCAAGCACCAACTTGGACTTTTAAGAGGCTCCAACCTCCAGAGCTCCAACTCTATTTCACCAAGGCACCAATCTTGGACTTAGGAGCACCAACTCCCAAGGACTTCAATCCTTCCATTTCCTGAGACATCAGTCCCAAGGACAGCTATCCTTCCTACTTCTGAGGCACCAATCCCAAAAGACTCCAACCCTTCTTACTTCTGAGGCATTAGCCCCAAGGACTCCAATCCTTCTCACTTTTGAGGCACCAACCCCAAGGGTTCCAACCCAAACTTGTCAAGGCATGTTTGATAGTAATGTTCTGCTCTCAGATCAAAGGCATAAGCAAAGAGGAGTTACCTAAGGAGGCAGATCAAAGCATATCACAGGATATCAGAGCAAGAGAGGCATTCATATATGTAAGGAGGTCTTTGAAAGACACTACCAAGTCAGAGGAGCCACATTGGAGCAAGAGGAGCTACCGGAGGAGCCATATATATATGTAATATATATATATATATATATATGTAATATATATATATATATATATATGTAATATATATATATATATATATATATATATATATATATGTCGAAACTGAGTTCTCAGAGCTACAGAGGCAAACAGAGCAAGCAGAACAAAGCATATATATATGCCATATATATGACAAAGAAGAGGAGCAAACAGGAGCAGACAGAGCCACCAGAGGAGCAGATGGAGACGAGAGAAGCAGAGAGAGCCACCAGAAGAGCTAACAGAGCACGAAGCACCACCATCGGAGCCATATTTATAGACCATACATATATGCCAAAGAAGATGAGCAAAAGGATGCGTTTAACAGCAAACAGAGCCATATATTGTTAAGATATGGTATGTTCTATGCTTATAACAGTTTACTTCTTTTTCTTATTATATTCCACTGATTAGCAATTACATGTACATAAAGTAAAGTGCAAATAGAACATTAAATGATTGACAGAAAACAAGCCAAGACAAGAGACACAAGATGTGGCGGCTAGCCAGGGACAAACCCCACAATGTGTGGGGAAACCCTTTGATCAAATCTTCTTTTATCTTCAATAATTCAGCAGAGAGAAATAGTACAATAAATCTGATTCATATCAGCAGTAGCAAACCCTAGATCAGTAGCATCAGCATTAGCGGCTTCATTATCAAACTAGGGCAGACCATATCTCACAAACCGACAGTCGGATTGACTTCATTCCACCACCAAAAGTTTCGGCTTCCAGAGGAGGTTCAGATGAACCTACAGTGCAGTTCAGATGAGGAGATCTTCTAGGCCACGCAAGTCAATCTTTACTTCTGCAGTTGCAGCTTCAGTTTCAGCAGTTTCCGGCTTCAAACTAGGGCAGTCGATATCTTGCAAACCGTTCGTCGGATTGACTTCATTCCACCACCAAAAGTTGCGGCTTTCAAAGGAGGTTCAGATGAACCTACAGCGCAGTTCCAAAGAGGAGATCTTCTAGGCCACGCAAGTCAATCTTTACTTCTGCAGTTGCAGCTTCAAATTCAACAACTTCCGGCTTCACATGTGTGAGAGAGAGACCCATTTCAGCGCAGTAGAGAAGAGACTCATATCTACGCAGTAGAGAGAGAGAGATGCGATGAGATGAGTGAGTCCAAATGAGGAAAAGTCCTCTTATATTTATACACAACGTTGGTGGGTGAATAGATGCGACTGTTGGGCTTCTAAGCCTACATGAGTTGTAGGTCGGCTTGATAATAATTCCATAATCAAAATAAATTCATATCTCCATGAATACTTATCGGAATTGGATGATCTTTATATCAATCCTACACCTCTCGACGAGAGGAATCTAATAAAAATATTATTAGCCATGAATAAGATGACCCACATGAAGTTTTGCCCTGTTGCCAATTTTAACACTCCCTCTCAACCATGGAGAACTTCATCTGCAATCTATCTATCAGACGTTACTATTCATCCATCAAATGCACTGCCTTGTACAGCCTGACCATTGCCCTGCTCTGCTCTATTTTGCCTGTTCTGCTTTGTCTTGTTCTGCCCTGCACTGATCTGTACTGTTTTGTTCTGCTCTGCTCTGCTCTTGCATTGTTCTGTTCTACTCTTCTTTTGTCCAAATTATGAAGAAGAAGAAATGATCGAGGATGTATCATACTGACTCAAAGTCAGTCTCAGAGTATGTACCACTGGTCCCAGACTAGTCTCAACCAACCCAAAGTCAGCGTCATAGTGAGTACAACTCCAATGGTCCCACACCAATATCATCCTCCACTGACTCAAAGTCAGTCTAAAAGTATGTACCACTGATCCCAGACCAGTCTCAACCGACCCGAAGTCAGCGTCATAGTATGGTACAACTCCTACCACTGGTCCCAGACCAATATCATTGATCCCAGATCAATGGAGATCATCCTAGCGTAGGGAGTACGGTAGTTACAACGATGCGTCCATCGGTACTACAATGGTCCCTAACTTCATTTCCCTGCTCATTGATCAGATGAGAGGTACTTCCCATGAGTCCCAGACTGCATGGGTAGGATGTCTTGACAGGAGAACTAATCAATCCTGTCCTCACAAGAGAACACATCAATCCTGCTACAATTGCCATGGAGAACACATCAATCCAGGCCTCACAGGAGAACACATCAATCCTGCTACAATTGCCATGGAGAACACATCAATCCAGGCCTCACAGGAGAACACATCAATCCTGCTACAATGTCGCCATGGAGAACACATCAATCCAAGCTGCCATGGAGAACACATCAATCCAGGCCTCACAGGAGAACACATCAATCCTGCTACAATGTCGCCACGGGGTGTTCATGTATACCATCAGGGGATAGTGAATAATCCTGTGGTCATATGCTGCTCCAAGAAGCACCCCGCACCCCCCTGGAGCTCTCAGAGCTCAATGCATCATACATGACCCTCATTGGAGGGTCTTTGAACAACTCCAAGTTGTTCACGGAAAGTCAGAAATTTTACTTTCCCAAGGGGTTTTGTCAGAATGTCGGCGACCTGTTCATCTGTACCGATATGATGGAGCCTTATAACTCCCCGTTGCACCATATCTCGAATATAATGGTATCTGATATCAATATGCTTGGAGCGATCATGGAATACAGGATTCTCTGACAAACGAATCCCACTTTGGTTGTCACAAAGGATCATAGTGGTATCCAATGTGAATCCAAACAACTCACTGAAGAGATTTCGCAACCAAACTGCCTCACAAGAAGCCATGCTAGCAGCAATATACTCTGCTTCGGCGGTGCTCAAAGCCACCGACTTTTGTTTCCTGCTCATCCAGGATATCGAAGCAGATCCCAAGGAGAAACAACACCCGGAAGTGCTCTTACGGTCCTCCACATTGCCTGCCCAGTCAGCATCTGTGTATCCAAATAGTCTCACATCTCTGGCAATGTATCTTAACCCATAAGTGATAGTGCCACGAAGATATCTCAGCAGATTCTTGGCACCAATCCAGTGTATGTGGTGGGGTTCAACCATATGCTGGCTCAACGTGTTGACTGCAAAGCATATATCTGGATGGGAGTTCACTAAGAACATTAATGCTCCGACGAGTTGCCGATACTCGGTAGCATTTCGTAAAACAGGTCCAGCAGCACTACCGCTTAACTTCTTGAAGTCAAGCTCCATCGGAGTAGTTACAGGCTTGCAGTCCACCATTCCAAATCTTTCCAATATCTTCACCACATATTTTCCTTGAGATAGGAAAATTTCTCCTGGCTTTTGCCACACTTCAAGTCCTAGGAAGTAGTGCATCAGTCCTAGGTCTTTCATTTCAAATTCAGAGGCCAACTCCCTCTTACATTTGTGAATGAGAGGGTCTGCACCTGTTAGAAAGAGGTCATCCACATACAACACCAGTATGAGAGGCTTGTCATCTTCAACCTTAAAGTAAAGGTTAGGATCGGCTTCACTCCTAGTGAATCCCAGCTTCATCAAGTAGCTATCGATCCTCTCATACCATGCTCGGGGTGCTTGCTTCAGCCCATATAGAGCTTTCTTCAACCTGCATACATGAGATTTTCGATCATAAATCTCAAATCCTTCAGGTTGCTCCACGTAGACCTCTTCTTTGATCGAGCCATGCAAGAACGCAGTCTTGACATCCATCTGATGTAGGTTCCATCCTTGTGAAGCGGCAAGGGCTATGATCGAGCGGATGGTCGTATATCTGGCAACAGGTGCAAATATCTCATCATAGTCTATACCTTCCTTTTGGGAGAAACCTCGAGCAACAAAACGAGCCTTATACTTTTCCATGCTTCCATCTGTTGCATGCTTTATCTTGTAAAGCCATTTGGAAGTAATAACAGTCTTGTCCTGGGGTCTGGGAACTACTTCCCAAACATCATTCTTTATGATAGACTCATATTCTTCGGTCATAGCATCCTTCCATACTTGATGCTTGACGGCATCTGAGAATGACGAAGGCTCATTTTGTATGATCGTGCTCATGATGGTCAGGTATCCTTGATACCTATTAGGTTTCTTACTTTCACGAAAGGTTCCTCGGGGTGCAGCATGTCCTTCAGCATCATCAAGTAACCCCCTTAAGCCATGAAGGCCTCTTCCTAGAAGAGGAAGGCTCATATGGAGGAGGATCAATCGGATCCATGGGTTCTTCTACATCAGGCATTGATTCATCATCCTTTTCTTTCGGTTCCTTGGTGTCGGCTTCTTGAGAGTTCCTTAAAGTCGGAAGATTGATCACCTTGCTGAGAGCCATATCTTCGTCAAAGGTGACATCATGACTAATTATGTCTTCCCTTTGACCGGCTACATAGATTCTATAGCCTTTAGTATTTTCACCATAGCCCACGAAAATTCCCTTCTTTCCAGATGCTCCCAATTTATTTCTTTTCTCTTTCGGAACATGAAAGTATACGGGGCTTCCAAAAAAAATTTAAAATGAGAAACATCAGGTTTCTTACCGGTGATTTTTTCTTCAGTAGTCTTGGAACCCAATGCTTGCTGAGGGCATCGATTTTGTACATATACAGCAATGTTTGCAGCTTCAGCCCATAAAAACTTAGGAAGACTTTGATCATGTAGCATGGCCCGGACAGCTTCCATAATTGTGCGGTTCTTCCTTTCTGCCACACCATTTCGTTCAGGAGTATATGGTGTAGTAGTCTCCCTCTTGATGCCAGCCTCTTTACAAAAATCATGGAACTCATTAGATTCATATTCAGTCCCATTGTCAGTTCTTAAGATCTTGATCTTCTTTTCGGTTTGATTCTCGATTAGGGCTTTGAAGTGTCGGAACCAAGGGAACACTTCATCCTTCTTTTTCAAGAAGTATATCCAGGTCTTTCGAGAATGGTCATATGTAAAAGTGAGATAATATGCATATCCTCCCAAGGAGTTCACGGGCATCATACCTGATATGTCTGAGTGAACTAGTTGTAATATATCGGAGGTCTTGCTTTGACTTGAAGGGAATGGTCCCCTTTTGAGCTTTCCTTCGGCACATCCCGGACATACACCTTCTTTCTCTACTTGGAATTCAGGCATCCCTGTTACCATCTGTCTTACATCGGGTAGAGCTTTGTAATGAAGGTGGGCAAACCTCCGATTCCAAAGTTCGGACTGAAGCGATGTGTCACAAGACATGACACCTAGCGGACTTCCACCGACTTGATATAAAGAATCAACTCGAAACCCAAGAGTGAAAGCATCTTTAACATTATTTTTCCTTATGCGTACCTTACCATCGCTGAAGGTTACCTTATAGCCTTTGTCTTCCATTGCCGAGATGGATACCAGGTTCTTTTTGAGATCAAGTACATATAATACATCTTGTAAGTGAATCGTATTACCTTGATTCAGTTTAAGAGAAACATTGCCTACACCTTTCACTGGGTATTTCATGTCATCTCCAAGGACAATTTCCAGGTTAGTTTCTTTCTCTACCAGACTATAGAGTACTTCTTTGTAACCAGTGAAGTGTCTTGAGGCACCACTATCAATGAGCCAAATTCCCATTGAGTCCGAAGGAGCGGAGGTAGATAGGGCAGCTGGTAGATAATATTCAGCCTGCTTATCGTCAACAGTGTTAGATTCATACCTGGAATTTCTAGCCTTCTTGAATGGTTGCCCTCTTCCTTGATTTCCCGCATTCCTTTTTCCTTTATTGTTGAATTTTCCATTCCTTCGATTACCATGAGAGAGATTTTGATCATCATCACGGTGAGAGTCCTTTCTATCAGGGCATTCCCTTGCATAGTGACCTGCTTTATTGCAAATGAAACATCATCCTTTTATTCCACCCTTAAATCCAGCCTTTCTTTTCGATTTAGACCCAGAATTATTTCTTTTCTTGGCATGAGAAGAAAAAGCAGCAGGAGGACCTTTAGGCAAGGGCATTTCCTGCTCTTCTACCCTTGTTTGTTCTTGAATGCATCTAGCCATTAATTCCTCGAAACTAGGAATTACATTATTGTTCAGAAGAGTAGTCCTGAACACATACCATTCAAATGGTAATCCTCCGAGAGTTGTTAGTGCCATTTCTCTGTCAGTAATGGTTTCTCCAATAGATAGGAGATCGTTCTTGATCTCGGTGATTCTTAAGAAGTATGCTTGCATACTTTCATCTTTACCCTTCTTGATTTCCCTCAACTTATTTCTAAGAAACAAAACTTGATTTGCATCATTAACTTTAAATAAACTCACCAGTCTGTCGTAGATTTTCTTGGAGGTGTCTAGATCAGAGATGTAGGCCACCAAGCGCTTGTCGATAGAGTCCCAGATGATCTTCTTTGTTTTGACTTCTCCATTTTTCCATTTGTTCCAGGTAGCAGCAGATGCATTTGATGAAGGCTCAACAATATTGTCTCTTACATGGTCCAGCACTCCTTGATCTTCAAGGGTTAGATCGATAGACATCTTCCATCCGATATAGTCAGCTTTCTCACGGAGCTTGTCTTCGGCAGGAAAGAGTGTTGAGGACCCCATAGTTCTTTTAGGATAGCCTTGCCAATCTTCTCTTGAATGATTTCTCTTGCTCTTGCTCGGGCTTTGTCTTCACCTCAGCTCTGATACCATGTTAAGATATGGTATGTTCTATGCTTATAACAGTTTACTTCTTTTTCTTATTATATTCCACCGATTAGCAATCACATGTACATAAAGTAAAGTGCAGATAGAACATTAAACGATCGACAGAAAACAAGCCAAGACAAGAGACACAAGATGTGGCGGCTAGCCAGGGACAAACCCCACAATGTGTGGGGAAACCCTTTGATCAAATCTTCTTTTATCTTCAATAATTCAGCAGAGAGAAATAGTACAATAAATCCGATTCATATCAGCAGTAGCAAACCCTAGATCAGTAGCATCAGCATTAGCGGCTTCATTATCAAACTAGGGCAGACCATATCTCACAAACCGACAGTCGGATTGACTTCATTCCACCACCAAACGTTTCGGCTTCCAGAGGAGGTTCAGATGAACCTACAGCGCAGTTCAGATGAGGAGATCTTCTAGGCCACGCAAGTCAATATTTACTTCTGCAATTGCAGCTTCAGTTTCAGTGGTTTCCGGCTTCAAACTAGGGCAGTCGATATCTTGCAAACCATTCGTCGTATTGACTTCATTCCACCACCAAAAGTTGCGGCTTTCAAAGGAGGTTCAGATGAACCTACAGCGCAGTTCCAAAGAGGAGATCTTCAAGGCCACGCAAGTCAATCTTTACTTCTGCAGTTGCAGCTTCAAATTCAATAGCTTCCGGCTTCACATGTGTGAGAGAGAGAGACCCATTTCAACGCAGTAGAGAAGAGACTCATATCTGCGCAGTAGAGAGAGAGAGATATGATGAGATGAGTGAGTCCAAATGAGGAAAAGTACTCTTATATTTATACACAACGTTGGTGGGTGAATAGATGCGACTGTTGGGCTTCTGAGCCTACATGAGTTGTAGGTCGGCTTGATAATAATTCCATAATCAAAATAAATTCATATCTCCATGAATACTTATCGGAATTGGATGATCTTTATATCAATCCTACACCTCTCGACGAGAGGAATCTAATAAAAATATTATTAGCCATGAATAAGATGACCCACATGAAGTTTTGCCCTGGTTGCCAATTTTAACATATATGCATTCACAGCTATCGGAGCCATAATGCCAAAGGAATACTCTATCGGAGGAGTAGAGCTATCTCATATCGCATTATAGGTTTAACACTATCAGCGGGCATCTATGGCACATTGCATTATCGGGAGCGGCGATATGCCTCAAACTCATGTATTTACCCATCGGCGGCAAAAACTATGCATATGTGTGTTTAACATTATCGGAGGCGGAAATCGGACTTGAAACTTATTACATGGGAGTGGTGAGTTATATCCGGTCTGACACCTAATATCGCATCGCAAAAATATAGTGGTCTGCATTAACGTCAAGCCCTGCCCCTGTGCGACTTGCGATCGCCGATAGTGATATCACATCAGACCTCCGCCAAGAGCAAACCTCCGATTGCGATAATGTATGCAGACCCGATGATCCTATTATGTCGCACCCTATTGTTATGTCGCATCGCAGTAATCGAAATGAATAAAGAGTGGTCACCCCTGAACGTGCGATTGCGATTATAACACGGACCCGATGGTCTGACTGTAACACAACTTAATGCTAGATCGCATCCACTGGAGGATCAGCCCGTAGGCCATCGGCGATGTCATGGGGTCGATGTATAAAGGACCCCCGGAAGTCTTGAACGCCGATTGTGATTGCAAGAGCGGACACGATGCTATATTGCGATTTGGCTTAATGTCTTATCGTGTCCATCGGCCATCGACCATATGTTGCGACTGCCGATTGCGATTTCACTACGGACCCGACATAGGTATAGATATAGATGCAATGATCCTTGAAGTCCGCCCTTTAGCACTTTCACCTATTTTTTCTCATATTTCCTGTGTAATTGATATTTGGCCTGTGTGGGGTTTGGAGGTAGAAATGCAATACAACAACACTCCCGATAGTTCAGGAGGCCTGAACTATAGTTCAAGAGGCTGAATCAAGCCGATTGTGATTGCGATTGGGACGTGGTTGTCCGTTAAACTATGCCGACTCTGTGTATGCCTGCCATCATTGTTAAAGGAGCGTTGTTACAGTCGTAACCAGTAAGATGTGTTCTCCGTGGAGTTTTGGACCTCTCAAATGAATCTACGTGTCCTCAGAAAGTCAGTGAACTTGCACAGCGCAGAGGAAGCCGCAGCGACCGAGGAGGAAGCCTAAGAGGCGGTGTAAGCGGAAACGAATGGACAAAGGCATGGGAATGTATAAAGCAGTAAAAACAGAGAACTGTTGGTGTTGTTGGTGTTGTGAAGAACCAGAATGTGAGGTAGCAGAAGCAGCAGAGGTGGTTAAGCGTTGTATGAAGTTGCTGGTGAACGCTGGTGAAGGCTGCAGCTGTTGAACACTGTTGGAATAGTTGGAGAAAACAACAGAACAGAAAGGGGGTCCAGCAGAACAAAAAGAGGGGCTAAGGACCAACAGGACAAGAGGCATTCGAAGGGTAGAAGTTGCCAGCAGAGAAGCAGTCTTGCTGAAACATTCACCATGACATTAAAACTGAAACATATGCTTGAACTGAAAGCAGGTTCTTATGCAGAGTCTTAGTGCAGTTGTAGTGGACTCACTAAAGTAGTGTGGAGATATGATCAGAGGTCAGCTATTGGAGACTCTGTGTGAATGATAGGAAGAGTTGTAAAGACTCCTTCAAGAGAATACTAGTTGTCATTGATGCTGTAGCTTGGAGACTGCAGTGAAGCTATAATCAGACAGAACTCAGTAGAGAAGAGTTCTGAGAGCAAAACATTATTATCAAATGAATCTTGACAAGATTGGGTCAGAGTTCTTGAGGCTGGTGCCTCAAAAGCAAGAAGGATAGGAGTCCTTGGGGCTGGTGCCTCAAAAGCAAGAAGTATAGGAGTCCTTGGGGCTGGTGCCTTAGAAGCAAGAAGGATAGGAGTCCTTGGGGTTGATGCCTCAGAAGTAGGAAGGATTGAAGTCCTTGGGAGTTTGTGCTCCTAAGTCCAAGATTGGTGTCTTGGCGAAACAGAGTTGGTGCTCTGGAGGTTGGAGCCTCACCAAAGTCCAAGTTGGAGCTTGGCAACTGATTGTAACCATCTATATATTGTATCTATTTTACTGCACAATTTATATTAATAACCGCATTTATTCTTGTTGTTCATCTTGTGTTCTGAATATATATGTTTTAACTGGTAAAACAATAGTGGGAAAAAGAAATACTGATTCACCCCCTCTCAGTATTTCCAACACAATGTGCAGCACAAGGTGTCCAAAATAAAGTACGATGCCTATCCATAAGCATCCTGCCAACAACAACATAATTTGCAGCATTGTCCGTTATGACTTGGACAACATTTTCTGCACCCACCTCCAAAATAAACACATCCAGCAAATCACATAAAGTTTTTGCATCTTAATTTGTGCAGATGCATCAACAAATTTGATAAACATAGTCCCCTTGGGACAACTAACCAAGAAGTATATAAAGGTTATCCCCTTTTGGTCAGTCCAACCATCTGACATCACAGTGCATCCTGTTTGTGCCCGTGATTCCCTAAAATCCTCCAATCTTTTGGTGCAGTCAAGCTTTTCATTTTGAAGAATCCGGCCTCTAATGTCATGATAAGAAGGGATTTTGTACCCTAGGCCAACAGTTGCAATAGCATCAACAGCAGACTGGAAAAATTAATTATTTCTTACAATGCTGAAAGGAATATCACTCCAAAGGAGAAATTTGGCCAACAACTTGTTAGCTTGTTCTTTCTCAATTTTTTTAAGCATTGGAGTGATAGATGGCTGTGAACCATGTGTGGTTTGAGGAACAAAAAATGATGAGGCAGCTACCGAGTTGGTTGATGCTGCAGTAGAACCACGGCCACTTCCTTGTTCAGCTGACTTTGTTAGTTGCCTCTTCACTTCTGCTTTGGCCTCTCTAGTGTGGTCTAAATTTTCCAATGATCTCATGGCTTTTCGAATGATTTCAGGATTTGTATTTTTGCAAGGCCCTACATCAAATCTAAGGATTTGTGCAAAGTGATACTTCAATTTGTACACCCCCCAGACATATGGTGTCCACACAACTTGCAAGACAAATTTATTCTATCATTCCCTCCATCAGGTTCACCAAATTCCCACAGAGGGTCCAATTTCCTTAGCATGTTTGACTTTGAACTTTGAAGTTTTGAAATTTGAACTTTGAAGTTGAAAACTTGAATGGTGATTCGGTCAACCTATGGCAAAATAAGGATTACAATTTACAAGTTACAAACTCACAATTTACATTTACAAAAACTAAAAAAAAATTACATACAATTTAAGAAATTTTAAGTTTTAACAAACAAAATGAAAAATCAAATGACATTGGACAAATGTCAGAAACCCCATCAAGATTCAAATCAATTCAAAAATATTTGATAACCCATTGAATTCTTTTGATAAACAATGGGTTATCCAGATTCCAAACCCAACCAAAAACATAGAAAAAAAACCAAAACAAAGTTACAAAACACAAAACGTTGGTGCCCATACCAGTTTTATGGAGAAAATTCGTCTCCTCTTTAGCTCACACTTCGTTTTTCTCCTACAATTAACGGATTCAGTCCCAAATGACCAATAGCTCACTCCAAGACTCCAAACCCCCATCGTGCACCTGTTTGCTGTCCAAATGAGAAAAAAATCGTGTTTTTTATTTATAAATCGCGTTGTCCGCCATAGCCACGATATTTTCCATAAAAATTGGCAAAAAAAAATTAACATTTTTATCGGGCGATTATATCGTGATTTTTAAAAAATTGTGATTTTACGATTTTATCGCAATAAAATCGAGATTAGTGCAACACTGATATTTAGTGAGTCTATCCACTACAAATATCTTGTCCTTACTGCCAAACATAGGTAAACCGTCAATGAAATCCATTGGGATTTCCTCCCATTTCTGATTTGGGACATGTAAAGGGTGTAGCAAAGCAGGAGTTGGAACGTTTTTGTTTTTATTTCTCTGACAGATGTTGCATTTAGCGACGCATTTCTGAATTTCCTTACTCATTCCCTTCCAGTAGAACGATTGACATGTGTTGTAGTATGTCTTCAAGAACTCTACATGCCCAATTGCAGGGTAATTGTCTGATTCTTTTAAAGCCTTTATTCTAAATTTGGATGACGGACTTAAATAAATTCTACCTTTATACCATAGTATGTCATTTTTCCATTCAAAGTTGGGGTGTTGATAGATGTTTTTGATTATTGAAAAAGAGTTTGGATCCTTGGCACATTCAATCTAACTCTCATCCAACCAGTCTGGAACTACTACCAATGTGGAGGACGTTCATATTTTCATGAGAGAGCATCAACAACTACATTATCTTTCCCCTTTTTGTGTAAAATCTCCATGTCAAATGAGGAAAGTTTCTCTATCCACTTTTGTTGTTCTGTTGATAAGGTCTTTTGTTGTAATAAGGATTGTGGACTATTGTGATCTATGCGAATCGAAAACATGCTTCCTAATAAGTATTGACGCCACTTGTTTAATGCATGAATGATGGCCAGCATCTCCTTGCGGTAGGTAGATTTCAAGCTTTCCCTTTTATTGAGCTTTCGACTTTCATAAGCTATCGGGTGATTGTCTTGCATTGGTATTGCTCCAATTCCCAATCCTGAAGCGTCGCATTCTACCACAAAGGGTTTGGAGAAATCTATGGTTGCTAGCACCAAGGTAGATGACATTATCTCTTTTAATGATTCAAAACATCCATTTGCCTTGTTGTCCCATTGAAAGGAGTATTTCTTTAATAGATTTGTTAGAGGAGCAGTCACATGTGCGTAATTTTTTTTGAACTTTAGGTAATATCCTGTTAATCCAAGAAACCCATAATTTCAATATCTTTTTTGGCCTTGGCCATTTCCTGATTTCCAAAATCTTATTGGTCTACTCTAACTCCCTCCTTGGATATGATGTGTCTGAGGTATTCAACTTCCTTTTTATCAAGGGTGCACTTTGACAACTTGGCATAAAATTGATTTTCTTCTAGTAAGGAAAGTACCTCTTCCAGATGCTTGAGATGCTCCTTCCAAGTTTTGTTGTAGATAAGGATGTCATCAAAGAAAACCAGTACAAATTTCCATAGGTATGGGCGAAAAAGCTCATTCATTGTTGCTTGGAAGGTGGTTGGTGCATTGGTTAACTCGAATGGCATTACCTTGAACTCATAATGTCCTTCATGAGTTCTAAATAAAGTTTTCTCGATATCTTCCAACCTTACTCAAATCTGGTAATAACTTGATCTTAGATCTAATTTTGAGAAATACTCTGCGCCATGGAGCTCATCTAACAATTCATCTATCAATGGGATTAGAATTTTTTTCTTAACAGTTATTTTGTTTAAATCCATGGTAGTTTATGCAAATTCTGAAAGACCCATCCTTTTTTCGAACTAGTACTACTGGAGCAGCATATGGGCTTCTACTCTTTGTAATAACTCCACATTTTAGCAAGTCTTGGATTAGCCTTTCTATCTCTGTTTTGTGATGATGAGGATAGTGATATGGTTTGACATTCACGGGTGCTGCATCTGGTTTGACTTCAATGATATGTTCTATCTTCCTTTCTGGAGGTAATTTCATAGGCAACTCTTGAAATACCTTGTTATATTTCTAGATCAAGGTTGTAACCTTAGGTTGCTGGTGAATTCCTTCCATAGATAGCAATTTTATTGTTGGTATTGTGCGACAAATGTGGGTGCTCCCTTTCGAACAAGTTAATTCATTTGTTGTGCGGAGATGATTTGAGTAGGACCTTGAAAACCAGACAATTTATATTTCCTTCCAGACCATTTAAACTTTATGGATTGCTTCTGGTGGTTTGCAAAATATGTTCCTAATGTTTGTAACTATTATATTCCCAACACAAGATCTACACCTCCCAAGGGTACTGTGCGAAAACTAGATTCTATTTTGTAATCACTTATTTAGGGTAGCATCGGATGTGCTCCAGCCATGAAAATTGGTGGAGAGACTAAAGCACACGAGATCTCCAAGACCCAAAAATGGTTTGGGGAAATTCCACCCAGTTAGAGAGATATTAAAATAATTAATATTTTTAATGGGTTCCTAAGCCTAAACTTAGGAAAATAAAAATATTAATGGGTATTAATATAAAATTAGGTGAGAATGTTCCAAATGACATGGATCAAGCCAAATCTAATCTTGGTCGTTGGTTAGAGATTTAATCTCGGTCGTTGAGGACTGAACAGAAAAAGTATAAGAGGAGGCTTGAGGGCCAGTTGGAGATACACCAAGTTGATCAGTCAATTCAATTTTCTGGAGCTGGGTTTGCTGAGAGAAATCGAACCAGTGATCAGAGTTGCAGCGAGGGGTAGAGAGTGCAAGGCAGAGAGGCAGAGATAGTGCCAAAGGACCAGTGAAGAGGCGGAGAAGGCTACGCAGAGCCAGAAAAAGCCACGCAAAGGGCCAGAGCGATTGCGCAGAGGCTACCAGGGCCTACGTGAGTGACTCAGAGGGCCAGAGAGCCTGTGCAGAGCATCAGAGGGCTGACGCAAAGGCCAGGAGGGTTGACACGCAGCCTCAAAGAGGCATTGGAGAGTTTTTCATGGAGCAGACTTGCAGAATATATACTTCTGAAGAGAGGTATTCCTGCCAGATTGATCTCTCTGTCGAGTGAGCCAGTTTGGCACCCAATTGTACTTAGAAAGTTTCTTAATAATAAAACCCTCCGAACTGCTGTACCGGTTTTCCCAAGTTGGGTTTTTCCAGGGACGATTGTCCAAAAATAACAGTGTCCCTTGTGTGTTTTTCTATTTCTTTTAGTTACTGAACTGTAGATGGTTGAGACTCTATTTGTGTTTATTTTTAGTATTTATATGGATAAATAACTTGTTAAGTACTTAAACAAGTAGGTGAAATAAACGAGATAGTACAGGAAGAATTTCTAACAGGTTAGAATAAGAAATTTTAAGATGGTATCAGAGCGTTGCAAATCATAGGAGAGTTCAAGGCACCAGCTAAATCATAGAATTTGCAGCAGAAACAGCTCTCCTGAGTGACAAAAGTTGTTCCTAAGCAGAAAGCAGCAGAGAAGGAGTGACGAAGAGGTCTTGTGTCATCATGTCAAGCCAGAAAGAGGGCCAGAGCAGAGGTAGGCAGAAGAGGCTCGCGAGGAGCCACATTATCCTGCTCAGTCAGGTAGGAGTGACGCAGTTGGCCAGAGGAGCGACTCAGGATTGCCAAGATTGTATAGAGCTAAGTGGCTCAGTTTCTTCAGCTGTTAGGGCCTACGAGATGTGGACAGATTGTGGATTGTGAAGTTGGTGGGGTGTCGTTGTTGTACAAGCAGAACAGTATCTAACGGGACAAAACCAAGGTAGAGGAAGTCGCTACCCAAGCAGATTTCTTACCAAGAAATCCAGATTAGTGTTGCAGGAGCAAAGGGGATCGGAGAGGAGCGATTCGATTGTTGGCAGACAGGTTTCCAGGAGGGAAATCGAGACTCAGAGGGAATCGAAGAGAAGAGAAGAGGTGACAATGAATGGACTAAGGGATCAAGATAAGTTGGATGGATAATCCAACTTTGTCATCTCGAAGGCCACGATCCTGTCTGTTCTGGATAGACATGGCATCAAGGCCTTCGCCTTGAGAGCCATTGCTATCTCGATTCCCAATCGACCTAGTTGATAACAAAAGGTATGAGGATGCAATGGCCAAGGCAAAGTGCATAATCCTTGATGGGGTCAAGGATCATGTATTTTAGCATATTACCGAGAAGAATATGGCAAAGGAGATGTGAGATACCTTGACGACATTGTATCAAGGCACTTCCGTGCAGAGGAAGATGCTACTAGAGAATCAGTTGTGGTCGTATCAGATGCAGAAGGAGGAGCAAATAGATCTATACCTCAATAGGTTGCAAGAGATTCGGGACCAACTTACTTCCATAGGGGCCACACCGGATCAGGAGTTCATGGTGAGGACCGCCTTGAATGTAGTCTCCGAGGATTGGGAGACATTTGTCCAAAGCATTTTGGGCAAAGTTGATCTTCCAAGATGGGAAGAGATGTGGGCATCTCTTCACCAAGAAGAGATCAGATGATTGACCAAGGTGGGAAGTAGTAGCAAATGAAGTCGAATCAAGAAAGAGGAGGAAGTGGATGCGGCTTTGGCATCTGTGTGACAGCAGGGGAAGAGGAAGAAGGGCATCTCCAAAGTGAAGTGCTTCCATTGTGGGGAGTTGGGTCATTATGCAACCCAGTGTCCCAGGAAGAAGAATAAGGGAGAGGCTTCTGACTCCAAGGCAGCTCCGGCTAAGGCAGAGAAAGAAGTCGAGACGGATGATGACTGTGCCATGAGTGCTCATGCACCTCTAGAGAAGAGGTGGGGAGACATCGAGTTGTAGTCAGGAGGACTACAGGATATGTGAGGTAGGATCCTTGAGGTACCCAAACTCTTGGATCATATCTGGCTACGGGAGCCCAAGAAAGACAGTAGCAGGATGACGGATGTTGATAGAAGGAAGATGCGGATGGGGCGGTAGAACAGTGCTAGAGTGAAGGGATTTGTAGCAGCACAGTGAGGGTTGCAATAGTGTGAGAGGCACAAATGAGGTTGCAGCGGTGCAGAAAGGCACATAGGTGTTTGCAGCAATGCGAGAGACACAGAGTTGTTACAGCAGCGTAGAGGGAGCATAGGATAGCAGTAGAGGGAGCTTCAACATCAGGAGGGCTTCTATCCTGACAAGGATGTCAATAGTTGGGTAGATCAGTTACTTACTTCTCAGTAACTAAGTTGCAGTGCAGCAGTAGCAGTGCTAGTCCTATGGGCAGCACGATGTAACATGATGAGAGAGAGATGCAGTGCAGATGCAGTGTTGGGAGGAAGGACCAGTAGCAGCACGGATGTAGAGGGAGATGTAATACAGATAGAGCAGTGGCAGTGGCAGAGCCATGGGCAGCAGTATAGGAGACAATAGTGTAGAGGATGTTGGGCAGCAGGCCAAGCATCAGCACAGGTACCGGTGCTAGATGATCAGGGTGATGTTAAGTGGTGGAGCATTACTAGAGCACATTCCTCGCTAAGAGGGAGTGTTGATTTGGGTAGCATCGGATGTGCTCTAGCCATTAAAATTGGTGGAGAGGCTAAAGCACATGAGATCTCCACGACCCAGAATGGGTTTGGGGAAATTTCACCCGGTTACAGAGATATTAAAATAATTAATATTTTTAATGGGTTCCTAAGTCTAAACTTAGGAAAATAAAAATATAATGGGTATAATATAAAACTAAGTGGGAATGTTCTAAATGACATGGATCAAGCCAAATCTAATCTCAGCCGTTGATTAGAGATTTAATCTCAGTCGTTGAAGACTCAACAGAAAAAATATAAGAGGAGGCTTGAGGGTCAGTTATAGATACACCAAGTTGATCAATCAGTTCAATTTTCTGGAGCGAGTTTTGGTGAGAGAAATCGAACCAGTGACCAAAGTTGCAGCGAGGGGCAGAGAGTGCAAGGAAGAGATGTAGAGATAGTGCCAAAGGACAAGCGCAGAGGCAAAGAAGGCTATGCAAAGCCAACAGAAGCCACGTAGAGGACTAGAGAGATTGCGCAGAGGCTACCAGGGCCTACGTGAGTGATGCAGAGGGCCAGAGAGCCTGCGCAAAGCATCAAAGGGCTAAGGCAGAGGGTTCTAGGCTGACGCAAAGGCCAGAAGGGCTGACGCGGAGCCTCAAACAGGCGCTGGAGAGATTTTCATGGAGTAGACTTGTCGAATATCTGCTTCCGAAGGGAGGTGTTACCGCCAGATTGATTTCATTGTCGGGTGAGCCAGTTTGGCACCCAATTGTACTCAGAAAGCTCTTAATAATAAAACCCTTAGAACTGTTGCACCAGTTTTCCCAAGTTGGGTTTTTCCAGGGATGATTGTCCAAAAATAACAGCGTCCCTTGTGTGTTTGTCTATTTCTTTCAGTTGCTGATCTATAGATGGTTGAGACTGTACTTGTGTTTATTTTCAGTATTTATATGGTTAAATAACTTGTTAAGTAATTAAACAAGTAGGTGAAATAAACCAGATAGTACAGGAAGACTTTCTAACGGGTTAGACTTAGAAATTTCAACACTTAATTGCAATTTGGCCCAATGATATTTCCCTTCTCCATCTATTTTTGTCAAAATTGGCAACTAGGGGCAATTTACACCTTAGGACAACACATATGATGGAGATGAGTATTGCATTGGATTCCTCTTTCAGAGAGGTACAATTTTGATATATAGATCATCTCATTCTGACAAGCAAAAATGGATTTATGAATTTATTCTTCTTATGGAAAATTGTCAAGGTCGACCTCAGTTAAATGTAGGCTCATGAAGCCCAATAGATGGGTCTCCTCACCCTCAATGAAATTATGAATTATATAAATAGGAGTGACCCTTCCCTCATTTGAACACTCACTCATCACACATCACATCATCTCTCTCTTCTCTTGTTTGGTTCGTACTTCTTGGAGGCAGCTTCTCTTCTTCGCACGTGTGGCAGGATGCCGAGTTTTTCGAAGTCAAAACAAGCCGAAGTTTCAAAGTGTTGACCAGCATTGACCAAGGGGAATTTGACCAGCGTTGACCTCGATTTCTAGGCCAGAATGCCAAAAAATTACAACGGTTTTTCTCTCTCCTTTGACAGTGTTTGACTGAATTGTTTTGGATTGACTTTGACTCTCCTGGAAAGCCGAATTGGACTATTTTTGACTGAGCTGCTTCGAGGACGTTTCAGGACAGCTTTGACCATTGTTGACTTTGTAGTTAGGGTTGCATTAACTGTTGGTTTGACTGTTGATCTGGTAGATCTTTTTTGGGCTTGTATTTATGATATTTGTAATCTCTCTCTACGCTGAACTATTGAAGAATAATAATAAGATTTGATCAAAGGGTTTCCCCACATTGGGGTTTGTCCCTAGCATCTGCCACATCTTATGTCCTCTTGTCTTGGCTTGTCTTCTGCATTTGATTTTATGTTCTATCTGCATTTACTGTAAATATTTATAAGTTAATGTGATTGCTACTAGATATAATTGGAAATTGTTATTGGGTTGCTAAAGGAACATTGAAGTAAATTGTGTTTAACCATAGAACATACCATTGTTATCTAAAATAAACATGGTACCAGATCTCAGATGAAGACAAAGCCCAAGCAAGAGTGAAGCAAAGCAATCACTAAGGGAAGTTGTTGGACAAGGACTTGGATCTAGTCACAATTACAACTATATCTTTCTTCAAATCTGAGGACAAGCTCAAGGACAAATCCGACTATCATGCATGGAAGATGACTTTGGATTTGACTTTGGAAGAGAATGATGCCATGCACTATGTCAAAGGAAGAATAGCAGAGCCTCCTTCAAATGCATTGCACAAACCAAGTAGAAGAAAGGTGACGTAAAAGCAACGAAGATTATTGTTTATTCCATTCATAAGCCTTTGGTTGCCGATATTTCTGATTTGGAAACATCTAAAGAGATGTATGACAAGTTGGTTGGGATGTTCAAAGTAAATAATGCAAATCAAGTTCTCTTTCTCAAGAAAAAGTTGGAAGACATCAAGATGGATAGAGGAGAATCCATCCAATCCTACTTCATGAGGATTACCGAGATCAAGAATGATCTCCTATCTATTGAAGAAATCGTTGGTGACAGGGAGCTTACTCTTACTGCTCTTGGTGGCCTTACAAGAGATTGGGATGTGTTTAAAACTACCATCCTCAACGACAAGATTCCGAGATTTGAACTATTGGCCAAAAGCACTCAACAAGAAATAAGGATGATGGAAAGAGACAAGCCCTCAAATGGAAACAATCCTACTGCCTTCTTCGCTCATTCTAAGAGAAAGAACAATGCTGGTCCAAGGAATCAAGGACAAGGGTTCAAGCCGGGATTCAAAGAAGGAAGGAGAGGAAGGTGCTTCAACTGTAATAGGTTTGGCCACTTCGCTAGAGAATATCCTCACAAGAAGGATACTCCAAGAGATGATGACAATAATAACAACAGCTTCAAAGGCAATGGCCATCAAAGGAACAACAGGTTCAATAACAAAGGAAAGAGGAGTGCTCCTGCAGCTCAAAATGGAGGCGGTCATCCTTCCAAGAAGTTGAGAAACTTTAGGTATGATGAAGTTAATATTGCAAAGCAGAAAGAATTTATTCTTATTTTGGCCCTCTCCATCGCCTCTCCACCAGATACATTGGACCATTGTTTGATTGATAGTGGTGCCTCAAGGCACTTCACTGGGTGCAAAGAAGCTCTCTCAAACTTGGTTGAAAAGAAGACGCATATGGAGAATATACTTGGGGATAATGCCACTAATCTTGTGAAACGAATTGGGACCGTTACTCTTCACTTAAATCAAGGTCAAACACTTCACCTACAAGAAGTGCTATATGTACCTGACCTAAAAAAGAACTTGGTTTCTATTTTTGCAATGGAAGATAAAGGCTTCAAGGTGACATTCATTGATGGTAAGGTTCGTCTTTGGCAAAGGAACCCAAGAAATGCATTCACTATTAAATTCAGGGTTGAAGGTCTCTATCAGGTTGGAGGAACTCCATTGGGATCAATGATTTGTGACACCTCTCTTCTACCTGAATTATGGCACGGAAGGTTTTCTCACCTTTAGTTCAAAGCCTTACCCGAAGTAAGGAAGATGGTCACAGGGATGCCCAAATTCAACTTAAAACATGAAGGTGTTTGTCAGGGACTAAAACCACTGATATTCTTCAATTGGTCCATTCTGATCTATCATGTATGTTTCCCATGACATCTTTGGGTGGATATTTGTATTATGCTATTTTTGTTGATGACTTCTCTCACAAGACATGGATCTACTTCTTAAAGAAGAAGAATGAAGTATTCAAATGGTTTTGTTCTTTTAAAGCCTTGGTCGAGAATCAAACAAGGAAGAAGATCAAAATACTAAGGACCGATAATGGGACCGAATATGAGTCTAATGAATTTAAAAACTATTGCAGAGAAGCAAGCATTAACAGGGAGACTACCACCGCATATACTCCTAAACAAAATGGTGTTGTCGAAAGGAAGAATCGTACTATCATTGAAGACACCCGGGCTATGCTTCATGATCAAGGTCTTCCGAAGTTCTTATGGGGAGAATCTGCCAACACTATTGTGTGTGTCCAAAACTAAAGCTCACATCAAGCTTTGGACTTCAAAGCACCCGAAGAAGTATTCACCAGTAAGAAACCTGATGTTTCTCATTCTAGAATTTTTGGTTGTCCCGTATACTTTCATGTGTCGAAAGAGAAAAGAAACAATCTAGATGCATCTGGGAAGAAAGGAACATTTGTGGGCTCTAGTGAAACTTCGAAGGCATATAGAATCTGTGTGCCTGATCAAAGGGAAGTGGAATTCAATCATGATGTCACTTTTGATGAAGATTCTTCTATTAGAAAGATTCAAGGTCTTCCTATTCCAAGGAAGGTCAATGAAGATGCTAATACAGAAAAGAAGGATGAACCTTCGTCGACGAACCAATGCCCAATGTTGAAGGTCCGATGGATCCCATTGATCCACCTCCTAGTGAGCCCACTACTTCAAGAAAAAGGCCTTTATGGCTCAAAGATACTCTTGAAGATGCCGAGAAACACATTGCACCAAGGGGGACATTTTATGAAAGCATGAAGTCGAATAGGTACTAAGGGTACTTACTTACCATGAGTACCATTGTACAATCTAAGCCTTCTACATTCGAAGAAGTCGTGAAACAACAGGTTTGGAACGATGCGATGAACAAAGAGTATAATTCGATCATGAAGAATGACGTCTAGGATGTGGTTCCTAGACCCAAGGATAAGTCCGTGGTCACTTCGAAATGGCTCTACAAGGTCAAACATGGAGTTGATGGGATTGCTGAGAAATTCAAGGCCAGATTTCTAGCTCGAGGCTTCTCTCAAAAGGAAGGAGTACACTAAGATGAGATATTTGCACTAGTTGCCCGATATACCACCATCCATTCGATCATAGCTCTTATTGCCTCGCAAGGATGGAACCTACATCAAATGGATGTCAAAACTGCCTTCTTTCATGGCCCGCTTAAAGAGGAAGTGTATGCGGAATAACCCGAGGGGTTCGAGGTTCAAAATCGTGAGACACATGCATGCAAGTTAAAGAAATCCCTCTATGGGTTGAAGCAAGCCCCTAGGGCTTGGTATGAGAGGATCGATAGCTATGTTATGAAGTTGGGATTTAGAAGAAGCGATGTTGACCCAAACCTATACTTCAAGGTTGGAAATGACAGACATCTCATTCTGGTCATTTATGTGGATGATCTCTTTCTGATAGGTGATAACCCTCTCATTCATCAATGCAAGAGGGAGTTGGCTTCCGAGTTCAAGATGAAGGACCTAGGACTGATGCATTATTTCCTAGGATTGGAGGTCTGGCAAAAGCTAGGTGAGAGTTTCCTTTCTCAAGGAAAATACAATGTGAAGCTACATGAGAGATGTGGGATGGTGGACTACAAGTTCGTGAATACTCTGATGGAACTCAACTTTAAGAAATTATGCGGAGGTCTTATTGGGCCCAAATTGGCAAACCCTACCGAGTATCGTCAACTTGTGGGAGCCTTGATGTTCTTGGTCAACTCTGGTCCCGACAAATGCTTCATTGTGAACACGTTGAGTCAATATATGGTCGAGCCTCATCACATTCATTAGATTGTTGCCAAGAATCTCTTGAGATATCTCTGGGGCACAATCCACTATGGACTGAGATACACTCCGAGAGTTTGAGGCTACATGGATATACAGATGTTGATTGGGTTGCCAGTGTAGTGGATCGTAAGAGCATGTCTGGATGTTGATTCTCTTTGGGGTCTGCTTCTATATCTTGGATGAGCAAGACACAAAAATCGATTGCACTAAGCACCGCCGAGGCCGAATACATTACTATGAGTATGGCCTTTTGTGAAGCAGTCCGGATGAGGAAGCTCTTCAGTGAGCTATTTGAGCACGTGCTAGATACCATCGTGATCTTCTACAACAACCAGAGTGGGATTCTTCAATCAAAGAATCTCGTGTTCCACGACTGCTCCAAACACATTGATATCAAGTACCACTTTATCTGGGATATGGTACAATGGGGAGCATTTAGGCTCCAACATATTAGAACATATGAGTAGGTTGTAGACATTCTCACGAAGCCTTTGGGGAAGGTCAAATTCCTAACCTTCCGAGAGAGACTTGGAGTCGTGGAATGACCCTCTTATGAGGGTCTCGTATGAGTTGAACACAGAGCTCTGGGAGCTCCTGGGGACATAGGGTACTTCTTAGAACTAGCTATGAGCGACGATAGGGTGAGTTGTTCAACTTCCCCTAATGTTGCGTTGTGTTGTCGCACAAAGTGTCTAGGCACCGCGACAACGCTCAGAGTAAGGGTTGTCGCTCTAATCCTTACTCACTCCATTTAGACTCTTTCCTAGACAAGTCAAGGGGGGTAGTACCTAAGGTGAATGGATGAAGAAAGCATGTGGAACACAGGCTCTAGGAGATTTTAAAGATGAACAACTTGATGAATTTAGAACAAGTCTTGGTTAATTGAGATTGAAATAAGGCACAACCATAAGATAAAAATGCTTATAGACCAATGCCTTTATATTGAACTAACCATAGACTAAACAGAAACAAGTTATCCAAAACGACGATCATGAATAATTAAATGCCAATGCCCAAAACTTTATCAATTAAATCCAAAATCTAAAAGAATTTATCTTTCTCCTATAGTCAATATGATGTTTAAAACATTAATCGCACTTGACAATAGAAAAATCACAAAAATTTAACACTTAACACCAAAGACACCAAGGAACTTTAAATTAGAATTTTAACTATTCCTTAGGCAATTACTTAATGTGGAAAATGAAGAAATCAAATTTTTAATGTGACGAAAGTAAAACAAATCAAAAGGTTAATAAATTAAATTTTTAATGGGCCATAGGCCACATTAAAATTTTCATAGTACCTCACTAAATTTATTTCATTACCAATTTAAAGTCACCAAACAGATTTTATTTTAAATATATTTTTTACTGAAAGTTTTTTTTTAACTTTTTATAATTTTTTTGTTTTGAATGTTTAAAAAGAGGGGGCATCAAGCTGTGAAAACGCACGGAATGATGGAGAGAGTGCAACAAAGACAAGGAGTTACAGAAATATTCTAAAAAAAATCAAAATTTTCTACAGCAAGAAGAATAAAAAAGAAAAACCTAGACAGCAGTTCGAGGCAGCCAATGGTAGCTTTAAAACCCCAAAATAAACCCAGAAAAATGAATATCACATCAATATATTTTTTATGCTTCAAATTTGACCTTGAAAACCTTGTAAAATTTCCAGATTTAAAATTTTAAAACCCTTGGAGTGCAAAAAAGTTGAATAATATCCCTGCAAAATGATTTTGAGGCCAGATCTTACTCTCCAGGGCCTAGATCTAGCTTCAAATTAAACTTCTCTTTCAGATCTGCACCCTGTACCTGCAAAATACAGAAACAAAAAACACCCAAAACCCAGATATACAAAATAAAATAAAACCCAAGAAACCCAAGTCAGAAAACCAAAAAAATGTTACAAATCTATGCATAAGAATGGTAGATCTATCAAATCTGAGGAGTATGAATCCAACTCCGCTCCCAGATCTGATAATCTAAGGCTCTCAACAGCTAGATCTATCAATTTCCCATACAAAAATTAAATTTTTAAATTTTAGAGGAGGTTCTTAACTCAAAACCCTTCTTATATCACCACTAAAATCTTATGATAAGCCTGGAGCTAATTTAGCTGAGCTCTTCAGAAAACAAGGATCGGGAGTTGGTTGGTCCAATTGAAAACTTCCCCTAACGCCCGAGGATTTAAAAATCAAGATTTCCCTGCAAAGCTCAATCCAGCCATCAAAATAGAGCGAGAAAATAATAATAAAATTTAGACAAATAGATATACATGCTATTACATTCAAAATTTAGATTATTATTTAAACCCCAACGACTGAGAAAGATACCTGTACTCAAATCACTCTTCAAAAGCTATCATCAACGGCTTTAAAAAATTTATGCATGAAAATAAAACATCTTACAATATTCCCATGAAGAGTAACACTAGCAAAAATTAACCCCAAAGTCTTTCTTTATTATCCAGAAAAAAATTACAGAAGAGTTTTTTGTTTAGCACACGACTCATAGATCAGATGATTCAACTGACGAATGATCTCCTATGTAAACATAAATCTTTCGTCGAAATATTTAAATATTTGGGGAAAATCGAAATTTTTAATTAAATGCATTTTAATTAACTGAAGGAATGTGAGAATCCAAAATCTACATCCACGCAACACAAAAGATAACATAAGTAGCGTCCATCCAAAAATCATCATATAATATTAAGCACAAGAAAGATATAAGCTCTTCATTTATTAACTATCTTAATAACACGAAAAACATAAATCTGACATAACTACAAAATGAAATGTTGAAATGAAAGGGTATAGGTTTAGGAATACAACACAAAGGATGCCCAATGGCATCAGATATCCTCTCTGAAGTACAATTTGAGCATTTGGCCATTCGCAGGTAAATCTAGTGGTTCGCCTTCCAACATGCTCAAATGGAATGAGTTGGTTCCAGCAATGCCTCAAATGATGTATGGTCCCAGCCACAAACTGTCAAATTTTTTATGCTTTCCTGGTTTTTCATTCTTTTGATCCCACAACAAGACCATATCTCCAACCTGCAAAGATCTAGGACGAGATTTTTTGTCAAATCTTTTCTTGATGTTAGATTGATTCTTATAAATATTATCAAAAGTTTTCCTACGAGTTTCATCCAACTCTACAAGCTGATCAATTCTATTCTGGATAGCAATTTTATCATTAGTAAAGTGCTGAAGGAGTTGGTAAGCTGGCAATTTAAGGTGCACTGGAAAAATTACATCCAGACCATAGACTAATTCAAAAGGACTTCTACCAGTAGCTTTCCTTTTTTTTATCCTATCTGCCCACAAAGCATACTTGATTTTACTGTCCCAAGGTCGCTTGTTATCTCCCACTATTTTCTTGATAATGGTTATAAGATTTTTATTACTTGATTCAGCCAGGCCATTACCCTGAGGATAATAGTTAGATGAATGAGATAACACAATGTCGTACTTAAAACAGAAAGATGAAAGTTCCATAGAACCGAAAGCGTTAGCATTGTCAGTAGCGATCTTGGCAGGGACACCAAATCTAGTAATTATTTGACTTTCAAGAAAGTCTATAATAACCTTTTTAGTGGCATTCTTAGCTAGAATGGCTTCTACCCATTTTGTAAAATAATCAGTAGTGGTCAAAATCCATGAGTAGCCATTGCTAGAATTTTCATGGAATTTCCCTATGAAATCCAGACCCCAATGCTGAAAAGGAGCCTCAACAACCACAGGTTGAAGGGGCAAGGCAGCTAGCTTCTGCTTCCCAGTGAATAGTTGACAGGACTAGCAACTTCTAACAAATTTGTGCACATCAGTAAAAATTGAAGGCCAATAATATCCAACTCTAAGGATTTTGTGGGCGGTAGTTCTAGCAGCATAATGCCCTCCACAAAATCCAGAGTGAAACTTGGAAATCAACTTTTTAGACTCAATTTCATCAACACATCTAAGTATAATGCCCTCTGGATTTCGCCACCCAAGGCCATCCTTCATGAGGCAATACTTAGAAGCCTTTAATCTAAGATCCCTTCTTATATGAGCAACTAAATGGCTAGGACATGTAATATTCAATAGGTAATATATAATATCCTTGTACCATTCATGCTCTCCTAACCTTTCCAGCTCAAGAGAAGATGAATCGTTAAGACAAATCAAACCAAGAGCTTTCTCGTTATTTTCAATTAACATCTCGGTTAAACCTTGACCCTTGACCAACTTAGTGGGTTTAATTTCCAAATCATATTCTTGAACTTTCGTTACCCGCCTGGCACGGGTCCCTAAGAAATCAGTTTGAGTTAATATATCTTTGACAACGGAATGTGGGACATAAGCTATGACTTTGGAATATCCCACATATGTCCTGAAATGCTTAAAAGATTTAACCAAGGCATAAGCTTGCTTTTCCATGGTAGTGTAATTGAACTCAGAATTCTGAAGTGCTCCACTCATGAAAGCAATAGGTTTCTCTTGCCCCTCCTTATTTTTCTGAAGTAAGTCACCAGCAATGGTATCCTCAGAAGAAAAAGAGAAAATCATGAAATCCTTGGAATAATCAAGACTGATTAAAACGGGAGCTTTGGCTATAGCATTCTTTATTTCTTGAAAAGCCTTTCTACCATCTTCTTTCCACATAAATTTTGCCTTTTTTCAAAAGAATTTGAATAGGCTTTGCTAATTCTGTGTAATTCGAAATAAATCTTCCAAGGGAATTTATTTTTCCTAGGAAGGACTGGAGGGATTTTATATTGGAGGGTGTGGTCTCGACTGTTGTGCAGAGCAGCGGAGGACCACGGTTGGACCAAACAGAATTTGTCGTGCAATGGGAGGAAGGATTCCCTACCGGCTCTCTCAGAGAAATCACAAATATCAGGGTGCTCTCTCGTTGTAAACACATTGTCAAATTGTTGGTTGTGGAGACCAAAGAAATCACAAATCTCGAGATGCTCTCTCGTTGTAAACAGAATGTCAAATTGCTGGTTGTGGAGATTGAACGGATTGAAGGTCAAAAGCTTTCGCTCTACATGGTGTTTGAATATATGGACTGTGATCTTTTTGATTTCTACGATAGACGTGCCAACCTCAATACGCAAGTACCACCAATTGTCATCAAGAATATGATCCAACACCTACTCAAGGGAGTAGAATATTGCCACAGACATAGAGTGATGCACAGAGACTTGAAACTGAAAACAAATGTTTATTATTTGTTCATGAATCTCCATACCCTTTTCTAAAGATCCCGAGCTGGCACATGCTAGCAGGACATTGAAAAAGGTAAATTGATTGGGTTGGACACATCTTTGTTGCATTTGCTAAAAGAGTGTCAACACTTCCTCAAGTGGTCTGAGCCGGGAGTAAGCAACAATCATCATAGTCCATGAAAATTCATCTCGTTCACTCATTCGGTTGAAAACTATACAAGCATCCACCATACTCCCACACTAAACATACAAGTTGATAAGTGTGTTAAGTATCATCATGTATGTTGTAATTTCTCTTTGATTGATGTGAGAATGAATAAGATTTCCCTCTGCGAGGGCTTTGACCTGAATGCAAGCCTCCAAGGGAGAAACAAATGCGTAATATTATAGAGGGATGTATGTGATATACAAGATGTGGAGCACCACCTCCTTCAAACAACCTTGTTTACAAAGAGATGGGAGATGGTGGGAAGAGCTTAGACTGTTATCCCCCTGATCTGAAGGTTTCTTCTTGGAATTAATTTCAATTTTAACAAATTGAGTTTTTCCATTTTTGTCTTTCTTAACCAATACATTTGGTTTGTTCTTTACTACTATATTATTTACATCACTGTCCATAAGGGAACCTTTATTGGCTTGTTTTAGGTTGTCTCTTGTTGATAAAGGTTTCTCATCTTCAGAGTCGTCACTATCCATGGGGGGAACTTTCACTGGGAGATTTTGGTTTGTGTCTTAATGCTAAAGGCTTCTCATCCTCAGAGTCAACATCACGCATAGGGAAACGTTTACTAGGTGGTTTTGTCGATTGTTTTACCTGAAACCTCATACGCAAGGGAACATCATCATCTGAATCATTCTCAGACTTTGCAGATTTTGTTTGCATAGATTCTTTAGGTTGAATAAATTTGCTAGTAGGCAGCAAATTGCAACTTTTTTTTTGAATCTCTGACCAATGTGTTTTCTGTAGCTCCTTTTGGAAAAATAGATACCTTATGACTTAAATTTTTTCCATCTTCAGAATCATCAATGCCTTCTTTAGCATTTTCCTCATTGTTATGATATTGTTCATCTTCTTGTTTCTCAAGATAGTCCTCATCCACATCATCTTTATCTGGATCCTCATCTTGATCTATATCAGCTTCATCCTCATTATCATCATTCTGATCAAAATCTTCTCTTGCTTCACCTTGTTTCATTTCTTCATTGTCGCTATCATCTTCCTTATTATCGATTTCCTTTAGACGTGCTTTAACTTCTGCATATGATTTTTCCCATTGCTGAAGCTTTTCTTGAATTTTACTAAACTACTCAATGAATTCAAGACGTAAACATAATGGCATATTGTGCGGCGAACAACGTTCAAAGACTCGCATGGTTATATTGTGCGGTGGATAATGTTCAAAGTCTCGCATGGCTCTGATACCACTAAAGCAACAAAACTTATAGCTTGTTGACTTAAATGTTAAAATACACAAAGGTATTTGTAATAATAATTTATTATATATAAAATGTACAAGTGATGTTGAATGTTACAATGATGCTCTGCTTATATACTAGGAAAGTGTCCTTTCACGGTTGGGCAAGTCTTTTAGACATGCCTTTTCACTTAACTAATGACTACTTAACATATACATTTATTTATATTTATTGTTATTTTATAATAATGTTGCACACATCGCGATCGGGATTTAATCGGCGCCAGGAAAAAAGCGGAAAAAATCGTTAAAATCGGGAAAAAATCGGAAAAAATCGGGAAAAAATCGTTTGGCACAAAAATATTCATTTTTTAATATCATTTTTTTTCAATTTTTTTAATATCATTTCTAGCGCCTCTGCCGATTTTTTCCCGATTTTTTCCCGATTTTAACGATTTTTTCCCGATTTTTTCAAAAAATCGCGATTTTTTCAATAAAAATCGTTATAAAAAAAGGTTGCGATTTTTTGCATAAAAATCGCGCTTTGAATCGGTAAAACGAAAAAATCGCGATTTTCCGATTTTATCGCGATTTTATCGCGATGTGTGCAACACTGGTTCTGGATAGACATGGCATCAAGCCCTTTGCCTTGAGAGCCATTGTTATCCCAGTCAACCCAGCTAATAACAAAAGGTATGAGGATGCCATGGCCAAGGCGAAGTACATAATCCTTGATGGGGTCAAGGATCATGTAGTTTAGCATATTGCCGAGAAGAATACGGCAAAGGAGATGTGCGATACCTTGACGACATTGTATCAAGGCACTTCCGTGCAGAGGAAGATGTTACTAGAGAATCAATTGTGGTCGTATCAGATGCAGAAGGGGGAGCAGATAGATCTATACCTCAACTGGTTGCAAGAGATTCGGGACCAACTTACTTCCATAGGGGCCACATTGGATCAGGAGTTCATGGTGAGGACAGCCTTGAATGTAGTCTTCGAGGATTGGGAGACATTTGTCCAAAGCATTTTGGGCAAAGCTAATCTTCCAGGGTGGGAAGAGATGTGGGCAGCTCTTCACCAAGAAAAGATCATACGATTCACCAAGGCGGGAAGTAGCAGCAAAGGAGGTCAAATCAAGAGGAGGAAGTGGATGCGGCTTTGGCATCTGCATGACAGCAGGGGAAGAGGAAGAAGGACATCTCCAAAGTGAAGTGCTTCCATTGTGGGGAGTTGGGTCATTATGCAACCCAGTGTCCCAAGAAGAAGAATAAGGGAGAGGCTTCTGACTCCAAGGTAGCTCCGGCTAAGGCGGAGAAAGAAGTCGAGACGGATGATGACTATGCCATGAGTGCTCATGCACCTCTAGAGAAGAGGTGGGGAGACATCGAGTTGTAGTCAAGAGGACTACAGGAGATGTGGGGCAGGATCCTTGAGGTACCCAAACTCTTGGATCATATCCGGCTATGGGAGCCCCAAGAAAGACAGTAGCAGGATGATGGATGTCGGTAGAAGCAAGATGCGGATGGGGCGACAGAACAGTGCTAGAGTGCAGGGATTTGTAGCAGCACAGTGATGGTTGCAGTAGTGCGAGAAGCACAAAGGAGGTTGCAGCAGTGCAGAAAGGCACAGAGGTGTTTGCAGCAGTGCGAGAGGCACAGAGTTGTTGCAGCAGCACAGGCAACAGAGGGAGCTTCAACATCAGGAGGGCTTCTAGCCTGACAAGGATGTCAATAGTTGGGTAGATCAGTTACTTACTTCTCAGTAACTAAGTTGCAGTGCAGCAGTAGTAGTGGTAGTCCTATGGGCAGCACGATGCAACATGATGAGAGAGAGATGCAGTGCAGATGCAGTGTTGGGAGGAAGGACCAGTAGCAGCAGGGATGCAGAGGGAGATGCAGTACAGATATAGCAGTGGCAGTGGCAGAGCCATGCGCAGCAGTAAAGGAGGCAGTAGTGCAGAGGATGTTGGGCAGCAGGCCAAGCATCAGCACAGGTACCGGTGCTAGATGATGAGGGTGATGTTCAGTGGTGGAGCATTACTAGAGCACATTCCTCGCTAAGAGGGAGTGTTGATTTGGGTAGCATCGGATGTGCTCTAGCCATTAAAATTGGTGGAGAGGCTAAAGTACATGAGATCTCCAAGACCTAGAATGGGTTTGGGGAAATTCCACCCGGTTACAGAGATATTAAAATAATTAATAGTTTTAATGGGTTCCTGAGTCTAAACTTAGGAAAATAAAAATATTAATGGGTATTAATATAAAACTGGGTGGGAATGTTCTAAATGACATGGATCAAGCCAAATCTAATTTTAGCCATTGATTAGAGATTTAATGTCAGTCATTGAAGACTCAACAGAAAAAGTATAAGAGGAGGCTTGAGGGTCAGTTGGAGATACACCAAGTTGATCAATCAATTCGATTTTCTAGAGTGGGGTTTGCTGAGAGCAATCGAACCAGTGATTAGAGTTGCAGCGAGAGGTAGAGAGTGCAAGGAAGAGAGGCAGATATAATGCCAAAGGACAAGCGCAGAGGCAGAGAAGGCTACGCAGAGCCAACAGAAACCAAGTAGAGGGCCAGAGAAATTGTGCAGAGGCTACCAGGGCCTACGTGAGTGATGCAGAGAGCCAGAGAGCCTGCGCAGAGCATCAGAGGGCTGACGCAGAAGCCAGGAGGGCTAACGCGGAGCCTCAGAGAGGCGTTGGAGAGTTTTTCGTGGAGTAGACTTGCCAAATATCTACTTCCGAAGAGAGGTATTACCGCTAGATTGATTTCATTGTCGGGTGAGCCAGTTTGGCACCCAGTTGTACTCAGAAAGCTACTTAATAATAAAACCCTTAGAATTGTTGCACTGGTTTTCCCAAGTTGGGCTTTTCCGGGGATGATTGTCCAAAAATAACAGTGTCCCTTGTGTGTTTGTCTATTTCTTTCAGTTGTTGATCTATAGATGGTTGAGACTGTACTTGTGCTTATTTTCAGTATTTATATGGTTAATAACTTGTTAAGTAATTAAGCAAGTAGGTGATATAAACCAGATAGTACAGGAAGAATTTCTAACAGGTTAGACTTAGAAATTTCAACACTTAATTGCAATTTGGCCCAATGATATTTCCCTTCTCCATCTATTTTTGTCAAAATTGGCAACTAGGGGCAATTTACACCTTAGGACAACTCATATGATGGAGATGAGCATTGCATTGGATTCCTCTTTCGAAAAGGTACAATTTTGATATAAAGATCATCTCATTCTGACAAGCAGAAATGGATTTATGAATTTATTCTTCTTATGGAAAATTGTCAAGGTCGACCTCAATTAAATGTAGGGTCATGAAGCCCAATAGATGGGTCTCCTCACCCTCAACAAATTATATAAATAGGAGTGACCCTTCCCTCATTTGGACACTCACTCATCACACATCACATCATCTCTCTCTTCTCTTGTTTGGTTCGTACTTCTTGGAGGCAGCTTCTCTTCTTCGCACATATGGCAGGATGCCGAGTTTTTCTAAGTCAAAATAGGCCGAAGTTTCAGAGCGTTGACCAGCATTGACCAAGGGGAATTTGACCAGTGTTGACCTCAGTTTTTGGGCCAGAATGCCAAAAAATTACAACAGTTTCTCTCCTTTGATAGTGTTTGACTGAATTGTTTTGGATTGACTTCGACTCTCCTAAAAGGCCAAATTGGACTGTTGTTGACTGAGCTGTTTCGAGGACATTTCGGGACAGCTTTGACCATCATTGACTTTTTGGTTAGGGTTGCATTAACCGCTGGTTTGACTATTGATCTGGTAGATTTGTTTTAGGCTTGTATTTATGATATTTGTAATCTCTCTCTCTACTGAACTATTGAAGAATAATAAGAAGATTTGATCAAAGGGTTTCCGCACATTAGGGTTTGTCCCTGGCATCCGCCACATCTTATGTCCTCTTGTCTTGGCTTGTCTTCTGCATATGATTTTATGTTCTATCTACATTTACTGTAAATATTTATAAGTTAATGTGATTGCTACTGGATATAATGAGAAATTGTCATTGGTCTGCTAAAGGAACATTGAAGTAAATTGTGTTTAAGCATAGAACATACCATTGTTATCTAAAATTAACATGGTATCAGAGCTCAAGTGAAGACAAAGCCCAAGCAAGAGTGAAGCAAAGCAATCACTAAGGGAAGTTGTTGGATAAGGACTTGGATCTAATCCCAATGACGACTATATCTTTCTTCAAATCCGAGGACAAGCTCAAGGAGAAATCAGACTATCATGCATGGAAGATGAATTTGGATTTGACTTTGGAAGAGAATGATGCCATGGACTATGTCAAAGGAAGAATAGCAGAGCCTCCTTCAAATGCATTGCACAAACCAAGTAGAAGAAAGGTGAGGTAAAAGCTAAGAAGATTATTGTTTATTCCATTCATAAGCCTTTGCTTGCCGATATTTCTGATTTGGAAACAGCTAAGGAGATGTATGACAAGTTGGTTGGGATGTTCAAAGTAAATAATGCAAATCAAGTTCTCTTTCTCAAGAACAAGTTAAAAGACATCAAAATGGATAGAGGAGAATCCATCCAATCCTACTTCATGAGGATTACCGAGATCAAGAATGATCTCCTATCTATTGAAGAAGTCATTGGTGACAGGGAGCTTACTCTTACTGCTCTTGGTGGCCTTACAAGAGATTGGGATGTGTTTAAAACTACCATCCTCAACAATGACAGGATTTCGTGATTTGACGAACTATTGGTCAGACGCACTCAACAAGAAATAAGGATGATGGAAAGAGACAAGCCCTCAAATGGAAACAATCCTATTGCCTTCTTTGCTCATTCTAAGAGAAGGAACAATGCTGGTCCAAGGAATCAAGGACAAGGGTTCAAGTCGGGATTCAAAGAAGGAAGGAAAGGAAGGTGCTTCAATTGTAACAGGTTTGGCCACTTCGCTAGAGAATATCCTCACAAGAAGGATACTCCAAGAGATGATGACAATATTAACAATAGCTTCAAAGGCAATGGCCATCAAAGGAACAACAAGTTCAATAACAAAGGAAAGAGGAGTGCTCCTGCGGCTCGAAATGGAGGTGGTTGTCCTCCCAAGAAGTCGAGAAACTTTAGGTATGATGAAGTTAATATAGCAAAGCAGAAAGAATTTATTCTTATTTTGGCCCTCTACATCGCCTCTCCTCTAGATACATTGGACCATTGTTTGATTGATAATGATGCCTCAAGGCACTTCACTGGGTACAAAGAAGCTCCCTCAAACTTGGTTGAAAAGAAGACGCATATGGAGAATATACTTGGGGATAATGCCACTTATCTCGTGAAACGAATTGGGACCGTTACTCTTCACTTAAATCAAGGTCAAACCCTTCACCTACAAGAAGTGCTATATGTACCTGACCTGAAAAAGAACTTGGTTTCTATTTTTGCGATGGAAGATAAAGGTTTCAAGGTGACATTCATTGATGGGAAGGTTCGTCTTTGGCAAATGAACCCAAGAAATGCATTCACTCTTGGATTCAGGGTTGAAGGTCTCTATTAGGTTGGAGGAAGTCCGTTGGGATCAATGATTTGTGACACCTCTCTTCAATCTGAATTATGGCACGGAAAGTTTGCTCACCTTCAATTCAAAGCCTTACCCAATGTAAGGAAGATGGTCACAGGGATGCCCGAATTCAACTTAAATCATGAAGGTGTTTGTCAGGGATGTGAAGCTGGAAAGCATACAGGGGGGGCATTCCCCTCAAGTGGGACTAAAACCATTGATATTCTTCAATTGGTCCATTCTAATCTATCAGGTATGTTTCCTGTGACATCTTTGGGTGGATATTTGTATTATGCTATTTTTGTTGATGACTTCTCTCGCAAGACATGGATCTACTTCTTAAAGAAGAAGAATGAAGTATTCAAATGGTTTTGTTCTCTTAAAGCCTTGGTCGAGAATCAAACAGGGAAGAAGATCAAAATACTAAAGACCGATAATGGGACCGAATATGAGTCTAATGAATTCAAAGACTATTGTAGAGAAGCAAGCATTAACAGGGAGACTAGCACCGCATATACTCCTGAACAAAATGGTGTTGTCGAAACGAAGAATCGTACTATCATTAAAGCCACCCGGGCTATGCTTCATGATCAAGGTCTTCCGAAGTTCTTATGGGGAGAATCTGCCAACACCGTTGTGTATGTCCAAAACTAAAGCTCACATCAAGCTTTGGACTTCAAGACACCCGAAGAAGTATTCACCAGTAAGAAACCTGATGTTTCTCATTTTAGAATTTTTGGTTGTTCTGTATACTTTCATGTGCCGAAAGAGAAAAGAAACAAACTAGATGCATCTGGGAAGAAAGGAACATTTGTGGGCTATAATCAAACTTCGAAAGCATATAGAATCTATGTGCCTGATGAAAGGGAAGTGGAATTAAATCATGATGTCACTTTCAAAGAAGATTCTTCTCTTAGAAAGATTCAAGGTCTTCCTATTCCTAGGAAGGTCAATGATGATGCTGATGCAGAAAAGAAGGATGAACCTCCATCGATGAACCAATGCCCGATGTTGAAGGTCCGATGGATCCCATTGATCCACCTCCTAGTGAGCCCACTACTTCAAGAAAAAGGCCTTTATGGCTCAAAGATACTCTTGAAGATGCCGAAAAACACATTGCACCAAGGGGGATATTTTGTGAAAGCATGAAGTTGAAAAGGTACTAAGGGTACTTACCTACCATGAGTACCATTGTACAATCTAAGCCTTGTACATTCGAAGAAGTCGTGAAGCAACAGGTTTGGAATGATGCGATGAATGAAGAGTATGACTCGATCATGAAGAATGACGTCTAGGATGTGGTTCCTAGACCCAAGGATAATTCTGTGGTCACTTCAAAATGGCTCTACAAGATCAAACATGGAGTTGATGGGACTGCTGAGAAATTCAAGGCCAGATTTCTAGCTCGAGGCTTCTCTCAAAAGGAAGGAGTAGACTACAATGAGATATTTCACTAATTGCCTGATATACCACCATCCATTCAATCATAGCCCTTGTTGCCTCGCAAGGATGGAACCTACATCAAATGGATGTCAAAACTGCCTTCTTGCATGGTCCACTTAAAGAGGAAGTGTATGCGGAACAACCCGAGGAGTTCGAGGTTCAAAATCGTGAGACACATGCATGCAGGTTAAACAAAGCCCTATATGGGTTGAAGCAAGCCCCTAGGGCTTGGTATGAGAGGATCAATAGCTATCTTATGAAGTTGGGATTTACAAGAAGCAATGTTGACCCAAACCTATACTTCAAGGTTGAAAATGACAGACCTCTCATTATGGTCCTTTATGTGGATGATCTCTTTCTGACAGGTGATGACCTCTCATTCATCAATGCAAGAGGGAGTTGGCTTCCGAGTTCGAGATGAAGGACCTAGGACTAATGCATTATTTCTTAGGATTAGAGATCTAGCAAAAGCCAGGTGAGATTTTCCTTTCTCAAGGAAAATACAATGTGAAACTAATGAGAGATGTGGGATGGTGGACTGCAAGTTCATGAATACTCTGATGGAACTCAAATTTAGGAAGTTATGCGGAAGTTTTATTGCGCCCAAATTGGCAAACCTTACCGAGTATCATCAACTTGTGGGAGCCCTAATGTTCTTGGTCAACTCTCATCCTGACAAATGCTTCGTTGTGAACACGTTGAGTCAATATATGGTCGAGCCTCATCACATTCATTGGATTGTTGCCAAGAATCTCTTGAGATATCTCTGGGGCACAATCCACTATGGATTGAGATACACTTCCGAGAGTTTGAAGCTACATGGATATACAGATGCTGATTGGGTTAGCAGAGTAGTGGATCGTAAGAGCATGTCTGGATGTTGATTCTCTTTGGGGTCTACTTCTATATCTTGGATGAGCAAAACGCAGAACTCGATTGCACTAAGCACTGCCGACGCTGAATACATTACTGCGAGTATGGCCTTTTGTGAAGCAGTCCGGTTGAGGAAGCTCTTCAGTGAGCTATTTGAGCACGTGCTAGATACCATCGTGATCTTCTGCGACAACCAGAGTGGGATTTGTCAATCACAGAATCTCGTGTTCCACAACTGCTCCAAACACATTGATATCAGGTACCACTTTATCTGGAATATGGTACAATGGGGAGCATTTAGGCTCCAACATATTAGAACAGATGAGCAGGTTGTAGACATTCTCATGAAGCCTTTGGGGAAGGTCAAATTCTTAACCTTCCGAGAGATACTTGGAGTCGTGGAATGACCCTCTTATGAGGGTCTCGTATGAGTTGAACACAGAGCTCTGGAAGATCCTAGGGACATGGGGTACTTCTTGGAACTAGCTATGAGCGACGATAGGGTGAGTGGTTCAACTTCCCCTAGTGTTGCATTATGTTGTCGCACAAAGTGTCTAGGCACCGCAACAATGCTCAGAGTAAGGGTTGTCGCCCTAATCCTTACTCACTCCATTTAGACTCTCTCCTAGACAAGTCAAGGGGGGTAGTCCCTAAAGTGAATGGATGAAGATAGCCTGTGGAACACAAGATCTAGGAGATTTTAAGGATGAACAACTTGATGAATTTAGAACAAGTCTTGGTTAATTGAGATTGAAATAAGTCACAACCATAAGATAAAAATGATTATAGACCAATGCCTTTATATTGAATTAACCATAGACTAAACAGAAACAAGTTATCCAAAACGACGATCATGAATAATTAAATGCCAATGCCCAAAACTTTATCAATTAAATCCCAAATCCAGACGAATTTATCTTTCTCCTATAGTCAATATGATGTTTAAAACATTAATCGCACTTGACAATAGAGAAATCACAAAAATTAAAATTTTACACTTAACACCAAAGACACCGAGGAACTTTAAATTAGAATTTCAATTATTCCTTAGGAAATTACGTTAATGTGGAAAATGAAGAGATCAAATTTTTAATGTGACGAAAGTAAAAGAAATCAAAGGGTTAATAAATTAAATTTTTAATGGGCTATAAGCCACATTAAAATTTTTATAGTACCGCATTTGATTTATTTCATTACCAATTTAAAGTCACCAAACAGATTTTTAGATTGCTTTGAAGAGGATCACTCGAACTAGGAACTTGGCTATAGCATTCTTTATTTCTTGAAAAGCCTTTCTACCATCTTTCCACAAAAATTTTGCCTTTTTACAAAAGACTTTGAATAGGCTTTGCTAATTCTGCGTAATTCGAAATAAATCGTCTAAGGAAATTTATTTTTCCTAGGAAGGACTGGAGGGATTTTACATTGGAGGGTGTGGTCTCGACTGTTGTGCGGAGCAATGAAGGACCATAGTTGGACCAAACAGAATTTGTCGTGCAATGGGAGGAAGGATTCCCTACCGGTTCTCTCAGAGAAATCGCAAATCTCAAGATGCTCTCTCGTTGTAAACACATTGTCAAATTGTTAGTTGTGGAGACCAGAGAAATCGCAAATCGCGAGATGCTCTCTCGTTGTAAACACATTGTCAAATTGCTGGTTGTGGAGATTGAACGGATTGAAGGTCAAAAGATTTCGCTCTACCTGGTGTTGGAATATATGGACTGCGATCTTTTTTATTTCTATGATAGACGTGCCAACCTCAATACGCAAGTACCACCAATTGTCATCAAGAATATGATCCAACAGCTACTTAAGGGAGTAGAATATTGCCACAGACACAGAGTGATGCACAGAGACTTGAAACTGAAAACAAATGTTTATTATTTGTTCATGAATCTCCATACCCTTTTCTAAAGATCCCGAGCTGGCATATGCTGGCAGGACACTGAAAAAGGTAAATTGATTGGGTTGGATGCCTGTTTGTTGCATTTTCTTAAAGAGTGTCAACACTTCCTCAAGTGGTCCAAGCCGGAAGTAAGCAACAATCATGACAGTCCATGAACATTCATCTCGTTCACTCATTTGGTTGAAAACTCTACAAGCATCCACCACACTCCCACACTAAACGTACAAGTTGATAAGTGTGTTAAGTATCATCGTGTTTGTTGTAATTTCTCTTTGATTGATGTGAGAATAAATAAGCTTTCCCTCTACAAGGGCTTTGGCTTGAATAGAGGCCTACAAGGGAGAAACAAATGCGTAATACTGTAGAGGGATGTCTGTGATATACAAGATGTGGAGCACCTCCTTCAGACAACCCTGTTTACAAAGAGATGGGAGATGGTGGGAAGAGCTCAGACTGTTATCCCCCTGATCTGAAGGTTTCTTCTTGGAATCAATTTCAATTTTAACAGATTGAGTTTTTCCATTTTTGTCTTTCTTAACCAATCCATTTGGTTTGTTCTTTACTACTATATTATTTACATCATTGTCCATAAGAGAACCTTTATTGGCTTGTTTTAGGTTGTCTCTTGTTGATAAAGGTTTCTCATCTTCAGAGTCGTCACTATCCATGCGGGAAATTTCACTGGGAGATTTTGGTTTGTGTCTTAATGCTAAAGGCTTCTCATCCTCGGAGTCAACATCACACATAGGGAAATGTTTACTGGGTGGTTTTGTCGATTGTTTTACCTGAAACCTCATACGCAAGGGAACATCATCATCTGAATCATTCTCAGACTTTGCAGATTTTGTTTGCATATATTCTTTAGGTTGAATACATTTGCTAGTAGGCAGCAAATTGCAACTTTTTTTTGAATCTCTGGCCAATGTGTTTTTTGTAGCTCCTTTTGGCAATATAGATACCTCATGACTTAAATTTTTTCCATCTTCAGAATCATCAATGTCTTCTTTAGCATTTTCCTCATTGTTATGATATTGTTCATCTTCTTGTTTCTCAAGATAGTCCTCATCTACATCATCTTTTTCTAGATCCTTATCTTGATCTATATCAGCTTCATCATCATTCTGATCAAAATCTTCTTCTCTTGCTTCACCTTGTTCCGTTTCTTCATTATCGCTATCATCTTCCTTATTATCGATTTCCTTTAGACGTGCTTTAACTTCTGCATATGATTTTTCCCATTGCTGAAGCTTTTCTTGAATTTTACTATACTACTCAATGAATTCAGGATGTAACATTGGCATATTGTGCGACGAACAACGTTCAAAGACTCGCATGGTTATATTGTGCGGTGGATAATGTTCAATGTCTCGCATGGCTTTGATACCACTAAAGCAACAAAACTATATAGCTTGTTGACTTAAATGTTAAAATACACAAAGGTATTTGTAATAATAATTTATTATATATAAAATGTACAAGTGATATTGAATGTTACAATGATGCTCTGCTTATATACTAGGCAAATGTCCTTTCACGATCGGGCAAGTCTTTTAGACATGCCTTTTCACTTAACTAATGACTATTTAACATATACATTTATTTTTACATTTATTTATATTTATTGTTATTTTATATAATTTATATTCATGACAAATTGCAGCTATGGAAATTCTTGGCATAGCTTCTTCCTCTAGTTCCAAGCTCGGAGCTTCATTTTCCTTATTAGTATCTTCGTTTGAGTCACTAATCAAGGTATCCTCTTCTTGTTCTACTTCGCAACTATAGAGTTTTTGTGTGCTGCATTTGTGTCCTAGTGAGAATTTGTCCCCACACTTCCAACATTTGCCCTATTTTGTCTTTTCAGAGCTTGAATATTGGTTCTTTTCTTCTTGAAATTGAGGTGGAATATATTTGTTAGGCTTGTCTAGAGAATTCTTGCTTGATTTTCCCTTTGAATAATTGCTTGATTTTTCGGAAATGGTGTATGATGCCTTATTGAATTTATGCCTTTATTCAATAAGCTTTGTTGCATGTCTACCTTCTTCATTTGGGGTTTCTATAATTTTAATTCTACACAAATATATTCCTTACGTCCAAATCTCTACATTTTAAGTAGTTTTTCATCAGTAAACCCTCTTTGTCTTGTAGCTAATACTTCCCATTCGTGGGTATATTTGTTTACAGACCCTTTTTGCTTGAGATTAACAAATTTTTTGTAGGTATCATCTTCTTCTTCGTCAAAGAATCTTTTAAGTAAAGCATCCACGAACATCTTCCAAACCACCATAGGAACCAATCATATGCCTCTACTTCTAAATTGTTGGAAGTTGTCATGATTTTCTCGCATTCACCTAATGGTGGGTTTGACTCAAAAATGGCTTCCATTTTATTAACCCAAACAATAGCGCCTTTATGATCTTTACCATCATACATCGGTAGCTCCTTAATTCGTTGATAGTCTTTTTCTGGAAATTTTGTATAGTATTGACTACCTGAGAAATGTATTTGCGGCATTTACAGAATTTCATGATTTGGAGGATCTTCGCTATTTTGATTTTTGGGGCTTTGTGTTGGTTCTTGAGCGTCTAAGGGATTAACAAAAAATGAATTGACCCTTTCTATTAACTGATCCATTCTTTCTTCTTGTTCTTTGAACTTATGGGTTGATTCATGCTTGTCTTTTGTTAAAATTGGCAACTAGGGCCAAACTCCATGTGGGTCATATTATTTATGGCAGATGATATTTTTATTGGATCCCTCTCATTGAGAGGTGTAGGATTGATCTAAAGATTATCCGATTCCAATAAGTATTTATGAAGTTATGAATTTATTTATGTTATGGACAAATTGTTAAGTCGGCCAGCAACTTATGTAGGCTTAGAAGCCCAACAATCATGTCTATTCAACCTCTACGTTTTAGTATAAATAGAAGAGGACTTCAAGTCATTTCTACACACACTTGGATCTCTTCCTCTCTCTACTTATCTTTGGGTGTTAGTAGGAGGAGAGATCCTAAGGAAAACCCTGAAAAGCCAAAACTGCTGGAAAAGCCGGAAAAGCCGAAAAAACCGGAACTGCCGAAACTACAGGAAAAGCCGGAAAAACCGAAACTGCCGGAATAGCCGGAACTGCCGGAACTACCGAAAAAGCCGGAACTGCCAAAAAAGCAGGACTGTCAGAAAAGCTGGAAACGCTGAAAAAGCTGGAAATCCCGGAAAAGCCAGAAAAGCTGGAAAAGCTAGAAAAGCCAGAAAAGCCGGAAAAATCGGAACTGCCGAAACTACCAGGAACTGCCGAAACAGTCGGAGCATCTGTCTCCGAAGGAAGGCAGCATGATGTATGAGATCATGGATAGCATAATAAGCAGCATGATGATATGAGCATGGGCAGCATAATGATGCATGATGATATGAGCATGGGCAGCATAATGATGAATGAGATCATGAGCATGGGCATCTTGATGATGAATAAGACCATGGAAAATGCAGCATGATGAGCAGCATGAAGATGAGAGCAGCTCAGTCATCAAGGTTCAACACATGTGACAGTACAGCAAGGTGTCACATGGTAATGTGCAGCAAATAGACGAGATGCAACACTATGATAGGTGAACGAGTCACCTTAGAGAATCAGTTGAAGCAATATGTCTTCAACTGATCTCATGTCAATATCAAAAGTCAAAGTGATTGACTTCTATTGTAAATGTACTATCTCTCTCACTTTCTCTACTGAACCTTGAAGAACATAAAAGAAGAATTGATCAAGGGTTTCCCCACATTGGGGTTTGTCCCTGGCTAGCGCCACATCTTGTGTCCTCTTGTCTTGGCTTGTCTTCTACGATTTATATTTATGTTCTATCTACAGTTTACTTTAATGCTGATATGATTGCTAAATCTGGAAAAGATCATGAGCTAACTATGAAAATTGAAATAAATTGCTCTAGCATAGAACATACATCAAATTAACATGGTATCAGAGCTAAGGTGAAGACAATGCCCAAGCAAGAGTGAAAGAGCAATCACCAAAGACAATAGGAACAAGACAAAAGGATCAATGGGTTCCACATCTCTCTTCTAAGTTCACAAAGGGTGGAAGGAAAGGCAGATTCCTTGGTTGCAATAAGTTCGGGCATCATGCGAAGGAGTGTCTGAAGGACAGGGACACGTCTCTTGATGAAGATAACAATCATTCCAGGGTCTTCAATGATCAAAGGAATGACTAGTAATGCAAGTCATCAAGGAAATGGTCGACTCTTCAAAGAAAGCAAGGAACCCCAGAATCTCTTTTATGTACCTGATCGCAAGAAGAACTTGGTGTCCATTTCAGCAATGGAAGTCAAAGGTTCAGGGTGGCACTCATCGATGGAAAGGTACGTGTTTGGAAATAGATTTTTCAAACATGTTTTTTTTGAGTTCAGGGTTGTATCAAGTTGCAGGAAGTCCACTGGGGACCATGTCCATTGACACAGGACTGAAGGTCTGTGAGTCAGATGGTGACAGGGATGCCTGAATTCAAAAAGAGCATGAAGGTACATGTCTGAGATGTACCAAAGGAAAATCTTATAAAGGGACCATTCCCCTCATGCCACAGGTCCACAGGTTTGGAACAACCTGAGGAGTTTGATATTCATGATCGGGAATCTCATGTATGCAGGTGGTGGAAAGCCCTCTATGGCTTGAAGCAAAACACCCCAGGCATAGTATGAGAGGATCAACCGCTATCTGATGAAGCTGAGATTCACTAGGAGTGAAATCAATCCAAACCATCCGAAGGTCATGGATGACAGACCTCTCCTACTGGCACCTATGTCTGATAGGTGCAGACACTCTGATTTGCAAAAGTAAGAGGGAGTTGGATTTGGGACATATGCTTTGCAGTTAGCATGGTGAGCTCATATTTGGTTGAGCCTCACTAGATTGGTGCCAAGAATCTTCTGAGATATCTTCAGGGCACAATCTCTCATGGATTGAGATACACTGCCAGAAATATGAAAACTGCATGATTATCGAATGTTGACTGGGCAGGCAGTGTGGAGGATCACCAGAGCACTTCTCAGTGCTGGTTCTCTTTGGATTCTGCTTCGATGTCATGGATGAGTAGGATTCGAAGCAGAAATCGGTTGTTATAAGTACCGCCGAGACCGGATACATAACTACAAGTATGACTTCATATGAAGTTGCCTGGTTGTGGAAACTCTTCAGTGAGTACACATGATGAATACCACTATGATTCTCTGTGACAACCAGAGGTGGGATTCAATTATTGAGGAATCCCATATTCAATGATTGCTCCAGCAGATAGACATCAGATACTACCTTATCTAGGATATGGTAAGTCAATGAGCAAGGAGGCTCCATCGCACTAAGATGATGTACAGGTCACTACACTTTGTCAGAGCCCCGAGGAAAGATCAAATTTGTGATTTTCCTGAACGACTTGGAGTCGTCGAGAGACCCTTGTAAAAGGGTCCTGCATGTTGCATACATTGAGCTCTAGGAGCTCTGGAGGCTTGCGGTTCTTACTACAGCAACATACGACCACAGGGTGACTCACCCTCCCCTGGTGGTGCGCACTGAGATAAGATGATTCACTCTCCTATGGACAGGATGATTCACTCTCATGTGAACAAGATTATCCGCTCTCTTGTGGGAAAAGATGATTCGCTCTCTTGTGGGACAGGATAATTCGCTCTCCTGTGTAGCAGGATGATTAATTCTCTTGTGAGGTCTGGATGATGTGTTCTCCATGATGATTGTGTAGCAGGATGATTAATTCTCTTGTGAGGTCTGGATGATGTGTTCTCCATGACGATTGTGTAGCAGGATGATTAGTTCTCCTGTGAGGTTTGGATGATGTGTTCTCCATGACGATTATGTAGCAGGATGATTAGTTCTCCTGTGAGGCCTGGATGATGTGTTCTTCATGGAGATTATGTAGCAGGATGATTAGTTCTCCTGTGAGGACAGGATTGATTAAGTTCTCCTATCGAGGCATCCTACCCATGCAGTCTAGGACTCATGGGAAGTACCTCTCATCTGATCAATGAGCAAGGAAATGAGGATAGGGACCATAGTAGTACCGATGGACGCATCGTTGTATCTACCGTACTCCCTATGCTAGGATGACCTTCATTGATCTGGGATCAATGATACTGGTTTGGGACCAGTGGTAGGAGTTGTACCCACTATGACACTGACTTCGGGTCAGCAGAGGACTAGTCTGGGACCAGTGATACATACTCTGAGACTGACTTCGAGTCAGTAAAGTACTAGTTTGGAACCAATGGTAGGAGTTGTATTTACTATGACACTGACTTCGGGTCGGTTGAGGACTGATCTGGGACCAGTGGTACACACTCTGAGACTGACTTTGAGTCAGTGGAGGATGGTATGATACATCCTCGTGACCTTCATTGATCTGGGATCAATGATATTGGTATGGGACCAACTGTAGGAGTTGTACCTACTATGATAATGACACTGACTTCGGGTCGGTTGAGACTGGTCTGGGACCAATGGTACATACTCTGAGACTGACTTTGGGTCAGTGGAGGACTGGTCTGGGACCAGTGAGAGTGGTACATACTATGACACTGACTTCAGGTCGGTTGAGACTGGTTTGGGACCAGTGGTACACTCTCTGAGACTGATGATACTGGTTTGGGACCAGTAGTAGGAGTGGTACCCACTATGACGCTGACTTTGGGTCAATTGAGACTGGTCTGGGACCAGTGGTATGCACTCTGAGACTGACTTCAGGTCAGTGGAGAATGGTATGAGACATTCTCGATCAATTCTTCTTCTTCATGGATCAACAAAGCTAAGTTGAGCAGAGCAGAGCCAGCAGAGTTGAGCATAGCAGAGCAGAGCCAGCAGAGTTGAGCATAGCAGAGCTAGCAGAGTTGAGCAGAGCAGAGTAGAGCCAACAGAGCTGAGCAGAGCCAGCAGTGTTGAGTAGAGCAGAGCTGAGCTAGCAGAGCTGAGCAGTGCCAGCAGAGTAGAGCCGAAAATACCAGAAAAGCCAGAAAAGCCGAAAAAGCCGAAACTGCCAGAAAAGCCGGAACTACCAAAAAAGCCGGAACTGCCGAAAAAGCTGGAAACGCCGGAAATCCTGGAAAAGCTGGAAACGCTGGAAAAGCCGGAAATGTCGGAACTGTCAGAACTGTCGAAAAATCCGGAACTACCGGGAACTGCAGAAACAGCCAGAGCATCTATCTCCGAAGGAAGGCAGCATGATGTATGAGATCATTGGTAGCATAATAAGCAGCATGATGATATGAGCATGGGCAGCATAATGATGCATGATGATATGAGCATGGGCAGCATAATGATGAATGAGATCATGAGCATGAGCAGCTTGATGATGAATAAGACCATGGAAGATGCAGCATGATGAGCAGCATGAAGATGAGAGCAACTCAGTCATCAAGGTTCAACACATGTGACAGTACAGCAAGGTGTCACACGGTAATGTGCAGCAAATAGACGAGATGCAACACTATATAGGTGAACGAGTCACCTTAGAGAATCAGTTGAAGCAATATGTCTTCAACTGATCTCATGCCGATATTAAAAGTCAGTGATTGACTCTATTGTAAATGTACTATATCTCTCACTTTCTCTGTTGAACTTTGAAGAACATAAAAGAAGAATTGATCAAGGGTTTCCCCACATTGGGGTTTGTCCCTGGCTAGCACAACAACTTGTGTCCTCTTGTCTTGGCTTGTCTTTTGCGATTTATATTTATGTTCTATCTGCAGTTTACTTTAATGCTAATATGATTGCTAAATCTGGAAAAGATCATGAGCTAACTGTGAAAATTGAAATAAATTGCTCTAGCATAGAACATACTTAAAATTAACATCTGTATCCCTTAATTTTAAAAAGGCTTGCCAACGGTAATCAAAATCCCTTTTTTCTTGGTTTTGCATTCCTTGCAACATTTTCTCAATGTTATCTATCTTTTTAATATCACTTGCTAATTCCTCTTGAGTTTCGATTATCTTATTTTGCCCTTCTCCTAACTCTGCATGTTTCTTTTCAACATTGTTGAGGCGGTGTCGTACCTTATCGAGTTCTTCATATTTTTTTGTGTCGGCTTCATCATTATTCCCCATTTGATTTTTCTTTTTCTTGGCGGAACTAATTCTATTTATTTACTTATTTATTATTATTTTTATATAATTTAAACTATATAATATAATTATATGATTGTCAAACTATATAATATAATTTAATAATGAATAACGTAATAATTTTTGTAAACTATTATATAGTTTAAATATGTAATGTAAAATGAGTGGTTCATATGTGGTGTTCTTCTTCTATGGATATGGTCTGATCTTTCTAGTTATGTGTTTATTATTCTATTGGTGATAAATCTATCGTTATTTACATAAGCTTTCATAGATCTGCTAGTGTATAGTTACCTTGCACTAGTATTTGGGTTAGAGAAGTATTGTAGATTGGGATGTTTTAGTAAACTTTTGGTTAAATTTCAAGAACTTCCTCTTCGTTGTATCATTTAACCCCTATGGATCTAATAATTTACCTTGACGTTGTATAGCAATCTTTTGAATCAGATCTCAAGCGTGGATACGTTTTCGGTTGAACTAGCCCACTCTTGAGAATAGAAGTGGAAGAATCTACATACTGATTTCCAAAGTCTTATCATTGGATTTGTTGTGCAGGGTTTCCTTCCCCTTGGCTTGTAATAAAATCTATTGCAAATTATCTTCCTCAAATTTGTGTGCTTCTATTCAACAAATCTGATAAAATAAGACATTTTATTGGCTAATCAAAGAGATGAGTTATACTCCTACTGTTTGATTTAGCTCTTGTAAATCAGTTGTATATAGTTTTGCGTTTTTCTCTTGTTGTCATCCACTAATCCTTGGGATTTGTTTTGCAGAAATATAACAGCTTATCTAAGGGGTTTCTCTCTCACAAATTTTTGGCAGGGAAACTATCTTCAATTTTTTTGCAGGCTGGCAATTGTTTATTGGAGCAAGAAAACTCTACTTTTGTAACCTTTTGGAGGCCTCATTTCCATCCTGGCCGTGAGCCCCTGAGGACTGCTCTTTCTCCCTATCCGTGACCATAAAAGGCTACTGTCATTCTCTGTCAAAACAGTGAGAAAATTGTTGTCTCTCTGCATCAAAAACAGTGAGCAAGGAGATTTATCCTCTCTCTAGGGCAGCTTTCTTCATGCTAAGTGGCTGCCTATTTTGAATAAATTCCCTTTGAAAATTTCAGAGTTGTATTGAGGAGTTCCTTGTCCCTCATTGCCATAAGATCCTTACTGTTTTCTTAAAAAGGGTTTCTCTATTTCAAAAGTTCCATATTATTGTAAATCCCTCCTGAAGGATTTAAGCCCTATGAAAAGGGTTTTTTTCCTTTGTAACATCTAATAATAAAAATCTAATTTCTTGAGGGAGCTTGGGAATTTCCCATGGTATCCCACCTCCTTATTTAAAAGGAGGATCCCCTTGTGGTGACTAACTCGTTAATTAGTTTAGATCTAATTTCTTAATTGCTCTTTTTCCTCATTGCATCCACCTTCCAATTACTATTGTGGTTCTAATTTGCTATTTAATTTAGTTGCAATTTCATGCAAATTTCATAGTTTTCATTTACATTGTAACATTTACTTACCTCAAGTTTCATGCTCAAATTGATTCAATTCATTTACAAGTTGTTTCATTTGAAAAGTTTAATTTGAGCAAATCTATAAACTTGGATCAAATTTGCAAGTTTCATTTAGTTTGTTACTTCATTTACTTACAATCTAGTTTTAACAATCTCATTTGCTTATATTTACTTGCGCTTTGTAATGCATCTCTCACTTGGTTCATTGTCATAACATATCATATTGCAAATGAAAATACATGTTCTAGAGCACTTTCAAAGTCCAGCCACTTGAGTTATTTTTTGAACTTGTGATCTAATTTTCTTTCATGAGTTTTGTTTCATTGAGAAGTTATTACATGTTTCATTGATTATTGTCTCAACTCAATTGTGCTTCAAGTAAGTTTTAATCACAAGTAGATTGCTATCTCATTTCTTTGAAGCATCTTGTTATCACCATATCTCTTTTGAAACATTGCATTAACATTTTGACATCTCATTTGCATATTAATTTGACTTGCACTTCTAAAATCTACCTCCAAGCATAAGCTTGGTTGAATAGAAAATTTAGGATAAGTCTCCCTAACTTTCTTTCACTTGAGGACAGAGTAAGGTTAAAAAACATGACCTTGCGGTTCTCTTGTGGCTGAGTTCTTGTAGGAACGAAGGCACGTGGATTGCAAGTAGGCTAGGAAGGGAATAGTTAACGACAGACTTGCACCTCCTCAGCCTATCTTTCCTGCAACTCACCCCAATCTTTACCAAGTTTTAAGAAATTGAAGGTAGATTTTTCATCATAGTTTAGGCATTTAAACAAAATCAACCAAAATCTTTGCATTTTAGATAGTTTAAATTTTGCATTCATTTATCTAAACATCATCTCATTTGGCATATTGTTGATTTGTGAGTATTCATCTTGCTACACATTACATTGTACCTGTTGATTTTTTGTAGCATCGGATGTGCTCTAGCCATGAAAATTGGTGGAGAGGCTAAGGCACATGCGATCTCCAAGACCTGGAAATCGTTTGGAGAAATTCCACCCGGATGAAGAGATATTAAAATAATTAATATTTTTAATGAGACCCTAAGTCTAAACTTAGAAAAAATAAAATATTAATGTGTATTAATATAATATGGGTGAGAAAGTTCTAAATAATGAGGATCAAGCGAGATCTAATCTTAGCCGTTAATTAGGGACTTAAACTCGGTCGTTGAATCATCAACAGGAAAAGTATAAGAGGAGGCTTGAGGGTCAACTGGAAATACACCAAGTTGCTCAGTCAATTCGATTTTTTGGGGCAGGGTTTGCTGAGAAATCGAGTTAGTGATCTGTTGCAGCGAGGGGCAGTTCAGCAGGATGCCAGGAATACATATCAGAGAGGCAAAGAAAGTCCCAAAGAGATAGCGCAGAGCCTAGGAAGGCTGACGTAGAGGCAGCATGGGCTGACGCAGAGACTGAAGAGGCTAGCGCAAAGGACGTAGAGGGCCAAGAGGTTGACGCAGAAACCGTAGAGGCTGGCGCAAGCAGCGCAAAGAGCTGCAGAGCTGACGCTGAGTTGAAGAGGTTGCACTGAGGTGATTTCGTGGGTCAGACTGGGAGCTAATCACCTGACGCAAAGTCGTAGGAGGGTGACGCAGTTCCAGAAGATAGCTTGGAGCAGCTTTCATTGTCCAGCTAAGGAACAGTAGAAGTTGTTGTGGGGCCAATCATCCGGTTGTTGATTAGCCAGAATATCTGTCTCCGGAGAAAGGTACTTCTGTCGAAGATAATCTCTGAAGGGTGAGCCATTTTTGGCACCCTAGTTGTATTTAGAAAATTGCATAATAATAAAACCCTCATATCTACTACACTAGTTTTCCCGCATTAGGGTTTTCCGGGGACAATTGTCCAAAAATAACAGTGTCCTTAGTGTTGTCTTAGTTTATTTCAGTTGTTGATCTATATATTTGTGAAGGTTGCTATCATGTTTATTTCGATGTTTATATGATTAAATAACTTGTTAATCTAAAGAACAAGTAGGAGATAATAAACCAGAAATAGCAGTACAGATTTTTGATGTGTTAGATTCAGAAATTTTCACATGGTATTAGAAGGATTGCAGATCACAGGAGGACTGAAGACACCGGCAGAAGAAATCTGAAAAATTTGCAGCAGAAGCAGTGGTCCCGAGAGACAGCATTGTTCTAGAGCTGAAGCGACAAGAGAAGAGGTGACACATTGCTTAGAGGGTGACGCAGAAGCTCACGCAGAGCCTGCGTCAGCATTTCGAGCTAAGGGAAGGGCCAGCACAGAGGCAGAGGGAGGCAGGAGAAGCTCATGCAGAGCCACATCATCCTACTCAACCAGGTAGGATTGACCCAGTTGGCCGGAGGAGCAAATTTCAGCCTTCGTCGTGATTACGCAGAGCCTGAAGGGCTCAGATTCTTCAGTTGTCGGGGCTAAGGGAGTTGTGCAGATTGTGATTTGAGGAGCTAGTGGGACCGTGGGACGTTGGTTCTGTCATTACAAAACAATGTCTGAGACAGAACCAAAGTAGAGGGAAGCACTACCTCGACGGATTTCTAGCCAAGAAATCCATATCCGAGTTGCAGCAGCAAAGGGGGATTGGAGAGGATTGTTTCGACAGTTGGCCGATTTCTAGGAGGGAAGTCAAGACTCAGAGGGAGTCTAGAAGAGGAGTAGAGATGGCAGTGAACGGATAGGGTGATCAGGACAGATTGGACGGGGCTTCCAATTCTGTCATCTAGAAGCCAGGATCCTAGCAATCCTGGATAAGCATCACATCAAGGACTATACCTTGAAAACCATAGTTGTCCCAGTTGACTCGAATGCTAATGAGAAATATGAGGAGGCCGAGGCGAAGGCAAAATGCATGATCCTAGACGGGGTCAAAGATCATGTCATACCACATATTGCTGAGAAGAACACAGCAAGGGAGATGTGAGAGGCCCTGACCACCTTATACCAGGGGCTCTTCTGTACAGCGGAAGATGTTCTTGGAGAATCAATTGAGGTCATATCTGATGCAGAAAGGAGAGGAGATAGATCACTTCCTCCTCAGGTTGCAAGGAATTCGCAACCAGCTCACTTCCGTGGGGTCTACACTAGATCCAAAGTTTATGGTCAGCACTGCTCTGAATGCAGTCTCCGAGGACTGGGAGACGTTTGTCCAAAGCATCTTGGGCAGAGTGACTCTCCCCAGTTGGGAAGAGATGTGGGCAGCTCTTCGACAGGAAGAAATCAAGAGGTTGACCAAGGCGGGGAGTAGTGGTAAGGGAGTTTGAGTCAAGAAAGAGGAGGAGGATGCGGCTCTAGCATTTGCGGGACAGCAAGGGAAGAGGAAGAAGAAGCACATCTCCAAGGTCAAGTGCTTCAACTGTGGGGAGTTGGGACATTATGTATCTCAGTGCCCCAGGAAGAAAGGCAAGGGAGAAGCTTCCGATTCAAAGGCAACTCCAACTAAGGCAGAGAAGGATGTAGAGACTCATAACGATTGTGCCATGAGTGCTCATACGCCTCTAGAGAAGAGATGGGGAGACATCGAGTTGTAGTTAGGAGGACTACATAGTAGGGGCAGGATCCTTGAGGTGCCCAAACTCATGGATCACATCCGGCTACGGGAGCCCTTAATGACAATAGCATGATGACAAGTGTCGGGTAGAGCAAAGTGTGGTGAAGCAGCAAGGTAGGGCTAGTGCAGAGTTTTGTAGCAGCGCAGTAGAGGTTGCAGCAGTGCGAGAGGCACAGAAAAGGTTGCAGCAGCGCAGTGGCAACAGAGCAAGCACGGGTTAGCAGCAGAGGCAGCTTCAGCATCACGAGGCTTCCAAACTAACCAGGATGTCAATTGTTGGGAGAAGTCAGTTACTTACTTCCCGGTAACTGAGTTGCAATACAGCGGTTAGCAGTGGCAGTGCTATCGGCAGCATGGCAGCATATTGAGAGGGAGTTGTAGTACGGATGTAGCAGCGGGAGTGGCAATGTCATGGGCAACAATACAAGAAGCAGCAGTGTAGGAGATGTGAGGCAGCAGGCCAAGCATTAGCACAGGTACCGATGTTGAAGATCAGTGTGATGCTTCTATGGTGAGCCATTACTAGAGCGCATTCCTCGTTAAGAGAGAGTGTTGATTTTTGGTAGCATCAGATGTGCTCTAGCCATGAAAATTGGTGGAGAGGCTAAGGTACATGAGATCTCCAAGACCCAGAATTCGTTTGGAGAAATTCCACCCGGATAAAGAGATATTAATATAATTAATATTTTTAATGAGACCCTAAGTCTAAACTTAGGAAAATTAAAATATTAATGTGTATTAATATAATATGGGTGAGAAAGTTCTAAATAACGAGGATCAAGTCAAATCTAATCTTAGTCGTTGATTAAGGACTTAATCTCGGTCGTTGAATCGTCAACATGAAAAGTATAAGAGGAGGCTTGAGGGTCAGTTGGAAATACACCAAGCTCATCAATCAATTTGATTTTCTGGGGCAGGGTTTGCTAAGAAATCGAGTTAGTGATCTGTTGCAGCGAGGGGCAGTTCGGCAAGAGGCCAAGAATACACATCAGAGAGGCAGAGAAAGTGCCAAAGAGACAACGCAGAGCCTAGGAAGGCTGACGCAGACGCTGACGCAAAGGCAGCAAGGGTTGACGCAGAGACTGAAGAGGTCAGCGCAGAGGACATAGAAGGCCAAGAGGCTAACGCAGGCAGTGCAAAGAGCTGCAGAGTTGATGCTGAGTTGAAGAGGCTACGCTGAGGTGATTTCATGGGCCAGACTGGGAGTTGATCAACTGACGCAAAGCCGTAGGAGGGTGATGACGTCCCTGGAGGGCGGCGCAGTTCCAGAAGATAGCTTGGAGCAGCTTTCACTATCTAGCTAAGGAACAATAGAAGTTGTTGTGGGGCCAATCATCTAGTTGTTGATTAGCCAGAATATCTGTCTCCGGAGAAAGGTACTTCTGTCGAGGATAATTTCTGAAGTGTGAGCCATTTCTGGCACCCTAGTTGTATTCAGAAAACTGCATAATAATAAAACCCTCATATCTGCTTCACTGATTTTCCCACATTGGGTTTTTTCGGGGACAATTGTGCAAAAATAACGATGTCCCCTGTGTTGTCTCAGTTTAGTTTAGTTGTTGATCTGTATATTTATGAAGGTCGTTATTGTGTTTATTTCGATGTTTATATAATTAAATAACTTGCTAATGTAAAGAACAAGTAGGAGATAATAAACCAGAAATAATAGTAGGGATTTCTGATGTGTTAGATTAAGAAATTTTCGCAGTACCTATCTTGTACTTGCTATTTAACTTACTTGCTCATTGTCATTTGATATTGTCCCATTTCATTTGAGCATCTCTTTGAAGTACAAGTACAAGTTCCATTCATCTTGCAAGGTCTATTTTGTTGCTTACATTTCAATTTATGCTATCATATTGTACTAACACTCGTATTGCAACATCGTTATCCTTGTAACTTGAAGTGTTATTTTCGTTTCGCAAGTATATAATCTTTACTTGAGCATTGTTTATAAGGCATTGGTTTCTCATTTTTAATTTTGTTGAATGCCATATTGATCTTGATCAAATTTATATTTTACATTGCTCATAAATTCTTATACTTGCTAATTTTAAATCAAGTTGCATTAAGAAGTGATTGTCTTGTCCTTAGTCTCCTAGAACTTGTTGTTTTTAACGAATCTTTCCTTTAGAAACCTTCCTTAGGGTCCACCCCACTTGGCTTTAGCTAGGAGAGAGCCTAGACAGAGAGAGTTGGGATTAGGTGATAGCCCTTCTTTGAGCTTTGCCACGAAGGCCACACCTAGTGGAGTTGAGGATTTTTCCCATGTTGTACCATTTTTTGGTTTTGATAAGTTAGAATAAATTAGACAAAAAAAGAAACTATATTTACAAAATGTTAAGATAGGATGTGGAACAAAATAATATTGAATAAAAAATGTTATGAAAATATTTTGATAAATATGTCCATATCAAAGAAAATGATAGGGTACATGCCCTAAAAAATGAAGGCAAAAATAAAATGTTAGGTTAGACAGAAAAGAAAAAGAAATCAACTCTGAAAGTGTTGCAAATCTAAATGCCACTACTTTGTTCTAAATTCAGTTTGAAAATAATAAGTTGTGTGCAGTCTGTTTAGATGCCACACTAGGTTATTTTATCCAATTATACAGTTGCATCATAATTGGATTTGTTTTAAATTAATTCTCATAGGTAGAAAATAAATTGGCTCAACAGTTTAATCTGAGCCAATGGAGGGAATAAGGTATAGAGATAGATTGTTCATAAAAAGAAAATATTGGGTTGCTTATTTTTATGCACTCTGAAGTTTAGGGATAGAAGGGTAGGTAGAAATGTGAAAGTTTGAGATGTTGAAATGGTTATTTCCTAAGGATCAAAACATTAGGAAACATATTGATGAAGGGAGTTCGAATAACCAAACTTTTAACCTTATGCTATTTCATTCATATGTTATCACTCGATTCGTTAAATCACCCGAACCCACAGCCGCCGCGTACGCCTATCATATCGCGACCCCACCGTTCATTCCCCGCTCACACGTTAAAATCCCTCCACCTCACCTCTCATCCTGCGCACTCCTCCGCAATCATACAGCCCACACTCCCTGTCGCCCTCATTTGTCGTCCGGAGTTTATCGGCAGGGGGGGCGGGGGAGGGCGAAATGGGCAGTCTTTAATACCGCCTACATAAACCACAAAAATTACCTTTTAGTCTTTCGGGACTAGAAATCCCAAAACCACAAACCACTCTGTCTTACCCCCGAACGCAGTATCCTTCATAGTCGTTTACCGCCACCCCACGTCACGTTTCACTTCATATCTCCCGTCCAATCATCTGTTGCCCATTCATTTCCGTTCCCGCACATTTATAACCAAATGTCCGTTAATTATACCGTTGGATAATTAATGCATTTTCAAATGTTCGGCGCCACCCTCCCGCTCCATTTTTCTCTTTATAAACACTGTGTCATGCATTTCAAAGGTTACACAGTTAACTTCTGCGACCAAGATTATTCTTCAAGCCCGCCTGCTCATACAGCTCAGCCACTTGTCCTGTTCGCAAGCACATCTTCTAGGTCCACTTTTCAATTCCCTGTCTCCACTCTGGTAACTCCTTTTACCATTTTGTCATTTACAGTCCGCAGTTTCATCTGACAAAATGCCTCCCAAGGTAAAAACAAATGCAGAAGTTTCAAATCCTCTAATTCACCCGCAGGTTGATTTCCACCATACTCCATTAGTTGACAAGGATTGCAAAATCATTGAGACTTCTTCTCAATTTGATTTATTTCAAATTTATTGCTAGTGGGAAGAGCAGCTAATTTACCAGAGTGATGAAATTGGGATCTGGGAATCCCAATTACCCCACTATATTTTTCCACAAATACACAGAGCTCCAGAGTTTGTGAGAAAATGCCATGAATCTTATGATCCCAGCCAGAGAGCAATTATCTCACCTACTGGAGAAATCCTCTGTCCCATTAATGTCGATTCAATTGAGAAAATGTTGCAGGCCCCTGCCACTACACCAACTCATCCTTTTTCTCATGAAAACCTGATAGAAGCTTATAACAAACTGGACTTTACCAAGAGATCCCAGACCCTGGAACTGTTTTTAGCAATTGGTAGTCCTCTACCAAAGAGAAATCCCCCTTATGATTCATCTATGTTTCCTGATAGAACCAGGCATATTACTACTATCCTATCCTATTTGCTTGGTTATCACTCTGATCAGTCTGTCAATGAAGCCATCCTTGGTTTCTTATCCATGTTTTCTTCTGATTCTAAGCCTACTGTTATTTATGATTTCAGTCATTTCATAGCTAAAACCATACATGAGCAGTTTGTCAAATTTAACACTGAAGAAGTATTCAAGTATGCTTCAGTACTTGTGTATCTTTTTATATATTTTCAGGGAGACAAATTCCCATTTCCTTTGTAGAAACTTGATGAAGAAGGACAACAACAGTCAGTGATTTTCTGGACTTCAATGGGGATGAAGGAGAAAGAAGAATTCACATACAAGCAGTTCATAGAACTATTTATTCATCCAGCCCTCAGCCTTATGAGCAGCACTCCATTACCAAGGATCAATGAGGAGATTGTCAAAGAACTTCAGTTCATAGATCAAGCTACAACAGGAGATTGGTATTGCTACCAAAACTACACAGAAATCAAGGTTTTTGGCTGTGAGCTTCCACCCTACAAACTGCCAAAGTACTTCCCTGTTAGAATCTTTGCACTGGAGTACTTGAGGCAAAGATTGAATGCAGATGAAGTACATTTTGTAGCTGCCAAAAAGAACACACAATTTAAGCTTAAAGCTCAAGTTGGTCCCTTCATTTGTAATACCAGGGCAGCAAGGGAGGAAGTTGATAAGCTGTTAAAGGCATTGAAATTTGCTCTCAGTTTCTCTTGGTCATATGACCCATTGGGAGTCATCTCCAAACTCGGGTGGAAAATAAGTTCACACCATATCATCATACAGCTAGGCCTAAGATAGAACAGTGCAAGAATCAGTTGGAATGGACAGATAATACCCTCCAAGAGGCTGAGGAACAGGCAGTCTCTACATCAAATATGCAAACTCCCATTGCACAAGAAAAGACTACCAAGAGAGGGAGGGAAGAACAATCTTCACCTGCAATGGAGGCAACAAGCCAAGGCCTCAAAGTCTTTCACAGGAAAAACAAACAAAGGGTCTCTATGAATATGGATTCACAGTCTGGTGAATAGTCTATACAATCTCCAACTTAATCTACCACTTCTCATGAACAGCAGATAGTCCAAATTGTTGGAGGCATTCCAGAGAATAAAGAGGAAGACATCTTCCATGTCTTTAGTGAAATCAAAAGAAAGAATGAAGAATTGAAGTTAAATACTTACACCCAGTTCTGGAAGCATTCTTCCAGCTCTCAAGCAAGGCTTCTTTCAGTCTTTGACTCTGAGAAGGGGAAGATGCAAATGGCTTTCTTGCAGGCCCAAGTTCCTCAGCCCAGGACTGCAGCACAATACCAGAAACACACTTCTTTTGAGTTTAATGTCAAGGATGTGCATCCAAATGATCAAATTGAAATGCACAAACGAAATGGACAGATGATTGCTTCAACCTTGACAAACACTGCTATGAGTTTGTCAAAAATGCAGGTTACATTGGCCAACACTCAGTCAGAATTAAAGTTGGAGAAGGTCTCCTCGTTAGCAAAGGATACCAAGATTCAATCCTTGGAAAACCTAGTGCTACGGATGGGATATGACCCCTCAAACATAAATGCTGCAGAGGAGCTCATTAAGAAAAAGAACACTGAGGTTGCAGCATTAAAGAAACAGCTGAAACTACCAACATCTGAGGATCCAATGGCCAAAGAAATCGAGGAGACAGAGACTCAAAAGTCAGATATGATGAAGCTCATCATAGAACAGAATTTGCAAATAAAACAAATGGAGGAGAAAATGGAGAAATTGGTTAAGGAGAAGGAGGAAGCTATCAAGAACATTCAAACTTCAATGGATGTAGTCTCTCTTGCAGCAGTTCCCATCACCAGAGTTTCTACTTCAGCCACTACATCAGCAACAAGTACAGCAGAAGGAGCTGAACAGCTTACTGAAGTTGTTCAGAACCTGTCTATCTAGATAGGAGAAATCAATAAACTAAAGGATGAACTCAAAGAATTACGGCTTATGAAGTCTATATCAGACAATTCACATACAACTGAAACAAACAGACTCAAAGGCCAAGTGGAAATGTTGCAGAGAGAACTCACAGATTCCTTCATAGGAAACAAGTTGGGTTTAGCAAAAGAAATTTTGTGGGAAGAAATCACAGAAGCAATCAAGGAGATTTGGCCCTCCATTAAGATAATATTCAATCAGAAAGATCTCTTGGAAAAAGCTCAGGAAGCAGTGGAAACCATAACTAAGCAGCTGGAGGATATGCCAGAGACTGCCTTTGATATAATCAAATTTCTAAATTCCAAGGATGACTATGAGCTTGAGGAATTAAGAATAAACGACAAAACTGCAACGATATTAGAGGTAAAGAAGATTATCACTAAGAAAAATCTCACCCTTCAGCTACAAGAAAAGTGCAGCAATGTTAACAACATAGTTCAGAGATTTTTCAACAAGATTGAACCTTTGGTCAGCAAGGGTTTACCTTCTATGATGGTTATTAATGATAAATTAATGCCAATTGAGGATTATGTCAAGAAGTTAACAGAGGTGGGCACCCATGCAGCTTCAGTTTCCAATATCAAAGGATCAGCAACACCAGCTCTCATAGTAAAAACACTCAGGGATTCTTTCTTCATCCTAGATGAAATCAAGCATATATTTTTGGTAAAACCCACTTTTGCTAAATACACCGAGATGGATGAAATCTACAAGAGGATAACAAAGATTTCTATCCCAGATAAGAAACGCTGGGAAGAATTAACAGATTTACTTGATTAAGGATAATAGAACAACATTTATTTTTTGAGGGAATAGTCAGCGAGCTTCAACCATTTTTCAGCATTTTCAGTAATAGTCATCAAACAGCGCAGCATCAAAATAGTGCCAGATCATTAGATAGTTTTATTTCTTGATTGTTAATAATCTATTTTTGCAAAAGCAGTTCAGGATATTTTTCGCCCTACTGTTGTATAAATAACTCCCTTCACGAGTTTTTAATGGTTGCACCCTTGAAGAAGCATTTCTAGACATCTGATGTAATAAATCTTTCTAGATCATTAATACGAAGCAAAGGATTCTGAATTCTGTTTTACACAGTTTGTGTTTCCTGTAAGTTTTTCCAGTGTCATTCGTTATGTTTTTTCTTCATATACTTGTGTCTTGCAGAGATAACTAGGTAGGAATAATTGTATTTCAATCTATTCCTATAAGCTTTTGAAGTGATAATCTATAAAGAGAATGAATTAATGGATTGTTTGTTTAATTAATTCCCTCAAAATCAATAAATCATCAACATCTTTTTTAAGCTCATGCGTATTTTCTCAAACCTTTAAACATAGTTTAAAGGTTTTCATACTTATGATTATTTAGCTTTCAATTTGAAAACTGTGGAAATCATATTACTTTTATGTTTCTTCTCATCATCATAAAAGCTATTTCACTGTGTAAATATTTATAGCAGCCCTCTGCTGAGATATTGATATTATTCAAGAGGTTAGGTACATCAGTTCTATATCTGTTTCATCCACTGGTCTCCCAAATTAAAACAAAACCCACAAAACAATTATCTTAGATGCTCTGGCTTAATAACTGACCATCGTTATCTCAGAGATACAACATCCCACATTAACTTAGGTTTGCAAGCCAGGCGGCAACAATGCCCATATTCATGACATCCATAACATTGGACTTTGGACATTTCTTTATCCCCTTGAGATTTGTTACCAGCATTTTTGTTTTAAGATCCAAATTTCTTCTTTCCAAACTTCCCCCTTGATTCAGCTACAAAAGCTTGAGAATCTTCATTATGACGTTTAGTATTGCTTTTAGCCTTCAGTCTTGATTCCTCTAAAGTGCAAGCAGCCCATAACTCTTCAAAAGTAGGATTCTCCTTTCTAGCATAAACGCCTCCAGCAAAATGAAAATCTACACCTTCAAATTGTCAGCCTCTATGGAGAGGATTGTCTCAAGGAGACACAAAAACACAAAAAGGCTTTGAATTAGAATGAAGAAATGAGTTGTTGATCCTACTTTTCTTATTTTTTCACCTCTCCTATATATTCCCATCTCATCAGTCGTTTTGATTATTATAGCTTCTCTTGTCCCTAACAATGGGTGGCGTGTCCACTTGAAACGTTAGACATTTCAAAAACTATGACAATTTACTTCCAATTTACTTACAAATAAGACTCTATGCTCTACTGCTTGAAGAAATGGATATCGTGCTAGGTGCAGAATGGTTGATGCTTTTGGGAAGTTATACCAAAAACATTGAAAAACAATTCATGGAGTTTAATTGGCAAGGTCCACACTTATATGTTGTTGAAGGTTCCACTCTCAAGAAGAATGAATTACAATTAACAAAAGGGGCAAGAAACACAATCAAACATACAACAATGGAACCAAGAGAAAAATATCATCAAGAAGCATAAAATCTTTCATGTTAAATAATCAGGTCAAGGCTTCAGACTAAGATGCAAACAATACAAAACAAACCTTACCAACACTAAAACACAAAGAAACTCAAAACCTTGAAAATAGATAAACTTCATTCCACCACAAAAACGTGCTCAATTAGAGAGAATTTTATTTGCTATGCTTTGAGGACAGCAATGTTCTAGAATCTAAACATAATAATAATAAATTAATTGTTTAATGAAAAGTCAAAAGGTACATAACCCTTCACCTCATGACCAATCAACGCTATAAGTAGATCATCACAAGATTCATTGTAATATCATCATTCTTATAATTTAACAATCAATACGTATTATCTATCTACTGATATATCTATATTCAACTATAAACAAGGCCTGTTTATAACAGTGCACATCTCCTTTTTGCTCTCTCCATAACCATCTGAACTCTATAACTATACACAAATTTTCTAAGAATTATCATAAAGTGACGTAAACCAGCGCATTTTTTATAAAATAAGAGATTATTTATTTACCTTACTTGTTCTTGAGTTCCAGTTATTTGCCTTAGTCGTACACCAATCTGCCTTTCACAATTTTTCAATTCCTGCTCATATATGTTTAGCCATAATATCAGCATAGCATTTAACTTCAATGAAAGCAAATTGTACAAGATCCACCATCCAACAAGAAGGTAAATTCAATGTCAACCACAGAATATATTGGTTAACCAATGCCATTTGATAGGAGCTAGGTAGACTATAATGAATAACAGGGTTTATGTCACGCTTAAAGCTTGTATTTAATAATGAGAAATGCTAGAAATTCGCATCTCATGTAGAACGTTTAGACTCAACAATCTACACAAGTTGAGACTTTGAAGTTACAGATAGTAAATCAAGACAATATGTATATGATATAACAAAAAAGACACCATATAATGATCCAAAGGTTCATGGAACAACCGGGATGTTCGAGAGGCTACCTCTTATAAAGGAAGGATTTCCAAAATTGGGAAGATAAAAGTAACTCTCTCTACAAAATATTGACATTTGAGCCTCTTAGTTGAGGTCACATAAAATTCCCACGTACACAACCACTATAGTTTTATGCTTGCAAGAGTCAAGATTTGCAACACATGTAATGACATTCCATATGGGTGATATTTCTTGGTTGTTGTTACCACTTGAAAATGCATGTCGAAATCCACATTTTCATGGGCATGATAGAAATTTTCTATCTCCCCGCATGATAGAAAATTTTCAGAGTTTTGTAACAATCGTAGGTTGCAGGATGAGATTTAGAGACTGTGTACTTTGTTCTATTTTTCTTGAGCACTTTTCATCATCTAAGGAAGAACAAAGATGTAGGAGCATGGTTGGCTTGATGAAGGCTTTTTCATAAGCACATTTCACCAGGAGATTCCATTTGGGCACACTTGACACCTATTTGGAGACATGGTTATATGGCTTACATTATATTTTGTTGCATCAATAATGAGGAGCCTTGCTCCTTGTTTGAACCTAGGGAATCAAACCATGTGGATGGAGGAAGTGAACATGAATTAATCCCTAGAAGATGAGAATCCTACTTCAAGAGGTGTCCAAGGATGTATGGCAAGTAAGGGACAAACATAGCTAGAGGAGAAAATAAACTACCTTATTTGAGGTCTAAAGCATGACATGTCGTAAGAAAGGAAGCTAAAGGAGAAATGCCCCTCTTATAAAGCTGCTATGTGGTGCTAGAAGCATCTATAAGGCTAAAAGAGGTTCCTTGGGGGCATTATACATCATTCAAGACATATTCCACATATCATGAGGCATGTTTCCTCATTCATCAAAGCTTTTGCAGGTAAGGATGTTGGAAATACTGAGAGGGGGGTGAATCAGTATTTCTTTTTCTCACTATTGTTTTACTAGTTAAAACATATATGTTCAGAACACAAAATGAACAGCAGGAATAAATGCTTTTATTAATATAACTGTGCAGAAAAATAAATACAATAAATAGATTGTCACAATTGGTTGCCAAGCTCCAACTTGGGCTTTGGTGAGGCTCCAACCTCCTGAGCACCAACTCTATTTTGCCAAGACACCAATCTTGGACTTAGGAGCACCAACTCCCAAGGACTTCAATCCTGTTCAATTCTAAGGCTCCAACCTCTTTGGTATACACTGGTGTGCTGTTGCGCTCTTTTCAGCTTCCACTGCTTCTGCTGCCCCCTTTTCTTCTGTTGCTTTCACTATCTCATGCTCAGGTTATACTGTTCACGAACAACCCATACAGTGTTCTATTTTTGCTGCTTTTATATGCTCCATGCCCCTGTCCATTCGTTTCCTCTTACATGCTGGCTCTTTGGCTTCCTCCTCACTTGATCGCTTGACACTTCGGCTTCCATTCCTTTGCTTCTTCTGTCTATACAAGTGTTCCAAAATCTGAGTAGAAAAACCCAAACTCCCCTTTCTTAAATAAAACTCGGCCCTTGACGTGTGGTTAATACCTTACAGGCTTTATCGGAGGCGTTTAATCACCCATCGGAAGCCACCACCCAAGCGTTTTAATCAACCATCGGAAGCCACCACCCGAGCGTTTTAATCACCCATCGGAAGCCACCACCCGAGCGTTTTAATCACCCATCGGAAGCCACCAACCAAGCCTTTAATCAACCATCACCGAGCGCTTTAATCAACCATTACACAGGTTTTAATATATACCTTAACCCCGCGGCCATCTATCATATAATACACGGAAAACATTATAAACCCCCGCTCTAATTCAAATGCCGGACTTCAATTATTATGCACCCGCCTTTACAATTATCGGCGGGTCCGGATTTCGGCAGTCACAATAACTCTTAAGCCCAGACCTCCGACGAGGTGCGGACCCGATATGGCTTTAGACTCCCTTTAATATTGTTTCGGGTCCGATGAACATCAGCGTTCGCTGTAAACAATAGACCCATTCCTCCGATGTAACGCGGACCCGATGCCTCCTTACATTTCTTCCTAAACTGAATTCGGATCCGTCATATCGGCGGATTCCTTATCGGCGAGTCTTGATGGGTTGCGGACCCGATCTCCTTTAGGCTGCTCCAAATATAATTTCGGCTCCGGATGATTTCGGCGATCGCTACCTCCGCTGCTCCGATGCGATACAAGAGTTCTGCGGACCCGATATGATTTTACACTTCACTTGATAATAGTTTCGGCTCCGGATTTCGCTGATGCGATAAGGATTCTCTGCTCCGCGGACCCGATATGCTTTCTATTTTGCTTGATAAGAGTTTCGGCTCCGGATTTCGGAGCTTGCACCTTGAACAGTTCCGACATTCTGGATGCGATATATTATAGACTGTTTTTAATAAGTCCATCGGGTCCATGCCTCTATCACAATCGGCAGATTATAGCGCCATCCCTTATGACTTGCGATCACTGCGGATGCGATATGATATTAAGCCACAGTCTATATTCCCGTCGGGTCCACAACCGTATATCGCAATCGGGGGTTTTGGGAGTGACAGCCCTTTGAGACCAGCGACATAGCGGATGCGATATTACATTTAGCCAGTTTATAATGGAGCCGCGGGTCCGTGTTATTATATCGCCTCTCTCTCTCTCTCTCTCTCTCTCTCTCTCTCTCTCTCTCTCTATATATATATATATATATATATATATACTCCTCAGTACTCCCGATAGTTCTTCCTTTGGCATTGTTGTTTGTAATATGTGCCCGCCGATAGTGTTAAGGCATATATATATGGGTTTTCTCCTCCAATGGCCCTATTTGCTTGTAATATATATATGGCTCCTCTTGGCTCCTCTTGCTCCATCTGCTCCTCTCGGTCCATTTTCTCCATTTGCTCCATATATATTGCTCCTCTTGCTCCATCTGCTCCTCTTGGTCCACTCTGTTTGCTCCTGTAGCTCCTCCGATGGCTCCTCTTGCTCTGACACTCCTTCGATATGGCTCCTCTTGCTCTGGCACTCCTCCGATATATGTGGCTCCTCTGGCTTGGTCCGCTCCTCTTGGCTCCTTTTGCTCCTCTTGGCTCCGATATGCTCTGTCTCCTCCTCTTGAATATTGCCATATTGACATCAATGACAATCTGTGTCCAACAAAGGACACAATAGTTAATCCATTTTCACATATTTGGTCTTGGATTTCACCCTTTCAGGTATTTAGGGATAAGGAACATTGCCTTCTCTACATATCTAGAGGCAAACTCTTTGCATGAGGAGGTGCCTTGTGACATCGTGGATATGAACAAACCTTCAAAGGAAAGTTGTTTTTGTAAAAATTTTAACTATCTTGTGTTGAAGAATCTAGGGCAGTTAGCATTAGATAGATTCTTCTATACTTGATAGCGATTTGCGAAATGCTTTCACTATTTATCTTATCTTGATCTTCTTCTTATTATGAGTGTGTGTGTTTACTTCATCAAACTGCTACCAAAACAAAGAAACAAGAACACAAGAAGTTGGCATTCTGCCAGGGCCAAAACCTCTCCCTCTTGGAGAGGAAAACCCGCACATAATTCTTCTTATAGAGATTCTAATTGACAAACACCAAGACCATGACCCTTGACCTATCAAGCCACTCCAAGACCAAGACACCAATCCTCTTCTTACTGTTGAGATCATCATCATCATTACTGCTTCACCGAGATCATCATTGTTGCACCATGACTGCTCCTTGAGATCACCACTAAGATTATCTCTGCACCTTCATCGAGATCATAACCTTCAAGAACGAGATCATGACTGTGATAGGATCATGACTGCACCTTAATGTAAGTCGAGATAAAGTGTGTCACTATGAGATCCTTCCATCATCATTAGGTTGAGACTGTGATCATCCTTGTCACTGTCATCACTGCTCCTTCTCATTATGTCGAGACTGTAATAGTTGAGACTGTGATTATCTTTGTCACTGTCATCACTGCTCCTTCTCATTATGCCGAGACTGTAATATCCATCCGAAAACTTATAGACTCCTTTTTCAACTGTAACACTGCAACATAGTCTTCATCTGAGATTCCTGTTCCATTACTTGTCCGAGATATCACTGAGATTATTAGCGAAATTTTAGATGTATCGAAGTAGCAGAGGTTTATGCGAAGTTCTGAAACCCTGTAATCTTGTCCGAAAATCTCAGATGTATCTGAGTTCTGTCCCTCCTTCTGCGCAGACCCTAATGGGGTATATATAGTGGTTTTGTCTCCATAAATAAGCCAACTTGTATTGCTGAACCGATGTGTCTATTATTTGAGCCGACTTGACTGCCTTTTAATTCGATTTCCAAAACAACGTGACAGAGAGAATGGTGCTTGTCATTTGGAGTGTTGCTAAAAACTAGGTTGACCCATTTTCATAGAATAGATGCTCAAGTAGAGATCTTCAATATAATTTTGACTCTTTGACTTTCCTAGACCTATGGAATGAGCAAGAAACTCATTCATATTATTTATAAAAATAATAATTATTTTTCTTGACAAGTACAAAGATCAAAATTACATTGACAAATACCGAACCTAGTTACCCTTTTCTTCAACACTCCCTCTTAACTAGGGAGGTATTTACAATGGTACTTGGTTATTCTCAATCTAAAGAATTTCTCATAAGAAGAATCAGATTGGTAATCCCATTTGTATAGCATCATATCAATCAGCATTGTCATAGTGCAAGGCCTTGACTAACAGCTCCATCTCTCCATGAGACCATGAGCTACAATGTTGGCGAGACCAATGATTTATAGACACCTTCATCATTGTCTCTCAAGGTACATACCCACCCGGGTGTTCACTAAGTATGACCTTCTAGGACTATTCTTATCTTGGGTTCCCAGCCCTCAAAGAATATCAGTCCTCAAGCCTATTCTTACCTTGGATGCCCTACACATCCTCGAAGAGTATCGGATGTCAAATGATTACCCAATCCTCCCATTCTTTCTTCCCAAGTGAAGACAAGAATGTTGTGTCTATCATGTGTCTACATTTCCATTCATGGCCTTCATCTAGACTTACGGTTGTTAGTCCTGGTCTAGTGCATGACACATGAAATGGAAAAACACAATTGTCACTCCTTTGTAATCAAGGGTGATCTAATTCAAACTCCCTCTTGATCAGGGACCTGTAAGAGCTCCCTCTTAGCTAGGGACTCTTTTATACATCAGCAGCGTCTTCTTCGTGGGTTCTTCAACTGCTTGATCAACTTCTCCTCTTGATGTCATAAAATTTAGTTGAGCTTCTTCCTTGTAGGGCAACAACCATCGATCACTTTCCTTCTTATTTCGTCATGTCATTCGTTTCTTCATGGAAAGTGGCATTCTTGGTATACATCTGGAACTTTCTTCATATCGCTACTTCTTTTCTCTCCATGCTTCTTTCAGGAGTTTCCATCCATCGCATGAATGCTGGTTGTACTTGTACTTACAAGTCTTGTTCTAGTAGCCCTACATGAAGTCATCCAAATATTATTCAAGAAATCAAAACATCATATTAAATTAAATCATACATTATGAGATGCCTCTTCATCATGACATCTTGTTGTAGGTATCAGTGTCCCGCACACTTATTGACATATCTCCCAAAGATATCCATTGTCAAGGGTCTTCATCTTTTTCAGACTTTCATCAAAGTATTTATATCTTTCTGGGAGATTTCCTAGTCAAATCTTCTTGGTCTTTTGGACGTTGATTGCCTTCACCATGGTTGCATATCTCACGATCTCTTCCTTCCTCACACATTCCATTTCCCAGAGCTTTTAATCAGAGTTTCTTAGTCAACTACCACAAACTTCATATGAGGACATACTATGTTGATTTCATCTAGTGTGACTTATGCCTTCCTGCATTCTTTCAGAGGAGAAGATCCTTTTTCTCTTGATTGTGCTTCTCAAGATAGAAGTAATGGTCCATTGTTACCTAAAATCATATGACATGACATTATAATACTAAACACAAGCATACATACCTCATTTTACCTTTAGGTCATCTAGGGTTCTTCCAGCAGCTTCCTTGATTGAAAAGATCTTCAATCCCTTGATCTGCTTCATGTCATCATGTCATTAACCCATGAATTCCATAAGTTGGAGTTCCTGATGAAACACTTTCTCCCTCTCTAGATTAGTGAACCCTCTGATGAGGATTCCTTTAGAGAATCTTGAGGATCTTGCATATCCCTATCTGGCAGATGTTTCCTTTTTGCCTTAATGTATGATGAGCCTTGTCCTGGATGACATCTTTCTTTCCTTCAATGTTCAATGAGATTCCCAAGAGCTATATCCTTCATGTTTGACTGCCATGGATTTTGTCCCTTTTGTCCTTCATGATATCCATGGTGATGTCACGAGCTCTTGCTTCTAATGCTTTCATGATGCCATGATGCATCTTATTATTTTTGTCATATCTTATAACACAAGATATAGTAGCTTATGATAGGATCCTTTTGTGAGGGATATTATCTTATTCATAGGAGAGATTTGATACTCCCTCTTTCCTTGACCCGTTTCTTTAGCTTCCACCATCTTTCAGTGATATGAACTTCCAAAATCTTTTTATAGCATTGAATCTTAACTATATTTATTTTTGTCTTTGCTTGAGGGCCAACCTTGTCTACTTTTCTGCACATGGTTGAATTCTTTCATCCTTTAATACTATAGACTGCAACTTGTCTTTCTCTATCTAGCATAGAGACCACAAATTGTCGGGTGAGGTAACCTTGTTTGTGCATTGATATTTGTTACCTTGCTCATCAATGATGACTACCTTCTTATCACCTTTCCTAGATCTTCATGAAGTTATTCCTTCATTCTTTGATACCTTTACTATTGTGTAGATCTAAGTGACCTTCTTTACTCTAATTTCCAAGAGTATAAATAGCATTCGTATACCTCTCTTATGTCTCCTCTTCTGCTATTTA